>CM062816.1:828222555-829667555 GCA_031772625.1 Pinus tabuliformis
TTCTTACATCATTTATGTTATATGTAAACTTGATTTCTTAGATTTTGTATATCTTGTTTCAGATTACGAGGGTATATTGATTAGATTTTACTCGGGCATAACGTTTTCAATACTCTCCTCTTATTATGTTACATTTCAATGTTTACAGAACTCTTATTATGTTAGGCTATGGGGCTTTTTCATTGCCCTCTTTGTTTTCCATTCTTTGTTCCTATTTTTTATATTTTTTAACAGCGGTAAAATTTATCAAATCATGTTTGTTGAATTAGTAATGGGAGAAGTCATTACTGGCTTCTATATTTAAATGTAGGTTGATTCATCACTGTTATTCATGGAAATTCTCGTCATATGTAATTTACTTGTTGGTGGTCTGTAAGGGGGTGAACTTTCACTCTTGCCACACGTCTTTCGGTTTTGGGCTATATTAACATGTTTCCTTTAATTGAAGAACAATGCCTGGCCAAGCAAAAACAGTCTTTAGAACATATTCCAAACAAAAAGAGTCTTTAGAACATACTGCACAGTCTTTAGAACATATTCCAAACAAAAAGAGTCTTTAGAACATACTGCAAACATATGCAAGTTGATTTTCAATTTTAGTCATGTATCTCTTTTGCAGCATGAAGAAATAAAGAGCACTTTCCACCATTGTGGAGCTGTTCTTGTGCATGTGTTGTGACCCTTGTTTTTTGTGAATTGGTTTTTGTATTTTGTAAAATCTAATTTTTGTTGTTTTTTTTGTATATTTAATCCCCATACTTCACCCCACCACCCTCACAGAATTACCAACTTGATTTGGTTTTTGATTTTGTTTAATTTAATTTTTGTTTTTTTGTTTACATTTGATCCCCGTACTTCACCCCACCACCCCACAAAATTACTAGCTTGGGATAATTGTGAAGTTGAAACCTCCCAAATAATGCCAATAATAAAAATATGTGATTTGGTTTTTGCATTTTTGTTTTTTCGTTTTTTTTTTGTTTTTATTTTGTTTTCACATTTAATCCCCATGCTTCACCCCACAAAATTATTTTAATTTAGACATTGTCCCGAGAAGGTGTTTTATGCTTGCGCTTCTTATGCTTCAGTATTTTCATTTTCTCTTTAGACATTGTTTGCCCCATGTGTCAAATATTAAGGTGTTTTACATGTCTATCCTTTTTTGCTTGGGCTCTTTTTGCTTCAATGTTGTCATTTTTCTCTTTAGACATTGCCCTTTATCAAATATTAAGGTGTTTTATGTCAAATATTAAGGTGTTTTACATGTATAGCTTTTTATGCTTGGGCTCTTTTTGCCTTTTTTTTTATGACATTGTCTCGTGTCAAATATTAAAGTGTTTTACATGTCTTTCTTTTGTGGAGCTGTTCTTGTGTATGTGTTTGTCTATTTTTTTTTGTGATTTGGTTTTTGCGTTTTGTTTAATTTAATTTTTGTTCTCTACAATCAATCCCCATACTTCACCCCCACAAAGGATTACCAACTTGGGATAATTGTGAAGTCAAAATCACTCCAATAATGTCAAAAATAATAATTTTTTCTTTTATTGAACCATAAAAATTTAATTTTAGCATCATCCCATGTGTCAAATGTTAAGGTGTTTTATGCTTGAAAATTAGTCAAATACCAATTATCACATTGCCAAATCATTAAAAGCCCATAAAAGTGGAGTTAGATGTAAGTTGGTATGTTGTGGGAACAATTTGGATGCAAGGAAGCAATAGCTTATGGGTAAGGAAACCATCATCCATATTGATCATGTACCACTAAAATAATTGCAAGCTTAGAGTAAGCTTCAGGGAATAAAACATTACAAGTGGATAATTTCTACAACAATTTTAATCCCTTCTAAGAAGGGGAATACTAATATGTTGTTAGATGTGCTTTCAATGCCATCTACACCCAAGATCATAACTTTGGGTACTCTTACAGAGGTATGTGTATTAGCCAGTTTAAAGAAAGAAGACATTGTGGTTATTAGATGATCCATACTCCATCGTTCTAGTAAACCAAGTAAGGAAGCAAGTTTATGCCGCCCATTACGTGTACCTATTATGCCATGGGAGAGAATCTCGATGGATTTGAATGTGACTTTCCAAGAACTAGGTGGGGACATGACTATCTATTTTAGATATTGGACATGTTTATTAATATGTGCATTCTCATGCCTTGTAGCGAATCATGTTGTTTGAAAATCTTGTGCTTGACCATTAGGGGATTGGATGCAACAATCATGTTCGAAAATTGTGTACTTTGGGATAATGAGCATCATCTCAAACAAAGAGACTAGAGTTCTTAATGCCTTTGGGCCTACACTTTAGGAGAAGATGGTCACAAAGTTGAAGATATCTTCAACTTTCCATCTCTAGATGAATGGAAAAATAGAAGTATTGAACATGAAATTGGTTCATATTTTGATGGTTTCTATTAGGATCATCTAAGGACTTGGAATGAAGATTTGGTTTATATTCAACATTCTTATAACAATGTAGTCCCACATTCCACTAGCAAGTTCCGTTTTGAAACTTCTAGATATTTAGCATCTTCACCTTTAGATGTTGTATATGATCATTAAGTAGGAGTGATGAAAAACGCTGAGAAATTCCTTGTAGATTCAAACTGCTAATTGTAATTTACTAAAACAATAGACTGAATTTACTCTACTCATCAACAGAAACAATGAAACGATGGCGAAATCAAGAAGCATATAAAAGAAAGAATTGAATCAACACATTACACAATCATTCCCTAGGGAAATCCACATCAAAAAACCCTTGTTATCTGTATATTGCATTAGTCAGAAAATATGAGAAGATTATAATACTTCTCTAGCCCGAGCAACTTCTGCACTATCTCTATCTGCCTCACAACTTCCTAGACAAGCCTAGGCCAATACTTAACCAATATATCGCTTGCCAAGTTCCCATCTTCACCTTTAGATGTTGTATATGATCATTAAGTAGGAGTGATGAAAAATGTTGAGAAATTCCTTGTAGATTCAAACTGCTAATTGTAATTTACTAAAACAATAGACTTGAATTTACTCTACTCATCAACAGAAACAATGAAACGATGGCGAAATCAAGAAGCATATAAAAGAAAGAATTGAATCAACACATTACACAATCATTCCCTGGGGAAATCCACATCAAAAAACCCTTGTTATCTGTATATTGCATTAGTCAGAAAATATGAGAAGATTATAATACTTTTCTCTAGCCCGAGCAACTTCTGCACTATCTCTATCTGCCTCACAACTTCCTAGACAAACCTAGGCTAATACTTAACCAATATATCGCTTGCCAAGTTCCTATTCCTTGGGAATTAAACCTATTAATTAGGGAAGTTCTTTAATTGGAATCGCGCAATCCATCATAGGCTTTCCTCTGATTGCATGCATGATCTGATTAACCAAAATGTGAGGAATTACGTGTCAAGTGTTAAGTGTCTTTTATAGCAATTTATGAGGTTAATTAATTGTTTAAAACACATATACAAGAAGTAAATTGCAGAGGAGTAAAACACAACAACTCATAACACAAAGTTGATAAATGAGTTCACCCCTCCTAGGTTACATCTCCTTGGACTTGCTTAAATGGTTAGGCCCTCTTTGGATTAATAGTCGATTCTCTGATTACATGCACTTGTAGTGCTCCAATGGCTTTGCAACTTGCTCCATTGGATTCAGAAGACCCAAAAACCCCAAAATGACTATCCAAGCTTTGCAATTGAACTTTAGCGGATCTAGGCTTGACCTCCTCTCCTGGTTCATTACATCCAAATCATATAGGAATGATTCATTTAGAGACAAAATTGGTCGAACATTGAAGAAGTTATGGCCTCTTCAGTTTTACGTAAGAAAACTGCAAATCTAGAGAAACTCGAGTAACCTCGCCAAAAATGGAGCAATGCCGGATTTGTGGGACCTGCCAAAACTATCGCCAAGTTAATCTGTGCTTTAATTAAGGATAAACATGGTTTAATTAGTGTTAAACTTCAATTAGTGCGGTTAGCAATTAGCGATGGCTTCTGCTTTGCAGTGTTGGTCACATGTGAAGGGCGCTGGCCCTCTCCTCCCCCAACCACCACGATTTATCACATGCATAACCACAGTATGTTAAGTAATGATGTCACGACGTAGTGGTAAGACATTGGGTTTGTGTGGGTGAGGTCGCAAGTTCGACTCCACTGACTTGCAAATAAAATTGTCATTGTGTGTCGATGCTAATAGGCCCTTGGGGAGGGACATGTGGTGGCCTTTAGATTTGCCACGTGTCTCCTTTAGATAGACCAATCATAAAGCGCCACTTGGCATGACTTCGCTAGTTTTTGACCAAACTTTTGACTTGCATAGTCATCTGCCATGTCATCAGTACACATTGCTAATTGCACAGTCATTGTATTTTTTTTTGCAAGTGGACAAAAGTCTCTATCTTTCTCATACAAACTTCGTTTTGAGTGAAACGAGTTGTGTTGGGATGGCATCGCCGAGACGGACGTGGTCGTTTAGTTTTCGAGCGATTCTAAGCACTTGATTTTTGAGCAAAATTTCCTCCCAATCCAAATTCCAATCACTCATTCTCATTGACAAGGTTTTGGACCCGTAAAAACTGGCTATCTGATGAGCGCTGAATATTCTTCTCCTTTCCAAGTTCTATCAATTGATTCTACTTGGAAAAATATCCATGGAAACCACTTGGGTTCACTGACATGCCTTGCCTTGCAAATGGCTTGACACTTCAACCAATGTTCTCCTTTTGCCACTGACCCAATCCAAAACTTTCTGGTTGTTTTCCGATTAAACACCTTGCTGTACCAAAGTGATCCCTCGGTGCTTGGAACGCTGACTGATGGCCTTCCCGCTGAGAATCATGTTCCTCTTTTGCAACACATGCATTTGATTAAGCTTTTCTTTGGAAACCACTTTTCCAAGTTAAGTTCATTTGAGTGAACTACAACGAGTTCCAATATTAGTAATAAGAAATAAATAAATGACCAT
This sequence comes from Pinus tabuliformis, assembly GCA_031772625.1. Lineage (NCBI taxonomy): Eukaryota > Viridiplantae > Streptophyta > Pinopsida > Pinales > Pinaceae > Pinus > Pinus tabuliformis. Next base: position 828,227,553 of record CM062816.1, read on the forward strand.
TCTTTTACCTCCATGGTTCCAAATTCCAAATCTAGAAGAATGCATTCGCCATTTCTTTCGCTTCTTGGCGTCAACACATCAAATGGTCTACAATGGCTGCAATTTTTTGGTATTTTTGCCCACTTTCGCTTCTTGATTCCATCATCTTCTAGTATTAACATGTTGCTCATGTCATGATTTGAGAATGAAGGCTAATCACTAGCCTTTTTCTCAAGCATGGACTTTCCAAAATCCCGTGACATCTTGTCACAAGAAACACCATTAACTTTGAAAAACACTCGTGCAAGAATATAATTTGATGACCTCTTCCTTTTGCTTCCTCAAAGCAACAAATGTCACATCATGTGAACATCGCCATGTACTCTTACATCTTGGTGTATAAACCATCGATTAAACACAAGTCGACAAAACATGCTTCTTCAAACAACTCACTTTCAAGTCAAGCAAAAACATTTACAACAACTTGACGATTTACAACAAGAATTCCACATTTTCTTGAAACAATTCATCACATCTCCCTTTCATCTTTGGAGACAAAATCAACTCTTCCAAGTTGATATATCATATATGTAACAATCAATTGAACACACAAGCCGACACTCATGCATGTGCAAATGATGAACATTCTCAAGTTGACAACACATTAACAAAGCAATCAACCAACACAAGTCAATCACTCATGCATGTTCAAGCACAATGAAACTATTAAAAATTCCACTGTTCACACACACAAACTCTCATGCATGTATATCAATTCTCAACTCTCTCACAAGTACAATCACAAGTACAAGAATCCCATTGGTATGTACGAGTACTTAAAGAGTTGAAATGACCAAATTTGCTGCAATAAAGTGAGTCAACATACTCCACTTTTGAACACCTTCCTGGCGTAAACAAGCAAGTTCAAGAATGCAACATGAATGCAAATTTGTAGTTGCAAATTGCCATATTAGCTGCGTCTAAGTGAGTCAACATAACTCTACTTTTCCAACATGTTGTTTCATGCAATATGCATCATACTTTCAGGAAAAAAGAAATGCATCCAAATAATAAGGAAATGCATCAATAAGGCAAGATTTGCATCAATTATCAAAAGAAATGCAAGGCCTTAATTGGTTAAGAAATCTAACCATCTCTTTCCAAACCATTTCAATGGCGCTTCTTTCAATTGCGCTTCATCATGTGCATCATCGTGACCCACATCAATTATGGAATTCTCTTTTCCATTCTTGCCAAAATCTCTCTCCACCTTCTTCAAATGTCGCGGATGACTTGTTGGATGCAAAGTCCAACACTTGTGTACAAGATGACCCTGCTTGTGGAATGAGTGCAAAATAATTGCATCTTATTTTCAACATGGTTTCCATTATCCAATGGACCTTTGGATTTCTGTCTCTTTTGTTTTGAAAGTTTTTTGTGTATGGCTATCTTCTTCCAACACCTGGAAATAGTATGGTTATTAAAACCACAAAAAGAACATGTAAATTTTCTCCAAATCTTATGTGAAGATTTACCATGTTTATCATAATCGAAAGAAACTTGATTAAAGGCAAATTTATACCTTTCACATTCACCTTTGTCTCCTTCTTGAAGAGGTGAATTTGATGATGTAGTGGCTCTCTTTGGAATACCAACAATGGTTTCAATGACCTTAGTGATTTCAAAATCCTTTTGTTTTCCATTTCCACTAGCTGTATGCTTATGAGCATCTTCTTGCAAAGTGGGTATACAACTTTTTCATTCCTCATGAACACAAAATTTACAAGCTTGAGGTAATGAAAATGTAATGAAAGTCCTTCTTGGAACACTTTCATGTGCCTCCTTGGCTTTGGAGCATTCTCCATCATGTTGTCCATAACCAAGACCCAAATACCTAAGCCTTTCCTCAACAACAATTAGCTCAACTATGCCTTGTGCATGTTTGCTTAACCCTTTACCTTCATAACCCATCTTCATCAATAATTTGGACCTTATTCCTCTAGTGTGCCTTTGAAAAGCACCAAAACATTCATTTTGAGAGGAAATTGAAGATAAACTTGAATTGCATACTTCATTTTCATGCACATACTTGGGTTAGGGTTTCCTTGGCATCATGGAGTTGAATCTCCATCTCATGCATCTTTTCAAGAAGATCTTGCTTCTCCTCCTTCATGGCCATCAACTCCTCTTAAAGTATAATGTTCTCCTTCCTATCTTCATTCATATATTGCACCATATATCTCACGATGATAAGCTTTTGCAACATCTCAAAATCAAAGAGTCTTGTTAAGGAAGATGGATTAGAAACATCACTTGTTGACGCTGCCATCACACTTGTAATGCATCAAAAAGCTTCACAAAGCTTCAAAAAGTTTCTCAACAAAGAAGCATCTCAGACCATCTCTTTTCTTTAGCTTACACACATAAACTTGCACACAGTTAAATTTTCATTGCACAAATACAAAACCAATCGCTAATTTTCTAGCTAACCTTGGCAAACCATTTCAGGGTTAAAATGAGCTAACATTGCTCTGATACTAAATTGATTTGTATGTTGGAAAAACTTGTTAATGCTATGCAATCTCCCTCATCAATATTAAAAAAAATGTGTTTAGGATTGTCTCAAATTAACCAAAATGTGAAAAATTATGTGTGAAGTGTTAAGTGTCTTTTATGAGCAATTTATGAAGTTAAATCGCTGTCTCTTTTGTTTTGATTACAGAAGTCAAAATTTTACATCAGATCGAAACAGAAAGAACCAGGCACCTGAGGTGTCAACCTGGAACAGCTGAGACTGCAAGGTCCAAAGGACTAGACCATTCAAAAGAGCTAGCCCACGCAGGGGCCCCAACCAAAAATCCAAATGATCCCGCGCAGGGGAGACAGACATAACCCAGACCATCAACAAAGGTTCTTGAACACATACAAAATGCATACATGACGAAACTAAGCTAACACAGACAACAATAGAAACCAAAAGACCAGACAGAAGAGCCATGTAGACCTTGAGCGAGGGCGTCTCTATTCTTCCAGTTGCTCCTCCACTACCCGGCACCATCCGTAAGCCTCCCTCTCCGCAGCAGTGGGGGCAGTGTCCATATGGATGTCTTCTGTTTCGCTGGTCCTCACCTTTTTTCGAGACATTCTCCAGGTATGTAGCAGTATCCTTTGTTTCTTTCTCCAGGTCTGTAGCAGGATCCTTTGTTTCTTTCTCCGGGCTATCAATTTTCACCTGCCCACGATTGTCCAGAGAGTCATTGTCTTCCTGGGAAGTTTCAATGAACAGAACCGATACATGCGCACTGATCTGGGGGCTGTTCATAGAACTGTTGAAGTTAAAAATAGCAGAGCCAAAGGTGGGCAAGGAAGTTGAGTTCGAAGCACCAGCATCCATGAACTGACTAGATTGAAGGGGGTTAGCTCCAGTAGAGCGAATGCCATGGCAATGACAGCAGTGGGCAGAAGTATCAACAACGGGAGTGCGTGAAGTTCCTCCCCTGGAGGTGCCTCGACGGCTGAGCATGCGCTGTCGAGGCCTTACCATCCTTGCAGGGACCGAAGGGATGAGACCCAGCTCTCGAGTGTGATACAACTCCTTCCTGTGAGGAATGCGAACAGACAGCGGAATAACCCAGACAGACAGCGTAATGACCCAGACGGAGAGGCAGTTGCATGGAGCTGCGCAGAGCATCTGAGGTTGCATAGACCTGCCTGAAGGAAAAACCAGAAACATACCCTGACCCAACGCAGTGACATGGTTTTTAATCGCAGCGACCTCACCTTGGAACGCGTCCGCCATAACTGCAACCTCCAAGCGAGCCGAATAGCCGTGCAGGGCATTAACTCTGCTCTGTTGAATGACCTTATACCTGCTTCCACTCACGCATATACAGGCTTGAGCCCAAGCGTCTGCCACGTGATGGCACATGGCTGACATGTGGGCAGCGTTAAACTCCCGTCCCATCCTCACTATCACCCACATCCGGGGATCAACTGTGTAATTTTCATATCTGACATGCATGAGTTATTTATGAGTGAATCATTAGTTACTTGGTTAAACACATGAAGCAACACCCCACTGTGTGACCTCCTATTAGTTCCTCCATCAATTGGAGGACCACCTATACAATTCGGATGATTATATATTTAATAGTACATTGTCCCTGAACTCCAATATCAATTGCGTAATTCTTAGATTTGACATGCATGAGTTATTTATGAGTGAATCATTAGTTAGCTGGTTGAACACATGAAACAACACTCCACCATGTGACCTCCTATTAGTTCCTCCATCAATTGGAACTAGTTTAACTGACTTTAACTCAGTTAAATTGAATTAATTAATTACAACTCAAAATAAACTCAACTAGGGCTCCTATAAAGTAGGAGACACTCTACATGACTCAAGTTAGACCCTCAACTCGAATTAATCGAGACACACCCTAAACTCAAACTAACTGAGCCAACTAAGTCAAATTAGCTTAGTTAACTAAGGCAAGTTGTCATGTGATGTGGAATTACAATTTTATTCCTAATTTAATTCAAGGAAAAAATTAAATTAGGATTTTCTTGTTTCATTTTCAATAGATGCCATATAATAAGTATTGAAGGTTGATAAGATTAGGCAAATCCATTTGCAAGTACAATAGACATTGAAGAAGTCAAAGGAAAAGTACAAGACCTAGCATAATCAATTCAAAAATGAAAAGACATTCAAGATAGGAGATTGAGTTTGGTTATACTTGAACAAAGAAAGGCTAAAGGGTCCTCATAAAAATAACAATGCTCATTGACATGGTATTTCTGGAGTCACGCAATAAGTAGGTGATAATTCGTAGAAACATAGTCTACCTCCATATATGCATATTTACTTAGTAGCGAATGTGGAAATTTTATACTATGAGATTTCCATGTTAGACAAGAAAAATGGTGTGCAAGTATTACCTTCATAGAGAACATAACAACAAAACTCAAGCATATTTAACAAAGGATACAAATTTTTAGAAGTCTAGAATGATTAGGAAAGCTCGAATGACACTCTAGGGGTAGAGGACAAATTTCTTCACCTCCTTTAATGAAATATTTTTTGGACCGGAAGCATCCCAAATTAGGAAGCATGATTCAAAATGGATCACTATACGTGTCATCTATTTTGGTAATTTGAGTGGAAATTTTGGAGCTATTAACTTGTAGGGCCCATTTTAGTGGCAGGTCCTCTTGACATCTTACAATAATTTTAATATTGGTCAGATGGAAAAACAAAGTATTTGTGTATTTGGAAGTTCATCCTTCACTTCTTTAGTTTCACCAACCCTGATATTAAAAAGATGGCTTGCAACAACATGGTTGTTTCCTAAATTAAAAAAAAAAACATATTAAGACCTGGTAATGAAATAATTGATTTACTATATGGGGGTGGTAATTCACTTCACGGTTGCTTTGACGATCTTTTGTTTTAATGTCTCAAATTTGACCTAACAAGTTTCACTCCATTTAAAATTTTGTTAAGACCTTGATGGAATTTTTGGAAAGTAAAAGGTTTCCTCTAATGATCAAAGTGAAAATAAACTTATTTTTAATGAAAGTTCAAAATATTTCTAATGAAAGATGAAATCCACTAGATAACAGTAATGTAGAAACAAATATTTTGGTTTGAGTAAAAACCAAACTTTTAATTGTGATGAAAAGTTGAAAAAGTGCTAGAGGCAACATGAGCAAGAGGGTGATATATTGTCCCAAAGAATATGAAGAGATTAAATATGCACAGGGATTAGGCACAACCACTAATAATAAGGTTGAATTCCTAGCATTGTGGAAAGGATTGGACATTGCCAAGAAATAAGGCATCAGAAAGCTCAAAATCCTCAGGGATTACATGATAGTCATTAGAACGATTTCAAAGTCTGAAACGTCAAATTATCCTACACCCCTTGTGGTGAAAATAATAATTCTCCAGCTAAAAAAATATGAAGAAATCTCCCTCTTTCATGTTCCGAGACACTTAAAAGGAGAGGCTGATGGTATGGCTAATCGAGGAGTAGTAATGGGAGTTGGAGCCCTTGAATTAAATGGAATTGACAAGAGTCTCTTACCTATGCCATAATCAAATGAATTTAAGCTTTGGTTTAATGAGCCATAAAAAATGGTGACAACGGGAAATCCCGATATCGCGAATTAAATCCCCACATGCAGGACAAATTGGAAATGTTGTTTAATAAGAGCCCACTTGGAGGATTAAACATTGTACATGGTATCTCTAGTAGATCAACTCTATTTCCTAAGCGTGAAGTGGTCAAGACGATGGACGTCAATTATCTCTAGAGTTGTGGGTTCCCAACAGGTTTTACGAATGGAATAAATCTGTTAGCAATCCTCCCCTCACGCCTCCATAAATTTTCCACTGGTAATGTTAGTTTGGTATCTCGGGAAGGACGAGCCTGTAAATGATATGAAGATCAATGAAGATCTTGTTTTAATGGTGGAAGAGGAGAGTAATGGTGGGAGTCTATATGAAGAAGGGTTATTTAAGCTGGCTTCGTTGGACCCTTGGGCATTTATTTTCCATTTTCCTTGGTGTTATTCTCGCATTTGTGTGCCACTGAATCACCTGGAAATGGCACCAGAAGGTGACCAGCCTTCAGAGATTGAGATGGCGTGATGGAAAAAGGTAGTGGAGTTGCATGAACTTTTGTCTGGAGAATTAGGTTCCGGCCTCAAAGAGCAGCAAGAGTTATTTGGTGGGGACATAACTGGTGCAAGGATGAGCAATGGTAAATAGGTCTCTAGTGTAGATAATGAGGAACTTGGGCCTTCCAAGGCTGCTTAATCTTCATCTAATATATGTATTGCAAATATATTTTGTTGTTGGGTAAATTTTGTAGGATATATGGAAAGTTTCAATGTAGAATTCTAGTCCAAAGGGTCTGTAGAGGCAAAAAGACTCCTCTATGGTTATATTGGAATATGATGCACATGGTTTTGGCCACGTAATCTAGGCTTTATAATAAAAAAGTAACCATTTCGTTAAAAAAGAGAGTTGAAAATGTGTTGTGACTGAAATTGGTAAACTATCTTTCATATCATTGCAAGAGTGTTGATTATTTTAAATTAAATTAAAATATACTTTTCTTTTAATGGATATCAAGAAATTCGAAAAAAGTTCATTTTTCTCTCAATAAATTATTTTTCCCCAAGGAAAAATCATAATTTTCATTAATAAGTTGAAAATTACATATTGTAGATGCTTTAAGAAGCATATGCAGTGAAGTGTGGAGGTCCACCTTCAGATGTTCTTGTACAAAAAAATCCCGTAGGGAAGTCTGGTAATAATTACATAATTACAAGTCAGATATAGATATGTACATAAAAAGCTGCACTGGAAGCAAAAGTTTGTTTGTAGCTCAAAAAACCATGAAATCAGGGCTTGTCTGCCCCCTGAATCCTCTGATCAATGTATGGGCGATGGAAGTACTGATAGAAGTCTGGTCCCCTCTGCTCTTGGATCAGCCATAGACCCCTAGGCTGGATCGAGGCCTCCTTGGATAATCGATCAGAAACCTGATTGCGTTCCCTGTAGATGTGATGACAATAGATGGAATCAAAATGTGATTTCAAAAGTAAAACATCAGCCAAAATATTCCTGAGTGTGTGCACATGACAGATAGATATGTTGTTGAACCAGTTAATGATGATCTTAGAGTCACCAAAAATTTGTATATGCCTACACTCCTTCTCTAATGCAAAGTATAAAAGATGTCTGAGGGTGATCATCTCTGCAAAATTGTTTGTTCCGATGCCCAAACCCATCTGAATTTTGAAAAAATGATTATCAGATAGATGTAAGAGGACACCTCCACCACAACCATTCTCTTGGGCAGATCCATCAAAATAAGCCCATGGGAGACTCCTGTCAATGACTTCAGGGATAATAGTTCTTTGAGATGTAGGTTGGTCATCTTCTGGGATACTGATGTATAAAGATATAATATGAGCAAATTCCTGTCACCAAAGAGGTTCAATACCCTTACAAATAGATTGGTTCATAAGCAGCCAAATAGACCAGCAAAACATAAGAGGGAGGTTCCTAATTTTAGAAGGTTGAGCAGTTGTCCACTACGAAGGCCAGGCCTCAAGGATGATGTCCCCCTGCCATCTTAAGGTAATAGAGAGAGATTCGAGAACATGAGTCCAGAAAGGTATAATGGAGGGACAATGAAGTAAAATATGATCAATTATCTTAGATTCGTGTCGGCAAAGGACACACCAGGTAGGTCCATGGAAAGAACACCTCTTTAAGTTTTCTCCCATAGGGGCTTTATATTAGAGGACAATCCACATGAAAAGTATAGTACACAACGGGGCCTTTAGCTTCCACAAGACACTCCATCACCGGTCAGTAGCAGGGGGCTTATGCGCGACATAAATGATATTATACCCATCCTTTGGATTATATTTTCCATGCTTGGCATGAATCCATATGAGTTCATCCTCCCCATCAGTAATCCTCACATGAGATTATGCAAGAGCATTAATGTAGTTGAGCCAGTCTAGATTCCAGATGTCAGGCATGTCTAATTGTAAAGAAGATTTCCAAGCCTGTGAAAAAATGTTAGTGTTCTCTCGATCTGCTATTTGAGCTAGATATGATAGACCAACATTAGATAAGAAATGTATGAGATCAAGATGAAGCCTATATGCATTACCACATCCAGACCATGGATCCATACCAATGCGAACTGAGGAGCTAGATCTTATTCTCCATGCCAGTCCATTACGGTTGAAAGTTATGGAATTTAAAACAGCTCGCAAAATGGACAAGATACTTTAGTGATTCCAAGAAGGGAGTTTGACCCAATCAAGGATGTGAAGGGGACAAATATATTTATGATAAACCACCTCTTTCCATAAAATTTTTACAGTGAGGACTTGCCAACCCATCTTGGTAGCAAGCGCTTTAGAGAAGGAGTTGAGATCCCATCTGACCCACTCATAGATGTGGCCGTCTAATTTCCCTTTCCATAGAAATTTGCAACACATCTGTTGAATTCCCGTCAAAATAACCTTAGGTACCCATGCCATGGACATCCAATACACTGGAGTGGCTTCCAATACAGATTTGATTAGAACAAGACGTCCTACCCTGGAAAGATATTTGTGATGCCAAATATTCAACCTCCTTTCAATCTTGGCCACAAGCCAGGTCCAATCAACAATTTTATAACGGAGTGGTTTGAGCCTAAACCCAAGATAATTGAGCCCTTCGTCAAAGGGTAGAAGTGTAAAGGGAAATATCTGGTGAGCATAATGAATCTCATGTGATGAGCATCTAGAAGATGAAATAGTAGATTTCCTATGATTACACTCCATACTAGTGGCTTGACTGAATAATTGCAATATAGTAAGAAATGATGAAGAATATCCAATACCCCCATTAAGAAAAATTAAAACATAGTCGACAAATAGGAGATGTGTAATAATGCAGTTATTGGTGATATTAATTCCTTATAGATGACCAAGCCTTTGTTCTTTAGATATGAGATGGCTTAGACCTTCCATGACAAGAAGAAAAATTAGGGGGGACAGGGGAAAACCTTGTCTGAGGCCATGCTTAGCATGGAAGAAAGGGGAGGCTGATCCATTTATAAGAACGCTGTATGAGACCTTGGTAATGAAACACATAATCCAGTTGATGAAGTCGAGGGGGAATCCCAGATGAGTAAGGAGCATTCCTAGATATAACCAACTGGTATGATCAAAGGCCTTAAATAAGTTTATCTTGAGGATCATTCCCTTTATTCCTTAATCTTGATGGAGTGTAGGACCTCCTGTGTGGTGCCAATAGAATCATGAATTTGACAGTGGTTTAGAAAGGAAAAATGTTCAAGTGAAATATGACCAGATAGAATAGGTCTAAGGCGATTAGCAATGATCTTGGTAATAATATTGTAAATGCAGTTACATAGGGAGATGGGTCGAAAGTCATTGAAGGTATGAGGGGAGTCAGTTTTAGGTATAAGAACAATGAAAGTCGAGTTGAATGCATCATACATTTGACCACAAAGTCGACATTCCTCAATAAACTGTAACAGATCTTTCCCAGGTAATATGAAAAATTCCAAGTAGAATTCAACCGGCCAACCATTTGGCCCAGGACTCTTATCCTTTTTAAACCATTTTAATGTGCCCTCCAACTCCCCCATAAACAGGCTTGTTGAGATCCTCGACTGCATCATGATCAACGAAACGAGGGAAGAGACCAGCCACCTTGATAATCTCAAAAAGAGAGGTTTCATGTGGGGTCTTGTAAATCTGACTAAAATGTGATGAGCTGAGTGATGTAAGTTAATTGAAGGTTTGGACTCTCTGGCCTTCCTCATTGGTCATCTTCAATATGGTATTGATAGCTCGACACCCATTTGCAAATTGATGATAGAACTTCGTATTATTATCCCATGCTTGTAACTAGATGGATCGACTCCTGAGTCGCCGTGTTTCTTCTCTGTCTTTTAGAATCCTATTCCTTTCTGCCTCAAGCTCATTGAGATTGGATTTAGCTTCAACAAATGAGTAACCTCTCCCATCAATATCTTCCATACTGGAAAGCTCAAGTTCAATGTTGAGTAAATTGAGGTCATCCTTCTTTCTCTTGTCTTTGGCCCAATCAATGGTTAATCTCTTAAGTCTAAGAAGGTTATTGACAAATCCTTCAGAGATAGACTGACCATAATCAGGGGGGTGAGCCTTCCAAAAGTCTGAGACTAATTTGATGTAGTCCAAGTCCTTTAACCAAGTAGCATTAAACTTAAAGGGGGATTTAGGCTTGTGGGCATGACCAAGGATCTCAAGATAAATGGGGGAGTGGTCAAATAGTCCACTTGATCCCACCCATTGTCTGTAGATAGAAAGAGACCCAATAAGAGGTCCTTCGATGAGAAAACGATCCAGTGTTCGAGCCAGCATGGCATCTCCAGTATTTCTGTTCCTCCAGGTAGGCTGAGGTCTAGCCATAGGGATGTCTATGAGTCGATGATTTTCTAATAGTAGTTCAATAGAATCTAATAAGGGATCAATATGAGCATTGTGCCCCTAGGACTTAGCAAGGCCAATAGAAAAATTGAGGTCACCTCCCAGAATGATATTGTCTGCTTGAAAAAGAGATAAATTAAGGAAGTGGTCTCAAAAAGCAACCCTGTTGTGACAGGGGCCATACACATTGATCAATCTTAGCTCCTTCCCCAATTCAGATAAGAAAATGTTTGCACCAATGAATCCAACACCTCCCCAGATATTTATAAGCCTGAAAGCTTTGGGATTGAATAAAAATAGATTCCCCCAAATCGCCCTCGAACCTCTAGGGCATGGAATTGTCAACCAGGGACAAGGGATTCCAGAGCATGGATAATTAGGTCAATAAGCCCTAGGGTTTCTTGAAGGAATATGACATCCACCCATTTAGTTTCCAGGATTCTTTTAAAGGATAGATTTTTGGTAGGGCTAGCCAACCCATGACAACTTAGGGATAACCACTTCGTGGGGGGGGGGGGGGGGGGGGGGAGATAGGGTTTTCTGTGCTCTAAGTACCAAGTCAATAGGAAGTTGTTTGCCCTCAGACACATCAATACCAACTTGATGGTAAGAGGAGGCAAGGGAGGGAGAAATTGTGTAGTCACTTTCCTTTTCTCACGAACCTTTGTCTTTTTCTGATTTCCAGGTTCTCCGGGCATCCAATTTTCCTAAGGACCAATCTGGTCTTCCAATCTGATGCTTTCAGGTGCATTTTCTAGGGAGGAGGATGATAGAACCAGCGGGCATTCCTTGTACAAATGACCCACCTTATGACATTGTCTACATTTGAAGGAAACCCCTTCATAGTCAAGTATATGGATGCGAGTAAAATGATTCCAAAGTAAATTAATTTGCTCCTCCAAACCCTCCCTAGTGTCTAGATGAGCTAGAATATGGGCCAACGACATATTTCCCGAAACAATATAAGATTTGTCATAAACTAGATAGGTTCCAAGAGAATTGCCGATGCGGGTGAAGATGTCTTCAGACCAGAAGTGAAGCGATAGACCGAGTAAATGAACACACATGGGTCCAACCCCCAATTTCTCTCGCTCCGGATCAAACATAGGGCTCCACCACTTGAGAAGGACAAGAGCCAATTCAATGTGCCAATATTTTGAGAGCACCCACGATGTATGATCCACTCACTGGAACCAGAGAGCGAACCACCTGCGCGAGAGGGTAGTGACCGATGGAAGTTCTGAGAGTGACTGCCCCCAAATTTCATTGATCCACTGCTGTAATCTCGTTGTGGAGTAAGTGCAACCATGAAATCTCCTGACCAAAACTGTGTTTGCAGTATCAATAACGCCCCCCATCTGAATCCCTTCTCCAAAGCAGAGAGAAATGTCATTGTTCCTGGATTTTACGCACTTAGACTTATTCATGACTTGGAGGAATTTTTTACCTGAGGAGCGGAGGAGGGCTCGGGGGGTGGGGGGGGGGTATCTTGAACATCATCAACCTTAGGATCAAAACTGCAAGCATACGGGCCAATAGAAGGGCCTTTGAAGCAACTAGAAGAGAGGGGAGGAATGACTTGATGGGGAGAGGGAAAAAGATGAGATAGAGGAGCTCTGATAGGGGGTACCGAGGAAGGGAATAAATGACTCGGCTCCAAAGAAGAGTTGTGAGGGAAGCCAATAGAGGGGAAAGTAGAAACAATTCCCAGAGGATAAGAGGGAGTAGTCAAGTCCAAACAAGTAGTCAAGAAATGTATGGATTCCAGAGAAGGGGGAGGGTAGTCTGAACCCGGCCAGAGAATCGATTCCGTAGGCGAGGAGATGGATGGTTGCGAGGAGCTAGGGCAGGTAGGGTAAGATAGAAATCCAGCCCTAGGATAACCATTAGATGTATCTAGAAGAGCAGAAAGTGACGTAGTCGGCAGGGGAGAAGGTGTAGTAGTCCAGATGGGCACATAATCATATTGGTCATCTGTATAGTCCACCGAGTCCTCCATACCTGTCGACAGACAGTGAAGGGCAGAATAGAAACGATACCGAACTTGAGCCAGGTGCCAGAAGATGCCAAAAAAGAGAGAAGTTGAGTCCCCGAGTCTCTTGTGGTGTGAGGAGGAAGCACAAGTTTAGAGCCCCCTTCAGCAGATGTAGGTGTAGGAAACCCTAGCCGAATTCAGTGTCACTGGAGAGGGAGAGTATACACACCATTCAGATCTAGATAACATTATCAAAGTAAGTATTTGGATTTTCCCTAATGATTAGAACATGAATTTTGACATATAACATATTAGAGCTCATTTAATATTTTACAAAATATTTTTATACACTATTTGACAAAAGTTTTGAATTTCACCAATTTCTTTACATTGTCATCATTTCATTGTTAAGAATTTCGTGAAAAGAAAAGTTTGATCAAAATTGTGACCAAAGTGAAAAGACACTTTTCATAGCTATTGAGTGCATAGACTAGCATTGAATGTTTTATCAATTGGTAGATGGGATTCCAAATTAAATATAATGGCCAAATATTATTAAATCTATGTTTCAACTTACGATTAATCAAAATCTAAAATCTATCTCTATAAAATAATGCCTATGCGCATATTGTTTTATCATAAATCATTTTCAGTTTTGATTATGTAGAGAAAATCACTTACTTTGTTAAATAGGCAAATTGATCTTTGCACTTTGTTATCCTAACATTTTGATTATAGTTCCTTCATATCTTACTAGTTATCAAAGCCTCCATCGCCAATGGAATTTAAACATTTGATAATTTTATTTTAAAACCACAAGGTAAGCATTTAAAACACCTTTCTTCAATCCCCATTTAAATTTCTTATTGCTAGCTTAAATTTGAATTGTAAACCTTATTTCTTCTACAATGCATAAATTTTGTTACTTGTTAATAAAATCATATATTTTGCAAGAAATGTATAAATTTATTAATTTTAATTCCATTGTTAATTCAAATAATATGGCTCTTAGGTTAAATTTAGCTAGGAATCCAAAATTTTTCCCAGAGGGAAATAAACCAATAACAAAACCAATTGATGTGATATAAAGTGACATGGAGGTCATACCTGAATAATTCACTCTAATAATGTACTCGTCTAAGCTTGAAATTGAACATGTTAGCCCTATTTTCAAGGATATTGAAGCTCTAATTAATGACCAAATTGCATTCCCTTGTTGGGATGAGATTTATAGAAGACTAGGAGTGGAGGACTATCATGATATAGAAACTCCAGGTGACCTTGCAATGAGAAATGTATATGAATTGGTTTTTTGCAATATTATAAGGTCACAACTACATAAAATTTATGTAAAACTCTAATTATGCCATGCTCTTAGGCCATAAAATCCATCATAAAGTACAACACTGTTGACAACAAAATTGTAATAAATGACGAGGGTTAGTGTGAAATGCCTTATCAAGCATATGAGCTTTGGAAATAGTATAGTTTAAATGAACCTGGAAAATATATGATAATTGGCTTCATGGAGAAATTTAATCAAGATCATGACATCAAGAATATTTTGACAAGCTGGTGGGTTGAAGATAACAAGTTTTTTGGAATGATTGATGACATATACAATATGGTTTATCTAAGAGACCTATAAATTTATGCCATTGCTTTTATGTATATATGAAATGGAGAATAAAATTATATTCTTTTTAAATATGCATGGATGCTTGTAGTGCACATAGTTATCACAATAGGAGGAAATTTCCACTGGGAAACCATCCTATTGCACTCTTTGATTAGATCCATTGACAAGGCCCAAAAAGCTAAAACCAAGTTTGAAACTTATATTGATTTTAAATATGCATGGATTCTTGTAGTTCACATAATTATCACAATAGGTTTCCCATTGGGAAACCATTCTATCACACTCTTTGATTAGATCCATTGGCAAGGCCCAAAAAGCTAAAACCAAGTCTGAAACTTTCCCAACTTTTTGCATGGCCTTTCCTAGGGTTGAATTGGATTCAATTGGAATATCACAAGAATACTAGTACATGTCTGCTAAGACATGTGGAAAAATAAATATAAGAGGGATTGTTCTCAACTAAGCGATTATTTCATAACACCCCTCTACAAATTGATTTTCTGCAAAAAAATGCCCCAACTTAAGAATAGAGGCAATAAGAATGCTAAGGAGAATAGAAAAATGGTACTTATATTAGGATTATACATTTTGAGAATCTATGAAGGCACTATTCCTACTTGTCAATTGCCAAAATAGAGCAAAGAAGGAAGAATAAGAGCTATCGTAAGAATAGGTTAGGAAATATAGAAATGGATAACAATGATAAATTAAAGTTAGAAGCTAAAAAAATGTTGGATATTTGATAAACCAATGCTCCTTGCGTGTTTTGCGACATGCACTAACCGTCTCTCATGGATCCTTATCTTTGGTAATGTGATCGTTGACTAACACTTGAAGGTTTTGGTGCAACGACAATCATGATTCCCAGTAAGTGGTATTAAATTACAGGTCATGGGTTTGATACACACCCGACTCATGTTTGGGGGGGGGGGAGCGGGAGATTGTTGGACATTGGATAAAACAACACTCCTTGTGTGTTTCATGACAAGGACTAATCACCTCTTGTGGATCCTTATCTTTGGTGATGCGATTTTTGACTAACACTTGTGGGTTTTTGCCTAATGGAAATCGTCATTCCCAACAAATAAGATATGAAGAAGAATAAAAAATGACGGTAGAGGTTGATATAGTGAGAAGAAAAGACTTAAAGGTAGAGAAAAAACAATATTAGAAGATGAAGCAAGGAGGAAAGAAGAAGAAGATAAATTTGAATAAGAAAAAATATATCAAAATTGGAAAAGGATTGAGGAACTACTACAAAGAATAAAAGGAGCAAGTAAGATGAACAATATTTCGATGAAAACCCAAAACAATAAACACAAAAGGATAATGCACCTCCAAATAGTTTTATAGACTTAACCACACATGATTTTTTTATCATGAAACAAAGCACAATCAAAGATAAACAAATCAAGGATACATGTACAAACATGGAATAAATAACTACACTTGGGTGGCATTAGACAATATCTTATCATGTTGAGATCAAAGCATTCAAGACCCCATTGAAGGTGTTACTAACCTAAAATTTATAGCATATATTAAGAGGAGACACACTATTATTAAAATAAATTAAAGAAGGAAAATAATAGACTTATACAACAATTTTTTTTGAATGATAGAAGAAAAGGTGCTTGATACCAAAAGATCCAGATTGACTAATTTACTTTCTTTTGGTTTATCCATTTCCCATACTACCATTGATAAAACTAGGCTTTAAGCAACATATATACAAAACTTAGAAAATAAATTGTTTTTGTTAGGAAATAAAGTCAAATGCTATTAATTAGCACAAGGATGGGTCTCTATTTTTGTAGAATAGGTTTTTGAAGAGGATCAAATTGTTGAAAATAACAAAAAGAAATGTTAAAAATAACATCAAGAAAGATCCCGATTTAATTTGTCCTTAAATTAAATTGGGAATAAAATTGTGATTCCACATCTCACGACAATTTGTAATAGTTACTACGTTAATTTGACTTAGTTAGCTCAGTTAATTCAAGTTGAGGGTCTAACTAGATTCATGTAGAGTGTCTCCTACAATTAGGAGCACTAGTTCAATTTATTTTGAGTTGTAATTATTTAATTCAGTCTAAGTGAGTTAAAGTCATTTAAACTAGTTCCAACTGATGGAGGAATTAGTGGGAGGTCCAGTAGTGGGTTGTAACCTAAAATAGTGGGGTGTAACTTGCAGTAGTGGGGTGTAACCTACAATAGTGGGGCATAACCTGCCGTAGTGGGGTGTAACTTACTGTAGTGGGGTGTAAATTAATGTAGTGGGGTGTAACCTGCAGTAGTGGGGTGTAACATGTAATAGTGGGGTGTAAATTAATGTAGTGGGGTGTAACTTATTGTAGTGGGGTGTAACCTACAATAGTGGAGTGTAACCTACAGTGCTAAATCAGTAAATTGAAGATTCACTCATAATTAACTCATGCATATCAGATCAGAGAAAGACCCAATTGATATTGGAGTTCAGGGATGGTGTACTATTAGTTTTATAATCATCTGAATTGTATAGGTGGTACATGCAGTCAGAGGAAGGCGTATGAGGGTTGAAAAATTCATAATTGAGGAATTTACACATTAAATAGAGGCTAATTCCCAAGGGAACAATGCAAGGAAGTAGGATATTGGAAGGTTAGCAATTTGGCTAAGTATTGGTCAAAGGCAGTTAGTGAGGCAGAGGATAGAAAATACTTGTGCAAGTTGAGCTCAAGGTTGCAGAGCATATTGTATTCATCCAAGACTTGTCTAGGAAGTAGTGAGATAGATAAAGATAGTGCAGAGGTTGCTTGGGCTTGAGAAAATCATTGTAATCTTCTCATATTTTCGGATTAATACAATATACAAATAGCAGGGGTTTTTGGCTGTGGCTTTCCCTAGAAAATTATTATGTTATGTGTGATTGAATTCTTTCTCTTATATGCTTCGTGATTTCATCCATCGTTTATTGTTTTCGCTGATGAGTGGAGTAAATTCAAGTCATTTGTTTTAGCATATTATAATATGCAGTTTGAATCTACAAAGAATTTCTACATGGTATTAGAGCTAGATTTGTAGAAATTTCTACATGGTATCAAACCTATATTTGTAGAAATTTCTACATGGTGTCAGAGCTAGATTTGTAGAAATTTCTACATGGTATCAGAGTGAGATTTGTAAAATTTATACATGGTATCGGAGCTGAAATCACACTAGAAGAGGATATTTGAAGTTTTCCTTGTAGATTTATGGAACTCTAGTTCAAGGCAGATGCATAAGACCCTATGTGCAAACTTATTAGTGGAGCTAGAAGGCTGCTAGTGAGAAGATCAATGAGCCAATGTTTAGTGACACAAAAGGAGTTGTGATCATTAATATTGGAAGAATGAGGAGCAAAGAGATTTTCCATAGGGAGATCGAGACTCAGAGGGAGTATCATTTAAGAGGGAGCATCCCTATGGAAGCTAGTACTTCAGGATTTGGGGAGATTAGACTGATTATTGCAGTAGTTGCATCAACAATTCGAAAGCAACAACAAAGTAGAAGCAACAACAATATGAGTAGATCAGATTTAGCTCATGCATGCAAATCCTTAATGAACAAGGTAGAGACTAGAGATTTGGTGGTTGAGAGGGAGCATGTTAGACCTCTCAACATGCATCCTTAGAAGAAGCCTCAGGAAGTTGTGGAGCATCCACAAATGGAGAAGCAAACAAGAGGTCGAGTGGAGACATCCACTCAAGTAGAGACCTCCAGTAGGGGGAAATTTCGAGCCAAGTGGGCAGAAGGAGCACATGCAGCCATACCTCTAGGTGAGAGGTGGGGTGATGTGAAGCAATAGTCCCAAGAGTGCAAAAATTTGGGCAGGATCCATTGAGGTGTTTTTTGTCTCATGGATCATTACCTTGCTACGGGGGCCCACAATATTCAGTAGCAAGAGGATCAATGTTAGTCATATACTGAGGAGTGCAGAGCAGTGTTGACAACAGAGTAGGAGGCTCAGTAGTAGAGTCAACAACATCATAATTTTCCTAGTAGACAATTACAGACACAGTTGATTCAATTTGTTTTGTTTGGAAGCTTTTTTAGTTGCAGGTGTTGCAGTAGTAACAACAACAGTGACAAGAGTTGCACCTAGAACATTCCAAAGGTATTGGATTGGGATAGATCTGAATCCATTTCTTATTGACAGGGAGTGTTGAAAATAACAACAAGAAATGTTAAAAATAACATCAAGAAAGATCCTGATTTAATTTGTCCTTGAATTAAATTGGGAATACAATTATAATTTCACATCTCATAACAACTTGTAATAGTTAACTAAGTTAATTTGACTTAGTTAGCTCAGTCAATTCGAGTTGAGGGTCGAACTCTCCTACAATTAGGAGCACTAGTTGAGTTTATTTTGAGTTGTAATTATTTAATTCAGTCTAATTGAGTTAAAGTAAGTTAAACTAGTTCCAACTGACGGAGGAATTAGTGGGAGGTCCAATAGTGGGGTGTAACCTGCAGTAGTGGGGTGTAACATGCAGTGGGATGTAACTTACTATAGTGGGGTGTGACTTATTGTAGTGGGGTGTAACTGTAGTGGGGTGTGACTTATTGTAGTGAAGTGTAACTTACTGAATGGGGTGTAACTTGCAATAGTGGGGTTTAACCTATAATGATCAACGAGTAAACTGAAGATTCACTCATAATTAACTCATGCATGTTAGATTAGAGAAGGACCCAATTGAGTGTAATATTAGTTGTACAATCGTCCGAATTGTACAGGTTGTGCATAGAGTCAGAGGAAGGCCTACGAGGATTGCACAATTAATACTTGAGGAGTTTCCACATTAAATAGAGGCTAATTCCCAAGGGAACAACACAACGAAGTAGGAGCTTGGAAGGCTAAGAATTTGGCTAAGTATTGGTCAAAGGCAGTCAATCAGGCAGAGGATAGAAAATACTTGTGCATGTTGAGCTCAAGGTTGAGTAGAGCATATTGTATTCATCCAAGACTTGTCTAGGAAGCAGTGAGATAGATAGATATAGTGCAGAGGTTGCTTGGGCTTGAGAAAAGCATTGTAATCTTCTGATATTTTCTAATTAATGCAATATACAGATAGCAGGGGTTTTTAGCTATGGCTCTCCCCAGAAAATTATTGTGAAATGTGTGATTGAATTCTTTCTCTTATATGCTTTGTGATTTCATCAATCATTTATTGTTTTCGCTGATGAATAGAGTAGATTCAAGTCAATTGTTTTAACATATTACAATATGCAGTTTGAATCTACACGAAATTTCTACACAAATAACTATAAAAATAAAAAGGGAATTATGCACCAAAAGATTTGAAATTGTAGGATTTAAGTTTATCTAAAAAGGGAAACAAGATAAGGGAAATGATCAAGTAGAATTCATTAAGTAAATCTAGAAAAGGAGAGGGCATAGAGATCATCAAATAAGGCCACTCCACAAGTTTAAAATGTATGGAATTGAGTAGGATGTAAGACATGGGCTAGAATTGTCCATGAATCTTAGAAACATGTGGAAGATGAATGGTTGACATATATTCAAATATAAGGCTTAGTAGAAGATATGACTACATAGTCTTATTTGCCTTTATTTAGTCTTTGAGAGTTTTTACGTAGTAACCTAGATTTTTGAAAAAAATAAAAATATAATTTAGAAAAATAAAAAAGAAATGTGCAATATATCAACTAGAGAGAAGAGGTTCCTACAAAAGTTTCTCGAGTAAGAAGTGAAAGCATGACTCAATCAAAATGCACCTTTAAAAATTTATACAAATATATCAAAATGTTTAATATGGAGTTAGCCAATTTTAAAAGCTCCTAAAAAACAACCTACTTTTCCACATAACGATTTATGTAATATGCTTTTGGAAAACTGGGTAAAGTATGATAGGAAAGTAATTAGAGAATCAACCCTCAGTTCACTTGAGGGTTGAGTCAAAGTGGTTATTATAACCAACTCTTGAAAATGTATAAACAATAGAATATAGTAAGTTAGAAGGGCTTTGCGATGATATGGCTTTAAAAGAGTTATTGTAATGAATTATTTCTTGTACTTTGATTAATGAAGAAGCCATTTAGGGGCTATAACACTTTTGTCTGAGGAGAATATTGATGGAAGAGAAATAATGGATTAGTTTACATTTCAAATTTTTGCATGGATGTATTGTAAATATTTTTAATTTTCAATTTTTTTTTAGTAAAATTTTTAAATTTCCTTTATTGATTTTTCAAAATAATTTTTAAACAATTTTTTTTATGATAAGTATATATTTTTTTTGGAAAGTTATGTTGTGAAATCAAATGATTTTTGTAGAATTATTTCTTAGACTTAAATGATTAACACTATTTTTCATTTTTGTGATGAAAGTTAATAGCTAATTTTTTGAACAACATTTTTTTTCTTTATAAATAATAATATATTTTTTCCCAATTTATTAATATACATCAAAATTTAAAAAGAAAATATAAAAATGCATATTTAAGATCATCAAAAGGATGTTGGGTGATTAACCTAGAAGGTTATTTTATTCCAAACAAGGGATTGTCTAGTTTCCTCCCCCCAATTGGGATTAACCCTTATTATTGGTACCTAGCCATTTAGCCCTGTTAACATAATTGATGTTAGAAGAAGGGCAAAATTTGTATGGTTTATTAACTTCCCAAGGCCAAATAATCTACAAACGAATCACATTCAAATAACAAGATTTGAAATCTTGAAATACTCATTGACCATTTAACCTTCTATATTTGGAAATACTAAAGAAGATCTTTATGTGATCTTGATATTGAAATTTCTTACACAATATCAAATAAGGAATTTAATACATTGATGCATATAAGTTAGGTGTGCTAGACAAATTGGTTCTTTGCCTATTGCTTTATCACTTTCTCAATGAAATATTATTATGCAAGAAGTTAATTTGATTGAGGAACAAATCTTATTGCATGCCATAGAGAGACTAGTTGAGTTACCATTACAAGAAATTTCACAAGCTATAAATTTAATTCCTTCAACTTCAAATCCTGTAACATCCTGAAAACAACTAAGGAATTTGAAATCCATTCAAAATCAAAATCAAACCTATACAACTTAGATACCAGTTCTTTCTTCTCAGACATGAAAATCTATCAAAACTAGAATCAACATTTGTTAGCATGAGATGCATTGACATTGCCTAGGAAAATGCATAATTTACCTAAACAACCTCAATGGTCACTAACAAAATATTATCCTAATATATTTGGACCTCCAAAAGATCCCATAGAAAACTTCATCTTGGTAATCAAGTTGATGAATTTATAGCATGATTATGTAATTGGGGCAATTTTCAAAAATCCTTTTTGGATAAATTTGGGAAAGAAACTACTATTGGAGCCTTATTGGTTGAACTATCATCATTAGTTATCAGTCCTATAGAAAGAGTTAAGGACTTCTACCAAAGGATTACTATAGTCATTAACAAGTTTAAACCAAATCCAAAACCTACCCAAGAGCTTCGAATAGAATTTTATGTGAATGCTCTACTAGCCCACATTCCTATGTGTTGATGTTTAAAATGGTTCGCTTCAGCATCAACACCTCGAACTTCTTGGCGGTTATCAAGAAGCGATGTGAACGCTTGCCCGAGGGTCTTAAGTCGCACGAGTAGGATCGAATCCACGCCAACACTGGTGCAACTCGATCGTCTCATTTATGTTGGGGAAATCACAAACCACGAGGAATGATCATGGAGCATGTGATTCCGACAACAAAGAAAATGATAAAACAAGAAAAGAACTAACTAACTACCCTAATGTGATATGAGAAAATTAAAAAATATCCTTCCCTCTTTTAAGATAACTTACTTCATCATTAAAGTGCCTAAAAGATAGATGAAGATATTGCTATAAAGGTTATTTTAATTCTTGCATCATTATTTTTTGTTTTCATTTATTTAATTTAATTTAAAATAAAGAGTTAGTTCAATATAAAAATTTAAAAATTATAATTCTAATATACAAAACTTTTCACACAAGTTAAAGGAAAAAAACACCATAATGATAAATAGAGTTTAAATTTAAAATACAAAGTTACACACGAAGGGTTAGTTTAATGAAATGAGATAAAGAAATTTATATAAGATTAAAAGTTAAATATATACAATCATAGATTTGATGTACATCAGAAGAAAAAAAACTTTGGTGCAATGTACTAAAGCACGGGAATGTAGATCTGGTTTTTCATGGTACCCTTGAAATATTATATATGCAATCACAGTTTCAAACACGTACAACTAGTTCTTAGTCAAAGTTAATATGTATATAAGTAAAGATTTAGAACTAAATCCGTGATTTATACACAAGACAATACTGGAAGGTGAGTGATGTATGGTAAAAAGAAACCAAAGAATGTGGACCAGTGATTTACAATGCTGGCCACATGCACTCGGCAAGTTTAATATATTGTACATATGCCATTGCCCCTACACATTTTATTCAATAATGAGGATTGGAACACGTGGGGTGGTCCTACCACGGTTGTCAATATATATTAGACTTCTATAATGATAAAAAGGGCCCCATGAATATACATTGGACTTTAGTAACAATGTAGGATTTTAATAATAAATACACATTGGGATTACATTGGACTTATCTAATGATAAAGAGGGCCAAATGAATATACATTGGACTTTAGTAAGAATTTTTCATATATTTTTTCCTTTTTGGACTTGAAATGGCCTTTAGAAAAAAGGAATAGTCGATTTCTTTTTTAATGATACAAAATTTGTAAGACATTTCACATCACATTTATGCAAACATAATTGGGAGATATAGGCCTGAAAATAATAACTAAAGTGGAGGTGTAGATTGTGAGATTGAGGTATAAAACTTGGGTGTGGTGAGGCGAGAGATTTAGCCGAGCTTGAAAGAGCAACGTTGATGAAATTTTCATCAACACTATGTTCATCAAATGAATGAGAAATAACACTTAGCTTTAAATAGCAAGGAGGAAAAATAGGTAGATTTTGAAGTGATGGGATGTAAAGAAAGCCATGCAACATTTTCAATAAAGAGATTGTTCCACCAAAGAACAATGTATTCTTGCTAAGATCACAACCTAAAACAACCATAGTGGGTAAAGAAAAACATTCCATGGACATGGATAGCCTACAAATAATGATTAAGCATTTGAAAAATGAAATCATTGATATAAAGAGAAATTTTAGATAAAGTACCTCAACTTAATGTCCATATAGACTCCTTCTTTAGAAGACTTATTCCTCCAATTTATCCTATTAGACCTCGAAATGCAAACTTGAATATTGACCTTGAGGAGGTAGGTATAGACAATTTCTACAATTATGATTAGGCTACCCATTTATATAAAAATGATCCTCAATGGATAAATGCCATGAATTTGTTGGATAACAAATATCTAGTACAACATTCAAATGAGATAATCCAATGAACGTAAATAGGGAGAAATATAAGAGGAAGTCGAGGAACAACCTATGAAACAACCATGGTCCTATAGGACATGTGTTGAGAAATCTAGGGCATCAATAGATAATTTATTTCTCTACTTATGACAAATTATTGTGATAAACCTTTTACTTCTTGATTGTGATCTTCTTCTTCTAGAGTTATTATTGTGTTCTTTTCATCAAGACAATTACCAAATCATGAACAATAAAGAGACAAGAGACACAACATATAGGCTTGTCAGCCAGGGCCAAAACCTCTCACTCTTTGAGACGAAAACCCAAGGGAAATTATTCTTATAGATCTTCAATTGACGAATACCAATACCATGACAAAGACCCTTGACAATAGAGTCCTCCAAAGACCAAGTCACTAGCTTCCCTTTTCTCCTTCTCAACTTCCCTCATAATTTCGGCCTCTCCTTGACGTTCTGCAACTCCTTTTCTTGACAGCAGAAACCCTAGATCAAATTTACCACTGTTACAGACTTCTTCTTGAAGGAGATTCCTTCCTCTCTTACTCGGCTTCCAATACCGAAGATTTTCACCCAAACAAAATCACTTCAATGTGACTGTAATCCTTTGACCTCCTCTTGACACATTCAGATCTACTATCTTCACACATGGGAGGGTAAACTAGCGCAAAATAATCCACAACGAACTTCACTATCCTTCCTTCTTGCTTCGCTGATGTAGAGGCTCCTTCTAGTATATTTCTCACACTTCTTTGTAGACTTGTTTCATCGAATTCCATGTCTCTAAATGAGGCTGAGTATGGGTATATATACTTGTTTTTCTATGTCCATTAGGTCGAAATGATCCTTGGAGGAAGGCCGATTTGATCTTTTAGATTTTCCCTTCGTTGTAGGCCGACTTGATTAGTGCTAGTGATAAGGTCTTGGAGGATGAATTTACATAGACAAGTATGACTCTTTACAATGTTTAACACATCTTCATTACATGACAATGACTCTGTTAGAATTTTATAACTAGATAACAATATCCCTAAGGGCTCTCAATGGGAACCTTTACTAAAATAAAATCCCTTGCTCATGAAACCCATGATGAAAGCATTACAATAAATTTTATTTTTCTTCTTTACATCTCTTTACATAAAATCACAACTACATGTCAATATGAAGATCAAACCTAGTTACACTTTTCAACAACATGTTCCTTGGCTTTAATTTGGTTGAAGAAGAGGAAGTACAAGAAAAATGTATGTTCAAAGTAACTACAATCTAAGGAGTAAATGACAAGTCCAATAGAAATTGCCATCAAACCATCAAAGTGAAAATAACAAAAGGAACTAGACTATATCACCTAGTGTTAAGACTTTTCTAATGCATCACATACCAATAAAACTTCCACTAGTAACCAACATTCCATGAAATACAACATTTTGGAGGATTTAAATTAAATAAAAAATATATATTAATCCCTGACATGTGAAAAAATATTGCTAAATGCATTTTAGGAAAATTATGCACAACCTATAATTGTGACAAAAAGTACCACCAAAATAACAAATAACACTATGCAAAACGCAACAATCAACATTGTTCTCTAAAGAAAGAGGTCAAAAATATCAAACTCCATCATTCTTGTTGAGTTTTGAGATTTTCAATCAAAACGCTGATAACTATTTGGTGGATTTAGGAGCATACTCCCATGTTATGCCCCATTATGCTTGCCAAAAACTTAATTCAATACGAACCAAGTGTTAAACCCATATCATTCAGTTTATATAGGCCATCAATTAAAGTCATAGGAGAATTAATAGAAGTTTTAATTCAAGTAGCTTCAAATCCTAAGGTTCACCAAATCATAGATATTAACATGGTTAATATTCCCAAATCACATCATTTATTATTTAGTACATATTTGTCACATAAATTTCATGGTTATTTCTCTTTTAATTGGTCGCATTTATGACTTCCATATAATGGAAAATCAAATACATTATAATTGGCCATGAAGCATATATGATGCACACCATGTGGATATTGAAGCCACTCATGAACCATCATTCTATGAGTTACCAATTTTATGAAATATGCATTGGATTCATATTTTTTTAATTTCATCACAAAAGGTTCTCCTATATTTGAAGATCAACAACATGAAATTTTATTGTAGGTTAACATTTTCAAAAAGGATATTGTAACATTATTGATGTGCATAATGTAAATAAGGTTAATCTAATAGTAATATTTGATAGTTGGAAATTCTTATTTGATGGCTCTAAATCCTAAGAAAGAGTTAGGACATGATGTCTGATAATAGATTGTAAGAGTAAATGTAATTTCATCTCATCTAGACTAGAATTTGATTGTACAAATAATACCATTGAGTACAAAGCTATTGCACAAGGTCTTAAAAAAGGCAGAGGTCTAAATTAAAAAAACAGCTTTTGAGGATTGATAGATTGTTGTAAGGAAAATAAAGAATACAATACACTACAATTCCCCACACTTGAAAAACTTCCATAGAGGCGTTGCTAGGAGCCTCCACATGCTCCTCAACGTCTCTCTAGGTCTTCTCAACACATCTTGGCCTCCTCCTAGTAGAGCTTGAAGGAAAATCTCACTCCTCTTGATTTGAAGGTTGTGCACATACTTCTAGTGCTACTGGTCCCTCCACAACCTTTGGAGTCTCTCACTACCAATCCTTTACCATTATTGGTGATGTCCCATGCGACCTCCTAAAGGTCCTACTGTCCTAAAATATGACACCCCTTATTAAAAATATCTTCCTCTATCCTGGAATGTAAATCTTGTAGGCCTTTGAAGTCTCATTGTATCCAACAAGAATGCCCCTCTCTAATGAGGGATCTATTTTAGTCCTCTTCTATGAAGGAATATGGACATACATTGGACTACCTAAGATGCACAAATGAATCACCTCTGGTTTCACTCTTGTAAAATCCTCCTCAAGGGTCA
The DNA here is from genome assembly GCA_031772625.1 of Pinus tabuliformis. Classification (NCBI taxonomy): domain Eukaryota; kingdom Viridiplantae; phylum Streptophyta; class Pinopsida; order Pinales; family Pinaceae; genus Pinus; species Pinus tabuliformis. The sequence continues at coordinate 828,254,583 of CM062816.1, forward strand.
TTTCCTTCACTACCCTGTGAGGAATCTTGTTCTACAAGTATACAGTTGTATTACATGACTTTACCCATAAGAACATAGACAAATCCTTATCATGAATCATGGCCTTGGATGCTCCAACTATACTCTTGTTCTTCCTCTCTACCACTCCATTTTGCTACAAATTATAGGGCACTTTCTATTCTTTCTTGATTCTTGCTTCCCTATTGAAATCCTTAAACTCATTCGAGGTATACTTACCCCCATTTTCTAATCCCAGGACCTTGATCTTCTTTCCAATCTGGTTCTCCATAAGAGCTTTGAAATATTGAAATCGACCCAAGGCCCCATCCTTAGTCATTAGGAAGTAAATCCATGTCCTCCTGGAATAGTCATCTATGAAGGGCACAAAATAATTTCTCCTCAATATTGACTCCATTGACATAGGACCACAAATGTTGGAATGTACCAAATCCAAAATACCCTTGGACTTAGTCTCACTACAAGGAAATGTCACCTCAACCTACTTTATAAGTGCACATTCCTTATACACACCATTATGCTCTATATTGAACTCTAGAAAACTAGTGACAATCTCCCATAAGAGAAGTAGATCCCCGTAGTGCATATATCCCATCATCCTATTCCAAATCTCACTTTGGTTGTGACTACTATGTACTAGGCCTTTCACTAGTTGTCCTCTAAACACATATATATTATTCCTTATAATTCCTATGAATCACCTCATGCTAGGATGAACCCCTTTTAGCCTGACAAGTACCTCATCCCCCTTGAAACTAAAATCAAGTACTTTATCCTCTATGGCTGAAATTTAGAGTGATTTTTTCTCCACACCAGGTACATACATCACCTACTTCACCTTCATAAGACTCCCTGAGTCTACCTAACCAATGCCCTCCACAACATACATAATGTTATAACCAAACTCCACATGCAGGCCTTTGTTCTCCTTGGTCATCCTATTGAAGATATCATGAGATCCCATCATGGGACGAAATGCTCCATTGTCCACAAACCATACCCCTCTTGTAATGGTGCCAGAAAGATAGGATACTAGAGAAAATTCCTTGAATTTTTCATCAAACTCATCCATCTATGCATATGTGTTTATTTCTTTCTTTCCCTTGCCTTTCTTCTTGTTTAGACATTTTCTATCATAATGAACAAACTTGTGACATGGAAAGCACTTGACTTTGCTCATGTATTTCTTCCCTTGTGAATATGATCCTCCACTCTAGTTTTGTTGGAATTCACAATTATATTTAGAGGTGGGGTGAATTAGTATAATGACAATTTTTACTTATTTAAAGCCAGTCAAACATCATAATTTATCAATCTCATAAATTGAGCAGGAAACACAAGATATACATGGAAACCCTTATGGGAGAAAATGACAAAATTTATTTCTATGAAAGACATTTTAGACACCAACCTATTGCTACATCAATCCTTATACTACTTTGTGGGAACCAAACTATAGGAAACACTAATCCCCTCTATTGCTTTGTAGGCACCAACGTAAAGGAGATACCAATCCCATCATCTACTTTGTAGGCACCAACCTATAGAAGAGACCAATCCCTTCTGCTACTATGTAGGCACCAACCTACAAGAAACACCAATCCCCTTTGTTTCTTTGTAGGTACCAACCTACAAGAGATACCAATCCCCTCTGTTGTAAATATTTATGGGCACCAACCTACTTGATTTCTTCTTCACAATGTATGTTGATTTTTATTTCACCAAGTATAGTTGGTGCTTCTATCTTCACCAACTCTATTTGTTTCTTCTTCCTTCACCTAGTCTACTTGCTACTTTTTCCTTTACCAAGTCTACTTCTCCCAAAACTTGTTGCTTTGGCTTCTTCTCAAGAACGAATTTTCATAACGTTCCAATTTTGAAAACATAATTCTGAAATTTATACCACAAGTACCTAGATATCTCTTCTTTGTGTCATCCAAATTTCATAGTTTGAAACATCTTAGAAATAAAGTTATATAAAAAATGACAAGCTAACCTTTTTGAAGCATGTTTCGTGAGCATTCAAGAGCAATAACTTCATTCAACCATATATCAAAAAATTATAGTTAATTAAGGTTTGAACTTTTAACCACAAGTACATGAAGATATTTTATCTATATCCTCCAAGTTTCATGGTCTCAAACATCCCAGAACAAAAATTATAGCGAAAATTCCCAACTGCTTGTTTGAAGAAAATGTTAGGAGGATTCAAGAAGCCTAACTTTCTCTAGTTCATATCTCCAAAACTGTAGCAAATCAAGGTCTAAAAATTGAACCACATGTACATGAAGATATTTAATATGTATCCTCCCCATTGCGCAATTTGAAATATCACAGGCGAAAAGGGTGAAAATTCCAAGATGACTCGTTCACTCCATAAATCACATTATTTATTCCACTTTTAGACTCCAAGAATCACCCCAAAAGTTATTACTCAGCTCCTCTTGAGACCTCAAATATGTTCTTGAAATTGATTTTAAATGAACTCATATACCTTTATTTAGAGTGTTTGTACATTTATGAATTGTAAAACTAGTTACTTTGGTTTGGGCATCTTGATAAAATATTTCATATATCCTCATTCCAATGGAATTAGATGGGGTGCCATATACCATTGGAAAGTTATCATAATAATATTTCTAACCATATATAGTATGCTCCCATTTTATCTAGGTAACTTGAGTAAAAATGCCTTCAATTATAGGTATCCAAATGGGGTTTGCTTGTTATTTGGTCGAGTTAACTTGACAAAATATTTCATATCTCCTCATTCCTATGGAATTAGAGGGTGTGCCATATAATTTTGGAAAGGTATTGTAATCATATTTCCAACCATATATCCTATGCTCCCATTTGAGCTGGGTAATTGGAGTAAAAACGCCTTCAAAGATAGGGTGTCCAATTTGGGAATCAAAAGTCTAAAAACAATATTTCCAACAATATTCATTTTCCAAACTTTATTTTGGACATAAGTAGCCTCCCTTGTCTTTGACTCAATGATAACAATATTTCCAACAATATTCCCTTTTTCATTTAAGGAAACCCTTACTAAATTTTGTAATAATATTGTAGAGCTCCCCATATCAGTGATTCTCCTTCTGACTATAACTTCTCTCCTTTTGACATCAATGGAGAAAGGATTCTCCCCTTGAAATCATGCTTCTCTTTATCTGTAACTCTTATTCTATATGCGATTTTTATTAATATCTATAACCCTTACTATATTTAAAATTTTTGTTAGTGATTGCAACTGCTCTCCCTATCTGCTATCTCTACTTATTTATACATGTTCTCCCCCTTTATTGATATTGATCCAAAGACAAAAAATAGGCTAAAAAATGAAAGTGTTTAGAATCACTTGAAATTAGCAGCAAATCATAGTGTTTTTCATATTGATTTCAACACCACTTAAATCACCTCAATCTGACGTTGTATGAGAAAGTTATGATGTTCTAAATTTTTTTCTCAATAATTAAAAAGTTGACTTGCAAGGTTGACTAGGTCATACAACTAACGTAATGTTGATGACTGGGATGTATGGTGGATAGGAAGACCAATCTAGGATCGACATGTGATAGTGATGTATAGGTTTAGGTGATGAAATTTGATTGGTTGGTTGGGTGTTTGAAGTGGTCCAATGATGAGGCGCCACGTGGCCCTCTCTAATTAGCCAATTTTTTTTTATAAGGGCCAACTAGCCTCAGCAGGGTTCGATCCTTTGACCTCCCGCACAACATTCCACATAATTACCACCATGCCACGAATTTGTTTCTTAATACACTATGGTCACAAGTTTTATTTAAATTCAATTGGTTTCAATGTTTGGGGGAGGGGCCGGGGCACATGGCCCCAGCCTTGGTCACATTCAACACCACATAATCGTGGCGGAAGTGGTGGGAGTGGGAAGTTATCGCATCCCCCAGTTATTTATTTAATGGATGATCGAGAGCTAGGCAGAAAGGGGTGGGCTATGAGGTACTTGGCCCACGCCTGACCCCCAATCCCATAACAATTAATGTGATCGACAACGGAGGGCTTGGGCTGGAGGATTGACGGGTGGCCCCAACCTGTGGCCACATGTCTCCCAATATGACCACTAGTGGAGTGGAGCCGGTGGGGGTGGGCGGTTAGCCCGACTCTTGGCCACATGGTTCCCACTTACCCGAGAGAGGGGCTAAAAACTCAGTGCTTAAGGCCTTATCGGCGCGGTTAAGGAGGCAGAAAATTGCTCCAATTGCGGCGGGAATTTCACTGGTCCTAGGTGAAATTTTCGCTTATGGTCTGTCAAAGGGATGAATTCGTTGCCTAGATTGCCAATTTTTTCATTTTGCAGGACAATTAACAGAGAAAACTTCCAGGAGGCATAACTAGGTTTATTTTCAATCTTTTAGAGTCAAAGAAGAGCCTATACAGGGGTTTTTGGGTGTTCTGAACTCAATGGAAACATCATAATTATGATTTGAGCACTGTATGTTCGAATTTTTGTATAGCCAATTCTTTTAGTGTTGCAGACAAATATTGTTTTGAGTCCATATAGAGACCTTGATGAGCATGGAAAGAGCCTAGCTAGGGGTTTTAAAGCTTTCCAGATGTATCTACAACAACTGTTACTTCAATACAACAACTATTTTCAATGTTTTCTCAGTGTTCTTATGGGAAATTACCTTTTCAACACTTCATTGTGAAGTAGTTATATATATATATATATATATATATATATATATATATATTTTTTTTTTTTTTTTTTTTTGATGTTAGTTTGAGTACAAGGACCTATTTTAGAGAGTCATTTTCTTTGACAGCATCATGACTTGCTGTAGGGAGTCATATTTTTGAGTCAGAGTTCTTTATAAGAGAATATTTCTTTGTAGGAGAAATAGTGCCACTCTAGAGTCAAAGAGGTGTATTGTATTCTCTTGCTATTGAGACCAATAAAGAGGCCTAGCATTGGAGCAGGGCCCGAAGGCATAGCCTAGGAGGGGTGAACTCCGTTATTACTTGCTTGTTTCTTCTCTGCTTGTTTATCATATTGAGTTGCATATGAATTTGTTTCACTTTAAGTTCATGTGAAAACTTAACGACTCGTCTTTAAAGAAGTTGCAAACTAATTTTACATTTAAAGACCCAATTTTATCAGACTTGCAAAGTGTCAGAGGGTGATCAAAGTTTCATTTTTCAGATCATGTGGTATCAGAGCCAGGTTCTAACCAGATTACAAGAACGGGCGAAATTTTACAGCATGCAAGGCAAGTAGAATTGGAAGAAATGAATCCTTCTCTCCAAGTGGAGAATATGGAATTGAGGAGATTGTTTGAAGTAGTAGAGGATGAAAATAAGAAGTTACGTCTGATGTTACACAATGTCATTGAATAGAAAACTGGGGAGTTTTCAGATACCAAAGCTTCCCCCAAAACTCAACAAGTTTGTGGTCATGGAATGACAGGTGATTGTACCCTTTGCCAGATGAAGAACACTACTTATATGTTAAACCACAAGAGTGGTTTTCTTGAGTCTTCATCTACCACTTCATCTACAAAAGAGAAGAAGGAGGAGATGAATAAGCTTCAAGAAGAGGACCAAGAACCTCAAGCAGAAAAGGATGTAAAATATTCTTCTTGTTTAATTTATTCTCTTGATAATGATCATGCTTCTTTTGCATCATTTGAGAAACATACCAAGGGTATTGGTATGAAATTGCTGACCAAAACAGGGTACAAAGGTAAGGGTCTTGGAATTTATAGTAATGGAATTGTTAATCCTAATGAGGTGAGAGAAAAAACTTGGCATGATGAAGTTGGATAATTCTCCAAAGATGCAAAGTCAAAGAATCTTCAAGTGTGAAATTTGTGAAGAAAGAACTCTTGCAAGCTGAAGGATAATCATGTCAAGATGATGATGTTGATGGAAAAACATCTCTAAAGAGAGGTGAGTGGTTCAAAGGAAGAACTAATTAAAGTTATCCTCGTCATTCAATTTGTCCTTGCAAGTCTCATAATCAAAAGGACCATCATAAAAGGTATACATTTCCATATTATTCAAAGGCTTTCTATGACTATGAACAAAATTTTAGAATGTTGTGGAATGTGTTTCCTTGCACTTTTTGTCATGCACCTAACCATTTTGTAGCCAAGTGCCAAAAAAGGAAAGCATTAGTCAATAAGATGAATATGTCAATTGGAAATGAGACCAAGAAGGAAAATCCTCATCCAAGTTTAAAGACATTTTTTCCAAGTAATGCTCACAAAAAAATTGCACTCATTGCAATATAAGTGGGAATTGGATCAAGAAATGTTGGAAGTTGCATCCACATTTGCATCCAAAGAAGGAAAAATAAGTCATGAAATCACATGAGGCAGAAAAGTTAGATGAAAGTGATAGGCATGATGTACCCATCTTTGAAGCAGTTCCAAAAAAAGTAAAGTGCAGAAAGAAAATTACCTAACATGGTTGGGTAAGAAATGGTTGGACTATTTGTCTAATTAAATAATGATTTTAGTTTGTATTTCACATGTTTCATACCCCCATAATTGGGTATTTTGTAAAAGTGACATTGTGAATAAAATTGCTTATATGCAATAGTGTGTTCTTTGGCATTATTATGATATTTTGGCTTGTTGATAAGTCAATTTGTATGGATTTTTAAGAGTTGAATTTATTCCATGTTGTAAAATGCATTTCCTTCATGGACATTGTAGTAAGCATCCTAAACTTTGGGATGAGAAGAGGCATTACGTCCAACATGTTTAAACTGTGTCAAACACTCATCTATACAAGTATTTCTATGTGAAGTTTGTTTAGGTTATTTTCCAAAGTCTTTTTGGATTTTGTCTTTGGTAAATATTTTGTAGAAGATGGCCATAGAAATGTGGAAAAATCCAAGCACTTTATCGAACAAATGCATCCAGTGCATCAAGGAGTACAAGAGCAACTTGAGAAAAGAAAAACCACGTACAAAGGAAGGCAAGACAAGCATCAATTTGATCATTATTTCCAAGTGGAAGATCAAGTATTGCTTGTATATCAACAAGAATAAACTTTAAGATGAATATCATATGAGCCACCAATGAAAGATGGTCATGGAGAGATGTTCAGATTCCATCCATTTTAGATTTTGCTCCTGAATATTTAGAAGAATTGCAACGAGTCACAATTCTTGACAAAAGGATAAGGACTTCACATAGAGGCAATGTGGGGTACCTTCAAATGGGGCTCAAAGGGCACCAATCCAAGCAAGGAAAAGTGGATTAAGGTCAGGAAAGTAAGGAAGCTATACTCTTACTTATTTGCTGAGTAAAAGTATACTTTTAGAGGTCCAAAAGTGCCTAGTGGGGAGGTATGACCCGGAGATAAAAAATAGGCTAAAAAATGAAAGTGATCAGAATAAACCAAAACTAGCGCCAAATCGTAGTGTTCATCGTCTTGATTCCAACGCTGCTTGAATCACATCAATCTCACGATGTATGAGAGAGTTATGATGTTCTAAATTTTTTTCCCGAAAACTTAAAAGTGAACTTGTAGGGTTGACTAGGATGCTGACTGGGTAGACAGTACAACTGATGTCATGTTGATGTCAGCATGCTGACTGGGATGTACGACAGACAAGAGGACCAATTTGGGCTCGACACATGGCAGTGACGTATAGGTTGAGGTGGTGAAATTTGATTGGTTGGTTGGGTGTTTGAAGTGGTCCAATGATGAGGCACCACGTGGCCCTTTGTGATTGGAATTTTTTTTTATAAGGGTTGACCAGCCTCGAAGGGGTTCAACCCCTCAACCTCCCACACAATAGTCCACAGACTTACCACCACGCCACAAATTTGTTTCTTAATACATTATGGCTGTGAGTTTTATTTAAATTCAATTGGCTTCAACATTTGGGAGAGGGGTCGAGGCACATGGCCCCAACCTTGGTCACATTCAACACCACAAAAACATGGTGAGGCATGAAGGCAGTGGGAGTTGGCAGTTATCCTATCCCCCGATTCTTTCGTTAACGAATGACTGAGAGCCAAACATAAAAGGGTGGGCTGTGAGGCACCTAGCCCACTCCTGACCCCCGATCCCATAAAAATTAACGTGATCGATGGCGAAGGACTCGGGCTGAAGGACTGATGGGTGGCCCCAATCCACAACCACATGGATCTCGATATGACCACCAACAGAATGAAGCCAGTAGGGGCACGTGGTTAGCCCAACCCATGGCCACATGGCTCCCATGTGCTTGAGAGTGGGGCTAAAAACTCGGTGCTTAAGGCCTTATGGGTGCAGTTAAGGAGGAAAAAAATTGCTCCAATTACTGTGGGAATTTTGCTGGTCCTAGGCGAAAGTTTTTCTTGATGGTATATCAAAGGGACAAATTTGTTGCCCAACTTGCCAATTTTTCCATTTTGTAGGACAATTAACAGAGAAAAATTCCGAGAGGCATAAATAGGTTGATTTTTAGTCTTTTTGAGCCCAAGAAGAGCCTAGAGAAGTGTTTTTGGGTGTTTTGAACTCAATGGAAACATCAAATTTCCTATTTGATCATTGTATGTTGGAATTTTTGCAGAGCCAATTCCTTTAGTGTTGCAAGCAGAGATTGTTTTGATTCCATATAGATACCTTGATGAGCATGTAAAGAGCCTAACCGGGGATTTTGAAGCTTTCCAGATGTATCTACAACAATTGTTACTTTAGTAGAGAACCTATTTTCAGTATTTTCTCAGTGTGCTTATGGGAAATGACCTTTTCAACATTTCATGAAGTAGTTGTATTTTTTATGGTTTTTTTTATCTCAGTTTAAGTACAGGGACCTATTGTGAGAGAGTCCTTTTCTTTGACACCATCATGAATTGCTGTAGGGAGTCATCTTTTTGAGTGAGAGTTATTTATAGGAGAATATTTATTTGTAGGAGAAATAGTGTCACTCTAGAGTCAATGAGGTGTATTATATTCTCTTGATACTGAGATCAATAAAGCATCCTAGCATTAGAGCAGGGCCCGAATACGTAGCCCAGGAGGGGTGAACTCCGTTATCACTTGCTTGTTTCTTCTCTGCATGTTTAACATATTGAGTTACATATGAATTTGTTTCACTTTTAATTTCATGTGAAAACTTAACCACTCATCTTTGAAGAAGTTGCAAACTAATTTTACATTTAAAGACCTAAGTTTATCAGACTTACAAAGTGTCAAGGGACAATCAAAGTTTCATTTTCAGATCAGATATCAAGGGAAAGATGTTGCTCCCCCTAAAATTATGCACCATTATTAATTGAAATACATCATTTACTTCACTTTATTCACACATCATCTATTTTCTAGATCATGTACACTCATTAGTCCTCCATTATAGATTTTTTTCTAACACTCTCGTCCTTTTGATGAGACCTACCATATATTGCTTCACTTGAAGATATGCTCTCTTTTACTAATAATATGTTAGGGATATTACTCCCATTGAGGAGTTTTTCTTTCTTTAATTTCATTGAGGACATATACATTGTTTGGAGACCTAATTGAATTTTATACTAATATTCTTGAACCTGCTTTTCTTATTTCACATCCTTTGGAATTGAATGTGATATCATACCCTTGATCAACCATTTGACCTACACTCAATAGATTGTGCTTCAGTCCTTCAACAAGTAGAACATTTGAAGTTTTTGTCCTCCTATCATCAATATTTATTGTTCCCTTTCCAATAATCCTTCATGTATCATTATTTCCAAGGATGACACTACCTCCTTTAACTTCCTTAAGAGAGATAAATTTTCTTTTATCACCTATCATATGATTTGAGCATCCATTTTCTATACACCGTTTGATTTCTTTATCTTGAATGCATAGAGCTAGATTTAATTCTTCACATTGCTCTTGATTTCTTATCTATATATTCATAATTTTATTTCTATTGATGATGATGTATTCTTTCTTCTTTGATCTTGAGGCCTTAATAGATTGCTTTTGCAATCACAAGATTTCTATCCAAAATTGTTGCACTTGAAACATTCAATGTAATATGATAAGGGAGAAAATGGATTGTGGTCACATTCACAATAATTTCTATTTTTGTTTCCTTCATAGTTATTTATTGGGGTCTTATAAGATCCTCTATCTTTGATGTGTTTGCACTTGAGTCTCCCTTGAAAACTCCATGATAACTGATGCCTATTTTAATAAAAGTGGATCTCTAGCTATTGAGTATATTATCCAATATTTCATAACTCCTTCCAAACTTTAGATAATCTTTTTCTTTTCAAGATCATTTCTCAAGGAAACAATCCTAGCTTCTAGTTTCTCACAATATCCTTCCTTTTCTTCTGACTAGCTTGCCACCACTTATTTCATTCTCCTTGCTTCTTCTAATTGAGTTTTAAGGATGGAAACCATTTTATATGTTTCATCATGATCCTTATCTTCATAATCCTACAATAAATCCATTTTACTTTTGTTGATTACTTTGAATCCTTTATCTCTTCTAAGGCAGTTGAGAGCTCACCTTGAAAAATTTTCCTACCTTGAATTTCCTCCTTTGCATTTGTCTTCTCTTCCTAGTTATCTTTATTTTTTTGATCAATAGTTTAAGAATTCATGACTAGAAAATAATCTTCATCATCATTGCATTCATATTTTTCATATGGAAATATAGAAGTAAAATTACCTTCATTACCACAATTGAAACAAAGTGGAAGATTACCTTTGCCTCTGTTGGTTCCTTTTGAGATAGATTACACTGCATATTATTTATATTTTTGAGTTCCAAAGACCATGAGTAGGCATTCTTCTTTATCATTATCATATGTATATTCAACACTATCTTCTCATGAAGTACTATCTTCTTTGGAATATAAACTTTTCTTCTTGAGAGATCTTCCATTTTTATGAAATTTGCCTCTATTTATATGTTCTTTTTCATCACCCTCTTTTGATTTTCTATATGGGATTTTTGAAGAAAAATGGCATATTCCACCACTCTTAGAACATTTGAATGGTATCTTACCTTTATATTTGCCAAATCCTCTTTTTAGATTTCTCACAAATTGAGCTTCTTCTTCATTTGATTGAGGGTTGAAGTGATCATGCTTGTTGTGTCCTTTTGTTTTCTTCAATGCTTTGAAGGTTTCTTCCTTTAGTCCAGACTTCTCTTTTCCTATTCTCATCTCATATATAGTGATTTCTCCATGTAATTAACCCATCTTCAATTTTTTGAGATTTTTTATTTCTTCAATATTTGAAACCTTTGGATTAAACCTCAATGAAAGAGACCACAAGGCTTTTTGAAGAATTTCCGATTCTTCAATCTTTTCAACCAAACCTTTAATAGTGTTCACAACTTCATCTAATCGAAGGAATTTTTTTTCAATGTCTTCTTCTTCATTCATCTTTAAAATTACAAATTGTGTTTTATGAGTTTGAAGTTTATCCTTTTTTACCTTATCATCTCCTTCATATATGATTTGAAGCTTGTCCCAAACTTATTTAGCAGATTCAAAATACATTACCTTGACAAAAACTGATTTATCAAGACCATTCAAAATCACATTCATTGCTTTGGAATTATTTACATAAGAAGTCTTCTCATATGCATCTATTGGAGGATTTTTTGGAAGTTTATAACTTCTATCACTGAACACCAAACATCAACACCAAGAGACATTAGATGTGCCCTCATTCTTATCTTCTAGACAAAATATTTTGATCCATCCAATAATGGATCCCTGATTGTGTAAGATCCATATTGACTAACCATGTCCCCTTTGAGATATACCTTCCATTGGTTAGATTTCTTTTGAAGGAACCGACTTTGATACCAATTGTTGGAATTCATAATTATACAGAGTGGGGGGTGAAACAATATAATGAATTTTTTTTACTTATTGAAATCTAGTCAAACATCATAAAACATTAATATCATAAATTTAAAAGGTATCACAACATATACATGGAAACCCTTATGAAAGAAAACCACAAAACTTATTTATATAAAATATCTTGTAGGAACCAACCTACTGTTACATCAATCCCTTCTGCTAATTTGTAGGCACCAACTTACATTTGAAACCAATCACCTCTACTCCTTTCTAGGTACCAACCTACAAGAGACACCAATCCCCTTTGTTGTAAATATTCATAGGCACCAAACTACTTGCTTGCTTCTTCACAATGTCTACTAGATACTTCTACTTTCACCAAGTTTTCTTGTTTCATTTGTCTTAACTGACTCTGTTAGTTGCTTCTACCTTCACCAAGACTACTTCTCCCAAAAATTATCTTGGATCAATGTAATATATAAGGGAGTGCTCACTTGTCTACATTAATGTTTCTCCTTAACATTAGTGGAAACTCCATTAGGGAAGGATATAGTTTTTCTTCATTAGATTTCGAAAATACTTTGCTTTGAAATTTGAAATTTGAGTTTGAAATCAATATCAAAAGTTGAAAACATTGTGCTACATAGAAATTTTAAGAATAAGAACATAAATTGTTCAAATAATAACCATACCTTAACAAATCTTTTCTCCAAGCAGAATAAACTCAACAATATGACTTCAATTTTCAACTCCTCCTATGTTATAAAGTGATAATGTTGGATCAAGAAATTCAAACTTCATCATCTGTGCAATTCACATTACTTTTGCAAGAGAAATTGGATAAAGATTTGAAGAATATCCACCAGGGGCTGAATAACTGTAGAGACCAAACCAATTATGAAGGAGACAAAAAACATGAGACAATTAAACAAATTGCATACAACAATTTAATATGGAGACATATATTGCAAAATATAATCAAATAAATTGTTCTTAAGTACTACTGCTCACCCCTCCACACAAGGTTCATGCCGTGATGTGTCAAGATTAATTCCCATTACACTCATAATTGTGTAATAGATGCAATTACTTCACTTCCTACCCTCCACACAAGGTTCATGCCGTAATGTGTCAATATTGATTCCAATTACACTCATAATTATGTAATAGCCACAATTCCTTCACTTCCTACCCTTAATGCCACTCGCGTTGGCTATATATATATATATATATATATATATATATATATATATATATATATATATATAACATTGGTGGAAAGAGCTTGATTTAATCCTACCTAAAATAAACTAGGAAACTTAAAATCATAGAAGAGTAATAAAATAATTATAATTTTCTTTAACAATTTTAAATTCATGTGTGAGAAACAAACACAATTAGAATGCTCTATTTCTCATAACAGCAGTAGCATTAAAATACAAAGATGAATTATTTTTGTTATACTAAGGTGCCCATTTGTTTGATTCATTACTATTGCCTCCCCATTTTTCAAATTTTTTACCGTTCTTTCTAACTTTTCACTTTCAACACAATTTTATCTATTCAATGAATAAATTGGCTTTGTCTTATCAATAGAGAAAAACCAAGTCATGTAATATGACCTAATGTCCCTTATAAATGTTGATTTGGGGTAACATCATATGTACTCTAGCCATGAAAATTGGTGGAGAGGCTAAAGCACATGAGGTATCCAAGACCCAGAAATGGTTTGGGCAGATTCTAACCGGTTTGGGAGATATTAAAATAATTAATAATTTAATGGAGTTCCTAAGTAAACTTAGGAAAAATAAAATATTAATGGGTATTAATATAAAAATGGGTTAGAAGGTTCCAAAAGTCATGGATCAAGCCAAATCTAATCTTAGCCATTGATTAGATATGTAATCTCGGTCGTTGAAGGACCAACATGAAAAGTATAAGAGGAGGCTTGAGGGTCAGTTGGAGAATACACCAGAGTGATAAGTCATTCATTTTGCTAGATCGGGGCTACTAAGAAAAGTTGAATTAGTGATCAGCGACGAGGGGTAGTGAGTACGAGGCAGAGACAATACTGAGAGACCAGCACAGAATCAGAGAGAGTGAGAGCAACATCCAGTCCAGGCTACATAGAGCCCAGCAGAGGCAGCGTAGAGCCCAGAGGGACTGCGTCATCCAGACAAAGGGTAGAGGGAGTGATGCAGAGGGTTCCAGAGGCTGCGGAGTGCCTCAGAGGGCTGATGCATGTCAGTAGGAGGCTGACGCAGTGGCCAGAAGGGCCAGCGCTGAGCTTCAGTTGTGCCAGAGAGGGTTTCGTGGGACAGGTTTTCTGAATACCTGTTTCCGAATATAGAGGTATTATTGCCGTGTACTTTTCTATGTTGGGTGAATCGGTTTAGACACAGTGGTACTCAGATAAACTGCATAATAATATAACCCTCTAAATAGCTGCAATGGTTTTCCCACATTGTGTTTTTCCGGGGACATTGGTCCAAAAATAATGGTATCACTTATGTGCTTGTTTTCTTTCAGTTGATGATCTGTAGATGTTGATAGGGTACTTGAGTTTATTTTCAGTATTTACATGGTAAATAACTTGTTAAGTAATTAAACAAGTAGGAGAAATAAACTAGATAGTACAAGAAGAATTTCTAACGAGTTAAAATTAGAAATTCCAACATGTTCTTAGAGCGTGGTTGCAGATCACAGGAAAATTGAAAGCATCAACCGAGCAGAGAATTTGCAGCAGATTCAACTGTTCCAGTGACAGAGCTGATCCTTGCAAAAGGCGACAGAGGAAGAAGTGAAGCAGAGGGTCTGCGTCATCATTCTGGGCTAGAGAAAGGCAACGCAGAGGCTAAGGGAGGCAGAATCAAGCTCGCGTAGATCCACGCAGAGACTAGGAGGGCTGACGTAGTTGGCTGGGGGAGCTTATTTTCCAGTGCCAAGATTGTACAGAGCCAAGTGGCTCAGTCCTTCAAGTTGCTGGGGTATAGGAGGCTGTGGGTAATTTTTGGAGTGAAGTTGGTGGGGTACTGTGGTCAGAATAATACCTAACAGGGCAAGATCAAGGTGGAGGGAGTTGTTGCCGAGGCAGATTTCTAGCCAAGGAATCTGGATCAGCGTTACAGTTGCATAGACAATTGGAGTGGGGCAACTTGACGTTGGCAGAGGAATTTCCATAAGGGAAATCGAGAATCATAGGGAGTCAAATTGAGAACTTCCAGACAAGAAGTTGAGAGACTCAGCAGGAGTTGAACAGAGGACTTCCAGGAGGGAAGTAGAGAGACTCGGAGGAGTCGAAAGAAGAGAAGCGAGATGGACATGAATGGGCTGAAAGATCAGGATAGGCTGGATGGAGCGTCCAACTTTGTGGTCTGGAAGGCCAAGATCTTGTCCATTCTAGACAGACATCACCTCAAGGGCTTCATCATGAGAGGGATATATGTCCCAGTTGACTCGATAGCTAATGAAAGGTACGAGGAGGCAATGGTGAAGGCTAAGTGCATCATCCTTGATGGGGTCAAGGACCATGTGGTACTACATATTGCTGAGAAGGAAATGACAAAGGAGATGTGGGATTACTTAAAGACATTGTACCAACATAATTCCGTGCAGAGGAAGATGCTCATAGAGAATGAGCTAAGGGAATACTAGATGCAGAAGGGAGAGCAGATAGATGTCTTCCTCGGTCGCTTGAAGGAGATCCGTGACTAGCTAACTTCCATAGGGGCCACACCGGATGAGGAATTGATGGTGAGGACCACATTGAATACTGTTTCCGAGGATTGGGAGGTATTTTTCCAGAGCATACTGGGCAGGACAAGTCTTCCAGATTGGGAAGAACTGTGGGCGGCTCTTTGTCAAGAAGAGATTAGATGGCTGACCAAGGCGGGGAGTAGTAGCAAAAAGGTCAGAATCATGAAGGAGGAAGAAGAGGATGCGAATCTAGCATTTGCGGGAAAGCAGGAGAAGAGGAGGAAGAAGGAAATCTCCAAGGTCAAGTGCTTCCATTGTGGAGAACTAGGTCATTTTGCGAACTAGTGTCCTAGGAAGAAGAGCAAGGGAGAGGCTTTGGACTCGAAGGCAACGCTCGCAAAGGAAAAGAAAGAAGTTGAGGAGGAGGAAGATTGTGCCATGAGTGCTCATGTGCCACTTGAGAAGAAGTGGGGAGACATTGAGTTGTAGTCAGGAGGATTACAGGAGATGAGGGATAGGATCCTTGAGGTACCCAACCTCTTGGATTATACCTTGCTACGGCAGCTCGGAAGAGGAGTGGAAGAACTGGCAGATGTTGGTAGAGATAGATGCGGATGGAGCAACAAAGAGTGATACAGTGCAGGAGTCCCCTTACAATGCGAGGCTAGCAGGCTGCAACAATGTGAGTATCACAGAGAGTGTTTCACTAGTGCAGGATGGCACAAAGAGGTGTGCAACGGTGCGGGGTGTAGGGAGTTGGTGCAGCAGCGCAAAGGTCAGTAGAGGGAGCACTTGTTAGTGAAAAAGGGAGCTCCAACATTGGGAGTGTTTCTAGCCTGATAGGGATTCCAGAAGTTGGGTGGATCAGTTACTTACTTCTCAGTAACTGAGTTGCAGTGCAATAGCAGTATGTAGTAGCATGATGCAACATGATGAGAGGGGATGCAGTGCAGTTGCAGTGTTGGGAGGATGGACCAGCAACATCACAGATGCCAGAGGGAGCTTCCGTACGAATGAGAAGTGGCAGTGGTAGGGGCATGAGCAGCAGTACTAGATGCAGCAGTGCAGAGGATGTTGGGCAGGGAGGTCTAGCATCAGCACAGGGACCGGTAGCAGATAATCAGGGTGATGCTTTGTGTGGAGTATTACTAGAGCACAATCCTTGCTAAGAGGGAGTGTTGATTTTGGGTAGCATCGGATGTTTTGTAGCCATGAAAATTGGTGGAGAGGCTAAAGCGCATGAGATATCCAAGACCCAGAAATGGTTTAGGCAGATTCTATTCGGTTTGGGAGATATTAAAATAATTAATAATTTTAATGGAGTTCCTAAGTCTAAACTTAGGAAAAATAAAATATTAATGGGTATTAATATAAAAGTAGGTTAGAAGGTTCCGAAATTCATGGATTAAGCCAAATCTAATATTAACCGTTGATTAGATATGTAATCTCGACCGTTGAAGGACCAAGAGGAAAAGTATAAGAGGAGGCTTGAGGGTTAGTTGGAGAATACACCATAGTGATAAGTCATTCATTTTTCTAGAGAGGGGTTGCTAAGCAAAGTTGAATCAATGATCAACATCGAGGGGCAGTGAGTATGAGGCAGAAAGGTAGAGACAATACTGGGAGACTAGCGTAGAAGTAGAGAGAGCGAGAGCAACAGCTAGTCTAGGCTAGACAGAGCCCAGCAGAGGCAACATAGAGCTTAGAGGGATTGTGTCATCCATGCAGAGGGCAGAGGGAGTGACGCAGAGGATTCCAGAGGCTGCACAGTGCCTCAGAGGGTCTTAGGGTTGACTTAGGTCAGAAAGAGGTTGACGCAGGTCAACAGGAGGCTGACGCAGTGGCCAGAAGTGCTAGCACTGAGCTTCAGTTATGTCGGAGAGGGTTTCATGGGCCACATTTTCTGAATACCTATTTCCGAATATAGAGGTATTTCTGCCGTGTATTTTTCTCTGTCGGGTGAACTGGTTTAGGCACCCAATTATACTCAGATAAACTGCATAATAATATAACCTTCTAAATAACTGAATCAGTTTTCCAGCATTGGGTTTTTCCGGAGACATTGGTCCAAAAATAACTGTGTCACTTGTGTGCTTGTTTTCTTTCAGTTGCTGATCTGTAGATGTTGACACTGTACTTGTGTTTATTTTTAGTGTTTACATTGTAAATAACTTGTTAAGTAATTAAATGAGTAGGATAAATAAACTAGTTGTACAGGAAGAATTTGTAATGGGTTAGACATAGAAATACCGGCACTAAATTGGTAAACTTAATAAAAAATGTAAGACAAAGAAATGGAGCATCCACTAATAAAATTTATCAAGTTTATAATAATCGAATGGGTGAAAGAGAGAAAACCTCAACAATATCTGTCACATTTGGAGTCACCTTTACCCAAACTGGTACTATTGCTTTCTCATTTACCCAATCGCAAACCTCCCCCAATAAAGAACAATCTTTTCCAACTGCAACACGCATTTTGTGTTTAGAAATTCCATGAAGACATGAGAAGTTAATCTCAATTGCATCCCAATCAAACAAATATTGGTACAATGCATTCTCAAAGCTTGAGCTGCTTAAAAGTAACAAATAACATTTAAGGTAAAACAATGTGAAGGAATTCTTGCGTCACATGCCAAATCCATCTTCCAAAAATAATGCATAAGACTACATTGTGAAGTTATCCAAATCAGAAAAAATATTCTTACAAATCCAATTTCTTCTATTCGTTCTGTAAGCTCTTTCCAAGAAACTCTATCATACTCCATAATTGAAGCAATTGGAATCCTATCAAGATATTCTTTCTTCAATTGTTTGAATTATTTTAACATGGTCTTAAGTGGAAGGTCACTGATAAGTTGAATATTTCCCCAACCAATGAATTCTCCTTTCGCTGATCCATTAGGACTTGCTTGGAGACGAGCATACTGTGGAGTCACATTGATCACATTAATTGATTCCAAAGACACCTATAAAATTCCAAAAGTAAAATATTGTTAGTCATGCCACACACATAACAACCAAATCATACACAATCAAATGAACAAAAACTCGGTATAACTGTACTTAATACAATATATAAACACTCATTTCTAAAAAAATATCTCATATCATCTTTGAACAATTATGAGAAAGAATTACTAGCAAGTAGTATGCACTTGTATACAACAAATTATTGTTTGACTCTATTTCTTTCTTTATTCAAAAATCTCCTTGTACATGCAATTTTTTTTATTTATTTGATAAAAACACATATTTCATCCATCGTAAAGGAGTGCATGTGAAATTCCAGTTTCAAGTCACTATCTAGTAGCCTTGCAACATGTAATCTAACCACAACTAGTGTTATAAAGTTCAACAAATTTAGCATATGATGATCATGACAACCACCACCACCACCATTCACTGAAATGAAGGTCTGTTGGACCTTTATAAAGGAGTTAATTGATTTTTTATAACATTTTGTTTCTATGAGTGATAATATTCAAGAGAAAGTTTCCTATGTTTTTTTTTCATGAGTTAACAAGTTATGAAGTTTGGTAGTGTTACAAATGTTTTGAAATTAAAACCCAATGTGCTAAGGGGGAAACTTAGTTGGCGATGGCCATGTTATGCATTATTATGTAAACTATATGATTCAATTTTCAAATCCCCCCTGGGTCAAGCCAACAAAAAAAATAAATTAAAACCTAATGTGAGGATAGACAAAACATTCAAAGAGATAATACTTTTCAACTTCCACTTTATTAGTACCTAAATATTATGTATAAACAAATATAAATTATATTATAGAAACAACAAATATAAACTTAAAACTTGAAATTTTAATGATTTGGATTTATATGCTTTCATTTCCTATCTGTTTTTCCTCAATTTCATTGTCTTGGTATTCTTATCTATCCTTTCGTTTGAATTTATATGCTTTCAATGCCTATCAGTTTTACCTGAAATCCTTTTCCTAACATTCTTAGTTTTCCTTCAGTGGCCCTAAGAAAACACTCCCACTCCCACTTGGCACAAGGCCTAAGGAAGTTTCTAGTTAATAGTCTTGCAATATTTAATCTAGGATAGAATTGGTGATACTTGTGGAATGATATGCCTTTTCCATGAATAAACTCAAGAAAAAATTGGTTGTGGTTTGCATATGCATATAATGATCCCACTAGTAGAGAAGACACTACTATTAATGATATGAATTAGTATAGCCATCAACATAGGTTCCCGTTTTTCATTTGCTTTCTTATATTGAGCTCTAGGAAAGAGACTTTAGAAGCCAGGGACAACCTAGTGAATGCACCCCCTCCCTAGGAAGACAAACATTTAAAACCTTGTATTGGTTCTATCTTTTTGTCAAAATTGTATGGAATGGGTGTATACAAGTTGTAATAATTTACTCTCTTCTCCAATTTCTTATAAATCTTACCTGCTAGAAAATAGTTTCCCTGGGTAAGCACAATATGGGATAAGCTTATAAGTATATAGATTAGGTTATAGTGTAATATTGTATTCAATATACTATGAGAATTATCTAGGTGATTACTCATATGGGCTTGAAATCTACTTATGCTTGGGATACAAATATTATTACTATTACTAAGCTAGGTGAAAGGTGTGATTCTTAGTTATGCTTATCTTGTAAGATTAATGAAATTAGGTTGGTTTAACCACAATATCACTATGGAAACAACTGTATGATTGAATTGACTGCTACTAGTGTAATGAAGGTTCAATTATGCTGATACAATGGTTAATACTTACACGTATAGCCTTGTATTACATTGTACTCAATAAGGGTTAGCTTATCATGCACAATAATTATGTGATGCTTATTTAACTAATACTAAGTTGGTATGGTAATACAAAGATAAATATGGAATACAACTAGTCTAAATAGAGCCATTCCTAATATGTATGCTATTCATGTTCCTCTATTCCCTTTGGTAATAAAGAATCATACAACATACAATTAAGGAAATTAGGCATATATACAGAGTAGTCATTGCTTGCAATTGGGTCTCTTGTAATTGCCTCTTATAATCATATGATATTTTTGGATATAT
This sequence comes from Pinus tabuliformis, assembly GCA_031772625.1. NCBI lineage: Eukaryota > Viridiplantae > Streptophyta > Pinopsida > Pinales > Pinaceae > Pinus > Pinus tabuliformis. The sequence continues at coordinate 828,275,149 of CM062816.1, forward strand.
ATTTTTAAAATACTATGCCTCATTAGTATTCTAATGATGAATGACTCATTCAAGCGTCATTCATATGCCGATAGGGAAGTATAACCATCACAGGAGAATCGTGTCTGATATACCAAGTTTGTCGGAAGATATTTGTGGTCGTCAATCTACCAATGCTAATAGTTCCATCGGTCTTTGGACTACTATTCCTGGGGCTATTGGTGGACTGACAAAGTTTGATCCATGGAACTGTTAGTAGTCTGACTCCTACTTCTATCAGTGTTACACCAACTTGTTTCATCAAAGGGTGTGACTTTTTTATGGTAAACCAACTCCTACTTCCGTTGGTCTTACGATGACAGGTTCCATCAAAGGATGTATGATTTAGATAGTAGACTGCCTCCTACTTCCATCGGTCTTACGATGACCAGACGATCGTCCTTTCATCAGTTTACCGACAAATAACAAGCATCATAATTATGACGAATTTGAAAAATGTCGATAATATGATTGTACCATGTTCCATGTTTAGTGAAAATCCTTTTTGTTGTTATAATGATGAACCTTCATTGTAAAAATGACAAAGGGTTGCCAAAAATTGGCTCAACTTTTATTAGTGATTCTCTACATCAACTAGTTCTTCAATATGGTTATTCAAACCCCTTCACATAACTTGTATACATCATGTACCCAAAACACCTAAAATATGCTCATATACCTTCAAAAAACAGAAGAGATTCTGTCCATCATGCTAGGGTCCTATGATTTATAGGATCAATTGATGATTATCTGTTAATTTTCTCCTAGGAGATGTTGCAAATAATGATTTTATTTTGAAAATTATTTTCAAAACTTCAAAGAAAAAAGGAAAAAAAGAAAAAGAAAAGAAAAGAGAAAGAAAAGAAAAAATAAAATAGGGGATATAAAAAAATGATATATATGTGAAAAAACAAAAGAAATGAACAAAAAATTAGAAAAATAAAAAAAGTGGGCCCCTATAGCGAGCCAATCAAAATGCCGCTTTCAAAATTCCAAAAAATGTCAAATTATAAGGTTTTAAACCTTGGTTATTATCATTTATTTGATTTTTATGTTTTATGCTATGTAATAAAATGACAAAATTATTTTGTCATGTATGTGAATAAAAGTCACGATGGAATCAATGGTCATGATAGAGCCCACCCAAATCTATGGCAGAGGAGTGTTTTCATCGCCCCCACACTCCTTGTAGTTAACACGAGGGGCAGGGGGCTCGAAAAGCTATTTTGGCCAAAACCCCCTGGGCTAACATGGTAGTGCCTGGCGAATTCTGGGGCGTCCCCTCTAGATACCACTTACTGCCTGCACCCCCCCCCTTGAAATACTGCTCCTGTCTCCTGCCAACAGATCGTCCCTATGCCACTCCTCTCCCGCCATGTGTCTCACCCTTCACCACTCATCTCCCGCCACATACCCGTTACCCCCCGCCACTCCACTACCGCCACCTGTCCTACCAGGCCATCCCCCTCCATGTAATATTGTTAGGTGGATAAATCCCTCTTGCTGACATGAGCGATCTCCCTAGATCCTAGACATAAACTAGAAACAAACAGGCAATCAAGCTAATTCCTTCCATGAATTTATCTTTTTTTGAATCATAAGCTAACAAGGCGAGAAAAGGAAATTCATACCTTATTACAACATGCTTGATGAAGATACCCCTTTGTGCTTCGGTGCAACTCCTCCATGCTTGAATATAGACCTATAAACATGGAAACAACAAAGAATCAAAGGCATATGCAGTATAAATGATTCAATAATTCAAACTAGTGATCAAGGAGACTAGTAACAAACATCATTCCAATGGAAAAATAAAAATAACATAAACCATCCATGAAATTTATCAATTAATCCATTAAACAACGAAGTGAGAATAAATGCTTATTTGTATTAATTTTAGAAACATAAAGGAGCTACAAAACATGTGCCTTGATGTTGTGAAGCTCCTCCCATTGATCTTAATTCTTTCCAAGAATGATAAGCTCTCCAACCTAATTCCCTCAGAATAAGCTTACTCTCAGTAGCCTCCATTAATTCCCCCACCTATGGCTTGATTAATAGGCCAAAAGGAAGTAGTTTTAGATCCTTAGTCGAAGGATGAGATCCACTAAAAGAGGGATGAGGGCTCCTTGAAGAATGGGAACTAGTTCCATAAAAAATGAGGTTAGGATAGAATAAACATGAGTTCGAGGCTTTCTGTTGGGAATGATTCACCAAACAATGCTTATGGATCTCACTTTTTATTAATTTACTTGCACAATTTTTTTTTTTTCCAGAAACAGAGCGTAGATCCACATAGTTTACAGTGGAATAAACTGCAGATGTGCGGTTTTTGTTCAGAAAAATTACGCAGATGCTCAAAAGCATGGTTTTGTACCATGAGATCTAGAAATTCCACCTTATTCAAGGTATATAAGTTTTTGAATTGAAAGGGAGTGTTTCATGACACTTGGATGGATGGCGAGAGATCCAATTTTGATGATCATTTTCCTAATACGACAAAATTATGTGTAACAAATTCCCCCCTAAAGTGCAAACTCAGAAAGGTTTGAGGACTGAAGTACTTTATCATATCAAGGATTGGATCAGAGATCATAGTTGGAAACCTGCAACAATCAATCAAGGATTACAATGCAATATATTAATCATCACCGAGGTAGGCATTCCCATACTCATAACATAAAAGTATTAAATCACAGTACGAAAATACATCATGTCAAAGTAGATATAGTATGGACGCAATCATCAATCATAAAAATCTATGTATAATCATGAATACAATACTCCTCGCAACCTGGATGGAATAAACTAGATCCAGGGTTTGGATCTCCATCTCTATAACCATAGTATGAATCTAACCATGCGAGGAAATGTCTTGAAGTCGAATGTGGCAAAAACCACTTGATTATTGGTCAATGATGCGAACCGTTAACAAGTGCAAGAGAAACCACCAATAATGACAATGGCTCTCAAGGTACTCCTAGTACAATCTATGAAGTGTGAATAAGTGATCTAAAGTCAAACACTCCTATAATTGTTCGATTGAAGGTTAATGATGAGAACCTATTGTCGAAGGTGAGAAGCCTCCCATTAAGGCATGCAAGCTTCAAGGTACTAAAGGTTTCTAGGTCAGCTTCCTCGATAATGAGCTAAAGCCGCTAGGAAGTGATCCGTCGCAGAAAAGCCTACAACACGAAACACAATGTCAAGTTTTGGAAAATAGTTTGCAAGGACTGACTTAGGGATGACTGACATGATTGAAGGCTACAAATTGCAAGGTAATTTGAATTGAGGCTTAGACTTCTCTTGAACATATTGGCGACATGAAAAAATGACTTGGCAGCATTTGAATCATCAATAATACACGAAACCAACTAAATACTTTCAATAAGGTCTGATTAACTCTAAGACAAATGGATTCCCTAACCCGAACACATATGTGACAGAGTGTCATGTTCAAGAATGACATAATGCCTGAAATACAAGAAACAAAGTTTTCTTCTCAATTCCCCCCCACCATTACTAGCAAGTAGCTCTTTATTTTTTACAAGCTTGAGGAGGATAACATATGCTTGTCCTGTAAGATCATCCTTCGGATGAGTCCATCCTAGTATTTTTAATGAAACCTAGGAAGGAGTGGTTCGATCGCGTCATGGTTAATGCATCCTGTACTGTTTAATTTTTATGAGTCCAGTAAAGGAGTAACTCAATGTAATTTTCTTTTAAGAGTTTGAAAAAGACACAAAAAGGAAACTCATTCAGTTCTTTTACCGTAAAATTTTAACGAGCCCAGAGAAAGTAAAGCTTAGTGTTTTTCAGTTTTAGGGAGTCAGAAGAAAAACATAAGTAAACTCCATCAGGTTCTTTTTTGTAAGTTTAGTCCCTCAAGTCCAAAAAAAGGATAAAATAATACAAGAGAGAACTCTATTGACCATGTTTGATCAACGTATACCTTTTTCGTAAATAGTCCTGGCTCAGTCCGTAAAAGGGGTAAACTTATACTGAGTGGATAGTTGTTCATTTACTTTTACGAGTTTGAACACTCAAGTGCTCGACAACCTTTTCATGTTTTAAGAGTTTGAAAAGGGCTTAAAAGAGGACTCCATGGTTTCTCTTTTTTCGTAAGTTTTAACGAGTTCGAACAAGTGATAAAAATATACTCATCTTACCAAATTTCAATTTAATTAATGAGCATAGAAAGACAAAAAGAACTTGACATTTTCATATGTGTTTTACGAGCATGAAAATATAGCAAAAGAAGATTGGAATTTCATGAGTTTAATGAGCTTTGAAAATAATAACCAAAATGGACTCGAAATAAGTTTCATTTTTACACAAGCTTGAAAGAGAGAAAATTGTGCTTAAGAGTGGTTTCATTTTTACAAAAGCTTGAAATGGAGAAAACTGTGTTTGAGGGTGGTTTCATTTTTACACAAGCTTGAAATATATAAAACTGTGCTTGAGATAAGTTTTCATGTCTCTAATATAATGATTACAAGGGAACCTACCCCCTAAATTTCCTTTCATCCACCTTAGTAGACTAAAAGTTAGTAATAGGAGGATGAAATGAAGGCTTGTTTACGAGATTAGAAAGACTTGACTTAACATTTATGAGATCTAGTTAAAGACTCAACTCAAATAGGGGAGGATTTGTTTCATTTTTTAATGAGCTTGACACAAGAAAAGAACTATGCTCATGAATAGTTGTTTCATTTTTTAACGGGGTTGACACAATAAAAGAACTATCCTCATGAGACACTATTTCATTTTTTAACGAGGTTGAAATAGGAAAAGAATTATCCTCATATGACCTATTTCATTTTTTAATGAGGTTGACACAGTAAAAGAACTATCCTCAAGAGAACCTGTTTCATTTTTTAACGAAGTTGACACAGTAAAAAAACTATCCTCATCAGGTCTGTTTCATTTTTTAATGAGGTTGAAATAGTAAAAGAACTATCCTCATAAGGATCTGTTTCAATTTTTAACAAGCTTGACACAGTAAAAGAACCATCCTCGTAAGGACCTGTTTCATTTTTTAACGAGGTTGACACAGTAAAAGAACTATCCTCCGATGACCTGTTTCATTTTTTAATGAGGTTGACACAGTAAACGAACTATCCTCAAAAGGAGTTGTTTCATTTTTTAACGAGGTTGACACAATAAAGAACTATCCTCAAGACCTTGTTTCATTTTTTAATGAGGTTGACACAGTAAAAGAACCATCCTCATATGACCTTTTTCATCGATTCCATATGGAAGAAACACATGATAAGGGACATCCTTGATCATGGCTTCCAAAAGGTCTTAATTAGATGGAAGAAAAGTTCTCTAGAAGAAACACATGTCAAGTGGATCAATAGGGATAAGAAAATCGTATTCATATGCCCCCATTGAAGTTTTGACCATGTCAGTTACCGTATCTAAGTAAAAAAAATTCAAGCAAATAGTGAGAGGCTTGCTTGCATCGATAACTGAAAACATGGGACATGTTGCTACATAATTAACCTGTGGCGGGGTAGGTACCACTTCCACATAAGGAACATTCAGGGGTGTTGGATGATTGGTAGTCGAAGCAATGTCAACATATGAAATCTGAACAACCGTCACAATGTTTCCATTGTGATGGAAGGACATCACATGAAAGAGTGTTATATATGACAAATTTCATGGCATAGACATAATCTCACCCAAGGAGAAAATTAAAATCCAAGGGACCTTGGAATACCATAAGATCGATACAAACAATTTTACCTTCCAAAGTAATAGGTAACTTAGGAAGGATCCCTAAAGGATCACTAATAGTTCTGTTAAAAGCTAGCAGATTCTGTGTAACAGTCACAAGTTGAGGGGAACCCAAAGCTTGCCAAGTAGTCGAGGATAAATACTGACAGAAGCACCTTCATCTACATTTGTGCATCGCACATTCTTACCATAAGCATTCACAATGATTTGGAAAGGGGTGGAAGAAGGAAGACAAGGTTCTGTTAGTCTACTCTAATCAAAAGAAATAGCCTCATTACTTGGATGGGGTTCAAAAGCAACAGATCAAATGCCCCCATGTGTAGAAGAATATGAGGTAATGTTAGGCCCCTATACTACTAGTGTAACCCCTTATTGTTATTAGTACAACCCACTTATTATATTGATGTACCCATGTACTGCCCATATTGTTACTATTGTGCCCCATATAAGCCCACTATTGTTATTATTGTGCCCTTACATTATTATTTTTATGTCGGCTCTAATTATGTTATGACCCCTTAGACTCCTATATATAGAAAGGAGGTTTTTTCATTTGTATCATCCAAAAATTGTTCATTTATGTAATGTAAAGGAGGTTGCCCCCTCGAAGAGGCTGAATTCTAAGGCGTTGATCTATCTTTTCTTGAGCTGGTTCCATAACATTTGGTATAAGAGCTTTAGATTCTAGGGTTTCACTGCTCCAAACAGGTCATCGTGGCATTTTCGCTATAACTTTTTTTCTGCGATGTTTCAGAAGTTGAAAAAAAAAACCCATTTGAGAAGAAATCACGCTGAACCTCAGGTCCGAATTTAAGAGCTTTTCGCACTATATTTGCGGAGATATGATCTGAGGAAGTTGGTCTTTTTGCAGAATCCTGAATTACATTCCAAACAGGTGACCTGGGGAAAATCGTCATAACTTTCTCTCTGAGCATCGGATTGAAATTTTGTAATAAGGTACAGAAAGAGGACGGACTATAGTTTCTTGTATATATTTTTTAGTGCCAAATGTTGAAACAGTGACACGTGGCACTTCATACAAGTTTTCTCTTCTGGAAAGGTCTATACTCAGGTCATCTTGGGAGATTGTGCATAACTTTTTCTTGAAGAATCCAATTTGGATCAGACTGGTGGCATTGGAAAGAGGACACAGAAGGCTACTACAAATCACAATTTCAGAACTTAAAGATCTAAAAGTACATAGTTACAGTCATTTCAAGATCGAGCTCCTAAAATCAAGAAAAACCAAGATGAGGAAGTTTGATGGCAAGGATCCAGTAAATTGGATACTTCAGATGGAGCAATATTTTGATCTACATGGTGTACCACTATTACAAAAGGTATGTATTACATCTTCATATTTAGAACCGGATCAATTTTTATGGTATGAAGGGATTTGTTCTCGTAAACAACTTGTTACGTGGTCAATTTTCACGGAGGAAATGCTAGCACATTATGAGGATACAAAGAGCAACACCTTCTTTAGAGCAACACCACAAAAATTGGAAAAAGTAAAAGGGCTTTGTGACATAGTGGAAAGAAAAATTATGGAAACTAGGAAGCATACCCCTCACAACTATAAAGATTGAAGTGTTTTTTCTCCTAGCCTTCCACAACCTACAAGGGTTACACCACAACAATTGGAAGAAAAAAGAGAAAAAGGGCTTTGTTACAATTGTGATAGCAAATGCACTAAAGGTCATAAGTGTGCTGAGAAGAAATTATTTTACATAGAATATGAAGAGGAGGAAGAAAAGGATCAAGAAACATCAAAGGAAGAAGATATATGCCAAGACCCCACCCCAGAGAAAGAAGAAATGAATCAGACCATATCTTGTAAAGCATTGGCAAGAATTACCACTCCTCAAACTCTCAAGATAGAAGGACATATCAAGAAGAAAAAGGTGCAAGAAGTCAAAAATCACATCGAGAAAGAAGAAATGAATCCAACCATATCTTTTAATTCATTGGTCGAAATTACCACTCCTCAAACTATCAGGATAGGACATATCAAGAAGAAAAATGTTCAAGAAGTGAAAGATCACATTGAGCATCAAGAAATGAATCCGACCATATCTTGTAAAGGATTGGAAGAAATTACCACTCCTAAAACTCTAGAGATAGAAGGACATATCAAGAAGAAAAAGGTTCAAGCAGTAAAAGATAATATCAAGCATCAACAACAAGTTCTCCAACTTTTAAAGGATAACGCCACTTCGGTGCAAAATCAAACGAAACAACAGGTAGATCAACATCATAGTGAAATTTTTTTTGATGTAGGTGATTGGGTATTTTTACTCCTACATCTCAAACAAGCTATTTATGAGAAGGAAATGTTGGTAATACTACATGCACTTAAAAAATGGCGACCTCACCGAATGGGAAGACTCTTCAAGGATGAGGATGTGGAAGCATTGTTTTGTGCTATTTCTATTATCCAAGCAGATTGGATAAACGAAGCAAGGGATGAATGGAAGAAGGATGAAGAAGTATGGCCACTTATTCAAAAGATGCAAAAGATCCCAATTCAAACAATATTGCCAGAAATTGAAGAGGAAGGAAAAATCATATTGGAACATGGAGCAGTCACAGAAACAAGAACTCGACAGCTACGAAATCGATCAATTTCAGAGTATCTCATCAAGTGGAAGAACTTACCCACTGAAGATTCCACATGGGAGGACAATAATTTTATACAGAAGAATCAAGAACTACTCAAGCGTTGAGGACAACGCTTTTTGAAGGAGAGGGGCATGTTAGGCCCCTATACTACTAGTGTAACCCCTTATTGTTATTAGTACAACCCACTTATTATATTGATGTACCCATGTACTACCCATATTGTTACTATTGTGCCCCATAGAAGCCCACTATTGTTATTATTGTGCCCTTACATTATTATTGTTATGTCGGCTCTGATTATGTTATGACCCCTTAGACTCCTATATATAGAAAGGAGGTCTTTTCATTTGTATCATCCAAGAATTGTTCATTTATGTAATGTAAAGGAGGTTGCCCCCTTGAAGAGGCTGAATTCCAAGGCGTTGATCTATCTTTTCTATCTTTTCTTGAGCTGGTTTCATAACAGGTAACATGAAGAACCTGAGTGGTATGAAGTTCACTCTCTAAAGGGAGAGTTGGATCGACCAAATATGGAATCGATTCGACTACTTGATCAACAAATAGTCCATCAACCCGAGTGATGCATGTTTCACCCTCGATTGGACGAGTGGGATTGAATGTACATGGATTTAGATCAATCACTTCGTTAGTTGACGGTATATGGGGAGAAATTTTACGTAATTAGTTGGAAGTTGTTGTTGTGAAACAATAAGTTTTTCCAACAATTTTGAGGCTTCGTCCATGTGAGGGAAAAGGTGACTATGATGAGTCCCTTTGCATAACTTACAAGTAAACCTAACTTTAAGATTTTTCGTTGGAATCTAAGAATCACTGGTTGATGGATCAACAATAAGGATCCAGTAAGTTGATAAGAATTATCTGACCATACTTCCAAAACCATAGGAATACCATGGACATTGATAAGGAAGTGATCACCCTCACAAAGATTGCAAGGGTATTTTGGCTTATGATGCATTGTAGAAGTTCCCTCAACATTACTAATACTTACGGCCATGGTTGGTTGATTGACTTCTTTTTTATCTTGCTTCTTCTTCTTATTCCCTTTCTTTTTCTTCTTCTTAGTCCCCTGATTACTAGCGTCAAGGCTTTTACCAAATGAAGAAGAAGAAAGGGAGGAGGATATGTTGGATGAAGAAGGTAAAGGGTCAATAGTAGGTTGGTGATGTTGAGATGGAGAACTCGATTGAGGTGAAAAACTCGGTTGAGTTGGTACAATTGGAGTATTAAGAATTAAAGAAGTTGAGAATAACCATATAGCTCAACCTATTGTGAATCCGGGAAGTGACAATGTAGCCATATAAGGAGGACCGACATTTGAAAAATTAGGAAAAGGATTATGGTTCCTGTTAAAAGGGAAGCCTTTATCGGTAAATTCTGGCATTGTTGTAATTCGATTCAATCCAAATAAGTTTACCTTTTAATATTAACAATTAAAAAATCACAATCCACACGTAAGGTCTATAAAAGGTAAAAAAAAAACAAGGTAACACACGCTAAAAAATCTAGGGATTCAAACCATACAAACTGACTTCTCATAAAGATATATAATTACTAGTTGGTGATGAAATCCAATGTCGCAAAGATTAAAGGGAATTTTTTTATAGTTATGAGTGTTTGGAAGCAGTTACCCTGACAACTTGCTTAATGAAACAATCTAGTGCAAGTAACTTCGCTTATGCCATATCTAGCGAAGATTTCCCTCTAAAAAGTCCAAGTGAGTCTAGTTAACGTCTGTTCTAGGTACAACAAGACCTTCCCTCTGCTGTCACCTTAGGTAGAGCCCTAGGATTATGGTCACTAAGTTTAACAAATACAACAATTTTACCTGGGGGGTAGTCGTAGATCAGATGTACACGCAAGGGCAAAGTAACAAGCTCAATCCCCTTGAAGGCTCCTCCACATGATCAACTGTATGTTTTTTTTCAAGTGACCCCAATTACCTTTTGCTACCATTGTAGTACATGCAAATCACTATATCTTGGCTAATGAAGTGGGTAAGATCACTTCACCAGATTCGACATGATCTCGTGCTTAACTCATGTATAAGAAGAGATTCCCAGAGCAAAATTGAAATAATTGGATTTCTCTCCCTAACTCAAGATTCTATGTTTGTTTGTAGCTTAGGAAAGTTTACTTCCTTCCCTGTTCCAAAGCCCTACACTTAAGCTACTGCAGGCAGCAAGAGCTCTAAAAAATTCAAGATACTAATTGATTTTATTTAACGCTGTGTTATTAAGTTGTTATTTACTCAAAGGGTAAATGGACGTGAAACTGATGGTATTATGACTTGACTCAAAACTCTAATGCATCAAATATGAAATTTGTAATCTCTTCATTTCGATGAATTCTAGCTAGAGTAAGTAAAGAGGTTATTATTTAAAATATTAACTCCAAAATGTACCACTTCTATTTTTTCAATGAAATTCAAAGCTCTAAGTTGTGAATCACGCAATGTAATCTGTGCACAATTTTCCTGAAAACTATACAAATGTAATTTATGCACAATTTCCGTGAACACTATGCTAATGTAATCTATGCACAATTTCTGTTCATGAAATGAGAACTATTACCATGCAAATGTAATCTATGCAAGAGAATTATTCACAACAAACACAAGATGATTCCAAATCAGGGAAAGAACAATAAGACTATTTCCCTTCACTAATACAACTAAAGAACCAATCAAGTGTAAATAAAGGAAATTAGGTGAAAATTCCAAAGATAAAAAAAATAATGACCCTCAAAGGCGATTAACACTCAGACAAAATTGTTAAGGAACTAAGACAAATATTTTAACAATAACCAAAGTAATTCAAATTCAAAACACCCAAAGAATCCTTAAAATGAAAATGCTTGAATGAATGTTATGAAATCAACGCTTAAAGTATAATTCTGATTAAACTTCATTACTAGAATAAAAATTACCCCTGTTTTCAATGCAGTACAAGAAGCACATCTCATCAAAACACTAATTCTTGAGAAACCCTACCTTTCAATCCTTGAAAACAGACAAATCTCAAGAAAACTCCTTCACAACACTTGATCAAACACACAAAGACTGACTGGAGTCATAGACAAATGTAATGCTACCTTAAAAAACATGAATTTAGACTTTAATGAGAGAAAAATCTATTGTTTTCAAAAAATTCTCATAGTGTGCGCAGGTAGACTAATCCAGGTGGATATTGGTGGCCACCCACCAATTCCACTTGGACCCCCACCATTGTTTCTTTCTGTTTTTCAGTTTCCTTAATTGTAGCACAATTTACTATTTTTAGCAGTTTTTCGCGTCCTAAACTTCCGGAGCCGTTTTGAGGCCCTAAACGACGTTTTTTGTGGAAATCTACCGCCAACAATTTTGTCTTAAAATTGTTTTTTTGTTGTAGTCCTCAGAGAGATCTTTCCAATGGAGTATCATGCGCGTCAAACGAAGATAATATGACCAAGTCACGACCCCGGGAAGTTGGTTGTCCAACTAACCCCAACGAGGCCCATAAACTCTTGGTGTTACATCTCCTCGGGTTAGGGTTTTCTCTTATTGTTCAATAATAAAAAGGCCCTTGAGCCTCATTGTAATGCAGTTTAGAGGCATGTAGCCACCACATCTCTTCTCAAGGATAAGCTACCATCACCCGAGCTAGTTTATTTCCACTTCTGTTTGTAAGCATATTTCTGAATTTTACATTAAGGAAATGAAATATTATTTCTGCTGCGTCTCTGTATTTATGGTTATGTCTGTAATTTGTTGCATTCTTGTTTTAAACCGGATCAGTGGTATCAGAGTGGTCTGCTCTTTCACTGTTTTTCTTTGCATGTCCCCAACGAGGTTGAGATATAAGGAGTTAGGGCTTGAACTGGTCAAACCTTTGCAAGACCAGCCTCGCAAATCTCGATGGCCTCCCATGGTGGATGAAAAGAAGGATGAGGGGGCAGGAGATCCTATCAAAATCTTTCTTGAAGAGGCCCTTGAGTGACAAAGGAACGCGATGATGGACAACTTTGCCCAGATCCTTCAGCAGCTACCCAGGGGCAACACATCTACTTCCAGCAGCTACTTTGGAAGTGCCACACCCTTTAAGGTACAAGATAACTTTGACATTACCATATTTGAGGGTAAGATAGATGCAGATGTCGTAGATAAATGGTTAAATCGGCTAGAAGGGTATTTTTCTATTCATGATTTTTTCGGGAGGGAAAAGATTATTTTCGCTCTTCTCAAAGCCGGCCCCCACGTCAAGGACTGGTGGGAAACATACTGAAAGCAGAAGGATGAAAGTACGGCCTCATTGTTTTCAGCTGCATTGACTTGGAATTCATTCCGAGATGCCATTAAGGAGTAGTACTACCCTGTCAGAAGCTATGAGGATAAATACATAAAGTGGACCACGCTGCGGTAGGGAAGGGACTAAGACGTGCTAGAGTTTACCAATATTTTTCATACCCTTCGCACAAAGTTGGGTATCAAGGATTCAGAGCAAAATTTTGTAATCAAATACTGTAGTTGCCTACACAGGTACATCCAGGACGAGATAGAGTTCCTTGACATCTCCTCGCTCGACATGACGTACTGATACATTGTCAAGATCAAGCATAAGTTTAAACAGAAGAAGCGAGACATTGGATCTGTGAATCTGAAGCAAGGAAAAGGTGCCTCCAAACCGCAGAACAAAGGACAAAGCCAAGGCGGGGTCGCTCGGACAAATCCCAAAAGTTGCAAGAAAAGAACAACATCGAAGCCAAAGAAGGACACGGGAAAGTGGTGTGAGTTCCATAAGAGCTCCACTCACAACACAAGTGAGTGTTGGGCCAAACAACCACTGGTGGCCGAGCTAAAGGCTTCAGAATCAGATGCATGTTCTGACTCCGAGTCAGAACTCGACAAGGGGAATGACAAAGGGAAGTAGATTATCGATGCGGAGCCCAATGCCACCGTCACCACCACGAAGATCCAGAAGGAGGAACCCGAAGATCCAGAGGAGGAGGAGCGCCTCTTCCACTCCCAAATGTGGGTAAAGGGTTCCCCGCTACAGTTCATTGTCGATAGCGGGAGCCAAAAGAACCTCATTTAGGCAAAGGTCATGAAGCGGCTAGGTTTGCTAACCACATCACATCCCCAATTGTACACCATCTGGTGGCTTCACCAAGGATGGGATCTTTGCGTGAGCCAGTAATGTCGCCTTTCATACAACATCAAGCCCTTCACGAATGAGGTATTATGTGACATTGCTCCCCTTGATGTTTGTGATGTATTATTAGGCCAACCATACTTGTGGAAGCGACATGCTGTGTATGAGTCAAGGCCTCGTGCTGTTATTGTTACTTTGGGAAATAAGTTGTACAGGATACCAGAGGTAGCATCGCCTACTGCCATCTCTTTGGTTACTGCAAAACAATGCAGTAAGCTCATTTCCAAAATTGGGAAATTTGTTTTCCTGATGATACGCCCTTAGGGAAAGAAGAAGATGGTGGCCATGACCTCCAGACAGGGCCCCTCCGCACGACAACAACATATGGACAAGGTCGTGGAGGAGTACGAGGACATCGCAGGGGTGCCTCTGCACTATCAGGTTAAGCACTTTATCGATCTAACCCCAGGTGCACCGCTGCCCAATGGACCAATCTATCGACGCTCTGTTATGGAGAATGACGAAATCAAGAGGCAGATTCAGGAGCTGCTGCAGAAAGGTCACATCCGACCGAGTTCATCACCCTGTGGGATCCTGATCGTGTTGGTACAGAAGAAGGATGGGACTTGGAGACTCTGTATTGACTATTGGGTGCTGAACAAGATCACTGTCCGGAATAGGTACCCGATCCCACAGATTGATGACCTTCTGGACCAACTGAAGGGGGAAAAATATTTCAGCAAAATCGACTTGAAGTCAGCATATCACCAGGTACCAATCAAACCCTCCGATGTGTGGAAGACTGCCTTCAAAGCCAAGGAGGGCCTTTTCGAATGGTTGGTTATGCCTTTCGGGTTGACGAATGCTCCTGCAACCTTCATGAGGCTGATGGATGACATCTTGTGGCCATTCACCAACTCATTTGTAGTGGTATACTTGTATGACATCCTGATCTTCTACCAGAGTTGGGAAGAGCACCTCCACCACATGTGATAGGTTCTCTAAACACTGTGGCAACACAAGCTATGTGCCAATTTGGAGAAATTCACTTTTGGCATGACCCAAGTTCAGTATTTGGGATACATTATTAATGAATGGGGGGTGCATGTGGATCCAACCAAGATCTAAGTCATTCGGGATTGGCCATCTCCAACCACTCTAAGAGAGCTTCGCAGCTTTATGGGGCTTGCCAATTTCTACTACAGGTTCGTGTTGGGATTCTCTCATATCACTTAGCCCTTGGGTCAAGTCACCAAGGGAGGAGTGAAAGAAAAATTCTTTTGATCTGAATCTCAACAGAAGGCATTCACAGAGTTGACACATCGCCTCTGCTCGGCACCAGTGCTCGCATTACCAGACTTGCAACAACCATTTTAGATCGAGATATATGCCTTTGACTATGCTATTGGGGCAGTCCTTACTCAACACGGGAATCCAGTGGCATATCACAATGTGACACTTTTAGACACAGTTCAGAAGTATCCCACTTATGACAAAGAGATGTATTCCATTGTGAAGGCCTACCGAAAATGGAAGCATTACATTTTGGGGAAGGAAACGGTCATCCACATAGACCACCAGCCCCTGCAGTTCATACAGATGCAAGGGAAGTTGCAGAATGATCGCCATCAGAAGTGGTCCACATACCTACAACAATTCCATTTGAATATCAAGTATAAGAAGGGCAACACCAGTAATGTTGCAAATTGCCTCAGTCGACCACCAATCATGGCATTAACCACCATGCTCAAC
The DNA here is from genome assembly GCA_031772625.1 of Pinus tabuliformis. NCBI lineage: Eukaryota > Viridiplantae > Streptophyta > Pinopsida > Pinales > Pinaceae > Pinus > Pinus tabuliformis. The sequence continues at coordinate 828,290,433 of CM062816.1, forward strand.
TGTTGTGGGCACGAGACTTCTAATTGGCCAGATCTCTACAAAAGTGACCCAGTATTTGGCCACACATGCCAGACACTCTTGGAGGGTCAACATGTTCCATATTTTCACCTCCAGGATGCCTTGTTATGCCACATGGGTCGCCTTTGTGTTCCTTCAAGCGAGCGTGCCAAGATGATTTGGGAAGCGCACTACAGTCGGGCTGCTGGGCATTTTAGGGTCGAGAAAATGGTGGCAGTACTGCAAAAGTATTTCTATTGGCCGAATCTTCGACAGGATGTCGGGAGTTACATTAGATCCTGCATTGCCTGCACCATTGCCAAACCGACCATCAAGAATCAAGGCCTCTATACTCTATTGCCTACCCCTAAGCGACCTTGGGAATCCATCTCCATGGATTACATGTCGGACCTTCCTTCTACTAAGCATGGAAATGATTATGTTTTTGTGGTCGTCGACAGATTCTAGAAGATGGCCATTATGGTGGCCTGCAAGAAGAATATCACAATAGAAGCCACTACTAAACTCTTCTTTGAATGAGTGTGGGTACACTTTGGGATCCCACAGTCTATCATCTCGGATCGGGACAACAGGTTCCTTAGTACATTTTGGTCTAGCCTCTGGTTGATGCTGGACACCAAACTCACTAAGTCCACAACTTTCCATCCCCAAACTGATGGCCAAACAGAGGTCGTTAACATGACGATCGTACACATTCTGTGCATGTACAACTCAAAGCATTCACGCATATGGGATGAGGACCTCCCCTATCTTCAACACAACTATAACCAGGTTCTCCACAGCTCTACTGGCCATAAACCTTTTTAGGTGGGCTTGGGATTCCAACCACTATGTTCCATTGATGTGGCCATGCCATTTATATCTACTCAGGCAGATTCGACACATGTCTAGTCTGAAATCGATAAGGAAAATAGATTCATTGAGCACATCCAACATATTCACTAGCAGGTCCACGACATTATGGAGAAATCAAATTCCAAGTACAAGCAGCGACATGATCAACATCGGGTGCCACACAAGTTTCAGGTGGGCAACAAAGTCTTGTTGCATTTGCAAAAGGAACTCCTTACCAGAGCCCATCATAAACTTAGATCACTTCGATATGGTCCTTACACCATTACTAAGGTTGTGGGAGACAATGAATTTGAGCTCAACATTCCCCCATTCCTTGGCCTGCACCTAGTGTTAAATATGGACCGCCTTCGGCCATACTTTCCACCATTACTAGACACATCCGACATTGCAGAACAAATCACACCAAAAAATTTAAATACAGATTGCATGGAACAAGCTGCAACTGATCGAATCATGCACACGCAGATCAAGCACACTCGCCAGCAGAAGATCCAACTATATTGAGTTGTCAAAGCAGGCCAACTCCTTCACCAGGGCAAGTGGCTCAACATGGACCAAGTTCAACAGAAGTTTCCTCATCTCATGGAGGAACTCAACGCAATGGGGACCATTACTTCCTAAGGGGGGAGGAATGATCTAAGTGGATATTGGTGGCCACCCACCAATTCCATTTGGACCCCCACCATTGTTTCTTTCAGTTTTTCAGTTTCCTTAATTGTAGCACAATTTACTATTTTTAGCAGTTTTTTGGGTCCTAAACTTCTGGAGCTCTTTTGAGCCCCTAAACGACGTTTTTTTAGAAATCTACCGCCAACGATTTTTTAATAAAATTGCATTTTTCGTCGTAGTCCTTAGAGATATCTTTCCAACAGGGTATCATTCGCGTCAAATGGAGATAATATGACCAAGTCACGACCCCAGGAAGTTGGCTGTCCAACTAACCCCAACGGGGCCCATAAACTCTTGATGTTACATCTCCTCAGGTTAGGGTTTTGGCTGTTTAGGGTTCTCTCTTATTGTTCAATAATAAAGAGGCCTTTGAGCCTCATTGTAATGTTGTTCAGAGGCATGTAGCTGCCACATCTCTTTTTAGAGATAAGCTACCATCGCGCTAGCTACTTTATTTCCACTTTTGTTTGTAAGCATATTTCAGTATTTTACATTAAGGAAATGAATTATTATTTCTGCTACATCTCTGTATTTATGGTTATGTTTGTAATTTGTTGCGTTCCTGTTTAAATCCAGTTCATAGACATTATAGTACAGTGTGCATGCACACTATTGGTAAAGGTAATCTGTGCAGGTCTGCACTCTGTTTCTAAACAGAAGCCACACAGGTCAAGAAGCTTAAAGAAAAAATAAAAATGTATCCAAATAAATCACAAAATCTGAAAGATCATTAACTTGTAAAGACGCAGATAAAGCTATCAAAAAAAGTTTGAGAATAAAAAACAAGGAGATGGAAGAGAACATGACGTTCCCCAGTATGATCGCCAATGTGATAGGCAAATAAATCCCTCTTGCTGACAAGAGCGATCTCCCTACATCCTTGACGGAAAATAGAAACAAATAAACAATCAAGCTAATTCCTTCCCTAAATCTATCTTTTCTTGAATCATAAGCTAAAAAGGTGGGAAAATGAAATTCATACCTTATAACGACATGTTTGATGAAGATCCCCCTTTGTGCTTTTGTGCAACTCCTCCATGCTTGAACCTAGACCTGTACACATGGAAATAATAAATGATCAAATGCATATGCAATATAAATGATTCAATAATTCAAACTAATGATAAAGGAGACTAGTAACAAACACTATTCCAGTGGAAAAATATAAATAACATAAACCATCCATGAAATTGATCAATTAATCCATTAAACAATGAAGTGAGAAGAAATGATTGTTTGTATTAATTTCATAAACATAAAGGAGCTACAAAACCTATGCCTTGACGTTGTGAATCTCATCCCATTGATCTCAATCCTCTACAAGAATGATAATCTCTCCAACTTGATTCCCTCAGCATAAACTTACTCTCAGAAGCCTCCCTTAATTTCCCCCACCTATGGCTTGATTAATAGGCTAAAATGAAGTAGTTTTAGATCCTTAGTCGAAGGATGAGATCCACTAAAAGAGGGATGAGGGCTCCTTGAAGAATGGGAATTAGTTCCATAAAAAACGAGGTTGAGTTCGAGGCTTTCTGTTGGGAATGATTCGCCCAACAATGATTCTAGATCTCACTTTTTATTTTTACTTTTTATTGATTTACCTTCACAGTTTTTGTTCAGAAACAGAGTGCAAATTTGCGCAGTTTATAGTGGAAGAAACTGCACATGTGTGGTTTTTGTTCAAAAAAACTGCATAGATGCTCAAAAGTAAGGTTTTGTACCATGAGATCCAGAAATTCCACTTTATTCAAGGTATATAAGTTGTTGAGTTGCAAGGGAGTGTTTCATGACACTTGGATGGATGGCGATAGATCCAATTTTGATGATCATTTGTCTAATACGACAAAATGATGTGTAACACATATACTCGTTGAATGTTCAAAAACTACCGCGAAATACAAAATGGATGTTATGTCATTAATTCCTGTGGTCTATCCGTTTTGAAATTAAATCCCTCCCACTCCATAGATTTTAATATTTCCGTTATACAACCAAATCGACCTGTTATAAAAATACCTCGACTCCTGCATTTGTCCCCTTCAGCACGACACTGATCCTGCATACGAAGAACAAACTGTTACCAACTGCGAGCCTTCTACAACAACCTTTCCTGCGCACAATCGACAATTTTTCCATGGGTAACCCTCTTCTTTGGCCCTTTCGCTATCAAACTTTTCTTCAATATTGTTCTTCCGCTACCCTCAGAGAGCCCAAATTTTGGAGGGTTTTTTTTTCCCAGAAAATGATGAATTACCCTAGACCAATCCCCCATATCTAGTCTCAATTTTCAATGAAATGTCCAAGCAGGTAGTTTCTATGGTTACCCGACTGCTCGGGTACCATAATGATCAATGGGTAGATGAGATAATGTTAGGATTTTTATCTATTTTTGCAGTTGGCAAACAATCATCAATCATTTTCAATTACAGTCAGTTTCTTGCCAACTCAATCCATGACCAGTTTGTTAATTTCAAAGCAGAAGGTGCTTTTAAGTATCAGTCAATCCTAGTTTACCTTATGTTATATTATAAGTCAGACAAGTTTAAGTTCCCTTTACATAAGACAAATAACGAAGGAAACCCCTGGTTAGTGATTCATTGGACTTCTTTGGTTAGAAATAACTCAAATGAGTATTCTTTTACTGATTTTGTTGATAAATTTTTACATACGTCACTATGTTTACTTAGCAGTGATCTGATCCTAAGGATCTCACCAAAGATAAAGATTTTTTTACACTTTTCAGAGAAATCCAAAGTTGGAGATTGGTATTACACCAGAACTACAATGAGATTAGAGTTTATGGGTCAGAATTACCTCCTTATAGGTTGCTAGTGTTTTTACCAGTTAGGATATTTTCATTAGAGTACACTAGACAAGTGATGAACATGGATGAGCTACATTTTGTCTCCTACAAGAAGAAAGCACAGTTCAAGATGAAGGCTCATATAGGGCCCTATATTATCAACACCAGAGTTGTAGCAAAGGAAGTGGATGCTATTCTAAGTTAGATTAAATTCAAGCTTAGTTTCTCTTGGTCCTATGTTCCCCTAGGCATCATTTCCGAGCTCAGACTGGAACAAAAAACTACCTTGTATGCACACACACCAAGGCCTGAAATTGAACAATATGAAAATAAGGAGGAATGGACAGAGGGCACTTTATAGGAAACCGAAGAACAACTAGTCAATCAGTCATCTATGCAAACACCTCTTCCCAAGGAAAAGGAGGGAAAAAGGGAAAGGGAAGCCATGTCCCCTACTGATTCTGACAATCAGGATGTAAAATTTATTGTTTTTAAAAGGAAGAAGAAGGACCCAACCACTACTCAAAAGTCAGATTCTCAAATAAATCCTCTGTTTAAGCCTCAAGTAATTACTATTCAAGATGAAACTCTAGAGGAAAGGGACACACAATGGGAAACCATAATGATTTTTCCAGGGACTCCTATCACTTTTTCTACTCAAATAGAACAATACAATCACCTACTACAGAAACAACAATCCAATCTCCAGTATCATCCAGTTCCCAAATTTCAACTCAACAGAGTATATTTGCAAGATACAGGGAGATAAAATTGAAGAATGAAGCTTTGAAGGCTTCCACCTACTCTGAATTTTGGAAGCAGACAACTAAAACTCAACATAGATTACTCTCTGCATTCGATTCAGAGAAAGGACAATTCCAAATGGCCTTCATGGAACCTTTAGTACCAGTCCCCAAGAGTGCTGAAGACTACAAAGCCTCCATTTTCTCAATTGATACCAACAAGATACATGAAATCAATCAAATCAATTTACACAAGCAGATAGGGGAGCTGATTTTCTCAACACTTACTAGTTCAGCCATGACTACTTCCAAATTACAATCATCTTTAAACAACATGAATTCTCAGTTAAAGATTGAGAATATGTCATCATTTTCTAAGGACAAGATCAAATCTCTAGAATATTTGATCATAAAGCTAGGACATGACCCTAAGGATATCAAAGCAGTAGAAGAGCTCATAAAGAGCAAGGAGGTAAACATTCAAGAATTGAGGAAGCAACTGAAGCTACCCTCCATAGAACATCCTCAAGCTAAAGAGGTTGCTAATATAGAAATGGAGAAAGAAAAATTATTTACTATAGTAGTTGAGCAGAATGCACAAATACAAAATATGGAGTAGGGCATGGAAGTACTATTGAAAGAGAAATAATAGTGGGAAGCAACAGGAGCATCTAAATCAGGAACAAGTACAATAGCATAAACTTAAGCAAGGACCACAACTTTAGAGTCTACAACAGAGATTTCCAAAGCTCTGGATGAATTGTCATCAGTTCAGGTTGAGAAAGAGAAACTGTCAGCAACATTAGCCCAGATGGAGGAGAATAAAATTAAAACTGAAAATGACTATTTATCAGAAATGTAGAAAAATTACAAGCTCATCCAACAATTACATAAATATGAGGACTAATCCTTCATCATTCAGATATTGGCAGAGGCTAAGAACAACAATTAGCAAAATATAAATGCCAACATAACAGAGATGTGGCCTTCAATCCATATTAGTTTTGAGCAGGAAGAACTTGTGCAAAGAGTCAAAACTGCAATACAAAACATAAAGGAAGATTTACAACATAGACCAGAAGAAGCACAAAATATCATCAAGCTGTTAAATTCTAAGGCCGGGGAGGAACTAGAAGACTTGAACATTCTAGACAGGACAACTACAATCATGGAGGTTAAGAGGGTCTTAACAAAAAATAATTTAATGATACAACCGTAGAATAAATGTAAATACCTTGAGTTGTAGGTCAGGAGGTTCAATTGCAAGTGCGTTAGTTGACAAACAAGTCTTCGTTGTGCTCCCTATCAATTGCGCTAAGATACAACAACTAAACTTATAAATCTTTTGACAGGTGTGGTTCGAGATGACAAGGAGTGTCACATGGTGCTACCTAGGAATCCAAGTGATTTCATATAGTTTACGTCACACAAATCCACATAAGCCTTCCTCCAAAACATCTTGCTGGCATTCCTCTGATGTGATCTTGCCACGTGGCATCCTCCAGTGGTGCCACATTCCATTAAAAATCCAGTCACTTGGCCATCCAAAAAGGTTGTTTTTCCTACAATGTGTCACAATTTCAACATGCCACATCAACGTATCGACCACATCATCCTCCTATGACATCCACATTGCATATTTTATTTTTATTTTTATGTATCTACAATTCAACACATTTATCTTTGGTGTTTGCATCCAAATTTGTAAGTTGACACGATTACTTTCCTAGAACTTTAATCATTAGCAATTTTTATCATTTTAGAGCATCAATATTTGATCATACCATTTCTAAACCATTAATAGCTTAGAAATTAAAAAAAAAAAATGGTTGCCCCTACTCAACATAAAAATTTAAGATTATCTATAGCTAGCTTTTTCTATATATCATATTATCAAATTATATAAATGTAAATAGTTGCCCCTACTTAACATAAAAATTTAATATTATCTATAGCTAGCTAGCTTTTTCTATATATCATATTATCAAATTATATAAATATTCTCATAAGGCACAATCGTACAATATAATATATATTTACATTATAAAATTATTAATATAAATTAATCACTTATTAATATTAATAAGAACTTTATTAATTTAATTATATTAAAGATATTAATAAAAAACTACTATAACTTATCAGGCTAATCATATATATATCTATATATCTATATCTAAAATTTATATTATTATTTATAAATTATAATTACTTTGTCCCTATCAGCTAATTAGGGTTTGAATAACATTTTATATTTATTATTCTTTATGTTCTTCACACTTTGTCAAGTCTTGACAATGAACTTGACTGGAGGTTTCGAAACGTCGACCATGATAACAAAAATTGTGGATCTTCCTCTATCAATAATTAGTTTCTCTTGAAAATTATGCTATCAACCTCTTTTGTTTCCTTTGTACATGTGAATTTTATAGTGGGATTCCATCTTGGCAGATATGTTCTGTAGAACACTCTTATTGATCTTTGACATACAACATCTTCGTCAAATCACTCTCAACTTCAACATTATTTATTTTATTTTAGTTTTTGATATGTACTTAGGGAACATCATGAGAATTTAGCTTCTACACTTTATCATGTGTTCTTAAGCTTAACGGTGGAAATACTTTAGCTTCACCAATTTGTGTAAAGGAAAAATTGGTTTCTTGGAGCTTACTATTTTGGATGACTCTAATTTGGGTATTGTGTGCATCTTGTCATAAGTAATATATTTAAGCATCAATTTTAGCATTACGCATTTGTTTTCACTAAGCACATTGGATATATGTCTATTTCATTTGGAAACTTATTTAAGATAAGGTTATTGATGACATTTTGTTGAACCAAAGATTAAAACATCTTTCTTCATCCGTACTCTATTTGGTGATGTTATCACTAGCAAGGGATAGATCTAGATCCCTTTTTACTTATTTCTCACTTTGTAAATCCTTCTTCCTATTTTAAGTTGTTTTCAAGGGGGGTGTTAGGATATTATTAGTAATAATAATCTAATCTTTAAATTCACATACTAGCCACACACCAAATTGATGTATGAGATTCCCTTGTTTGTGGGACAAGTGACCCCTCTGCATAATAATCTGACTACTTAGTGTATGGAAGCTTATATGCATTGTTCTCACCAAATTTGAACTTGTGACCTCTAACGAAGAAATGCATGTTCTTAATCATTAATCTCACACAAGCCTAACATTAAGAGTATATTATAATATCAACTTATATTATTAGGAGTATATATAAGCTCAGCTTATTATAATGTGATATAGTCATGTGTGTTGGATAGTTAATTACTACTGTACATAATCATTATTTAGATGACTTGTTGACCCAAGTTGCCAAGATAAGATTAACATTTTTATAATCTTATCTTGACTCATCATGATCCCAAGTTTGCATGCAAACTGATCAATTTTCTTATTATTCATGGGTGTATGGTATCCTTGATAATAATGATTTGATCTCAATCTAATTGGTTTGTAGAAAAGATAACTATCATGAGGATGTATTAGATATAATCATTTGAGTAATGATTTAATTTTTATGTTTCTTTTCAAAAATTTCTGTCAAAAAGATTTACAATTTCTTGTCTTGATTTATTGATTCCATAGAGATTGTATTTCCTTATTCTTTAACCTCATCATATTTTGTGTTTATTTTTTTGTTTATGATTTTTAACATCTGTAGCAATCAAACATAACTATTACTCAAAAGAGTGTTATTATCATATTTTTTGTTTATTGATTCTTAACATTTATAGCAATCAAACATAACTATTACTTAAAAAAGTGTTATTTTACCGTAATTTAATTTAAATGAAAAAGTATTATTTTATCCCAATTAAATTTAAAAGAATAAAAAACTAAAAGAAATCTCCACTCAAAAGAATAATTGTTCTATTTCTTTGTAACCAAAGTTCATATAACATTTCTCAAATACTCTAATAATATCTTTCTGTATGGTCTTTTTCTTAATTTTAAAAATTTAAAAACAAATTTTCTTATTATAAATTTAACGCATTCCATGACCATCTCTTACATGCCTATGCATTTTAGTATCTTTCATTCCATGCACATATATAATGCACGGTTAATTATCACCTTTAACAAATAACAATGTTTTTACCTTTAACAAATAACAATGTTTTTACCTTATTATTGGGAATTTTGATTATGGAGGGTTGTTATTATGGGTTTAAGTTGCATGATGATTTAATTTATTAAATTAAAAAAAAAATGAATTTAAAACAAATTTTATTTTTTTATAAATAAATTGTTTTGAGTGTTATTTATATAACTCAAGTCTACAGGGTTTTGGATTGACGGTGATTAGGTGCATTATTAAGGCACTCTTTGCGATACGTTACTGGTTCAAATCTCCCGTGGGTGCTTACTTACCAAAAAAAAAACTCAAATTTAAAGAAATATGGTTGAAAGTTAGAATTTCATTTTATTAGGGATTTTGATCCTAAAATATTGATGTTGTCTAATTATTATACGTTTTGGAGTTTTTTTTAGAATTTGACAAAATAATTTCAGGATTGATCAATTTTTTTTTGTTTTTTAAAATACATTTTTGACTATCTAAATAGATTTAACACCATGAAACATCTTGAAGATACTTGAATTATGCAAAGTTCAAATATCAAACTTGTGATTTCAACAAATTCCTATTAAATTCTAAACACATTTAACTAAAAAATATGTAAAAAAACACTTCCAAAACTATAAAACTATTAAATTACAACAAAACATTATTCTTAATAAATTTTAATATATTTAAAAATAAATTCAAAAAAATTAATAAAACTTATATAACATTATTTAGTGAAACAACATTTTTTATCCAAAATAAAACAATTAAAATACTTCACAGTTATCTTCCCCTAAATAAAATAATTAATCAAATGTGACTTGTTGGATCATGACTTTTATGTTCAAATTTCAATATGCTTTTAAGTGCAATAAAATGCCCATTAAAGTTAAAACCACATTAAAGTTAAAACCACAAATAAACAAACACTAAGAACTATATAACTCCTTTCCATTGATATTATGTCCCCAAAAGAAATAATCTCTAAATGAATCCTTTCATGCAAAGAAATAATTTGACGAAATGAGACAAAGTTGATGGAAATAAGTAGAAAATTGTATTTTGGAAGGTAGAAATGGATTAAGCATTTTAGAAAATTTGGGAGATTGGTAATTTAAAATTAAAATTTTTTATTTTTTATTTTTTTAATTGGATTTTGAATAAAATTATATATATATATATATAATTATAATTTAGAAAAGAAATATTATTTTTTGATTAAATTATAAATTACACAATTTATAATTTGCAATTTTAGAATATATTGTTGTGCTAGGTTTTAATGACTTAATTGACCTTGCAGATGGTATTGATTAAGTCTTAGTGTTAAGGTTTTTCTTGTAGAAGATTTTATGTCATTTATAGCGTAGTTTAATTTTTTGACATTTTTAACATATTTGAAATATATTTTTCGATTGATTTTACTTGAAATTTAATAGAGATTTTTTGGAATTGTATATTTGAGTTATACGATCTACACAATATGAGTGTTCCATAAGTTTTTTTGAAGGCATTGAATCTATTTATCCATTCAAAAAACATTTTAAACAACACAAAAACACGATCTTACTAAAAATTTTATCACCAAATTCCAATAAAAAAATCAAAACATCAAATAATTAAATTGTTTTTCTTTATATTAAAATAAAAACATAAATAAAATAACATATAAGTAAATTAAGCCCCAAGGGTTAGCTTAGTTGGTCAAAATTAGTGCCTCGTTGTTCAGGAGGTCACAAGGTCCATTTTACCCGAAGCCCTTGGGGTTAGGCCTTGCTAGTAGGCCGCGGGGCTAGATTCCCTTTGGGGTCGATCAACCCAGATTTTTCCGTGGACGTAGCGACCACCTGTTGACCAAGGTGTTCGTGAACCACAAGTAAAACAAAAAAAAACAAAAACAAAAACAAAAAACAAAAAAGTAAATTAACTTATTATAAGGAACACTTTTTTGCCACTTTTACCAAATGTTTTTCCAAACCCAATTTATAACCAAACATTATCATTATCCCAAAAGTATTAAGTATGATATATATATATATATATATATATATATAAAACATTAAAATTTTATTAATGAATCAAATGAAAAAAACTATAAAATATAAAGTAATATTTACTAATTAAAATAGTGGTAGTTTATTTTTAATTTAAGAAATATGTGTGGGTGATTCTTATTCGTAAGAAGACATTGCAAGAAGTACATTTTAAACATACAATATAACATCGTAAATGAAAAAACCATAAAGATCCAAAACTCTAACCCTTAGAGATGATGTGACAAAAGGAATGTAGATCTTGAAGAGGCTAGTTGATATGTTAATTTTCTAGGATCATAAATTTTGCATACAAGCTTCATTGAGCGTGGTTCTTAGACCACTACAAATCTTAATCCATGCTCTATTTATTTTTTCATGGTTTGTCTCAACTACCTAAAACGCAAGGGAAAATCCCAAAAGATGCCTCAAAATTTCAAGATCTCAAAAACTATATTAGCACTACCAAGATCTGGAAGTATTTTCAGTGAATGGAATAGGTGGGTGACCACTAGTATCCTTTTAGATAAGTCATTCCTCCTAAGGAAGAAATCATATTTATTGTGTCAAGTTCCTCTATAAAATGAGGAAACTTCTATTTATTGATGATGATGATGATGATGGTGGTGGTGGTGGTTAACGTCCACTGAGACCAAATTGGTCTATCAGACCTATAATTTTCTTAGTTCTTAATTGTTTGGCTTCTCGTATTTCTTGGCGAGATTGGTGCTGTAGATTTATTTTTTTTCTCTACGGTCTTCCAACTTCCTTTATCTTGCATCTCCTTCATCTCTATTGGTTCTTGGGACATTGGTGTCTTAGCTTTGCGATTTGTTGTGTTTGTCCTTTTGAAGATAGTCGGAGAATAAGTTTGGTCTGGGAGATCTGCTTTGCTGTTAAATGAAGATTTATTTTGTGCGGTATTTGAATCCTCATAACTGTTAATGCTTGAGGGGTTGTCGAGTTCACTTTTTTGCTGTTGGGCGGGGCTTCCCCCCTGCTTGTCATGAGAGTTGTTTCTTTCTTGCTCGATTTCTTGCAATTTAGGGTTTTCTAGAGAGTATTCTTCCTTGATGACAGTGTAATGTTCTTTTTGTGCTCCTTCCCACCATGTAGATCTATGGTGATCCTTTCTAGCAGAATTTTTATGGGAGGCTTTTGGGCAATTTTTGGCTAGATGGCCTGTCTCAAAGTAGGATCGACATCTGAAGAGGACACTTTCATAATCAAGTTTCTGGTTCCACACATAGTCTTTACTTGTTAGGCTTATTTCAGCTAGGAGTCCGGTGCTGAAGTCCATTTCCACATAGATGCGTGCAGAGGTGGTTCTAGCATATTCCTCTATTTCTGGGCACTTGCAGTAAAATTTCCCAATTGTATTTCTAATGGATTTTAGCGAGGATAAATTCCAGAGATGCAAGGGTAGGTTTGGCAATCTCACCCAAACTGGTGTTGAGGTTATCACTGTTGATGAGGGATTGAATGATGGGTTCCATGGCTTCATGAATAGGCCTAAGTTTTCCCAAAACCAAGGGCCGGAATCTAGAATACATTGTCTGCTTTCAAGGTTTTCAAAATCTACTATAAAGAAACCCCTAGCACAAGGGTAGATATTAATTTCATCAGAAATGACAGGCTTCCATACCTCCGAGATCCAACTGTGGAGAGCTGTCAGCTGCGGCCAAAAACCATTGAACCAACAGATTAGGGCACTTTCAGAAAACTTCAAAGCCTCATCGAGTGAGGTTTGGACCACCTGGACAATGGGAGCTGGGGCTTCACTGACGATATTAAAACTCTTGTTTAGTCACTTTCCCTGGTGAAGGAGTTGCCTTGTTTTGACAACATGATAGAGTTGAATATTTTATTTAAAAATTCTTTTCATATTGGTGTCAATAAGTCAAGTGTAGCCTATTCAATAAAGTTAATGATTTATTTTTGTAAAGGCCAAGTGTTTGACAACCTTTTAGATGCCTAATAGATTTGGAAATCATGGTTGAAGTAGCTCCATATAAAATATAGGGTACAAGACAAGGAAAGGGACATACTTAAATTAAAATCATTCTCACCCACACTAATGGTGATAGTGTAAGGCCCATATCAAATTCGGTAAAGCTTTGAATGGGGTCCTATGAGGAATTATTTTTGCAAATAAAACCATACCTTATCTCCCACATAGAACTTATGTCAAACTCAAAGTTGATCATGGTGCTACTTGTACTTAACATCAACTTTCTAAAAATCATTACACACTTATTGTTGGAAGTGTTGGATCCTTTCAACAAATTTGGCATCGTTATTAGCCTCAGTTTGAGCATGGGGTGATTCTTCATGTGTAGGTGCAATGGGAAAACCTATATTAACTAGGGCCAATGGTTGGAACCCTAATCATAGATGAAAAGGGTTGCGGCCAATGGAGCTATGAAGGTTTGTAGTGAATTTGTGTTGAACATAAGAAAGACTCTCATCCCATCTTTTGTCATATACAATAATTTTATTATTGAGGGTTGAGATACAAAAGGATTGAAGGCCAAGAGAAGAGGAGAGTAAACGTGTAAATATACTATGAAATTGATGGAAGGAACATTAACAAAAACATGTAAATAAACTACACCAAAAAAATATAAGAGAGAGTTGAAGAAGAGGGATTCTATTAATATCAAACTATTACACACAATAAGGAAAACTTTAGTACCTCTCCTTCCCTATAAGGTAATGCTTCTATTGACAACAAACTTGTAAAAATGGAGTACATATCCATATCATAGGTTTGTACTTGAAAATCACATCAAAGAGTGTCTCACTATGATAGGCCATTAAATGTCCATGCTAAATGAGGACTACATCAACACCTTAGTTTAAAGCATTTGTAACAAACTTACATTTCTATTTCATGTTTAGTGGAGCAAATACTAGTGCAAAACAACGGTGGTGTTTTAGATCCTTGAATACTTTTTTGTTGTGATTGCACCTAGATAAACATGGGTTTGGCTCCACCCTTGGTCACTTGTCTTAGAGGCCAAACAATATGAGATAACTCTTAGTTGAAACTATGATAAAAATTAGAGATTCCCGAGAAACTATGGAGCTCTATTAGAAACAGTAGGGGTTAAATCATGAATGACTTGAATCTTAGTTGGATCCACATGCATAATGTGGTCGACCATGATGTATCATAGTGTAGAATTTATAATGTAGATTTGCAACTGTTCATGAAGTTTTAATCAAAATCACAAGGCACAAACCTACTCTACTTCTCTACAGACATTCATTCATAATTTAGAACAAAAATCTGAGACATGCAAGAAGAAAAAACACACATGCAACAAGTATTTTTATATGGGGAAAGCAATCTTCTAAAAAATTCAATGTCTGCTTACATTAATCAAATGAATAGAGATGTATTACAATTTCTTTGCTCAAATGAGCACACCTTGTAAGTGCACAACCTCTCTCTCTGCTCACTGAAGGCATCTGACCCAGACTTAGTCAAATTTTTCCTCGGCTTGAGCTCCTATTTCCTTGCGTTGTTCCTTGAGGAATTAGTCCCTATTATTTAGGAAATTCCTTGAATTTAATTGCACAATTCCTTAGGCTAATAATATGATTGCGTGCAACACATGTACACTCAAGATTAGTCTACAACTGATAGATGTTACACTACCTTAGAATCTCCACCTCAACTGGGTAACTCGAATTCTCTACATGCACTAGATATTTTGGGTTGATTGATTAGTTAATTGGATAATCAATGAGTTTGACTAATGTCCCATCGCTTAACTAACCTTCCACTAGTTCCTCCAAAATTTGGAACTAGTTTAACTGAAAAAAAAAACCTAAGATAATTGACCTTGATTGCTAAAAATTAGCAATCACACATGCAGAACTGAACTCTAACTCCTCCAAATCGAATTTACTGAGTAAACTGGGTGAAACAAGTTAACATCATCTAAGTTTTCTGCTGATGTGGAAATTCGAATTTTCTGAATTTAATCAAGGCAAAATCAAATTGAGAATTCTTGCTGCATTTTTCAACACCCCCTCTCAGCAAGAAAGGGATTATCAACCACCTCTATCATGCACTTGTGGAACTCGAACTTCCCTCTTGACAAGGCCTTTGTCAAAATGTCAGCATCTTGTTCCTCTATTGGAATGTACTGCAACAACATTATCCGCCTCTCCACACAGTCTCGTAAATGGTGATACCAAATATCTATATTCTTGGATCGATCGTAAAAAACAATATTCTCAGAGAGCTTGTTGTAATTCTGATTATCACAATAGATCACTATTGGATCCATCATTTGACCAAACAATCCAACAATTATCTTTCTCATCCATATTTCCTCACATGTTGCTTGACTAGCAACCATGTATTCTACTTATGCTGAGGTGAGTGCCATAGATCTTTGCTTCCTATTGTACCAAGAAATTATTGCGGACCCAACACTAAAAATTCACCTGATGTACTCTTTCAGTCTGATGGACTCCCCACTCAATTTTCATCTGTGAATTCACATAGCTTCACCCCCTTTGTCCGTCTATACCATAGCTTGGCTCATATGGTTGAATGCATTGCACATATTTGGTCGTGTGTTCACAAGATACATTAGTGAACCCACCAACTGTCGATAAATAGTAGCATCCACTTCCTCACCCGAAGTGGCATCCTCTTTCCTCCAATTGGTCTCTAGATGTGTCTCCATGGGTTTGTAACTTTCCATGTAGAAACTTTGAAGTATCTTGTTGGCATACTTTCCATGAGAGACAAACAATTTCCCATTGTCTTTCCATGCTTCCAATCCAAGGAATTAGTGCATGAGGCCCATGTCCTTCATTTCAAACTCTCTTGCAGGGTCCTCCTTGAAAGATCTGATCAAATGATCATCACAAGTTAAAATAAAGTCGTCAACATATAAGACAATAATAAAAAATTTACCTTCTACCAAAATATGATAGAGGTTTGCATTTGTTTCACTTTTGGTGAATCCCAAACGGGTGAGATAACTATCGATCCTGGTGTACCAAGCACATGGTAGTTTCTTGAGACCATACAATGATCGCTTGAGTTTGCACACACGTGACTCCCAATCAAAAGTCTTGAAGCCTTCTATTTGCTTGATATACACCTCCTCCTCAATAACTTCATTGAGGAATGTTTTTTTTACATCCATCTGGTGGATCTTTCACCCCATCTATGCAGGCAAAGAAGGAATTTATCTAATGGATGAGTACCTTGCTACAAGAGAAAAGGTCTCCTCATAGTTAATCCCCTCAACTTGAGAGTACTCCTTGGCCACAAATTTGGCCTTGTACTTTTCTATTCTTCTGTTTGATGCATGCTTTACCCTGAAGATCCATCTTGAACCCATGAATGTTTTATCTGCTGGTCTTGGGACCACTTCCCAAACAATTTTATTTACAATGGATTCACATTCCTCCACCATTGTATCAACCCACACAACTTTCTCTATTTCTTCCTCAAAAGAGGATGGCTTAGTCTCTACAAGCTTAGTCATTAGAGCCATGTAGCCAGTGTATCGGTCTGGTGACCTTCTTTGCCTGCGTTGATTTCTGAGGAGCACTGACATTCTCACTCGCATCCTGCACAAGTCTCTCAGCTTCCATGGTCCTTTTTCTGCCTTATCTAGATGGTTCTACTTGAGTGGTTGTTTCCACTCTCTAGTCCTCAACTTGTGGCTTCTCCACAACTTCTTGAGGTTCCTCATTTGGAGCTAAAATCTCATCTTCTGGTGGGATCTGAATCTCCCTCTTAAGAGAGTACCTCATGACTTTATCTTCGTCAAATTTTACATCCCTTCACACAATAGTCATTCCGAGGGATGGAAACTACACATAGTAGTTGTGGGGAGTTTATGTGTAACCCAAAAATACCCCCAATTTTGTTGTCAACTCTAGCTTCTTCCTTGATTCTTTGGAGACATGACAGTAAATATAGGCTCCAAAAATCTTGTGCGACGCATCTGACTTTCTCCTTGAGAAAGAATCCTCCGGTGTAATCATGCCCAAAATCCGATGAGGACTCCATTTCTACAAATAGACTGCTATGTTGCATGCCTCAGCCCACAAATGAAGAGGTAGGCCTTGGTCATGCAACATCACCCTCACTACTCCCACAATGCTACAGTTCTTTTTCTTAGCCACCCCATTCTGTTGTGGCTTGTTGGGCGCTGTTAACTCTCATCGAATGACTTCTTTTGCACAAAAAAAATTAAATTCATTCAACACGTACTCACCTCCATTATCACTCCTGAGAGCCTTCACCTTCTTGCCCATTTCTTTCTCAACCAGTTCCTTGAATTCTACAAACTTGGAGAATGTCTCATCCTTCTTCTGCATGA
Organism: Pinus tabuliformis; assembly: GCA_031772625.1. Taxonomy (NCBI): domain Eukaryota; kingdom Viridiplantae; phylum Streptophyta; class Pinopsida; order Pinales; family Pinaceae; genus Pinus; species Pinus tabuliformis. The sequence continues at coordinate 828,308,020 of CM062816.1, forward strand.
AGAAGATCCAACACTTCCGTGAGAAGTCATTAATAAAAATGAAAAAATATTTGTGCTTGGAAGTGGAGGCTTTCGAGAAAGGTCCACAAAAATAAAAGTGGATCCTTTCAAGGATTGCATGTGCTTTGTTGTCCCGATCATGGAATGTGGATTTTGTGTACTTCCTCAAAATACATCCTTTGGATACCTCCTGTTGCTTAAGTGCTCCTTTGGGGAGTCATGTGGTTATCTGTTGCATGATCTTCAAAGTGCAATGATGCAAATGGTCAAGTCTTCTATGCCAAAGTTCACTGACATCACAACTCTGCATCTTCTTCGCGTTTGTGCTCTTGAAATGCAAAACTCCTCCACATCTAGTGCGTACATGTTCTTCACACCAACTTGGATCCGCTTCACCTCTCCCATGGGTATGTGTCTCAGGAATGTATTTGCTTTGCTGAAGATCACATCATAACCACGATCTTCCAAAAATACAACAGAGATGAGATTTTTCTTTATGCCCGAAACGAACATGACATCCTTGAGCCTTAGGGTGGATCTCAACTCCCTCTGAAAGGTGACTGTACCAATCTCGGTTTCACTATACCTTCCTTCATCCCCCATCTTGATGTGCATATGAAAATATTTCTCCTCTACGTCACTAAAAAAGTGTCTATTCTCTGTCATGTGGAATAATGCACCTAAATTCAAGTACCACTTGCTCCCCTGCACTATGTTGGCCATGCATGCAATGAGGGTAAAATCAAGCTTGAACTCTGAAGCCAAAGCTTCACTTGCTACTCCTCCTGAGGTCTTCTTGATTTCCTTCTTGAGTGGAAACTTCCTAGCATAGTGCCTAAGTTCATGACAATGGAAGCATTTGATTTTTACAAATATTTTTTCTTGCCCCCTTGACTGGATTTTGGTTTGGATTGGGATTTCTTCCCTTTTCCCTTCTTTTCCTTTCCATCCAATGCAATTTTTTCTTCATCCTCACCCTTGGATGAAGTCCCATCTTTGGTATTCCGCCTTATTTCCTCATGTACCAAATCAGACCATAAACTCTCCTAATTCGGTAGTTGCTCCCTCCCATTCACTGAATCTTGATAGCTAAACCATCTCTTGGGAAGGCCCAGAAGGGATAGGCTTACCAAATCATCTTCAGGGATAGTAACACCAACCCTACCTAGTTCATCATGACATTGTGTGAACCTACTCAGATACTACGGTATAGTGTCATTCTTCTACATCTTGATACTTTGAATTTTATCCTTGAGCGCCAAATTCCTTTGGTCACTACTATTCTCGAACAACTCTATCAGTGCTTTCCACATCACGAACGAAGTTTATTTTCCATGGAGAATCGAGACAATACAATCCCGTACTCCCTCCAAGATTATTCTCCTCACCTTGACTACATCTTTCTTCCACTGTGAAAGGTCCTAAACATCAGCTGTTGGTGGTATTGGAATATCTGTCTTGACATATTCAAGCAATCCATTGTCATCCAATACTTCCTCTATGTGGTCCTTCCATGCAACAAAATTTGGGGTATTGTCCAAGGCATACTCTAGCCTTAGTCCATTTAAGGCCATCTTCTCAGCTCTGAAGAAATCCCGCTACACTGATCTTCAAATTCAAACCTTTGAGAAACAACTTTTAATTTCCTTCTCTAATGTGAATTCTGCTCTGATACCATGTAGAAATTATGATGTATATTTTCAACTTCTCATGAAGTTTTAATAAAAATCACAAGACACAAACCTACTCTAATGATCTATGGACATTAATTCACAATTTAGAAAAAAAATCTTAGACATGCAAGAAGAAATAACACACATGCAACAAGTATTTTTATCTGGGGAAAGCAATTTGCTAAAAAACCTAATGCATGCTTGCATTAATAAAATCAATAGAGATGTATTACAATTGCTTTGCTCAACTGAGCACACCCTGCAAGTGCACAACCTATGTCTCTGCTCATTGAAGGCCTCTGACCTAGACTTAGTTAAATTTTGTCTCAACTTGATCTCCTATTTCCTTGCTTTTTTCCTTGAGGAATTAGCCCCTATTATTTAGGAAAATCCTCTAATTGAATTGCACGATTCCTTAGGCTGATAATATGACTGCATGCAACACTTGTACACTCAAGACTAGTCTACAACTGATGTTACACTGCCTTGGAATCTCCATCTCAACCAAGTAACTCGAATTCTCTGCATGCACTATATATTTTGGGATGATTGATAAGTTAACTAGATGATCACTGAGTTTGACTGAAGTCACACTAATTAACTAACCTTCCACTAGTTCCTCCAAAAGTTGGAACTAGTTTAACTAGAAAAAACCTGAGATAATTGACCTTGATTGCTACAAATTAGAAATCACACATGCAAAAATGAACTCTAACTCCTCCAACTCGAATTTACTGAGTAAACTAGGTGACACAAGTCAACATCATCCAATTTGTTTGTTGATGTGGAAGTTTGAATTTTCTCAATTTAATCAAGGCAAAATCAAATAGAGAATTTGTTGCTGCATTTTTCAACATTTAGATATTGAAATATTTACATGTTGAATGAATATTTATCCAAAATTGCATATAATCAGTATGCTATCGTAAGGTGATTAAGGACATGTTGAATGTTCTACACTTATTTTGTCCATGTTTTTTTGAAGATGAGGATATCATCCAAGTATAGAACCATGAAAGAATTTGTAAACCACTACAAGATATCGTCCATTATCTTCATGAGCATTTCCAATGTATTAATCAAGTCCAAAGGAATGGTCAACTACTTGAAAAGGAATTCTTTAGACTTGAATGTGATATTCCATACATTAGTTAGTTTAGTTTAATTCCAATGGTGTTTTGAATTTGAATCATTCTGATTGAAAAACTTAGCACCACTCAACTAATCAAGAAGATAATCTCCAAGAAATTGGATATCAATTCTTAACAATGATTTTGTTCAAAGCTATGTAATTAATACAAAGTGTCCATGTCCCATCCTTCTTCAAATCAACAAAATTGTGCTCCTACAAGATGAGGAGATCATTTGAATGTGGCCATTTGGCCCATTATCTCTTGAATACGGTGTTGGTCTTCTCCATTCTCTAAAACAAAACATTTGTATATTGGGCATTAGGTAAATAAGCACCAATTATTAATCAATTGAATGCTTGACTTGGCAACGTAAAGGCGCCCTTGTAGGAGAAGTGAATATATCTATGCATCCTTCCACAAACTTATCAAATTGCTTATGTTTGTGTAGAGAGACCCTATCCAAAGATTCTAGTGATCACATCAATATATCGCTCACCTTTAGCTTGAACCACGAAGAGAAAAAATATTCAATCTAAGAGATTAACCTCTTGTATTGCTTTGTTGAGATCAAAGAGATTGTGGTAGTTGGAACTACCTCTAGTAACCTATAGAGTTGATATTCCAAAGTAACAATGAAACAACATGGCCTAGAATCATAAAACTCATGACACTTCCACATAATAGGTGTCTCTAGTTGATATGTCATTTTGATTTTTTCAAAAGTTTTATGCATTCATGATATATTACACAATGTGCATTGAAAATCTAGTTTGCTTACATAAATTTACTCTTCTTATGTGTGTAGAATTCTTTACATTTTTCTCTTCTTTGATATTGCATCCCATGATTATTAATGGATATAACTTGTTTGAAGGAGTTATTCCATGCAACTTAAGTTGTGTCTCAATGTTAAATGTTATAGGAATGGATTTCTGGTCAACTTGACATCTTTGGCGAAGTGATGGGTGCCCTAGACACTAATAAACTATTTGTCCCGACTCAAGTGGTTACATGGTCACAAATACTACTAATGCATTTGTTAATGATTGGACCCTTCAAGAGGCATTTCTCCTAATCAACCTAGCTTTGGATAGTCTGTATTTCACTTGCATATAAAACAATCCTTATTTTTTGACTTTCATTTGAAGTATCAAGAGATTTTGAATGATTAAGTGTTGAAATTTTAAATATTTTAAATACCTCTTTCCTTTTTGTGAAAATATGCTATAATTATGTTTGAATGATTTAATAGATTGAATTATATATCTATGACATTTGAACCTTATACTCCATGTCTTATTGATTAATGGACTACTATAATTTATCTTCTTCATTTCCCTCTTGCTATTTATTGATTTGAGGTCACCTTTCAAATGCTCCTTTTTATGACATGGTTTGTTGATTATGAATATAAATTATATAATTTATAAAATTATATGTTAATTGAGTCTAACTTGGGTGGTTGGGAGGGTTGACAATTATCTTCCCATTGGGGTTCTATTCTAGCTAGTGACATGTTGAAAAGCATCAAGCTTTTGTAGAATCTAGTTTATCTTGTGTTCCATCCTTGCAATGAAGGGAAGTGCCCAAGTATTTATAAGCGTATATATTCCAAAATTATTATTCATTTTTTTTACCATATTTAGCCAAGACTTGGAGTTTTATCCTCCCCACCTATGTTTAGTTCTCATAAATGATAGGTCTAAGATATTAATGAGTATATTGTTTTAACATCCTTAAGTTGTATGTTGAAAAAGCCTTAAGCTTTTACGGAAACCAATTTACCATGAGTGCCATCCTTAGGATGAGGGGAGGTGTCTAGTGGGTTTCCTTAGGATGTATATTTCATGAAACACCACAATTGTTCTAGCTTGGGAAATTGAGAGGAGTAGTGTTATCCTCTCCACCCAAGATCAATTCCTGCAAGTGACATGTTGAGAACTTAATGAGTATATTATTATATTGATCTTTAGCAATGAAAAATCAAGTTTATCTAGGGTACCATACTCAAAATGAACAAAGCGCGTAGTGAGTTTCCCTAAGTTATGTATTTCATGGGGAAAAATGATGTAATGAGGGTAGCTTTGTCTACGTAGGTAATATTAAAGTTGGAAGACTTTGAGATATGGAAAACCTTATTTGTAAACAATTAAAGGAGATATAACACTTTTTCATTCCTCTTTTGTGATCATATGATCTATAAACGACCATGGATATTCCACTAGACAGTTGATCACAACATATTTATGAAAATAAGTTGAAATCTATACTATGAAGGGTTAATTCATTTCAGATTATAGATTTTTTATTATTGTTTTGAAGTTCATACATGTAATAGATATGATGCAAAAAATAGGGAATAGGTAAAAGCATTGACTAACAAACAACAATGAACACTAATATATGCTTTGGGAAATCATTACATGAGAAAACCCAACCGAAGGGCGAGGTTTTTATACTCTCTTTTATTTGGAAAGGAAACAATGCAAGTACAATGGAGAACGTACTCTCTATGGAGTTAATTGAGACCTATAGAACACAAAATCACTTTGTTATTCTCTCTCTCTATCCACTCTCAACTACTCTGCTTTACTGTGGAACATAATGCAAGCAAATAGAATGAAACCCCTTTTCTTCCTACTGGCCCAACTATAACATAACTCGATAAAAAATCAGGGGTTAGATTTGACCCATTCAACCCTAAATATGAGTTACAAGTCAATCATTCTAGAGTCTCTTTCATAATCCCCATGTGGAATATCCGAATTATGAACCTCAAAAACCACACCACAGAAATCTGCAAACCATTAATCCCCATGTGGTTATCCCCTTTTCCATGAGTAATACGGACAATGTGGCATCCTCTTGAATTATAGTGGTAAATCATGATAGGTAAACTTCTAGGAGGCATAAATTATACATCTAAACTACAAATTAGATTCTTGCACCCTTGGAAAGGTATTGGTGTGTATATTATGAAATATAGGTCCAAAATAAGTTTGCGACCAGAAAAGTGGTCATTTAAGGCCTCAAAATGGCACCTAAACTTTCTCATCCCCATTTTTCCAATTTGGGACTGTTATCACCCCAAGAAACTCTCCTAGGTTGTATATCAGAGATGCTCGGGAACATTACAAACTCAACAAAATGTTGGATAAATGGTGGATGAATGAAAGAAATGCTGCATATTCAAGCTAGATAACCACTTCCACTATGCGTAACCCCAGACATGGGTGAACACCCCCAGACTACAAGGCTTTAGACGACCAATTACTCACAGTTTAAGGAAATTGTGATGATGGAGAATACTGATCACGCCAGCAGATGCATAGGACCCTGTGATGGCCAGCGACAACCAGTTTAAAGGTCTATAAATCTATTTCCTAATGCACAGACAAGATGATAGCTCTCTGGCATTAAAACAACAGAAACCTGCATACAAATTCAATGAAACTAACTAGATTCTAACACAGAGGTAGGATGACAGCCCCTCTAATGCTAAACATCAGTAGCACATGAATAAATGCACAACAGGCACAACCTGGAACAAAGAAGAAGAAATGGAAAGTGAGCAATTAACAACAAAAGAAGCTTGTATTAGCTGAAAATGAAGACTAGAAGTTGCAGGTGTCACAATAGTTACAGTCTCCAGAAGTTGAAGCTTACAACATAATAACATTCATCAACCTCATTACATATTGCTTTTTGGTATATATAGAGTTTGTTCACAAAAAATCTCTGCAGACCCATGCGTGGAGAGGTCATAACTGACCACCAACCGCATTTACAACTAGATATGGTCTTTGATACAGTCTGCTGCTTTTAATGGACAAAATGACATTTATTGGTACTTTGTTGTACTCCACGAACATGTGAAAAGCCATGTTTATCTGCTCAAGGTTGTCCTTCTTATCCTTCGGAGGTACACTTTGTTGAATGCGGTAGCTGAGGGTTTTATGTGCAGAGTACCACATTATGGTTTCTTTCCTTCTTCGCGTGCATGGACAAGTTAAACACACAGAAGATGCATGGCAAATGAACGAGGGCTTGAGACTTAGTATTAGCCGTTGGATGACAAAATGGACGGTGGAGATCGGATCTAGGGGGCTATCGGGTGTAAACGAGAATGGATGAACGATGGTCGTTGGATCACGGCGGTAATGATCCAACGGCTGACGGGAGTGGAAGATGCGTGGGAGATAGCGCGTGGGAGGAGGATACGGAAGACATATGCGTGAGAAGAACATGGACCGTCGGATCATGGTTAGGCAGATCCGACAGTTGACGGGTGGCAGAGATGCGAGAGAGTTAGTGGGCGAGGGACTGTACCAGAAGGGCGGTAAGCGGTTTCCCCGCACCACTTTACGGGCAAAGGTGGTTTTGGTACAAGGCAGCGCGATCCTGTTAAAATGTGCCACGTGGCTGACGGGACGGTGGGGAAACCGCTTCCCCGCGGGTTAACAGGCATGCAAGTTCACGGGGTGGGGGCAGCGAAAAGCGTCATATCCCAAGGTGGAGGATTAGACGGACAGGATTTAACGCACAAGTTTCGGGGTTGATATGATAGGTAAGGTCATAGCGCGTTATGATTTTTATTATATGCGCGGTTATAATGGCTTAAAAGGTTACTGCCGGGGATTAAACGAAAAATGCATTTAAACGAGGTTTAAACAGGTTATGAGGGTTTAATAGCATTATAAACAAAAAGCGCCCGGGAGTTTAGAGGAACATGGGTTTGGGCGGGCTTTTATGGTGTTAAAGGACTTAAGCGGGGAAACACAACTTTTACACTGACTTCGGGTGTGAAACAAAGGTAATGAGGTTTAAATGAGCTTTGTAAAGAGATTAAGCAGGAAACAGAGCTATTGGGAGAAAAACAGGGATAGACAGGCCTCAAAGAGAATAAGGAGGATTTAAGGGGTAGGAGGAAACGAAGGTGTGGGAATTATAAGGAGAAAAGGGAAAATGAAAGTGAAGGATGAAATTGAGGTAGCGGGGAAAATAGGGAGAGACAATGATAACCATTATAAACCATCTCTGAGCCAGTAACCAAGGACCAAACTTATTCCTTCTCCTGGAAAATCGGCAGCATGTAGCAGAGCTAACACTGGCTCCTTCTGGGGATGAGATCCTCCCCGTGAGGTTTCAAGAACCTGCAGATCAATGCCTTTCCAGCTGAAAACAAATTAGCCAAAATTCCTAGTGTTCCATTGGGCATGGAGTATACTGCATCTATACTAAAACTGATAAAAACACAATATTTACAACTTTTAAGGCCCAAGACCTTAAACAACATAAACTTTCAAAAACCGCCCATTAACTGGGCCATCAAAAACTGTCTCTCCCCCATACTTTTCAGTATGAAGGTGTTGTTCCCTTGAACCTGTGAAATGATGAAAGGCCTTGTCCAGAAAGCATCAAATTTCCCATGGTTGCCTTTCTTTTCCTTCAATGCATCCCACTTCAAAACCAAGTCTCCAACCTGAAAATTATTTGTTTTTGCCTTTTTTTCAAAGGCTTCCTTGATCCTTCTTTGATGTGCTACAGCCTTTTCAACCAGCTGTTCTCTGATCTGATGTACCTCTGCTAAATCAGTGATCCTCTTTACCATGTCTTCTTCTTCATTCTGTTCTGCCTGAAGGAACTTTGCCACATGGAGAGTTAGCTGAATTGGAAATACAGCTTCAATGCCATATACCAGCTTGAAAGGAGAATTCCCTGTGGATTTCTTAATGGTCGCTCTGGCAGCCCACAATGCATACTTGAGCTTGGAATCCCAATTCTTTTTATTGTCTTCCAACAACTTCTTAATTATCCTTATCAGGATTTTATTTGAAGATTCTGCTAGACCATTTCCTTGTGGGTGATATGAGGTGGAATGAACAAGTTTAATTCCCATTGAATCACACATTTCCACCAGCTCTTTTGCCCTGAAGGCTACTGCATTATCTGTGACTAGTTTGTGTGGACAACCAAATCTGCTGAAGATATTCTCTGTCAAAAACTTTATGACCACATTATGATCAACCTTCCTAGTATGGACTGCTTCAATCCACTTAGTGAAATAATTAGTGGCTACTAATATCCATCTGTGCTGGCTGCTGGAATGTGGATTGATTTCTCCAATGAAATCCAAGCCCCACTGCTGAAAAGGTCCTTTTGCAAGTATTGGTTTTAGGGGCAGGGAATTCAACTGCTGTTTTCCTTCAAATCTTTGGTACCTGTCACAAGCTTTAACAAAAGAAAACACATCAGAAAATAAAGTAGGCCAACAATACCCAGCGCTGAGAATTTTATGGGCTGTAGTCTTCCAATAATGGTGCCCTCCACACATGCTGTTATGAAACTGTTGCATAAATTCTTTTGACTGTTCTTTGTCCAGACACCTCAAAAGCACTCAAGATGGATCCCTCCAGTAGAGCAGATTTTCATTAATACAATATTTAGCTGCCCTAAGTTTCAAAGTTCTAGCTTGACTTTGAGTAAATTCTGAAGGGATTTCTAGCTTCAGCAAGAAATTGATTATTTCAGCATACCAATCACAAAAGTCTAGATTCTGGGCCATTGACTGCTTTCTATCCAGTTCAGCTGCTTCCTCTTTTTCTACCTGACCATTTTATGCAATTGTGCACAGGAAATCAACATCTAAAGATCTGCAATTTTCTTCAGCCAATAATTTGGCAAGACCCTGACCTCTAACCAGCTTGGTGGGCTTCAGCTCTATATAAAATTCAATCGTCTTTGCAATCCACTCTGCCCTTCTTCCATCAACATCAGGTTGTGTCAAGACATATTTAATTGCGGCAGAGGGTACATATGCAACTATTTTGGAATGAAGGATATAAACTCTAAAAGCTTTCAAGGATTTGATAAGAGAATATGCTTGTTTTTCAATAATATCATACCTCAGTTCAGCATCCCTCAAGTTCTTGCTAAAAAATGCTACTGGATGTTCTGAACCTTCTTCATCTGCCTGCAATAAAACTGTTGCAATAGTGTCTTCAGAGGCAAATGAGAATACATGAAACTCCTTGCTGTATTCTGGACTTATCAATGCAGGAGCCTCCATAATAGCTTTCTTAATTGACTCAAATGATTTTCTTGTTGTATCAGTCCATCTTACCTCTGATCCTTTCTTCAACATGGAGGTCACATGCTTAACCAATTCTGCAAAATTTGGAATAAACCTCCTGACAAAATTAATTTTGCCCAAAAAGGACTAGATATCCTTCTTTGATCTCGGGACAGACAAAGTCTGTATTACCTTTACTCTTTCTGGGTCAATCTGAACACTTGCATCAGACACAATATGTCCTAACAACTTGCCTTCATTTAAAGCAAATTGAGATTTTTTAGGATTGACTAAGATTCCAAACCTCGTGCACTTCAAGAATACTTTTTTCAAATGCTGTAAATGACTTTGATGGCTGCTGGAGTATACTGTTATGTCATCAAGGTAGATAAGGACAAATTTATCATTCTCTCCTACAAATGCTATGTCCATGGCTCTCTGAAATGTTGCTCCAACATTCATCAATCCAAAAGGCATCTTAGCATACATAAAAGTGCCCCAAGGAGTGGTGAATGCAGTCTTTTCTTGATCATCTGGGTGCACATCAATCTGATTAAAGCCTGAAAAACCATCCAAGAAAGACATTACTTTGGCTCCTAAGACTTTTTGCAACAAATGCTCCATCTTGGGTAGAGGATAGTTACTTTCTTGGAACATTTGTTTAAATTTCTGAAATCAACACACAGTCTGATTTCTCCACTCTTCTTCCTCACCACTAGATTGGCTACCCATTTGGAATATCTAAGAGGAACTATAATCTTGGAAGCCAATAGTTTTTTAATTTCTTTTTCAATCAGTGGGAGAAGCATATGATTTATTGGTCTCAGCTTCTGTTTGAAAGGAATAGTGTCTTTCTCTAGAGGGATTTTATGCTGAATTATGTTCTTGTCATATGTTTTCAGATCACTATACTCCCAGGCAAACACATCAGCAAATTGCCTCATCAAATTACAGTATTTAGCACTTTGATCAGCAGACAAATGAGTGGATAGATTTACATATCTAGGCTGACCTGGACTTTCTATATCATGCTTACAGACTGCAGATTGGTCTTCTTTTTGGGTAGCTTTGTAAGGCACATCATTCTGGTCAAATAGTCTTTCAAGAGGAATTAGACCCTTAGGAATATGATTACTAGGAAGCTGGACAATGCTATTTTTACCAATTTTATTTCTAAGCTGGGACTTGGGACTTTCTGACAAGGCATCATTTTCTTGGTCAATTTGCATTTCGGCAAACTCATCAATGACTTGAAGGAACCTATTTATCTCATCATCATCATCAAAAACCTTCCAATTGTGGACATTGTCAGGCAATGATGGTCTATACTTCACTTGGACTTCATACACTAGTTTGGGAGGCATGGGAGGAATAAATAGACTAGCAGACATAGCAAGGGAATCAGCAAGATAATTTTGGGCTCTAGGAATGTATGAAATACAGAAATAATCAAAAGAATCCCTGATTCTCCATACCTCATCTCTGTATGCTTTCAGCCTTGGGTGCTTTGCTTGAAATGTTTTATTTACTTACTGAATGATCAAATCAGCATCTCCAAACACCTTCAAATTCTTGATTCCTCTGTCTTTTGCTGCATTAAGGCCCAACAATAGAGCTTCATATTCTGCTATGTTGTTAGTGACTTGAAAGACCAGCTTAAAAGAAAACCGAATGCTCTCTTGTTGTGGAGATACTAGCACCACCCCTGCTCCTGTAGTCTCCTTGGAACATGCTCCATCAAAGAACATCTCGCAAACTTGACTTCCTTGCTCTTCTTTGGCCCGAACTGTTGGTTTCCTGAGCTGTATTGAGGCCTTCTGAGATACTTCTATTTGGAGGATACATGCTCCAAAATCAGTATCCACTGCATATATGGGATGATTAGTAGGATTCTTCTCATCACTGATGATGTATGTCAACTGTGCCTCTCTACACAATCTTCTGCTTTCTCCTCCAAAGACTGGGACTGTGGCATAAGATAGATCATTCTGTAATGTCCCACCGAGTCTCTTAATCCATCCTCTGGACAACAGCATGCCAAATTTAGGAGGGACATCTGCTACCACAATATCCATCATCATACTCTTCATGGGAAGCTGGGTTAGGGTAATGGCTAGGTCTTTGATTAATCCTAGGCACTTCACTTTCCTTGAATCAAAAGAAAATAAATCATGATAGGGTCTGGTGATATCAAGGCCTAACTCTTCCATGACAACTTTAGGCATTAAATTGTGGTCGACCCCTGCGTCTAGCAGGCAATTTTGGAGGATTTTATCATGAATGGTCAATGAGACATAACAAGATGGAGAATTATTATCACCAGGTTCAATCATAGGGCTGAGCACAATGGCAGGCTTGTCATCTTGCAAATTGAGAGAGTCAGTGGAGGCTTGTGTAGTTTCTAGCTCAAGGGTTTCAAGGATAAGTTTTCTAAATACTTCACTCTTCACCAACTCTACCAGAGGCACAAATATTTTCAATTTTTGGACCTCTGACTCAAAGCTGAAAGAGGAGGGAAACTTATCATAACCTCTTACCTCTTGAACTGGTGCTTTGAGGATGACTGGATCAGCTGTTGGTCTTCTCTGCCTGCTATTCTGTGACTTTGTTTGGACAACAACTCTTTGGGCAGAATTTTCTTTGACATTTTTTGCATTCGACCTCAAGTTATATCTTTGTTACTGTTCAGCTTGTAGGACAGCTTCTCTATCCCATTCTTGACTGTCTTGTTCCTGCAGCAATGATTGTTCATACTCAGCCAATGTAAAAAATGCAGCGTTGCCTTTATCTTCCATGCAGTGAATTTCATCCTCATCTTCTTCAAATTGTTCCTCCTCCATGACTACATTTTGGAAAGGAGCTTTAACTTTCTGATCTTCTTTTGAATCTTCACCCCTCTGCATTATTTGTAACTGCTCATTTGCTCTTCTGAAAGGATTTGGATTTCTTGGAGCAAATGTGTTCTGCTGCCTTGTTTTCCTTGAATTCTGTTCAACTTTCAGCTTAGAAATTTCAGCAGCCAATGACTCTATCATCTTAGTCATTTTGTCTAATTTAGGCTTTGAAGATGATGCAGAAGAAGTATAAGCCTGACCTCTCTGCCTCCTTCTGTCAACTTGACTTTTTAGCTTCTCTGCAGCCATGATATTAGACTCTACTTCTAATGCTGCATCCTGCATATCAGCTAGAGTAGCACATCTTCTTTCTCTCAACAATAGGCAGAAATCAGAGTCAAAAGCATTGGCATAAGTGAGTTTGGCAGAGGTGGGGGTAGGTTTTACCTCAGCTGGTATCTTACTATACATTCGATTAAACCTTTTATTAAAATCAGGCAAAGATTCACCATTTTCCCTCTTCAGATTACCAAACTCAGTATGGTAATACAGCAAGTCTTTTTTATCTCCCCAGTGCTTCAAAAATGCATCATCTAATGCTTCAATATCTGTTATAGATCTCTGGGGTAATTCTCTGAACCACTTCCTAGCCTCTCCATCAAGGCTCTGGACAAAAACTCTCATCCACACATCATTTTCACTTATATCTAAATTATCAACATAACTGTAAAAAGCTTCAAGGTGTTCTTCTGCTGTTACTCCCTCTGTGCCAGTGAATTTAGGCATATATTTATGATATTCTCCCACGGGAATAGGATTCAAAGGAACAGGCAAGACTAAAGGTCCATATCTAGCAGCTACAATTCTTTCTATCTTCGTGGGTGCTTGCTATCCTGCCATGATTGGGATATGTAGAGGAACACTAGCAGATTGAATGGTAGGAAGTAATGTCATGGATGGCAGAGATAAAGGGATGTTTTGGAGTGAATGGGAAACTTTCTTTGGACTAAGATTCAAAGGGGAACTAACTGACAAATGGGTTGTATTAATCTCTGAAGGAATTTCCTTAATAACAGTGTTGTGCTCTAAATCTTCAAACTGTATATCTTCAACAATAACTTTATCTTTCAGAGATGAATAAGATTTCTTAGGCTTACCTGATCCCGATGCCCCTTTCTGTGATGCTTTCTTCAATTTGACAGTCCTCTCAAGTTCAGGCACTGGTTTAGCTGGTGATTTCTGAGGATTTCTTCGAGTATGTCTCACAAACTGAGCCAGAACTTCAAAGTGGAGTCACCAAAGGATGGTCTTCCTCCAATGGAGTCGCCAGATAGATGATTACAACCAAAAACTGTGTTCAAACCTTGTCTATCATCAAAGCTTGAAGCTGTGTTGTTTTCCCAGGGAAGCTGAGCTTCAATTCTCCTCTCCTCGGCAACGGCGCCAATTAATGTTATCACCCCAAGAAACTCTCCTAGGTTGTATATCAGAGATGCTCGGGAACATTACAAACTCAACAAAATGTTGGATAAATGGTGGATGAATGAAAGAAATGCTGCATATTCAAGCTAGATAACCACTTCCACTATGCTTAACCCCAGACATGGGTGAACACCCCCGGACTACAAGGCTTTAGACTACCAATTACTCACAGTTTAATGAAATTGTGATGATGGAGAATACTGATCACACCAGCATATGCACAGGACCCTGCGATGGCTAGCTGCAACCAGTTTAAAGGTCTGTAAATCTATTTCCTAATGCACAGACAGGATGACAGCTCTCTGGCATTAAAACAACAGAAACCTGCATACAAATTCAATGAAACTAACTAGATTCTAACACAGAGGTGGGATGACAGCCCCTCTAATGCTAAACATCAGCAGCACATGAATAAATGCACAACAGGCACAACCTGGAACAAAGAAGAAGAAATGGAAAGTGAGCAATTAATAGCAAAAGAAGCTTGTATTAGCTAAAAATGAAGACTAGAAGCTGCAGGTGTCACAATAGTTACAGTCTCCAGAAGTTGAAGCTTACAACAGAATAACATTCATCAACCTCATTACATCTTGCTTTTTGGTATATATAGAGTTTGTTCACAAAAAATCTCTGCAAATCCATGCGTGGAGGGGTCATAACTGACCACCAACCGCATTTACAACTAGATATGGTCTTTGATATAGTCTGCTGATTTTAATGGACAAAATGACATTTACTGGTACTTTGTTGTACTCCACGAACAGGTGAAAAGCCAAGTTTATTTGCTCAAGGTTGTCCTTCTTGTCCTTCGGAGGTACACTGTGTTGAATGCGGTAGCTGAGGGTTTTATGTGCAGAGTACCGCATTATGGTTTCTTTCCTTCTTCACGTGCATGGACAGGTCAAACACACAGAAGATGCATGGAAAATGAACGAGGGCTTGAGACTTAGTATTAGCCATTGGATGACAAAATGGACGGCGGAGATCGGATCTAGGGGGTTATCAGGCGTAAATGAGAATGGATGAACGGTGGCTGTTGGATCGCGGCGGTAATGATCCAATGGCTGATGGGAGCGGAAGATGCGTGGGAGATAGCGCGGGTGAGGAGGGTACGGAAGACATATGTGTGAGAAGAACGTGGACCGTCGGATCATGGTTGGGCAGATCCGACGGTTGACGAGCGGCAGAGATGCGAAAGAGTTAGCAGGCGGGGGATCGTATCGGAAGGGCGATAAGCGGTTTCCCCGCACCGCTTTACGGGCAAAGGCGGTTTCCCCACACCACTTTATGGGCAAAGGAGGTTTTGGTACAAGGCAGCGCGATCCTATTAAAATGTACCAACGTGGCTGATGGGACGGCGGGGAAACCGCTTCCCAGAGGGTTAACAGGCATGCAAGTTCACGGGGCGGGGCAACGAAAAGCGTCAGATCCCAAGGCGGAGGATTGGACGGACATGATTTAATGCACAAGTTTCGGGGTTGATGTGACAGGTAAGGTCACAACGCGTTATGATTTTTATTATATGCGCGGTTATAATGGCTTAAAAGGTTAGTTCCTGGGATTAAACGAAAAATGTGTTTAAACGAGTTATGAGGATTTAATAGCATTATAAACAAAAAGCGCCCGGGAGGTTAGAGGAACATGGGTTTAGGCGGGCTTTTATAGTGTTAAAGGACTTAAGCAGGGAAACACAACTTTTACACTGACTTCGGGTGTAAAACAAAGGTAATGAGGTTTAAATGAGTTTTGTGAAGAGATTAAGCGGGAAACAGAGCTATTGGGAGAAAAACAGGGATAGAGGGGGCCTAAAAGAGAATAAGGAGGATTTAAGGGGAAGGAGGAAACGGAGGTGTGGGAGTTATAAGGAGAAAAGGGAAAATGAAAGGGAAGGATGAAATGGAGGTAGCGGGGAAAATAGGGAGAGACAATGATAACCATTATAAACCATCTGTGAGTCAGTAACCAAGGACCAAACTTATTCATTCTCCTGGAAAATCGGCAGCATGTAGCAGAGCTAACAGGGACCACTAGTAAAAATGACCTTGTAAGTTGATTCTTCCAATTTATTCACCATAAAAGCATCAATGTGGATGTAAAATAATATAATTATCCAATATATATCATACCTCCCCATTTTGGAAGGATTTTGGTCCCCAAAATAATTTACTAAATTAGGTAAGGAAACTTTTCCTCTACCTTCTCCCTAGAGTACCATTTAACCTTTCCTAGAAGTTCTTGTTGGAGGCAAGTTTTGGAGTAATTTCCATTGGGCGTGCATAGGAAAAGGATGTAGATACCACATGTCGAAACATATCTTTGATATGCTGAGCATGCAACAACAACATGTAGTGGAGAATTTTGTAGTCATAAACAACATGGAAGGGAAGGAGCAGCTAGGCAGGAAAGTACCAAAATTGAAAAACAAATTCAAATGCAGGCGTTTTAGATTTAAAATATTGTTTTAGTAAATAACAGTTTAACTGCCCACAATATTGGTTTTACTAGAGTATTTCTCATGATAATTTTTTCATGTAATTTTGTATAAGTTAGTAGAAGCCGATAGGATTAGGGTTCTATTCCTGTCTTCTTTGGCTAGACAAGTAGTTAGATAATCAATGGGTTCATTGGTTCGTAACTCTTGGCGTGGGTAGAGAGTCTAACTCTGTAATGTTGAACTAGGATGGTGAGCCAAGAGGAACCTTGTGGTAAGGGCAAATGTAATGCATTTGGCACTATTTTGTAATAAGAATGATGGTTGGAGTTTTGTATGTCTATGTATTGAGTTTGCATGATGATATATTTTATGTGTAGCATTTATATTGTTAGGTAAACTTGACTCAGGATAGAGTCAAAGTTGACCAGGTTAAACAATGATGGTTTTGGGGCACATGGTATTGTGCACCCATAGTATTATGTCTGTGGTATTATATGTAATGGAGCTTATAAAAGGTTGGAAGGACTTCATTGTAATGCAAGACCTGGAGGTGAGTGGTGAAGGTTCACTTGGTCGGATTAGCCAGGGTTTTGGCCAATACTAATGAGATCTTATTAGGTTGGGTTTTCCCCTGGATTTGGGGTTTTCCCGGATAAACATTTGTGTTTATGTGTTTATGCTTGTTGCTGGTTATTTCTTATATATATTCCTCTTGGTAATTATTTATGTTATGCAGTAAATTTCTTAACAACTAGTATCAGAGCCAGATATTGGCTTCAAAAGGATTCTTTGATGCCAGGGGTTTATAGTGCCTGATGAGATCAATGCAACTTTTTTACAGATCTGGGTCTGGAAAATAATTGTGGAACAATCGTACGCAGAAGAACCTCGAGGAGAATGTGTGGAAGATAGTGCCGTAACTGCCAGGGATCGCAGTGCATTTGCAATATTTACCGGTTTGGAACATGCTCACGAATTATTCCGGATTCATGCGGCTATTTAAAGAAGGTCAACATAAGAAAATTGTTCATGCGGCTTCAAAAATTGTTCGTTTTCTGCTACGTGAGGCCACCGGTGCTGGAATCTACGAGGTTCTCATCGGGCTTGCAGTTGGAGAGGTTTGATAGAAGTTTTTGAGCAAATCAAATTGAGAAAGGATGGATCAGAATCACAACAGCAAAAAAAATAAAATAATAATAATAATAATAATAATAATAATAATAAAATAAATAAAAAAATAAATAATTAAATAAATAAAAATAAAAATAAAAATAAAAATAAAAATAAAAATAAAAATAAAAATAAAAATTTAATGTAGTCAAAATTATTGCATGTAAATGGGCATACTACTATAAGACCTGGTAAGGCATGTGTACCCCTCGGTGATCACCGGTAAAGTCTGGGTTAGACCTAGGTGATAGGGGGGATGTTAGGTTAACAATACCCCAGGTAAAAACTCTGAGGGGGTAAGAGCTAGAGTGAGCGGGATTGTCTCACTTAGTAGGTTTGGCTGGAGTTAGTCAAGGAACCCCAAGTCAAGTTTAAGGGGGGAATTGTTAGGTAAACTTGACTCAGGATAGAGTCAAAGTTGACCAGGTTAAACAATGATGGTTTTGGGGCACATGGTATTGTGCACCCATAGTATTCTGCCCATGGTATTATATGTAATGGAGCTTATAAAAGGCTGGAATGAATTCATTGTAATGCAAGACCTGGAGGTGAGTGGTGAAGGCTCAGTTGGTCAGATTGGCCAGGGTTTTGGCCAATGCTAATGAGATCTTATTAGGTTGGGTTTTTCCCCGGATTTGGGGTTTTCCCGGATAAACATTTGTGTTTATGTGTTTATGTGTTTATGCTTGTTGCTGGTTATTTCCTTTTTCCTCTGGAAAATCCGTAATTTTTCATTAGATTGGAAAAATTACATATTGTAGATGCTTTACGCATATGCTGTTTTCCACTATGGACAATGATCATAAGAGAAAAATACATATAAAAAGCTATGTGTATCTATCGCCAGATATACCTCGCAGGGCAATCTGCTATAGTTCGTTGTATATACTGTCAAAACTGTGTCTATACATTAAGCCTTTCTAGGCTCTCATGTTTTTTCTGTACATTTCAAAAAATATCATTTGTATTGTTCAGATAGATAACAAAAAAAACAAAATAAAATGCACCCTGTTCAGTGGCCAGGGTCACGCTGGTATATTTGATCTATGTATGGCCGGTGATAGTACTGGTATTCATTTGTCCCTTGCAGCTCGGTAATCTCCCACACACCCCTGTTCATCAGCGCGGCCTCCTTGGATAATTTGTCAGCATGGCTGTTATGCTCCCTGTAGATATGAGAGCAAGTGATGTTGTTAAATGCTGCTTTGAAAATAAATACTTCATTTAGAATGATGCTGAGTGTGTGTATGTGACAATCAGATATGCCATTGAACCAATTTATAATTATTTTTGAATCCCCGAAGATGTTTATGTTGGTGCAATGGTGACTCAGAGAGAAATGTAGTAAGTGGCGCAAAGTTATGAGCTCAGCATAGTTGTTGGTTCCGGCACCCAGGCCCAATTTGACTTTGTAGTAATGATGTGCATTGATGTATAAGATGAAACCTCCACCGCAACCCTGTTGGTTAGCAGCCCCATCAAAGAAGGCCCAAGGTGTATTTGTGTCAATACACGGGGGTGGGTGTGGATGTCATTCTTTGGGTAGCGGGGGGTCTAGAAGCTCCCTAAATGCTGCTATAATCCCTGCCTCGATCAGTGGCCAGTGTACAGGCCTGTTGTCAAAGATATGGCGATTACGGGCTTTCCAAATATGCCAATTGACGAGAATCGGAAGGTTTATGCTCTTCGATCCTTTGTGCCTATGCGTCCATTCTTCCCATGCGGAATTCAGGTCATCTCCCTCCCAATGCCCGTTGTATGTTATCGAATTTGATAGAGAGATCCACAGGTCCAGTATAGCTCTGTAGCGCAGGAAGAGTTGCTCTGTGGATTCTGATGCTCCTTTGCACAGTATGCACCAGGTTGGTCCTTGAAAAGCTCTATGAGAGAGTTGCTCCCCTGTAGGTACCTTGTTCCTCAGCATACACCAGAAAAACAGCTTGGTTCTTGGTGGCGCCGTGAGCTTCCAGATGCTGTTCCACCAAGATGGGATGATATTCGGTTTTTTATGTAAGTTTAGAATGGTGTATCCGACCTTTGGGGTGTATTTACCATTCTCAGCCTGACTCCATATTAGTTCGTCCGGACCCTCTTTAATTCTGATATGGGATTCAATTAAAGCAGCTCTGAAATCCTGCCATTCCTGATGCCATCTGTGTGGAAGGTCCATCTGATGCGCCGACCTCCAAGCCTGATTAAAAACCCCTGAGTTCTGCTGGTCAGCAATATGTGCAAATACTTTGATCTCTCGTGAGTGTAGATATCTGATGAGGTCTTGAGAGAGGATATGCCTACCTCCACTGCCGATCCAAGGATCCAATCCTATTCGAGCCAGGGATCCATCATTGATCCTCCATACCAGGTTGTCTCTGATTAGAGGTAATGAATGTAGCAACGCCTTCCATACAGATGAAATGCCTGATTTTTGCCAGCTAGGGAGCCTGACCCATTCCATCAGGTCTTGGGGCCAGATATATTTGTGATATGATAGTCGGGACCATAGGTTCTGACTAGTCAGCAGGGACCAGCCCATTTTGGCCACAAGGGCTTGTGCAAATAGAGGAAGATCTTTTAGACCCCATCCCCCCCATCTCTTAGGTAGTGCAATCTTTTGCCAGTCGATCCAGGCGAAGATGCGTTTGTCTTGGTTCCTGGCCCAGAGATATCTGTTGCATAATTTCTGAAGGCGAGCTAGAATATGTCTGGGAATCCAGGCAAGAGCCATCCAGAAGACTAGAGTTGCTTCCAGGACTGTTTTGATAAGCACTAACCGACCTGCCCTGGATAGGTATCTGTGACTCCAACAGGTGAGCCTTTTTTCCAATTTTGTGACAAGCTAGACCCAATCTGCTATCCTTTGATACGAGAGCTTTAACCAATACCCCAAATATTTTAGTCCTATGTCCATAGGATGGATGCTATAAGGGAAAACCTGATGAGCATACTGAGATTCATGGACAGTGGTGCGGGCAAAAGTAATAGTGGATTTTTGCTGGTTAACAAGCATGCCAGTAGCACTCGAGAAAAGATGAAGGATTCGGGAGAAAGCCAGTGAGTCTCTGATGCTGCCATCCAACAGGATAAGAACATCGTCCACAAATAACAGATGAGTGAGGTAACAGTCATCAATGATCTTGAGACCACTGAGGGATCCATCTCTCTTAGCTGTGATGATTAATCTGCTCAACCCTTCCATGACAATAAGGAATAAGAGAGGAGATAGGGGGCAACCCTGTCTGAGACCCCTTTCAGAGTGAAAGAAATGGGAGGCCGATCCATTGATGAGGACACTGAAAGTAGGGGTGGTGATGCAAGCCATGATCCAGTTGATGAGATTAAGAGGGAAACCCAGATGAATGAGGAGCATTTTGATATAAAGCCAGCTGACCCGGTCAAAAGCTTTTGACAGATCAATCTTAAGGATGATGCTTTTGAGATGTTTGGACCATATGGAATGCAGGGCTTCTTGGGCAGAACCGATAGCTTCATGGATCTGTCGATCTTCAAGGAAAGCGAATTGCTGGGGGGCAATATGCTTAGATAGGATGGGTCTGAGGCGATTTGCAATAATCTTGGAGATGATCTATTTCTGGTTATTTCTTATATATATTCCTCTCGGTAATTATTAATGTTATGTAGTAAATTCTTAACATATATGTGGTAATATTGGTTGAATGAATAAAATGATTTGCTAAGGGTAATCGATGCACCCTCTTTTTTTTTTTGTTGATAATGGTTTTTATTTGCTACCAGTATTTGTGAATGGCGTTTATATGTAAACTTGGTTTTAAACATGGTAGAATGATGACCAAAAGTGGATTCCCATTCCCATTCAAGCTCCAGAAACCTATTTCTAGTAGCCCCCATAGGTGGCTTAGGTGAGACCTTGTTCCACAGGTGTTTCCGCAAATCCAGATACCCAGTAGAGATTTTGTTGGTCACAATGTGTGCAACAACCCTTGTCAGAAATAGATTAGCACCAAAAAATGGTTCTATTGACGGGACCAAGGTTTGTGAAAGAAGGGATGTGGAACCCTACTAGAGAAGAAATTCATAGGTGGTTTGAAACTAAGTTGGAGGAATTTAGTCTTGAGAATTGGGAGACTAAAACTTGATTCAACCCCAACTCAGTCAATTGAGCAGTCTGCGCCATCTCAGAAAGGTCCTCCAAAATGGATGACAAAGACACTTGCAAGTGTTCGTCCTGATGAGGTTGGAGAGACAGGAACAAGAAGCTCAACCAGATAAAATGGAGGTGATGTAGATGATTCTGATTCACCTGTTGATATGGATGTTTCTTATGATTGTGAACTGAATTTGTCTATAAATTTTGAACCAACTTCCTTCAAAGAAGCCACTTCTCATGGTGAATTGAAAGAAGCGATGCAGAAAGAATACGATGCCTTGATAAAGAATGGAACATGGAAGCTGGTTGATCCTCCATTGGGAACCAAACCAATTGGATACAAGTGAGTATTCAAAAACTAGCATACAACATATGGCTCACTTGACAAGCACAAAGCCAGGCTTGTGGAAAAAGGTTTTGCACAAAAGGAAGGGGTTGACTATGAGGATACTTTTTCCCCCATAGAAAAATGGGCTACCATACGAACACTCTTTTCCTTGGTAGCACAGAATGGTTAGAAAGTCCATCAAATGGATGTGAAAACTGCTTTCTTGAATGGAGATTTGAAAGAGAATGTTTTTATGTCTCAACCGGAAGGATTTGTTGTGAAGGGTGAGGAACATAAAGCACACAAGCTTGTAAAATCCTTGTATGGCCTCAAGAAAACACTGCGAGCCTGGTGAGAGAAGTTAACTGAGCATCTTTTGAAACTCAACTTCAAACATTATGATCTTGTTGATGCAACTTTATTTGTCAACAAAGATGGAAAAACAATTGTATATCTTGTGGTGTATGTAGACGATATTCTGATGAGAGGGAACAATGAGAGCTACATTACATCCATAAAGAAAGAATTGAGGAAATGTTTTGAAATGACATATTTGGGCTATGTTCACTACTATCTTGGTATTGAAGTAACTCACCATCCGAATTTTATATTCCTCTCTCAGAAGAAGTACATTGGAGATATGTTGAACAAGTTTGGCATGGATGAGTGCAATCTTTTGACTACTCTAATGGAACATAACTTAAAGCTCACATCCATTGAAGGAAAAGAATTTGAGGATGCAACAAAGTATAGAAAACTTGTAGGAAGTCTCAACTATTTGACTACTACTAGACAATACATTTCATTTGTTGTTGGAATCCTTTCTAGGTTTATGCAAAAGCCTTGTGGGGGACATTATTTTGTTACAAAAAGGGTTCTAAAGTACTTGAAGGGAACTCAAGACTTTGGACTTAAGTATACACAGGTGGGTGACTTCAGCTTGATTGGATACTTTGATTTAGACTTCGATGGAGATAAAGAAACCAGGGTATCTACTTCAGGTTATGTTATGAGTCTTGGATTAGGAGTTGTCTCCTAGAGGTCACACAAACAATCAGTTCCAACAGATTCCACAACTGAGGAAGAATATGTGGCAACAACTGAAGCAACAAAGGAAATTGTGTGGCTCAGGAAAATTCTAGAATATTTGCAGGAGAAACAAGTGCATTCAACTCCTCTCTTGATTGAAAACACTTCTGCAATAAAGTTGGCCAAGAACCCAAAGTTCCATGATCGAACGAAGCACATCAATACAAAATACCATCTGATTCGACATCATGTTGAGGCCAAGGCAATCCACCTACGCCATTATTCCACAAATGACCAGATCACAGACATCTTCACCAAATCACTTGGAAGAGAAAAGTTTGAAAGATTCAGAATGATGCTTGGACTCACCAACATCCCTTCAGATTAGGGGGGAATGTTGACACCTAATCTTTGGGATTAGGTAAATCCATGTAAATATTGTAAATAGGAAAATAAAGGGAATTGGAAGACGAAGAGACATTGGGAGACGAAATCCAATAGTCTCCCTCTCCATGCATATATTCATGTTCCATGTTGATGCAAAAACACAATTTAGATTCGTGGAGTTACCTCCTGGCCTAACATGTCTTCTCGATATGCTCAAAATTTAATAATTTGAAGCATCCCCTTAATAAAGTTATAGTGAAAACGCTGAAATGACTTGTTTGAAGTAGAAAAAACCTAAGAACATAGCTCTAATACCAAATATTATGAACTTCGTGACTTAAAAATGATAAGGAACTAAGAGTTACAATCCACTCCAAGGGGAAAATGCCTTTTTACAATTAATACAATGTATAAGACAAATTTTGATGATCCTAAGATTATGTTTCCTTTATATATATATATATATATATGAGGTGAAGAGTACAATTATAATGAAATGGTATAATGAAAGGTTCTAGTTGACATAACAATATAATGATAAAAATTTACTAACTTAATATTTAAGGCTTAATAAGGGTTTTCAAGGTTATCTAGGGTTTAATAAGGTGTTTTAGGCTTAAAGTGGGGCTTATATAGGCTTAACAAAAGCTTCCAATGTTTTAAAAAGAGAGAAATCAATTAAAATATGATAGACACACAAATAAACACAAATCATGACAAATTTATAGGAGAAAAAAATTATATGGTTTATCCAATATGGGCTATGTGCACGGAGAAATGACTAAGCCTTTAATTATATTGTTGGTAAACTCTTCGATATTTTATAGTATCCTCCCCCTTTTTACCATGCCCTCATAATGACCGAAAATGAAACTTACAATGGAGTCATCATACATTTAAATATGCTACATTACATGAAAATACAATGGGTTACCAAAACTTAGAGCTTGTAAACCGCCAACATCAAACTTGTTAATGACCACATCAAATTGACTTTGTGATTGAGTCAAGTTTACCCTAACTACCCTAACATTTCTTCAATCTCTTTTTGATGCTTTAATGAAAATATAAAGGGATTTACATTTGCTTTTATAAATAAGGGAGAAAGTTGTTGGTGGTGGTTGGAGATGTGCAAACTTAATTCCCTTCCAAAATCTTACATTTATTATGGTGGTTTCCAATAAACAAAATCTTGGTTTGGTGTAGTTTTCAAATGCAATCTTATTATGGGCCTAGTATGTATGTATACCCTGTGTAAACACTACTACCAAAACAAAACCAAAAACAAAGTAGGTTAAGGGAATATATCTCCCCCCTCTCTCTCTTGCCACTTCCTCTCTTTCTATTGGTGGGAAAAGTTTCTTATGGTAAGGGTTGAAAGCCTCAATAGAATAGGATAAAATAATCAATAAAGAACGTTCAATCAAGCATGCCAAACATTCAAATTATCAAAGTTGGATTCAGAGGATTTATGTCATGCGCTAGCCACATCTTTTGCATGCCAGAAATTTAGTTCAGAATGATTACTTCATCTTTATTCGTCTGAGTTCTTTCAAATTATTGACTTGTAGGTTACACTCGCGCTAGTTGATGTGGGATGCTTTAATGCCTTCCTTCCAGCAGATCTTTTCCCATCGACTCCAACTCATTGCTCTGGGAACAAGGCCTAGAATTAGAATCGATGTCTTAATGTGTAGAACACTTTCTTCTCTCCTAATGCCTTTCCCCTCTTCCTATCCTCTTTTTGTTAAAAAAAAAATCCTCTTTTTATTAAAAAAATATATATATATATATTAGAAAGATGAAAATTAACACCCTCTCAATGGTAATTCTATATACACCATATGCCATATGAAAATTGACATACAACCTTATAAAAATTGACATACAACCTTATAGGGTAGTAATTTAAAAACATATAAAAATGATATGCCAACTTCGAGAATAGAATTAAAGTTTATAAACCCCTCTCCCTATGCTTAATTTTTTATAAATATTGAAATAAAGTAAAAGATATTTCATTAGTTTATAAATTAATGAAATACAATACTTTTTAAATACAAATAAAATGCGGAGCAAGATAAGCTGTTACACTAGGTAAGCACTAAACCATGTTTCCCAAATTCTAAAACCCCATGAAAACCCACTAAACCATGTTTTCAGAATTTTAAAATCTCATTAAACCATAGATTTTGAAAAAATATGTTAAATTACAGATCTATGTTTTCTGTTGAGTATCCTATAAATGATCAATCTTTTTCAGAGTTCCTCACCGACAAATGCTGTCGCTATCTGTAACAGACAAGATTGCTCCTTTCAATATGTATCAACCAAACCCTTCTCGGCCAATGTACAGAAGTTCCTTAGAATCGCAGAAAAGGCGTGGTTCCCAAAATTTCCGCCATAAATTATCTCTAATGAATCCTTTCGCATGAGCAAATTGGCAGAGGAAAGAAATCATTTGACTAAATGATACGAAGTTGCTGGGAAGCGAGTAAAACAATAATTTGTGTTTGTCTGCAGCATGGGGCGAAAAGTCCGGCCATGTCTCGAGTTGGAAAGTCCAGATGACGATCGAGGCTGGAGACAATGAAATTTGCGTATAATTTCAAAGAAAATTCGTGGAGACCAAATCCTTACTTTCAGCCAACAGTACGCGGTTTCAGGTAATGTTGAATTTACAGTTCTTTTCGCTATGTTTATTAGGGTTTATTTTCATCTTTCTTGAAATTGTGTACATATTCTTTAAATTTTACGCGTTGCAATTTGGGGATTGCGATTTTACAGCTCTTTTCTTTATGTTTTATAAAGTTTTCTTTCAATCTTTCTTGAAATTGTGTAGATATTCTTTAAATTTTACGCGTTGCAATTTGGGGATTGCGATTTTACAGCTCTTTTCGCTATGTTTTATAAAGTTTTCTTTCAATCTTTCTTGAAATTGTGTACATATTCTTTAAATTTTACGCGTTGCAATTTGGGGATTGCGATTTTACAGCTCTTTTTGCTATGTTTTATAAAGTTTTCTTTCAATCTTTCTTGAAATTGTGTACATATTCTTTAAATTTTACGCGTTGCAATTTGGGGATTGCGATTTTACAGCTCTTTTCGCTATGTTTTATAAAGTTTTCTTTCAATCTTTCTTGAAATTGTGTACATACTCTTTAAATTCTACGCGTTGCAATTTGGGGAAAAATAGTCTGGCATTTTACGGCTCGCAACTTGATACTGTATTACTATAAATGCATTATTTTGCAATTTGGCCAAAAAATGCGGAGTTCGGTTTCTTGTTTTCTGTAACTTGCATTTCGAGACGCAGCATTTGATATAGAAAAATCACTCAGAAATTTGTTGGGCACGTTCGTTAGCGTTTGTTTATTGTTTCTTTCTTCATTTGAAAGTATTTTGCATTTGGCAGCTTTGGGCTTGGTCAAAGGAGCGTTAGTATTCCTTTTCTTTACATTCCACGGCCCGAATTGTCATTTACAGAAAGAATCGGAATTCCTTTCGGTGAGTTTGTGAACATTATTTAACTTTTTCCTTTTCCATTTTATGGCGTGCAACTTGATCAGAAAAACCTGGAACGTTATCTTCCATATTACTGTATTCTTTCTTATTCTAGGGCTTGGAATCTGGTAAATTGGGCTCCTTTCCTGGGTGCGAAAGTGTGCAAAAAAATATTTTGCCATTTCTAAAGAAACATTTGTATGATATGGCAATAGTGAGGCCTCGGAAGTGGGGCTTTGTATTCTTGTAATAGTATTACAAGATGCCTTGTTTTATAAGATTGTAGAATAAATTTAAAATTCGTGTGATACATAGATTGTTTCGTTAAGATTGTGGAATAAATTTAAATTTGTGTGATACGTAGATTGTTTCGTTTCTATAGGGTTTAATTAGTCTTGAGATTGACGATGTTTCTATAGGGTTTAGTTCCTCTTGAGATTGAGGATGGGAGTTAACAGGTATGGATTCATTTTGAGTATGGATTTAGCAGTTGTGTAGAGGGATAGTACGTGTATAAAGTGATCAATTTTTTTTAGCTGAGTGTAAAATTTGGGAAAAATAATTGTATTTTTTCTCGATAAATCTCAATGAATTTTTTTTATAGATAAATAATTTGTAATACATATACTTCAAAAAAAACTATTTCAAAATGTTTTAAAACCATGATTTTTTTTCAATTACTTTGTATGATATATGCATAATTTTTTTAAAGAATATATATATATAGTTGACATTAAAATATTTTACATAACATGTATATTGATACATTTTATCTATCAACTAAAATAGGTTTTTTTACAATATCATGGGCCAATACCCATAAGAGAGAGACATAGAGAGGGAGAAGAGGGAAGACAATCATAATACCATCAGTTAATACTATGGTGTATTGATACCATGGGCGGCCATTTAGGCTTTTGATTATTATATTACAGATCATGGCTTTTAATTATCCCATTACAATACAATGGGCCAGTACTATGGCTATTCAAAACCACATGCCCAAAAACCATAACTTATTTCAAAATCAAAATATTGTACAAATATTTTATTTTAATTTAATTTTATAACAAAATTTTAATTAAATCTAAAAGCAAAAATGTTATAATTCCTTTTGACTACTAAAAATATTCCCATGGAGATTAAATAGTGGTTTTAATAAATTAAAAATGAGAAATACATATGTGAAATTTATATAATATAAATAATATTATAAAGAACTAGGATATATGCATCTTAACCAAGGATCCAAGCGAAGATAGAAAGAAAAGTGATTAACAGCGAGAGAGTGGGGGGTAGAGACATGGAGGTGGGAGAGATAGGGAGAGAGATGAAGGAAGAGAGAGAGGAGGAGAGAGGGAGGGAAGAACAAAGACATTGAGAGATAGAGGTGGAGAGAGAGAGGGAGTGGGAAGGGAGAGATTAAGATGGAATGAGAGAGAGAGGAGATGAGGGAAGAAAGAGAAAAGGAGAGGATAGAGATAGGGAAAGAAGGGGAAGAGAGAGATAGGGAGATATAGATATGGAGGGGGGAGAGAGGGAGGGAGATAATAGGAGAGTTGGAGAGTGGAGAGAAAGATAGAGTGTGATGGGGGGGAGAGACAGAGGGAGGTGGGAGAGGAAGGTAGAGAGAGGAGAGAGAGATGGAGTTGGAAGGGGAAGATAGACATAGAGAGAGAAAGGTGGAGAGGGAGAGGGAGTGACAAAGGAGAGATGGTGAGGGAGAGAGGAGAACAAGAGGGAAGAGAGAGAGAGGGAGACAAGGGGAAGAGAGAGATAGATAGATAGATATGGAGAGAGAGTGTCTATGTTTTTGGGGTGAGAAAGAGAGACAATGCGAGATAGAGATATAGATGGAGGGGGGGAGAGAGGCAAAGAGAAAGAGGGAGGGAGGAAGAGATATATATATGGAGAGAGAGAGAGAGAGATAAATACGAAGATAGTGTGTTTGTTTAGGGGTTGAGAGAGAGAAGGGGAAGAGATAGATAGATATGGAGAGAGAGAGTGTATCTTTTCGGGTTGATATAGAGAGGTAAAGACGGAGAGATAGAGGGATATATATATATATATATATATATATAGAGAGAGAGAGAGAGAGAGAGAGAGAGAGAGAGAGGTGTATTTAGCGGGGCTGAGGTAGAGAGACAAATAAGGAGAGTTGGAGGGATGTATAGATATAGATGGCAGGGGGAGAGAGGGAAGAAGAGAAAGATAGAAAAAGGGAGGGAGAGG
Organism: Pinus tabuliformis; assembly: GCA_031772625.1. Classification (NCBI taxonomy): domain Eukaryota; kingdom Viridiplantae; phylum Streptophyta; class Pinopsida; order Pinales; family Pinaceae; genus Pinus; species Pinus tabuliformis. Next base: position 828,337,424 of record CM062816.1, read on the forward strand.
CAGAGAGAGAGACGGGGGAGACAAAGGAGAGAGGGAGGGAGATAGACACAGAATGGAAGGTGGAGAGAGAGGGAAGAAGACAGAGACACACAAAGACAATTATAGAAATAGAAGTTAGATTGAGAAAGTCATGAATATTTTGGTTTTTTACTTAAATAGATGTATTGATTTCAATGTAGTTTTTGATGAGTCTAATTCTATTTGATCTTTTACACTAGATATATTGATTTCAATGTAGATGTTGATTTCTAATCCTATTTAATACCTTACACTAGATGCATTGATTTCAGTGTAGATGTTGATTTCTACTCCTACTTGATTGCTTGCACTGGATGCATTGGTTTCAATGTAGATATTGATTTCTAATTCTATTTAATTGCTTGCACTAGATGCATTGATTTCAGTGTAGATGTTGATTTCTAATCTTATTTGATTGTTTGCTATAGATGCATTGATTTCAGTGTAGATGTTGATTTCTAATTAGATGCATCTAGATGTATGATGTACATTAATTTCAAAGTAATTAGATTAATAGTGTGCATTGATTTCAGTGTAAGTACATCTCTGTCCCCTCCATCTATATCTCTATCTCCCATTGTCTCTCCCTCTTTATCTCACCCCCAAACATACACACACTCTCTCCATATCTATCTATCTATCTATTGTTACATTGTCACTATGTTACTTTGCCCTCAAAATTTATATTTAATCATTTTTCATCATTCAAGTTACTAACAATCTCTCTCATCTCAACAAACTGAGGTAACTAAACAAATTTAAAATTAAATTTACCAAATTATTCTTAGACATATTTAGCATATTTAAAATGATCAAAATAATTAGATGTTCAACAAATTTTGTATGACTGCACATGACTAAAACCAACCTAGATCCATCTTAACCCCAGATCTATCAAACATTGAGAGGGATCAAATCTCTCGAGGTGCAAACCTTTTTTTTGAGTGCAAAACTTGAGGAAAAGTTTATACCTCGAGAGATTTGATCCCTCTCGGTGCTTGATAGATCTTGGATTAAGATGGATCTAGGCTGGTTTTATATTAAGAATTGAATGAATTACATCTCTCCTTCTTATTATTCTTATTGGAAGTACTTAATATTTTTTATTATTTTAACTTTAAATTACTTTTTTTCTTTGGACATTGAATATTTTATTATATATATATATATATATATATATATATATATATATAGTTAACATACATCTTCAAATAGTTATTTGCAAACTTTCTATTTCAACTTCAGGTGGGTGAGGAGTTGTTGACTTTTTAGTGTTGAGATAGGGGAGATGATTATCTCAACACTTACTAGTTCAGCCATGACTGCTTCCAAATTACAATCAACTTTAAACAACATGAATTCTTAGTTAAAGATTGAGAATATGTCATCATTTTCTAAGGACCAGATCAAATCTCTAGAAGATTTGATCATAAAGCTAGGACATGACCTTATGGATATCAAAGCAGTAGAAGAGCTCATAAAGAGCAAGGAGGTAAACATTCAAGAATTGAGGAAGCAACTGAAGCTACCCTCCATAGAACATCCTCAAGCTAAGGAGGTTGCTAATATAGAAATGGAGAAAAAAATTATTTACTATAGTAGTTGAGCAGAATGCACAAATACAAAAGATGGAGTAGGGCATGGAAGTACTATTGAAAGAGAAATAATAGTGGGAAGCAACTGGAGCATCTAAATCAGGAACAAGTACAATATCATAAACTTAAGCAAGGACCACAACTTTAGAGTCTACAATAGAGATTTCCAGATCTCTGGATGAATTGTCATCAGTTCAGGTTGAGAAAGAGAAACTGTCAGCAACATTAGCCCAGATGGAGGAGAATAAAATTAAAACTGAAAATGACTATTTATCAGAAATGCAGAAAAATTACAATCTCATCCAACAATTACATAAATATGAGGACCAATCCTTCATCATTTAGATATTGGCAGAGGCTAAGAACAACAATTGGCAAAATATAAATGCCAACATAACATAGATGTGGCCTTCAATCCATATTAGTTTTGAGCAGGAAGAACTTGTGCAAAGAGTCAAAATTGCAATACAAAACATAAAGGAAGATTTACAACATAGACCAGAAGAAGCACAAAATATCATCAAGCTGTTAAATTCTAAGACCGGGGAGGAACTAGAAGACTTGAACATTCTAGACATGACAACTACAATCATGGAGGTTAAGAGGGTCTTAACAAAAAAGAATTTAATGATACAACTGTAGAATAAATGTAAATACCTTGAGTTGTAGGTCAGGAGGTTCAACTGCAAGTGCGTTAGTTGACAAACAAGTCTTCGTTGTGCTCCCTATCAATTGCGCTAAGATACAACAACTAAACTTATAAATCTTTTGATAGGTGTGGTCCGAGATGACGAGGAGTGTCACATGGTGCTACCTAGGAATCCGCGTGATTTCATATAGTTTACGTCACACAAATCCACATAAGCCTTCCTCCAAAACATCTTGCTGGCATTCCTCTGATGTGATCTTGCCACGTGGCATCGTCGAGTGGTGCCACATTCCATTAAAAATCCAGTCACTTGGCCTTCAAAAAAGGTTGCTTTTCCTACCATGTGTCACAATTTCAACATGCCACATCAACGTATCGACCACATCATCCTCCTATGACATCCACATTGCATATTTTATTTTTATTTTTATGTATCTACAATTCAACACATTTATCTTTGGTGTTTGCATCCAAATTTGTAAGTTTCATGATTACTTTCCTTGAACTTTAATCATTAGCAATTTTTATCATTTTAAAGCATCAATATTTGATCATACCATTTCTAAACCATTAATAGCTTAGAAATTAAAAAAGAAAATGGTTGCCCCTACTCAACATAAAAATTTAATATTATCTATAACTAGCTTTTTCTATATATCATATTATCAAATTATATAAATATAAATAGTTGCCCCTACTTAACATAAAAATTTAATATTATCTATAGCTAGCTAGCTTTTTCTATATATCATATTATCAAATTATATAAATATTCTCATAAGGCACAATCGTACAATATAATATATATTTACATTATAAAATTATTAATATAAATTAATCTCTTATTAATATTGATAAGAACTTTATTAATTTAATTATATTAAAGATATTAATAAAAAACTACTATAACTTATCCGGCTAATCATATATATATATATATCTAAAATTTATATTATTATTTATAAATTATAATTACTTTGTCCCTATCACCTAATTAGGGTTTGAATAACATTTTATATTTATTATTCTTTATGTTCTTCACACTTCGTCAAGTCTTGACAATGAATTCGACTGGAGGTTTCGAAACGTCGACCATGATAATAAAATTTGTGGATCTTCCTCTATCAATAATTAGTTTCTCTTGAAAATTATGCTATCAACCTCTTTTGTTTCCTTTGTACGTGTGAATTTTATAGTGGGATGCCATCTTGGCATATATGTTCTATAGAACACTCTTATTGATCTTTGACATACAACATCTTCGTCAAATCACTCTCAATTTCAACATTATTTTTTGGTATGTACTTGGGGAACATCATGAGAATTTAGCTCCTACACTTTATCATGTGTTCTTAAGCTTAACGGTGGAAATACTTTAGCTTCTATCAATTTGTGTAAAGAAAAAATTGGTTTCTTGGAGCTTACTATTTTTGATGACTCTAATTTGGGTATTGTGTGCATCTTGTCATAAGTAATATATTTAAGCATCCATTTTAGCATTACACATTTGTTTTCACTAAGCACATTGGATATATGTCTATTTCATTTGGAAACTTATTTAAGATAAGGTTATTGATGACATTTTGTTGAACCAAAGATTAAAACATCTTTCTTCATCCTTGTACTTTATTAGGTGATGTTATCACTAGTAAGGGATAGATCTAAATCCCCCTTTACTTATTTCTCACTTTGTAAATCCTTCTTCCTATCTTAAGTTGTTTTCAAGGGGGGTGTTAGGATATTATTAGTAATAATAATCTAATCTTTAAATTCACATACTAGCCACACACCAAATTGATGTATGAGATTCCCTTGTTTGTGGGACAAGTGACCCATCCGCATAATAATTTGACTACTTAGTGTATGGAAGCTTATATACATTGTCCTCACCAAATTTGAACTTGTGACCTCTAAGGAAGAAATGCATGTTCTTAATCATTAATCTCACACAAGCCTAACGTTAAGAGTATATTATAATATCAACTTATATTATTAGGAGTATATATAAGCTCAACTTATTATAATGTGATATAGTCATGTCTGTTGGATAGTTAATTACTACTGTACATAATCATTGTTTAGATGACTTGTTGACCCAAGTTGCCAAGATAAGATTAACATTTTTATTATCTTATCTTGACTCATCATGATCCCAAAGTTTGCATGCAAATTGATCAATTTTCTTAGTGTGCATGGGTGTATGGTATCCTTGATAATAATGATTTGATCTCAATCTAATTGGTCTGTAGAAAAGATAACTATCATGAGGATGTATTAGATGTAATCATTTGAATAATGATTTAATTTTTATGTTTCTTTTCAAATATTTCTGTCAAAAAAATTTACAATTTCTTGTCTTGATTTATTGATTCCATATAAATTGTATTTCCTTATTCCTTAACCTTATCATATTTTTTTGTTTATTTTTTAATTTGTTGATTCTTAACGTCTGTAGCAATCAAACATAACTATTACTTAAAAGAGTGTTATTATCATATTTTTTGTTTATTAATTCTTAACATCTATAGCAATAAAACATAACTATTACTTGAAAAAGTGTTATTTTACCGTAATTAAATTTAAATAAAAAAGTATTATTTTACCCTAATTAAATTTAAAAAATAAAAAACTAAAATAAATCTCTACTCAAAAAAATAATTGTTCTATTTCTTTGTAACCAACCTCTCAAGTTCATATAACATTTCTCAAATACTCTAATAATATCTTTCTGTATGGTCTTTTTCTTAATTTTAAAAATTTAAGAGCAATTCTCCTTATTATAAATTTAACGCATTCCATGACCATCTCTTACATGTCTATGTATTTTAGTATCTTTCATTCCATGCACATATATAATGCACGGTTAATTATCACCTTTAACAAATAACATTTTTACCTTATTATTGGGAATTTTGATTATGGATTATTGGGAATTTTGATTATGGAGGGTTGTTATTATGGGTTTAAGCTTAGTGCATGATGATTTAATTTATTAATTTAAAAAAAAAATATTTTTTTACAAATAAGTTGTTTTGAGTGTTATTTATATAACTTAAGCCTATGGGGCTTTGGATTTACAGTGAATGGCTGCATTGTTAAAGCACTCCTTGCGATAGGTCACTGGTTCAAATCCCCCGTGAGTGCTTACTTACCCAAAAAAAAATAAAAAATGGTTGAAAGTTAGAATTTTATTTTATTAGGGATTTTGATCATAAAATATTGACGTTGTCTAATTATTATACGTTTTGGAGTTTTATTAGAATTTGGCAAAATAATTTCTGGATTGATCAATTTTTTTTGTTTTTTATAATACATTTTTTATTATATAAATAGATTTAACACCATGAAACATCTTTAAAATACTTAAATTATGCAGAGTTAAAATATCAAACTTGTGATTTCAGCAAATTCTTATTAAATTCTAAACACATTTAACTAGAAAATATGTATAAAAAAAAACTTCCAAAACCATAAAACAATTAAATTACAACAAAACATTATTCTTAATAAATTTTAATATATTTAAAAATAAATTCCAAAAAAATTAATAAAACTTATATAACATTATTCTGCGAAACAACATTTATTTTATCCAAAATAAAACAATTAAAATACTTCAAAGTTATCTTCCCCTAAATAAAATAATGAATCAAATCTGACTTGTTGGATCATGACTTTTATGTTGAAATTTCAATATACTTTTAAATGCAATAAAATGCTCATTAAAGTTAAAACCACATTAAAGTTAAAACCACAAATAAGCAAACACTAAGAACTATATAACTCCTTTCTATTGATATCAACTACACTAAACCCTACTCGGTCCCCAAAAGAAATAATCTCTAAATGAATCCTTTCATGCCAGCAAATAGGGAGACGAAAGAAATAATTTGACGAAATGAGACAAAGTTGATGGAAATAAGTAGAAAATTGTATTTTGGAAGGTAGAAATGGATTAAGAATTTTAGAAAATTTGGGGGACTGATAATTTAAAATTATAATTTTTTTTTTAATTTTTAATTGGATTTTGAATAAAATTTTATATATATTAAATTTACCCAAGAAAAATTATTATTTTTTAATTGAATTATAAATTACACAATTTATAATCTGTAATTTTATAATATATTGTTGTGCTAGCTCTTAATGACTTAATTGACATTGTGGATGGTATTGACTAAGTCTTAGGGTTAAGGTTTTTCTTGTAGAAGATTTTATGCCATTTTTTTTATAGCATAGTTTAATTTTTTTTGACATTTTTAACATATTTGAAATATATTTTTCTATTGATTTTATTTGAAATTTAATAAAGATTTTTTGGAATTGTATATTTGAGTTATACAATCTACACAATATGAGTGTTTCAGAAGTTTTTTTAAGGCATTGAATCTATTTATCCATTCAAAAAACATTTTAAAGAACACAAAAACACAATCTTACTAAAAATTTTATCACCAAATTCCAATAAAAAAAACCAAAACATCAAATAATTAAATTATTTTTCTTTATATTAAAATAAAAACATAAATAAAATAACATATAAGTAAATTAACCTATTATAAGGAACACTTTTTTGCCACTTAAAATTTACCCAATGTTTTTCCAAACCCAATTTATAACCAAACATTATCATTATCCCAAAAGTACTATATATATATAATTAAAATTTTATTAATGAATAAAATGAAAAAGACTATAAAATATAAAGTAATATTTACTAATTAAAATAGTGGTAGTTTATTTTTAATTTAAGAAATATGTGTTGGTGATTCTTATTAGTAAGAAGACATTGCAAGAAGTACATTTTAAACATACAATATAACATCTTAAATGACAAAACCATGAAGATTCAAAACTCTAACCCTAAGAGATGATGTGACAAAAGGAATGTACATCTTAAAGAGGTTAGTTGATATGTCAATTTTCTAGGATCACAAATTTTGCATACAAGCTTCATTGAGCGTGGTTCTTAGATCGCTACAAATCTTAATCCATGCTCTATTTATTTTTTCATGGTTTGCCTCAACTACCAAAAACGCAAGGGAAAATCCCAAAAGATGCCTCAAAATTTCAAGATCTCAAAAACTATATTAGCACTACCAAGATCTGGAAGTATTTTCAGTCAATGGAATAGGTGGGTGACCACTAGTATCCTTTTAGATAAGTCATTCCTCCTAAGGAAGCAATCATATTTATTGTGTCAAGTTCCTCTATAAAATGAGGAAACTTCTATTTATTGATGATGATGATGATGGTGGTGGTGGTGGTGGTGGTGGTGGTTAACGTCCACCGAGACCAAATTGGTCTATTGGACCTATAATTTTCTTAGTTCTTAATTGTCTGGCTTCTCGTCTTTCTTGGCGAGATTGGTGCTGTAGCTTTATTTTTTTTCTCTATGGTCTTCCAACTTCCTTTATCTTACATCTCCTTCATCTCTGTTGGTTCTTGGGACATTGGTGTCTTAGCTTCGTGATCTGTTGTGTTCATCCTTTTGAAGATAGTCGAAGAATAAGTTTGGTTTGGGAGATCTGCTTTGCTGTTAAATGAAGATTTATTTTATGTGGTATTCGAATCCTCATAACTGTTAATGCTTGAGGGGTTGTCGAGTTCACTTTTTTGCTGTTGGGTGGGGCTTTCTCCCTGCTTGTCATGAGAGTTGTTTCTTTCTTGCCCGATTTCTTGCGATTCAGAGTTTTCTGGAGAGTATTCTTCCTTGATGACAGTGTAATGTTCTTTTTGTGCTCCTTCCTACCATGTAGATCTGTGGTGATTCTTTCTAGCAGAATTTTTATGGGAGGCTTTTGGGCAATTTTTGGCTAGATGGCCTATCTCAAAGCAGGATTGACATCTGAAGAGGACATTTTCATAATCGATTTTCTGGTTCTACACATAGTCTTTACTTCTTAGGTTTATTTTAGCTGGGAGTCCGGCGCTGAAGTCCATTTCCACACAGATGCGTGCATAGGTGGTTCTAGCATATTCCTCTGTTTCTGGGCACCTGCAATAAAATTTCCCAATTGCATTTCTAATGCCTTTTAGTGAGGAGAAATTCCAGAGATGCAAGGGTAGGTTTGGAAATCTCACCCAAACTGGTGCTGAGGTTATGACTATTGATGAGGGATCAAATGATGGGTTCCATGGCTTCATGAATAGGCCTGAGTTTTCCCAAAACCAAGGGCCGGAATCTAGAATACATTGTCTGCTTTCAGGGTTTTCAAAATCTACTATAAAGAAACCCCTAGCACAAGGGTACATATTAATTTCATCAGAAATGGCAGGTTTCCATACCTCCGAGATCCAACTGTGGAGAGCTGTTAGCCGCGGCCAAAAACCATTGAACCAATAGATTAGGGCACTTTCAGAAAACTTCAAAGCCTCATCAAGTGAGGCTTGGACCACCTGGACAGTGGGAGCTGGGGCTTCATTGACGATATTAAAACTCTTGTTTAGTCACTTTCCCTGGTGAAGGAGTTGCCTTTTTTTGACAACATGATAGAGTTGAATATTCTATTTAAAAATGCTTTTCATATTGGTGTCAATAAGTCAAGTGTAGCCTATTCAATAAAGTTATGATTTATTTTTGTAAAGGCCAAGTGTTCGACCACCTTTTAGATGCCTAATAGATTTGGAAATCATGGTTGAAGTAGCTCCATATAAAATATAGGGTACAAGACAAGGAAAGAGACATACTTAAATTAAAATCATTCTCACCCACAATAATGGTGATATTGTAAGGCCCATATCAAATTCGTTAAAGCTTTGAATGGGGTCCTATGAGGAATTAATTTTGCAAATAAAACCATAGCTTATCTCCCACATAGAACTTATGTCAAACTCAAAGTTGATCATGGTGCTACTTGTACTTAACATCAACTTTCTAAAAATCATTACACACTTATTGTTGGAAGTGTTGGATCCTTTCAACAAATTTGGCATCTTTATTAGCCTCAGTTTGAGCATGGGGGGATTCTTCATGTGTAGGTGCAATGGGAAAAGCTATATTAACTAGGGTCAATGGTTGGAACCCTAATCATAGATGAAAAGGGTTGCGGCTAATGGAGTTATGAAGGTCTGTAGTGAATTTGTGTTGAACATAAGAAAGACTCTCATCCCATCTTTTGTCATATACAATAATTTTATTCTTGAGGGTTGAGATACAATAGGATTGAAGGCCAAGAGAAGAGGAGAGTAAATGTGTAAATATACTATGAAATTGATGGAAGGAACATTAACAAAAACACGTAAATAAACTACACCAAAAAAATAGAAGAGAGAGTTGAAGAAGAGGGATTCTATTAATATCAAACTATTACACGCAATAAGGAAAACTTTAGTACCTCTCCTTCCCTATAATGTAATGCTTCTATTGACAACAGACTTGTAAAAATGGAGTACATATCCATATCATAGGTTTGTACTTGCAAATCACATCAAAGAGTTTCTCACTATGATAGGCCATTAAATGTCCATGCTAAATGAGGACTACATCAACACCTTAGTTTAAAGCATTTGTATCAAACTTAAATTTCTATTTCATGTTTAGTGGAGCAAATACTAGTGCAAAACAAAGGTGGTGTTTTAGATCCTTGAATACTTTTTTGTTGTGACTGCACCTAGACAAACATGGGTTTGGCTCCACCCTTGGTCACTTGTCTTAGAGGCCAAACAATATGAGATAACTCTTAGTTGAAACTATGATAAAAATTAGAGATTCCCAAGAAACTATGGAGCTCTATTAGAAACAATAGGGGTTAAATCATGAATGACTTAAATTTTAGTTGGATCCACATGCATAATGTGTTCGACCATGATGTATCATAGTGTAGAATTTATAATGTATATTTGCAACTGTTCATGAAGTTTTAATCAAAATCACAAGGCACAAACCTACTCTACTTCTCTACAGACATTCATTCATAATTTAGAACAAAAATCTGAGACATGCAAGAAGAAAAAACACACATGCAACAAGTATTTTTATCTGGGGAAAGCAATATTCAAAAAAATTCGATATCTGCTTACATTAGTCAAATGAATAGAGATGTATTACAATTTCTTTGCTCAACTGAGCACACCTTGTAAGTGCACAACCTCTCTCTCTGCTCACTGAAGGCATCTGACCCAGACTTAGTCAAATTTTGCCTCGGCTTGAGCTCCTATTTCCTTGCGTTGTTCCTTGAGGAATTAGTCCCTATTATTTAGGAAATTCCTCTAATTTAATTGCACAATTCCTTAGGCTGATAATATGATTGCATGCAACACATGTACACTCAAGATTAGTCTACAACTGGCAGATGTTACACTACCTTAGAATCTCCACCTCAACTGGGTAACTTGAATTCTCTACATGAACTAGATATTTTGGGTTGATTGATTAGTTAATTGGATGATCAATGAGTTTGACTAATGTCCCATCGCTAACTAACCTTCCACTAGTTCCTCCAAAATTTGGAACTAGTTTAACTGACAAAAAAAACCTAAGATAATTGACCTTGATTGCTACAAATTAGCAATCGCACATGCAGAACTGAACTCTAACTCCTCCAAATCGAATTTACTGAGTAAATTGGGTGAAACAAGTTAACATCATCTAAGTTGTTTGCTGATATGGAAATTCGAATTTTCTGAATTTAATTAAGGCAAAATCAAATTGAGAATTCTTGCTACATTTTTCAACACCCCCTCTCAGCAAGAAAGGGATTATCAACCACCTCTATCATGCACTTGTGGAACTCGAACTTCCCTCTTGACAAGGCCTTTGTTAAAATGTCAGCATCTTGTTCCTTTATTGGAATGTACCGCAACAACATTATCTGCCTCTCCACACAGTCTCGTAAATGGTGATACCGAATATCTATATGCTTGGATCGATCGTAAAAAACAAGATTCTCAGAGAGCTTGTTGTAATTCAGATTATCACAATAGATCACTATTGGATCCATCATTTGACCAAACGATCCAACAATTATCTTTCTCATCCATATTTCCTCACATGTTGCTTGACTAGTAACCATGTATTCTACTTATGCTGAGCTGAGTGCCATATATCTTTGCTTCCTATTGTACCAAGAAATTATTGCAGACCCAACACTAAAAATTCCACCACTCAATTTTCATTTGTGAAGTCACATAGCTTCACCCCCTTTGTCCGTCTATACCATAGCTTGGCTCATCTGGTTGAATGCATTGCACATATTTGGTTGTGTGTTCACAAGATACATTAGTGAACCCACCAATTGTCGATAAATAGTAGCATCCACTTCCTCACCTGAAGTGGCATCCTTTTTCCTCCAATTGGTCTCTAGAAGTGTCTCCATGGGTTTGTAACTGTCCATGCAGAACCTATGAAGTATCTTGCTGGCATACTTTCCATGAGAGACAAACAATTTCCCATTGCCTTTCCATGCTTCCAATCCAAGGAATTAGTGCATGAGGCCCATGTCCTTCATTTCAAACTCTCTTGCAGGGTCCTCCTTAAAAGATCTAATCAAATGATCATCACAAGTTAAAATAAAGTCATCAACATATAAGACAATAATCAACAATTTACCTTCTACCAAAATATGATAGAGGTTTTCATTTGTTTCACTTTTGGTGAATCCCAAACGGGTGAGATAGCTATCGATCTTGGTGTACCAAGCACATGGTAGTTTCTTGAGACCATACATTGATCGCTTGAGTCTGCACACACGTGACTCCCAATCAAAAGTCTTGAAGCCTTCTATTTGCTCGATATACACCTCCTCCTCGATAACTCCGTTGAGGAATGTTGTTTTTACATCCATCTGGTGGATCTTCCACCACATCTGTGCAGCCAGAGAAGGAATTTATCTAATGGATGAGTACCTTGCTACAAGAGAAAATGTCTCCTCATAGTCAATCCCCTCAACTTGAGAGTACTCCTTGGCCACAAATTTGGCCTTGTACTTTTCTATGCTTCTGTTTGATGCATGCTTTACCCTGAAGATCCATCTTGAACCCATGAATGATTTATCTGCTGGTCTTGGGACCACTTCCCAAACACTTTTCTTTACAATGGATTCACATTCCTCCACCATTGTATCAACCCACACAACTTTCTCTATTTCTTCCTCAAAAGAGGATGGCTTAGTCTCTACAAGCTTAGTCATTAGAGCCATGTAGCCAGTGTATCGGTCTGGTGACCTTCTCTACATGCGTTGATTTCTGAGGAGCACCCACATTCTCACTCGCATCTTGCACAAGTCTCTCAGCTTCCCTGGTCCTTTTTCTGCCTTATCTAGATGGTTCTACTTGAGTGGTTGTTTCCACTCTCTGGTCCTCAACTTGTGGCTTCTCCACAACTTCTTGAGGTTCCTCATTTGGAGCTAAAATCTCATCTTCTGGTGGGATCTGAATCTCCCTCTCAAGAGAGTACCTCATGAATTTATCTTCGTCAAATTTTACATCCCTTCACACAATAGTCATTCCGAGGGATGGAAACTACACACAGTAGTTGTGGGGAGTTTATGTGTAACCCAAAAATACCCCCGATTCTGTTGTCAGCTCTAGCTTCTTCCTTGATTCTTTGGAGACATGACAGTAAATAGAGGCTCCAAAAATGTTGTGCGACACATCCGACTTTCTCCTCGAGAAAGAATCCTTCGGTGTAATCATGCCCAAAATCTGATGAGGACTCCATTTCTACAAATAGATTGCTATGTTGCATGCCTCGGCCCACAAATGAAGAGGTAGGCCTTGGTCATGCAACAACACCCTTACTACTCCCATAATGCTACAATTATTTTTCTTAGCCACCCCATTCCGTTGTGGCTTGTTGGGTGTTGTTAACTCTCATCGAATGACTTCTTTTGCACAAAAAAAATTAAATTCATTCAACACGTACTCACCTCCATTATCTCTCCTGAGAGCCTTCACCTTCTTGCCCATTTCTTTCTCAACCAGTTCCTTGAATTCTACAAACTTGGAGAATGTCTCATCCTTCTTCTACATGAAGAAGATCCAACACTTCTCTGAGAAGTCATTAATAAAAATGAAAAAATATTTGTGCTTGGAAGTGGAGGCTTTCAAGAAAGGTCCACAGAAATAAAAGTGGATCCTTTCAAGGATTGCATGTGCTTTGTTGTCCCGATCATGGAATGTAGATTTTGTGTACTTCCTCAAAATACATTCTTTGGATACATCTTTTTGCTCAAGTGCTCCTTTGGGGAGTCATGTGGTTATCTGTTGCATGATCTTCAAAGTGCAATGATGCAAATGGCCAAGTCTTCTATGCCAAAGTTCACTGACATCACAACTTTGCATCTTCTCCGCGTTTGTGCTCTTGAAATGCAACACAATCCTCCACATATAGCATGTACATGTTCTTCACACGAACCCGGATCTGCTTCACCTCTCCCATGGGTATGTGTCTCAGGAATGAATTTTCTTTGTTGAAGATCACATCATAACCACGGTCTTCCAAAACTACGACAGAGATGAGATTTTTCTTTAGGCCCGAAATGAACATGACATCCTTGAGCCTTAGGGGGGGATCCCGACTCCCTCTAAAAGGTGATTGTACCAATCTCGGTTGCACTATACCTTCCTTCATCCCCCATCTCGATGTGCATATGAAAATATTTCTCCTCCAGGTCACTAAAAAAGTGTCTATTCTCCGTCATGTGGAATAATGCACCTAAATTCAAGTACCACTTGCTCCCCTGCATTATGTTGGCCATGCATGCAATGAGGGTAAAATCAAGCTTGAACTCTGAAGCCAAACCTTCACCTACTGCTCCTCTTGAGATCTTCTTGATTTCCTTATTGAGTGGAAACTTCCTAGCATAGTGCCTGAGTTCATGACAATGGAAGCATTTAATTTTTACAAATATTTCTTCTTGCCCCCTTGATTGGATTTTGGTTTGGATTGGGATTTCTTCCCTTTCCCCTTCTTTTCCTGTCCATCCAATGCAATTTTTTCTTCATCCTCACCCTTGGATGAAGTCCCATATTTGGTATTCCGCCTTATTTCCTCATGTACCAAATCATACCATAAACTCTCCTAATTTGGTAGTTTCTCCCTCCCATTCACCGAATCTTGATAGCTAAACCATCTCTTGGGAAGGGCCAGAAGGGCTAGGCTTACCAAATCATCTTCAGGGATAGTAACACCGACCCTACCCAGTTCATCATGACATTGTGTGAACCTGCTCAAATACTACGGTATAGTGTCATTCTTCTACATCTTGATACTTTGAATTTTATCCTTGAGCGCCAAATTCCTGTGGTCACTACTATTCTCGAACAATTCTATCAGTGCTTTCCACATCGCGAATGGAGTTTATTTTCCATGGAGAATCAAGACAATACAATCCCATACTCCCTCGAAGATTATTCTCCTCACCTTGACTACATCTTTCTTCCACTGTGAATGGTCCTAAACATTAGCTGTTGGTGGTATTGGAATATCTGTCTTGACATATTCAAGCAAGCCATTGTCATCCAATACTTCCTCTATGCGGTCCTTCCATGCAACAAAATTTGGGGTACCGTCCAAGGCATACTCTAGCCATAGTCCATTTAAGGCCATCTTCTTAGCTCTGAAGAAATCCCGCTACACTGATCTTCAAATTCAAACCTCTGAGAAACAAATTTTAATTTCCTTCTCTAATGTGAATTCTGCTATGATACCATGTAGAAATTATGATGTATATTTTCAACTTCTCATGAAGTTTTAATAAAAATCACAAGACACAAACCTACTCTAATTATATGTGGACATTAATTCACAATTTAGAAAAAAAATCTCAGACATGCAAGAAGAAATAACACACATGCAACAAGTATTTTTATCTGGGGAAAGCAATTTGGTAGAAAACCCAATGCATGCTTGCATTATTATCAAATGAATAGAGATGTATTACAATTGCTTTGCTCAACTGAGCACACCCTGCAAGTGCACAACCTATGTCTCAGCTCACTGAAGGCCTTTGACCTAGACTTAGTTAAATTTTGTCTCAACTTGATCTCCTATTTCCTTGCTTTTTTCCTTGAGGAATTAGCCCCTATTATTTAGGAAAATCCTCTAATTGAATTGCGCGATTCCTTAGGCTAATAATATGACTGCATGCAACACTTGTACACTCAAGACTAGTGTACAACTGATGTTACACTGCCTTGGAATCTCCATCTCAACCAGGTAACTCAAATTCTCTGCATGCACTATATATTTTGGGATGATTGATAAATTAACTAGATGATCACTGAGTTTGACTGAAGTCCCACTAATTAACTAACCTTCCACTAGTTCCTCCAAAAGTTGAAACTAGTCTAATTGAAAAAAAAAAAAAAAAAAAAAAAAAAAACTTGAGATAATTGACCTTGATTGCTACAAATTAGAAATCACACATGCAAAAATGAACTCTAACTCCTCCAACTCGAATTTACTGAGTAAACTAGGTGACACAAGTTAACATCATCCAATTTGTCTGTTGATGTGGAAGTTTTAATTTTCTCAATTTAATCAAGGCAAAATCAAATTGAGAATTTGTTGCTGCATTTTTCAACATCTAGATATTGAAATATGTTCATGTTGAATGAATATTTATCCAAAACTGCATATAATCAGTATGCTATCATAAGGTGATTAAGGACATGTTGAATGTTCTACACATATTTTGTCCATGTTTTTTTGAAGATGAGGATATCATCCAAGTATAGAACCACGAAATAATTTGTAAACCACTACAAGATATCGTCCATTATCTTCATGAGCATTTCCAATGTATTAATCAAGTCAAAAGGCATGGCCAACTACTTGAAAAGGAATTATTTAGACTTGAAGGTGATATTCCATACATTAGTTAGTTTAGTTTAATTCCAATGGTGTTTTGAATTTGAATCATTCTGATTGAAAAACTTAGCACCACTCAACTAATCAAGAAGATAATCTCCAATAAATTGGATATCAATTCTTAACAATGATTTTGTTCAAAGCTATGTAATTAATACAAAGTGTCCATGTCCCATCCTTCTTCTAAATCAACAAAATTGTGCTCCTACAAGATGAGGAGATCATTTGAATGTGGCCATTTGGGCCCATTATATTTTGAATAAGATGTTGGTTTTCTCCATTCTTTAAAACAAAAAATTTGTATATTGGGCATTAGGTAAATAAGCACCAATTATTAATGAATTGAATGCTTGACTTGGCAACGTAAAGGCACCCTTGTAGGAGAAGTGAATATATCTATGCATCCTTCCACTAACTTGTCAAATTGCTTATGTTTGTGTAGAGAGACCCTGTCCAAAGATTCTGGTGATCATATCAATATATCGCTCACCGTTAGCTTGAACCATGAAGAGAAAAAATATTCAATCTAAGAGATTAACTTCTTGGACTGCTTTGTTGAGATCAAAGAGATTGTGGTAGTTGGAACTACCTCTAGTAACCTATAGAGTTGATATTCCAAAGTAACAATGAAACAACATGGCCTAGACTCCTAAAACTCATGACACTTCCACATAATATGTGTCTCTAGTTGATATGTCATTTTGATTTTTTCAAAAGTTTTATGCATTCATGATATATTACACAATGTGCATTGAAAACCTAGTTTGCTTACATAAATTTACTCTTCTCGTGTGTGTAGAATTCTTTACATTTTTCTCTTCTGTGATATTGCATCCCATGATTATTAATGGATATAGCTTGTTTGAAGGAGTTATTCCTTGCAACTTAAGTTGTGTCTCAATGTTACATGTTATAGGAATGGCTTTTAGGTCAACTTGACATCTTTGGCCAAGTGATGGGTGCCCTAGACACTAATAAACTATTTGTCCCGACTCAAGTGGTTACATGGTCACAAATACTACTAATTCATTTGTTAATGATTGGACCCTTCAAGAGGCATTTCTCCTGATCAACCTAGCTTTGTATAGTCTGTATTTCACTTGCATATAAAACAATCCTTATTTTTTGACTTTCATTTGAAGTATTGAGAGATTTTGAATGATTAAGTGTTGAAAATTTAAATATTTTAAATATCTCTTTCCTTTTTGTGAAAATCTACTATAATTATGTTTGAATGATTTAATATATAGAATTATATATCTATGAAATTTGAACCTTATACTCCATGTCTTATTGATTAATGGACTACTATAATTTATCTTCTTCATTTCCCTCTTGTTATTTATTGATTGGAGGTCACCTTTCAAATGCTTCTTTTTATGACATGGTTTGTTGATTATGAATATAAATTATATAATTTATAAAATTATATGTTAATTGAGTCTAGCTTGGGTGGTTGGGAGGGTTGACAATTATCTTCCCATTGGGGTTCTATTCTATCTAGTAACATGTTGAAAAGCATCAAGCTTTTGTAGAATCTAGTTTATCTTGTGTTCCATCCTTGCAATGAAGGGGAGTGCCCAAGTATTTATAAGCGTATATATTCCAAAATTATTAGTCAATTTTTTTTACCCTATTTAGCCAAGAGTTGGAGTTTTATCCTCCACACCTATGTTTAGTTCTCATAAATGATAGGTCTAAGATATTAATGAGTATATTGTTTTAACATCCTTCAGCTCTATGTTGAAAAAGCCTTAAGCTTTTATGGAAACCAATTTACCATGAGTGCCATCCTTAGAATGAGGGGAGGTGTCTAGTGGGTTTCCTTAGGATGTATATTTCATGAAACACCCCAATTGGTCTAGCTTGGGAAATTGAGAGGAGTAGTGTTATCCTCTCCACCCAAGATCAATTCCTGCAAGTGAAATGTTGAGAACTTAATGAGTATATTATTATATTGGTCTTGAGACATGAAAAATCAAGTTTATCTAGGGTACCATACTCAAAATGAACAAAGCGCGTAGTGAGTTTCCCTAAGTTATGTATTTCATGGGGAAAAATGATGTAATGAGGGTAGCTTTGTCTACGTAGGTAATATTAAAGTTGGAAGAATTTAAGATATGGAAAACCTTACTTGTAAACAATTAAAGGAGATATAACACTTTTTCATTCCTATTTTGTGATCATATGATCTAGAAACGACCATGGATATTCCACTAGACAGTTGATCACAACATATTTATGAAAATAAGTTGAAATCTATACTATGAAGGGTTAATTCATTTCAAATTATAGATTTTTTATTATTGTTTTGAAGTTCATACATGTAATAGATATGATGCAAAAAATAGGGAATAGGTAAAAGCAATGACTAACAAACAACAATGAACACTAATATATGCTTTGGGAAATCATTACATGAGAAAACCCAACCGAAGGGTGAGGTTTTTGTACTCCCTTTTATTTGGAAAGGAAACAATGCAAGTACAATGGAGAAGGTACTCTCTATGGAGTTAATTGAGACCTATGGCTGATGGGATACTATAGAACACAAACTCACTTTGTTATTCTCTCTCTCTATCCACATTCAACTACTCTGCTTTACTGTAGAACATAATGCAAGCAAATAGAATGAAACCCCTTTTCTTCCTACTGGCCCAACTATAACATAACTCGATAAAAAATTAGGGGTTAGATTTGACCCATTCAACCCTAAATATGAGTTACAAATCAATCATTCTGGAGTCTCTTTCATAATCCCCATGTGGAATATTCGAATTATGAACCTCAAAAGCCACACCACAGAAATCTGCAAACCATTAATCCCCATGTGGTTATCCCCTTTTCCATGAGTAATACGGACAATGTGGCATCCTCTTGAATTATAGTGGTAAATCATGATAAGTAAACTTCTAGGAGGCATAAATTCTACATCTAAACTACAAATTAGATTCTTGCACCCTTGGAAAGGTATTGGTGTGTATATTATGAAATATAGGTCCAAAATAAGTTTGCGACCAGAAAAGTGGTCATTTAAGGCCTCAAAATGGCTCCTAAACTTTCTCATCCCCATTTTTCCAAATTGGGACCACTAGTAAAAACGACCTTGTAAGTTGATTCTTCCAATTTATTCACCATAAAAGCATCAATGTGGATGTAAAATAATATAATTATCCAATATATATCATACCTCCCCATTTTGGAAGGATTTTGGTCCCCAAAATAATTTACTAAATTAGGTAAGGAAACTTTTCCTCTACCTTCTCCCTAGAGTACCATTTAACCTTTCCTAGAAGTTCTTGTTGGAGGCAAGTCTTGGAGTAATTTCGATTGTGCGTGCGTAGGAAAAGGATGTAGATACCACATGTTGGAACATATCTTTGATATGTTGAGCATGTAACAACAACATGTAGTGGAGAATTTTGTAGTCATAAACAACATGGAAGGGAAGGAGCAGCTAGGCAGGAAAGTACCAAAATTGAAAAACAAATTCAAATGCAGGCGTTTTAGATTTAAAATATTGTTTTAGTAAATAACAGTTTAACTGCCCACAATATTGGTTTTACTATAATATTTCCCATGATAATTTTTGCATGTAATTTTGTATAAGTCAATAGAAGCCGATAGGATTAGGGTTCTATTCCTGTCTTTGTTGGCTAGACAAGTAGTTAGATAATCAATGGGTTCATTGGTTGGTAACTCTGGGCGTGGGTAGAGTCTCTAACTCTGTAATGTTGAACTAGGATGGTAAGCCAAGAGGAATCTTGTGGTAAGGGCAAATGTAATGCATTTGGCACTATTTTGTAATAAGAATGATGGTTGGAGTTCTATATGTCTGTGTATTAAGTTTGCATGATGATATCTTTTATGTTTAGCATTTATATGTGGTAATATTGGTTGAATGAATAAAATGATTTGCTAAGGGTAATCGATGCACCCTCTTTTTTTTTTTTTTGTTGATAATGGTTTTTATTTGCTACCAGTATTTGTGAATGGCGTTTATATGTAAACTTGGTTTTAAACATGGTAGAAATGACCAAAAGTGGGTTCCCATTCCCATTCAAGCTCCAGAAACCTATTTCTAGCAGCCCCCATAGGTGGCTTAGGTGAGACCTTGCTTGTTCCACAGGTGTTTCCGCAAATCTCGATACCCAATAGGGATTTTGTTGGTTGCAATGTGTGCAACAACCCTTGTCAGAAATAGATTAGCACCAACAAATGGCTCTATTGACGGGACCAAGGTTTGTGAAAGAAGGGATGTGGAACCTTACTAGAGAAGAAATTCATAGGTGGTTTGAAACTAAGTTGGAGGAATTTAGTCTTGACAATTGGGAGACTAAAACTTAATTCAACCCCAACTCAGTCAACTGAGTAGTCTGCGCCATCTCAGAAAGGTCCTCCAAAATGGATGACAAAGACACTTGCAAGCATTCGTCCTGATGAGGTTGGAGAGACAAGAACAAGAAGCTCAACCAGATAAAATGGAGGTGATGTAGATGATTCTGATTCACCTGTTGATATGGATGTTTCTTATGATTGTGAACTGAATTTGTCTACAAATTTTGAACCAACTTCCTTCAAAGAAGCCACTTCTCATGATGAATTGAAGGAAGCGATGCAGAAAGAATATGATGCCTTGATAAAGAATGGAACCTGGAAGCTGGTTGATCCTCCATTGGGAACCAAACCAATTGGCTACAAGTGAGTATGCAAAAACTAGTATACAACATATGGCTCACTTGACAAGCACAAAGCCAGGCTTGTGGAAAAAGGTTTTGCACAAAAGGAAGGGGTTGACTATGAGGATACTTTTTCCCCCATAGAAAAATGGGCTACCATATGAACACTCTTTTCCTTGGTAGCACAGAACGGTTAGAAAGTCCATCAAATGGATGTAAAAACTGCTTTCTTGAATGGAGATCTGAAAGAGAATGTTTTTATGTCTCAACCAGAAGGATTTTTTGTGAAGGGCGAGGAACATAAAGTACAAAAGCTTGTAAAATCCTTGTATGGCCTCAAGAAAACACTGTGACCCTGGTACGAGAAGTTAACTAAGCATCTTTTGAAACTCAACTTCAAACATTATGATCTTGATGATGCAACTTTATTTGTCAACAAAGATGGAAAAACAATTGTATATCTTGTGGTGTATGTAGACGATATTCTGATGAGAGGGAACAATGAGAGCTACATTACATCCATAAAGAAGGAATTGAGGAAAGGTTTTGAAATGACGGATTTGGGCTATGTTCACTACTATCTTGGTATTGAAGTAACTCACCATCCGAATTTTATATTCCTCTAACAGAAGAAGTACATTGGAGATATGTTGAACAAGTTTGGCATGGATGAGTGCAATCCTTTGACTACTCTAATGGAACATAACTTAAAGCTCACATACACTGAAGGAAAAGAATTTGAGGATGCAACAAAGTATAGAAAACTTGTAGGAAGTCTCAACTATTTGACTACTACTAGTCCATACATTTCATTTGTTGTTGGAATCCTTTCCAGGTTTATGCAAAAGCCTTGTGGGGGACATTAGTTTGTTGCAAAAAGGGTTCTAAAGTACTTGAAGGCAACTCAAGACTTTGGACTTAAGTATACACAGGTGGGTGACTTCAGCTTGGTTGGATACTTTGATTTCGACTTCGATGGAGATAAAGAAACCAGGGTATCTACTTCAGGTTATGTTATGAGTCTTGGATTAGGAGTTGTCTCCTAGAGGCCACACAAACAATCAGTTCCAACAGATTCCACAACTGAGGCAGAATATGTGGTAACAACTGAAGCAACAAAGGAAATTGTGTGGCTTAGGAAAATTCTAGAATATTTGCAGGACAAACAAGTGCATTCAACTCCTATCTTGATTGAAAACACTTCTGCAACAAAGTTGGCAAAGAACCCAAAGTTTCATGATCGAACGAAGCACATCAATACAAAATACCATCTGATTCGAAATCATGTTGAGGCCAAGACAATCCACCTACACCATTATTCCACAAATGACCAGATCACAGACATCTTCACCAAAGCACTTGGAAGAGAAAAGTTTGAAATATTCAGAATGATGCTTGGACTCACCAACATCCCTTCAGATTAGGGGGGATGTTGACACCTAATCTTTGGGATTAGGTAAATCCATGTAAATATTGTAAATAGGAAAATACAGGGAATTGGAAGACGAAGAGACATTGGGAGATGAAACCCAATAGTCTCCCTCTCCATGCATATATTCATGTTCCATGTTAATGCAAAAACACAATTCAGATTCGTGGAGTTACCTCTTGGCCTGACATGTCTTCTCGATATGCTCAAAATTTAATAATTTGAAGCATCCCCTTAATAAAGTTATAGTGAAAAAGCTGAAATGACTTATTTGAAGTAGAAAAAACCTAAGAACATAGCTCTAATACCAAATATTATGAACTTCGTGACCTAAAAATGATAAGGAACTAAGAGTTACAATCCACTCCAAGGGGAAAACGCCTTTTTACAATTATTACAATGTATAAGACAAATTTTGATGATCCTAAGATTATGTTTCCTTTAATATATATATATATATATATATATATATATATATAGGTGAAGAGTACAATTATAATGAAATGGTATAATGAAAGGTTCTAGTCGACATAACAATATAATGATAAAAATTTACTAACTTAATATTTAAGGCTTAATAAGGGTTTTCAAGGTTATCTAGGGTTTAATAAGGTGTTTTAGGCTTAACGTGGGGCTTATATAGGCTTAACAAAAGCTTTCAATGTTTTAAAAAGAGAGAAATCAATTAAAATATGATAAACACACAAATAAACACAAATCATGACAAATTTATAGGAGAAAAAAATTATATGGTTTACCCAATATGGGCTATGTGCACGGAGAAATGACTATGCCTTTAATTATATTGTTGGTAAACTCTTCGATATTTTATAGTATCCTCCCCCTTTTTACCATGCCCTCATAATGACCGAAATTGAAACTTACAATGGAGTCATCATACATTTAAATATGCTACATTACATGAAAATACGATGGGTTACCAAAACTTAGAGCTTGTAAACCGCCAACATCAAACTTGTTAATGACCACATCAAATTGACTCTGCGATTGAATCAAGTTTACCCTAACTACCCTAACATTTCTTCAATCTCTTTTTGATGCTTTAATGAAAATATAAAGGGATTTACATTTGCTTTTATAAATAAGGGAGAATGTTGTTGGTGGTGGTTAGAGATGTGCAAACTTAATTCCCCTCCAAAATCTTACATTTATTGTGGTGGTTTCCAATAAACAAAATCTTGGTTTGGTGTAATTTTCAAATGCAATCTTATTATGGGCCTAGTATGTATGTATACCCTGTGTAAACACTACTACCAAAACAAAACCAAAAACAAAGTAGGTTAAGGGAATATATCTCCCTCCTTCCTCTCTTGCCACTTCCTCTCTTTCTGTTGGTGGGAAAAGTTCCCTATGGTAAAGGTTGAAAGCCTCAATAGAATAGGATAAAATAATCAATAAAGAACGTTCAATCAAGCATGCCAAACATTCAAATTATCAAAGTTGGATTCAGAGGATTTATGTCGTGCGCTAGCCACATCTTTTGCATGCCAGAAATTTAGTTCAGAATGATTACTTCATCTTTATTCGTCTGAGTTCTTTCAAATTATTGACTTGTAGGTTACACTCGCGCTAGTTGATGTGGGATGCTTTAATGGCTTCCTTCCAGCAGATCTTTTCCCATCGACTCCAACTCATTGCTCTGGGAACAAGGCCTAGAATTAGAATCGATGTCTTGATGTGTAGAACACTTTCTTCTCTCTCCTAATGCCTTTCCCCTCTTCCTATCCTCTTTTTGTTAAAAAAAAAAAATTATTAAAAAGATGAAAATTAACACCCTCTCAATGGTAATTCTATATACACCATATGACATATGAAAATTGACATACAACCTTATAGGGTAGTAATTTAAAAACATATAAAAATGATATGCCAACTTCGAGAATAGAATTGAAGTTTATAAACCCCTCTCCCTATGCTTAATTTTTTATAAATATTGAAATAAAGTAAAAGATATTTCATTAATTTATAAATTAATGAAATACAATACTTTTTAAATACAAATAAAATGCGGAGCAAGATGAGCTGTTACACTAGGTAAGCACTAAACCATGTTTCCCAAATTCTAAAACCCCATGAAAATCCACTAAACCATGTTTTCAGAATTTTAAAATCTCATTAAACCATAGATTTTGAAAAAATTATGTTAAATTACAGATCTATGTTTTCTTTTGAGTATCCTATAAATGATCAATCTTTTTCAGAGTTCCTCACCGACAAATGCTGTCGCTATCTGTAACAGACAAGATTGCTCCTTTCAATATGTATCAACCAAACCCTTCTCGGCCAATGTACAGAAGTTCCTTAGAATCGCAGAAAAGGCATGGTTCCCAAAATTTCCGCCATAAATTATCTCTAATGAATCCTTTCGCATGAGCAAATTGGCAGAGGAAAGAAATCATTTGACGAAATGATACGAAGTTGCTGGGAAGCGAGTAAAACAATAATTTGTGTTTGTCTCTGCAGCATGGGGCGAAAATTCCGGCCATGTCTCGAGTTGGAAAGTCCAGATGACGATCGAGGCTGGAGACAATGAAATTTGCGTATAATTTCAAAGAAAATTCGTGGAGACCAAATCCTTACTTTCAGCCAACAGTACGCGGTTTCAGGTAATGTTGAATTTACAGTTCTTTTCGCTATGTTTATTAGGGTTTGTTTTTATCTTTCTTGAAATTGTGTACATATTCTTTAAATTTTACGCGTTGCAATTTGGGGATTGCGATTTTACAGCTCTTTTCATTATGTTTTATAAAGTTTTCTTTCAATCTTTCTTGAAACTGTGTACATATTCTTTAAATTTTACGCGTTGTAATTTGGGGATTGCGATTTTACAGCTCTTTTCATTATGTTTTATAAAGTTTTCTTTCAATCTTTCTTGAAATTGTGTACATATTCTTTAAATTTTACGCGTTGCAATTTGGGGATTGCGATTTTACAGCTCTTTTCATTATGTTTTATAAAGTTTTCTTTCAATCTTTCTTGAAATTGTGTACATATTCTTTAAATTTTACGCGTTGCAATTTGGGGATTGCGATTTTACAGCTCTTTTCTCTATGTTTTATAAAGTTTTCTTTCAATCTTTCTTGAAATTGTGTACATATTCTTTAAATTTTACGCGTTGCAATTTGGGGATTGCGATTTTACAGCTCTTTTTGCTATGTTTTATAAAGTTTTCTTTCAATCTTTTTTGAAATTGTGTACATATTCTTTAAATTTTACGCGTTGCAATTTGGGGATTGCGATTTTACAGCTCTTTTCACTATGTTTTATAAAGTTTTCTTTCAATCTTTCTTGAAATTGCGTACATCTTCTTTAAATTTTACGCATTGCAATTTGGGGGAAAAATAGTCTGGCATTTTACGGCTCGCAACTTGATACTGTATTACCATAAATGCATTATTTTGCAATTTGGCCAAAAAATGCGGAGTTCGGTTTCTTGTTTTCTGTAACTTGCATTTCGAGACGCAGGATTTGATACAGAAAAAATCACTCATAAATTTGTTGGGCACGTTCGTTAGCGTTTATTTATTGTTTCTTTCTTCATTTGAAAGTATTTTGCATTTGGTAGCTTTGGGCTTGGTCAAAAGAGCGTTAGTATTCCTTTTCTTTGCATTCCACGGCCCGGATTGTCATTTACAGAAAGAATCGGAATTCCTTTCGGTGAGTTTGTGAACATTATTTAACTTTTTCCTTTTCTATTTTATGGCCTGCAACTTGATCAGAAAAACCTGGAACGTTATCTTCCATATTACTGTATTGTTTCTTATTCTAGGCTTGGAATCTGGTAAATTGGGCTCCTTTCCTGGGTGCGAAAGTGTGCAAAAAAGTATTTCGCCATTTCTAAAGAAACATTTGTACGATTGTATGGCAATAGTGAAGCCTCAGAAGTGGGGCTTTGTATTCTTGTAATAGTATTACAAGATGCCTTGTTTTTTTTTTCCGGGGAAAATAGAGTTCGTAATTTCTATTAAAATAGAGATAATAGAGATTACATGCTGTTGATGCCAAGGCATATGCAGATATGTGGTATACCACTTACAATAACCAATACTTCAGAGAAGTATGCCGATAAAGCCCTCGGACAGGGCATCCAGAAACAGGGTATGTACACCCCAACAGAAGTGTACGCCAACCCTACAAGCTAATAACTAATAATAACAGTAAATAAACGTAGACCCAAAAACCCTCAAAACAGGGCAGCAAGAAGAATGGATCAGTAAACCTCACACAGGAGGATACCACAACCCATCTCAAAACTAAAAACAGAAAATAAACAAAGGCTCCTGTAGATAGAGCAGAAAGTTCGAATGACCACCAAGTCAAAGAGGAGAGGCACGAAATGGAAAGAGGGCAGCCAGATAGCCACCCCCCCCACCCCCTCAACTCTCCTGCTTTGAGTCGCCAGAGGAAGATACCGCCCATGTCCAAAGAAGCCATAAGACAAGGCCGTCCAGTACAAGTCATTGAAGAGGCGGCACGAATCGGTGTAGAGACAGATCCACACCACAATCCCTCAACGCTTCCAATAACTGTCCAGGTAAGCCAGCGAAAAACCAAAAATAGAAACCCCATAGCTCAGCAGGTGAGCCCATCAGGGCCCAACAAGAGCCATGGAGATTCGGATCCGGGGGCAGAGGCAGCTGGGGCAGCCACCTCGCCCCCATAAGGCCAAGAAAGCCCCCGCTCCCGCTCCAAGAATCAATACAGGTTAGGAGGAGCCCTCAAAATAGAGGTCCGAAGAGTGTCAGAAACCCCGAAGACCCGAAGGGGATGAAAGCAGCTCCGCCGCCGCCCAAAAACAGAGCACAAATAACCGCAGCTCTATAATAAAATGCAAATAACAGAAGCTCAGGGGATGCGCCGAAAGCCGCCGAGATTGTTCACACCGCCGCCACCCAAGTGCCGAGCTCCAGCAAAACCGTAACCAGTGATGCGCTGTCCCGGGGAAAGAGGGTAGCGGTGACCCGAGATTGAAGCTATGTCACAAGAAGGAGCTGCAGAAACGACGAAACCCCACCAGGTGCAGCGGGCCCGACGGAGCACCAAGCAGAGTCGGGGCGGCCTGAACCCCAAGGAAGCCCTGCCGCCGCAGGCACTTACAGCAACCAGAGCCGAAAGGCGAAAACCTAGCGCCGCTTCCTCTTCAATTCCACAAGATGCCTTGTTTTATAAGATTGTAGAATAAATTTTAAATTCGTGTGATACATAGATTGTTTCGTTAAGATTGTGGAATAAATTTAAATTCGTGTGATACGTAGATTGTTTCGTTTCTATAGGGTTTAGTTAGTCTTGAGATTCACGATGTTTCTATAGGGTGTAGTTCCTCTTGAGATTGAGGATGGGAGTTAACAGGTATGGATTCATTTTAAGTATGGATTTAGCAGGTGTGTAGAGGGATAGTACGTGTATAAAGTGATCAATTTGTTTAGATGAGTGTAAAATTTGGAAAAAATAATTCTATTTTTCTCGATAAATCTCAATGAATTTGTAGTGAATATATATATAATTAATTTGTAATATATATACTTGAAAAAGAAAAGACCAAAAGTAAAATAATGAAACTATTTCAAAATGTTTTAAAACCATGATTTTTTTTTTTTTTTCAATTACTTCGTATGATATATGCATAATTTTTTTAAAGAATATATGTATATATATTTGACATTAAAATATTTTACATAACATGTATATTGATACATTTTATCTATCAATTAAAATAGGTTTTTTTTACTATATCATGGGCCAATACCCATAAGAGAGAGACATAGAGAGGGAGAGGACGGAAGACAATCATAATACCATGGGCTAATACTATGGTTTATCGATACCATGGGCTTCCATCTAGGGTTTTGATTATTATATTACAGATCATGGCTTTTAATTATCCCATTACAATACAATGGGCCATTACTATGGCTATTCAATACCACATGCCCAAAAACCATAACTTATTTCAAAATCAAAATATTTTACAAATACTTTATTTTAATTTAATTTTATAACAAATTTTTAATTAAATCTAAAAGCAAAAATGTTATAATTACTTTTGACTACTAAAAATATTCCCATGGAGATTAAATAGTGGTTTTAATAAATTAAAAATGAGAAATACATATGTGAAATTTATATAATATAAATAATATTATAAAGAACTAGGATATATGCATCTTAACCAAGGATCCAAGCGAAGATAGAAAGCAAAGTGATTAACACTGTGAGAGTGGGAGATAGAGACATAGAGGTGGGAGAGATAGGGAGAGAGATGAAGGAAGAGAGAGAGGAGGAGAGAGGGAGGGAAGAACAAAGACATTGAGAGATAGAGGTGGAGAGAGAGAGGGAGTGGGAAGGGAGAGATTAAGATGGAATGAGAGAGAGGGAGGAGATGAGGGAAGAAAGAGAAAAGGAGAGGATAGAGATAGAGAGAGATAGGGAGATATAGATATGGAGGGGGGAGAGAGGGTGAGAGAGTGAAGGAGAGAGGGAGGGAGATAATAGGAGAGTTGGAGGGTGGAGAGAAAAATAGAGTGCGATGGGGGGGAGAGACAGAGGGAGGTGGGAGAGGAAGGTAGAGAGAGGAGAGAGAGATGGAGTTGGAAGGGGAAGATAGACATAGAGAGAGAAAGGTGGAGAGGGAGAGGGAGTGACAAGGGAGAGATGGTGAGGGAGAGAGGAGAACAAGAGGGAAGAGAGAGAGAGATAGATAGATATGGAGAGAGAGTGTCTATGTTTTTGGGGTGAGAAAGAGAGACAATGCGAGATAGAGATATAGATGGAGGGGGGGAGAGAGGCAAAGAGAAAGAGGGAGGGAGGAAGAGATATATATATGGAGAGAGAGAGAGAGATAAATACGAAGAGAGTGTGTTTGTTTAGGGCTTGAGAGAGAGAAGGGGAAGAGATAGATAGATATGGAGAGAGAGAGTGTATCTTTTCGGGTTGATATAGAGAGGTAAAGAAGGAGAGATAGAGGGATATATATATATATATATATATATATATATATAGAGAGAGAGAGAGAGAGAGATGTGTATTTAGCGGGGTCGAGGTAGAGAGACAAATAAGGAGAGTTGGAGGGATGTATAGATATAGAGGGCAGGGGGAGAGAGGGAAGAAGAGAAAGATAGAAAAAGGGAGGGAGAGGCAGAGAGAGAGACGGGGGAGACAAAGGAGAGAGGGAGGGAGATAGACAAGGAATGGAAGGTGGAGAGAGAGGGAAGAAGACAAAGACACACAAAGACAATTATAGAAATAGAAGTTAGATTGAGAAAGTCATGAATATTTTGGTTTTTTACTTAAATAGATGTATTGATTTCAATGTAGTTTTGATGAGTCTAATTCTATTTGATCGTTTGCACTAGATATATTGATTTCAATGTAGATGTTGATTTCTAATCCTATTTAATACCTTACACTAGATGCATTGATTTCAGTGTAGATGTTGATTTCTACTCCTATTTGATTGCTTGCACTGGATGCATTGGTTTCAATGTAGATATTGATTTCTAATTCTATTTAATTGCTTGCACTAGATGCATTGATTTCAGTGTAGATGTTGATATTTAATCTTATTTGATTGTTTGCTATAGATGCATTGATTTCAGTGTAGATGATTTCTAATTAGATGCATCTAGATGTATGATGTACATTAATTTCAAAGTAATTAGATTAATAGTGTGCATTGATTTCAGTGTAAGTACATCTCTGTCCCCTCCATCTATATCTCTATCTCCCATTGTCTCTCCCTCTTTATCTCACCCCCAAACATACACACACTCTCTCCATATCTATCTATCTATTTATTGTTACATTGTCACTTTGTTACTTTGCACTCAAAATTTATATTTAATCATTTTTCATCATTCAAGTTACTAACAATCTCTTCATCTCAACAAACTGAGGTAACTAAACAAATTTAAAATTAAATTTACCAAATTATTCTTAGACATATTTAACATATTTAAAATGATCAAAATAATTAGATGTTCAACAAATTTTGTATGACCGCACATGACTAAAACCAACCTAGATTCATCTTAACCCAGATCTATCAAACATTGAGAGGGATCAAATCTCTCGAGGTGCAAACCTCTTTTTTGAGTGCAAAACTTGAGGAAAAGTTTATACCTCAAGAGATTTGATCCCTCTCGGTGCTTGATAGATCTTGGATTAAGATGGATCTAGGCTGGTTTTATATTAAGAATTGAATGAATTACATCTCTCCTTCTTATTATTCTTATTGGAAGTACTTAATATTTTTTATTATTTTAACTTTAAATTACTTTTTTCTTTGGACATTGAATATTTTATTATATATATATATATATATATATTAGTTAACATACATCTTCAAATAGTTATTTGCAGACTTTCTATTTCAACTTCAGGTGGGTGAGGAGTTGCTGACTTTTTTATTTTTATTTTTTTAATTGACAGTCTAGATTAACTCTCAAGGAAATATGCTTAGCATATGTTTTTGTCTGAAAGAGTGTTTTTTAAGTTGCATTGACTTTTAATAAATTAAAAAAAAATTGATGTGTGAACGCCCACCAATTTCTTAAGGATTTTCAAAGCATACCTAATTTTAGAAAAACTACCTTATATCTTAGTTGTAAAGGATAAAAACTCTTCAACACTTATGTATCAATGTTAATAATAATATTTTTGTTGCAATAGTTTTTTTGTTATATATTTATCAATGGTAAATACAAATGAAGCCTCCGGCTGTATCAACCACATTAATATTTTTAATGTGGTTGTACTAGTTTATTTAAATCATGTGTTGAAATATTTTTTAAAAGTATAAGTTTTAAACATCTTACTCATACTTTTTTAAACTTCTAATTACTTATCTCTTTTTAAAATTGATATGAAATTATATTATGTTATGTGGACATCTAAATATTTTATTTATGACTGAGAGAGTGAAATATTCTTACCACATTAGGTTCTAATATCAACAACAAATCCAGTGACCATAGTGAGGTTGAGATTTTTTGATGTTTTATAATGATATTAATTAAAACTAACTAAACATGCATATTCATTATAACTGACATTGCATTTTTATTTAAAGAATATTTTATTTTTACTTTAAGAGGGACATGTGTCAACTCCACATTATGCATCGACGTAATCGCACATCACCCTCATACTAGGTTGTAGAATGTGTAGAATGCGCCTCTCGGTGCAATAAGGTTGGGGATGAGAGTTAATTATGTGGATAAATATTATTTTATGAAGTGTTCAAGGTTGGGTAGATAGTTCTTCCATCCAACATTAAGGCTAATCCTAACATAAAAAGAAAAAAGAAAAAAAGTGTAAAGCTATAAAAATGTCTAAAATTTAATATTTAACCTATAGCCAATAGTAGATGATGATATGTTTGGTTAATAGATTCATTACTTACTTGATTTATTCATACTGCTTTGTTGCATAAGTTATGAAGATATCTAGAAATTAACTTTTAGAATTAATAGTGAATGATGAACTATTAACCAATATGTTAGGAAACCAGCTCACAAAAAGATAGAAAAGATATGTCAATGCCTTAGAAATAAGCCTCTTCGAGGGGGCAACCTCTTTTACATTACACAAATGAACAATTCTTAGATGATTCAAATGACAAAACCTCCTTTCTATAATAAGAGTCTAAGGGGTCACAATATAACCAAGCCGACCTAACAATAATAATATAAAGGCTCAAAAATAACAATAGAGGGATTATATGGGGCACAGTGATAACAATATGGGGACAATAGGGGCACAACAATATTAATAAGGGATATAACTACAATAGTAATAGGGTAATCACTAGTATTATAGGGACCTAACATGCCCCTCTTCTTCAAAAAAGTGTTGTCCTTAACGCTTGAGTAGTTCTGGATGCTTCTGTATAAAATTCTCATCCTCCCATGTGGAATCTTCAGTGGATAAGTTCTTCTACTTGATGAGATACTCTGAAATTGATCGATTTCATAGTTATAGAGTTCTTGTTTCTGTGACTGCTTCCGGTTCCAATATAATTTTTCCTTCTTCATTAAGTTCTGGCAATATTGTTTGAATTGAGAGCTTGTCGCCTATAACCTTCTTTAAACATGAAACATGGAAAACTGGGTGCACTCGAGAAGCTGCAGGAAGTTCCAATTTGTATGCCATAGTACCAATATTTTGCAACACCTTGTACGGACCATAATACTTTGGTTATAATTTATTATCATTCTTAGCTTGCTTGAGGGACATTTGTTTATATGGTTGTAGTCGTAGGAATACCCAGTCACCTACATCAAAACTTCTTTCGCTGCGATGTTGATCTGCCTGTTGTTTCATTCTATTTCGTGCTAACACGAGGTTATCCTTTAAGAGTTGGAGAACTTGTTGTTGATGCTCGATGTGATGTTCCACTGCTTGAACCTTAGAATTTTCTTTTAAATATGATGTGATGGATGGTGGCTGATATCTATAAAGTGCCATAAATGGGGTCATTTTTGTTGCAGTATGGAAGGAAGTGTTATACCACCATTCAGCTAGAGGCAACCATTTGACCCATTGTGTCTGTTTATCAGATATAAAGCAACAAAGATATCATTCCAAACATTTGTTTACTATCTCAGTTTGCCCATCAGATTGAGGATGATAAGATGAGCTATGAGCTAACTGAGTACCAAGACAAGAAAATAATTCTGTCCAAAAATTTCCAGTGAAAATGGGATCTTTGTCACTTACAATAATTTTTGGGTTTCCATGTAGCTTTTGAATTGTTTCCATAAATGCAGTAGAAACTGTACTGGCTTTAAATGGATGGTGATAATGCACAAAAATGTGCATACTTGGTAACTCTGTCAACTACCACCATGATGACACTCTTTCCTTCAGACTTGGGTAAACTTGTGATAAAATCCATTGAAACCTTTTTCCAACGTTGGCTTGGAATGGATAAAGGTTGTAATAGGCCTGGGATCTTAGTTGTTTCAACTTTATTTTGTTGGAAAACCAAACATTTCACCACAAACTTTTGAATATCTGATTTAAGGCCATCTAAAAAAAAATCATTCTTAACCCTGTGGTAAGTTTTTAAAAATCCCGAGTGCCCTCGTAAGGGAGAAGTGTGCAATTCCATAAGAATCTTTTGTTTGAGTTGGGAATTTTTACAGAGGTATAAGCGATTTTTGTACCATAACGAATCATTTTTCCAGCTAAATGTATCAGATGTACTAGAATTTTGTTGTAACTTTCGAATACGTGCATACACTTCTTCGTCATTCTTCCATTCCTCCCTTGCTTCGTTTATCCAATCTGGTTGGATAATATAAATGGCGCACAACAATGCTTCCACATCCACATCCTTTCTTGATAGTGCATTTGCCACAACATTTTGCTTCCCTTTTTTGTAGATGATTTCAAAGTCATAACCCAACATCTTTGTGACCCATTTTTGTTGCTCTTCAAAGGATAATCTTTGTTCTAAAAAGTATTTAAGGCTATCATGATCCGTTTTTACCTTGAAGTGTCTTCCCTTTAGGTAGGGTTTCCATTTCTTAAATGCATGTAATATTGCTAACATTTCCTTCTCATAAATAGCTTTGTGTAAATACTTTCCCTTGATTGGACGACTTTCGAAAGCAATGGGTCTTTCATATTGCATTAAAACAACACCAATTCCATTTCCTGAAGCATCACATTCCACAATAAAGTTTTTTGTGAAGTCTGGTGTAGCTAAGACTGGTGCTTGGCACATTGCCTCTTTAAGATGTTCGAAGACCTTTGTTGCTTCTGGAGTCCATGAAAATGCATCCTTCTTCAATAATGTTGTTAGAGGTGTTGCTATTCTCCCATAATTGTTAACAAACTTGCGATAATACCCTGTCAACCCAAGAAATCATCGCAGATGCTTTATGGATGTGGGGATTTTCAATTCCTTAATGGCTTTAATTTTGCTAGGGTCTACCTTAACACCTTCATGAGATACAATATGACCCAGATATTCCACCTCTTGTACTCCAAAGAAACATTTGGATCTTTTTGCATATAACTGTTTCTCCTCCAATAGTTGTAACATCCTATCAACATGATCCTTCCAAGACTTGTTGTAGATTAGTATATCATCAAAAAATACTAACATACATTTTTTAAGGAAGGGTTTGAAAATGGAATTCATCAAACCTTGAAATGTAGAAGGTGCATTGGTAAGGCCAAAAGGCATGACCAAAAATTCATAATGACCCTCATGAGTTCTAAATGTTGTTTTTGAAATGTTTTCAGTCTTCATTCTGATTTGATGATATCCTGAACGAAGATCTAACTTGGTGAAGTAAATTGATCCATGCAATTCATCCAATAATTCATCAATGACAGGAATGGGAAATTTATCTTTAATAGTGAACTTGTTGAGCTCCCTATAATGCGGACATATGCGTCATGATCCATCCTTCTTGTGCACCAATACTAGTGGAGCAGAGAAAGAACTTTGACTAGGTTGAATTATACCAGCCTCTAGCATTTCTGCAACCATACGTTCAATTTCACTCTTTTGGGCATAGGGATATCTGTACAACCTGATGTTTGGAGGAAAACTTCTTGGAATCAAATGAATAGCATGATCCTGATTACGAATAGGTGGGAGACCTTTGGGAGTCTCAAATACCTTGGAATGATTGTCCAAGACTTTTTGGAGATCTGGAGAAATAGATGATTTCGATGTGGAAACATCTAACGAACATAATTGTGCAATTACACCTTGTTGTTCCTTTTTTAGAAGCTTTGTCATACTGTTAGAGCTGATTATCTTTCCCGGTTTCCCTGCAATACCCCTTAATTCAACTTGCTTTCCTTTCGCAGAAAATTTCATGAAAAATTCTTGAAAATTAAACGCTGTTGTACCCAAGGATTGTAACCATTGGACTCCTAGTACAACATCAACACCACCCATTGGAATGGAAAGCATTGAGCTATTCAATACATATTCTCCCATGGATAGCTTGATATTATGGCACTTTCCAAAGCAATTTATGGTTCCTCCACTTGCAACGATCACTTGACACTTTGGTGCTGGATATAGGAAGCAATTTAATTCTTTTGCTATCTTACAATGAATAAAATTGTGGATACTTCCTGAATCAATCAACACTATTACCTTTTTCTTCTTGATATGTCCTTCTATCTTGATAGTTTGAGGAGTGGTAATTCTAACTAATGCATTACAATATATGGTCGAATTCATTTCTTCTTTATCTAGGGTTTGTTCTTGGAGTATATCCTATTCTTTTGACATTTCTCGTTCTTTTTTTTCCTCCTCTTCACAATCTATGTAGAATAATTTCTTCTCAGCACACTTACGACCTTTAGTGTATTTGCTATCACAACTGTAACAAAGCCCTTTTGCTCTTTTTTCTTCCAATTGTTGTGGTGTCAACCTTATAGGTTGTGGAAGGCTAGGGGCAACATCACTTCCATCTTTATAGTTGTGAGTGGTAGGCTTCCTAGTTGCCATAATTTTGCTTTCCATTTTTCTTGCTAACCTGAATGTCTTCTCCAATGAATCAGGTTCCCAAAGGCGAACCTCATGTTGGATATTATCCTTTAAAGTCCCTATGAACACATCAATCCTATGCTCCTTTGGAATATCTTTTACCCTTATGTTCAATTTTTGGAAGTCCTCAATGTGCTCCATCACTGAACCTTTTTGTTTGAGACTTATCAATTGGCTAAAAAATGTGTTGTTTTTTGTATCTTCATAATGTGCTGTCATTTCTTCTGTAAAAATTGCTCAAGTGACAATTTGTTTACGAGAGCAAAGCCATCGATACCATACAAACTGATTTGGTTCCAAATATGAAGTTGTAATACGCACCTTTTGTGTGTTTTGCACATTATGGAGATCGAAAAATTGCTCCATCTGTAGTATCCATGTTGCAGGATCCTTGCCATCAAACTTCCTCATATCGATTTTTGGAATATGGTGGGTCTTCAATCCAACATTAGAGTTTATGAAATCATGATTAACATTTCTTTTGTTCTCATCATGAGTTTCCTTTACTACCCTTTCACCATTAGTGACCATTTCTTGTAGCAACTTATTCAAATTTATCTTCAATTCTTCCATCTTATCGTCCATGCCATTCATCTTAGCTTCCATCTTAGCGTCCATGTCATTCATCTTAACTTGCATGCCATTCATATTAGCTTCCACGCTATTCATCTTGGCTTCATTTACCTTTAGTGAGAGTGAAATTTGTTGTACTTGGCATTGTAATTTTGATATATCATGTTGCATTTATTCCTCTTCTTCACGAGTCATGCTAGAGGTTTCAGGTTGTTTATTAGGTGTTTCCATTTCTTTTTTTCGGGGCATTAATTAATGCTAATAATTCTTCACTATTCCCTTTGAATTCTTTCAAACTAATTTTTCCAATCAATCTTATGCAAAATAAAAAAAAATTACACACCTTTTTTTTTTCACTTTGTAAGAGCTCGATATTGAATCTGTTGTATCTCTGTACCCGTAGATCTTGAATATCTGAAATCTTGTCCTCCGGTATCCCTTTGAGTCTTCTTTCTAACCCCGCAAGTTTGATCAAGATTGGATTCTCTAAGAAAGAGTTATGCCAAATCTCCCACGGTGACCTAATTATAGACTAGTTCAGTAGAGTGAAATTGTATGACGTGCCGCGTCTCATTATTTCAACCTTAGGATCTGAAAATGATACTCACAAAAACTACAGTCCGTTTTCTTTTTGTAACTTCTTACGAAAATTCAACCTGATATTCAGAGCGAAAGTTATGACGATTTTCCCAAGGTGACCTGTTTGAAATGTAATTCGGGGGTCTGCAAAAACCCTAATTTCCTCATATCATATCTCCGAGAATATAGCGAGACAAGATCTGAAATTCGAACTCGAGGTTCAGCGCGATTTTGTCTCAAATGGGTTTTTTTTTTTCGCTTCTGAAATGTCGCAGAAAAAAAGTTATAGCGAAAATGCCATGATGTCTTGTTTGGAGCAGCGAAACCCTAGAATCCAAAGCTCTGATACCAAATGTTAGGAAACCAGCTCACAAAAAGATAGAAAAGATAGATCAACGCCTTAGAAATAAGCCTCTTCGAGGGGGCAACCTCCTTTACATTACACAAATGAACAATTCTTAGATGATTCAAATGACAAAACCTCCTTTAATATATAGGAGTCTAAGGGATCACAATATAACCAAGCTGACCTAACAATAATAATATAAAGGCACAAAAATAACAATAGAGAGATTCTATGGGGCACAGTGATAATAATATGGGGACAATAGGGGCACAACAATATTAATAAGGGATACAACTACAATAGTAATGGGGGAATCACTAGTATTATAGGGACCTAACACAATATATCAATAATTTGTTTGATCTTATGGGAGTTATTGATTAGGTTGGGGTGTTCGGCTTGGTTCTTTTGGTAAGGGATTTTGAGCCACTATTCCACAAGGTGGGTAATCTAGGTAAGGGGAAACATGTTCTAAGGTATGTTTTAGCTAGTTAAGTTTCCATTCCATAATGTTGATTCGTGCCTAATCTGTAATTAAACTTTAATATTATACCAAAAGTACCAAGGGGAAGTAGAATTGATTGGATGTTCAATCACCAAATGATTGTATATCAATTTTGAGAAAATAGTTAATTTTTAAGATAAAAGGATTGGTCAAAATTGGATTAAGCAAAGCAGATGATGACCAATTAGATGGAAATTGACAAAAGAAAATTAATAGAGGAACCATAGTGAATGAGGAATGGGAACATTCCACTAATAATGGACTCATCAACATATACCCATTAATATTAATCATACCTTCAAAGGAATCATCGATGACAAAAGCTCATTGATATCATATAAGTCAACAACAACCATGTTAATGTTTTTTATTAATGTCATCACCATAACAATCATTAATGTCAAAGATAATCAACATGTTTACATCCCAAAACATGTCTATCAATTACAATCACTTAAAAAAGGTTGACATGGCTAGGAACTTGAATTTTTATAATGGATTCTTGATCAAAAGTTCAATATTTGAAGATATTCGAAGAGGGTCACAAATACGACATTCAAGGTTTGTTTGAGTTTTATGGCTTCTTCCGAGCTTTTCTAATTCATTTATTCCAATAATTTCATCAAGCTACTTAAGCTAATGATGGTTAATTTTTAAGATAAAAGGGTTGATCCAAACTAGATTAAGCAAAGCAAAGGATGACCAATTAGATGGAAATCGACAAATTACAACTAATAGAGGAGCCATAGTGAATAAGGAATTGGAACATTACACTAACAATGGACTCATCAACATAGGTCCATTAATATTAATCACACCATCAAAGGAATCATCAATGGAAAAATCTCATCGATATCATATAAGTAAACACCAACCATGTTAATGTTTAATTAATGCCATTGCCATAAAAAGCATTAATGTCAAAGATAATCAACACATTTATATCCCAAAACATGCCTATCAATTATAGTCACTTAAAAAAGGTTTATATGACTAAGGCAATAATTATATGAACTTGAATTGCTATAATGGATTATTGATCAAGTTCAATATTTGAAGAGAGTCACACATACAACATTCAAGGTTCTTTTGAGTTTTATGGCTTCTTCCTAGCTTTTCTAGTTCATTTATTCCAATCATTTCATCAAGCTACTTATGTTGACAATAGTTAAGTATGATGTAGTTGTGCCAACTAATCACTAGTTTTCACTAGTTTTGTTCATTGGAAATGTTAGCTCTCATAAAACTTAGAGATTCAATAAAATTTCAATTATCCTAATGATAATTCTAAATAATACCTCTAAATTCCTATAATCCTCTAGTTTCACTTATTTTCTTTATGCAATGTGCTCAATTATTTCGGTCTGTGTAAATATCAATCAAACTTTTATTCATAATGCACATGATGTTGTGGTCTTCTATGTGGCTTCCTTCCTTATCTAACAATGTCATTTTCTTCTTCATGTTTACCCTCTTTTACATACATTCTCTTATTCTTTGTGGTGCTTGTGTTTCCAATTTTATCATATTTTGTTTACCATCAAATGTGTGATGTTTATTCATTTAAACTTAAAGTTGATAGGCTTAGCTAAAACTTAGATTATTATAAACCTTATTGAAAAAATATCCTACCTTTTTGAAGCAATATGGATAATAACAAATGAAACCTATCTCATGATCATTGCATATATAACATATGCAATAGGAAGCATAATCATAAAACACTAAATCTTTTCTATTTGGTTTTTAATGAGATGCATAGTATATTATCAATGGTTGTTAGTTAGGACAAACTACTAGCGCCTAAGGCTTAAGCATCTCATCGTAAGAGGATCAAGAGAAAGATCAAGAGAGTTGAATTGATGTGACCACTTAAGTTAACCCTTACGGGCTGAAAAAGTTTGGAAACATCTCATCCTCCCTTAAGCACTAAACAATAAAAATTACTAATACCTTGTTAATATAGTGAATTTATAAAAAAAAAAAAAAAAAAAACGTCACAAATGAAATCAAATAGAAAAACAACTTCTTTTAACTATCCAACCTAAATTCAATTAACCTTAAATTTAATCTTATTTAAAAATCTTTACTTTTGAAAATCTAAATTAATTATAAAACTATAAAAATATTTACCGCTTCAAATAAAATTCTTCACTTTCGAAATGACATATGGTATAAGCTACTGCTTATTATTCAAGCATATCAAGAAAGCAATACGGATTTTGAGTTTGAATGGAAAGAGTAATCACCAAAATTCTACACTTTTGAAATGACATATGGTATAAGCTACTGCTTATTATTCAAGCATATCAAGAAAGCAATATGGATTTTGAGTTTGAATGGAAAGAGTAGACACCACATCTATGTGAGATTATGATTATGTTCAAAAGTCTTAGTCATTTTCACATGTAATGCAATTATTTGATGTTGTTACACTTTCCCAAACCTTTTTATTTGGTTGTGCTCAACCACATGATCGAGGTGGTATACCTCAATTGTTCCTGATTTTTAATTTTATAAATATCTAATAATGAGGAACATAATTATAAATATTTAATACGAGGGAACATCACTGAAATTAAGGTTGCAAGGGAATCTTAATGATCTGGTGTAACCCTCGATCCGCACCACTTAACTAATCCTCTCATGTTTTTGTCTGGATTGATTAAGGAGAGTCGACCTTTTCAACTTCAAGAAGGCAGGGTTGGAGTGTACACCATATGGTTATTTCTACTCTGGATTAGGTTGTGTGTTTTTTCTTTTCCAAAAAATTTAACTTTAAGAGTGTTTAAATAATTTTTTTTAGGTGGAAATAGATTTGGTATTATCAAAAATTTCTGAGGAATCCAAAATCTTAAAAATTTGGTAGAAGTAACTTAAAGCTCTACAAATTTCCACTGAATTTCAGGGCAAAAATTCTATTGTTTTCCAAGCAAAAACATCACCTCCTTAAACTAGGTGTTTAATTTTACATGGAATAACTTTAATGGTCAATAAATTCATTTTTTTAAATCAAGTAAAAAATAAAAGCTATAAATTTATTTATTTAACAGATGGATATTTGCCACAATTTTATTTAAAAAAATAGGTTGATTTTAAGATGATTTAAATTATTAACTTTTTGAAAAGCTTTAATTTATTGAAAACAAATAATGAGAAAAATTAAGTTTCCTCAAATTTTTGAATACTTTCTTTTAATAATGGAGGTCCATTCAAAGGGTGTCTCTCTTTTAATTATAAATAAAAAAATTGAATTTTGTATTCTCTTTCTCTCACACACATAATTCATTATTAATAAATTGGTATATCTAAATATTGAACTACAAATTCAAAGCATGGATTATATCACTATTTTTGGTAATTTTTTGCTTAAGAGAGTTTGGGGGCTTGAGGGACTTCATGATCGATTTGCTATATTGGCTACCTCTATTATGTGTCTCACTTAATGTCCCTAGTGAGTTATGCATTATTATTAATGCTGATAAGTGTGTCACTTAATATTCCTAGTGAGTTTGCTATGAGTATCATCCATGAATGTGAGGAAATGCTATAAAATGTCCCATGAAGTGTTCCTTTAAAAAAAAAATCCTTAAATTAAAATCTGTAAAGATTAATTGAATGTACCTAAAGTGAGTCTTTCCCTTATTTTTGTAGTTTTGTAAAATAATCATTATGCTTTTGGTTGAGCTCTTTTTTAGTAAGATAGTAATCTTATGTAATAATATATAGTAAAACATATATTCAA
Source organism: Pinus tabuliformis (assembly GCA_031772625.1). Taxonomy (NCBI): domain Eukaryota; kingdom Viridiplantae; phylum Streptophyta; class Pinopsida; order Pinales; family Pinaceae; genus Pinus; species Pinus tabuliformis. The sequence continues at coordinate 828,378,895 of CM062816.1, forward strand.
CCTTTACTATGCTTGACATCTAGAGGAAACTTGAAGATATTTAAGTTGCTTAAAGACACAATTGTCCTTATCTTACTACACTTCTTGGATAGTTATTTGAAGTATAACTACTTTCCCAAACCTTTTTATTTAGTTGTGCTTAACCACATGATCAATATGGTATCCTCAATTATTCCTCATACATAATTTTATAAATACGAGGGAACATAATTATAAATATTGAATATGAGGGAACATAATTGAAATTAAGGTTGCAAGGGAATCTCAATGATCGAGCATAACCCTCAATCTAAAAAACAAAAAATACATCTTATTAGCTATACCACTTGTATTTAGAATATATTCCTCCACTCCTATTAGAACAAGAAAAAAAACATAGTTAGTGGAACTACAAATACTAATCCTTGGTTTTCGAACTAAAATCCATATTGATATAAAATGGGGAAGTGTCTCCTTCCTAACAATCTCTAGTTCTTTATGCCTTTGCTTTGATAGTCTTCCATGGTTCCTCTTGCTTTTAACCCATCAATGGCATTTATCAATTTCTCATGCTTATGGTCAAGTTATTCTAGTTTGTGGTTGAGTTGTTCTAGGTTGTTGAGAATTTCTTGATGTTGGGTCCCTTTCTATCGAGGACATGAGCTATAAAGGTTATTGTGTGCCAATATAAATCTACCACTTTATAATACTTGGGATTACTACTTTAAGATAAGCCTATGTCTAGATCCAAAACCATGATTTCATCATCAATTTGCTCATTTGATATATCATTATGTTAGGCTCTTTGAACTTGTTTCTCAAGGTGTTCCACCTCCTGTATGATCAACTTTATTGCTTCCACCTCTAAATGTGCCTGAGCTTTTCTGTGTTCTTTCCTCTTTCCTTGATTCTATAAGGACCTTGCATTGACTTGGCCTCTCTTGCTTTGAACATAGAGCTTTGTCTCTATCCCTATGCTTGTTTCTATATACCATCTCCACTATCCTCTAAGAAACCCAATGGTCAACACTTTACTTTTGGACTCAGATTTAAACAACTAGAATCTAGTAGTTGAAGAGCTAGTTGAGTGATACCTCTAAGGTAATAGGCTATTGAATTTCATGAGCTTGATAATCGTATTTGAATGAATAATGTTGGGATTGAAAATCCCACCCCCTTCCTACTAATGCTAAACCACCTCATGGTGTCAATAAATTCAACAATAAATCTCCAAGGTGGTGGAGCTTGTTTCATGGGATGTTAGGCCATAATTATAAAACTTAGTAGAGTTTGGACTTCGGATGGAGAGGCTTAGCATTATGGTTTGGGTCTTCCATGTATCCCCCTACATATAAAGATCTTACATGTCTATCAATGGAACTTTTCTTTTAGGTCACATGGATGGATCACCCACTCTCCTCCCTAACGCTCCATATTGGTGGTTGAACTACAAACTCGAAGAATAATAAAGTTCTATTTTTCTATGTTATTTTAATTTCCTTTTTCCAATTTACTAATAAATTTATTGGTTGATGGTAACTCCAATTTCCTTGTATCTATTGAATTGAGCGAATTGGAGAATACAATGTTTTTCATTTTGGACTTGAATTATTAGATTATGATTCCTTGTCAATCCATTTGAGGGTTTGCCAAATAGAATTGCCTGCATAAAAGAGGGAAAAATTGAATCCATATCAACATTTTAATCCTTAAAGGGAACTTGGTTGAATGCTTGTATGATGTATCGAAGCACAATCACTATACATTCACTTTGGAACTACCTTAAGAGGTTTTTCATCCATTGATTACCATCCTTTATTTCACATAATTTTTTTCTCTTAAATGGTTAGACAAAAATCTTATAAACAACTCATCTATTAACAAATTCTAAAACAACCTCATTATATATCATAATTCAAATTCTAAAACGATCTATAACATCTCACATTATCACACTATTATCTATTCCACCTACATTCTTTAAACATGTACCAATTCATCCATTATGCTTCAAGTGTTGATTCAGTTGTAAACTTATATCAAGTCATTCATATGTTTTGACCTCATAGTTTAACTTCACACACACATGAATCCATTTAGAGTGTGGTTGGTTGGTTATTTTCAATGATATGTATTATGAGGTATGCGAGACTCATGTATTATAACTAATGTTACCAAATAAAAATTGTATTGAACACTTCTTCTTAAGAGTATAATAGGCTCACTCATGGTGTCCCATGGCATATGATCATGGTGTCCCATGGCATATGATTATGTTCTTCCTATTCATGGTTAGAATGTTGGCACTGAAAATCATGAGTTTATGTTTAAACCACTAATGCCAAACCTATATTCTTACACCTCGTTCCATGACGCCTTTAATTTTTTTTGACTTTGAGGTGTTTTATCAACCAGAATGATTAAAAACACCAAAGCGAAATATTCCAAACAAGTATTGAATCATGAAAAAATACACCTTTGACTACAGTATTCCACTTATACAATTTTCAAAGAAGCTACTTTCACACTTCTTAAGTCCATTACTTAACTCATTAGTAAAATTCAACTCTTCCATCCATATTATTCGTAAAAATAATGCTTTCACAATTAATGACAATGCATTATATTATAATTATAATATAAAATGTATATTTGAAAAAAAAATTAGTTGGAATGAGAATTTTTAGAGAATCGGTGATTTTGAAGGACCAATTGTGACTATTACACCATATACAACTATCTCATAAATGCCACAAATGGACTATTTACAACATGTCTCCGAAGGCTTGAACCCACCTAGCTGGGGATCGCCAAATTACTCAAGCTAAGATCCTTTAACTAAAATCTATTTTTTAAAATTGAAAAATAATAATAATTGAAATATAATCAATGATTTTCAATTGCGTGTTTGGGTTTCAAATGATTATAAACTTGCATTTATCTATGTTATACATCTGACATTTTTAGACAATATTATGCACATCCATAAAAGAAAAGGGATGGTAATTGTTATTTATATGTAATAAGTTTGTTCATTATGTCCGCCTTAAAGGATTTTTGAATTTTATGCAAGCAATGACAATACATCGAAACTATCAAACAAAAAAGTTTTGAGACAAAAGAGATTTGGCTATTCATGGAGTGAGCCTCGAACCTGTTTCCAAAAAGACACGATGTTGAAAGATACTACATCACATAAGACCAGTTTGAATCTTTATTAAAAAGAGCTTCAAGAGACAAGATATTCATCGATTGCTGGAGTTATTTGATCTTGCTTCCAAAGAGACATAAGATCAAAAGATATTGCATTGCATAACCTTTTTAGATCGTTGTTAACATAAAGTGGTAGGGGCCTTCTTTGTATAGCACTAAGAAACCCTTCTTCTAGATGCATGAAAAACTCATTAACCCTCACCTTCAACATCAATAAAGAAGCATGGGAGGCAACAAATGCTAGGGAGGCAAGGAATGATGGGGAGACAAGGAGGGTAAGGGAAGCCAATGATGCCAAATGTTGAAACTAGAAGCATAAGATATAAATTTCAATTCCTCCATCCTTTGAAACTTAGAATCCTATTGCTACAACAAAAATACATAGAATGTTATGTTGATGAAAGTTATTATGTACCATATAAGATTTCCCATCTCAAATTCGTAAGACTCCCAAGGGAAATTGTTGATCAAGTTGGAAATGAATCCTTGAGTTTTGGGTAATGAGGGTCATGTGTGACATCCTTGTAGTTAATCCCTCTTGTAAATATTATTATGAATTGTAATTATGTAAATAATGTGGAAATGTAAACACATTGACTGGTTGAGGAAGTGGACACAGATTCAAAGAATTGAAGAGGAGGAGTTGCTTGTAAACCCCAAGCCTTGCATTTATTTTATCACCTAAAGCCTTGTTGGTTTGATGACCCTATTGTGTAAGCATTTAATGGAGGAAATGTGCCTCCTAATGAGGACGAGTCTGCAGGCTTTCCCTCGTAGATTTTGTTAACAGGGTCAACACACAAGGGTAAGTCAGGAAAGAAAAGTCCTCACAAGAAGACCTAGATGAAGATTCTGGATTGATGCCCATATTTGGATCAATATGGAGGAGAATGGGGAAGTAGAGTGGAGTTTAGAAGTGGTTATGATGTTCCTGAAAGGCTCAACCTCTATAAGAACCTGTGTTATGCACTAGTGGGATATATTACTTGAGCTTATATTGAGGCCTGGGTTGTGTCTGCATATTGATTATAGAGGCATAAGTTGTACATGTGCATTGTTTTACTAAGGCCTCAGTTGTGTCCATGTATAGTGTAACAACCCTGGTGAAAATTCCATGTAATAAAAGTTAATAAAGACAAAATAATAACCATGGTTGATGAGACACTTATTCCAAGTTGAATGTTGAGCAATACATCCTGTGTTCATTGGTTTATTAATGGCTAAGGAAATTTTCAAAGGAAATGGAAAAATGACATTTTTGGCACATTTATTTATGAAAATAATGGAAATTAGGAGAAAAGGGAGGTGAAGGGTCACAGGTTGCATGTGAGGAGGAAATTGAAGGAAAATAATGGAAAATGAAGAAAATAGAGGCCTAATTGATAAAAATGCTTCTGATGACCATTTCAAAGACTTTTGTCGGTTTAGTTTTGGAGCTCTTTCATTATTCTCTCTCTCTGTCTCTCTCTTGGACACTTTAGAGTTTTCTTGGAGCACTCTTGGAGGATGTGGCATACTTGGATTTTTGGAGCAAGAAAGCAAAGTAAGAGTAGGAAAGTGCAAGAGGACATTGAGATCAACAACTACAATGGTTTTGCTTGTAGGTACCGAGTTGCATGTATGTTTTCCTCACTAGTTTTGGCATGCATGTCATATGCATGTGGTTTATTGGTCATGATTTGTCACTAGCATGGAGGATTGTCTAAATTGACAGTGGATTTGCCAAGCCTTGCCATTTCTTGGATAGCCATGGTGATTTTGGTTTTATTTCTTTGTTTTGTTTTGGTTGGTTCTCATGTTTTCTTTAGCTTGGGTTGAGTTACTAGTTCCTGGAAGCCCTGGTTGGACAAACACTTTTGAAGCCCTGTAACAGCTTGGGTTGAGTTACTAGTCCTAGAAGCCTTGGTTGGACAAATGCTCTGGAAGCCCTAAGTGGGAGGAGTTACTAGTCCTAGAAGCCATGGTTGGACAAACGCCCTGGAAGCCTGGAATAAGCTGTGGTTTGAGTTACTAGTCCTGAAAGCCTTGGTTGGAACAAACACTCTAGAGCCTTGGAAGGCTTTGGTAGAGACCAATCTAATGATGGTTTTGTGATGTCCGACTGTGAGATGGAATCACTATTTTATGGGTTGAGGTGGATTGCCTCTAGAAGCCATGAATGGTTTTGAATTGATGTGTTCTATGAGATTCCACATTCATGCTTGGAGTATCAGACAAGGTTGAATGTATGAAGAGAGATTTGGCTCAACCATTCTACGCTAAGGTGGAACATGGTAGTCCCATCCCGGGTTTTGATTTTGCATCATCAATATGAGGTTATTTATCCTTGTATTTCTATGAGTATTATACTGGTTTATATGTGGATCATATGGTTGTGGTTTCCTTGGTATTTCTGTTGCTATTATGTTGGTTATGTATATGTTTTATGACAATATCTATTTATGACTCTCATCATGTTTTTACTTGTAAATGAATGGACAATGTATTTATGACCTAATGGATCAAACTGTAGCTAATGTGTTGAGACGTCAATGCTTCTTAGTGATTCTCAGATGAGTATGAGATCCCTATGCTTAGACCTATTGTTTACACCTATAGGTTACATATTTGTGATATGTTTGCCGAAATGCCTGTCATGGCTAGTAGGGGTCCAGTCAATGGCTTGTTCAAGTATTTGCATTTGCATCATTGTTTCATTGTTATCTTTTTGTTCTGAGGGTGTTAATAAATTTTGGGTAGTGACTTGGGCTATGAGCCTAAAAAAGTGGCTCAAATCCCAGGGACGTTGGCACAACATTGAGAAAAATAGTCCCTGGATGCTGGCATGAGAGAATGCAGAGCCTCCTGGATGTTGTTAGGCCCATAACACGGGAGCATCCAAAGGTTAAGAGGTCTAAAACCTTAGTAGGACCTAGGGATTGATTACCAGAAGTGTTGGGATGGTACTCATGGGTCTTGCAGTTAATATGGAAGGTCTGAATTATGTGTTTCCGTCGATTCCATTTCTTTAAGGTCACCTAGGAGGTTGAATCCAATAATAGTAGTCTCTCGTCACATGTTTACCCCGGTTGGCCGGTTACTTGGGTAGATGTGGGAGGAGGGTGTTACAGAGTGGTATCGGAGCATGATTCACCCCTCAGACTGGTTGGGTTGTGTGTTGGTTATGAATCCATTTCGGTTTCATATGTGTTTCTTGTGTTGTAGGACCATGTGCTTGTTGCATTTGTATGGTATGGGTCATGGTTGTAGTGATGTCACCATGGGAATTTGATGGTGTTGTTGTGGAGTGTGTCATAATCAGTGTATGGTTTGAGTATGCATTGCTTATGCACATTAATGTTCATATTTGATTAAGTGCACAATGATGTGGTGGTTGTTTTCATGCATGAGGTCGTGATATGTGTTGTTGATAAGGTCATGCATCGATGACTAGACCCTATGATCCGAGTTGGATCCTTGAAAATTATCAGAATTTTTATGACTGTTCCAAACTATGTTAGACTCCAAAATCTTGTGAATAACGAGCTATCAGGAAGGACCTCTGGACAGTGGCAGTTGTAGCCAACATGGAACAACAAGGACCCTCGGTCAAAGCGCGCTGACTGTTGGCCCATGGAGATTGCGCAATGGTGCAAACTAGCAAATAGGGAGTCCAGATCAGAGAACAGAGGTCATTTCTGATGCGTGATTAGCGCTAACCGCGCATCACAAGATAAAAACCTCAAAGAAGGAAAAGCCCCGGCACCTGGTCATGTGAAAAATAGGGAAAACCGTGGGAAAAGCGCTAAAATCGACAAGTGGGTCCCGCGCTCCAAAACTGGCAAAATATCGGAGGCATTTCGAGCGGTAAGCGGGTTTGGCAGAAGATCGAGCGATGCCATACATTGAATGATGCGTGTCTTGCGGATGAGAGAGAAAACCGCTCTCATCGCATGGTAACGGTTGAGCAACTCACCCGTGCGATAAAAGCGATGACTGTAGGATCTGGAGGCCCCAGATCAACGACGGAGATTGCACTCGATGAAGGACTGGATTTGATGGAAGAATAGGCTGAGGCATATGAAATTTGGGGTCTGACGTGACCGATGAGCTGGAGGATGAATCATTTTGAGGAGTAATCGAAATAACGACCATTCGAGGAAAAGCTGGCGCCCAGTTCGTAAGGAGACAAGTGGCCACCTCTCTGTGAAACGTTACACAGTGGCAATGATACAGAAGCAGGGAATTCCAACGGACAAAGGTAGGCGATCCAAAGAGCTGGAAGAGGAAGCGAACAGTCAAGGGACGGATTGGCTTTAAGCCATAAACAGACAGAGAACAGAGAGGGGACAGAGGAGACAAAATAGAGAGTGAAGCAAGAAGCAGAGAACAGAGAAGTCGAGCTGACCTGCAGAGCTAAGGCATCATCGAGTAGACATAATCAAGAAGGCTTGAGAGGTTCAAGCAATCCCTGTGAGGATATTTGTGAGGAACTAAGTACCAAATTGGACTCATCCCATTAAGACCAGTTGAGGTCAAGACTTGGTAAGGGGGACTCTGTGTACTCTAGTGGCTTGGGGAATCCAAGTGCCACCCTACTAAGCATCATCTGTTACAGGAGACTCAAATTGATCTCGTCATTGTAAAACTCTGCTTAAAGACACAATAAAAAAGGCCACCATTGAAAGTTGGACTAGGAGACGTAGCCCAGGAGGATTAGGTGAACTCCTTATTAATTTGTTGTGTTTTTGCATTTGCTTGCTGTGTTTCTCTTATTATTTTCCAATGATTGTGTATTTCACAATCTTATCGATCCGTTGCTGAAAATAACATAGGCACACCAGCACATGAGTCTATAGTACCTACATTAATTAACTGAGATCATACATAAGTGATTCTCGGATCAAGTGGTATCAGAGCTATAGGTTGTTAAGGTTAGACAAGCTTGTGTTGGATTTAGCTGTTGAATGCTAACTAGATCAAAGCTCAAATTAGGAGGAGAGTTGGTCGAAACTAATCCTGAGATTGGAAGAGTCAATCCTCAGAAGACAATGTCAGAGGAAGGTTCTGTGGGGCCAGACCCTCAATTTATAGATAGTTTCCTAGCCATAAGGTCCATGGTAGAGGAAATGTTTAAGGTCTTTAGAAAACATAAAGATGAAGATTCATCAAGCTCCAAACAAGATAAAGGAGAAGAAGAGTCTCTCCTCCGTGACCACTCAAAAGGCAAGGGGAAAGAAGAAAGCTTTCTCACACCTCCTAATAGCCCTGAACATAAAAAGAAGACATCTTTGATTAAACTAGATGTTAAATTTGATTTACCAATATATGATGGAGAGTTGAATGCAAAAAATTTGGACAATTGGATCAAACAAATTGATGTTTATTGCAGAGTGCAGAGTATCGATTCAGATAAGAGCAAGATTCAGCTGGCCAGCCTACGCCTTGGAGGCACTGCCTTGGTTTGGTGGGAAGGCAAGACCCAAGCTGACATGAAGAGACATGGTAAGACTCTTTTTGTTTGGAGTGAATTTGTTTCTGCAATCAAAAAACAGTTCTATCCACCGCCCTACATGCAACAAGCCATGATGAGCTGGAAAACTCTTCGTCAGTTGAAAGGGCAAAGTGTACAAGGTTACACCCAAGAATTTAGGAAGAGAGCTTTGATTTTAGGAATTTCATTAGACTCACCTGAGACTCTATTGAAGTACATCGGTGGTCTACAAAGCTACATGAGGCACACTATTCTCATGTTTAATCCCACTAGTATAGATGAGGTATCTGATCAAGCTACGCATCTAGAAACTAGAGGAAAGAATGGAAACCCAAAAGTTGGGGGATCATCCCAACCCACTGCAAGTAAGAATAAGGAGAAAAGAAAACATAAATGGAAAGCAAGGAAGGCCAATACTGCACAGAAAAGCAAATCTTCATGCACTCACTGTAAGAAGCATGGGCATGATGATGAGCACTGTTGGATTTTGCATTCGAAATTGAGACCTAAGAAGTTCGAGGGCAAGAAGAAGAAGACTGCTGCAACTATTCAGAAAGATTTGGGGTTGGACTCAGGAGATGAAACAACCATTGGAGCCACATGTATAAAAGGTAAGAATTCTGAAGCATCTACTAGTAATTCTGCACAATCTACTATTGATGAAGAAAATGAGAGAAAAAGACATGAGCTTTTCCATATTCGAGTTATTTCCAAACATCAAAAGATTGATACTTTGTTTGATAGTGGCTCACAAGTAAGTTTAATTTCTGAAACAATTGTAAAGAAGTTGGGATTACTGACTACACCTCACAAGAAACCATACCCATTAGGATGGTTAAATGACAAAGCACAACTACAAGTGATTAGACAATGCAAACTCAAGTTTTTTTTTGGGTTAGCGTTTGTAGATGAGGTTGAGTTAGACATAATTCCTTTGGATATATGTGGAATTGTTTTAGGAAGTCCTTACTTGTATGACAGAAAAGCTATTTTCTATAGAGCTGAGAACAAGTATCTACTCGTTAAAGATGGAATCGAATACTTTGTAAGAGCTCATAAGCTCAAGAATAATTACACTCTCATAAACTCAGGGCAGATGAAACGAATGATAAATTCATGCAAATAATTTTCACTGATAGTTGTAAAGGAAAAGAAACTTGATAAAACCAATGTATTTGAGGGCTGTGATGCTAAACAAGAAGTGATTTAGAAAAAGTTGTTTCAGAGTATGATATCTTGTTTCAAGAACCTAAAGGTCTGCCACCCAAAAAGAAAATAGTGCATGAAATTAATTTGCAACAAGATGCTCCATTGCCTAACATTGGAACAGGTTTTCTGCGTTAGAGAATGCAGAAATAAGAAGCAGGTGCAAGAGTTGCTCGAGAAGGGGTTCATCAGACCTAACACATCACCATGTGGATCTCCAACCGTTTTGGTCAGAAAGAAAGATGGCTCGTGGAGAATGTGCATTGATTACCGAGCACTGAATAAGATAATAATAAAAAATCGTTATCCCCTTCTTCAGATAGATGATCTATTAGATCAATTGAAAGAAGCTGTTTATTTTTCTAAGTTAGACTTGCATAGTGGATATCGTCAGGTCAGAGTTGCAGAACAAGATGCATGGAAGATTGCTTTCAAAACAAAGCAGGAATTATATGAGTGGCTGGTTATGCCTTTTGGCTTAACTAATGCTCCTGTTACTTTCATGAGAATTATGAATGATGTACTCAGACCTTTTCTTGATGATTTTGTTATTGTATATCTGGATGACATTCTGATATTTAGAAAAACATGGGAAGAACATTTAAAGCATGTTAAGCAGACACTAGATGTTTTAAAAAGAGAAAAACTTTATGTTAAACTCTCAAAATGTGAATTTGGCAAAACATCTTTGAATTATTTGGGACATATAGTAGGGGGTGGTGAATTGAAAATAGATCCCTCTAAGGTGGCAGTCATTGTAAACCGGCCTAAATCCAATTCAGCTACAGAAGTTAGGAGCTTCTTAGGAGCAGCACAATATTGGAGAAAGTTCATTTCTAACTTTTCCTTAATTGCAGCTCCCTTACATGCTTTAACAAGATTGAACAAGGTGTTTCAGTGGGGATGCAAACAACAAAAAGCCTTCGACACCTTGAAAGAAAAGATTAGTATAGCACCAGTGCTAGCACTGCCAGATCTTCAAAGACCCTTTGAGATCCAAACGGATGCCAGTGACTATGCCATGGGAGCAGTGTTGATATAGCATAGTAAACCCATATGTTATCATTCTGAGACATTTAATTCTGCAGTAGTTAACTATCCTACATATGATAAAGAATTGTATGCATTAGTACAGAGTGTGAAAAAGTAAAAACATTACTTAATGGGCAAAGAGACAGTAATACATACTGATCATCAACCATTTCAATATCTACAATCCCAAACTAAGTTGCAGCAATCAAGACACAATAGATGGATGGGTTTTCTACAATAGTTTCATTTAGTCATCAGATATAAAAAGGGCATACACAATAAAGTTGCAGATATGTTATCTAGACCCATTATAATTGCATATACTATACTTAAGCATAATTTTGTGTTACATGAGAGCTACATTGAACAATATGCTCAAGATATAGACTTTAAAGATGTATATGCAACTTTAAGTCAAGGCAAATGAGTAGAAGAATTGGATTATCATATGAAGGACCGACTCTTGTATCATTGTGGGAAGCTATGAATTCCACAAACTGAAAGAGTAAAGATAATTCAAGAAGCACACACTTCTCTAATATCAGGTCACTTTGGGGTAAGTAAAACAGTTGCACAACTGCAAAGGTTTTGTTATTGGCCAAAAATGAACGAGACAGTTTCTAGATATGTAAGAGGGTGTACTATGTGTGCTAAAAGCAAGCCCAACAATAGAAAACTAGGCTTGTACACTCCATTACCAGTTCCTTCTCATCCTTGGGAAAGTGTTTCCATGGACTTTGTTGGAGGACTGCCCAAATATAGGAAAGGTCATGATTATCTATATGTTGTTGTGGATAGGTTTAGCAAAATGTGTATTTTGATACCTTGTAATAAAAAAATTACAGCTGAAGAAACTGCAAAACTATTCTTTCAACATATATGGGTTCATTTTGGATTATCCACTTCCATTATATCTGACCGAGACACCCGATTTGTGGGAATGTTTTGGTCAAGTCTGTGGGAACTGATGGACACCAAACTGAAGAAAAGCACAACTTTCCATCCACAAACCGATGGTCAGACAGAAGTAGTCAATAGGACAGTGATCCAGTTACTCAGGGGATATTGCAGCAAACATCCTAAGCTTTGGGATGAACATTTGTGTTATGTGCAGCATGCTTACAACCGAGCCAAACATTCTTCCACACAAAGATCTCCTTTTGAGACCTGTTTTGGTTTCACACCAAGGTCTCCCTTGGATTTTTTCTTTGGTAAGGACACAACAGTTGAGGGACACAACGATGTGGACAGGGCAACTAGGTTCATTGAACAAATCCAAGAGATCCACCAGGCAGTACAGGAACAGCTGGAAAAGAGCCAGGCCAAATACAAGGCAAGGCATGACAAGCATCGGATGGAGCATAGTTTCCAAGTTGGTGATCAAGTCTGGCTGTATATCAGCAAGGACAGGATGCAAGGTGAAGGTAAAAAGCTAAAGCCTATCAGGTATGGACCTTTCAAGATACTTGAGAAAATTGGTGAGAATGCTTTTCGCCTTGATCTACCAGCTTACATGCACATCTACTCAGTCGTAAATGCAGATAGCTTGAGATTGTTTGAACCTTCACTAATTGAGGATCCCGAAGAACAAAGTCAATTGCCTTTTATTGATGACCTGCTACCTGAATATCTTAATGAATTACAGGAAGACACAGTTCTGGACAGCAAGGTGAGAACGACGTGCGGGGGAGATGTTGGGTACCTTAGAATTGGGCTCAGGGGTTCAAAGCCAAGCAGTGAAAAATGGATAGAGATTGGATAGGTGAGAAGGTTGTATCCTCACTTAGTCGACGCTTGAAAACCATATTTTGGTGGTCCAAAAGCTTTTTCAATGGGAAGGCCGTGATCCGAATTGGATCCTTGAAAATTATCAGAGTTTCTATGACTGTTCCAAACTATGTCAGACTCCAAAATCTTGTGAATAACGAGCTATCAGGAAGGACCTCTGGACAGTGGCAGTTGTAGCCAGCACGGAACAACGAGGACCCTCGGTCAAAGCGTGCTGACCGTTGGCCCATGGAGACCACGCAATGGCGCAAACTAGCAAATAGGGAGTCCATATCAGAAAACAGAGGCCGTTTCTGATGCACGATTAGCGCTAATCGCGCATCGCAGGATAAAAACCTCAAAGAAGGAAAAGCCCCGACACCTGGTCATGTGAAAAATAGGGAAAACCGTGGAACATTAGAGGCATTTCGGGCGGTAAGCGAGTTTGGCAGAAGACCGAGCGATGCCATACATTAAATGACGTGTGTCCGGTGGATGAGAGAGAAAACCACTCTCATCGCAGGGTAACAGTTGAGCAACTCGCCTGTGCGATAAAAGCAATGACCGTAGGATCTGGAGGCCCCAGATCAACGACGGAGATTTCACCTGATGGAGGACCGGATTTGATGGAAGAATAGGTTGAGACATATGAAATTTGGGGTCCAACGTGACTGATGAGCTGGCGGATGAATCATTTCACGGAATAACCAAAATAACGACCGTTCGAGGAAAAGCTGGCGCCCAGTTCGTAAGGAGACAAGTGGCCACCTCTCTGTGAAACGTTACACAATGGCGATGACATAGAAGCAGGGAATTCTAGCGGACAGAGGCAGGCGATCTAAAGAGCCGGAAGAGGAAGCGAATAGTCAAGGGACGGATTGGCTTTAAGCCACGAATAGACAGAGAACAAAGAGGGGATAGAGGAGACAGAATAGAGAGTGAAGCAAGAAGCAGAGAACAGAGAAGTCGAGCTGACTTGCAGAGCTAAGGCAGCATCGAGCAGACAGAATCAAGAAGGCTTGAGAGGTTCAAGCAATCCCTGTGAGGATATCTGTCGGGAAATGAGTACCAAATTGGACTCATCCCATTAAGACCGGTTGAGGTCGAGACTTGCTAAGGGGGAGTATGTGTTCTCTAGTGGCTTGGGGAATCCAAGTGCCACCCTACTAAGCATCATCTATTACAGGAGACTCAAATTGAGCTTCTCATTATAAAAACTCTGCTTAAAGACACAACAAAAAAGGCCACCAAGTGCCAACCTACTAAGCATCATCTATTACAGGAGACTCAAATTGAGCTCCTCATTGTAAAAACTCTGCTTAAAGACACAATAAAAAAGGCCACCACTGAAAGCTGGACCAGGAGACGTAGCCCAGGAGGATTAGGTGAACTCCTTATTAATTTGTTGTGTTTTTGCATTTTCTTGTTGTGTTTCTCTTACTGTTTTCCAATGCCTGTGTATTTCGCAATCTTATCGATCTGTTGCTTAAAATAACATAGGCACACCAACACATGAGTCTGTAATACCTACATTAATTAACTGAGATCATACATAAGTGATTTTCAGATCACCCTAGCTAGAATGATGGTTACATGGTTATATGCTTATGTGTTATGTTTTTATATGTTGTCATGATTATGTTATACATGTATCACGTTGATTTGTTGATCTTGCAGACGAGGTATCCTCCTTGAACTATACTAAGGTACGTTGATTTATTGTAATTTGATTTAGCTAACATGATATACCTTGCAAGAAGAATATCAAAATGGATAGCAAGATGGTAGACTACAAAGACTCTCCCTATGGATTAGACGAGCAATATGGTGTTGGGAATTCTTCCGATTTGGAAGATACACTGAGAAGCTTAAAGGAGAAAATAAGGAGTTGTAAGGCAAACAATGACCGAATCATACAAGCACAAGAGAAACCAACAAAGATAAATGCATCGATACTTCAGATTTTGTTAGAATTGCAGCGACAAGGGCCACTTCAGATTGACCATGAGAAGGAGGACAAAACTAATGGGGCATATGGTAGTAGGTCACATGGTGGTCACAGGTCAGATAAAGAGAACATAACGTCACCTAAGAAGTTCAATGCATATGACAGAGGATAGGACATTGATCGGAGGAGCAGAACAAGGATGCATGCTAGAAGCTTATAGAGTGTTGGAATTTTGGTAAAGATCATCGCAGGAGAGATTGTCTGCAGAATCAAGGTGGTAGGCCTTAGACATATAGTGCACAGGAGGCACAGATTGTTGGGGATGTTGGTCAGAGTGTTCCTCGTATTCCTTAACATTGGATAATAAACAGGCAGACCAACAGGCGTTTATCATTGAGATGGACGTAATATTTGTGATCAAGTTATTTCTATTTTGGTTGACCCTAGATCTAATTATAGCTATGTTAGTCTTGACTTGGTGGATAAGTGTAGTTTGAATAAAGAATTGCATGCAAAATTTTGGTTAGTGCAGTTGGATACAGGTACAAATAAATGAGTTCATCATTGGGTAAAAGATTGTGCATTTGATTTGAATGGTATGCCTACCACAACACATTTGAATGTATTGTCATTGGGATCATACAATATGTTGTTGGGCATGGATTGGTTATACCTTCATAGAACCAAGGTAGATTGTTATGATAAATCCATTGAGCGCTTTAATAAAATGGGGAACCGAGAGTCTTAAAAGGAAATAAGAAAGCCACATCCATTAGGATGGTGACAACTATGCAGGTAAAACATAGTCACAGGAAAGGGTGTGTGTTATTCGTAGTGCACATTTCTAGTGACAAAGGTAAGGAGGTTGAGGATGTAGATGTTTTGAGAAAGTACCCAGTTCTACAACAGTTCCAAGATGTATTTCTCAGGGATATTTTAGAGTTTCCACCTCATAGGGAGGTAGATTTTTCTATTGGGTTAGTCTCAAGGACAATTTCAGCATCAAAGGCACCTTACAGGATGAGTACACTTGAGTTGGTAGAGTTGAAGCTACAGTTGAAAGAAATGTTGGACAAGGGATACATTAGACCAAGTGTATCACCTTGGGGTGCATCAATATTTTTTGTGAAGAATAAATATGGCACTCTCAGATTATTCATTGACTAAAGACAATTGAACAAAGTGACCATCAATAACAGGTATCTGTTGCCGAGGATTGATGACTTGTTTGATCAGTTGAAGGGAGCAGAAGTGTTCTCGAAGATTGATTTGAGATCTAGATATCACCATGTATGCATCAAAGAGGAGGACATTTACAAGACAACTTTCTAGACCAGGTATGGGCATTATGAGTTTGTGTAGTTCCATTAAGTTTGACTAATGCTCCAGCTACTTTTATGTGCTTGATGAATAATGTGTTGTGTCCGTATTTGGATAAGTTTGTTATTGTTTTCATTGATGATATATTGGTATATTCTAAGAATGAGGAAGAACATGTCGAGCATTTAACAATAATGTTGAGGTTGTTGAGAGAGCATTAGTTGTATGCTAAGCTCAACAAGTGCAGTTTCCTCTAGACTGAGGTACATTACTTGGGACATGTTGTCTCTAAGGAGAGCATTATAGTAGATCCATAAAAGATAAGGGCCATCATGGAGTGGGTAGCTCCTAGAAATGTAGATGAAGTGAGATCTTTCATGGGGTTGGTAGGTTATTACTGGAGGTTCATCAGGAAATTCTTGCAAATTTCTTATCCTATCACATCATTGCAGAAAAATGTAATAAGTTTGAACGGACAGAGGAGTGTGAGGCTAGTTTTAAGCAGATCAAGTAGTTGTTGACACATGCACCAATGTTAAAGATTGTAGATCCAAAAAAAGAGTTCGTAGTATGCACAGATGCTTGCAATAAAGGAATCGGTGGAGTTCCTATGCAGGATGGACAACTGATATGCTATGAGTTGCGAAAACTGAATGAGCATGAGCAGAACTGCCCCACATATAATCTTGAGTTGGTAGCGATCATACATGCATTGAAGATGTGGAGGCACTACCTTCTGGGCAATAGGTTTGTGTTGATGAGTGATTACAGTGGTTTGCGTTATCTACTTGACCAACCAAACATGAATGGTAGACAGGCTCGATGGTTGGCCACAATCAGCGAGTTCGATTTTGAGATCAGGATTATCAAAGGTAAAGATAACAGGGTGGTAGATGCTCTTAGCAAACAGATACAAGTAAATCACCTCACAACTATGAGCTCCTATGGGACAGACTTACATGATAGGATATTGCAGGTAGGTTAGCAGGATGTCAGGTATATGGAGATTATGCACAAGTTGTAACAGAGTACAGGGACATGTACAGGTGTTAGTACAGGTACAGGTGCAGGTGCACAGGATGTGGACTATTGCCTTACAACAGATGGATTAGTTAGATTTAGAGACATGATATATGTGCCAGACAATAGTGATCTCAAGAAGGTGATCTTGAGGGAGTTTCATGCGAAACCATATTCAGGTCACCCAGGCAATTAGAAGACATTGACAAAAGTGAAGAGATTTTATTATTGGTCGAATTTGAGGAAGGATGTAACAGAGTTTGTGGCTAGGTGTTTTGATTGTCAGAGGGTGAAGGCAGAGTGTAAACATCCAGGTGGAATTCTACAACCGATTGTGATTCTAGAATGGAAATGGGAGGTCATTTCCATGGAATTCATCACAGGTTTGTTGAGGACAGTGAGATACTATGATTCCATCACGATTATTGTGGACAAGTTGACAAGGTTGCATGCTTCATTCCAGTGAAGTTTACATTCTTAGCTAGCGATGTAGCACAAGTATTCATAAGAGATGTGATTAGATAGCATGGAGTTCCAAAGAAGATTGTGTCAGACAGCGATGCAAAGTTCACTTCTAAGTTTTGGAAGGAGTTGTTTGCAGGTTTGGGCATAGAGTTGGCCTTCAGTATAGCTTATCATCTGCACACTAATGGAAAAACAGAGAGGGTCAAAATGGTATTGGAGGACATGTTGAGTATGTATGTGATGCATCAACAACGAAAGTGGGAAGAGTATCTTCCACTAGTAGAGTTCACTTACAACAATGGGTACCGAGAATATTTAAATATGAGTTCGTTCGAGGCATTGTATGGGCGGAGTTGCAATACTCCCATCAGTTGGAGTGATCTAGTTTACAAGGTGTTTATTGGATCGAACATGTTGGCAGACATGGAACAATAAATGCATGTAATAAAGAAGAATCTAAAGGCAACACAAGATAGGAAGAAGATATATGCAAATTGAAATAGGTTGTTCAAGGAGTTCCATGCTGGGGAACATGTGTACTTGCGCATCAAACCAAAGAAGAACTCCTTGCAGATTGGATCACATGCCAAGTTGGCACCACGGTTTTGTGGACCCTTCAATATTATTGAGAGGATTGGGTCAGTAGCCTATCGACTTGCACTGCCTCCGATAGTGAAAGTCCATGATGTTTTCCATGTGTCATTACTTAAGAAGTATGTTAAAGATGTTGATCATGTGATTGACTGATCTATATTGCAAGTGGAACCAGATGGATAATTCCAGCCGGAGCCTTAGTGTATTTTGCCAAAAAAGGTGTTCATGCTCCAGAACCGAGTAATCAAGCAAGTTAAGGTGCAATGGAAGCACTTTGGGCTTGATGAAGCTACATGAGAGATGTCAGATCAGGTGCGGACTATGTATCCTTCATTGTTTCCCGGTTGAGGCAAAGAAATTTTGGTATGGTGTTTTGGTTTATGTCTTGGTATATGTTTTGGTGATGATTGGTATATGTACATATGTATATGGATGTAAATACCGCCATGATCTATGTTATAAAGATCCAATAAGTGGTATGGGTGTCATGTCATTATGATGTTATGTTTGTTACATTTTCATGTTGGTTTGCTTCTTAGCAGGTTGATCATTGTAAATACTGCAACAAGCTAAGTCATAAAGCTCCATAGGTAGTATGTTTTGCTTACAACCATCTTATGGTTATAGGTGTTGTTGAACACCTAGGATGGTGTTCCCTTAAGGGGGAGGGTTCTGTAACAAGCTTCATGAAAATTCCATGCAATAAAAGTTAATAAAGGAAAAATAATAACCATGGTTGATGGGACACTTATTCCAAGTTGAATGTTGGGTAAGACATCCTAGTGTGGGTGTTCATTGGTTTATTAATGACTAATGGAATTGGAAAAGGTAATGGAAAAAGAAAAATGACATTTTTGGCACATTTATTTATGAAATAAATGGAAATTAGGAGAAAAGGGAGGTGAAAGGTCATAGGTTGCATGTGAGGAGGAAATTGAAAGAAAATAATGGAAAATGAAAAAAATAGAGGCCTAATTGATAAAAAGACTTTTAAGAATCAGTTCATAGACTTTTGTCAATTAAATTTTGGAGCTCTCTTATTATTCTCTCTCTCTCTCTCTCTCTCTCACTCTCGGACACTTAAAGTTTTCTTGGAGCACTCTTGGAGGGTGTGGCATACTTGGAGTTTTAGAGAAAGAAGGAAAAGGAAGAGCAGGAAAGCGCAAGAGGACATCAAGATCAACAACTACAATGGGTTTTTCTTGCAGGTATTGAGTTGCATGTATGTTTTCCTCACTAGTTTTAGCATGCATGGAATATGCATGTGGTTTATTGGTCATGATCTGTCACTGGCATGGAGGATTGTCTGGATTGACAGTGGATTTTCTTAGCCTTTCCATTTCCTGGATAGCCATGGTGATTGTGAATTTATTTCCTTGTGTTTTGGTTAGTTCTCATGTTTCCTTTATCTTGGCTTGAGTTACTAGTTTTTGGAAGCCCTGGTTGGACAAATGCTCTAGAAACCCTTTAACAACTTGGGTTGAGTTACTAGTCTTGGAAGCCTTGGTTGGAAAAATGCTTTGGAAGCCCTAGGTGGGAGGAGTTACTAGTCCTGAAAGCCCTGGTTGGACAAACGGTTTGGAAGCCTAGAATAAGATGTGGGTTGAGTTATTAGTCCTGAAAGACTTGGTTGGAACAAACAATCTGGAGCCATGGAAGGCTTGGGTAGAGACCAATCTAATGATGGTTTTGTGATGTTCGATAATGAGGTGAAATCACTATTTTATGGGTTGAGGTGGATGGCATCTAGAATCCTTGGATGGTTTTGGATTGATGTGTTCTATGAGATCCCACATTCATGCTTGGAATATGGCACGAGGGTGAATAACTGAAGAGAGATTTGGCTCAACCATTCTAGAGTCGAGTGGAATGTGGTAGTCTCATCTCGATTTCTATTTTTCATCCTCAATATGAGGTTATTTCTCCTTGTATTTCTATGAGTATTATACTGGTTTATATGTGGATCATATGGTTGTGGTTTCCTTGGTATTTTTGTTTCTATTATGTTGATTATGTATATGTTTTATGACAATATCTATGTATGGCTCTCATCATGTTTTTACTTGTAAACAAATCAACAATATACCTATGACCTAATGGGTGAAACTACAACTAATGTGTTGAGGCATCAATGCTTTTTAGCGATTCTTAGATGAGTATGAGACCTCTATGCTTAGATATGTTGCTTACACCTGTAGATTACATATTTGTGATATGTTTGACGAAATGCTTGCCATGGCTAATAAGGGTCCAGTCAAGGGCTTATTCAAGTATTTGCATTTGCATCTTTGTTTCATTTTTATCTTTCAATTCTGAAGGTGTTAATAAATTCTGGGTAGTGACCTAGGCTCTGGGCTTGAAAAAGAGGCTCAAATCCCAGGGACGCTGGCACAACACTGAGAAAAATAGTCCTTGGACGCTGGCATGGTTTTTCATGAGAGCGTCTAGAGCCTCCTGAATGTTGTCAGGCCCATAACATGGGAGCATCCAGAGGTCAAGAGGTCTAAAACCTCAATGGGACCGAGGGTTTTGTTACCAGAAGTATTGGGATGGTTCTTAGGGGTCCTGTAGTTGATATGGAAGGTTTGTATGATGTGTTTCCGTCTATTCCATTTCCTTAAGGTCACCTAGGAGGTTGAATCCAATCATAGTAGCCTCTCATCAAATGTTTATCCCGATTGGACGATTACTTGGGTTGATGTGGGAGGAGGGTGTTACATATAGTTTTACTGAGGCCTGTGTTATGTTCCAGATATAGTTCAATGGAATGGTGATACTTCGGTGTTATTTGAGTTGATAAACCTGATCAAGCTTACTCGTTGATAAACATTTGAGGAATGGGTTTCCTCGGGGCTGATAAACCGTTGGAAGTTGTCGGGTTGAGAAACTACTAGATAGTTTGAGACACTGAGGTATTAGTTGGTATTGATAAAGACCAAGTGTAGCCTTAGGGATGATAGCACTGGTGTTAGCACCCACTGATAAACTAATTGGATGAGTGGGCTCTTCACCCCTGCAGTAGTTAATCCAACTGATAAACCTCCCCTTTTACAGATGTAGTTTCTCCAAAACTAAATTGTGACTTTGTATGCCTAGATTGAACCCTCTTGGTTGTTGTGTATATTTGTGGAGATTCATTGCGGTGTTACAACTGAGTGTTGTTGATAAATCACCTGAGAAATGGAATCTATCTCTTATCATTTGTTGAATCGTTTATAAATACCAAGAAATTACCTCCTCAGACCCCGGATCTGGATCTGGGGTAGTTGACTGCAAGAAAAAATAACAATGTAGTCAGCCTATTAGGTGGAGAATTAAAGTCCCTCTCTTAGCTTCTAGTCATCTAATTATTAATATAAGTGACTACTTGCATTTCCATGCTTATTTATATAATGTGAATATTGTTTATGTTGTGATACGGTACTTGCTTGATTGGCTTTCAAGTGAAAAGTATATCTTTGTGTTGGAACACAATGTATTATGAGTTGTTATCTTATTCGTAAGGGCTTTATAAGTTCTATGATGTGAGATGTTCTTGTATGGATCATTTATTTATGCTCATGAATGAATTATGTATTAGCAGGTTCATGTTAATGGTTAATCAATCAATACACTGATTGTATGTTTATACTCCTTTTATGAGCACGTGTAAATGGTTGTCCGACCTTTATGTAATGGTTGAGAAGGCCTGTGAATAACATGGGGTGAATTTGGTTTAATGCCCCCTTAGGATTGATCGAGTGTAAATCCCATGAGCAGGGAGTTATCACCTCTATATATGAGAGCCAATGGGCTCCACTATGTGTTGCTATAGCACAGAAGTAAGAGGCAGACTGAGAAAAACCACCAAGTGTTAGTGGGAACTTCACAGGAAGTTTCCTGTTACTTAATGAGGTCATACCACAAAACATTATGGGGTGGCAAGTTGTGTAGGTGGCGCGATGATGGAGACCCCAAGATGGAAGGTATTTCAATCACTAAACAATAGAGTTTATCATTTGTGTTGCTTCCTTGAATGAAGGTCTTCTCCTTATCCTAACATGAGGGCGAGGAACGACAATTTGGATGTGTCGTAGGAGGGATCCATGACAAACATTAGAAATTTATTATAACGATAGTTTACTGCACTGCACGAGGAATCGAGACTCTGGTTGTATCTAGGACAAGGTCTACATGGAAGGATGACATGGATGGGATTTTGGCGTGGCAAATGTATGACGTGACACATGGTAGGAAAAAATGGCCCTTTCGGATGGCCATGTGGCCTGTTTTTTGTATGGCACATGGTACCTCTAGAAGAGGCGAGGTGGGCAAGTGATGCCAACATGATGATATCGTGGATCACAGTTCATAGGGAGTTTTATAAGCTGGTGATGTGGAGTTAACGAGAGCTATAAATAAGAATATTCTTCATAATTTGGCAGGGAATTTATCATCGCGTCGCGGGGTTATCTCGTCATTGGAGTGATTCAAATGATGTATGTCGTGGTTAACAGAGGCTAGTGAACTAGAAACCCACCCAAAACTTTACATGTGGAATCACCATCGTGCTGCGGAAACTTAGTGGGGAATCGTCAAAGGATTAACGTGAGGGTGCTGCAAGAGCCATGGTGGGGGTTGCAAGTGAAGTGGCATTTCCACCTAGGCTAGTTAAGACACCCACGTGGCAGTACTTCTGGATGTGGCAAGGGTTAGTGGCCAAATTTTAAAGGGGCATAAATTTTGATATGGGTGTCATATTTTGATAAAATTTATATCACGAAAAATATCTCAATGAGATGAATGCTATGGTGTAGCCCAAAGTTGGTTTTGCTAAATTTTGGAAAGGAGGAATTTTGTAACCCCATTTCCATAATGGGACCATGGAAGTCGGATTAGGGAAAAGTAACATCTCCCATCCAGCTTGGAGAGTCCAAGGCAGTGGGAGGCACCATTACAAGGTGGTATCAGAGCAGAAGGTTCAACACTAGACCTCTGGAGATAAATATTTGGGACTCTAATGCAATATGGTAATGTACTAGAGTACATTTCAAATTAATGCTAAGAGAATGGCTCAACATTGGGTTGGATGGGGCCTAGAAACATGGTTCTAGAACTCTGTTATAGAGTGTAAAAGGTACCTGGATTGATGATGTTTATTGGTTGTAGCATCTAATTGTGGATTGCATGTGGTATGCAAGTATTTGATTTTATATGATTGCTATTTTCTAACTGATATGCTAACTTGAGGTGTGATGTTCAAATGGATACACACCTACAGGCTTATTGCAGTTGAACCAAGGTGAGAGTAAATATGATTGCTATATGTTTGATTGGCTAATAGGCTTAGAAACATGGTTCTAGAACTCTGTTATAGAGTGTAAAAGATACCTGGATTGATGATGTTTATTGGTTGTAGCATCTAATTGTGGATTGCAAGTGGTATGCAAGTATTTGATTTTATATGATTGCTATTTTCTAACTGATATGCTAACTTGAGGTGTGATGTTCAAATGGATACACAGCTACAGGCTTATTGCAGTTGAACCAAGGTGAGAGTAAATATGATTGCTATATGTTTGATTGGCTAATAGTGGTGTGTATGAAAACACATAAGAAGACACCAAGGAACAAGGGATGAGTAGTAGAATGGTCAATATAACACTGATAGATCCCAACATGGTCATGAATATGAGTCAATAGAGAAAAAGAGAGAAGAGGGTTCTCGTGATTGGATGGATACTCTTAGAAGTCATAGGGATGAGCTAAGGAGATGCAAGGCTAACAATGAAAAGATTGTTCGGGCCCAAGAAAAGCAAACATAAGTGAATGTAGTTATATTAAAAACATTTCAAGATCAGAAGAGATAGAAACACCATGATCTTGGAACTAGCTACAAGTTTAAGCAAAGTTCATCAAGCCTTGGAAGACAAGAATTGAAGGATGATGTTGTAGGAGGTAGCAGATACAAGAAAATACATAGGAAGGGAAGTGAGGATACAAAGAGGGGTGGAACTCCTCTAAGCACTCTAGAGATGAGGACAATTATGAACAACTATCTAGCGTTGAAACAAAAAGGCATTATTAACAAAGAAACAAGGGAAAGGATTTAATGTGCCATAAGAGTTCAAGAGGGAAAATCCTCCTACATTTTATGAAGAGGTGAAGAGTTCAAGAAGAAGAGCTATTCTGGAGGAGATTTGACAGATATTTTCATGAGAAGTACTTGTCTGAGAGGTACTATGACAACAAAACCAAGGTATTTTATGAGCTCAAGTTAGGGAATATATTAACTAATGAATATACAACCAAATTCTTGGAGTTTTTGAGATATGTTCCCTAACTCAAGGATGAGAAGCCAAAGACTCAAATGTATCTCAGGAGGTTTCCACAAGTGTTCAAAGAATGAATAGAGTTTTATGAGCCACAAACTCTAAAGGATGTTATCAAGAAGTTGAAGTACTGCTATGAACAATCCAAGCACAAATATGATTACAAGGTCGATTTAAAAACAAAGGGAAATTCTAGCTATAAGGGAAAGGGGTAGAAAACTGTAGGATGCCAACAAGTTGTGTTGCCCACTAAAAGTAGGTGACCCCATATGAGAAATTTTCTCCTGGTCATCCAATTTAGCTAACATCCAACAACCCCTAAAAACCATTGAGTAACCGATGTGATGTGTCATTCTTATCTCTACCACCTACATCAATTGCATGTTTCCTCGCCCATTTGTCAAGAGCACGTGTTGGAAGGAGGGAAATCTGATCCAAGGGGTATTTTATTCATTATGCAATTGAATTCTTATGCTTATTTTCTCATTTGGTCACTTGACATGGATTATGGGGTGACTTGGAAGAAGGAAAAGTTTTGACTATGGTTTTGTTCCCTCACCTTGAATCGGGGGTTAATCTTCAATCCTAGTCCAGTGGGACCTCCCATAACGACCCATGGCTTTAGGAAGGGAAATACTTTGGAAACCATGATTAAGATAGCATGGTCCCATTGTCCCACTTCCCTCCATACATTATGAGCCCTATAATCCACCTCCCATCTCCAGGTTCACTTAACCATTGGTCCATTGAGATTTAGCACACCCCCTCCCATTTTCTGCATATTTGGGTCGAGCCTTGAAATTTTTCCATGGGAGGTTGATGCAGCTAAAAGAAAAGGAAAGAGAATATCATGGCCACAAGCAAGAAACAAAAGAAAGAAAATTATAAAATGAAAAAGGTGGTCGTGACACTAACATTGGCACGTGGGAAAAATCCAAGCATGAGCTCTATCCCTTACCATTATGGCCATCACCCAATCCCTGAGATCAATGTTTCGCTACCACATCATGGAAAATAAATTTTGCTTGTCCCAACCCCTGGTGGGCGATGAACTGCCCCACCATTAAGGGAGTAACCACTGCTACACATCATTCAAAGCATGTCGTCATTTCCTAGGGCTTCGAGCAGTAATACAAAGAAAAATCAAGAAAAAGAAAAAGGAAATAAGAGGAGTGGAAAAACAAAGGTCGGGGTGACTTATGCATCCATGATTTCTCCCTCCTCACATCTGTACACCTAGAATGTGGAATTTCTCATCATTTCTACCCCTTTGACCATGGAATTTGGCCTTGAGACCCCTTTTCCCCTATGTTCCATCATTATTCACATGCCACCTATTGATTAAAGGATGTACCGGGTACCTATCTTTCCCCTTAGGAGATGGGAACACCCAATGGGGTTGTCCATTAGCCACTCCTACCTAGGGAGGTAGCACTATTATGTGATCAAAGCCCCAAATTCAGAAAGGAAGCCTCCTTGAGTTTTGTATCTCGGAAGGTACTTCTAGTCTTGTGCCTTGACTAGAAGGACCTTGATTTTCCTCTTTACGGGCTTTCATGTGACATGCAAAGTGTGAAAGTGAGTTGCACGCATGTGAATGTGTTACACATGACATGCATGAAATTTTCATGTAAAGCAAACTAAATTGATGACTTGTACTTGAGTCAAAGTAGAGAAAGCTAAAGATAGGGTAGTTAACTAAAGTAAGTCACTTAGCTTTGGTTAACTTGACAAGCTAATTTTGGCCATCAATATTAGCTTAGGAAAGTTATAAATTGTGCCTAAAGTGAGAGGCTAAGACACAACAAAAACACGATATTAAGAGAGGCTTCTCAATGAGCGTGCGCTGGGTCTAAGAGAGTATAGTGAGGTTGGTGATCAATTTTGTATTTTCTCAGTTGCGCCATTATCCCAAGATGGGAGCCCAAGTAAGTTTTGTGATTAATTTATTAATGAAGAATGGTTGATTGGGCAGAAATTTGTTTATGTGTGCGATTCAAATCGAGTATTTTTTCTTTTGCTCAATATTTTGGTTAGGAACTTAGGCGTTTATTCATTCAGTTAATAATTGTTGGGAACCGAATACCAGGTGTTGGATTCGGGAAATTCTAACATTGTATCAGAGCCCCAAATTTGACTCGATCTTGGAATTATAGGTGTCGGTTCATATCAGATCGCCGAAGCTAGGTTGGGTAGGATCATACGAATGCGATTTTTTTTTGAGCTGAGAAAAAAGTATGATTCAAAAAAATAATGAAGGTAAAGAAGAAAAATAAGGGGGTTCCATTATTATTTGAAAAATAATAATTAAGAAAACGAGTATGAATGGGTTGTGTTGTGGTAGACTGTCAGCCTAGCTAGTTGTCAACCAAGCCACCAGTAGTAGTCGCTTCCAAGGAAGCTGGCAGCTAGCCAATCAACCGAACAACAACTATGAAACCAAGGTCCAACACAAGCTCAGGGGTTTGGAGGTGAGTTCAACATGACCAAACAACACAAAAAAACAATAACCAAACACAAAACCAAGTCGTCAGTTAACACTTCAAGGTTGTGTACAAGTGGTCAACAAGGTCAAGCATTGACTAGAACTCGAGCTTGTGGTAGTGACCAAACTGATAGAGCCTCCTAGTTGACAGATTTGGTCGACGTTGAGACAGGAAGAACCCACAAAGATTATGCAAAGATTGTGGAGGGTGAAGCTAACATTGTGGAGATTGAGCAAAGGGTGGTTGACTTGTCATGGTGTGCTATATCATGGGCCGAGCCAGTGGCTATGGAAGAACGTTGAGCCATGGTCGTGGTGAACAGTATTGAATTACATTGACAAGCCCATGGTTGTGGTGGAACAACATGAGACGCGTGGTCAAGGTTATGGGTCATGATGCAGTCGTGGGCCATGACACCATGAGGTTGTGGAGAGAGACGTGAATAGTCTGTTAATGCCACAAATATGTGAGGAATTTGACTCAATGTCAAGAGGGGTCGATGTAGTGGCATCGTGTAGGTGAAGTTGATAACACAAAGTGGTTAAGGTAGAACAGTGATGACTGGTTTGGATTGCGGGTGGAATTTAGTCCGCAACCAACCTATAGGAAGCCTAAGCCAACAGAGCCACATATTAAAGACTGAGCATGGATTACGACATTGTAAAGAGCAACGTGAAAAGGGTGAAAATTTAATGTTGGTTAGTTTTATAGAGACGACTACTAAGTTAATTTATGGGGATTAGTCGGATGAGGTAGGAAGTTTAAGCCCATGGAAGGAGCATATTGTTCTGTTATTTAAGGAGAAGGAGTTGTGCTACATCATGGAGATCAAGTAATTTTTCTTTTGTTAAATATTTTGATTAGGAAATTAGCCGTGTATTCATTTAGTTAATAATTGCTAGGAAACCAAATACTAGGTTTTGGGTTCAGGAAATTCTAGCAAGTCTTGTATGAAGTGTCATTTTTCCCTTGATTAACAAGCTTGGTCCACTTAGATGCACTAATGATTATTGTAACTAATGGTAAATATGTAGCACCATATATTGTGTGTGATTGGTAGGTGGTTTTCATTAGGAGATTGAAAACTAAACTAGGGCCCAAGTCCACTAAGGAGCATTATGATACCCTACAGGAGAAGCATTGAGAGCCATGGAACTCCTAGTAGTTGCAGAGCATCATTATATCCATGGGCACCCTCAACACCTTAGTATGCATGCACTTTACCCCACATTATTCATGAGATGATGCACTTCGACTAGCATGCCCTAGCCGACTTAGCAATGATCATGTGGTTTTGCAGCTGATCTGAGGCTCAGATGAGGTTTGTCTCACCCCTTGAGACATGGGAGGGCTAGCACCATCCTCGGAGCCCTCAATGTTGGAGCAGTACGAGGCTATTTCACCACCAAGAGAATCACATTAGAGGAAATTTCAGCCCAAAAGTGGTCTCCTAAGGAAATAAAATAAAATAATAGTTAAAATAATAAAATAAGAGTTATGAATTTTGGAGGGGAAAGAAGAAAACTAATTTTTTTAATTGTATTTTCGGCTTATCTCCTTGGAGGTTTTCAACATGTTTTTTAATGTATCTTTAATTTTTATCAATGTGGGTCTTATCAAAAGTATGCATAATGGGTATTTGTTTGATGTGGAATTTATTTCCACATCCAATGAGTGTCTACACTTGAAATTTGAGTAAACTTATAAGGAGATAAACCAAAAATACAATTAAGAAAAACAATTTTTTTTCTTTTCCCTCCAAAAGATTTACATGTACTTCTTTATAAATTTAAAATATTTTGATTGGTTTACATATTATGACATGGGAATTATATAAAAATTTAATGGGCACTTTTAGGATAAAATTTCCTCTAATTGAGACAAGTTTTGTGCCTAAGTCACAAACTAGGGTCCACAAGATGATTTGCATGGAAGTCTAGGGGCCAACCCCTAAGGATTGATTTTAGGAGCCCTCTACACACATTTTTGCACATGAGGACCTCAACACATGCCTCCAAGAGGCCTACACATGTACGACGTCAACATTTTAGCCTTCTTGTGGGTTTATTCTTATGTTTACACATTGGCTACTGGGTTGGCCTGTGACTTAGGGTGGCCTTTGACATTACTTTATGACTTAGGAGGGGATTCTTGTCTTAATTCGAGTTAGCAGGACTCATATATATTAGAGAGACCTCATTTTAGATCTCTCATCATCACACTTGGAAATTTAGGACCTCTTAGAGGAATTCACATTTCTTTCTTTATGGCTATTGGAGATTCTTGGAATGCATTTTGATGCGTGGAAGCTAAATTTGGATCATCTTTCAAGCTATTCTTTGATAAATGGATGGATATATTACATATTGTGTTGTAAGTTCTCTTTGTTGTATGTTATAATTTTGAATGTCTAATGAATTTTGAAGGCTATCTATATAATTGTTGCATATGTTACTCATGCATAACATGTAATAAATGTTTCTATTGATGAATCTTTTTTAAAGCTCTCCCAAGAAACTCCATTTATCATTAAGTGGGTAAATGTTGGATTTTGATACCGAAGAAATCAAATTTCGACCTCCTTAGAAATGAATTAGGCTTATCTAGATCATTCTTGACTCCATATGCCCAAAGGACAAGGCACTAGTCCAAGTCTTTCATGATCATCTCAAAAATTTCTCCATAATTTTCTCTCCTTAAATTTGGTCCTTTTAAGGCTAGGAAGAAAAACTAGGGCTTAGAGAAAAAATTTAGGGAGGATAATTTTTGGTGATTTGAGAACCTAAACATCAATAAGTGGTCCTATGTTGCATGACCTATCAATTTGGTGGGAATCCACTCAAATTTCATCCATAAAATCTCTTGCCTTAGGTTTTTCCCTAATAGGGAAACCCTAGTTTCTCCTTCAACTTGAGAAATTTCTTGAAGGTTTCATGAGCCTTGGCTTATCTTTTATCCATATGACGAAACCTTTTCTCAATGGTATTGACCTTTGGAATCCCTAAAAACATAAAACCCTAGGTATTGAACCCTCTTTTCTAGGTATTTTCATAGAGAGCGAATTGCTTCTTGTGAATCCTTGAGCTCTTATTGTGTCTCTCTTTGAATGAGTCCTAGTAAGATCATCATGCACCTTATTCATAACATATCTATTTCAACTGATTTCACCCTTATCTCGACTCCTCCCATCGGTGAAAATTCGTAAAAAGAAGGGGGTTTTGGCTAAGGTGACATTGGACCTCTACCCTATTGTTAGCACTTTATCTAGCTTTTGTCTTGTACGGTTTCCCTCTCTAAGGCCTGCTAGATTTTGTGGTAACTTTTTCACTGTTGTTTCTGGAGACATGAAGTTGTTGGGTGTGGAGCTTGATTATCCTCGTGATTGTTCAAGGTTTTTACGTTTCAATCGTGTTGGATCCCTGTTCCTAATGGGGCAACAATGTCGCCCTTTTTAATCATCGTTGGGGGGGGGGCTAGGAGGGGGGAAACAACGAATTTTATGCCCCCCGCCCTAGTGGGGGTTTGGGGGAAATTCCCTCGAAGCTAAAAATATATGAAAAATTGTCTTGTAAAATATTATAATTTCGTAGTCAATATGGGTCGTTCATTACACGGATGATCTGGCAGTAGAAGTTATGTTAATTTAGGGTTTTTTCCCTAGAAGGCAACCCTTGGTTTATATGAGGAAATTGTATTATGATTATACGATTATTCTAAGCGAGAGAGAGGGAGGAGGAGGTTGGGTGAGAGCAAACAGGAAAGTACAACATATATGCTGTAGGTTGTATCTCTTCATTTTGTTGGATAATATAAAAGGAAGGATTGAATGTTTCTTCGTGGATGTAGCCCAAATTGGGCAAACCACATATATCTGTGTGTCTCTTGTTTTATGCGTTTCTATATTTGTGTTTCTGCAACATTTTGTGTATTTCATTGCTCTGTTAATTAATTTCTAATATAATCGTGTGCCTTATCCCCATATAATAATACAAATCCTTATTTGGTGAATCCATTGGAAGAACAAAGCCCTTGTTCTTCATCGAACCTCAAATGCAATTCTTGTGCGGTGAAGCAAGGATCTGTCAAGGATTTTTGAATCCACCCTGGTGAGTCCCCATTGATTGTTATACAATGCTTGAAGAAATGGCTCCTTGGGATCTGCATGATGTTGACATTAATGAGTTTCTCGATATAGAAGAAGGGAAGTGGGACATTATCCATCATTTAAAAATGATCTGATATATTGTATTGATGATGATCTTGTCCCTCCATTTTCCTCGTATCGCTCCTAGCATGTTCTTAGGGACAGTGATGGGAACGATATGCCTAAGGTTGCTCTTCATTAAAGGTTCATGAGTTTGATTGTTGAATTATCCATTCTTTGGTTACAAGAGAGGATCTAATTAAGCAAGTTGTATTCCTCTTCCTCATCCATTATTCTTTTTCATGATGCTTGGTTTTCTTGTTTTCCTGCTTCCCACCCTTACCCTTCATCGAGCCAATTTTGCAGAGGATGTGATATTTTGATACCATATCTCATGAGAAATCATATGAAAAAAAGATGTTATATTGATATAATGATATGTTGGTTACATTGGTTGTATGACTATACTTATCTCATGCATTAAATATCCACGTTGCATGATGGTGTAGGTGCATTGCATATCACTTTTGCATACTGCTAACATCATCATATTATATTCTCATGCTATATTAGATTGAACCTAGAATAAATTTTCTTTTCTGTATGGTTTATTAATTAATGAAAAACATGGGTGATAAAAGTATGCCAAGTGCAGATGCTCCCAGATAGTTTTATTGTGGTGTGCAAGATATAGGTTTGTGGTCCCAGGAGACCGCCAAAGTTCTCATGAACTCCCCGTTTAAGTAAATGAATCATGTGCTCTAAGATGAGCTCATGTCCAAGTTGGAGCCAAATGTTACCCACCAAAAGTTGGTGACCTCATAGGATAATTTTTCTCATGGTCATCCCATCCAGGGGATAACCAACAACACGTGACAACCGTCGAGTAGCCAAGTGATGTGCCATTCTTATCTCTATCACCTGCATCAGTTGTATTTTTTCTCATCCATTTGCTAAGAGAACATGTTGAAAGGAGGGAAATCCAACCCAAAGGCACTTAATTCATTATGCAATCGAGTGCTTATGCTTGTTTTTTCATTTGGGCACTTGACATGGATTATGGGGTGACTTAGAAGGAGGGGTTTTGACTGTGGTTTTGTTCCCTCACCTTAAATGGGGGGTTAATATTCAATCCTAGTCTAGTGGGACCTCCCTTAATGTCCCATGGATTTATGAAGGGAACTACTTGGGAAAACCTGATTGAGAGAGTGTGGTCTTGTTGTCCCCATTTCATAATTATCACTTTCCTCCATACATTATGAGCCCTATAATCCACCTCCCACCTATGGATTCTCTTGACCATGGGTCCACTGAGAATTAACACACCCACTCCCCGTTTTTGCATATCTAATTCAGGCTTGGAAATTTTCCATGGGAGGTTAATGCAACTGAAATAAAAGGAAAGAGCATATCATGGCCACAAGAAAGAAACAAATGAAAAAAAAATATAAAATGCAAAAGATGGTTGGGACATTAACATTAGCACCTAGGCAAAATCCAAGATTGAGCTCTACCCTTACCATTATGACCATCATTCAATTCTTGGGGTCATTTTTTCCATACCACATGATGGAAAGGAACCTTTGTATGTCCCAACCCCCAGTGGGAGATGAACTACCCCGCCACTAAGGGGGTACCCACTACAACACATCATTCAAAGCATGCTCTCATTTCTTATAGCTTCGGGAAAATATACAAAGAAAAATCAAGAAAAAGAAAAATAAAATAAGAGGAGTGGAAAAACAAAGGCTAAGGTAACTCATGCATCCACAATTTCTCCCTCATCACATATGTAGGTCCAAAATGTGGAATTACTAATCATTGCTGCCCCTTTGATCATGGCATTTGGCCGTGAGACCTTGTTTCCCCTTTGTTCCATCATTATTCACATGACACCTATTGATTGAAGGATGTACCAGGGACCCATCTTTCCCCTTACGGGTTGGGAACACCCAATGGGGTAATCCATTAGCCACTCTTACCTAGCGAGGTAACACTATAACGTGATTAAAGCCCCATATTTGGAAGGGAATGCTTGTATGAAGTGTCATTTTTCCCTTGATTAACAAGATTGCTCCACTTAGATGCACTAATGATATTATACCTAATTATGAAGATGCAACACTGGATATTGTGTGTGATTGGCAAGTGGTTTTCATAAGGGGTTGAGAAAGTTATCTGGGCCCCAAGTCTACTGGAGGAGCATTATGACACCCTACAGGTGAAGTGTTAAGAACCATAGGACTCCTAGAAATTACAGATCGTCATTACATCAATGGGAACCCTTAGCACCTCAGTATGTCTACACTTTCCCCCACATTAACATGAGATGATGCATTTTGGACTAGCATGCCCCATTCAACGTAGCACTGATCACGTGGTTTGGCAGCTGATCCGAGGCCCATATGAGGTTTGTGTCACCCCTTGAGACATGGGAGGGATAACACCATCCTCAAAGCTCTCAACATTGGAGCAAAAGAAAGCTATTTCACCACCAGAGGACCCATGAGGCCAATTTTGTGCCCCAAGTCCCAGATTGGGGTCCATGGGATGATTTGCATGGAAGTCTAGGAACCAACCCCTAAGGTTTGATTTTAAGAGCCCTCTACACACATTTTTGCACTTGAGAAGCTCAATGCATACCTCAAAGAGGCCTACACATGCATGATGTCAACATTTCAACCCTCCTGGGGGTTAATTCTTATGTTTACACATTGGCTACTAGGTCAGTTTGTGACCTAGAGTGGTCTTTCAAGTTACTTTATGACTTAGGAGGGGATTTTTGTCCTAATTTGAGTTAGTAGGACTCATATACATTAGAGAGACCTCATTTTATCTCTCTCATCATCACGCTTGGGAATTTCATACCTCTTAGAGGAACTCACATTTGTTTCTTTGTGGCTATTGGAGATTCTTGGAATGCATTTTGATGTATGGAAGCTAATTTTGGATCATATTTGGAGATATTATTTGACAAATGGATGGATATATTACATGTTATGTTGTAATTGGTCTTTGTTGAAATATGGCAACAAAAATATTCCAATTTAATTTGTCCTTGAATTAAATTGTGAATTAAAATCGAATTTAGTCTTAACAGCTACTTGGAAATAATTAATTAATTTATTTTCAATTAATTATTTGGAGAAATTCAAGTTAGAAATCTTTTTGAAGTCATGCAAGAGTTATTCCTTAAATTAAGGTGATAAGATTGAGTTATATTTGAGTTGTAATTAGTTAACTCAGTTTACTGAGTTAAGTCCAGTTAAATTAGTTCCAAACTGTTTGAGGAACTAATAGTGAGTTAACAATCAGTTGAGGCATTAAAGCACTTAACTAGTGCTACTCCAGTTAACTGAAGATTCCCTCATCATAAACTCATGCATGTCTATTATGAGAAAGACCTAGTTGAGATTAATGTTGAAGGACAGTGTACTATCAGTTGCATGTGTTTTCTCATGGAGAAAACTCATGCATGCAATCAAGGATTCATCCTTGAGGATTGCACAGTTTTGAAGGCTTGGTTTTCCACTTGGTAATAGGAAAATCATCCACAAGGAACAACGCAAGGAAATAGGAGCTTGGAGGGTAGAGAGAAAGGCTGGAGAGAAGCCAAGATTTCCTGTGAACATCTGTGAGGATTGTATTGAGAGCTGGCTAGCTGTGAGAGCTAAGGATTTGTATAATTCCTATGTATTTCCACCATGTATGATAATACAATAGTGTGGGGTTTTTAGCTGAGGCTTTCCCCAAAAGTATTTTCATGTGTATTGTGCCATTGATTCTTCTTCTTCTAGTTATATTGTTCAACTCGATCTTTAAGCTTCTGCAAATTGATAGTAGAAGTAGGTTATAGTATTCTGCTTTGATTTATATTGCATTATCGGGTTAACCTATCACAAATTTTCTACATGGTATTGGAGCTATGAACAATATACTAAGAAGAGAATTCGAAGTTTGAAGTTCGGGGTTGTAGGTGCAAATCGAATTCATATCATACTTCAAGGTTGGCCAATGGTGTTCTATGGCTTGAGACTCGAGTATGCCTTGGAAGGTAGTTCGAATTACATAACATGGAAAGATAGAATGGAGGTTGTATTAGAAGACAATAGCTTGAAGGAATTCATTGATCAAGAAATCCCAAAGCTAGCTTCAACTAATGCACAAGAGTTCGCTGAGTGGAAGAAGTATGTGACGAAGGCGAGACAGATCATCCTTGAGGGAGTTCGAGACCATATTGTCTCAAGTCTCCATGGGAAGGATACTCCATTTTCAATGTCGAAGACATTGAAGGACCTCTACCAGAATAGTAGCGACCAAAGGAAATTGGTGCTCAAGGATAAGCTTCGAAGAATAAAGATGGAGAAGGGCGATACTATTTCCACATATCTAAACAAGATCACCACCTACAGAGATGAGCTTGGCAGTGTGGGAATAATTACGGTCGATGATGATATGGTGAGCCTCGCTCTCCTTGGCCTTCCAAAGAGTTGGAATAGCTACCAGGACTCTGTGAATGAAAGGGAGAAACTGTCAGATTGGGAACGCCTATGGTTGGATATTATGCAGGAGGAGATCAGGAGGAGCACACGAGATGGTTCTTCATCCAAGAATGATGATGAAGAAAATTTGGCCTTAGAAAGTAAGGTAAGGAAAGGGAAGGGGAAGGCTTCCCGTTTCAAATTGAATTCTTCTCATGGAGGGAAGAAGGGTGACATGTTTAAAGAAGATTCTTTAATTGTCACAAGATGGGACATTATGTGACTAATATCCCGTCAAAGAATTCCAAGGATCGGAAGGTGAGGCATTAACCTCTCAGTTCAAAATGGACTCCTCATCGCATGCATGGTGTCATCGATGACGGGTTGTGTCTGGTATCTTGACAGTGGAGCCTCATTCCACATGACCGGTGATAAAAATTTATTCAGTGCCTTGGAGGACAAAGACCTCAAGATGCACATAGAGATGGGTGACGACGAAAGGTATAGTGTTTCAGGAGTGGGCACAATTGCTTTTCAGAGGGAGCATGGAGCTCCTCTCACCTTGACAGATGTGATGTATATGCCTGAACTGAAGAAGAACTTGGTATCGGTCGTGATGTTGGAGGACAAAGGCTACGATGTTGTCTTTAGTAAAGGAAAGGAATTCCTAAAACTCATAGCCACGAGTTAGACCAAGAGGAAAGGGATTAGGGTGAAGAATTTCTATAAACTAGAGGTAGATGATTGTGCAACATTGAGTACGAAAGCAGAACTGGTGCAAAGCCAAGACATTGGCAAGTTGTGGCACAGGCGGTTGGGACATTTGCATCATGGGGCTTTGAAGATAATGCAAGAGATATCTACATGACTTCCCAAAGGTAAACTTGAGCAAGTTGACACATGCAAAGATTGTACCTTGGGAAAGTACACCAAGTCTTCCTTTCATGATCGAGACAGTCGAGCAGAGGCTATCTTAAAGTGAGTTCATACTGATTTGTGTGGACCATTATCGACGACATCCACAACAAAGCAAAGGTATTATGTGATTTTCGTTGATGACTATTCTCATAAATGCTGGATTTATTTCATGCAGAAGAAGGACCAAATTTTCACAAAGTTTTGTGAGTTCAAAGCTTTGGTCGAGAAAGAGTCAGGGAAAAATATCAAGGCCTTGAGAAGCGAAAATGGTGGAGAATATGTCTCTCAAGAGTTTAAGGACTTCTGTGCAGCGAAAGGAATTAAACGAGAGTTGATGGCACCTCATAACCCACAGAAGAATGGGGTGGCCGAGAGGAAGAACAAAACTATTGTAGGGGCAACACGGGCAATGCTGCATGACCAAGGCCTACCACTTCACTTGTGGGCTGAGATAGGCAACACATCGGTCTATTTGCAGAATAGAAGCCCACATCGCATACTTGGGATGAAGACACTAGAGGAATCTTTCTCCGGTAAGAGACCAGATGTGGGTCACTTTAGGATCTTTGGCTCATTGGTATATTTCCATGTGACAAAGGATGCACAAAAGAAGCTTGAGCCGACAACAAAGTTGGGGATATTTGTGGGGTATACTGATACACCTCACAACTATCGGGTGTACTTGCCTACCAGTCGGAGGACAGTGGTTCGCAGAGATCTCAAGTTTGATGAGCAGAAGACCATGCGAGTTTCCCTTAAGAGGGAGTTCCAACTATAGGCTGTGGAGGAACTGTTGGTTCCTAAGGAGGAGGAACCTTAGACTGATGCGGAGCAGCCGCATGCAGAGGTTCCAGGAGTGGAGACATCCACTCAAGCAAAGTCTTCCAGAGATGGACGGAAGCGCACAAGAGAAGCTGACAGATTGCTGGAGGATGTGACAGAGAATGTGGGAGCACCATCTTCTCAGTGCAGATAGAGGAGGTCACCTGAGAGGTACATTGGATACATGGCCCTTACTAGGGAATGTGTTGAGACCGAGCATCTTTCTTTGAGGAAGCAGTGTAGCAGTTGATTTGGGTTGATGCTATGGTGGAGGAGTATGACTCCATAGTTCGTAACAGTGTTTGGGACGTGGTTCCGAGACTGGAGAACAAGTCAGTTGTGAGTTCCTGTTGGCTTTACAAGGTAAAGAAAACTGTTGATGGTAGTGTGGAGAAGCATAAGGCAAGATTTGTTACTTGTGGCTTTTCATAGGTCAATGGGATTGACTATGATGAGACTTTTGCTCTTGTTGCAAGGTACTCATCTATCAGATCTATGTTGGCACTATCAGCACATATGGGTTGGAAGATCCATCATATGGATGTGAAGACTGCATTCCTCAATGGCCAGATTGAGGAAGAGGTATACATAGAGAAGCCGAAAGGTTTTGAGACCTTCGATCGTGAGTTGCATGTGTGCCAACTCAAGAGAGTGTTGTACGGGCTGAAGCAAGCACCTTGTGCTTGGTATACTAGGATAGACAACTATTTCACTGGGTTGGGCTTCACAAAGAGTGAAGTGGATGCGAACCTGTACCACATCGTGGTGAAAGGTAAGTTGTTGATCATCATAATTTATGTTGATGATCTCATATTGACTGGTGATGATCAGTTGATCGTGTCTTGCAAGGAGGACCTTGCAAGAGAATTCGAGATGAAAGACATGGGTCTCATGCATTACTTCCTTGGCATGGAAGTGTGGCAGAAGGATGGGGAGTTGTTTGTGTCTCAAGGCAAGTATGCCAATGAGATACTCATGAGATTTCACATGGAGAAGTGCAAGCCCATGCAGACTCCTCTAGTAGGCAACTGGAGGAAGGAGGTTGCTACTTCAAGAGAAGTGGTAGAGGCTACTATGTACAGGCAGCTTGTGGGTTCACTGATGTACTTAGTGAACACATGACCAGATTTGTGCTATGTAGTGAACCAACTGAGTCAAGCGATGGTTCAGCCTACCAAGATGTTCTGGAAGGCGACAAAGCATGTATTGAGATACCTTAGAGTCACATCTCAATATGGATTATGGTACAGACGGATAGAGGGAGTGAAGCTACAGGGCTTCACTGATGCAGATTGGGCAGGGAGTCCATCAGATTGGAAGAGCACATCAGGAGGGATTTTCAACCTTGGGTCAATGACAGTTTCTTGGTACAACAGGAAACAGAGGTTAGTTGCACTCAGCTCGGCAGAGGCAAAATACATGGCTGCAAGTCAGGAAACATGTGAGGCCATCTGGATGCAGAAGATCCTAGTTGGTTTGTTTGATCATAGGATGGATCCAACTGTGATCTATTGTGATAATCAGAGTTGTATCAAACTCCTTGAGAATCCAGTATTTCATGATAGGTCCAAGCACATCGACATTTGATATCATCATCTCAGAGACTGTGTAATGAGGAGGATCATGTTGCTGCAGTATATTTCAACAGAGGAGCAAGATGCTGACATTTTGACAAAGGCATTGTCAAAGTGTAAATTCAAGTTCCATAGAGACAGGATTGGGGTGGTAGATAATCCCTTTCTTGTTGAGAGGGAGTGTTGAAATATGGCAACAAGAATATTCCAATTTAATTTGTCCTTGAATTAAATTGTGAATTAAAATCGAATTTAGTCTTAACAGCTACTTGGAAATAATTTATTAATTTATTTTAAATTAATTAGTTGGAGAAATTCAAGTTAGAAGTCTTTCTGAAGTCATGCAAGAGCTATACCTTAAATTAAGGAGATAAGATTGAGTTATATTTGAGCTGTAATTAATTAACTCAGTTTACTGAGTTAAGTCCAGTTAAATTAGTTCCAAACTGTTTGAGGAACTAATAGTGAGTTAACAGTCAGTTGATGCAATAATGCACTCAATTAGTGCTACTCCAGTTAATTGAAGATTCCCTCATCAGAAACTCATGCATGTCTATTATGAGAAAGACCTAGTTGAGATTAATGTTCAAGGACAATGTACTATTAGTTGCATGTGTTTTCACATGGAGAAAACTCATGCATGCAGTCAAGGATTCATCCTTGACGATTGCGCAGTTTTGAAGGCTTGGTTTTTCACTTGGTAATAGGAAAATCATCCACAAGGAACAACGCAAGGAAATAGGAGCTTGGAGGGCAGAGAGGAAGGTTGGAGAGAAGCCAAGATTTCCTGTGAGCATTTGTGAGGATTGTACCGAGAGCTGGCTAGCTGTGAGAGCTAAGGCTTTGTATAATTCCTATGTATTTCCACCATGTATGATAATACAATAGTGTGGTGTTTTTAGCTGAGGCTTTCCTGAAAAGTATTTTCATGTGTATTGTTTTAAGCTTTCACAAATTGATAGTAGAAGTAGGTTATAGTATTCTGCTTTGATTTATATTGCATTATCAGATTAACCTACACATATTTTCTACAATCTTTTTTGAATGTTATCATTTTGAATATCTAGTGTATGGAACTATTGCTTCTAGATTACGCTAGTTTGTACCCTAATTTGTCAAAAATAATTTTTGAAGGCTATTTAGATGAATTTTGCATATGTTACCCATGCATAAGATGTAATGAATGTTCATATTGTTGAATCTTTTTTAATTCTCTCCCAGGAAACTCCATTATCATTGAGTGGGTTAATGTTGGGATTTTGATATATAAGGCATAAAATTTCGGCCTCCTTAGAAATGAATTAGGATTATCTAGAGAATCCTTGACTCCATATGCCCAAAATATAAGGTACTAGTCCAAGTATTTAGTGATAATCTCAAAATTTTCTCCATAATTTTCTCTCATTAAATTCAATCATTTTAAGACTAGGAAGAAAAACTAGGGCTTGGGGCAAAATTTTAGGGAGGAGGCTCTTTGGTGATTTGGGAGCCTACACATCAAGAGACAGGTCTAGGCAACATTACCTATCAATTTGGTGGGCATCCACTCAAATTTCATCCATAAATTCTCTTTCCTTAAGTGTTTCCCTAAGGGGGAAACCCTAGTTTCTTCTCCCTCAACTTGAGGACTTTCTTGAAGGTTTCATGAGCCTTGGCTTAGCTTTACCTTTGTAAATCCAATAATTTCCTAAAAACATCAAACCCTAGGTCTTGAACCCTCCTTTCTAGGTCTTTTCATAGAGAGTGAATTGCTTCTTATGAAGCCTTGAACTTTTATTGTGTCTCTCTTTAAATGATTATTAGTGAGATAATCATGCACCTTATCCATAGCATATCTATTTCAAGTGATTTCATCCTTACTGAGACTCCTCCCATTGTTGAAAATCTGTAAATAACAGGGGGTTTTGGTTGAGGTGACATTGGGCCTCTACCCCATTGCTAACACTTTATCTAGCTTTTTATCTTGAAGGGTTTCCCTCTCTAAAGCCTCCTAGATTTTATGGCACAAGGTGGAAGTCAGAGGTTCGTCACTACTTCTAGCTATGACCAACCCTCTAAACTTGCTAGAGAAGAAGTGGATGGGTCTAAGGGGCAACCCATAAAATGTTGGAAGTGTGGGGAAAACCACTTACAGAGGGAATGACCTCAGCTCTAAAAAAACTGCCTAGGTCTATACAATGTATTGGAAGCCGAGACAGTCAATGACATAGCTCAAAGTGATACAGATATATATATGTAGCATTGGGCAACAATAAGATGATCACCAAGCCTCAGTGATTGAAATGGAAGGTATAATCTACGACCAACTTGTTTCAGTTTTAATTGATCTCCGCTCAAGTTTTAGCTATGTTAGTCTTAACATTGCAGAGAAGTGTGCACTATAGTAGGGAGCACACAAGGAATCATGGTTAGTCAACTTGGCCATGGGGATGAAGAGACAAGTTGAGAGCATGGAGAAATCATGCCTAATCTTTATAGGTGGTATGCCCACGACTGTGAACCTTGATTGCTAACTTTAGGTGCATACAACATCCTCATTATGATGGATTGGTTGGAAAAGAGCAAGACTAAGTTTGACTACTACAAAAAGTAAATTGAATGCTTCAATAATAGTGGGAAAAATATAATGTTTCAAGGGAAATTGAAACTGGTGTTATTCATGTTCGTAACAACGCTGCAACTAAAATGATGTAGCCAAAAAGGGTGCAAATTGTTTGTTGTCCAAATAACCAGTGAGTCTAAAGGTAACGACAATAGTTTGAAGGAGCACCCGGTTCTAAAATAATTTGAAGATATATTCCTTGAGGATATTCCTGGATTTCCACCACATAGGGAAGTTGATTTCTCCATAGAATTGTAACCTGGAACAACAGTGACATCTAAGGCCCCTTACTGAATGAGCACGCTAGAGTTGATAGAGTTGAAGCTACAACTAAAAGAGATGTTGAAAAAGGATAACATTAGGTTGAGTGAATCACCTTGGGGAGTGTCAATTATATTTGTAAGAAATAAATATGGCACATTAAGTTTGTGCATAGACTACAAACAACTCAATAAAGCCACCATTAAGAATATATATCTATTGTCGTGAATTGATGATTTTATTTGATCAGTTGAAGGGAGAAAGAGTATTTTCAAAAATTGTTTTGAGATCTAGGTACCATTAGTTATGCATAAAGGATAAAGATATTCATAAAACAACATTTAGAACTGGGTATGGGAACTACAAATTTGTGGTTGTGCCCTTTGGGCTTACAAATGCTCCTATTGCCTTCATGTGTTTAATAAATAATGTGCTAAATCTGTATTTGGACAAATTTTTATTAGCCTTTATTGATGATAGATTGGCTATTCAAAAACAAAAGAGGAGCATGAAGATAATTTAGAAACAGTGCTACAATTTCTAAGAAAGCATAAGATTTGTGCAAAAATCAACAAGTGCGAGTTA
This sequence comes from Pinus tabuliformis, assembly GCA_031772625.1. Taxonomy (NCBI): domain Eukaryota; kingdom Viridiplantae; phylum Streptophyta; class Pinopsida; order Pinales; family Pinaceae; genus Pinus; species Pinus tabuliformis. The sequence continues at coordinate 828,421,096 of CM062816.1, forward strand.
TTTCAATACTTGGGACATATAGTCTCAAAGGAAGGTGTGGAAATTGACCCATAAAAGGTTAAATAAATTATGGAATGGTCAACTCCACAAAATGTAGGAGAAGTAATTTCATTTATAGGGTTGGAAGGCTACTACAAGAGGTTCATTAGGAATTTCTCTAAGACTGGCTATTCAATCATCACATTGCAAAGAAAAGGGATTAAATTCTAGTGGATACTGGAATTTCAAGCCATCTTTGAGAAATTAAAACATTTTCTCTCCCATGCACCAATGCTGAGGATAGGAGACCTGAATAAATATTTTATGGTGTGCACTGATGCGTGTAGGGAAGTTCTGGGTGGGGTCCTCATGCAAGAAGGAAAATTTGTATGCTATGAGTCTAGGAAGTTGAACGAGCATGAACAAAACTATGTGACTCATGACCTAGAACTAGTAGCAATAGTCCACATGCTACAGATGTGGAGACATTATCTCCTTGGAAGAAAATTTGTAGTGATTACAGATCATGGAGGGATAAAATACTTGTTTGATCAGCCTAAGTTGAATGCCAAGCGGGCAAGATGGTTGGCCTTGATTACCAAATTTGATTTCGAAATCAAAATACATCAAAGGAAAAGAGAATAAGGTAGTTGATGCACTCAGTAGAAGGCTACATGTGGCTCATGTAACTGTTATCACCCCAAGTAACTCTCCTAGGTTGTATATTAGAGATGCTCGAGAACATTACAAACTCAACAAAAATGTTGGAAAATGGTGGATGAATGGAAGGAATGATGCATTTTCAAGCCAAATAACCACTTCTACTATGCTTAACCCTAGAAATGGGTGAACACCCCCAGACTACAAGGCTTTAGACCACCAATTACTCACAGTTTAAGGAATAGGCGGAGATGGAGAGTACTGACCACACCAGCAGATGCACAAGACCATGTGATGGCCGGTTGCATCCAGTAAAAAGGTTTGTAAATCTATTTCCTAATGCTCAGACAGGATGACATCTCTCTGGCACCAAGACAACAGAAACCTGCATACACATTCAATAATACCTGCTAGATTCTAACACAGAGGTGGGATGACAACTCCTCTAATGCTAAACATCAAGAGTACATGAAAAATGCATAACAAGCACAACCTAGAACAAAGAAGAAGTGGAAAGTAAGCAATTGACAGCAAAAGAAGCTTGTATTAGCTGAAAATGAAGACCATACGCTGCAGGTATCACAGTAGTTACAGTTTCCGGAAGTTGAACTTTACATCAAAATAACATTCATCAACCCTCAACCTTCTGTCTTCTGGATATATATATAGAGGTTGATTACAAACACACTTTGCTATGTTATATGAGGAAGGATCATAGTGGACCAACAACCACATTAATTCTTTGGAATGGGCCTCTGCCATGATCTGACTGTGTCTGCGCATGAATGCAACCTTCTCTGATGTTCTGTAGTCCTTCTCAGGCAGGTGGAGTGTTGTATGAATGAAACTCCATAAACTGGTAAATGCCGTTGACTGCTCGAACTCTGCATTTTCCTCTTCGGCCATGCTTTTCTTTAAATGCAGTTGTTGAAGCTTTATTACGCAGGGTACTGTATTCCAGCCTACTTCTTCCCTTGGGTACACAGGGCAGGCTATGAACAGAGACAGAATGGCGGAGACATGACTGTGACGGGGACAAGGCTCGGCCGTTAGATCGCGTGGATTAACGGTGAGGATCTGTCGGAGGGGAAAATCAGGCAGAAGCGGGTCAAAGAGGTGTGGGCCGTCGGATCCTAAAATTGAACGGTGGAGATTAGATTATGGAGGTTATCAGGAGGTGACGTGGAAGGAGCAATGTGAGCCGTCGGATCGCAATTGGGCAGATCTGACGACGATCGGGCGCAAAAAACACGCGGATGATAACGGGTGAGGAAAGGCGGTTTCGGGGGTGGGCGGTATTCCCCGCACTGCCTTTAGACCTACAGCGGTTTCCATATATGGCCGCGCGATCCAGTCTTTGCACGACACGTGGCTGAAGTGACGGGGGGGAAACCACTTCCCCTACGAATTAACGGGCGGGCAAGTCGCGCGATCTCGAGGAGCGATTACCGTCCGATCGTGCGATGGACGGTAGATGGCGAGGAACATGCACGATGTTTAATCGTGCGGGAAAAAGGGCTGCGACCATTGGATCACGACGATCAATGGCTGCGGTTGCGAATGCGGCAGAGGCTAATATGGGCGTGGTTTCGTGGGTTAAGCGATCGGGGACAAAGAAAAGCGGGTTTAAAGGGAAAAAAGATTCACACTCAGTTTCGAAAGAAAACAGGGAAAACGGGGAAAGAAGAGGTTTACGGAGGAAACAGAGAAAGCAGGGCTATGGAGTGTAAGGGAAATGGAGGGGAAGTGCGGAAAAACTGCTGCGAGCACCTTTTCGGCATAAACCAATCACCAGCCCTGAAATTGACCTTCAATCGCTGAAGCTTGTAGCAGAGCTAACACTGGCTCCTTCTGGGGATGAGATCCTCCCTGTGAGGTATCAAGAACTGCAGACCAATGCCTTCGTAAAAAAACAACTTAAAAACATTTGCCTAGTATCCATTGGGCATGGAGTCAAATTAAGTCTATACCTAAATAACACAATTACAATATTAAGGCTTGAAAACTTAAAACTTCAAAAACTGCCCATCTGCTGGGCCACCAAAATTGTTGCCTGTCAGCCGGTTCATCAAAAAGCTGCAAAACTGGATTGATTTGATCCTCTACCTCAAAAATTTTGGGGCATTTGACCTTAATAGGCAGATATGGATCAAACCTCATCTCCCTTCTGTGTTCTCTCTTCCTTGGATGTTCTTTATGTGAGCTTCTGTACACCTGCTGAATAACCACTGTTGCTGTGTACTTATCTTTGTCACCTGTGGCCTGCACAATAAATATGAATGGTGTACCAATATGTTCATGTGTAGGGGACACATAAATATTATCTGCTTCTGAATCTTTCTTTGAACAATCCTCATCCAAGGAGGAGTCCCACAACTGTACACCCTCTTCCTCTGTCATCTGGCAAGCTGCCATTTTAATCTGTGTGGAGGCCATATGAGCAGGCATTAGGCTATCAAGACTGAGATGATCAATATCAGCCTTGGGCTTTGAATTATGGCCTACCTCAGAGTTCAAGGAGCAACTTAGAGGGATTGTCACTTGAGCAGACAGAGAAACAGAATATAACATGGAGCTTTCCTCTCCCTTTTTGACCACTAGGCTAGGGATGATAGCAGGCTGGATAATTTGTAGATCTGCATAGCCATGTGAAGATGAGCTGGCTTTGGGCACAGGTTCTTGGAGGATGGTGGGACCTATTGCTGGCTGCTTCTGCTGGTCAACTTGTTGTTCTGCAACTACAACAAATTGTTGAGCAGTGCCTTTGGATAATGCTTCTTCATATGTAGCTCTGGTTAAGAAGGGGGCACTGCCCTTCTCTTCCAAACCATGGACCTCCTCCTCTTCTTCAAACAACTCTTCTTCCATGACTAAATTCTGACAAAGGGTCTTCACCCTTTGATCTTCGTTTACATCTTTGTTTCTCTGCAAAATTTGCAACTGCTCCTCTGTTCCTTTATATGGATTTGGCTTTGAAAGAGTAAAGGAACAAGGAGCTCTTGCTTCCTTAGAATACTTCTTAGCCTTTAATTTGGAAGCTTTAGAGGCCAAAAACTCAATCATCCTAGCTAATTCATCGATCTCAGGATCTGAGGATGATGAGGACTCTCCTCCCTGTCTTCTTCTTTCAGCATCACCTTCGAGTATTTCTGCAGCAATGATGTTTGCTTCTATTTCAAAGGTTGCATCTTTCATATCAACCAAAGAAGTACATCTTCTTTCTCTTAACAACAGGCAAATCTAAGAATCGAAAGCATTGGAATAAGTGCATAAGTAATCAGAGCAGAAGTAGGAGTAGGCTTTATTTCACATGGTATTCTGTTGTATATATGGTTGAATCTCTTGTTGAAATCAGACAACAGCTCACCCTCTTCTCTCTGCAAGTTCCCAAATTCAGTATGATAATAGAGCGAATCTTTATTATCCCCCCAATGCTTTAAAAACACATCATCTAAGGCCTCAATATCTGCTATATACCTAGGGGGTAATTCTCTAAACCAATTTCTAGCTTCTCCCTCTAGGCTTTGGACAAAAACCCTCATCCAGACATCCTCTTCATTGATATCCAGGTTATCAGCATAGCTATAAAAGGCCTCTAAATGCTCTTACGTTGTTACTCCTTCTGCACCAATAAAATTAGGCATATATTCTTGATAATCTCCTGCAGGCATGGCATTTAAAGGACCAGGCAAGACCAAGGGTCCATATCTAGCAGCAACGATTCTTTCTATCTTTGTAAGGGCTTGCTGACCTGCCATGGCTATGGTATATGAAAGGATATTGGTGGACTGAGTGGTATGAATCAATGAAAAGAATGACAGAGACAGAGGAATATGATGGACAACATGGATGCTTCTTTGAATTGAAATCCGAAAGGGAGATGAATGACTAAGGCACTCTATGAATCTCTGAAGGTGACTTTCACTAACAGAGATAAATGGAATTTCTAAGGCTTACCTAGTCCTAATGATCCTTGCTACGAGATTTTCTTCTGCTTAACGATCTTCTCAGGATCAGGCACTGGTTCAGCTGGTGATTTTTGAGGATTTCTTCGAGTATGTCTCACAAACTGAGCCAGAACTTCAATGTGGAGTCGCCAAAGGTTGGTATTCCTCTAGTGGAGTCGCCAGATAGATGATTACAACCAACACATGTGCCCAACCCTTGTCTATCATCAAAATCTGGAACTGTGTCGTTTTCCCAGGGAAGCTGAGCTTCAACCTCCTCTCCCCGGCAACGGCGCCAATTAATGTTATCACCCCAAGAAACTCTCCTAGGTTGTATATCAGAGATGCTCGGGAACATTACAAACTCAACAAAAATGTTGTAAAATGGTGGATGAATGGAAGGAATGATGCATTTTCAAGCCAGATAACCATTTCTACTATGCTTAACCCCAGACATGGGTGAACACCCCCAGACTACAAGGCTTTAGACCACCAGTTACTCATAGTTTAAGGAATAGGTGGAGATGGAGAGTACTGACCACACCAGCAGATGCACAAGACCATGTGATGGCCGGCTGCAACCAGTAAAAAGGTCTGTAAATCTATTTCCTAGTGCTCAGATAGGATGACAACTCCTGGCACCAAGACAACAGAAACCTGCATACACATTCAATAATACCTGCTAGATTCTAACACAGAGGTGGGATGACAACCCCTCTAATGCTAAACATCAAGAGTACATGAAAAATGCATAACAGGCACAGCCTGGAACAAAGAAGAAGTGGAAAGTAAGCAATTGACAACAAAAAAAGCTTGTATTAGCTGAAATTGAAGACTAGACGCTGCAGGTATCACAGTAGTTACAGTCTCCAGAAGTTGAACTTTACATCAAAATAACATTCATCAACCCTCAACCTTCTATCTTCTGGATATATATATAAAGGTTGATTACAAACACAGTCTGCTATGTTATACGAGGAAGGATCATAATGGACCAACAACCACATTAATTCTTTGGAATGGACCTCTGCCATGATCTGACTGTGCCTATGCATGAGTTCAACCTTCTCTGATGTTCTGTAGTCCTTCTCGGGCAGGTGGAGTGCTGTATGAGTGAAAATCCATAAACTGGTAAATTCCGTTGACTGCTCGAACTCTGCCTTTTCCTCTTCAGCCATGCTTTCCTTTAAATGCAGTTGTTGAAGCTTTATTACGCAGGGTACTGTATTCCGGCCTACTTCTTCCCTCGGGTACACGGGGCAGGCTATGAACAGAGACAGAATGGCGAAGACATGACTGTGACGGGGACAAGGCTTGGCCGTTGGATCGCATGGATCAACGGCGAGGATCTGTCGGAGGGGAAAATTAGGCAGAAGCGGGTCAAACAGGTGTGGGCCGTCGGATCCTGAAATTGAACGGTGGAGATTAGATTATGGAGGCTATCGAGAGGTGACACGGAAGGAGCAATGTGAGCCGTCGGATCGCAATTGGGCAAATCCGATGGTGATCGGGCGTGAAAAACACGCTGATGATAACTGGCGAGGAAAGACAGTTTCGGGGACGGGCGGTATTCCCCGCACCGCCTTTGGACCTACGGAAGTTTTCGTATATGGTTGCGTGATCTAGTCTTTGCGCGACACGTGGCTGAAGTGACAGGCGGGAAATCACTTTCCCCGCGAATTAACGGGCGGGCAAGTCGCGCGATCTGGAGGAGCGACTACCGTCCGATCGTGCGACGGACGGTAGATGGCGAGGAACATGCACGACGTTTAATCGTGCAGGAAAAAGGGCTACGACTGTTGGATCACGACGCTCAACGGCTACGGTTGCGAATGCAGCAGAGGCTAATATGGGCGCGGTTTCATGGGTTAAGCGCCCGGGGACAAAGAAAAGCGAGTTTAAGGGGAAAAAGGATTCACACTGAGTTTCGAAAGAAAACAGGGAAAATGGGGAAAAAAGAGGTTTAAGGAGGAAACAGAGAAAGCGAGGCTATGGAGTGTAAGGGAAATGGAGGGGAGTGCGGAAAAACTACTGCGAGCACCTTTTCAGCATAAACCAATCACCAGCCCCGAAATTGACCTTCAATCGCTGAAGCTTGTAGCAGAGCTAATAGTAACAAATATGAGTTCTTGTGAATTTAATATTCAAGAAAATATTAGAGGCTGAGCAACAAGCTGAACAATATCGACACTACAAGAATGCTTGAAGCAAGAGTCTGAAAGGGCACTAAGAAAGAAATATTCTGTCATAGAGGATGAACTATTGAAGTTCAAAACTAGGTGGCATATACCTTGTGTAGGCGACTTGAAGAAGCTCATATCTAATGAGTTTCATAAAAGACCATGTTCTAGTCATCCTGATTATAAGAAAATGATAACCACCATGAAGAAGTTGTATTATTAACCAAGTATGGAAAAGGATGTGACAAGGTACATCGTCAAATTCTTGGAGTGCCAGTAGGTGAAAGTTGAATGTAAACACCCATAAGGATTTCTATAGCCAATTCCCATTCTAGAGTGGAAATGAGAAGTCATTTCCATCACTTTCATTATTGGGTTGCGAAAGACAGCTAGGCAACGTGATGCCATAATGGTGGTGGTGGATAATTTGAGCAAGGTAGCTCACTTTATAGATGTTAAATCCATTGATAAGGGAAGTAATATTGCCTAGACTTTTATAAAAGAATAATGGAACTACATGGAGTACTCAGGAAAATTATTTCAGATTGGGATGCTAAGTTTACATCCAAGTTTTGGAATGAACTATTGGCTGGTTTTGAGACAAAATTAGCCATAACATGCCATACTCAGGTAGATGAACAGATTGAAAGAGTTAATAGAGTGTTGGAAGACATGTTGAGAATGTAAGTCATGCATCAACCAAGGAGGTGGGAATAATTTCTTCCTTTCGTTGAGTTTTCTTACAACAATCGATACCAAGAGTCATTGAAAATGAGTCCATTTGAAGATTTTTATGGGATGAAATGTAACACTCCTATTAGTTGGAATGATCCAGTGAAAAGGGTGCATATTAAACTTGACATGTTGAATGAGTTGGAACGTGAAGTGGTTTCTATTAAACAAAAAATGAATATAGCTCAAGACAGAGAACAGAGCTATGTAGATCAACGAAGGGCGCACAAGGAATTTCAAGTTCGAGATCATGTGTATCTTTGTCTCATACCAAGAAAGAGTTATTTAAGGATTAGGTAATGTGCTAAGTTGGAAACACAATTTTTTGGGTCATTTAAAATTATGGAAAGAGTGGGGCTAGTGGCCTACAAATTTGCATTGCCACACACAATAAAGGAACATGGTGTATTTCATACTTTTTTGAATAAAAAGTAGGTACATGATGCTAATCATGTTGTTGATTGGTTTGTGGTATAGGGGGAATTTAGGGGAAAATTCTAGCGAAAGCCACTGTGCATTCTGGATCGAAGGCAAATCATGCTCCAGAATCAAGTAATCAAGTAGGCCAAGGTGTAGTGGAGGCACTTTGGACCAGATGAAGCCACATGGGAGATGGTTGAGTAGATGAAGGTATCATACCCATTTCTGTTTACTTGATAAGCAAATGTCAATATAATGTAAATGTAAATGAATGTAAAGAGTGGTGTATGTAATCTCATGTAAATTTCGTGTTCAGGTATAGATAAGGGGGTGGGGTATGTGACAACCCTATAGCTAATCCCTCTTGTAAATATTATTATGAATTGTAATTCATGTGAATAATGTGGAAATGTAAACACATTGACTAGCTAAGGAAGTGGAAACGAATTCAGAAGACTAAGGAGGAGGACTTTCTTGTAAACCCCAAACCTTGCATTTATTTTTATCACCTAAATCCCTATTGGTTTGATGGCCCTATTGTTTAAACATCTAATGGAGGAAATGGGCCTCCTATCAAGAGGATGAGTATGTAGGCTTTCCCTCGTAGATTGTGTTGACAGGGTCAACACACGAGAGTAAGTTGGAGAAGAAAAGTCCTGACGAGGAGAATTGGAGGGAGAGTCTAGATTGATGCACATCCCTGTATTAAGCAGGAGGATAATGGGGAAGCAAAATGGAGTGTGGCAATGGTTGTGGTTTGCTTAGAAGGATTGAGTTCTTTGAGAACCTATGTTCCACACTCATGGGATAGATTCCTTGAGCTTTTACTAAGGCATGGGTTATGTCCACATATTGATTACGGAGGCCTGAGTTGTACTTGTGCATTGTGTTACTAAGGATTGTGTCTGTGTATTGTTTTATTGAGGCTTGTGTGTGCTCTTGTGTTTCATGTGTCAAAAAGGTTCCAACGAAATGGTGATACTCAGGTGCTATTTGAGTTGATAAAATCGCTTGGGCTTACTCGCTAATAAACACCCGAGTAGTCACTTTCCTTGGGGCTGATAAACCAATAAAAAGTCATTGGGTTGAGAAACTACAATCTAGGCTGAGATACCTAGGTATTGGCTAGGACTGATAAACACCAAGTGTAGCCTTGGGGCTAATAACACTTATGCTAGCACCCACTGATAAACTACCTTGATGAGTGGGCTCTTCACCCCTACAATAGTTAATTTTGCTGATAACCTCCCCTTTTACATATATGGTCCTTCCCTAGAATTAAAATGAGAATCTTTGTGCTTAGCTTGAACCCTTGTGGTTGTTGTGTAGATTGATGGAGAGTCACTATGGTGTTACAACTAGGCGCTGTTGAGAAATCACCTGAGAAATTGATCCATATTGTTTTACTTCAAGGATGCATTCATAATTTCATTTTAAAGAGCATGTAACCCTAAGTGCATACACATAAAAGAATAGGAAAATAAAAGGCAACCATAAAGAGAAAGGGACACAAAAATTTGATAACAGAGTTAATCCTGCTCGAATATGTCTCTGGACCTTTCTCAAAGTGGGGAGGCATTTTCATTAATCTCAGAGAAAATAAAAAAATGCATACATGGAAAAATTTACACCTTATACCTGCAATGGCCTGAAAATGCACAACTCTGCTTAATAAATGGACAAAACAGTTGGATTTGTGGAGAAATTTTGTGAAATTTGACTATAAAGTTGACCCAGTTCTGTTACAGTGACCTCTATTGACCTCTAGGGAATCTAAAGATTCCCTGCAAGATTCTCTGTAGAAATTCCCCTTCATGGAATCTCTCAAAAATGCGTCCATAGAGGGCATGATTCCAACCTTGGAAAGTTTCCACAGGTCGCATGCTCCATTCAGTTCCACTCTCCCCTCGACGCTCGGTGTTGTGAGAGGCTTAAATACAAATATGTGGGCAGAGGTTTCAATACAGCGCCAGTTGGCGCATTATTTGGAGCCCTCAAGTGGGGTTTTTGGTGACCCATAGGTTGTGAGTTTGACCGACGGTCCTCCATTGTCGTGTTATGAAATTTGAACTATGCATTGGTTTTATGGTTTGGCATCATTATTTATTTGGGCACCAGTTTTGGTGCTGCTGACAACCATTCCAGGTGGGTTCGACTCACGTCGGTGCCTGCTATATTATATGTGTGTGTGTGTGTGTGTGTTGGGGTTAGGTTGGCGGGGTTTGACCGTCCGCCACCTTGCCCATTTTTTATTATTTTTTTGAATTCAAAAGAAAAGGGCACCAAAATCATCGCCAAATTTTTAGATGTTACCATAAAAATTAAATAAGCGACAATTTGGTCACTTCTATTTGCTAAAAAGTGCTAAAATGTAGCTTAATTAAGAAAACAACTTATTGCCAATTGGGTGCCATGAAGCACGTTATGATTGGTGCATACCGTTGACTGGGCTGCCGATTGTGCTGTTGATGTCATCATCTGTATGACTGACATCATCTTCCATGTGTTGTTCCTTGATTGGCCATCTGCTGACCATATTACCACGCCATCATGGTGAGATCAACATCTGTACTGCTGACATCACCATTTGTACAACTGACATCATCATCCGTACTGCTGACATTTGCTGCCATGTGGTGTTACACCGGACAAATCCCTCTTGCAAACAAGAGTGATCTCCCTAGATCCTTGACAGAAACTAGAAACAAGCAAGACAATTGAACTGACTCTTTCCCTAAGTTGGACTTGTTTGAATTATAAGAATTAAGGCTAATGGATGAGCCTCTTACCTATTTCACGAAATGCTTGATGAAGATCCCTTCTTGTGATTTAATGCAGATCCTCAATGCTTGACAAGACCTACAAACATAAACGATAAAAGGATCAAAAGCATATGCGATATAATAATCCAAACAAAACTTAACCTAATGATCAAGGAATTTAGGAATTGAATTTGCCTTCATAAACATTATAAACAATTATAAAACATTCATCATTCCAATAAGACAAATCAATGGGAGAAAGTTTTCATTTGAATTAATCAAAGATAAAGAGCATCCTTACAACCTCCACCTTGATGTCGTGAGGTTCCTCCCAAATGCCTTCAATCTCCTCCTTAGATGACAAGCTTTCCAATCTCAAACTAACAACATAAGTTTATCTTCTCTGAGTTCTGACCTTCGCAATCCCTTTACCCTCTAGTCATTTTATGGGCCAAAAGGAAGAAGTTTTAGATGCAAAAGAGGAGGATGAGATCCCTTAATTGAGGGATTAGATTTCCATGAGGAAAGGGATTAAGATGCACCATCTGAGGGTTATAGTTCAAATAATCATCACCTGGAAGCTTTCAGTTGGGAAATATTCAACCAACTATGTTTCTAGAATGTACTTTTTATTTTTACTTTCTTGAATTCATCTGCGTGGGTTAATAGTGGCAGACAAAGCGCATATCTACACTGTTCTCAAAGTTAAATCGCATATCTACACTATTCTCAAAGTTAAATCTAACGAATGCACGGGAAAAGATAGGAAAATCAGTGCAGGTGAAACTTGACAAGGTGTGACAGCTATTTTCCCCAAATTTCTCATCTACTTCAAGATATTTTTGGTTGTTTGACTTCTAAGGGAGTTCATTCAAGCACGTTCATAGATGGTAAGAGACCCATAAACTGATCAATTGTCATGGCGACAAATTGACATGTAACACGTGGCAGCCCGTGGGTCCTGCCTGCAAAATTTTTAGATGTTTCTCAAAAAATTCAACAAGCCATAACTTTCACATATGGTGTTGGATTGAGGTGTCATTCACACTGTTTGATTCAAGATGACAAGATCTTCAATTTGACATAAGTTTCACGGAGTTTTGGGGACTTAAAAAATTTGGCCTTTTAGGATCCTCCTAGTTCATTCCTAGAAAGTGGGGGAATTTCTCCCTAACTTTCTCCTTTTCAATCCAATGCGCCTTACTTGGATGCATCTCCTTGAAACCACTATGAAGGTACTCCATGTCTCCCCATTGTGAAGTCCTAGTACTCTTGTGAAGAATGATGTATTTAGGTAGTTTTTCTAAATACTCAAGGGCAAAATTATCCACCGAACAAACCTGTCCAATATCCTCGGCTTCCATGATCAAAGGAGGCTCGTAGAGCTTCAAGTTTTCAACATTCACCACTGAATACATCTGCATGTATGCTGGAAAGTCAAGATGAAAACCATTCTCTCCAATCTTCTCCAAGTTAGTGGAAGTACCACATCGAATTGGTCTCAATTTCTTGCCTTCCCCTTTCATTCTGTCCTTGTTGATATGAAGCCACACCCTGTCTCTAACCTGGAATTGATGATCAACTTGGTGCTTGTCATGTTGAGCCTTGTATTGAGTTTGAATTTTATCCAATTTTTCCTGTGTTGCCTAGTTAATCATCTGGATTCGCAAGATGAACTCCTGTTCCTTTTCCCTGTCACTTGGTTCACTAGATTCCTCATCTTTCCCAAAGACCATGTCTAAGGGATCCTTCCGAAAATATCCAAAACATGTCTCGAACAGTGAGCTCTGGGTGGATGAATGCATGGCCATGTTGTATGCATGCTAATGCACGTAAGGAACTTTCTCATCTCATAACTTGGGAAGCTTGCCACAATAGCCCCGAAGCAAGTGAATCATTGTGCGGTTGACAACCTCTGTTTGTCCGTCGGTTAGTGGATGAAATGTTGTGCTCCTCTTCAATTTGGTGTCAATCATTCTCTACAAGCTTATCCAAAACTCCCCAAGGAATCGGGAGTCCCAATTAGATATAATGGATGTGGGGAACCCAAACTGAACCCACACATTGAAAGAAGAGTTGAGCAGTTTGCTTTGCAGTTATCTGCTTTTTACATGGCATTAAGATACACACCTTACTAAATCGATCCACTACGACATACAAGTAATCATGACCTTTCCTAGACATAGGAAATCTCCCAACAAAGTCCATAGACACACTTTCCCAAGGACCACAAGGAACAAGGATTGGTGTGTAGAGCCCCAATCTTCTACTAGTAGTCTTGCAAACAAACACATCACATATCCCTTTACATATTTTGATTTAATTTCTTTCATGTGAGACCAATAACAGAACCTTTCAAAATGATGCAAGGTTCTTCATACTCAAAAATGACCTGACATAAGAGATGCATGTGCCTCTCTGATCACATGGATTCTTTCATTGGTGGGAATACAAAGCTTGCCAAGATGGTACAAAATTTTTCCCTGCAAATGGTATTTGTCTACCTATGATCCATGGGTTAGCTTTTCATAAATATCCTTGAAATATTCATCAAAAACATATTTCTCAACGTAACTTTCACGAGACAAAGAAGCATTTTGCAAAATAGTAGAAGCTGAAATAGGAGAACAAGAGAGAATATTTTCTACTTTGTTTCTAGTGTCCTTTATGCACTTTATTACCAAGTGAAACCATTGAACAAATCCCATCAACCTAAAATGATGTGCCTGTTGCAACTTGGTTTACAATTGGAGGTACTGTAAGGGCTAGTGATTTGTGTGAATAATTGTCTCCTTACAAATCAAGTAGTGTTTCCACTTCTTCACGCTTTGCACCAAAGCATACAACTCCTTTTCATAAGTGGGGTAATTCACAGCAACTTGGGGGAATGTCTCTAAATGGTAACATACCAGTTTCCTTTGATGCATCAACACCACACCCATGGCGTAACAACTGGCATCTGGTTCAATTTCAAAAGGCTACTGGAGGTCAAGCAAGGCCAAAACTGGTGCGGTACTAATCTTCTCTTTCAGGCTATTGAAAGCATTTTGTTTCTTTCCTCCCCACTAAAAAGTTTGCTTCACACTTGTCAAAAAATTCAAGGGAGATGCTATGAGGGAGTAGTTGGTAATGAACCTTCTCAAATACTACATTGCACCTAAAAAGCTGTGAAATTTTGTAACATTTATAGGATTAGGCCAATTAACAATCACATCAAATTTTGAAGGGTCAATTTTCAACTGTCCTCCTCCAACAATATGACCTAAGTAAATCAAAGAAGTCTTACCAAACTCACACTTGGACACTTTTACATACAATTTTTCTAAAAAAAAAACACCTTTTTAACATGACTCACATGATCTTACCAAGTTCTACTGAAAACAAGTATATCATCAAGATACACAAGCACAGAAAGTTTGAAAATATCATTCATCACCCTCATAAATGTGGTTGGAGCATTGCATAGTCCAAATGGAATCACCAACCATTCGAACAACCCCTTTTTCATCTTGAGTGTAGTTTTTCACACATCCCGTCTGCAATTATAACTTGATGATAGCTGCTGTGCAAATCTAATTTTGTGAAATAGACAACATTTTTCAACTGATCTAAAAAATCATCAATGCGAGGGAGAGGGTATTGGTTTTTTACGTAATCTTGTTGAGTTCCCATTAGTCCATTCACATCCTCCATGTGCCATCCTTCTTTGGCACCAACACTATCGGTGAAGCACATGGAGAAGAGATGGGCCTTATGACCCCTTGGTTCAAGAATTCCTACACCTACTTCTTGATCTCCTCCATTTCAACAGATGAAAACTTGTACATAGCCGCATTAGGTAAAGGAGCATCTTGTTGGATATTAATTTCATGTTGGATCTCTCTTTTTGGAGGCAACTCGATTGGTTCCTGAAGCATCCCACCATAGCTAGAAACAATTTCATACAATTATTTCTTGTGAGTGGGATCACAACCTTGGAAAGCTTTAGATTCTTCTGCATCCTTTGCTCTCACAACCATGAGCATGCAACCTTTGTTGGAATTGATCAATCTCTTCATTTGACATGCACTAACAAGATTTGCACTAATCTTCACACGATAAGCCCTGACAATATACTCCACCTTATCTTTTGTGAGGTGGTATTTGTTTTCATGCCAGAAGAAAATTGCTTTCTTGTCATACAAATATGGACTCTCCAACACAATGCCATAAATATCCAAAGGTACAACATCAAGATCAACCTCATCTACAAGTTTTGATGCAATCACAAACTTAACCCTACATTGCTTGGTTACATGCAATTTTGCTTTGTCACATACCCAACCAAGTGGGTAGGGTTTTGGATAAGGCTTGGTCTCCAACCCTAACTTTTTAACAATGGATTCTGAAATCAAGTTTACTTGAGAGCCAGGGTCAAATAAGGTTTCCACTTTAGTATGTTTCACCACAACCCTAATATGGAACAACTCACTCCTCTTCCAATCATCAACAAGAGACTCATTTGAAGAACTTGAACTTGCATGAATTTCAAAATTTGCATTATCATGAAGAGAATGGCCACCTTATATGCCCACTGTTGTGATCCGTGTCTCGTCATTAGAGTTAAATCCAAGGTCTTGTTGCACAGTTTCCACCGTCTTTTGCGTGCCCTTTCCACCAAATCTCTTTGCCTTCAATTCTTGATGCAACATCCAACAATGTTCATCGTCATGGCCTTCCTTCTTGAAATGTGTACAAAATGGATTTCCTCCTTCTTCCTTCTTGGTTGTAACTTCCTTCTTGTCCTTTCCCTTGCCTTTTCCTTAGAATTTGCCATTATGAGGTTTCAATGATGATTTCTTGGGTTGATATTCCAAGTCATGTTTACCCCTCCTATCAATATGGATGACCTTCACACTGGCCGCATTAATAGTAGTAGGCTCAAACAACAATAAAGAATTCCTAATATAGCTATGGAGTGCACCAATATACTTTGTTACATTCTCAGGTGAATCTAATGGAATGCCCAAGTTTAAATCTTGTTTTCTAAATTCCTCTATGAATCTTTGCACACTTTGGCCCTTGCCTTGCCTCAAATATCTCCATTCCATTAAATCCTCTTGTTGATTGCCCGAAGGATAGAATTGATATTTCAATGTAGAAGCAAAATTAGACTTGGAGGAAAGGAGATTACCCGAATGTTTACTACCTTTCTGCAACTTGCTTTCCCACCAAACAAGAGCAGTGCCACTCAGCCAAAGAGATGCTAATTGGACTTGGCCTCATTTTCCTCAATCCACTGAATCTGACAATATACTTCAATATGTCTGATCCAATTTTTTAACTTCTTAACATTACATTCTCCGTTATATGTGGGAAAATCAAACTTTACAAATAACCTAAAAAAGATTTTTAGAAGCATTTCTATGATCCTTGTTAGAATGATGAGAAGAGGAAGAAGAAGAGATTTCACTGGAATATGAAGATTTGGTTTTAGGAGGCTCTCCTCCTTTTCCTTGATTTATCGAGGCATGATCATATGGTTATTTCTTCTTCTCCTTTGCCATTGTCTTCTCATATTCTGCAAAAATTTTGTCAACTTTGTTGACCATATTGTAAAAGGCCTTGAGAAAATTTCTCTCTTCCTCCAATTGAGCATCTTCATCTTCTATTTTCTATCTTTGTTTTGAACGCCACGCTTTTGGATCAAAGGAATTAAGTTTACCTTCACCTTTTTGGAGCTTGTTCCTAGTTAACATTCACTCATGCAATCCACATCAAGAAGACCTGCTCTGATACCAAACTTGATCCATATCATTTTACTTCAAGGATGCATTCATAATTGCATTTTAAAGAGCATGTAACCATAAGTGCATACACATAAAATAAGAGGAAAATAAAAAAGAAACCATAAAGAGAAAGGGACACAAAGCTTTGATAATGTAGTTCGCCCCTCATGGATTATGTCTCCGAGGCCCTGCTCAAAAGGGGGAGGCCTTTGTATTAATCTCAACAAAGATAAAAAATGCACACATGGAAAAATTTACACCTTATACCTCCAATTCAGGGGATGGCCTGAAAATGCATAGGTATGCTGAAGAAATAGACAACACAATTGGATTTAGGGTGAAATTTCGTGAAATTTGACTATAAATTTTACCCAGTTATGTTATAGTGACCTCTGGAGTTCTAGGGAATCTAAAGATTCCCTACAAGATTCTATATAGAATATTCCCCTGCAAATATTCTTGAAATCTCTCAAAAAACATGCCTAGGTAGGGTGTGGTTCCAACCTTGGCAAGGCTCCCCAGGCCACATGCTCTGTTTGGTTCCACTCTCCCCCCGACACTTGAAGTTGTGAGAGGCTTAAATACAAATCCTTGGGCGAAGGTTTCAAAGTGCTAGTTGGCACATTGGTTAGAGCCCCCAAGTGGGGTCCTTGGCGAACCATAGGTCGAGGGGTCGACTCATGGTCCTATGTTGTCATGTTATGTAATTTAAACTGTCCATTAGTTTTCTGGTTTGGCACCGTTATTTATTTGGGCGTCAATTTTGGCGTTGTTAACGAACCAATTGGTGACAGTGCATGGCGGGTTCGACTCCTGCCGACGCCCATTATATATATATATATATATGCATTGGGGTTAGGTTGGAGGGGTTTGACTGCCCGCCAACTTACCCATTTTTTTATTATTTTTTTGAATTCAAAACAAAAAGGTGCCAAAACCATTACCAAATTTTTAGTGTTTAAAGGACAAATTAAACATATGACAATTTGGTCGCTTCCATCCAACGAAAAGTGCCAAAATGTTTCTTAGTTAAGAAAAAAACCGTCTGCCAATTGGGCACCATATGGCATGTTCTGATTGGTTTGTAACACTAACTCGGTTGTTGACATCATCATCCGTATGGCTAACGTCATCCACCATGTGTCATCCCCTTGCCTTCTATTGACCATACTGACACATCATCCTGCTGATGTCATCATATGTACAACTGATGTCGGCATCCATACTATTGATGTTAGCTCCCACATGGCAACCTATGGGTCCTTCCTACAAAACTTTTAGTTGTTTCTCCAAAACTTCAATGCGCCATAAATTTCACATATGGTTTCAGATTGAGGTGTCGTTTATGTCGTTGGATTTAGGACGACAAGCTCTTCGATTTGAGATAAGTTTCGCTGATTTAAGAGGAATTAAAAAAATTGGCCTTTTAGAATCCTCCTAGATCAGAAATGGACTTTGTATCTTATCATTTGTTGACTGGTTGAGAACTCCTAAGCAATTTCCTCCTCAGACCCTGAATCTGGTTCGAGGGTGGTTGAATGCAAGAAAGAATGATGGTGTAGTCAACCTACGGTTGGGTGGAGATTTGAAGTCCCTCTCCCAACTTCTAGTCATCTAATTATTAATGATGTATATAATGCAAATATTGCATTTCCATGCTTATTTATATAATGTGACTATTGTTTATGTTATGATAAGGCACTGGATTGATTTGTTTTCAAGAGCGATGTATATCTCTATGTGTTGGAATGCAATGTATTGTGAGTGGTTATCTTATTCATAAGGGCTTGATAAGTCTTGTGATTTGAGATGTTCCTTTATGGATAATTTATTTATGCTTATGGATGGATTATGTATTAATAGGTTCATGTTAATGGTTAGTCGATTAGTAGATTGATTGTATGCTTATATTCCTTTTATGAGCCTATGTAAATGCTTGACTAACTTTGTGTAATGGTCGAGAAGGCCTGATAATAATGTTGGGGGAATTTGGTTTAACACCCCCTTGGGGTTGATCAAGTGTAAATCCTGTGAGTAGGGATTTACGTCCTCTGTGTATGAGAGCCAAAAAGATCCATTGGGTGGCACTACAACATAAGCGTAAGAGGTAGACTAAGAAAAAGCATTAAGTGTTAGTGGACACTTCATGAGAAGTTTCCCATTATTTAACAAGATGAAGTGTCTCCACTTTAGAAGACATGGTTATTCATTCCATGTCGTGGCCCTTGTGGGGTGGCAAGTTATTTAGGTGGTGTGGTGATGGATACCATGAGATGGAAGGTCTTTCCATCATTGGACAAGAGAGTTTACCATTCATGCCACAACCTTAAATGTAGGTCTTCTCCTTATCAGAGCATGAGGGTGGGGAAATGACATGGAGGTTCCATTGGAGGGATCCAAGAAAAACCTCAGAATTTTTTTATAATGTCACTTTCCTACATTACATGAGGATCTAGGACTCCGATGAGACCCAAGACAGGGTCTACGTGGCAGGATGTCATGGATGGGATGTTGATATGGCATGCAGAAAGCATGACATGTGGAAGCAAGAAATGGCCCTTTTGGATGACCATGTGGCCTGTTTTTTATATAACACCTGACACCTCTAGAAGAGGCCACTTGGTCAAGTGATTCTAGTATGATGACATCGTAGATCACAGACTGCAGGGAGTTTTACAAGATGGTGATGCAGAGTTTAGGTGAGGTGCGGACATGAATATTCTTTATCATTTGGTGGATAATTTTTCATTGCGTTGCAGGGTTCTCTTTCTATAAGAGTGGTTCAAAATGGTGAATGTTGTAGTTAATGAAGGTTGGGGAATGGGAAACCCACTCAATGCTTGACATGTGAAATCACCATCACATTGTGGGAACTTGGCAAGGTATATTCGATGGATGAACATGAGGGCACTAAGGCGCAGGGCATGGTGAAATGGCAGGAGCCATGGGTGATGTGGCAGTGCCACATAGGTTGGTCAGGAGACCCACATGGCAATACTTGTTGATGTGGCAAGGGTTACTAGCCAAACTTAAAGGGGCATAACTTTTCATCCAGGTGTCAGATTTCGATAAAATTTATAGCATCAGAAACATCTTGATGAGCTGAATGTTATGGTGTAGCCCAAATTTAATTCCACTAATTTTGGAAAGGAGTAATTTTGTAACCCCATTTCCATAATGATACCATGGAAGTCGAGTTAGGGAAAAGTAAAACCTTCAATTCAACTTGGAGAGTCCTAGAGGGTGGGAGGCAACATTACTTCATGTTAGTGGTTTAAAGATGCAAGCCATTTAAAGTGTGGTATTGAAGCTTAAATAAGGAAAAGTTATACTGCATTTGATTCAACTTGGTGATGATAGACAAATGTAACAACTCAAAAGACTAAGTTCATAAGTTCATAAGAAAAATGTGGTATTAGTTGTTTGTGCAAGGGAACAAGTGTCAAGGATAATGAGATCTAATTAACAATTGGAGAGAAAGCTTCTTGTGAAATAGAGATATGGAAAGGAGACTTATATTAAGGGGACTATGGAAAGGGAGCATTCCCTGAGTGAAATGGAACCCTATGAGCCATTTGCGGATATAAAAGGAAACAACTAAGCCATCTCAAAAATTAAATTAAAATCCATGTATCACAATGTGCTTCCCAAAAACCATATACAAAGCAATGTATGCTAGATGGAATGATGTTGAGTGTAATGCATGATTGAGCAATCTATTGAAATGATCAAGTAGTCCAAAGAAAAAGATAGGTTCTTCCTAAGAGTGCAACCTACAATGGAAAGATATGAATTCATAACTCCTTAGCATCCAATATTATAATAAAATATGTTGATTGTTAATCTGTGGGTGAGAACAAAAAAGACCCAACTAAGAAAAGAGGGAACATGTTGGCAGCAAAATATTTACGACAAACTTAGTTCGCAATAG
This sequence comes from Pinus tabuliformis, assembly GCA_031772625.1. NCBI lineage: Eukaryota > Viridiplantae > Streptophyta > Pinopsida > Pinales > Pinaceae > Pinus > Pinus tabuliformis. The sequence continues at coordinate 828,441,475 of CM062816.1, forward strand.
TTCTCTTATCAATCATACCACTCAAAATACACATGACACTAAGTAGTAGAAAGAAGCAACAACAAAAAAAAAACTAGCTTATCATTATTGAAGCAACAATAATGACATGAATCAAAATGCTAGGAATTTGAACCCAAGTATTGAAAGAAATCCCCCCGCCACCACCCGCCCCCCCCGCCCCACACACACACACACACACACACACATATATATAGATTGCAAGGGACGATGCCTGAAAAATAAAAGCACTACTTAGAATAGAACACAATTGCTAAATACAAACTTAATCCATCTTTTAACAAAAGAATAAAGTGGATGTTCAAGAGAATTAGGTAAATATATAACAACTAATGATCATGGTAATATCAGGAAGGTTAAATAAAGGAGACCCAATAGTGCCCTTGGAGAGAACATGGAAGCTTGGAACCTCTATGTAGCACCCAACCTTTTCATTGATAATAGACTAAAAAAATAAGGCTATACCCAACCTAAACAATGCACAAAAAAATGAATAGATAAAAGGGAACCAAAAACATTAATGTTAATTATTAAAGATAAACATAATAAGTGTTATCTATGATAACCCTTTTTTTTCCCTTTGTTTTATGAAAACTCTAGCCGTAGTGATCCATTTTTTAACTCTAGCTGTAAACCCTTTGTTTTTCCAACTCTAGCTGCGTTTCCCCCATTCACCTTTTAAATTTATTTAAAACCTTAATAAAACATGCCATAAACCTTTCTAAAGGCTAAGAACCGTAGTTTATATCGCAATCGGCCTGTCCTATACCCCCCCCATGTAATACACAGGCCCCAACCCTATTGTGATCACGATTTTTAAAAGGGCCGCGTCTATTTAGACCCTTCATATTTTAATGGCCCAGATTATCACTCCGCCAGATCAATAGCTGATAATGCTTTTCACCCCCCCTTTCCATCCTACCTTTATCGGTTGGGGGGGGGTCCAAAAAGTGGTTTTTCCCGCTGAGGCCCGTTGCTACGTGCCCCTCCTATAGGATTTCGCACCCCCCCTCTCAATGCCTCTTACCACTCACACCCCCCTCTGAAAACCGCTTAGCCCTTACGCCCACTCCCGCCATAACACGTGCTCCCGATTATGTCACCCTCACTTCCGCTCCACCTCCACTTCCCCACTATCATGTATCTCCTCCTGCCTGATCCCACTCCCAATTACTATTCCATCTCCTATCCTCCATCCACAATGCGCCAACCCAGCCATGTACGTCCACTCCCGTCCCATTAGTATGTTCATTCCCTCTAATCCCCAGTTGCCATGTGGCCCATCCTGCATGAACAGTTATGAGAGAAGTGGCCCTCCTACTTTCCTTCGTAAATGCAAACCACAATGGGATTTCCTGATTGATCAATGGCCCAGATCAACGAATGTTTCTGCTCCGTAAGACATCAAGAGTGTTTGTCAGCATTTCTTCAGCAGCATGGTCATTAAAGAGACAACAAGAAAACATGGTAGAGACACAGTGGAATAGTAATGGCACTTTCAAACACATTTCAAACAGAAAACAACACGCCTATCAGCAGGATAAACAATATTGCTCATTTAAAAGCCTAGAAACAGCGCAACAAAATTCGAAAGGTCAGATGCTTTGAATTTCCACAAATATAGTGCCAACGCTACAATAATTTTATTTCCCTGAAAAATTGTCACTTTTAGATATGCTCTGTTCATACAGCTTCCATTTGTATTCAAATTCTGTTGTAACAGAAATCCCGATGAAGTCTCAAAGTTTTATTAATCAGATAGGAACAGGTCTCTAGAAAAATGGATTGAATCAGGCCTAGGTGGCAAGATATGTAAAGAGATCTTTCTCTATAAATAAGTAGATTTCCGACTCTGAGAAGGGTTGATTTGGAATGTGAGAAACTGGCCTTCTGTAATATTTTGTTCTTGTAATAGAAAATATGCAACACTCTGTTTTTGTACTTGAGATTCTTATTATGGATTTTATGAGTTTTTATTCTATTGTTATTAGTTTTACATAGTATCTTGATTACTTGGAAATCTGTCATACAACTCCAATTTCCTTCATTTACTGTGTATCACTATGGGTGTTCATTTGTATCAGTTTTAAAGCCATAGATGCCTCAGCTTCCATTAAACACTGTTGTTGATCATTTTTTGTTTTAATTTGACTCCATGCCCAATGGTGGCAGTTATCACATTTTTCTTCACCTACAAAAATCACAAAAAGAGATCAGAGTTAGTCATCTGAATTTTGAGTTTATCACAAGTCATTTTATAAATATTTTGAGAGAGCCCTCTTAGATTGGAAGGACTAACTTCCAGTCTAAAGTTGGTTTGAAATAGTTACATTTGGTTGAAGGTTGATACAGCCCAACCTGTCCCAACCAAGTGATAACATTTTGGTGCATCTGTCGGGAGTCCGAAAGTTATATCATCTTGGATGTTTCATTTCAAAAGCTGAGATCTTGAAGGTAGCAGGAGATCAGATTGTTTGAGGCTGCATTTCTACCTTTGCGAATCCATTGGTACTTTCAACTTAAAGGTGGCTTCTAAGAAGATTCATACGAGGAGCAATCCAGACCCTAATCCACCAGAAATAGTTGATGATCCAAAAAAAAATTCTCAGAAAAGATGCTAGCTCATCAAAATCAGGTACTTCATTTCTCTTAAGATCTACCTCATTACCCTCTAGAGATATTCAAGATATTGAAGGTATTAGATTTGATGAAGAGTATAAGCCTATATTGCTTAGATCTAAATCAAAGAATGATTTACCAAAACTAGAGTTAGATTCTATTTTTGAGATTCCTAAAGAAGTTAAAGATAGGTTTTGGGAAATTGCTGCATCAGAATTGTCACTTGAACAAGAGTCTTTAGAAAAAATAAAAGAATTTGATCCTTTTGAACTTTTTTCAAGAAAAGAAATTGGTTTCCCTTTACCTGAAAGAAGTACCTTTACTTCGAAAACAAAAGTCTTTGTCACTCAAGCGCCTTCGAGTACATCTTCTTTCATCACTACCCCAACTAGTTTCATTTTTACCCCTCCTGTTGGAATTTTTTCTAGTATATCTGCTATGGCATCTCCTGTTAGATATGATCTTCTTTTTTTACCATCCGTACTTCATGAATTACTTCAAGGGTACTCCACTAGAATAAAAACGAGGGGATAACTTTAGAACAACATGTTGACCAGTTCAATGAATTTATAGACCTAGAAGAGGTAGATTATGAAGATGTTAAAATGAGATTGTTTGTACAGAGTTTCATTGGTGAGGTGAAAAACTAGTTCAAATATTTAACCCTTGGGAGTTTACATGATTGGAATGAATTAGAAGATGCCTTCTTAAGCAAATGGGGAAGTAAATTTAATCATGTACAATCCTTGATTGAATATAATAATTTGAAGAAGGCCAACCATGAATCAGTGCAAGATTTTTCAAAAAGATTCAATAAAATCTACAATTCCATTCCTGCTCACATTAAGCCTCCCCCAGGAGCTGCTCAGTTACACTATGCTGAAGCCTTTGATTATGAGTTTTCCATCCTACTAAGAGAGAGAGAATTTGTTACCTTAGTTGACATGCAGAATGATGCTATGAAAGTGGAAGTTAATATGGCTGCAACAAAAAGATCTAAAGTGGCTAAAGGAAAGTTAAAGGAGGAAGAACAACCTTCCACCTCTTTTGATGTTAAATTTGATACCATGATGAGAACAATGGAAAGACTCATGGATAGATTAGCCCTTGGAAATAATCCTCCTGCTGCACAACCTGAGACACAAGTTAGAAATCCAAACTTCAGAAGGGTTCAAATCCATTAGAGGCAAAGAGAACAGAGAAATCAACCTGACCAACAAGTTAGGCTTCCTTTCCATCAAAACCTAGTAGATGATGAGGAAATGCCACCAGAATTCTGAGAAGATATCCTTCATTGTCTAGATGAAGATGAGAAAGGAATGTTTTTAACAAAAGAAGAACATGATGAGTCTTATAATAACTTGCATGGTGATGAAACTGAGCCAAAATAAAAATACTTAGAAGGCTATCAACATGCTATTCTAGAGATGCAAAATCAGTATAATTTGAGGAACAATAATGTTCCCGTAGTTGCAAATAAAAATCAACCTAAGAAAGATGCTCCAAAGGTTACAAAACAAAAGAAAGAAACCCCTGCAAAATAAGTTGAGAAGGCACAACCAATTTTAAACTTGGAGAATGAAATCTCAAAGATAAATATTGTTGTCCCCTTTTGAGAAATAATACGAGTTATAGAATACATAAAGCAAATTGTTAGAATGCTTAATGCTGAAGCTAGATCATCTGATATTTTGAATTTGCATGAAGATCATCCTATTGTGTTCCTAGGGCCTAGAGCAAAAGATGAGCAAAATGAAGAGGTACCACCTTTCTATGTGAGTTTAAACATACATGCCATGACAATATATAATGCTATGTTAGATTCAGGGGCATCACACAATTTAATGCCTAAGGTCATCATGGAAAGATTTGGTTTAGACATAACCAAGCCATACAAAGACTTGTTTTCATTTGATTCAAAAAGGGTGAAATGTATAGGTCTAATCAAAGATGTGGTTGTTGCTTTAAGTCAAATTCCTGCTAAGACTATATTGATGGATATTATTGTGGCTGATATTCCACCAAAGTTTGGCATGTTACTATCAAGATCATGGGTTGCCAAAGTCAAAGGAACTATTCAGATGGATATGTCCTATGCTACTATCCCGGTTTTTGGTGAACAAAGGAGATTATACAGAGAGTCTAGGATGGCATATATGGTTAGCAGCAAAGACAAACCTCAAAACTTTCCAGTATATGAAGTGGAGACTAAATTGGGCTCATCTATACTCTTCAATGAAATCACCAACAACACAGAAAATCAACATGCAGTATAGGAGCAGCAAGTTGAATAAATTGATAGGAAAAGGTGGTGGCACATGAGCTTTGATGGTGCTGCAGGAAGAGATGGCGCTGGTGCAGGCATATGGATAATTAGCCCAAGAGATGAAAGTAAGTTTTTCTCTTATAAACTCAATTCGATTGCACAAATAATATGGCAAACTATGAAGCATTGGTTTTGGGTTTAGAAGTCTTGAAGAATTTAGGTGCTAAGAAAATCTCCGTTTTTGGTGATATCAAACCATGGATGTTAGAATGAGAGCATACAAAAATCTGATTCTTGAATTACTGGAAAATTTTGAAGAATATAATTTCATTATCAAACCTAGAGAACAGAACAATGTTGCAGACTCTTTGGTTGTTTCATCAAGTTTATTTATAATTCCATTTCATTCCAACAATAAATATGAAGTTGAAATTAGGCATAGACCTGTCATACCTGATAACATAATAAACTGGCAAGTATTTTATAATGATCAGCAAGTCAAAAATTCCTTGGAATTGTTGAAGAATTTGAATCTATTCAAGTTGACCAACAAAACATCTTTGTTGAAAGAAAATCCAATACCAAAGTTGTTCAACTCAAAACAATTGTATTCCAAAGGGACTGATTCCTCTTGAGAAGTTATTTGACCAGAATGATGTGGCCCAAAATCCGAAGATGAAATCTGATGATGAGGAGGTTGAGACTTATAATCTTGGTACTGCAGAAAATCCAAAGAATGTCAAGTTGTCCAAATTTCTTTCTCTTGAGGAAAAACAAAAATATATAGTTTTGATGAAGAAATACGTAGATATTTTTGCATGGAGTTATGCTGATTTGAAAAGATATGATCCAAATGTTATTCAACATACCATACCAATAAAAGAAAATGAAAAACCTTTCAAGAAAAAATTGAGAAGGATAAATCCATTGATTTTGCCATTAATTTAAAATGAGATCAAAAAGTTGTTTGAAGCAAAGATCACAGTACCATTGAGGTTTTCCAAGTGGCTAGCTAACCTAGTGCTCGCGAGAAAGAAGAATGGGGAAATTAGGATATGCATTGATTTGAGGAACTTGAATAGAACTTCATTAAAAGATAATTATCCACTTCCAAAAATAGATCATATTTTGCAAAGCATTGTAGGATCACAAAGGATGTCGATGCTAGATGGTTTCTCAAGCTATAATCAGATATTTGTACATCATGATGATAAAGAGAAGACAACTTTTACCACACCCCGGGGAACATTTATGTATGCAAAGATGCCTTTTAGACTTATGAATGCAGGAGAAACTTTTCAGAGAGGTATGGATATTGCATTTGCAGATGAGATAAACACGTTTGTAGTATTATATTTGGATGATATTACTGCATTTTCTAAAAAAGAAGAAGAACATCTCAAACACTTGGAGAGTGTCTTTCAAAAATGCATAAAATTTAGTATTTCTCTAAATCCTACTAAGAGTATTTTTTCTTTTGACAAAGGGAAAGTTTTTGGGTCATATTATATCAAGGGAAGGAATTAAGATTGATCCAAGTAGGGCTTATGCTATCCAGAAATTTGGTCTGCCCATAAATTCAATCTTTTTTAGGAAAAGTGAATTTTGTGAGAAGGTTTGTCCATAACTTTGCAGAAATTGTGAAATAGATCAAAAATATGCTTAGGAAAGATTGTGATATTAAATTGACATCAGATGTTAAACATTAATTTGAAGAAATAAAAAAGGCTCTTACTCAGGCTCCAGTCCTTATAAATCTTGATTTTTCAAAGCAATTTCTGGTTTTTACTTTTGCTTCAGAACACACAATTGCTGGAGTATTGCTACAGAAAGGACAACAAGGTTATGAACAACCTATTTCATTTTGCAATAGAACACTTGGAAATTCTGAATTGAAAGATAACACCATGGAGAAGCAAGCCTATGCTTTAGTGAAAGCTCTTAAATATTTTAGAGTGTATGTCATTCATTCACACATTATTGCTTATGTACCTAATGCTGTAATAAAGGACATATTAACTGAAGATGATCCAGATGGTAAAAGGGGTAAATGGATTTCTACTCTGCTCAAGTATGATTTGGAAATCATGCCTACAAAATTGGTAAAAGGACAAGGGTTAGCAAAATTGATGACTTAATAAAATTTTGACTGTCTAGATATTAATTTTGTAGCAGAAAATTTAGATACAATTGAAGATGAAGAGCTGATCCTTGTTGAAGAAAAGTTTACAATGTCAGATTGGTATAAAGATGTTATCTTTGTACTAAAAAATCATAGATCTCCTCCTGAACTAACAAAGTCAAAATCCAGATTTGTCAAGTTGAAATCAGTGAGATATTGTATTTTGAATAAATGTTTGTATTGGAAAGATTCAAGTGGAATACTTCTTAATTGTCTATTGGAAGATGAAGCTGAAAAGGTGATCGAAGAGTTTCATAAAGGTGATTGTGGAGGACATCATTACTGGAGAGCAACAATGAATAAGATACTCAGAGCAAGATTTTATTGGCCTTCAATGTTCAGAGATGTATACAGAAAGGTTGCTGCTTGTCATGAATGTCAAATATTTGAAGGAAAAAGGAAGTTACTCTCATTGCCTTTGAAGCCCATTTTGCTAAAGCCCCTTTCCAACAGTGGGGACTAGATTTTATTAGCGAAATACATCCTACATCTTCAGGCCAACATCGGTGGATCCTAATAGCCACTGATTACTTCACAAAGTGGATTGAAGCTACTCCCACACGACAAGCTACAGATGCAATCATTATTCAATTTCTGGAAAATAACATCATATCAAGATTTGGTTGCCCAATGAAGATCATCACTGATAATGCCCAAGCTTTCAAATCAAAGAGGCTGGTAAGATTTTGTAACCAGTATAATATCACTCTTGGCCATTCTACAACTTATTACCCCCAAGGTAATGGCTTAGCTGAATCATCAAACAAAAGCCTAGTAAGAATCATTAAGAAGCTTTTGTAGGAAAATAAAATGTCATGGCATTTAGAGATCAAGTTTTCTCTATGGGTTGATAGAATTTGTACTAAAATATCTATAGGAGTTTCTCCTTATGAGTTAGTTTATGGAATTGAAGTTGTTTTTCCTAGTTCTCTTGGAGTTCCGATCATGAAACTGTTGCAGGGACTAGAAGAAGAACTGAATGCTATCCAAAGGAGGATCAACCAACTAATTGCTTTGCAGGAAAAAAGAGAAGAAGTCTACAACAATCATTAGCAATCTCAGAACATAATTAAAAAGACTTTTGACAAAAAGACCAAAGAAGAAAATTTCAGTCCTCAAGACATAGTTTTGAAGTGGGAAACTAAGATTGAAGATAAAGGAAAACACAGAAAGTTCGAGAATCTCTGGAAGGGGCCGTATAAAATTTCAGCTTACCATGGGAATAATACATTTATATTGCAAGAGATGGATGGTCAACTATATGCAGGAGGACCTGTTAATGGTAGGTTTCTCAAACATTATATCTCTTGATCCAGTTAGAAGAAATACCATTGTATATATTCCATTTTTTTTTCTTTTTCTGTTTTTCTCATTTGCAGGTGTTGATGATATATTTGACAAGTTTTGAGCCCGAAGTGAAGGCCATAAAAACTTGGAGATTATGTCGTCATTTTCAGTTTCTAATAAGGCAACTGGTCTACTAGTTATTTGCTGCACCACAGGGGCACAACATCCCCATTAGAGCCGTTGTTATCTATGATAACACATTTTTTTTCCCTTTGTTTTCTGAAAACTCTAGCCATAGTGATCCATTTTTTAACTCTAGTCGTGTTTCCCCCATTCCCCTTTGAAATTTATTTAAAACCTTAATAAAACATGTCGTAAACCTTTTTAAAGGCTGGGACCCGCAGTTTATATCACAATTGGCCTGTCCTATACCCCCCATGTAATACCCAGGCCCTGACCCTACTACGATCACGGTTTTTAAAAGGGTCGTGTCTATTTAAAGACCCTTCATCTTTTAATGCCCCAGATTATCACTCTGCCAGATCAACGACCGATAATGCTTTTCGGCCCCCCCTTGCCATCCTACCTTTATCGGTCGGGGGGGGGGGTCTGAAAAGTGGTTTTTCCCATCGGGGCCCATTGCTACATGTCCCTCCTATATGATTCACACCTCCCCTCTCAATACCTCTTACCACTCGCACCCCCCTTCGAAAACCGCTCAACCCTTATGCCCACTCCCGCCATAACACGTGCTCCCAATTACGTCACCCTCACTTTTGCTCCACCTCCACTTCCCCATTGCCACATATCTCCTCCCACTTGATCCTGCTCTCGATTACTGTTTCATCTCCCAACCTCCATCCACAATGCGCCAACCCAGCCATGGACATCCACTCCTGTCTCGATAGTCTGTTCATTCCCTCCAATCCCCAGCTGCCATGTGCCCCATCCTGCATGAACGGTTATGAGAGAAGTGGCCCTCCTGCTTTCCTTTGTAAACACAGACCACAATGGGATTTCCAGATTGATCAACGACCTAGATCAACGAATTCGCTACGTAAGACAACAACAGTGTTTTTCAACGTTTCTTCAGCAGCATGGTCATTAAAGAGACAACAAAAAAATAGGGTAGAGACATAGTGGAACGATAATGGCACTTTCAAACACATTTCAAACAACAAACAATACGCCTATCAATAAGATAAACAATATTGCTCATTTAAAAGCCAAGAAACAACGCAACAGAATTTGAAAGGCCAGATGCTCTGAATTTCCACAAATACAACGCCAACGCTACAACAATTTTATTTCCCTAAAAAATTGTAACTGTTAGATAAGCTCTGTTCATACGACTTCCATTTGTATATAGAAATATCGATGAAGTCTCAAAGTTTTATTAATCAGATAGGAACAAGTCTTTAAAACAATGGATTGAATCAGGCCTAGGTGGAAAGATATGTAAAGAGATCTTTCTTTATAAATAAGTAGATTTTCGACTCTAAGAAGGGTTGATTTGGAATGTGAGAAACCGGCCTTCTGTAATATTTTGTTCTTGTAAGTGTTAGCTATGCTACAGATTGTTGATAATTCAAAGAAGCCTATGCCAGGGTTCCCGCCACCCCCCACCTCGTTCATCCTCATTTCTGCTTTTTCCCGGGTTTCCTTTGTTTAAAACTGCATATAAGAGTTTTTGCTCTTAGCCCCGAGCGTAGTGTTAATGTTGCCATATAACTATTTCCTCACAACCGCGCGCTTCCACACAGTTTTCCCCGTCACATCAGTCAGACAAAACATATATGTTAGACCCCGTCGTCCGATCGTTCCTGCCATGTGATCCGACGGCATTCGCTGATCCTGATCCCGCAAGCCGCACACACAATAACCCACGGGAAAAGTGGTTTATACCTTGTCACATCCGCCTTCCTACTGTGATCGCTGGTTGTTGTACGAATACCGCTGCACACCAAAAGCGGTGCGATAATTACCGCCATTCGCCCAAAACCACTTTCTCGACCATTAAATTCCCTGCAGCTTCCGTGCCCATCGACCGTTGGATCTCCCCGCCCGAGATCCAACGGCCCGCGATCTCCCTGCTCCCCTATCTTCCGATATCCTCCGTAGACTGATCTCCGCCATCCATATATGTGATCTGACGGCTCGTAGTCGCTCCGCCCCGCGTCTTCCCATCGCCTCCCGCCATGAGATCTCAGCCATCCGTCAGTTCCATCCAATGGCTAACATTCATTCCCAACCCTTCGTTCATTTTCCATGTAGTTTTCGTGTGTTTGGCCTATACCATGCTTCCAAGGGATGAAGGCGATCGTCTACCAGCTCTGCGCAGTTAAGCTTCAACTACTGCATTCAACGCATTGTACATCCGAAGAAGGAAAAGATAGCCTTGAACAATTACAAGCATTTATCAGTCATGGAATGTCTTTTATACCACACTCCAGCTGCTCAATAAGGACAACAGAGTACCAGAGAATGTCAAATTCATTTATTGAAGCAGCAGATTGTATCAGAGACCCATATCAGACAGTTAATGTGGTTGGTGGTCCATTATGACCCCTCCACGCATAGGATAGCAGATATTTTTGTAATCAACCTCCATATATACCTAGAAACAAGATGTAATGAGGGTTGATGGATATTGTTTTGATGTAAAGTTCAACTTCTGGAGACTATAACTACTGTGATACCTACAGCGTCTGGTCTTCATTTTCAGCTAATGCAAGCTTCTTTTGCTGTTAATTGCTCACTTTCCACTTCTTCTTTGTTCCAGGCTGTGCCTGTTATGCATTTTTCATGTGCTCTTGATGTTTAGCATTAGAGGGGTTGTCATCCCACCTTTGTGTTAGAATCTAGTATGTATTATTGAAAGTGTATGCAGGTTTCTGTTTTCTTGGTGCTAGAGAGCTGTCATCCTGTCTGTGCATTAGGGAATAGATTTACAGACCTTTCTACTGGTTGCATTCGACCATCACATGGTCTTGTGCATCTGCTGGTGTGGTCAGTATTCTCCATGTTCACCTATTCCTTAAAATGTGAGTAATTGGTGGTCTAAAGCCTTGTAGTCTAGGGTTGTTCACCCATGTCTGGGGTTAAACATAGTAGGAGTGGTTATCTGACTTGAATATGCATCATTCCTTCCATTCATCCACCATTTTCCAACATTTTTGTTGAGTTTGTAATGTTCCCAAGCATCTCTGAGATACAACCTAAGAGAGTTTCTTGGGGTGATAACAGTAATAAAAAATCTGCAGCACTCTATTTTTGTACTTGAGATTCTTATTATGGCTTTTATGAGTTTTTATTCTGTTGTTATTACTTTTACATAATATCTTGATTACTTGGAAATCTATCATACAACTCCAATTTCCTTCATTTACTGTGTATCACTGTGGGTGTTCATTTGTATCAGTTTTAAAGTCATAGATGCCTCAGCTTCCATTAAACACTATTGTTGATAATTTTTTGTTTTAATTTGATGGTGTCAGTATCACATTTTTCTTCACCTACAAAAATCACAAAAAGAGATCAGAGTTAGTCATCTGAATTTTGAGTTTATCACAAGTCATTTTATAAATATTTTGAGAGAGCCCTCTCAGATTGGAAGGACTAACTTCCAGTCTAAAGTTGGTTTGAAATAGTTACATTTGGTTGAAGGTTGATACAGCCTAACCTGTCCCAACCAAGTGATAACAATAAGGTCAACAATAACATAAATCTTTGTAGATAAAGTTGGTTTTTTTTACTTCCCAGTTATTCAATCAATGCCATATAAACTTGTTACACATCCAATATCCTTTATCTAAAGTGATTTTTATTATTGATGTTGAAACAATAATTCTTTCATAACATATATAAAAAGCCCGCGTCATAACTTATTAAAAAAAAAGAAGAAGAAGAAGAAGAAAAAACAACATTGAAGTCAAATGTTTGACCATAAAACCACTAATGAATAAAAAATTATAAATCCAAAAAACAAGCCTAGACCAAAATCATCTAATCTAAAATTAATAAATAACAATTACCTTTTAAGGCCACTCATCCTAAGACATTACTTACAATCTTAATCTTTTATAATCTATCCAAAAATTATAATAAAATAAAGACAAATACAACCCTAAATTTTAAGGAAGTGTTTATTGAGGTGAAGGAATTGCTCGGACGACCAAAAGTGACCGGAACCCGAGTAAAAAAATTCAATAAATTTTGTAGTAGCAGTGTTTGAATCATGTTTTTGATGGTGGAATAGTGGAAATAGATTCAGCAACATCAAAAGCATCTGGGGCACCCAAAACCTTGAAGTTTAACAATTGTAACCTATATTTACAAAAATCCCTATCGAAATTTATCTTACCAGAATTTCCATAATTAAAAAAAAAAAAATGCAAAACTTTAAATTTAAATTTCCCGTTTATTCTTTTTACTTACTATATTCCACCATGACCAAAAATCCATTCCACCATGACCAAAAATCCATGGTAAATACAATGAAAATGACCAAAAATCCATTCCACCATGACCAAAAATCCATGGTAAATACAATGAAAATTCTAATAAAGAAGTGAAAAACTTGCAAAAGTTACCATACTTGCTTCATTGAACACATATCAAGGAAGACATGAACTTGAGATTCATAGTTCTCAAATGGCAATCCAATAAAGATTAACTAATTTTTTTTATTGTACCTACCCAGGATATAAATTCTATGCAAATGACACAATAATGGAATTTTGGTTATTGTAGTGATTACAACATAACTTCCATGCATCCATGCAAATCAAAGCCCCACAATGATGGAACGAATGATTTTGGTTTTGATAAGATGAATGTCGCCACATAAGAACATATAAGAAGATGTCTTATTCAAGATGGCTTAGCTAACCTTGGTGCAAAGAGAAAATGAGTTTGAACCTAGAGTAAGGTGTATCTCTCAAAAATATAATTAATTAAGGTGTATCTATCAAAAATATAATTAATTAGAAGTAATTGTAACTTAATATATCTACAATGTTATCTTACATTTGATTTAATATAGCTCTAATTTTTTTACATTTGATTGTTAGATGTTATATGGGTAGTAGGTTAGGAATTTCAAGGTTTTTGTAACTCTAGTGTCTATTTTTATCATTTGGAATTTTTTTTTCATTAAAATTTTAAAATAAGTTAAAAGTAGTGGAAAATGCACATGAATCTAATGATGCGTAGTTGGAATACACAAATTCATCAAACCAATTTAACATTATTTTACATTGCCTTTTAAAGTATATTCGTTCCTTCTCAGAATCTCAACAAGTGATATTATTTATAGTGCACTTAAAGGGAATAACTATTTGGAACACATAATTTGCTTAATTTCCCATGAGCATAATAATATTTTTTGATATATATTTTGTTAGTTTTTATTTATGAAGTATAGATTAGTTGGTTTGTATGGAATTTACTTTTTATTAGGTTTTATATTCAAATTTTATGAGAGGAGTTGAGGTAGAGCCAATTATGAAGGATAAAAACTATCCAAATGGTTGTCCAAGCTCGATCAAATCTTGACAATCTTGGTAACAACATATCATAATGGGGTGGATCATTCTTACATTTAATAAATGGACTAACCCACCCATCTTAGATCTTCAAAAAAAGAAATTGGCTAACTTTTGAATTGTCTTTTTTTTAATGGAATAAGTAGGAGATTTTATATTAATGAAAATCTGGATTTTGGGCTAGTACCCTTACATCGAATCCCTTACATCTAGAGTCATACACGAAAGGAAGGTCTTCAAAAGAGTAAATAGAATGTTTACTATCACCATTGCTTACATTGCTCTTAAGGCAAAATATATGATCTCCATAGATTCTACAAAAAGTACCTAACATAAAACAAAATTTACAGGCTAACATGATAACAAATTATATATCAAAATAAAGCTAACTGGGGACTAGAGCAGACTACATTCAAGACCAATCAGGTGGTCAATACAAACCGCGATCATAATCCTCTAGGCCACAAACATGACGAATCTGTCTCCACCTGCCACGAATCTCAACAAAACTTCCCACCTCGGCATCCTTCCTGGCACATTCACTTTCCATTTCTAGTACTACCACCTGCTTAGATAATTGCCACACCTTAGAACAAATCCTATCCAATGTTGGCTCCATATCAGCATGATGTTCAAGAAGCTTCTCCTCCATAAAGGCTTGGAAGTAAGTTTGTTGACACTCAATTAATCCCTCAATATCGCTGATTATAGCAACCAAAGCCTATGTCGAGTCCAACAACCTATCTATCAACTCAGAGGCTTTGATGATCTCACAAAGCTCCTCAGAAATATTTTTCCCTGCCATGGAAATCATTGTGAAGGGAGCTCTGATATACCAGGCAGTCCAGAGGGAACTGCGAACAGTTAAGGCCAGTCTACCAACACCTATATCACATGGAATTTTACCTCTAGTAGCATGAACCCGAGTTAGAAGTTGGTGTTTCCTAAATCTTCTGTTGATCCATTTATAAATAGACCTACAACTGAAAGTTGATATTGTTTGAGACCAACGATCTCCCATTACAATGAGAATCACTTAAGGATAGAGGCGATAAGACCCGAAATTGATATCTAACATTAACATTGAATTCTCCGTGATTTGAGGTGAAGAATTCACCACACTCGACATATACAACATTAACTTGGCTCCAGAGGAATTTAAGATGAACTGACAGGAGAGAGTGAACACTAGATGCCATCTATTCCTCAAATGAGACCGCCATAACAAGTGTATCGTTTATAATTGGGCCCACCCACACCATTGAGAACCTTCCTTCAAATTGGGTAGAGACATGATTTGGGAGATGAACAAAAAACATTCCCTTGCATTCCTATAATAACAATGACCACAATTCATTTAAGGAACTGGATATGAGAATATTTTTGCATTGATATATATGATCCCTTGAGACATATTAGACCCTCTTTTTGTAGGATCGTCAACGATGGAATTCAAACTTCTATATATGTGAAATAGTTTTACACTATCAAACTTGGACATTGTTGCATGAATCCTTAGAATCATAGGGAAAGATGTAGAATTGATATTTTTCTTTGCTTTCGTGAGTTTCTTTATAACTAATAAGGAGTCTCCAAAGACCGTGATTTGTTTGATATGATCAAGCTATTATTTCACATGTGCACATATCCACAAGTAGCTACAAGGTACATCGATAGTTTAGGTAAGCCACATGTTGGCATTAGAAAGTGATTTGATACAATTTATAATGTATTTATATAGATGAAGCATAAAATATGTGAAATATTCAACAATTGTAAAACTTAAAGATAAATAACAAGTGTATTGGCTTTGCAAAATATTACTATTTATATTGATAATCCAAAAAAAACAATGTTCATTTAGTTTTTAGATAAAGCAACCTCCAAATGAATAAAGTTTTTAGGTATAATACTAATATTTGACAAAATTTACATAACCTTGTACCTTTATAAATAGTTTCTCATTATTTAACGGTCCCAACATTAATAAGTACCAACTATTTAGTAAACCTTATTTTATGAGAATGATCCTTTTACATTAATTAACCATATCAACTACTTAGTAAAATTTATTAAAAAATGTAACCTTGAATATTAATCATTCAACTTTTACATATCCCAAAATAAGAAATTAGAACAAATATGCTATCTCTAAAGATTAATAAAAAAAATTTCAATGGAAATTATTGCACCAATAGGCACCCTAGCCCACTATGGAGGAGAAGTTGTAATGTCACGTCATGTCTTGTTATATAAACAATTTGACTTGGTCAAATTACATAAAAATAAAATAAAAATAAAAATTAAATTAAATTAGAATTACTAAAGTCAATAAATAGAGGTAAAATAGTCAATTTACCTTTTTGGACTCTAGGTTTTGACAACCCATGGTTTTTCCCATGGTATTGTTCTTTATTGTAACCTATTTAAATGCATAAAATTCCAATGAATTTCTCTTTTTTCTAAAGAGAAAGATTTGATCAGGGATTTGATAGTTATTTGATTGGGGAAGTCCCCTAAGGTTTTTGAGCTTGCACCAAGGCTCTGAAAGCTACCTCTTCCTCCATGTCATTATGAACAAAACCTAGAGAAAACACAGACGATAGTAGAAACGAAAGCTATGAGACATCAATCCACACGTTTGAATCATCTAAACGGGCACGAGCTTGCTTTATACTTACAAGAAAACCTTTAGCAAGTAGGGAAACCTTAGTTGTCTTAAGCCATAATCCACAGAGCTCTCCATCTACATAGATTACATAGATTATGAGAACCAATATGTTCCACATTTTAAATCAATAAAAAAGATTTTTTTTGAATATATAAATATATATTTTAAAGAAAAAATTATATATATATATATATATATATATATATATATATATATATAAAATATAAAACGAAGAGCAATTTATGCACACATATCATAATAGCTTTAATAAAAATTAATAATTAAACCAAGCTAGATTTATCTTAATTCTAAATTTACTAAGCGCCGACAGGTAGGGACCAAATCTCTTTTCACTCTAGAAAAAAATTATACCTCAAGAAATTTAATCTATCCCAATACTTGATAGATCCAAAATTAAAATGAATATAAACTAATTTTATTTCACATATATATTAAAATTTTAATAAAAATAATAAATACAAAATTAATATATACATATCTATAATGTAATATATAGTAAAAATATATACTAAATTTTTTAATAAAAATCACAATGCGGTAGTGGTAGCGCTTAGAATCGACCCCATGTAACGCGAGTTGCGAAACTGTTCTAGATACCAAATGCCGATTCCTCTGTAAGCAAATTTTTTTTATAAAAAACAAAAAAATTCCATTCATTTACTTGAGGAAAGTGAGTCTTGTCTTGTGTCTGCGGACCCACCAAACAATGGAATGACTTCCTATCTCATTCATACAATGAAATGATTTCTCGGCCATTACATCTTCCCTTTTATCAAATCCAGGGCCCCTCTATTGAAGTAAGGATATCCATCCGTCCTAATAGGGAGGGACAATGTGTCTCCATCACAAAATGTAATATCAATCACGAGGTTTTCCATCAAACAGCGGGTCCTATGGGCCATGCATGGCACGTGTAACAACGATGTGACTCCTAACGCTCCTTTTCAATATTTGCTTTTTGTAAGGTAGGTCCTCTTAAATTACTTGCCTAACAAGACTCTTCTATTCTCCATTCAATTTTCTCTTGAAAGTGGGGTATGTTTTTTTAAAGGGAAATAATATTTTTTTAGATTGAGGGTGAGATTGAGAGTGAGGATCAATATAATAATATTTATAGGAATAAAGTTGTTACGTTAATATTTTTTATTATTATGTTATTTGTACGGAATTGAAGCTAGCTAGAGAGATAATAACTATTTTGTCTTATTATTAGAGATAATTTTAAATGACTTAAAAGTGACGTATTTACATAAATAAATGAATTTTGTTTATAATTACAATTTTGTATTATAAGCCATTTAAGATAAAGATTGGGTATGTGAATAACTTATGAGGTGTAGACTAGTTGGTTTGCATGGGGTTTAGTCCACACTAGGTCACAGTCTCAAACTTCATGAGGAGAGGTTGAGGATGAAAGTCACTTTGGGGGAATTAGGTCATAGGCTCAAACTTCATGGGAAGTGTTGAGGATAAAAATCACTTTGGGGGAATTAACTATCCCAAAGAACGTCTAGAAAAAATATCATACAATTTTAGTAAATAATATTCCATTATGAATTAATTGGTCTTCTTCCATCCAAATTATTTATTATAAATCTTAAATTATATATATTATTCTTTAAATTTATTAATCTAAATAAATAATAACCAAATAATTTTTAAATACAAATAAAATACAAAACAAAATCAATACTCCTTTCTTATTACCATCCCAATGGCAATTAAACATTAGAATTACCTTCCATATTATTTCAAAATTATATGAATCCAATGATCTTGAAAACCACTGCACTTTCATATTTGTCTAAATCACAAAAATTCCATAACTCTTCAAACTACCTCACCTTGTTTTTGGATCAACCACTACGCTTTCATAATTATCTAAATCACAAAAAATCGATAACTCTTCAAACTACCTTACCTTAATTTTGGATCTATGATTTCCTTTCGGACTTTATATTTCATAAATATTTTGCAAAGGCATTTTGTTATTTAGGCAAAAATCTATGGAATTATAGAGAACAAGGTTGCACTGCAGTGGAATACATACGTACGTAGAATTCTACTGCCGAATACATACGTAGAAAGTAAAAGTATTAGTAGAAATCATGCCTGTGGTTATGATAACCTTACTTAATCAATTATTAATACAAACTAGGTGCATGTTTATGTTTTTTTAATCATGTGCCAGTTTTATTATGGATCCAAGCCCTCCATTCCTTCTCAGAACTTCAATAAGGCCTTCAAGCAAGGAAATCAGACACCGAGGATATTAATGTGGACTTAGAGAAGCAGGACTCAAGCTTTGTGCCATAGGAGAAAGTTCCAAAGGCTATTAAGTTGAATTAAAAGGTAGCTAACTTTATTTTATTTTTATTATTTGATTTTTTGAATTGCGACAGGAAACATTCCCTTGCAATAGTGTTTTCATGTAAAATTGGTCAGTGATGCACACCACAATATCTTATAAATCCATAGAAACAATCCATAATATATCTCCACAATCCTTTATTTGTGTTAAAGGTCACATTATAGAAACTAAACAAATTAGGTATCTCTACCTAATTTTCTGGTTGGCAAGAATTTTTGGGTAGTGATTTGATGCTCAGAAATTAACATTGCCCTTTGCGCATGCATTTTCTTTATTGAATTTTTGGCTGGATGTTGAGATTTCTCC
Organism: Pinus tabuliformis; assembly: GCA_031772625.1. NCBI lineage: Eukaryota > Viridiplantae > Streptophyta > Pinopsida > Pinales > Pinaceae > Pinus > Pinus tabuliformis. The sequence continues at coordinate 828,460,762 of CM062816.1, forward strand.
TGGTACATTGAATTTCTGGATGCTTGGTGTGATAAGGAAGAGCCACTGAATTCATTCAAGACCACCACTACCTCTCCAACACCTGTTTCTCTTTACAAAATTTTTGTATTGGTTCACACACTACATAATTTTGCTATTAGGTGTTCTGTCTAGGAACATGATCTCCTGGATTAGAGTTGGTGCTCCTCTTGATAAGAAGGCCTAGTTGTGCTAGAGAAGCCTTAAAAAAGTTTCCATGTGGATGATGAGTAACTTAAGGTGGACTGTGGGTAGGGGTGAGTTGGTGGAGGTTGGGTTGGATTCCATTATGGGACTTCCTAGGTATAATTAGTTATCATTTCCCTTGATTACATTTCTTCACAACAAGGATATTTGGTACCTCAAGGATGCAAAGGTGGATGGATCTTTAGTGGGATTGCATACACAATGGAAAGGGGTAGGGACCATTGGACTATGTGGGGACATCGCGGTTGAATGAGATGGTTGTATTAGAAATCTACAATCAGCATGCATTTTTTGTAACATGGAGGATGACAAGCTGACATGGAATGGCCCTATGGTCAAATGCCAGTCTGTTATCGAAGACATATATGCCTACTTGACTCATGGACTGGTTGGCGCTCCTCCTTTTGGATGGTTCCAAGCAGTGTGGAAGTGGGGTATCCCACTGAAATTTGCATGTTTTGGGTGGTTGGTGGTCCATGACATGATCATTACTTGGACCAATCCACTGAAGAGAGGATACGTGGGGCCTGGGAGGTGTGCATTATGTAAATTATCTTTGGAGGATACAAGGTATCTATTTCTTCAGTTTCCATTTGCAAAGGCGTTATGGGAGGAAGTTCTTATCTACTTGAGGATATTCTTTGGGTGGAAGGACTCCATGGAGGAGTGCTGCTTACAGGGATGGTTCAGGGAGTAGAAGGCACATAGGGCTCTTCCTCTTTACATTTTTTTGGGCATATGGAAGGCGAGAAACACCTTGATAGTTGAGAACAGAGTGCCTGATGTGCGAGAGACATGTATTAGGATATCCTCTAATTTCCTTGAGAAAATTCTTGTGACCATGGCACAAAACACCAGGCACATTACACTAAGGGATGTGTGGGATAATATCCCGGTGGGTTTCTTTGATGGGGCTGCATAAGCAAAGATTTGTGGAAGTGGGATGGTGATCTATTTCATCCCTCATGAATACTATTGCTTCAAATGGCGTAGTGGTTAGGGCACAAATACTAGGGCGAAGTTGTTGGCTCTACGGAGCATCCTTTATTGTGCCACATGGATGGGGATTGATGAGATCGATATTTTTGGTGATTCCAAGGTCATCATAGACTGGGTTAATCAACAAGCGACTCTAAATATTTATGATCTATTTCATTGGCTGAACAAAACATGGTTTTTTATCTATTTTTTGAAGGGTCTCACTCTCAGACATTTATAGGGAACAAAATTTGCAAGCAGACAAATTATCAAAGGAAGTGTGTTGTGCGTCTATGGATCACATACACTTCCATGGGTTTGCATTTGGGACTCTTAATATTCGGGATGGTCACATAGATATATAAGGGGCCTCCCCCTTTTTTTTATCTAGATGTCGATTATTTGACTATGGATGGACCTCTGGCAGCCTGGTCAAGGGAACAGGGAGGTACTTTTGCTGATAGACAGATATTTCGGGGAGCTTATTTACGCAAGTAACATGTTTTGTTGTTTATTTGTAGGGTTGGTTTCATCGATCTAAGGAGTTCTAATGTTACATTGATCAAGTCTTCCTATCTTGATATGGATTGAGATTCTTTGGTGGAGAGGCCAATTTTGATATGATGTATGTGTTAGTGAACTGCTGGAAATAGCGGGCTATGTGTTCTTCCAACATGGTCAATGCTTTAGGTTTCTTTTTATGTTTTTTTTTTTTCGGATTGGAATTGGGTAGATGGTAACATGGTCCATTTAAAATTTATGTTGGTCACTGTAGTGGACTATAAGATGCATATCTGTTTAAATTAGAAGTCACATCCGATATTGGGGATAGTCATCCCTCTTGGGGTTTTATTTTTGTATCAAAAGTATGTGCCAAGAGGCCCGAACTGCATGTCGAGCTATGTAACTACTTTATTTTAATATAAGTATGTTGTTGTTTCCTCTAAAAAAAATAAAAATAAATTGAATGTTCGTGGCCTCCTCCTTGATTGGAGCACATACATATTTTTCAGTGGTGTTTATCAGAGGTGCAACATCAAATTATCTACCCATTTTTCCTTTCGCATCATTAGCTATAGAACTTTATAGCCCAATAATAATAGCTTTAAAAGATAATTTTTCCTAGTATGCAAAGCAAATTAGCCCCATAATGAAAACCTAGGTTTGTAGCTTGTCTTAGAATTAAGACTAAGTCATACATGGAACACTAGCTATGCAGTCTAAACTTTTTGACCTTTGGGTCATGCAGGTGGAAATATTGAACCAACAAGGATATTTCAAGTTATGCAGGTGGAAATACTAAACCAACAAGGATATTTCAAATATTTCAAATAGGAGGTGGGACAAAGGGAAGAGATAAATCCTTTTTCTTCAGTTGAAATTGTGGAGGGGAAGAACTTGTAATCATGGATTATGTAGAACAAGATTAGGTGCATGGATTACCTTCAAGAGCATGAAATACATTTTGTTTCTTCACTTGTCTTCATTGTTCTGTACTTGTATGCATTTCTCTGTGAAAAGGATATTGTGTTGACAAACCTTCTTCAATGTATCCAACGATGCTACTTCATGTTGCTTCAAAGTACTAGGGAAAAAGGGGGTATGATTTGCCCTTCAATGTATCCAACAATGCTTCTTCAAAGAACTGGGAGAAGGAGATGTAGTAACTCCGGAAAGCTATTTCATTGTATTGGGTGAAATTTTTTTTACTCCTTTAGGGGGCTACCTCCTCTGCACAGTATTGAATTCCCCTAAGGAGAGCACTGAAATTGGAAATGGAAAAGAAATGAAATGGGAAATGGAAAAGAAACGGAAGAACTTGGCCAATGTTTTGGCCATGACAAGGACAATGGCTTGGTAAGAACCATGGCAAATGGCGTAAGAACCATGGAAGATGACAGATATGCCAAGAGCCACAATAGACATGGTTTCCTATGAGAACTTTGGTGGAAATTGCTTGTATATGGAAAATTGTTTCCAAAACACATAAAACTTTGTTTAAAACCTAAACTTTGAAATATGTAATAATTTGTAGTGAGAACAACAAAAAATTTAGAGAAATTCTATTTGAAGAAATAGACAACTTTAGTTTATCCCAATTTTGAAAAATTATGTCTCAAGCAACCAGAAAAATAAAAACTCTTACATAAATTCTCTTTGAAAAAAATACACAACTTTGATAAAACTTTGGATATTTAAAAAAAATGTCTCAAAAAGTTTGAAGCCTACCATAAAAGTTCGAATAATTTTGTCCAATAAAAAATCATGAAATAAAAATTAACTACTTTTAACTTATTTTAAATGCGAATTTATCGAAAAACACTGGCTAAACTGCAAGATAGGGAAAACGGTCAAAACAGTTAATAAATAATCAACCATTTATCGATCACCATATACTACCTTGAGAAGTATAATAATGTTCCCCAAAATCTCAACCATAAAATATTTTGAATATCTCCTTTATATGAGCAAATTTGATAGGATAGACAAACATGTAAAGATAATAGATGACTTGTTTTAAATCTTTTTCTAATAAATATGATTTTATTAACCAAACATCTTTTTCTAATAAATATGATTTTATTAACCAAACATGTATTTTCTTAAAGAACCAAATGTTAATTGCCTTTTCGAATTTATGAGTAACAAACCATAGACATTTATAGTTACATAAAGTCCTAAATATCTCTTCAAGTTTCCAAGAAACAAACCATAGAGATATCTTTTTATTACTTCAAATGTGTAATAAAAAAATTAAATTCTTTATCTTCTTTTAAGAAAAAATTTAATTCTTTAAATAATAAAATTATACAATTCGGAAAAAAGAGTTAATTAAGGATAATAAAATTAGACAATTCGGAAAAAAGAGTTACTTTTTATAATTTATAAATGGTAAATAGTTTATGGTAATTATACTTTTAATATTAAATGAGGATGAATTCATCTATATTGATTATTAATATTTAGATTAATGTTCATTATTTTTCTTTATATTTAAAAATTAAAGTTATTTGGTTTTTAATTTAAAAAATAAAATTATCTTATTTTTAATTTCGATTATTGAGTAGTATAATGTACTTTTATAAAACATTATATGTGACACGCACATAATCTTAGCATCATATTGGTGTATTTGTTAATTTAAGTATCACTTATATAAATAACTGGTCTTCTTCCCTACAATAATAGGTTTAGTATGGTAAAAAAAAAAAATTAGGTATGCGAATTTTAAGTTTATTTTTATTTAAAAAATGAAATTATCTATATATATATATATATATATATATATATATATAACAAATGCAAATCCTCGATGGGGTGGTGCACAGTTGTAATCCATTGACATCTGACGCATGATTCACCACATTTGGCATGGGTGGAGGAGGGCAGACAATCTGCCTTCCCATTATGCTATTGTTAATGACTCAAGATCTGATTGTGTGAAACATCATCCCTTGCCTACGCTAGAAGGAATATCACTGTCTCAGGGATTCATGGCGCTTGTGTTTAGGTGGTTAAATAATGTCGATCATGTAGCATTTCGGATGGCATTCGACTCTTAGCAGGATGTGAATTGGTATGTGGTTCTGTTTCTCAGATTCGCGTGGGTATGGTGGCGGTCCTCCATCCGTCACTCCTCCTCCTACGAGATCATTAAGGTAACAACTCCCTTCTTGTAATTTTGGGTGAAGCCTTCTTTTTCATTTTATGGACAAAGGGTCTATTGGTCGGAGCCGTGGTTGGTATTGGGTTTAGGAGTCTTGGGACTTGGTAGTTTGTTGTGTTGGTATTTCGAGTGGTGGTGCATTAGATCTTTGTGTGTAGTGGTTGGTGTTGTTTCCAGTGGTACCCGAATTTCTGTTGGTGGTGATTTTGCTTGAAATGAGGCTTTGAAGTAGGCCTTATTCTGGCTCTCCATGAGTGGTTTTGTCTAGTTTTTCTTTCCTGGTGTTGTTGGTCGTAGAATTCCATTTGGGGAAGCTAAGTGGCTTTGGCATTGCTTGGGCTTCTGGGAGTTTGGGTGTTTGGCCTTTCTAGAGTGTAGGAGGGTGGGTTTACTTTGGACCCTCCTGGCGAGGGGTAGATTGGCAGTTTTAGCTAGGGTCTGTAGTAGTTTCATGGTGAACTTGGAAGGTGGCGACTAGAGGGGATGGGTCATTTTGCATATCCTAGCTGTGATGTAGAGTGCAGGGTCCCTGGTAGCGGTTGGTTGGCTGGCTGGTAGAGTGTGTAGCGGTTGGTGGAGTGGTTCAAGGGCTGTCTAGGTGGATGTTAGTGTCAATTTGGGTTCGTTTTGGGACTCTGGTTCTCGGCTAAGCTTTCAGGATGAAGTTGATTCCCGATCCTCGTGCACTCATGTATTAGTGAAGTCAAAATCATCCCGTCTAAACTAGGGGTCACCTGTCTGGGGTGGCAATGTGGGAGTCGATGTTGTTTGCAGTAGTCATGCTGTCAAATTACGCGAGGAAAATCTCGTGGGGTTTGTGGAGTTTACGGCGAGAAGTTCAATAGCTAGCCCTGTGGGCAGCAGAGGGTGCAGGGTCCTGGCACATGGCGACTGTGGAGTAGGTAGTAGGAGTAGGGGCAAGCCATGGGCAAGGCTAGAGCTCATGGGGGTGGAGTGGCAGGACAAGAAGCATGGGGACTAGTGGTCTTGTAGTTGTTGGTCGCAACAAGGGAACACCGACACAATAGGTGATGTTCCAATCTATCATGGACACGCTGGAATCTCACAACAAGGCCCAGAGTGATATGAAATTGGAGGAGAACTTCTCCTTCCTAAAAAGTGATTGCTCTCTAACACTTTACAAGTAAAAATGGGTCTTATAAAAACACAAGTTTTAAAGGTCTCTTCAAGGTTAATGAGTTAGTTTACGTGTGAACTTCTAAATAAGCACATATCATCATTTAACTCATAAAGAAATTCAAGAAGAGAAACAACACAAAATTTCTTGATGGAGTTCACCCACCCTGGGCTACATCTCCGGGCCTACTAACACAGCTAGACAACTCCATATATTCAGTGAAGAAGAGTACATAAAGTTTTCTGACAATATGAGTGGCTAGTTTCCCCTTTAAGGAAACACTCTTCTGCAAAGAAATCTCACCCTAAAAAGCATGAAAACCTACATTTAATCATGAAACCATCAACAAGAAAAGGGTTCTCCTACAAAGACCAAGTACTCCATCTGAAAATGAGCATACAAGTACTACAATTCCACATTAAAGTACAAAAAGAGAGCTTTCCTCAACAAGGCATAATGAGAAAATACAAACATGAGTTGTACAATACAGGTCACAGTTGCTGCAGTAAACATATGAAGGCTAGAAAACCCCTACAAGGTCCTCTCCATGCTCAAAACCCTTCAATAACGGCTCCAAAACAATTATTGATCATGACACGCATGGACTAAAAGCTACAAAAAATATCTTCATATGTGCTCCAATTAGCAAACGGAGGTCTTCATTGCATCCAAAATGTTCAAAAACCCCTATATGGACTATTCTTGAGCTCCAAAAGGCCAAAAGCTCTTCTTGTTATGGCTCTCCCAAGTTCTGAAACTTCCTCCTCTGTTATCCATCCTACAAACTGGATAAGCTGTCTAACAGAGCTACAAATCCGCAATGTTTTCTATTGCGGAGGCGAAAATTCGCTTACCAAAGGTGCGATATGTTGGACCATTAAAACGTCCAATAACCCTTATGCGGAAAATTCTAGTCACATGGCCCATAAGGTCGAGGGTTGGGCCAATGACCCACCCCCGCCGACCTAGGCTCCTTTCCTCGGGCTATTGGTCACGTCGATGCGATGTGTTTGGGGGATGGGGCAAACTACCCTCCGTCACCGTCATTTCCTTCTTTGCCATGTGCTAGGGTCTTATGAACTCCCATATGCCCAGGAACTGGGGCTTATCTTTACTCCCTCCACCAAGTGCTTCATTCTAGTTCGCTTGTGGTCATGTGGATGGTCCTGTGACTAGGGGCGGGGGCTAGTCCCCGATCCCTCTTCCACCATCACCATGGTTCTATGGATGGTCCTGTGACTGGGGGCTAGGGTTGGTCCCAAGCCCCACTCTACTGCACCGTTTTCGTGTGAGGTACAAATGACCGGGGTTTGGGGCTGACTGCCTGACCCCTCCTCCAAAAAGGTTCTTAGTTAAACTTCAAATAGAGGTTGAAACCCTATGAGTTAAGACCCAAGATGTAGAAGATATGGTAAAGAACTAGAGTGTTGGACGGGAGGTCATGCGTTCGGTTTGCCCGACCTAAGCTATTCGAGCCCTTAACAAAAAATATCCAACTAGGAGTTGCCACGTGTCACCTTTGGTTGGGTCATGGGCCATGTGGCTCCTCTAATTGGACTACCACAAAACCATTCAACGCAATAAAAACACACAAACTTTCACCTATATGAGGCTTCCACTTGGCAAGCCCTAATTGGTTCATACATGCCTAGTAGGCTTGTTGACATTAGCGGTACGACTGCCTAGTCAGCAATCCAATTAGCCAGCTTGCAATTTTTTTTAGCTAGTGAGCCAAACAATTAGAACATCATAACTTTGTCATACGACATCAGATTGAGGTGAAACAAGTATCATTGGAATCAAAACAAGGAACACTATGCTTTAACACCGACTTTAAAAGATTTTGGGCATTTTAATTTTTGATCTAAGTTTTGATCACCGGATCACGGAGGGAAGAACACGAGGCAGTTATGTCTAAGTTGGATAAACTCCATTACTTTCAATGCCATGTTCGTGAATGAATTGTGGTTGTGTGGCATGGACTAAATATTCTTACCGAGAAGCTTGAGAAGTTGGAAACGTGACTTTCTCACTTTGATCAACATGTCCACTATTTATATTGTCCTCCTCCTCCTCTAGGAACGAGGCGAGATAATCCTGATTCTATCACTTCTGATGACTGATTATGGTAACTGGTGTCTAGTTAGTTCTTTTTTTTTGGGTTGTAAGACCTATAAGGACGTGGACCTCTTAGTTGGGTATTTTGCTCTTTTTTTTTTTTTTTTTTTTTTTTTTTTCTGTAGCATGGTAATATCATTGGTCAAAAAACCTGGTTGGGGTGAGGCCACATGCAATTTGACATCTCTGTACATACCTTTTGAGTAATGAAAAGTCTCCAACTTACAAAAAAAAAATAGCAAATCCAAATAAAGTGTCAAGCAAAGTCAATACTCACTTTTTAATATCATCACAATACTATTTAAACATTAGAACTGTCTTCCATATAATTTCAAAATTATCTGAATCTAATGATATTATGTAACAAACAAATTTCATGTATTTAAAGGAATGCTCTGATACCAATGTAACAAACAAGGTTCATATATGCAGTGAAATAATTCAGAAGAACTAAAATATGTAAGTATCCATAGTAGGACAAGTAATGTATATTGAATAGTGTCTATTGAATTGATATGAGATGACTAGAATGAGGGTGAGAGCCTGCTTATATAACTTATGCAGGTATCTCTTCACCAATGGTTATGTCCTTAGGGACATACCTTTTCATTAACTAGTTATTAATTATTATTTTTACATTACTTATATTATTATATATATTTTTATTCATAACATTTCCTTCCTCCTCAAAAATCTTTTTTCTCAATGCTTACTGATGAAAGGGCTTGATATATTTTCCTGTTTCAAGTTCTAATCGTCTCAATACTTTCATCTTTGTTGATACAAGATGATATGATGCTCTGAGTGATAAAAAAAAATTGTTGGATCGAGAATGGATCTGAACATCCTAGATTAATCTTTTGTGGAATCATCAGGTGACTGTAAATTTGTAATGAATGGTTAACATAACACTTGATTTTGCAACTTTTAGTATTCCTTGGAACATAAATCTCTTGTTTATGTTATGAATGGTTCAAATATGTATATTGATTGAAAATTATTCTCTTGGATGTCGATAAATAGTTCTTTTGGTTGGACTCTCCCTTATCATGTTAGTGGCTTTTTCCTGATTTCCTTTAGGCGGTGTTGTTGTTGAGTTGGCTACTGAATCATCATTTGAGATGTCCATCATTTGAAATGTAACTTTTGAATGTGTCTTCACTTCAGTAGGTTTATCCTCTGCTTGAGTTACAATTTTTACTGGGTCGGTATTCATTTATTAATCTTCAACTTAGACTAAAACGATTTGACGAATTCAATACTTCTTTTTGAAGTTGTTCTAACTTGTCATTTAGTGACTTCCTGTCACTTTTAAGATTTATAATTTGCGTAAGTAGGGTTTTGTTATGATTCCTTAGACGTGAAAGTTTTCTATTTTCTAAATTATCGACTTTGTCCTTAGTATCATTCTCTTTATTTTTGATTTGTTTTAATAACCTTTGATTTAGAGTTTTTTAACGCAAATTTTCTTCTTCCTTCTTTGACAAATTCTCGTTGAATTTCTCCATAGAACTTTCATTCTCTTGCTTTATTTTTTGTTTCTTAATCTTGGAATTCTTGATCTCTTCAATTAATTTTTGATTATGGTCTCTTATGCGCAAAATAGCTTCATTACTTTCTGTTAATTTTTCATGAAACCGATTTTCGAGATCTTTATATTTCTTCTTTGATGCTTCATTCTTTTGTTGAAATTTTGTGATTTCTTCCTTTAATCGTTTTATTTGCATTTGCTCATTGTCTTGATGTTCTTCTGAACTAAATAATCTTCCATACCTTGGACATCTTAAATTGCGATTTTATTGAATATAAGTATATCCAATTTCGTTTAAATAAAATGGACATTTAGTCCAAAATAGTGATTGTTGTGTGGGACTCATCTTGACTACCTCATTATTTTCGAATTAGGCTTCATTTATCTTGACTTGATAACCTTCCTTGATATATATATATATATATATATATATATATATATATATATATATATATATATATATATATCTCAGCAATTGTTTTTTTCTTAAACTCTTTTTTTTTTTAATTTTCTTTTTCAACTTTATTTATTTATTATTTTTTTTTATATAAGTTTTTTTTCTATATATATTTATAATATTTGTTTTTTATTTTTGAAAAGTTACAACGCTGGTGAAACATGGCTATTCACCTCTTCGAGGTATAATATAAAATATATGTCCACTTATGTGCCTTTGGCTCTGTGACTTTTCTCCACGTAAAAAGTAAAACTTACCATTCACATAAAGATATTTTGTATTCCTTTTTTTCTTATTTTACCTTGAAAATACCATGGAAAATTACCATAGGTTGCTAAAACCACGAGCTTGTAAACCATTTAATGAAGAATTAAGATAATCTTATGTATTCTCCATGCTCTTAGGTATAGTTTTAAAGATATTTGGAAAGATTCCCTTTTGACTTTATCATGGACGTTTTATCAATAATGTAAAACCTTTTATATATATGAATGTTCTCCTTCAAAATTTACATCAAACTATTTTTTTTACTAGAATCTTTGAAATGTAAATGGCCAAAGGCCATTTTTTTAATTAAATATTTTTGTTTGTTTGTTTTTGTTTTAACTCTTTTTTTTTGAAGTGGCCAAGGGCCTGACCGAAAATGGAAAAACTCCAACTCGTGTAATGAAACACTTTAGCTACGACGACAAGCTAATGGCCAGGATCTGACAACGTGGCTCTGATACCATTGTAACGAACAAAATTCGTAATATCAGAGGAATGCTCTGATACCAATGTAACAAACAAGGTTCATATACACAGTGAAATAATTCAGAAGAACTGAAATATATAAGTATCCATAGTAAGACAAGTAATGTATACTGAATAGTGTATATTGAATTGATATGAGATGATTATAATGAGGGTGAGGGCCTGCTTATATACCTCAGGCAAATACCTCTTCACCAATGGTTATGTCCTTAGGGACGTACCTTTTAATTAAATAGTTATTAATTAATCATTATTTATTATTATTGTTTTACATTATTTATATTTATATATATATTTTTATTCATAACATCTTGACAACCATCACAATTTCATAATTATCTAGATCACATAAAATCCATAACTCTTAAAATTACATTACCTTAATTTTGGATCTATGATTTCCTTTTAGACTTTATATTTCATAAATATTTTTGAGAGGTTCTCATGAGCAAGTGATACCACTATCCATTTCAAACATAACAAGATTAATAGCCTTGATACAACGTTTTCCCTGCCTTTACCGCTAATTAATTGATTCTCCTTGCACAAAGCTTTCCGCACAGTGAAATATCTTCACACATGCATTTATTCTCTACATATGCTTCCTCCGAACAATCACTTCAGCACATGCACAACCAGCTCCGCACAACTACTTATTTACTCAATAACTTGCTTCAGTCAATCATTGACGTTCAAAGTTGTTATTAATTGATGTGGGTCTCAGATGTCATGAGGAGGAAGCATTCTTTGCAAAATACATTCCTAAATAATAATTAAAAATGATATTTGTATATTTATTATTTAAATAAATCTTGCAAAAAGCTTTTGGCACAGTAAAAGCTCTACGCTAATGCATTTGTTCTCTGTACATGCTTCCTCCGAACAACCACCTCCGCACACACATAACCACCTTCGCTTACATACAACCACCTCTGCATAGCTTCCTCTACACACCACCTATGTACATGCTTCCTTCGAACAACCAGCTCCGCACAACTTCCTCTGCACAACTACCTTCGCACCCGCACAACCACCTCTGCACAACTACTTTCGTACTCAATAATGCCCTTCGGTCAATTATTGACATTGTCATGGGAAATACACTACTTAATAATAATTAAAAAAATGTATATTTATTATTTTAATAAAAAAAAATGCTATATGATGGATCCCTGTTGGGATTTGAAACGTTGACAAATATGGTTTCTACTGTGGATACTCCGAGACTAAACTCAAATGTATATTTATTATTTTAATAAAAAACATGCTATATATAATAGTCATTAGATTCAACATTATCAAATAATCATTGTTACAATTGGGTATGATGGTGTGTGGAACAAGGAACATAAACCTCCCTACTAACATATCTTTGCACTTTGACATGGCACAATCGCTAAGATATCTCCATATTGCGGATATGGCTATGTCTACGATATTATTAGTAATATTTTAATAATAAACAATGCATATCTTTGTATTCTTAATATCACTAGTCAATCGAGAAAATGTTGTGCGGTGTGTGGAAAAAACTTTGTACAATTGAAAAATGCATACAATATTATTGGTAATATTTTAATAATAAATAATGCATATTCTTGTATTCTGAATATCAGTAGTCAATTGAGTAAACTTTTGTGCAGAGTGTGGAAAATTTTTGCATTTGTGACATTTGATGCCATCGCCTGTAAATGTGTGAGCAAATCTATTTGCATACATAATATGTCACTGCAGTTTAGTTCTATAGTTAAAAAAAAACATCTCTTCCATGTTTGCAGAGCCTCAACACTTCTTACATAAACACTAGAGAACTATCAAATAAGAACACGGTTAATCGTATATTTGGATTGGTGAAGCAACTTTGCAAGCATAGAGTCATTGATTAGAGCCATAATCGGCCTCATATTATATTAAATTCTCTCCATAAGCATTTGTTAATAGTTGTCTGCAATTGCATAGAGCTATGAATAAAATGTATTATTAAATAATTTTTTTTTGGAATAAAGTTAATTTAATTTAATTTAATTGATATCTATGATTTTTAGGTTTATAGTTTTTTAAGTGGGGAGCACTAGAGAACTAAAAAATATGAACACGATCGATCATATATTTGGATAGATGTGTGCAATTGCAATTGCATAGAGTTGTGGATACAATTTATTATTAAATAACTTTGGTTATGTTATAAAGTTAATTTAATCTAATTTACATCTATGTTTTTAGGTTTATATTTTTTTAAGTGGAGCATTCCCTGTGCTGAGCTTTCACTGCGTGGAAGAAGCTTGCTCTACACAATGAAACTTTTAATTATAAGCTCCACACAATGATCCTTGTTGAATAAAGTTCTTATGCATCCAAGATCCATACAATGAAACATAATAATATTATTTCAAAATTTGTATAAAACTCTATGCATAAGCACAAATGTTAGTGAACAGTTCTTGTAGTGTAGCAGAATTAAGTTCTTTTGTGGTCAAGACTTTGGCAGCTAATTGATTAAAAAATTAAGCATATGTGCAGGGTTGTATTATTGGAAATAATTTAATAATAAATAATGCATATCTCTGTATTTTGAATATTTCTACCCAAGCACAATGAAATATCTTGGCAGAAAACACTCCACATAAGCGCAAATGTCAGTGTACACTTCTCAAAGATCAAGTATTTTTCCACAACAGAAAACTCTCTACATAAGCACAAATGCCAGTGAACATATCTTAGAGACAGAGTGATTTTTTCACAGTGTAGTAGATCCAAGTTCTTCTATGCAGGCTAAAGGCAAAGGCTTAAAATCAAGCAAAGTTAGATGGATTGTATATTTGGATTACTGGAGCAAATTTGCAAGCACAAAGTCAGGGATTAGAGACATAATTCGTTAAGTTTATTAGCAGGTGTGGCATAGGTTGAAATTTATGGAACACAAACAAAACTCATATTATACTAAATTCTATCCATAAGAATTTGTTAATAGATTTGTGGAATTGTAGTTGCATAGAGCTATGAATACAATTTATTATTAAATAAATTTGATTTGATTATAAAGTTAATTTTTTTTTTTAGTTTATACATTATGATATTTAGATTTATAGTTTTTTAAGTGGGGCATTCCCCATGTGGAGCTTTCATTGTGTATAAGAAGTTTCATTTGCATACTAAAACTTCATTGTAAGCTCCACACTATGACAAACCTGGACAAGGGAGCTCTACACAATGATCCCTATAGAATAAAGTTTGTATGCACCCTCGTTCTCTTGCACGTACCCTGTATTCTTCATAATAAAATATATACACAATGAAACATAATAATATTAATTAAAAAATTATAAAAAAACTCTCCGCATGAGCACAAATCTCACTGAACACTTCTCATAGTGTACCAGAACCAAGTTCTTATGTGCAGAAGACTTTTTGAATCAAATGATTAAAAAATTAGGCATATGTGCAGGGATGTGCAGGAAGTCCATTGTGCAGAGGAATCTTTCAAGGCATAATGAAAGATGTGCAGTGAGATCTTTTAATTGTAATACATTTTAACTATTTTGGAGTTAGTACACGTGCAATATGATATTAGTAGATTATGTGGAGCGGGGATTGCAAATGTTTGTACAATGAAAGCTTGAGAGCTTCTTCCGCACAATATATTTTCTCTGTAGTCCCACACATATGCATTTGTGTGGGCCATCCTTGTATAGGGCTTGATGACGTTGGTGGGATGGTTAAAAGGCTCTTTATATACCTAACTTCATAACTCCCTTACTCTTTATAATCTTCCCCACTATGAACGAACCTGCGTGGATAAAATAGTAGTTATTAGCAATCCCATTGAAAGGATATTGAATAGAGAGTGTCAGTCAATAATAGATATCGATCCTTTTGCAAGTGGTATGTAGAGGTGTTATCCTTTCCCCTGAAATCCTAAAAATAGAGTATTCATCTCGTAGTCTGTATAACTAAAAGAAAATACACAGGAGCATCTTTAGGGACAACAACAATGAGTGATTCACTCAAATATTCGATAGAGAAACCAACAAAATATGCTAGTAGGGTAGATGCATAACCTGTTAATCAAGCTATAGATTCACTAGTTGAAGCAATCGTTGATCCCCCAACATCAGAGCTAGCATCATCATAGGCATAGAAGAAAGCATGTTTATTATGAATATTGTTAGTCAATCAACTAAAGGTTGTGCAAAGTGTAGACACAACTCTACAATGAAATCTCTTCGCACAATGAAATCTATAAACAACATAAGCTTTGTTTATGGTTATTTTTGTGAAATTAGGCATATTTGTAGGAGTGCAGAGGATGCTTTTAAGCTTTCATTATGCAGACATCCACACTTCGCACTAAATACTTTGATAATTATTTGATTAAAGTTTTAAATAACATCGAATTAGCTAATGAAGCTATTTAATTGATAAAATTTGTAATGGCACAATAAAATTTTAACTCATGTGGCATTGTATGATTTACATGTCTTTCCAGAAATCGAATGCATTAAGAAATTTCTTGGTCAACAAAACTTTCAACAATCATTTGTGTAGAGTAATATTTGAAGATTTCACTATGTGGGTGTAAAGGGATGTGCTTAAAGCAATTTGTACAACTGAAACTTTATTTATTGCGTAGAATTCTTATTCACCATATTCACTTACCGAGTGAACCTTTTCTTGTGCAGATTTCACATAGAGCTAATTTCGCATCTATACACACCCAATTATTTAGCATTTTTATAGATCATTTTGTCACATCTGGTCAATAGGCCTGCAAATTGGATCAATCGACATTCGTGAACATGTTGTCATCATCCCCTCACAAATCCCTAAGCATGACCTTTCCAAAAAGTTTGAGTTTCTGAGATAAATGGCTCAAAATCAATGTTTTTAGCCCCAACACACCTTGTTCCTTTAGCCATCTACGTTTAGTTCTTGTTTCTCCCTTCTGCACCAACACTGGTCAACAATAGTTGCTCCTTTCTTTAGGTGTGCTAATTTTAGAAGTTCAAGAAAATTAAAAAATATTCTGAAGCTTCTTATTCCAGAAGCTTCCAAAGGCTGTTTTAACTATTTACCATGGATAAGAACTTTAATCCTATCTGATCCCATATTGAAGACTTCACCTCTTATCCTTTGATCTCATCCTCCCATCATATGTTGATCTCAAGCCCATAATGTTAAATCCTAAACTACCATCCTTCTCCTATAAATTTACTCCAATCCATAGCATTAGGGTTGGATTTTGGAGACTGATATTTCCCTGATGCTGCTGCATTGAACATAGAGGATTCATCATATTCAGGCATTAGGGTTAATCTTGAGCTCTTCTTTGTGACAAGGAAGGACAAGTCAACTTGGGGAGTCATCTACAAAATCAACTATTATTTATGGTTGTAAACTCTCTCCTATTTATATTAATACAAAGAATAATTTTTTTCCTATATATGTTGTGTTATATTTACATTCATGTATCTCAATGCCATGTTGATTCATTGGAGAAATATGTTAGATTATGCTACGAAGATGCTGTGGATACCTTGCTTGTTTTAGTCGTGTGTGTAGGTTCTAATTATAACACTTGGAGCTACAATTGGAGGTTATAATCGAGGAAGAAAGGGAAGCTTTCTACAGATTCGAGGTAGGATTTATTCCCATACTCTCATCTCTCTAAGGAAAACTTTATGTTCTTTGCCTTGTGTTGTTATAGACTAGGCCACTAAGTCTAGGGAATTCACCTTTTTCCGCAACCATAAAGTACGCATAACATACACATTTCCTGTCCGAACGTTGATACATTGTGCAAAGTTCTTAAAGATTGTATGGATTTTTATTACACTTGAACACAATAAAATCTTTATCTATTCTTCCGTATTCTGCATAATGAAATTTATTCAAATATAAAGAATTGCAATTGGTAATTATATTCTTAAGATATTTATGTCTCAGATCGAAAACTATTATCAAATGTTGATTTTAATTTTAATCAATAACGTAGCATCAGATATAAAAAAAATTCTCAAAGAATATGTTTGAAAACAAATAAAATACGTTATCGTAAAATCGATAGAGTCAGATAGTTTTAAATGGAAAATAGTTATTGTAATTCAATCTATAAATAGTGAATACTTCAAATCATGTTTAGATAATTAAAGTTTCTTACACACTCAAATAATAGATATTCAATGCACTAGAACATATTCAAGGCATAGGTTTTAAAATTAAACTTTGTCAACATAGTCAAAACTGTAATACGAGAGGTTGATGGGATCATGGGGGAGGCTCTGCAACTTGTTCTAGGATTGGCATTAGGGTTTGACGTTGGGTACCATGGAGGGAGGTGTAGAGGGGAGTGCTGCTCCATCCTACAGTCAAGCAGTCACAGATAGAAGCAAGGACGCTGGAAAGCAGCGCTTCAAGAAACCTCTGGAGAAGACAATAAAGGCAAGTAACATAGAAATACTGGGAAGAAATAGACCTCATGAACAGGAAGGGGATCAACAGGAAGCTAGTAGGAAGAAGGAGAAAGGGGGTAGCAATCAAAAAACCACTTCTATAAGGACATATGGGGTATGCAAACCCAAGTCGAACATCGTTCCTCGGGTCATCTTAAGCGACCCAATGCTACAAGCGCATAGGGATCACATGGCGGAATATGCGGTTATATGAAAATTCATGGGGTTATGGCCGACGAAGAGGGCGCTGCACGTATGGATAAGGAGACAATGGAAACCAAAGGGATAAATAAACCTTCATTTGGGATCTAAGGGCTTCTTTACAGTAGTATTCACAAGCCTAGAGGATAAAGATAGAGTGTGCGAAGGAGGACCATACTTCTACACGGCTGCAGGCCTCTACATGTGGCCATGGATGATGAACTTTGTCCCAGAACGCAAAACATTCACATCGATACCGGTATGGATTAGACTATACTCCCTTCCTCTGGATTATTAGCTACCATAATCTCTGAAAACAATAGGCAACAAACTGAGGCATTTCCTAAAGATCTCAGATGCGACTCTGAAAGGAAAATACACCTCCTTCGCCGGATATGTGTGGAAATGGACTTATTTGGAGCTCTTTCAGACGCGATAATTTTAGAAGTATATGATGAAGAATGGGTGCAGGAGGTGGAGTATGAGTACATCCCATGTAGGTGCCGAAAATGCCATGAACATGGGCATCTATACCGAGACTGCCCAACAAAAAATATGGAGAGAAATGTGAAAAAAATGGTGGATAAAAATATAGAGGGTTTCACTAAGGTTGGGGGAAAAGGGAAAGGCAGGAAGCGGCCATAAAAAAATATCAACGAGGAAAGACAGCCTAGCCACAATAGATTTAAGATCCTAGAAGAAGAAGATGGAAATAAAGAAACTAACCAGGGAACAGAGAACATTATCACTGAGAACGAAAGGGATGCTAGCATGGAAGATATCATAGAAATCAATCAGCAAAAGGAGGATCACCCAAGAAATATGGAGATAAGTAGGGACCATGAGATGACTCCAAGTGAGGTAGGAACGGAGGACCATGAACTACAGGAGATTCTAGAAAGGGAAAATATAGATCTAGAGAAATTTCTGGAACAAGGGATGACCAAAGGAGTGGACTCCCTGCCAAAAGAGGAATATGATAGGGTTCAACAACTCTTCTTGTGGAGATCACCACTGAAGGGCTCTGTAGTCAAAAGAAATCATGATAGCCAGGAGCATAGAGGAGTCAAAATGATGGAGGAGATACAGGTACAATATCCAAAGAACCCACAGAGGAAAAGAGGAAGAAAAAGACAGAAGGAGTTGCTAAACGAATGTGGGAAACTCTTGATCAACTCAGGTAAGATGAAAGATCTCACTTTTTATTCCTTTACCAACCTTTCTTAATGAAGCTCACAACATGGAATATTAGAGGCATAGGAAATAGAAGGAAACAAAGAAATCTCAGTAATAGAATAAATGAAGAAAAACCAGATATGGTTTTTATTCAGGAGACAAAATGTTCGATGGATAAGATTAGAGAAGCTCATAATAAATGGCTAATCAAGTATAAGTATTTAGAAGTTAAAGAAAATAACTCAGCCGGGGGGGGGGGGGGGGGGGATTATTACGCTCTGGGATCCCTAGAAATTTGAAATCCTGGATGCTGAAGCGTCCAGGAACTATCTTTCTTTGGTATGTCAACCTTTAGGTGATTAGAAGATATACATGATCACAAATGTCTATGGACCTCAAAGGCTAGAAGATAAAATCAGGCTTCTCACCTCCCTTGAGGAACTAAGAGCAAGACACCCTAGTATGCCCTAGATCATTGCAGGAGATTTCAATATGATAAGATCTCTTACAGAGAAAAAAGGCAATATCAGACAGCTAGGCAGAGACTCCGTAGCCTTCCAGAAATTCATAAGGAACATGGGGTTAGTGGACATCGAAACAATTAATGGGACCTTCACCTAGAACAACAAGAGGGGAGGGGCTTCACAAGTCGCCTCTAAACTCGATAGATTTATCATTTCAGAGGACCTCTTTCTTTCAGGCCCTGCCATGTCAGCTTCTATTCTTCCCTTTAGAGGTTCGGACCATTGGCCTGTACGAATGGAAGCCACTTTTATGTGTACACCAAGAAACAAACCCTTCAGATTTGAAAATGCCTGGCTCTCTCATCCTGAATTCACCAGCAATATTGAAAAATGGTGGAGAGAGGATCTGAACATTCAAGGCACTAGAGTGTTCCTGCTCTAACAGAAACTTAAACATATCAAATCCAGGCTCAAAGATTGGAACAAAAAGGAATTTGGCATTATATTCAAAGCCAAAAGAGAAGCTGAGCAAAAACTCCAGGAGATCAATCAGATTAGCATCACAGATGGCTTTACCAAGGAGCAGAAAAAGATAGCTAACTCTTTGCAGGAAGAATGGGAAGATTGGTGGAGACAAGAGGAAATTTTTTGGAGGTAGAAGTCGAGGGTACAGTGGATTAGAGAGGGAGAAAGAAACATGAAGTTCTTTCATAAATCCACCATGGATCACAGGGCACACAACAGAATCACAAAGCTCAAAGATTTTCAAGGGATAGAACTCGCCTCTTACAAAGATATGGAATTTGTCCTTGTTCAACACTTCCTCAGTATAGTAGAGAGCCTTTGGTGGATAGATCTAGGTTCATCAACAATTTCACTCAGTAAATCCCTCAACTGGTAACCAGAGAGGATAACCACAATATTAACTGGCTAGTTTCGGAAGAGGAGGTCAATGAAGTGATTAATGAAATGAAAAATGGAAAAGCTCCAGGCACGGATGGGTTCAATGTAGACTTCTTCAAAGTCTGCTGGAAAACAGTCAAACAGGATATCCTTGAGGTGGTGGAAGACTCAAGAAGATCCAAAAAGGTTCTGAAGGCTCTTAATGCTTCCTTCATAGCTTTAATCCAAAAACAGGAAAAATCCATGACTCCGGATGGATTCAGACCCATAGCTTTATGTAATGTGGTGTACAAAATTATTTCCAAGGTGATCGCCAATAGACTCAAGCCCCTTTTACCAACTCTCATCTCAGAGGAGCAAACAGGCTATGTGGAAGGAAGACAAATCCTCAACAACATCATCCAAGCTCACGAGGTGGTACACTCTCTCAACAACAACAAACAAGCTGGTATGATTATTCAGCTAGACCTAGCGAAAGCCTACGAAAAACTAAGTTGGTCTTATATAAGGGCAGTTCTAAGAGCATATGGCTTCGACCAAAACTAGATAAAATGGGTTATGGCACTAGTTACCACAACCAATTTTTCCATCCTGCTCAATGGCACTCCTTCAAGAACTTTCACACCCTCTAGAGGTCTCAGACAAGGGGATCTGCTCTCACCCTTCCTCTTTTTTCTAATGATGGAAGGGCTAGGCAGAGCGATTAAAATGGAAAATGTTGAAGGAAGAATCCAGGGTATGAAACTCACCTTGGATGGAGAGGCAAATAATCATCAACAATTTGTGGATGACACAATGTTGCAGGGCATACCCACAGTCAGGGAATCCAGAGCGATCAAACAAATCTTAAATGACTTTGCTATGGCAACTAGCACAGAGGTAAGTCTCAACAAATCAAAAGTTTTTTTCTTTAACACTGACATTGCTATTCAGAGAAACATCACCAGGATTCTTGGGTTTCAAAGGGACCGGTTACCTTCCAAATATTTGGGCATACCTCTCACAGATAAGCCTCTAAGCAAGGGAGTATGGGAGCCAATAATAAATAAACTTCAGGACAAGATCAGAAAATGGACATGCAAGTCTTTAAATTTGGTGGGGCGCCTTGTGCTTACACAGGCTGTCTTGCAGGGAATTCCAATTTTCATGTTCTCAGCTCTTCCTACTCCTAAAGGAGTTCAACAATAGATCAGGAGCATATAAAGGGATTTTCTATGGGGCAGAGGAGAAGAGAAAAAGAAATGGGTTGTAGTGGCCTGGGACAAGATCTGCAAACCCAAGAGCCATGGCGGTTTGGGGCTTCATGACCCTGAAACCCTCAGTAGAGTTTCGGGAGCTAAACTTTGGTGGAGGTGGGTAAAGGAATCGACAACCCCCTGGGCCAAGCTTTGGAAACAAAAATATGCCAAGAATTGGCAGGAGAAGGATCACATTCGAATTTAAGGGCATATTAAAGGCTCCCACGTTTGGAATCTTGCCTAGGAAAATAAAGGTATTGTTCAGCAACATAGTTTCTGGGAGATCCGAGATGGGAACCTGGCTTAGTTTTGGGAGGATAACTGGCAACAAGAACCCAACATGTATAAGGATGAACTAGCATCTCTCAACCATGATACCGATAACAAAGATCTACGTATAGTAAATGACTTCTGGGACCAAGTAAGGAACAATGGAAAATGGAGAATTTGGAAGGATCTAGGCCACAGTGAAGAGAGTCCTCTTAAGGCCCAGGAAGAATCTCTTGCTCAGGAGCTAGAACATAGGAGGATTTTGGTTTCCTCCTTGCCTGACCAACTAAGATGGAGAAGGAACACCAAAGGAAACTTTAACCTCAAAGAAGCTAAACAGGTAGTTACAGGGTTTAACTACCAAAACCCTGATCAGGTTTGGAGGAATCTTTGGCAGAGCCCCCACTGGATGAAAATAAAGTTATTCATTTGGCTAGTTCATTAAAGGAAAATTTTAACCTGGGAGAATCTCCTGAAAAAATGCTTCACTGGCCCATCCAAATGTTATTTTTGTGGCTTACAAGAGGAGAGGATGGATCACCTTCTCAACCTCTACCCTTTCATCTCTACCATGTGGGAATGGGTGGCTTCAATCTTTAGGCACACTGATAGGGATAGGCTCAACATCTCCAACACTTTGAAGAATTGGAGGAAAAACCTCTCAGGGAATGAAATCATCAATAAATCCTGGACTCTCGTTCTAGGCTTTGTTATCTGGGATGTTTGGAAAGAATGTAATAGTAGTATCTTCAAGAACAAAGCAAGCAAGCCCCAACACATAATTGATAAAATTTTAAGGCAGTGCAAAGACACAGTCAAAAGCTTGTTGTGAAAAATTCCCATGGACCCTCCTCTGCCCCAAGATGTGTGTATACTACTGCATTTGGGTCTGCAGTCTATAGGCCCGCAGGGCATAATTAAGGGTGTGAGCCAAATAAATACATATATAAATATTTAGAAGCCTCCTCCACATGGTTTCCTAAAAGTCAATATAGATGGAGCGTCTAAGGGAAACCCAGGGTTAGCTGGTTTTGGGGGTGTTATAAGAGATGAACAGGGACGAATAAAGGAGGTCTCTCATGGCCACTTGGGGAAGGCCACTAATAACATGGCAGAACTCATGGCCTTAGAGCAATGCCTAGAAATCTTGGTAAACTCAAACACACACAATGTCATCATTGAAGCAGATTCAGAATTGATTATTAGAGTGGCCAAAAAAATATGCAATGGTACATCATCGGATAAAGTGTTGAAACATTGGAGGCTATCACAGGTCTTTCTCCATATTTATACCCACCTGCAAAGCTTAAAAACTATACACTTTGTCCATGTAAAAAGAAAATCTAATATGTTAGTTGATCGTCTGGCGAATGGAGTGATCAGTAAGGAAAGGGGCACTTGGCTCGTTTGGGAGCTGAGACCCCCAGGCAAATTGTTAGAGGATTGCCTCTGTCAGGCTGCCAAAGATAGGGATTGTTGGATCGATAGGCTGGATCGATGAGGCTCAGGAGACAGGCATGAGTACATGGTTGCTTAAACTGCTTGCTTGTTGATTGGTAGCAATCCGCAGATTGTATTGGCATCAGTATTCCAACGGATTTGAGCGGATGGTCGAGAACAGTGGAGGAAGACCAAGTATGCAATGGCATGGAGATTAATTTTGGGCCGATAGATCTTGGTTGAATCAGATCTATGGTGTTTGCACGATGGAGTTACCCGATAGTTAATGAGAAGAAGTGGGTTGGAGAAACCCACAAGTGGATTTCGGGTGGAGGAAAGGCCATAAGCGGTAATTCCTTGTTGGGTTCGATTCCATACACACAGTGACAAGTAACAACAAGATGAGAGAGGGAAACCGCTTTTTGGGCAGATTGGAGTGTGCAAGTTAACTAGCTGAAATAGGTGTGAGCCGTTCGATCTGGTGAAGCGAGATCGACGATTGACAGTCGAGGAGCTTGTTTCGAAGTCGGGAAGGTTTGTGACTGTTGGATCTTGAATAGATCAATGATGTAGAAGTGCCGATGATTCTTTTGAAGGGCGGATCTCAAACTTTTATAAATTTTGGTTTGAGTTACCGTCGGGTCCAGAGTAGTAGAAATGGGTAGGGAAACCCACAAGTGTATTTCGGGTGGAGGAAAAGCCGTAAATGGTATTTCCTAGTTGGCTCCAATTCCACTCACTCAGAGACACGTATCAACAAGGTGAGAGAGGGAAACCGCTTTTCAGGCAGATTTGAAGTGCACAAGTTAATCGGCCGAAATACATGTGAGCCGTTAGATCTGGTGGAGCGAGATCAACAGTTGACAATCGAGGAGCATGTTTCGTGGTCGGGAAGTGTTGTGATCGTTGGATCTTGGATAGATCAATGGTGAAGAAATGTCGTCGTTTCTTTAGAGGGGTGGATTTCAAAATTTTTAAGCTGTGATTTTTGTTACCGTCGGGTCTGGATTAGTGGAAGTTTAGTGGAACTCTGTGACTTTTGGAGGGGTTTGTTAGTTTAGCGGAAGCTCTAAAGTTTTCAGTGGATGACAGAGAGTCCTTGGGATTTTAACACTCCTTCTTGTTTTCAAGTTTTCGGAAATCCGTGTGAATTGGTTTGATCCTGGCTTTGATTTTCCTGTTGATGGCATTCCCACAACAGGTTGGTTCTTGTTTGGGTCTTTGCACTTGCAAAGACGTGTAACAATTGTAATGTACTTGTACGGTTAATAGAAGGCTCCATACTTACTTGACCAAAAAAGAAATTTCCATACGAGAGTTATTTCGTTGTATGCAGAAAGGGTGTGTCAGAAACATAATTGATTAATTAATATGCATAGGAATAGTTAAATTGAGATTTTATTATGAAGAATGCAGTAGTTTGGATCAACTAAAATGAAAAGTTTCTCTGGATTTTCATATTCTGCGGAATGCAATCTATGCAGTTCTAAGGACATTGTGATAGTATTATATTATTAAGAGATATATCAATTGTGTTTAAAGCAACAACACAACATTTGTTATAGTCGATAAGTTGAGAGAATATTTTCAGAAATTTATAGAAAACATTATCATAGCATTGACATAGAGCTAGATTCCATAACAGTTGTATTCAGAATCAAATTTCAATAACCACGACCATATTTAAGATACATACGAGATAATATTAAAAAAATAGTCATAAAAGGCAAAATTGTTGAACCGAGTCAGAACTGTAGAATGAAAACTGTAAATTAAATGTGTTTGTTCTACCGGAAACTGGGATAGCTCTTTCTTAAACCATAACACTAAAAAAGGCATCTGCAACCAAAAAACAACAATTTGTATATAGTAATTAGAAGACATCACTATAACATAAAAAACAAAGCTAAATTCTCTTATATTAGCTAATTGAAAATCAAATGTTGAACAATTTGAAAATATCTACGTTATGCAAAATCGTTTGTCGTGACTATTCTTATGTTAGATTTGTTACGAGTGGATGAATCGGTTGAACAAATGGGTTAACCATAACTTTATTGTGTTATCACTCAGGTTGTCCTTAAGCTCCTGAAAGGATACGGCCGAGGTAACCACAAACCAATCTATGGATTACAGGTTCTAGCCCACCTGCAATCAGAGAGGGCTCTCTCTTTCTGATTTAGCTTTGTTGATAATGATTTTAGGCTAGCTATTGAAGTTCAGGGGTTTTGTTTAAGTTTGGTGGGAAGGATGATGCCTTCAAGTAGAGAGGCAAAACATAGTCTGTTAGGTTTCAGACCATTGGGCGTGGAGTCATGGAGTAAGACTGCTGGTGTGTTTTCTTGGTCACAACAAAAAATATGGAGCAGGGTAGCTGCTCATGAAACAACACTTAAGCTTAAAAGGATGGAAAGAGGGCTAAGGTATGAGAGGCAACAAAGAATCTCTCAAACAGGTTAGTAGAAAGAAGATGAATGAAATCTATCTGGGAGCAGTTAAGAATTCCTAGATAACAGTCATTCATATGTGAAATAGATCAAACATGAGCCATAAAGGAATTCATATTTATGCCTAAATCAAGAGGAAAACATTAATAAGCCATAGAAACTGAGCATAGAGTGCGGCTAAGCAAATTCTAAACCAATCCTTTGTTCCGTAACTTAAGCATATGTGAAATTGGAATAACAGAGGTAAGAAACACTTATTGATTCATACTGCAGCACAAGAATTCCACATTCATTTTTTCAGACCATTAGACACAGAGCAGTCCATTCTCCAAGCTTGTAAGCAGTCTTTGGTTATAGAAAAAGTATCAGACATACAGTGCGAGTCTCTTCAGGAATACATTAGCCGACCAACCCTTTTCACAATGCAGAGGGTTGTATATTTACAAAAATTGGATACAAAAATATCTAGATGAGAAGTTAATAGGTCATAACTTCTTTACCAACTTCTAAGGAGCGGTTGATGAGAAAGTAAATGCTGAAATAAAGATAAATGTAACAGCTGCTCTTTCTGTCAGTGAATATTGACTTTTGAGTACAATTAAGTCGGCTGGGGCTGCGCTTTCAAAAATCCGTGCCTTTAAGCTTGCCGTCCCAGCTCTTTGCTTCGTCACTGCTCTGACCTGCCCTGCACATTCCTTAATTGCTCTGTTCGGTGCTTTCGTGCCTTATCCTGCGCCTGCTGCTGACCTGTAGCTGACTGAGATTTTGAAATAAACAAAAAGAGGCAAAAACTGAAATCACCTGGGCAATACGGCCAGCATTGCCTGCCACCAATCCTCGGGAGGTAATTGATGCTGTTGTATTTTGACAAGTGTCTCATCGGCCTCTGTATACTTGTAATAATTTGGCGGCATTTCAAACAGGTGATTAACTTCATGCTCCATGTAAAATAAGCTTTCCAGCCTATCATAGAGGGTTTGTCCTGAAGGCGGCCCTGCCTCTGCTGTAGAACTTGATGCAGCAGTAAGCTGATTGGTGACATAATTATTAAGCCTGGTTGCATATTGGTCACGTGTCAACAATTTTCCAGCGCTGGTTAGTAGGCTGGGCAATCCTCTAGTTTGCAGTGCTGCAAGTTTCGTGTCAAAATTGTCTACATCCCTCTGTATTTCCTGACATCTTGCTTCTAGAGTTTGCACAAAGATTCTCAATGTGGGCACCCTCTTTACTGTTAATATGGCCTCTATTCGGTTCATGATATGCAGCGCTGCCAGCTCTTCCTTAGTCTGATGATTCAGAAAATTAATCATTCTGTTGGCCTACTCAGGCATATTTCCCAATGCTGCTTTGGCTCTCTGAATTTCGAACTTAGCAAGGCCAAGTAATTGTAATTCTACCTGTTCATACATTGCCTGGATTGACCTCCATTGGCTGGTGATTGACCGATTAATCTTGACCCAGAGAATCTTCTTTATTTCAGCCAGGGTCTTGTCCAATGACAGCTCTTTCTCCAAGGTTTTAATTTTGTCCTTCAGGGCCTTAATCTCCCTTGTCTGCTCAGCCACTGTCATTTTGGACCTATCATATTTTTCTTCCAGTTTGGCCAGCTTTTCTTTGGCCTCCTTTATCTCTGTTGCCTGCAGCTTTAACTCATTGACAGCTCTTTTCAATTCATCCATGCTCATGCCTGTTTCAAGTGCTGCTGTTGTTGATGTTGTGGCTTCTGTAGCTGTTGTGGTAGTTGTTGGAATATTTGGAGGAGTTACCACTGCTTGTGCAGATGGAATAGCAACAACAGTCGGAACTATTTGAGGCAGCTGGGAGGTCGACTCTCCTTGCTTTCCTTGTAGTGCTCTCTCCAACTCCCCTTCCAAATCAATTACTCTATGGTTCAATTTCATCATCAAATCCAATTGATCCTCAGCTTCTTTCTCTTTCTGTATTTCTCCTGTTTAGGGTGCTCAGTAGGAAGCAACCTCAATCTCTTTTTCAATGCAGCTATATCATTATCTTTCTTTTTCATAAGGGCCCTCACACCCTTAGGATCCTTAGGATCATGTCCTAAATGAACCATAATGTCCTCCAATGTTTTGATTCTATTGTCTTTGGCTGTGGAGGATAATCTTTCAAAATCCAGTTGAGTGTTAGTATTCTTCAATGATTCCTTCAACTCATGGGCCAGTGTGGCCTTCTCTGCAAGGGTGGCATAAACCATTTCCCCTGTTTGCTTATGTAGCTCTATTTGATCCATGGGGTGAATGTCCTTGGCCAGGACCTCTAAACTTGTCCTAGCAAAATCTGCAGCTAACTGTGGCTGCTGAATCTTGGGCTTGAAGTGGTTGACAATCATCTTTTCTTGTTTGATGTCAAATGCTACCATCAATATTTCCTTCTTGGCGGGTGTTGCTTTTGGGAATTGATCATATAGTTGCACTCTAAGTAGCTCATTTTGAGCTTTGATTTCTTTGAAGCTGGCTTTGACGCTAGCTGGTCTCTTGCCCTGTTGTGTGGAGGAAGACACCTCCATGTCGTGCTGTCTGTCTTGCTCTTGCTGAAAAGAGCTTGTAGGTGTGTGCTGGCTTGCTTCCCTTCTTGGGCTTTCTATGACCTCCTCATTGACCTCCTCCTCAATTGGAGGATCAACTCTTTGCCTCTTAGATTCAGACTGCTATATAGACCCACTAGCAGGTGTGGAGTCTTCTCGGTCTAGCTTTCTGCCTCTTTCTTCATTGACCGGAGTTTGCAGAGGTGGCACTTGTAGTGCCTCTGTTTGTTGAGGAGGGGTCTGCCCTTGAGTTTTTTCGGTTGAAGTGACTGGCTGTTCAGTGGCCATTGGTTGTTCTGTCTCCATTGGCTCTTTTCCTTTGGCTGTACCTGTTGCTGATGTAGATGCTCCTTGGGCAGCTTGTGAAGCTACAGCTGTATATGTGCCTTCTTCCACTTGGTATGGTAGCTTGAAAGTCACCTGGTCAGCAGAATCCAAGTCAAGAGTTTTTTCAAGATCTTTAGCAGTTTGCTCCAAAATTTCCTCTTGAGTGAATTCTTCAACTAAAGTGCCTTGTGCCCATGCGTCTTGATTAGCATATTTTTCGATGTGTGGGTTTTTGCAGTGGTCATAGGGTGTCAATCTATATTTGACCCTTCTGGCATTAATAAAGCCAAGCGGGTCATAAGGGACCCACCAGAAACTTCTTTTCAATTTGAGTTGATCCTTGAGTATCAGGTCAGCATCTTGCCAACCTTCCTTCTTGTTCATGATGAAGGGGCCTAGGTGGTCTTTGAATTTGAGTTGTGCCTTCTTCTTGGTGCTGTGAAAATGAGTCAAATCTGAATTTATAAGCTGCCTGTAGTATTCCAAGGCAAACAGCCTCATTGGCACATATCTTGGGAGCCTGTAAGGACAAAGCTCGCAGCCATAGATTCTAATCACAGTGTGGTTCTGATATAGGTACCAATCACCTACTTTGTAGCTCTTAGATAGCTGTAATAGCTTCTGCATCTCATAAGTGATTCCGGGAGGGGGAGCTTTCATCAAGAGGCAGGAGACTGGATAAACGAACTGGTCAATGAACTCACAGTACGAATAAGGAGAATGTCGGACTTGATGGAAAACAGATGACCAGAAGACAA
This sequence comes from Pinus tabuliformis, assembly GCA_031772625.1. Taxonomy (NCBI): domain Eukaryota; kingdom Viridiplantae; phylum Streptophyta; class Pinopsida; order Pinales; family Pinaceae; genus Pinus; species Pinus tabuliformis. The sequence continues at coordinate 828,489,847 of CM062816.1, forward strand.
CAGATCTTCTTTCTCCCTTTGAATCCAATTTCTTGATGGGGCATTGGAAGCTTTCAGACTGATAATACATGAGCAAATGATAGATGTATGAGGAATATTTGAAAACTCCTTGCCTATCTAGCCTAATGAGCTGGTCATGGAATTTATTTGCTATAAACTTGGCGTAGTTATACTTGACAGCAGGAGGCTGTCCTTGGCTAAATGAAGACAACAGAACCAACACTGTCTCATCCACATGCTCACTTGTTGTGAAACCCAACACATAGGATATCATGTCTATAAGTAACTTACCCACCTCATTGAAATGGTCATATGGGAATGGAGGTGGCTCCTTAGGTTGACAATCTGCCCTCATAAAGGTCTTAGCAATTTTTTCAATCTTGGGGCCAGGGAGCCAAGAGGCTTCTTCCAGTAAGTTATTCATGGAGAAGGGAAATAATATCTGAGTCTGTTTGAAATTCAACATCTGGTTGATGGAGTCGGGTGTGATATGAAAGAGTATGCTCCCAGATGGAGACTTAACTGCCCTATGAGTTGGCTCATAATTTGCAACACATAGGTGAATAATTTCAGGAAAAATATTGACAGAGGGGAGGAAATAGTGTGGCAAATTGGACTCCCATATGCCATACATGTCGGATTTATTTATGAAACTGTTTCTCAGCTGGCAGTAGGTATGCAAATGATTTCTGTTTCCAACCAGGTCTTGAATAAGATAGTCTGTATCGGCCAAGGCCATTGACTCAAGTTCTTTACTTGGTGGATTTATGGGAGTGATGTTCAAAGTAGATGGAGAGGCCATTATGCAACTTTTGAATGATTGAGCTGAAACTTCCCTCTTCTTAGTGAATTCTCTGGGGCTAGAGACTGTGAAGAATAATGCAAAGGGGTAGAGGACAATTACAGTTTCAGAGGACTGACTTAAACAGCGGAATAGGGTAAAACAGGGCAATGCTGAGCTGCTGCAAGACTTTTCCTGGAGGCCGAGCTCTAAAACAGAACTCGCCAATGAATTTGTAAGTGGGCACAAGGTTTACGAGGCCTTTTCTGAGGTGAAAGGTTTCCAGTGATTTTAATGGAGTCTCAGGCGTAGCAGCGTTGCAAATTGGGAAATTTCACAGGTTTATAGTAGGTGCAATGGATAAAATGAAAGAACAGGAGCGAAAATGGGGGAGATATGACAAATACTTGGTTCAAACAGCGTCGAGAGTGGACGAGCAGGTGCGACAGTAGGCTATGAAGCCGAATTTGCAGGCCGCGACAACTCAACTAGATGTTTTGAGCTTTGGGAATGTGAAAATGAATAAAATAGTGAGCTAGAGCCTTCAAATGAACCAATAGAAATGAACTACAACGATCGTCTGCGCGCTCTTTAAGCAAAAATTGACATTTTGGCGCTTTTTTTTTTTGGGATGACGTCATCGGCGGGTCCGGGGTACGGATAGATAACGTGGCAGCCGACGGGGCGGTGACGCAGGCACAAAAGGGATGAAGTGGCGGCAACGTGGCACAGCAGTGGAGGCGAGGAGATGATGTCATGGGGTAGACGTGGCGCTTACGTCATATGAAGGAGAGCGGTAAGTGGTTTCATGGTGCACCGCTTTAGTGCCTGGGCGGTTTGGGAGGAGTGGGCTCCGCCACATTCGGGAGGGCGACGTGTGGCAGGAGTACGACAGGAAAACTGCCGAACTCCCGGACGCTAACCCTCATGCTTTTGGCGGGTAAAAACACCCGCCGACCGTAGATCTTGGGCGGGCCAGATCTAACGGCTGGCGGGCGGGTAAGTCGGTGGAAGGTTAGGGCGGGGACTCGCCCGCTATTTTATTTAATTATTCATGCGGCGGGGGGGGGGGGGGGGTTTAAACTTTAATAAAGCGGGTTCTTGGATTTATATGCGCGTGGGGGTCAAACATTTAGTTTAATGTTCAATAAAGCATTTAAACATTTAACCTTTGGGAATAATGACTGCGGAGGGAAAAAATACGAGACTTTTGATGAGCGGGGAATTAGGTAAAGGTTATTAGCCCAACGAGAGGTTGGGTTAATTCTGAGGTTAGGGGACAGAAGGGTTAATAGGAGCCCCAAATGGACTGCTATTTCCCGACTAGAAGACATATGGCTATAGTGCCAAGGGGAGGTTATTTAATATTTTAGGGAATTTTATATGTTTTTTGATAGTGAATGGGGATGGAGGAGTAGTTAGGGAGCTACATAGTACAATTAGGAGTTAATATGGATTGTGAGGTGAAAGTAAAACAGAAGGCTAAGTTTCAAAAGTAAAACTTAGACACAGGGGTAAATGAGAGTGAGAAGTGATTTTTCACAAGAAATGTGGCTTCTTTTCATTTGAACAAAGCCAACATTTACCTTGATATTTCACAGAAATGAGAAGAAATCAGGACTTATTGGGCAGATCCCAAGGTCCTTTAAGGGGATGTTAGTAAGGGACTTTGGGGGGGAGTGAAGGGAAGTTAGACATGCTTCCAGCATTCTGCCATCAAACACTGCTTTGCTACCTCTGCCACTGATGAGATGAGCTTCCTTTCTCAAAGCCAAAACTGAAGATGATCTTGCTTCTGCAACCCCAGGCTACCTACCCAGCCTAATACACCTAGCATTTTTTGTTACTTCAGGAAGGGTGCACTTAGACTTGCAAACCCTGATTGCTTTTTCTTTTAAATTGCCTTCCTATCTAAAAACTAGCCTTATTTCTTCCAAGGGCCCAGATTAAGCTGTTGGGTGCCTTCATTCTCTACGTAACTACTAATCTTCCAACCTTAAACTGTTTGGACAGATACTAATTTTTTCTATCATCTAAGGCAAGCAATTTAAACCTAGGGAAACCAAGCTTAGGCTGTTTGGCTTTCCCTTAGCTGAGAAATCTTTCAAAAATGGAACTTTTGCAGCATACAAAAGATGAACATTTTTGGCACTTCCACTGTCAATCATGAAATATGAAACCTGTTTGCAACATGAGGCTAACAGTGGCTCCACTTGGGGATGGCTTTTCCTTGTGAAAAGCCAAGAACAACAGGTCAGATTGCCTTAATCTTCAATTATTTGCTGTATTCTAAAAACTTCCCCTTTGCTGGCTGCTTTATTTATATATATAACAACAGACTTGAAGAGCTTAAGACCTTCACTTCGGGCTTCAACTGCATCAAGCTGTTATCTAAACAAAAAACTGAAATCCTACCTACCTACCCTAATCAGCACCTGTTTGCTGGTTAGGTAAAATGAAACAACCAGTGCAACCACTTAAGCATTTGTAGAAAGAAACAAACAGTTTGTCTGACCGTTGGTGAAATCAAAAACATTGTTTGTTCATGTACCCCCATAATCAAAATTTTGACATATAAAGGCCACTGCTGAAGTACCTGGTCCTCATAGATAAAATATGTTAAAGACTTTGAGTTGAGAAGATCCTCCATGTAATCAGCTACAGGATCAACAAAAGCATCATGTGGGGGAGTTTCTTCTAGGCCTTCTATGTCTGAAGGGACCGCTGCATCCTTAGTAACAAACTCCACAGCCAATACTTCAGTCTTCCTCTTGAAAGCATGATTGACCTCAAGCTGTAAGTCAGGAGGTAGCACAATTTTCTCATGACCCGGAGAAGGCAGATTTCGGAAGAACTCTTTAAGATCAGGAAAATCGTATGACTGGATTTGAGAATGCAAAAGTCCAATCTCATTTTCATGTTCTTCCACAACTAAATCAAGAAGACACATTTTGATTTGAGGTTGTTGTATTGCTTTGACCTTTAACAACACCAATCTAAAAAAAATTTCATCAAGTTCATATTCTGATAACAACTTCTTGAATTCATTTACAGCTTGTTTAACTTCATTTTCCACACACCCGGTCATCTTGTCTGACTATTAACACTTTGAAATGGGATTACTTGACTGTAAAACTGCTCAACACTTTGAAAATTTCTCTTTCAGGTTCGCTTCTCCAGTGGAGTCTTGATTGTGAAGATGATGTGGAGTCGCCAGGTGGATGATCAACTTTGGAGTGCCTGATCTCTATCCACCATCACAGATCAGAACTAAACTTGTAAAAATGGTTGTAAAGGAAACGATGACCTTCTCCAGAGAGCTAGAAAGAAACTCTTGAAGGTCTGTTTCTTTCTGAGGATTGGTCCCCAGTAGAGCTTTCCAACTTGATTTATGAAATTATCTAAGGATTATTCCCCAGTGGAGTCGCCATTATGTTATCACTCAGGTTGTCCTTAAGCTCCTGAAAGGATACGCTGAGGTAACCACAAACCAATCTTTGGATTGCAGGTTCTAGCCCACCTGCAATCAAAGAGGGCTCTCCCTTTCTGATTTAGCTTTGTTGATAATGATTTTAGGCTAGCTATTGAAGTTCAGGGGTTTTGTTTAAGTTTGGTGGGAAGGATGATGCCTTCAAGTAGAGAGGCAAAACATAGTCTGTTAGGTTACAGACCATTGGGCGTGGAGTCATGGAGTAAGACTGCTGGTGTGTTTTATTGGTCACAAGAAAGAATATGGAGCAGGGTAGCTGCTCATGAAACAACACTTAAGCTTAAAAGGATGGAAAGAGGGCTAAGGTATGAGAGGCAACAAAGAATCTCTCAAACAGGTTAGCAGAAAGAAGATGAATGAAATCTATCTAGGAGCAGTTAAGAATTCCTAGATAACAGTCATTCATATGTGAAATAGATCAAACATGAGCCATAAAGGAATTCATATTTATGCCTAAATTAAGAGGAAAACATTAATAAGCCACAGAAACTGAGCATAGAGTGCGGCTAAGCAAATTCTAAACCAATCCTTTGTTCTGTAACTTAAGCATATGTGAAATTGGAATAACAGAGGTAAGAAACACTTATTGATTCATACTGCAGCACAAGAATTCCACATTCATTTTTTCAGACCATTAGACACAGAGCAGTCCATTCTCCAAGCTTGTAAGCAGTCTTTGGTTATAGAAAAAGTATCAGATATACAGTGTGAGTCTCTTCAGGAATACATTAGCCGACCAACCCTTTTCACAATGCAGAGGGTTGTATATATACAAAAATTGGATACAAAAATATCTAGATGAGAAGTTAATAGGTCATAACTTCTTTACCAACTTCTAAGGAGCGATTATGAGAAAGTAAATGCTGAAATAAAGATAAATGTAACAGTTGCTCTTTCTGTCAGTGAATATTGACTTTTGAGTACAATTAAGTCAGCTGGGGCTGCACTTTCAAATCCGTGCCTTTAAGCTTGCCGTCCCAGCTCTTTGCTTCGTCACTGCTCTGACCTGCCCTGCACGTTCCTTAATTGCTCTGTTCGATGCTTTTGTGCCTTATCCTGTGCCTGCTGTTGACCTGTAGCTAACTGAGATTTTGAAATAAACAAAAAGAGGCAAAAACTGAAATCACCTGGGCAATACGGCCAGCATTGCCTGCCACCAATCCTCGAGAGGTAATTGATGCTGTTGTATTTTGACAAGTGTCTCATCGGCCTCTGTATACATGTAATAATTTGGTGGCATTTCAAACAGGTGATAAACTTCATGCTCCATGTAAAATAAGCTTTCCAGCCTGTCATAGAGGGTTTGTCCTGAAGGCGGCCCTGCCTCTGCTGTAGAACTTGATGCAGCAGTAAGCTAATTGGTGACATAATTATTAAGCCTGGTTGCATATTGGTCACGTGTCAACAATTTTCCAATGCTGGTCAGTAGGCTGGGCAATCCTCTAGTTTGCAGTGCTGCAAGCTTCGTGTCAAAATTGTCTACATCCCTTTGTATTTCCCGACATCTTGCTTCCAGAGTTTTCACAAATATTCTCAATGTGGGCACCCTATTTACTGTTAATATGGCCTCTGTTCAGTTCATGATATGCAGTGCTGCCAACTCTTCCTTAGTCTGATGATTCAGAAAATTAATCATTCTATTGGCCTGCTCAGGCATATTTCCCAATGCTGCTTTGGCTCTCTGAATTTCGAACTTAGCAAGGCCAAGTAATTCTACCTGTTCATACATTGCCTGGATTGAACTCCATTGGCTGGTGATTGATCGATTAATCTTGGCCCAGAGAATCTTCTTTATTTCAGCCAGGGTCTTGTCCAACGACAGCTCTTTCTCCAAGGTTTTAATTTTGTCCTTCAGGGCCTTAATCTCCCTTGTCTGCTCAACCACTGTCATTTTGGACCTATCATATTTTTCTTCCAGTTTGGCTAGCTTTTCTTTGGCCTCCTTTATCTCTGTTGCCTACAGCTTTAACTCATTGACAGCTCTTGTCAATTCATCCATGCTCATGCCTATTTCAAGTGCTGCTGTTGTTGATGTTGTGGCTTCTGTAGCTGTTGTGGTAGTTGCTGGAATATTTGGAGGAGTTACCGCTGCTTGTGCAGATGGAATAGCAACAACAGTCAGAACTGTTTGAGGCAGCTAGGAGGTCGACTCTCCTTTCTTTCCTTGTAGTGCTCTCTCCAACTCCCCTTCCAAATCAATTACTCTATGGTTCAATTTCATCATCAAATCCAATTGATCCTCAACTTCTTTCTCTTTCTGTATTTCTCCTGTTTGAGGGTGCTCAGTAGGAAGCAACCTCAATCTCTTTTTCAATGCAGCTATATCATCATCTTTCTTTTTCATAAGGGCCCTCACAGCCTTAGGATCCTTAGGATCATGTCCTAAATGAACCATAATGTCCTCCAATGTTTTGATTCTATTGTCTTTGGCTGTGGAGGATAATCTTTCAAAATCTAGCTGAGTGTTAGTATTCTTCAATGATTCCTTCAACTCATGGGCTAGTGTGGCCTTCTCTGCAAGGGTGGCATAAACCATTTCCCCTGTTTGCTTATGTAGCTCTATTTGATCCATGGGGTGAATGTCCTTGGCCAGGACCTCTAACCTTGTCTTAACAAAATCTGCAGCTGACTGTGGCTGCTGAATCTTGGGCTTGAAGTGGCTGAGAATCATCTTTTCTTGTTTGATGTCAAATGCTGCCATCAATCTTTCCTGCTTGGCGGGTGTTGCTTTTAGGAATTGATCATATAGTTGCACTCTAAGTAGCTCATTTTGAGCTTTGATTTCTTTGAAGCTGGCTTTGACGCTAGCTGGTCTCTTGCCTTGTTGTGTGGAGGAAGACACCTCCATGCCGTGTTGTCTGTCTTGCTCTTGCTGAAAAGAGCTTGTAGGTGTGTGTTGGCTTGCTTCCCTTCTTGGGATTTCTATGACCTCCTCACTGACCTCCTCCTCAATTGGAGGATCAACTCTTTGCCTCTTAGATTCAGGCTGCTGTATAGACCCACTAGCAGGTGTGGAGTCTTCTCGGTCTCGCTTTCTGCCTCTTTCTTCATTGACCGGAGTTTGCAGAGGTGGCACTTGTAGTGCCTCTGTTTGTTGAGGAGGGGTCTACCCTTGAGTTTTTTCGGTTGAAGTGACTGGCTGTTCAGTGGCCATCGATTGTTCTGTCTCCATTGGCTCTTTTCCTTTGGCTGTACCTGTTGCTGATGTAGATGCTCCTTGGGCAGCTTGTGAAGCTGCAGCTGTAGATGTGCCTTCTTCCACTTGGTATGGCAGCTTGAAAGTCACCTGGTCAGCAGAATCCAAGTCAAGTGTTTTTTCAAGATCTTTAGCAGTTTGCTCCAAAATTTCCTCTTGAGTGAATTCTTCAACTAAAGTGCCTTGTGCCCATGCGTCTTGATTAGCATATTTTTCGATGTGTGGGTTTTTGCAGTGGTCATATGGTGTCAATCTGTATTTGACCCTTCTGGCATTAATAAAGCCAAGCGGGTCATAAGGGACCCACCAGAAACTTCTTTTCAATTTGAGTTGATCCTTGAGTATCAGGTTAGCATCTTGCCAACCTTCCTTCTTGTTCATGATGAAGGGACCTAGGTGGTCTTTGAATTTGAGTTGTGCCTTCTTCCTGGTGCTGTGAAAATGAGTCAAATTTGAATTTATAAGCTGCCTGTAGTATTCCAAGGCAAACAGCCTCATTGGCACATATCTTGGGAGCCTGTAAGGACAAAGCTCGCAGCCATAGATTCTAATCACAGTGTGGTTCTGATATAGGTACCAATCACCTACTTTGTAGCTCTTAGATAGCTGCAATAGCTTCTGCATCTCATAAGTTATTCTGGGAGGGGGAGCTTTCATCAAGAGGCAGGAGACTGGATAAACGAACTGGTCAATGAACTCACAGTACGAATAAGGAGAATGCCAGAATTGATGGAAAACAGATGACCAGAAGACAACAAATCTTCTTTCTCCCTTTGAATCCAATTTCTTGATGGGGCATTGGAAGCTTTCGAACTGATAATACATGAGCAAATGATAGATGTATGAGGAATATTTGAAAACTCCTTGCCTATCTAGCCTAATGAGCTGGTCATGGATTTTATTTGCTATAAGTATGGCGTAATTATACTTGACAGTAGGAGGCTGTCCTTGGCTAAATGAAGACAACAGAACCAACACTGTCTCATCCACATGCTCGCTTGTTGTGAAACCCAACACATAAGATATCATGTCTATAAGTAACTTACCCACCTCATTGAAATGGTCATATGGGAATGGAGGTGGCTCCTTAGGTTGACAATCTGCCCTCATAAAGGTCTTAGCAATTTTTTCAATCTTGGGGCCAGGGAGCCAAGAGGCTTCTTCCAGTAAGTTATTCATGGAGAAGGGCAATAGTATCTGAGTCTGTTTGAAATTCAACATCTGGTTGATGGAGTCAGGTGTGATATGAAAGAGTATGCTCCCAGATGGAGACTTAACTGCCCTCTGAGTTGGCTCATAATTTGCAGCACACAGGTGAATAATTTCAGGAAAAATATTGACAGAGGGGAGGAAATAGTGTGGCAAATTGGACTCCCATATGCCATACATGTCGGATTTATTTATGAAACTGTTTCTCAGCTAGCAGTAGGTATGCAAATGATTTCTGTTTCCAACCAGGTCTTGAATAAGATAGTCTGTATCGGCCAAGGCCATTGACTCAAGTTCTTTACTTGGTGGATTTATGGGAGTGATGTTCAAAGCAGATGGAGAGGCCATTATGCAACTTTTGAATGATTGAGCTGAAACTTCCCTCCTCTTAGTGAATTCTCTGGGGCTAGAGACTGTGAAGAATAATGCAAAGGGGCAGAGGACAATTACAGTTTCAGAGGACTAATTTAAACAACGGAATAGGGTAAAACAGGGCAATGCTGAGCTGCTACAAGACTTTTCCTGGAGGCCGAGCTCTAAAACAGAACTCGCCAGTGAATTTGTAAGTGGGCACAAGGTTTACGAGGCCTTTTCTGAGGTGAAAGGTTTCCAGTGAGTTTAATGGAGTCTCAGGCGTAGCAGCGTTTCAAATTGGGAAATTTCACAGGTTTATAGTAGGTGCAATGGATAAAATGAAAGAACAGGAGCGAAAATGGGGGAGATATGACAAATACCTGGTTCAAACAACGCCGAGAGTGGACGAGCAGGTGCGACAGTAGGCTATGAAGCCGAATTTGCAGGCCGCGGTAGCTCAACTGGATGTTTTGAGCTTTGGGAATGCGAAAATGAATAAAACAGTGAGCCGGAGCCTTCAAATGAACCAATAGAAATGAACTACAACGGTCGTCTGCGCGCTCTTTAAGCAAAAATTGACATTTTGGCGCTTTTTTTTTTGGGATGACGTCAGCATGATGTCATCGGCGGGTTTGGGGTATGGATAGCTGACGTGGCAGCCGATGGGGCGGTGACGCGGGCACAAAAGGGATGAAGTGGCGGCAACGTGGCACAGCAGCGGAGGCGAGGAGATGACGTCATGGGGCAGACGTGGCGCTTACGTCATATGAAGGAGAGCGGTAAGCGGTTTCATGGCGCACTGCTTTAGCGCCTGGGCGGTTTGGGAGGAGGGGGCTCCGCCACACTCGGGAGGGCGACGCGTGGCGGGAGTACGACGGGAAAACCGCCGAACTCCCGGACGCTAACCCTCGTGCTTTTGGCGGGTAAAAACACCCGCCGACCGTAGATCTTGGGCGGGCCAGATCTAACGGCTGGCGGGCGGGTAAGTCGGTGGAAGGTTAGGGCGGGGACCCACCCGCTATTTTATTTAATTATTCATGCGGCGGGGGGGGGGGGGTTCAAACTTTAATAAAGTGGGTTCTTGGATTTATATGCGCGCGGGGGTCAAACATTTAGTTTAATGTTCAATAAAGCATTTAAACATTTAACCTTTGGGAATAATGACTGCGGAGGGCAAAAATACGAGACTTTTGATGAGCGGGGAATTGGGTAAAGGTTATTAGCCCAACGAGAGGTTGGGTTAATTCCGAGGTTAGGAGACAGAAGGGTTAATAGGAGCCCCAAATGGACTGCTATTTCCCGGACTAGAAGACATATGGCTATAGTGCCAAGGGGAGGTTATTTAATATTTTAGGGAATTTTATATGTTTTTTGATAGTGAATGGGGATGGAGGAGTAGTTAGGGAGCTACATAGTACAATTAGGAGTTAATATGGATTGTGAGGTGAAAGTAAAACAGAAGGCTAAGTTTCAAAAGTAAAACTTAGACACATGGGTAAATGAGAGTGAGAAGTGATTTTTCACAAGAAATGTGGCTTCTTTTCATTTGAACAAAGCCACATTTACCTTGATATTTTACAGAAATGAGAAGAAATAAGGACTTATTGGGCAGATCCCAAGGTCCTTTAAGGGGATGTTAGCAAGGGACTTTGGGGGGGAGTGAAGGGAAGTTAGACATGCTTCCAGCATTCTGCCGTCAAACACTGCTTTGCTACCTCTGCCACTGATGAGATGAACTTCCTTTCTCAAAGCCAAAACTGAAGATGATCTTGCTTCTGCAACCCCATGCTACCTACCCAGCCTAATACACCTAGCATTTTTTGTTACTTCAGGAAGGGTGCACTTAGACTTGCAAACCCTGATTGCTTTTTCTTTTAAACTGCCTTCCTATCTAAAAACTAGCCTTATTTCTTCCAAGGGCCCAGATTAAGCTGTTGGGTGCCTTCATTCTCTACGTAACTACTAATCTGCCAAGCTTAAACTGTTTGGACAGATACTAATTTTTTCTATCATCTAAGACAAGCAATTTAAACCTAGGGAAACCAAGCTTAGGCTGTTTGGCTTTCCCTTAACTGAGAAATATTTCAAAAATGGAACTTTTGCAGCATACAAAAGATGAACATTTTTGGCACTTCCACTGTCAATCATGAAATATGAAACTTGTTTGCAAGAGGAGGCTAACATATTGTAATCCATGTCAGAAGCAACTGTAATTTCCATTTTCACGTTTTTATTGAAAACATATTTTTAAATTTTCCTATCTTCTTCTTGCACCTGGGAAACTGAGATAAATTTATACTTATTGAACTTAGAAAAAGTAATTAGCCATGTGTTATGCAGTAAAATCATTGATGCTATCAAAATTTGTTGTCACTTCCTGTCTTTTCTGGTCCAATTCAGCTTGTAACACGTCGCTTGAAATTAATTCTGAATTATGTAGGATGCGTGGACCATATAACCCTTATATAATTTTTATTTCCCTGAGATAGACATCACTTCTCATCTTTCCCAACTTACCACAATCAGAAATGATATCCTAAAGTGTACTGATCCTCTCTACCCATTCAGATTTCAATTACTTTATGGTATTAACTTTTGGAAGTTATTCATTTTGCTTTGTGTTATCAGAGAGTAGTCCAAGCCTCTGGCCAAAAGTAACTAAATCATTGTTACTGAATTTCCTATCTTTGTCAAGATTACTATTAACCAACTTCATAAATGTCATCATTTTCTATTGCAAACGCATTAAATTGAAAACTGCTTTCCATGCATCACTGAGAAATTCTAATCTTTGGCATATGTTATTGATGATATGTGACTTCACTGCATTAATCGAATTGGTAGCCTTGTTAGATGTTTGCGGTGTTGCAGCAACATAACTTGAAAATGAAGGTGACAATATTGCTAGTGGAGTCATTAACAAAGGAACTAGATTTCAAATGCCTTCTAATTCTTTTAATCTCCTTTTTAGTCTAAGATTTTTGCAATGACTTTGGCAATAGACTGAGAAACTACATTAGTGTTAGATTGATGCAATACCATGAGCCCCTTCGCGTCAAAGTTAGATAGATCAATATCTACTTTTTCTCCATGAATAATACTTTTATTTTCAACTTTTACCTTTTCAACTCTCTTTTTTTGGTGGCTTTGTCATATTTTGCATTTTGTAATGTCACAATAGGTTCATCAAAAATAATTTCCTCTTCTACAATTTTCTCCATTATCTTATGATTATTTTCTAAACAAGTAGTAATCCAGTTAGGAGGTGCATTGTTGTCATTTTCCACGTCTATAGCCCGTTGAATGCTTTCTCTATTTATAACACTTTTGAACTTGGTTGTTTGAACTATACATGTTTTTTTGTGAAAGTATTTGTGAAGATTCTCTTCCTCATCTCGACAAATTGATAACTCACCATGAACCAATTTTCCAAGATCATGAGTTTTTCTCTTTCCTACATTCAAGGATGAGGTTGCACTAGTATCTGGTGTGGAATCTAGAGATTGTTGTGTAATATTTAGGGATTTTTGCCTATGTTTTGCTTCCCGGTTAATGCTTGTCTCTTGAGAAACTCTTTGAGCATCCATTTCTAATTTTTTTATATTTGATTCTCTGCAAATTTTATAAATGATGTGGTGTGTAAACATATTTTGAATTAGACAAAGATTTAGAGACACTATTTGCTTGCAAATTAAGAGATACAAAAATTGTATTGGTTCTTTGTTTGGATGAAGTTTAGGTTATTAGGGCTAAGAAAATGCAAATAACAGAGGTAAAAGAGAAAGAAATGATACATTGATAAAATGGAATGTGCATTGCATGTGATAGAGTTGATAAGATGTAATGACTATTGCATGTGCTAAAACATTTGCTCGAGCTCCTCTATTCATATGGTGTGAAAAGAGAAAATAGAAATCCCTAGAAAATTATGCAAAAAAAGAGATACGCTGAAGAGAAAAATGAGAAAAAACTACGCAATTGACAAAATGAATTGTTGAATAATGTTGAGTTCGCCCAGTTGTGAGCCCACGGAAATATTTGCTACTGCAAATGTCTTTTTCTCTTTTCTCTTCTATTGGCATATTCAAATACCATTTGGTTGATTTTATAAGTGAAAATACATTGCTTCGTTTATTTGGTACTTATTTTCACTCCAACTCTCGCCTAAATTCGCAATTTGTTGCTCCAGTCCCAATTACCAATTGTTGTTATTTCTCGAGTGGAAACTACTACATAAGGCATTGTCAATAAATAGTAATTGAAAATAATAGCAATAAATTGTGTAAACATATTTTGACTCAGACAAAAATTTAGAGACATTATTTGCTTGCACGATATGAGATGCAAAAATTGCATTGGTTCTTTGTTTAAATGTAATTTAGGTTATTAGGGAAATGCAAAGGGAAACAATAGAGGGAAAAGAGAAATCAATAATAAATTGATAAAATGGAATATGTGTTGCATGTGATAGAGTTGATAAGATGTAATGACTATTTCACGTGCTGAAACATTTGCTCAAGTTCTTGTGTTCATAAGGTGCGAAAAGAGAAAATATAAATCCCTAGAAAATTGTGCAAAGCAAGAAATACTTTGAGAGAAAAATGTGATAGAACCTAAAAATTTGACAAAATATATTGTTGAATAATGTTGACTTTACCCAGTTTTGAGCCGAGGAAAGTATTCATTGCCACAAATGTTTTTTTTTTTTTTTCTCTTTTATTGGCAGATTCAAATACTGCTTCGCTGATTTTATAAGTGCAAATAGCTTTTTTCATTCATTCGGTACTTATTTTTGCTCCCAATCTCGCCTAAATTCGTAATTTGCTGCTTCAGTCCCAATTACCAACTATTGATATTTCTCATGTGGAAACTACTAAATACGACATTCTTAATAAATAGAAATTGAAAATATCAAAGCGAACATTTACGGGAACTAATGGAAATAAGCATCGATATTCCAAAACTATCTTGTCCACTTACTATGCATTTTGCTCTTGATTTAATATCATTGAAATATCTGTCATTACAAAAAGAAATTTGTGATACAATATAACGCCATTCTCTACCTGTGATACGTTTTGAAAGGTTTTCTAGTGCATTTTTCAGTTTAAATTGCTCAAAATATAGTAAGAATTTCCTGGAATCAAGAATTTGGGTTGAAATTTCTGCACATTCTGAGTGTTCCACGTGTTTTTGAAACGCCTAAATCCATATATGTAGTAAAAAATCTCATTTTAAACAACATAAAATAAGATTTGTGATTATGACGATTATTTTTGAAACTGCCAACAATAAATGTTAACAATCACAAATTAATATTATGTTCAAACGTGCTCAACTACTTCTATCATGAATTGATATGGTTACTGAGCTAGCCCCCACCACTAAATCATTGTCGATTCATTTTATTTTGATATTGGAGTACAAAACATGCTAAATGAAACTTGATTTACGAACAATTTGATACACATTTTTCAAGATCACGGTACAAAGCTAATTGTCATAACATGTTCCAGTTGGTTGCCTACACATTTTCCCATGATTTTTAACAAAGGTTTTCATTTACTAATTCTATTAATCATGACTTAATAGTCCAATGACAATAGTTATTACCACCATTTTTCTTATTCGTTATCAGATTCAGATCCGATTTGTAGATTTATCGACATGTTTAACATTTTTAATAAATAAGAATTGAAAATACCAAAGTGAACGTTAACAGTAGGTGGTAAAATAAATCTCAAAAGTCAAAAATTATTTCCTTATTTTAGTTTGCTAGTAGTTATTTATTTACCATTGTCGATATATGTGTACCAAGTAGTAGAAATTTAAGAAATAGAATAAATATGAATTCATTGTGATCATGTACATTATTATACATGCATTCAATACAACAATACAAAAATATCATGTACAGACGTGATCCTTTAATATTAACACAAAATTATTCCATCGTTTCGGTAATGTTCTACATGTGGCATCAGTGATCTCTAACTAATAATCAGATAAATAAAAATGGCTCATACCATCGTTAGCTCAAAAGAAAAGCTGGGAAAAATGTCAAATCGATCAGCCAAAAAAATTCCAAAACGGTTTACATTTAATCTGGTAATAAAAGCCCTTAATTAATTGTTTTATTGATGCTAAATTGTATTGTTAAACATTGGCATAGATGTTTTCTATCGGGAAATGTATGCGAAGTTGTGAAACACATGATGTAAATGTTCTTCCGCACATAATATAGTCCGCACAATAAATGATCTGCACAAGGAAACATAACAATATTAATTGGAGATTTGTTTAGATGCATTTCCCGGCTGTACCACATATACCAAAATGTAAATTCGGTTATCCATTATCTATTATCATAAAAGTGTTGTGCGGAACAAATCTGCGAATAGCTTAATGTTTATGAAACATGGAAAAGTTACTCGTATTTGTAATAATTGCTTTGTGGAAAATAAATGTATCAAAAAAGTCTATGACGATGGAAATTCATACGAGGATGAATTTTTTTTGTTAGTACTACGAATATTCAAAATTTCCTACAAGTAGGAAAGCTTTGCAGTATGCACACATTTATTGTTATGGTTATTTTTGTGTAATTAGGCACTCTTTTTTAAGTAGATTGTGTAGAGTGTGGAGGTCTGCACAATGAAAACTTGAAAGCTTCGTTCACACGCTGACACAAGACCAATGGTTATTTTATAATTAATACTTCGTACAAAGTGTAGAGGTTCTCACAATGAAAGCTTGAGAGATTCTTCCGCACAATGGATTTCCTTTGTAGTCCCATACCCTTGCATTTGTGTTATTTTGAAGCTATACATTAGTATTAATATTTCAATGCTTTGAAAATCATGTTTCTAGATTTGATAGTTTAATGCTTATGTGGTTTTCTTGTTCCGTCTATGCATGGGTACATTCACTGAATACATACGCAAGTCCGTATTCGATGAATTGAGTGCTAAGAGGACTAGTATTTACTCGCGGTGATGTTTTCTATTAATCAAATGACATACATCGAAATGTTTAAAACATCAATACTATCAATGATTGCTCGGTTCAAATCACTTTAGAAATCAATATGAGCATGGTATTCTATTGATATCCTAAAACTCATTCTATTTTGGTTAACTAAAGCACTTATGCTAATACACTATTAGTTAACGTTGGAAAGACAAATATGTAGAAGCACAGAAGCACGCAAAAGGCAAACCGAGAGAAACAATCTTAGCATTATCCTTTATATTTTTGTTGAAGAATGATTGCTCGGTTCAAATCACTTTAGAAATCAATATGAGCATGGTATTCTATTGATATCCTAAAACTCATTCTATTTTGGTTAACTAAAGCACTTATGCTAATACACTATTAGTTAACGTTGGAAAGACAAATATGTAGAAGCACAGAAGCACGCAAAAGGCAAACCGAGAGAAACAATCTTAGCATTATCCTTTATATTTTTGTTGAAGAATTTGACTATTGTCAAATAGTTTTTTCAATTTATTAAATGATTAAAATATGGTTTAATGTTATAATTGACAATGTGTAAATGTATGGAAGTGTGCAATAGTGATTTCTCCACATTCCCACAAAATCATCTTCTTCCGAACCAAATACTAGCACTCTATATTTTTTCTCTAAACACGTACAAAAGTGAAAATATTTGTTTGGATGCGGAGAGTAAGTGTGGAAAGATCAAATCCATATACAATACCAAATCTCATATATCAATTTTAATGTTGCATATTGTAGTGGTTTTTAGCGCAATTTAATATTCGTATTTGTAACATATTATATCTCATAATCATTATAATGATAGATGGCAATGTACAAACTGTTGAAATAGTTCTCTGCATTCCTGCAAAATCATTTTCTTCCACACCAAATGTTATGCACTCCATAATTTTTTGTTAGAACGTGTACGGAAGTGTAAAACTTTGTTTGGATGCAGAGAGTAAATTTGGAAAATTCAAATCCATATGCAATATTAATTTTCATTTATCATTTTTAATGTTGTGTATTGTAGTGGCTTTTAACACAGCTTAATATTCATGTTTATAACATATTATATCACACCAACATTTCAGTGATAACAAAGAATGTAGAAATTGCGCAAAGAATTAATCTAGTATGAAAATGTAGAAACTTAGAATTCACACAGCATCGAAGAATGAATTAATTCTAAGTACTATTATTATTATATATTTAGTAAATCCATACGCAATCATGTTATGGCAAAAGATTCTTAATAACATTTACTCTGATTCATTATGTAATAATTGCTAGTTGCAAAGATATTGATAATGTCTTATCTATCAATATTATAAAATACTCTTTTTGATATTTATTCAGTGAATTCAAATATATATACTGATTTTAAAAGAGTGGTATTTAACATTCGATGGAGTTGTCCTGAATTGGAGAAAATGTTATGAGTTTTGGCTAGAAGTGTTGCTAGTGCTGGTGTTGGTGTGCCTTTTGTTGGTGCAACTGGTGTTAGTGTTGTTGATACTATTGATGAGTAGCTTGTATCTACATGTGACTAGTGAGAGAAGTTAGTCATAAACACAAGACATGTGGAGAAATTACAATTAATGAGTTAGAGATTAGGCTGGAGACCCAATGGTGCTTACATGAATGGACTTGCTTCCATTCCTTACATCACATATTGAGCCTATTTCCTAGAATATTTCTTGACTAAATAGTTTGATACTCATTTCCATTATGTTGTGCTCATATGAAGGTGCAATATGGAGATGGATGGTCATTTTTCTTGAATTTTCACTTGCAGAGTACTATTTGGTGTTAGCTTTCTAAAAATGTTCACAACAAAATGATTTTTTGGCAATGTGTTGTTGTTGAAAGTTTTCGGCATTCTAAAACGTTTATTAGGTTGTTATTAATATTGTAATATTTCCCTTTTTTTTGGCATATACTAATATTTTGTTTCATTTACTAATGCTTCCAACATTGCGAATTGTTCTTAAATGCAATGTTGAAATGCACAAATGAATTCATAAACATAAAGAGCTCCACATACGCCACATTTGCAAACTTCAATAAAAAAGCATTAGATACAATGTTAATTATAGTTACAATGTTCAACTTTAGAATTGCTAATGTCTAAACCATTTGGAATAGTAACCTTCTGCAATTTGATTTTGATACGCATGCTTTTTTATACCAGAGCTTCATTCTGCAAAGCTTCATTGTAACCTTTGTAGAATGAAATTATTATTATTGATATGAAGAACTTAGTTCGTTTAATATTGGATAATACGAGTACAATTGAAAAATGTATAATCACCTAATCCATACATGTAAAATAGAAAAATAAGTTTACATAGTGAATGAAAAATGTCTTGAATAAGTGTTAGTTTAATGAATAAATGGAAAAAAGAATTGTATTTATTGGCACGAGAGCTTTAGTTAATCAAAATAGAATGCAATCTAGGGTATTAATGAAATATTATCTCGATATCGATTTCTAAAGCGTGCAAAATGTATCAATCATGAAACATAATTGTATCAGATGGACTATCTCGAATTGGAATTTAAGTAAAACATATATGATTTAAAGTAATTGATTTCACATTGGTATTTTTTTATTAAAGGATAGACAAATTAATACTATCAAAAGTGATGAAGATCATTGGTTGATGAGTACAATTAAAATCGATAGTAGTTAAATATCATTTCAAATCTTAGATGTCAATTCATGACTTAATCCGCAATGATTCCAAGTCCTTTGCATACGGTGGGGAGGGGCTAAACAAATATCAAATTAATATCATTATGTTTCCTTATGCAAAGCCTTTATTGTGTGGATGACAGAGGATGTGTGAGAGAATGGATGCTCTTTGCATAATTAACGTGGTTACAAGTCCTTTGCAAAAGGGTGGGGGACGGGTTGAAAGCATAGCTTTTACTCTATGGGGGAAGGAATGATTTCAGACCTTAGATGTTAATTCTTGTATTTTGTGAAAGTAATTTGTCAATATTCATCTTGTATAATTAATATATAAGAGAGAAGAGAAATTTGCAATGATTGGCCAAAGCTACATGGAAATATTTAAACTAAAATCAAACTTTGTTATATGTGTTTATTGAATAATAAGTGCATTAATAATTTCACATTTGTCAATTGGGCTTGTACTTTGCAATATTAAGTAAATTGTGTTTTTAATTTGTGTGATGAATAAGCATTTTGTGGTAAAACGAATATGCAAACATACTATGAATGAGTCAATTAAGTACCAATTTGTACCATGAAACGTTTAGTCTATGTGTCCATTAGATACCAAATAAGTATAAACGATTGAATTTTGGCCATTTCTTAATATTTTTATGGAGTACCCTATGAAAAATTCTTTAATAATAACGAAGAACACAACACATATTCTCACAAAGTTTCGCAAAAAGAGCATTTAACAAAATTGCAGATAAATTGTAAACAAATTCAAGCTTAGAACAAAGTAATCACTACAACAAAAACAGTTACAATAACAAGAATTGTATTTAGATTCAAATGCTAATTACCATAGCTATGATTAAATAAACATCAAATATGAAACAAATTTCTGAAAATAAAAAATAGTTATAGAATATTCATTTTCATTCTGATCAACAAAAGAGCAATCATCTTCGAATTATTACAAAATTGGTAAATAGTATCAGAATTTGCACAAAACAACTAGTTTTTAATAGTAAGGTATACAATTGGAGTAACACTAATGCTAGACAACTACTCATGATAGCTATTATATATTTTAGAGCCTAAATCTACCTCAGGCTGAGAAAGGCAGGTCTAGGGTAACATCAAACCACGCTTAACCTGGTAGCTAGCCCTACCAGGTCGGAAGAGGGCTCTCTCATTGTCAATCTCAGAAAAATATGGAAAATAATGCTAGAGATGACTAATGTAAAGACTAATTTTAGGCTAGGCATATGTTCAGAGGAGTTTGATTGAATTTAAAGTTGGTTTGCTGGATCAGATGTGAAAGGCAGTTTTGGGTCCGGGGAATGAACTCAGTCTTGCAGAGGTTTCTGTGGGGCGAGGTAGGCAAATGCTTTAGTACTTTGAATTAAGTGAAATGGAGAGTCTTAAGACTGGTGAGGAGTTGGAGAGGGCATGAAAGTGTCATGAGTCCTCTTCAAACAGTAGAAAACATGTAAAGCTAAACAAACCCTAAGGTAGAGCACTACAACATCAATGATTTCCACCTTTATACTTGATTCATTTAGTTAAGCTGAAAAGAGAGAGATAATGGCACACATAAACACATGATAACTTGAATCACAGAAGGAAAAATAATACTAAATCACCTTGCCACAAGAATCCCACAAAATGCTATAAACCCTGGTCTATTTCCTTGCCAAACAGCAGAGATGATGTACAATAATGCTCAAAGCATTCACAAGAGTCCAACCTTTACAAATGACTGAAAAAACACATGATATAGACCTCCAAACCCCCTGTGCTATCCATTAGGGGTCGAATCCATGAGAAGAGGGGTGGTTTCAACTATATCTAAACTAGAAACACAAAAATAGGCAGTGGAACAACTTGCCTCTTAAACTTAGGAAACTGATTCATTCAACTCCAAACCACCTACAACTGATGTATCTACCTTATCAAGTCCATTTTTATCATTTTTACATCATATTACATCAATTTACATCATGTCACATCATTAATTTGACCATAAGAGAGAAAAATTCAAATTAGAAGAAAACTAGGCGAAAAACAGAGTTTTTGAGCAAAATTGGCACTTTTTCATCCTGTGCATAACACTTTTTCCAAGCTGCTTTTGGAAGGCTTCCCGAGGTCCAAATCAGTTGTAGGATAGCTTGTTGGAAAGCCTTGTGAGTCTACTTTCTAAGCAACTTGAATTTTTTGATTTGGAGTCCATTTTCCCCTCCAAAATTGCAATCTCCCAAGACTGCTTCCTGTGTGGCCCAAAAGTGGCAGAGAGGGCATTTTTTGGGTGTTTTTGGCCCTTTTGGAGGTCCAAAATTTGTCAAAATTTCCTAATAATTTTTGAGCATTCATAACTTTTCGTAAGGAATCCAAAAATTCCAAGTTTTCTTCAAATGGAGGTCCCCATCAAAAGCGAGCGTGACTGGAAAAACCTGTTTTTTCCATGAAAAATTCAAAAATGTCAAAAAGTTTACCAAATTTCTTGAAATTTGGCATGAGTGATCTATGTCAGGTGTTATGCTAGGCCAATGATGCTTCAGCGAAGATCTTCAACTTGTCTTGCTCCTTTTTTCTCTTTAAGGCCTTTTCCAATTTAGCCTTTAGCCTCTTTATCCTTGCATTACAAATCTTGTTCGGGTTAGGTAGTGGTAGGCTAAGTGACGAAGCATTTTTTCTTTGTTTTCCTTCCCAAGAAACCTCTCCAAGTGCTTCTTCATCTTCTCCAACCAAGACTCCTTGTCATTCTCTATCTCTTGTTCAATGGAGGTCAACTTGGCCTTTGCCTTCTTGGCCCTTTGCCGATTTTTTTTTATGATTGTAGCTCCATGAGGTCTTGTTTGTCGGTAAGTTGCTTGTTTTCTAGTTCAAGGTCTCAGTCTCTTTGACCTCCTGTTGTCCTGAAGGTCCTCCTTCATCTTGAGGCACTGATGAAAATATCTGAGTTCCCTTTCCATAGGTTTTAGTGATGTAGTAGGTGATGAGGAATGAAGGGATGAGGTGGGGACAAGAAGAGTATGAAGAGATTTTAAAAGATAATATGAGTGAGGTGTATGGGGATGATGAATGCTTGAGCGAGTGGAGGTTTTGTGGTTTTAGGGAATTAGGGGAATGAGGAGAGTGAATAGGGTTTTAGAATGTAGGATAAGGTTTTGATAGGGAAGTAGGAGTAGTGAAAGAGTAGGATGTGGGAGTTAGGGTTTGGGAGTAGGGTATAGGGCTAGGGTTTGATGTAGAAATTAGGGTTTAATGGAGTGAAGTTTGATGAGTGATGGATAGTGAGGAAGAGTTGATAAACAAGTGTAAATTGAGGAGAAAGGCAGCCAATGACCCTTAGTGGCTTATGAGAGGTAGGTTAGCTTAATAAGGGTTTATGAGAGAAATCTCAATGCCAATAGGGTTTGCTATGAAATGATGCCAAACACACTCAAGAAATCAAGCAAAATTCTTTCTTAGCAAGGAGGAATGGTAAAATTACTTGGCACTAGCATTAAATAGCTTTGGAGGTGTTTTTATAACAATTTTTAGGTGTTTTCAACAAGTGCGTAGCGCCAATTCTGTGCGTAGCACCAGTGTAATTTTACACTGGAAACCTGTCATAGGTGCGTAGCACCAATTTTTTGCATAGTGCCTTTTTGCAGACCAGTTTTGAGGGTCTTCCCGGTGTCCAAATTGTGTGCACGATAACTCGTTGGAAATTTTATTGAGTCTAATTTCCAACCCAACTTGAATTTTTCAATTTGGAGTTCATTTGCCTTATCAAAAGTCAAATCTCCCAAGACTATTCAAAATGTGCAAAATGAGGCTGCCTAAAGGCAGAGTGTTGTTGCAGTCAACTTTTGAAGGTCTTCCTCAACTCCAAATTGAGCTCATGATAGCTCATTGGAAATAAATTTGTGTCTAATTATCATTTGACTCATCAAGCATGTCATTTGGCCAACCAAGATAGAATAAATCTTGATTTTCCCAAGGTCACTTCAGAGGCGCATCAATTCTCCTGAGGCAACTGTATTTTTGACATTTTTCTAAAACCATGACACCCGTGTAAAGAGTGAAGAAGGTTTTTCTTCCTTGGACTATTATGGACAAAATCCTCTCTCACTTTTTCCAAATTCATTTTTTCTTGCTCAGAAACATCATTTGAGTAAAACCTATCCCGATGTGTGGAACAGGGGATTTGTCGAAATGAAGTGAAATGAAAGGGATAAGGGGCTTCTAAATTCTTGAGAAAATTTTGGGAAGTAGGGAGGGATGTTAGGAAGTAGGGAAAAGTGGAATTTCAAATATTGAGTGAGGGGAAGGGGTCCAAAAGGGCAAAACATAGTCCTAGCCTAGAAAATTGTCAAATTGTAGCAAGAAACTAGGGTTTGTGCGAAAATGAGGAATTTGAGGGATATCAGTGATGGGAAGTGTTTAATAAGGTACATTAAGGATAGGGGAAGGTGTATGAACATCAGGATACAAGTTTTGTTGATGATTTGACCATCCAAGAGAAATTACCTTCAAAACCCTAGGAGAGGGAAATGAACCTTACCTAGGCACAACTGAAGCATGAACAAGGTGTAAAATGACCCATTGGAACCTGACATGATGATGAAAACCCTATGAATGATGGTACACTCAGCTGAATGGTGACATGGACCGACATTTGGACAACTTTGAAAGGAGTGAAAACAAACCCTAGACCTAATACCTAGTGACCAAATTTTACTTGAAGATTCACTAAAATGACAAAATTTGACCTTGACACCTTAAAATAACTTTGTAAGAGCATGTTTGATCACTGGAGGAAGGCTGCAAAGACTGACACTAACAATATCCATAGTAAGACTTTTTATGGTATCCCGGTTCACTAGCATATTCACAATGACAATTTTGGTTTTTTTGTCTCTTTAACTTTCTGCACTTGAATTTCAGAAAAATAGAAGGAATTGTTCCATAACCAATTAAATACATGTAATAAATGATAATGTAACTCTGAAACAAAATTATCTAGAAATAAAAATCCATGTGCAAATGAAAGCCCATACATAAACCACCTCAGAAATTTTGGGTACATAATATAGCACTTGATTCCTAAAGAGTTTGTCAAAATATTTATACCTAGCCACAAAAGTAAATGAATTAGACTCCCATGAACCATAATATGAAAAATCCGTTTGCAATGAAAAAAAAAAAAAAAGCATCTAGATATTGACTGAGATCATAATAACATATATAAAAACCTAAACATTTAATCACTAGTAAACATGAAAAGAAATATTCCAAAATTTAAAATACTTACAGTACATAAAAGTATATATCCATATTGTTTGATTGTTAACTATTTTTTAGGTTTCCAACTTCTTGAAGCAACTTCTTTAGCTTTTCCTGTATGCAATTTTTCATAGGTGTAACTGTAATTTCCAGTTTGACATGTTTACTAAATATCTCCTTCTCAATTTCCTTGGTTTCTCTTTGCAATTCTACAACTAAAGCAGAGTTTTGTTTATTAACATTAACAAAGGTAATTAGTCATTCATTAATTTCCTGTGTACTAATATAAGCTATATCATCTAATTCTTTTACTTTTTCTATTTAATCTTATCCAATTCAACTGCTAACGTTCTCTCGAAATTAATCGAGAGTCACATGTAATACGTGGACCATTTAGATTTTGCACAATTTGCACGGCCTTAACATATGCATTTCTCTTCGATTCTATATGTTTTCAGATTTAGAAATAATGTTTTGCATTCTTTTAATTCTCTGAGACCATGCAACTTTGAGTTGCTTTGTTCGATTCAAGAATTTGGTAGTTCCTGTCATTTTTTCTCTGCATCAGAAAGTGAATCAAGTCTCTGGATGAAAACAAATAAGTCATTGTTTACGAAATACCTATCTCCTTCAAGATCACATTGAATGCACTCGAAAAATGACTTAGTTATTTGTACCAAATTCTCCATATCTAAAGCTGCTTTCCATGCATATCCAATGATTTCCAATTGTTTGTATATATTGCTGATAATATATGTTTTCATTGCATTACGGAGATTAATAGATTTAGAAGATCTATATGACACGTTGTGATTAGAAATCACCAACAATGTTGTTTGCATTTCCAATTGAGTCATCAACAAAGGACTCGGATTTAGAGCACCTTCTAGGTCCTTTATTCTTATTTTTAGTCTCAAGTTTTCAGCTTCATGTTGACTAAGATACTGTGGAAGCATGTCACCAGTAACTTGATGCAGCTTCATGACTGATGTGGTTGTAACTTCAAACAGATCAACATGAATTTTTGTTTGTTCTAAAACCTTTTTTCCATGAAGCTTTACTTTCTCAAGCTTCATTTTTTTTACTGCCGCTATCATACTTTTCATTTTGCAATGTGACAAAACTATCGTAAAAAATAATGAATTCCTCAGTAAATTGCACCATTGTTTTATGATTTTCTGCAAAACAAACACTAACCCAATTAGGTAGCATAATGTTGTCAACTTCTACGTTTATAGCTTCTTCAACACCTCCTGTAACCTATTTTCATAGGATTTCTAGAATTGGCTAATTCATCAGTGTACATTTCTTCTGAATTAAAACTTCGATAAGGCTCTTTGTCCTTCCCTCTAGCTGATAGCTTTTCCCAAATCAATTTTGTATTTGCAGTATCTTTTGTCCTTTTTTCACTCCAGGATGAAAATGCATCAGTGTCATTTATGCAACATATAGATTACTCTGCAGAAGTATTGGTACTTGATTATGTGGTGATTTCTTCAGCGTCTATGATTATCTCTTGATTTCCATGAGTATCGTTTATGCAACATACATGTTTCTCTACAGAAGTACTGATACTTGATTCTTCAGTGATTTCTTCAGCATCTATGATTAACCCTTGATTTTTTGTCAATACATTTTGACATTCTTCGCTCTGCTCTCTAATTTATGGAAACAAGTTTCTGTATCCAATTGTTTCCAAGTGTGTGCCAAATAGACCCTCCTCATCAAAGGCTTTAATTGCTTCAAATTCACTTAAGTTAAAAGGATGCAAAGTCTCTGTGAGCTCTGTAACATGAGCCACACTCTTCACTACAATTTCTCCAACAATAAACAATAAATAAATGGATTGTTTTTTCTTTTTTCTTTGAAATATATTTAGCCATTCAAGGTATTTCCAACAAAATTCACCAACAAAATACCTATCTATAACAAATTTCGGTAATAAAAATGACTTACCTTGAAATCCATAAATTTGAATTATCGTATTACTTTCTCTTTCTTCATGGATACCTTTTCCCCATAGGAAAACTTATGCATGTGCATATATTCAATGATGTTGTTGTCTAGATATCATGTAATTGACTTGTTTTACAAAAACATCTTGAAATAGAGAAAAGTTTAAAGAAACATTATGCTTCCACATTATAGGATACCATAACTACATTGGTTCTTAATTCAAATTGAATTTAGGATGACATGGAAAACCACAAAATTCATTGGTAGAAATCAAAGCTACTATGTGATGCGCCATCATGAAGGACCTATTGGTATTGGATAAATTGGCTAACTAAAAATCTAATAAATTAGAAATGATATCAGCCCATTCGAATACACAATCCTTTTTGTATGTGTGATAAATCACGTAGAGAATGCATTTTGGAAAATTTGTTGTAGTTTTCTGGCCCATGACACGTGTACAAAGCCAACAAAAGTCCCTAAATGGTTGTTTAGACAAATTGATATATAGGACAAAAAGATCATAGGGAACTTGGTAACTTAGAGAAAAGAAATCTCCAACAACATTAGCCTCATATTCTTCTGAGGTCACAAAACTATTTTCTTCAGACTATGTCAAGCGCATATTAGGTTTTGATATCTTGAATATTTGTTTGAATGCCTTTACATTCAAAGGAATCCGTTCTGCTGGTAGCACATTTGTTCTTATTTCTGAATCAAAAAAAATTGCGCACAAATGAACAATTTCCCTAAAATCAAAAAATTTTGGCACACATGCAACATTCACTAATCCATTAGTCCAAATCTTGTTATTGTTCTTCTCTTCTATTGGCATATTCACATAACACTCATATGCAATTGACCAATGGAAGTTCTCATCAATATGACCAAGTAAGTGTTGTAGATGCTACAAAACCCTCCAAAACTTTGGCTTACACTCAATGTCGAACCCTTCCTTGTTCTTTCACATTGTTGTCGCAAACACCGAAACTCATTTCATGTACTTTCTTGAAGTATTTTTCTCCCCTTTGAAAGTTGGGTAAACTGTCGTATTTTCACATGATTAGTTGTCGCACGATGTGTAGAAGCATGTTCTAGTGTTTTCAAGGGTCTATCTTTGTGTATATTAGTTTTTCTAACCATGTAAACATCTCCCGCACTCATTCACAAATTTCTAAGCACTATCACACAAGTGTCGTCACGGTCGTCGCAAAGTGTATCTGAAGTGTCACACTTGTCATAATGGGTCATAAAGTTATCACACAGAGGGAAATGCATTGTTCATGTGTCCTGGATGATCTATGTTTTTGTGTCTTCAAGTATTTTAAGTGTGAGATCACAATCGAAGTCTTGTCGTTGTTCACATCAGTCTAACTAGTCTTAAACTTAGCCATCTATGAGAAGGCTTCCCAACCAAGCAAATTGGCTTCACCCGGCCTCCCTGAATTGCACACTATGCAGTTTTAGTCCTCTAGTTGTGATCTTGCCCCTTGGCACTACACAATGCACATTTCCTACCTCCCAAGACTACTACACTACACAATTTCTATGCTCAAGCTTCGGCCTTGGCCTCCAGAATTGCGTAATCCTTTCTCTCAGCCTGGCCCTAAATGTGCACTATGCAATCACAAGCCTCAAGATCATTCTCTGAGCCTTTTAACTGTGCATTTATGCAATTTATCAACTCCCTTGTTTCCTGGAATTGCACAGTATGTCCTCTCAATGTCCATCCCCTCATCCTATATCATTGGCTCCCATAACTATGCAATTTTCTCCCTCAATCTAGCCTGAACTACACATTGTGTAGTATCAAGCCTCAAGCCTCATCCTTGAGTTCTTGAACTATGCAATTGTGTAGTAACCTGGGCTCATATGTCCTCCAAAACTATGCAATAGGCTGATCGAGTGCCTATTCTCTCAGCCTGTCACCCTAAGCTCTCAAACTGTGCAATTTTCTTCCTCAACCCAGCTTGAACTATGCACTGCATAACATCAAGTCTCAAGATCATCCCTGACTACCTGAACTATGCAATTACGCAGTCATTGAGTCCTTTCCCTAACTTTCCATCTAGTTCTGGATCAGTCAATGGATCAGAATGAACAATCTTAGACTAGGGGGTTTTCATATTGATATTGTCTCATCATGTTATCAAACCAGCTCACAAAAAGATAGAAAAGAGAGATCCACGCCTTAGAATTCAGCCTCTTCGAGGGGGCAACCTCCTTTACATTACATAAATGAACAATTCTTGGATGATACAAATGAAAATACCTCCTTTCTATATATAGGAGTCTAAGTGGTCCCAATACAATCAAAGCCTACATAACAATAATATTGTAGGGCACAACAATAACAATAGTGGGCTTCTATGTGGCACAATAGTAACAATATGGGCACTACATGGGTACATCAATATAAATAAGGGGTATAACTACAATAGTAATGGGGTAATCACTAGTATTATAGGGACCCAACATGCCCCTCTCCTTCAAAAAAGTGTTGTCCTCAACGCTTGAGTAGTTCAGGATACTTCTGCATAAAATTCTCATCCTCCCATGTGGAATCTTCAGCGGATAAGTTCTTCCACTTGATAAGGTACTCTGAAATTGATCGATTTCGTAGCTGTCGAGTTCTTGTTTCTATAACTGCTTCCGGTTCCAATATAATTTTTCCTTCTTCGTCAAGTTCTGGCAATATTGTTTGAACTGGGAGCTTGTCGCCTATAACCTTCTTTAAGCATGAAACATGGAAAACTGGGTGCAATCGAGAAGCTGCAGGAAGCTCCAATTTGTATGCCATAGTACCAATCTTTTGCAACACCTTGTACGGACCATAATACTTTGGTGATAATTTATTATCGTTCTTAGCTTGCTTGAGGGACATTTGCTTATATGGTTGTAGCCGTAGGAATACCCAATCACCTACATCAAAACTTCTTTCACTGCGATGCTGATCTGCCTGTTGTTTCATTCTATTCTGTGCCAACACAAGGTTATCCTTTAAGAGTTGGAGGACTTGTTGTTGATGTTCGATGTGATGTTCCACTGCCTGAACCTTAGAATTTTCTCTTAAATATGATGTGATGGATGGTGGTTGATACCCATAAAGTGCCATAAATGGGGTCATTTTTGTTGCTGTATGAAAGGAAGTGTTATACCACCATTCAGCCAGAGGCAACCATTTGACCCATTGTGTCTGTTTATCAGATACAAAGCAACGAAGATATCCTTCCAAACATTTGTTTACTATCTCAGTTTGCCCATCAGATTGAGGATGATAAGATGAGCTATGAGCTAACTGAGTACCAAGACAAGAAAATAATTCTGTCCAAAAATTTCCAGTGAAAATGGGATCTCTGTCACTTACAATAATCTTTGGGTTTCCATGTAGCTTTTGAATTGTTTCCATAAATGCAGTAGAAACTGTACTGGCTTTAAATGGATGTGATAATGCAAAAAAGTGTGCATACTTGGTAAGTCTGTCAACTACCACCATGATGACACTCTTTCCCTCAGACTTGGGTAAACCTGTGATAAAATCCATTGATACCTCCTCCCAACGTTGGCTTGGAATGGGTAAAGGTTGTAATAGACCCGGTGTCTTAATTGTTTCAACTTTATTTTGTTGGCAAACCAAACATTCTGCCACAAACTTTTGAATATCTGATTTAAGGCCATCCCAAAAAAATTCCTTCTTAACCCTGTGGTAAGTTTTTAAAAATCCTGAGTGCCCTCCTAAGGGAGAAGTGTGCAATTCCATAAGAATCTTTTGTTTTAGCTGGGAATTCTTACAGAGATATAAGCGATCTTTGTACCATAACGAATCATTTTTCCAGCTAAATGTATCAGACGTACTAGAATCTTGTTGTAGCTTTCGAATAAGTGCCCACACTTCTTCGTCATTCTTCCATTCCTCCCTTGCTTCATTTATCCAATCTGGTTGGATGATAGAAATAACGCACAACAATGCTTCCACATCCTCATCCTTCCTTGAGAGTGCATCTGCCACCACATTTTGCTTCCCTTTTTTGTAGATGATTTCAAAGTCATAACCCAACATCTTTGTGACCCACTTTTTTTGCTCTTCAGAGGATAATCTTTGTTCTAAAAAGTATTTAAGGCTATCATGATCTGTTTTTACCTTGAAGTGTCTTCCCATTAGGTAGGGTCGCCATTTCTTAAGTGCATGGAGTATTGCCAACATTTCCTTCTCATAAATAGCTTTGCTTAGAAACTTTCCCTTGATTGGACGACTTTCAAAAGCAATGGGTCTTTCATCTTGCATTAGAACAGCACCAATTCCATTTCCTGAAGCATCACATTCCACAGTAAAGGTTTTTGTGAAGTCCGGTGCAGCTAAGACCGGTGCTTGGCACATTGCCTCTTTAAGATGTTCAAAGGCCTTTGTTGCTTCCGAAGTCCATGAAAATGCATCTTTCTTCAATAATGTCGTTAGAGGTGCTGCTATTCTCCCATAATTCTTAACAAACTTGCGATAATACCCTGTCAACCCAAGAAATCCGCGCAAATGCTTTATGGATGTGGGGATTTTCCATTCCTTAATGGCTTTAATTTTGGTAGGGTCTACCTTAACTCCTTCATGAGATACAATATGACCCAAATATTCCACCTCCTGGACTCCAAAGAAACATTTGGATCTTTTGGCATATAATTGTTTCTCTTCCAATAGTTGTAGCACCCTGTCGACATGTTCAACATGATCCTTCCAAGACTTGCTGTAGATAAGTATATCATCAAAAAATACTAACACAAATTTTCTAAGGAATGGTTTGAAAATTGAATTCATCAAACCTTGAAATGTTGAAGGTGCATTGGTAAGGCCCAAAGGCATGACCAAAAATTCATAATGACCCTCATGAGTTCTAAATGCCGTTTTCGGAATGTCTTCAATCTTCATTCTGATTTGATGATATCCTGAACGAAGATCCAACTTGGTGAAGTAAATTGATCCATGCAATTCATCCAGTAATTCATCAATGACAGGAATGGGGAACTTATCTTTAATAGTGAGCTTGTTGAGCTCCCTATAATCCGGACACATGCGCCATGATCCATCCTTCTTGTGCACCAATACTACTGGAGCAGAGAAAGAACTTTGACTCGGTTGAATTATACCAGCCTCTAGCATTTCTGCAACCATACGTTCAATTTCACTTTTTTGGACATAGGGATATCTGTACGGCCTGATGTTTGGAGGAACACTTCCTGGAATCAGATGAATAGCATGATCATGATCACGCATAGGTGGGAGACCTTTGGGAGTCTCAAATACCTTGGAATGATTGTCCAGGACTTTTTGGAGATCTGGAGAAATAGATGATTCTAATGTGGAAACATCTAGCGAACATAATTGTGCAATTACACCCCTTTGCTCCTTTTTTAGAAGCTTTGTCATACCATTAGAGCTGATTATCTTTCCTGGTTTCCCTGCAATACCCCTTAATTCAACTTCCTTTCCTTCCACAGAAAATTTCATGAAAAGTTCTTGAAAATTAAAAGCTATTGTACCCAAGGATTGTAGCCATTGGACTCCTAGTACAACATCAGCACCTCCCATTGGAATGGAAAGCATTGGGCTAGTCAATACATATTCTCCCATGGATAGCTTGATATTATGGCACTTTCCAGAGCAATTTATTGTTCCTCCATTTGCAATCATCACTTGACACTCTGGTGCTGGATATAGGAAGCAATTCAATTCTTTTGCTACCCTACAATGAATAAAATTGTGGGTGCTTCCTGAATCAATCAACACTATCACCTTTTTCTTCTTGATTTGTCCTTCTATCTTGATGGTTTGAGGAGTGGTAATTCCCGCCAATGCATTACAAGATATGGTTGGATTTATTTGTTCTTCATCTAGGCTTTGTTCCTGGAGTATATCTTCTTCTTTTGACCTTTCTTGCTCCTTTTCTTCTTCCTCTTCACAATCTATGTAGAATAATTTCTTCTCACCACACTTATGACCCTTTGTGTATTTGCTATCACAATTGTAACAAAGCCCTTTTGCTCTTTTTTCTTCCAATTGTTGTGGTGTCAACCTTGTAGGTTGTGGAAGACTATGGGCAACAACACTTCCATCTTTATAGTTTTGAATGGTATGCTTCCTAGTTGCCATAATTTTGCTTTCCATTTTTCTTGCTAACCTGAATGCCTTCTCTAATGAATCAGGTTCCCAAAGGCGAACATCATGTTGGATATTATCCTTTAAAGTCCCTATGAACACATCAATCCTATGCTGCTCTGGAATATCTTTTACCCTTATGTTCAATTTTTGGAACTCCTCAATGTGCTCCATTATTGAACCCTTTTGTTTGAGACTTATCAATTGGCTAAAAAAAGTGTTGCTTTTTGTATCCTCATAATGTGCTATCAATTCTTCCGTAAAAATTGCCCAAGTGATAAATTGTTTACGAGAGCAAAGCCATTGATACCATACAAATTGATTTGGTTCCAAATATAAAGTTGCCATACGTACCTTTTGTGTGTTTTGCACATTATTGAGATCAAAGAACTGCTCCATCTGTAATATCCATGTGGCGGGATCCTTCCCATCAAACTTCCTCATATCGATTTTTGGAATATGGTGGGTCTTCGATCCAACATTAGAATCTATGGAATCATGATTAACATTACTTTTGTTCACATCATGAGTTTCCTTTACAACCTTTTCACCATTAGTAAGTATCTCTTGTAGAAAATTTGTCAAATCTGTCTTCAAATCTGCCATGTCTGTCTTCAAATCTGTCTTCAAACTTGCCATGTCTTTCTTCAAATATGTCTTCAAATCAGTCTTCAAATCGTCCATCTTAGCTTCCATGCCCTTTATCTTAGCATCTGTTAGCTTTTGTGAGCGTGACATTTGTTGCACTTGTTCTTGTAATTTTGATATATCATGTAGCATTTCTTCCTCTTCTTCATGAGTCATGCTAGAGCTTTCAGGTTCCTTACTAGGCGTTTGCATTTTCTTTCCTCGGGGCATCAGTTACCGATAATAATGCTTTACTAGGCCCTTTGAATTCCTTCAAACCAAGCTTATGCAAAAATAAAAACTACACACCTTTTTTTACTTTGTAGAAGCCTGATATTGAATCTGATGTACCTCTGTAATTTCGAATCATCCAGTTCTGAAATTGTGATCTGTAGTAGATTTCTGTGTCCTCTTTCCAATGCCACTAGTCTGAACCAAATTGGATTCTCCAAGAAAGAGTTATGCACAATCTCCCGCAGTGACCTGATTATAGACTGGTTCAGTAGAGCGAACTTGTATGAAATGCCACGTGTCACTGTTTCAACCCTTGACTCTGAAAAATATATAAAAGAAAACTAAAGTTCATCCTCTTTCTGTAACTTCTTACGAAATTTCAATCCGATGCTCAGAAAGAAAGTTGTGACGATTTTCCCCAAGTCACCTGCTTTGAGTGTAATTCAGGAGTCTGCAAAAAGACCAACTTCCTGAGATCATATCTCCGAAAATATCGCGCGAAAAGATATGAAATTCGGACCCAAGGTTCAGCGCGATTGCTTCTCAAATGAGTTTTTTTTGCAACTTCTGAAACGTCACAGGAAAAAAAGTTATAGCGAAAATTCCACGATGACCTGTTTGGAGCAGCGAAACCCTAGAATCCAAAGCTCTGATACCAAATGTTATGAAACCAGCTCACAAAAAGATAGAAAAGAGAGATCCACGCCTTAGAATTCAGCCTCTTCGAGGGGGCAACCTCCTTTACATTACATAAATGAACAATTCTTGGATGATACAAATGAAAATACCTCCTTTCTATATATAGGAGTCTAAGTGGTCCCAATACAATCAAAGCCTACATAACAATAATATTGTAGGGCACAACAATAACAATAGTGGGCTTCTATGTGGCACAATAGTAACAATATGGGCACTACATGGGTACATCAATATAAATAAGGGGTATAACTACAATAGTAATGGGGTAATCACTAGTATTATAGGGACCCAACACATCATGAGTGAATTGCAGATACAAGTACCTTACCATGCTATGGTGAGATGATGGAGAAAGATATGGAGAGAAACGTGTTGAAAGACACTCTTGCAGTTGAACATGCAAGTTGATCAATCATAAAAAAGCAAAGGGACATCAGTTTGTGATCACAACTCAAGACATAAGATCATTGAAGATTCCTTATCACCAAGTCATACGAAGGTGAAAAGAAGAGAATTCTCAAGAAGACACTTAGCACATAGTAGTAGTAGTGGCTTAACACTGCCACATCATCAACAAGTCCATGTCAGTAGTTTCATGTCATGAGTTGCCATATGGCACATCGTCATTGTGGATCATGTAAATGGTATTCAAAATTTTATTGTAAAGTGGAAGTCCAAAGGTCACACATGGAATATAAAGAGTCATGTAATTTGAAAAGTCATAGGAATTCAAACAGTCATGAAGGTAGTCAAAGAGTCACAACGAAGGGGAAGCATCAACCCTTGGTTATATATACTCCCTCATTTTATGAGTAAAGGACTTTTCACCTTGGCTCCTCCCATAAGAAATTAGAGAGATAAGCTAGTTGTTTTGAGGAGCAAGGAGTGGCTCCAACGCTCCACTACTGGAGCTAGTGGTGTTCATTTTATACATGTTTCTTGGAACTTTTACTTAATATCAGAAGCCCTATGGGCTAACATGTTCTTCATGCATGGATTATGGATATTTGTAAGACTATTTTGTGAATGTTTGTAATTCATGTTTGCTTTCATTTGTGCTAAAGTAGTTGAACTATTTCGGTTATTTTGGTACTTATCATATTAAGAATGTGTTGTAATTTTTATTATCGTTGTCGCATCCTCGTGGACTATTCCATTGGATATTAGACAAATCTTCCTCTTTATATTGGTTTCAATGATTTTTGAATCTCTGTGGACTATTCCGCTTGATGTTGTACGAATCTTTCTTATTCATGTGTGTCTCTACTAGGGTGGTACTACTACCTCTCTCTTAGAGGCTCAGTTTTCCTCCCCTCTGCAGTGAAAGAAATTCGACACACATATGATCAAACACTCACTAGGCACACACCCCTTTCTTTTTGAAGGCACCACACATTCCTGTCTCTTGTTGAAAGTTAAAGCCAAGGCAAATCTATAAGAATACATGGCAACCGGGCCGATATTTTGGATGGGGCTCCTACTCCAAATGGTGCGAGGTCTAATTGGGATTTCACATCGGAGAGACCCTTTGGTTAATGGATTTTCAGCACCGTAAATAGTAATTTAATGGTATTAGTGAAAATAACTTATTTTATTTTTCTGCTAACCATGTTCGTTTCATAGTTGAAAACAATTTCTGAATCGATAAGCTCTCAATACCACTGAGCTGCACAATTTTTCAATTCAGTATATGATCACTAGCTCTTACTATTGAAAACACGAAATTGGCTTCAACTATTGGAACTGTGAAATATTTTATGCAATACATTTTTCAATAAATAACAATTGAAGATACCACAACTAACATTTACAGAAACCAGATCAAATATACCTCAAAATTCCAAAACCATCTCGTCCATTTATTATGCATCTTGCTTCTGCATTACTATAAATTCTATGTAATAATGACAACTAGCTCACATGTTGTTGATAATAATTCTCGCTATAAAAAAACATGCTAAGTTATCCCTATTACAAAACGATAAGGTTGCGTGGCTAGTGTCCACTACTTTATCATTGAAAACTTTGAATTATGAACAACCTGACAAAAATATTTGAAAAAGTTTGGAGACGCATGCAGTTTGACCAATCATTGCAAATTGCTTCACTCTCTTATCTGTTAACCTAAATAAAGACTAATTCAAAAATTAATCGCATTTTTAAAAAAGCCCATGAACATATGGAAAAAGTGTCACGCAAGATGGAAATATGTAGAGAAAAAATACAAAGTAGCGAGTATGTACATAGAAAGGAAGATGTAATAAAGAAAACAACACTTCCATGCATTCGCAAGTTCCTCACAACACTTGTGCATTTTCCTATTTTTCACAATTGTGCATTCAATAATTATCTTAAGTTATAATAATAAAATTAACAAATCTTAACTATAAAATATTGAAAAAAGTAAAGAAGGAACAAGAAACAAATAAAGATTTAAGAATACTTATACCTCGAGAGTATATATGATTTATGTAATCTATGATTGTTATTGCCTTGCAACAATTAAATTAATTACTTATTTATTTTGGACTTTGCATGAGAACGAGAAAAAAAATCTATTGTTGCATCTTATACAAAAATAACTCAAATTTAGAAAATGTATTGTATTACATTTATAACTCCCTATGAAATTTTCTGCTTCAAAAAAAAAACATATAGCTTGTGCAGTGTTACAATCACACAAAGTGTAACAAAGCATGAACTACATCATGATCACTCTAATACGAATGTGAAATATGAACATGACATTGCTAAAGAGGGAAATTTGTCCAAATGTGATCAATAATTGTCTTATTCCCAGAAATAAAATTCCTCATTACTTCTTGTAATTGTTTGCACCACATATACTCTAATAATTGTTTACTTCTTTTTATATTTTAATTGATGTCAATATTGAAATCTCCAATAAGTATAAAAATGTAATCACCAAGTGTGAATTGTGCCCTTGCTATTGTTATCTCTTCAATGATTTCCAAAACAGATACAAGTGGTGCAACATATACATTTGTTATTCATATCCAGCACTGGAATTATACTTTCGACAAAACAAGTTCGATTTTATTATTGCAAATGGTTGTCTTTGATAAAAACATAATGTTTTCTTGTATGCAAGTAAGGACTCCATGAAGACAATTTGATATGTTGAAATTGAATTTGTGAAATTCAATATTTGACGGTGGAAATTTAAATGTGTTTCCTGGATACAGAGAATCATAGCATTCATTAAGTCTTCATCATGCACAATGTCATTCACATGAGCATGTAGACTTCATGTATTCAAACTTGCAATCGTTAAAGTATTTGCACTTTCTATTGACTTCTCTATGTATCCTGATTTCCATGATGCTTCAGTTCTTAAGCGTTTTGTTTCTTCTAATACTTTCTTATTTACACAAAAGTTCTTCTGTGTTAGTTTTGAAGAAGATACAATGATTCCATCATTCTAACACATGATAATGCTATGTAAACTAGTCCATGTGTTGATATGCCACTTGGATCAAATGCAAGTCCATTCAACGTTAAACCTTGTGATCAATGAATTGTTCTAGCACAAGCTAGTTGTATCAAAAATTGTTTGCACACTATAGTTGTAAAGCTCTTGCTATGACATGTCAATGGTTTTGAAACACGTAATATTGGAGTCCAATCAAATGAAATGTTTCCATCATACAATTCACAATACTTGTTTCTTTGAAGTTTACTGATATATGGATTTATAAAATATTTATAAGACATCAACATTATTGCTATTTTTCATATATTTTTTGCATATTCCATCTGTGCCATTAATGAGGCCATCTTCTGTATTATAGTTCCCTGCATATAGCTCAACAAGAACATTGCATTTGATAAGGATTCTTGACGATAATCTCATTTTTTTCTCATATGCTACAAAGCCTATTTCCTTACTGTGAGATTCATCAATTACATCAAGAACTATTAGCTCTTCATTTACATGTGACAACATTTTTTCGTTATGCTTCTGTACATCCCTATTTCTGTAAAATAGGTATGGAAACAATGGATCCAGTGGAGCAGGTCTATAGCACTTATTATTTATATATTTTATGTCTTCATCAAATTGTTGATTCACTCGCATTTTGTTAAGGATTTCAATGAATTTTTTTTTTTTTTTTTTTTTTTTTTTTTTTTACACATTGTCATATGCAATTCATAACATTCGACTTTGTCTTTCTAGAAATCGTATTCTGGTTTTTCACCTGCTAAAATCGGTTGCTAAAAAATTAGAGAATATTTGATCGGTTACGCTTGGAACAAGTCACCTGAAAATATTACGCCAATATTTCCAAAATAAGCTAATTGAGTATGCTTAGTTTCCTGTAAACATTTTTCAACTTGGTATAAAAATGTTGAACCTATCAAAGACACCTCATCAGTTAGCATAACATGAAGTTTCTCGCAATGTTTTGTTAATGTGTCTAATTTTTCACCTTTAAGAAAAATATATTTTGATTTGTTAAATGGTAAATGGAATGTAGAATGCAATGTTATACCACTTGCATTAAACACTAACTTTCTTGTATATGCTATTATGATTCCTGTTAATTGAGTTGGGTCATATCCGAACATTTTGTTGTATAAGGGAATTATAAAGTGGAATATTGCTATAACAATAAAAAAATTTCCAATGCCTGCACCACTTGTGACAAGTACATACATTTGGTCATCTAGATATTTTTCTCTCATTCACTATTTATTTCACTATATTTGCCTGCTTTGGGTTAAGTGTTCTCATGATTTCATAGAATTTTGTTTCTTCCAGTACTTATGCATGTCTTACAAGTTCTTAAGGTCTCTCAACAATTGATTTTACATTTCTAACCTTTTGCAAATATTGAAAATCTAACTCGATATCGTATCCTTGATAACATTTTTCACTGTGTATTTCTTCATATGGAGGTACATTTCTTTCAAACAATTCACTCTCTTTGTTTTCAAGCTCAACAATTATGTTATAAACACGGGGGCTTCACTGACAAACCAATATGATATCATGTGCATTCATATTGGGGTATAAAAAATTAAAATGTCCTAAAACAATATATTGACTATATAATAGGGGAGAGACGGTTTTTAAATGTTAGATATGAATATATGTATTATTGGGTATTATTTATTCAAAATCTTGACCAGACAGATCAAAAAAAGGGCGGGCTAAGGTAAAAAAAGGGTGAATAGGGAGGTTCTGGGAACGAGCGAACAAGGAGGGTCTACGAACAGGGAGGGTCTACAAGAAGGGAGGTTTGGTGAGCAAAGGAGGTTCTGTGTACCACTGTGAACAAGTGTACAAGGGAGAATTTGCGAATAGGGAGGGTCTGTGAACCATTGCGAACATGTGTACGAACAAGGAGGGTGTTAAGAAAATCTAATTTCTTTCTGTGGCAGCAAGGGTATTTGGCATCACAAATAGTCCACAGATAGGTACTTAGCCTTCATCTTTGTAATCTTATTGATATTCTCTATTATTTTATCAAATATTGCATTCCTTCATCCATTAGACATACCAAAAGTAGTGTGTACCCAATCTATAAGCATATGGACCTTTAGAAACTTCAAAAATTCCTCAACATCTAAATCCATCTAAGAATTCAAAAATGGAGGTGTAGATCATGCAAGGATTGAGGCTGAGGACAAGGGTTTTCTTAAGTGGGATGTGAATCAAATTTAACCATTGGTAGGACTTTGGAATCAAAGTAGTTTTTTCAAAGGTTAATATATCTCACAAGTTACTTTTCACACTTTAATGTTAATCTAGATACAAACAATTTCTTTCAAGCATTTTGATAGAATAAACTTGAGATAATCTCTTCTTTTGGGGCTTGGGGTTAAAAATGAAAGTTGGCTCATGGATATAAAATTACATGTACTATATTGAAAAATGGCCCTCAAACATCTAGAACAACATTTGTATGCCTAGAAACTCCACCTAGATGGACACTGGAGTTACACATCATGCTCAATTAAAGTGTCTGTAGTGCAGATAGACATAACTACTAAAGTGTTATATAAATCCAAGGGCCTCAAGAGATAATGTCAACATAGTCAATTTCTTCTTTATATGAAAAAAAAAGAACCTTTTTTTTCAAGTTAGGGGTATTTATTTATATCTCTCTCTAGCCTCCCTAACCTAAACCTTAATAATGGACTTGACTGGATTTAGTTGACAAATTTCTCAAGGTTTGAATGCCTTGTCTGTTTATCATAAGATCTAGAATATAAATATAATTTTTTTCCATAGGAGCTTCTTTATAAAGGATTTTATTACCTTCTAAAAAACCTTCAAAACAATTTTTGGTAGAGCTTCCCACCAAACTAGGTTGCAATGGCTACCTTTGTGAATAACCTGAGCAAATGTTGAGTTAGTAAAATCATTTTTCAGCCCATGTTCATCCATTTTAAGGCACTCTCAAGTCTAAGAACAAGTGGGAGCAACCCCTTACAACCATCACATGAAAACTAAATTTTCCAGTAGCCCCTTAGGGACGTCATATGAAAACTAAGTTTTTAGAAAAGAAAGTTAAGAAAAAAACTATTTGTAATAAGTATGAAGGACACGAAACCATCAAAACCTAATAAAATTATTTGTTTCTATTCTTTTTGTTGATCAAATGATATATGAGGGAGTTCATCTTAGCAACGATCAAATGCCATTGATATATCTAGCAACAATATAATCACCCACATCACTTTGTTCAGATCTTATGAACAACCTATACAATTCTTTAGTGTATTTTTGTACCATCATTACCTTTTGCTTCATGTTTTTAACTTTCTGGACAGATTCAACAAATATTCGACATGAAGACTTGTATTAAACAAAAACCTTGATAACATAATATATAATGTTTCTCCAATCTAAGAACAAATTTGTTTTAGACAAGTAGTAATGTTTCTCCACAAGTAGTAATAATTTAAAAATGAGGACTTCTTCTCTTATTTATATGAGAGATCAAGCATCATCCTTATCCATCAGTAGCTCCAAAAACCTAAAAAGTGCCTTTATCTCTCACAAACCCTAGATACCAGTGAACAGTAAAACGAATTAAATGCATTTCATACTAGTGAACTATAAAAGCTACAAAGGATTGGTTTTGACCTCTTTAGAACACAAAAAAAATGATGTAAATAAGGCCAAAATTGAGGCAGATCTAGGGCATAATCTTTGCATATAGGTTTGTCAATGTTTGACTCAATAAATCAACTCTCAAATTTGTTTTAGCACTCTATTTTATTTATGGTTTTAGTTCCATTTGAGGAATCCACCGATAGTACATTTTGAATCAAGGTGTTTCATTCCGATAGTAAGATTTATTCATATTTTTTGAAGCTTTGAATTGAAAGTGCATACCTTGCTTCATTGCTCTTTGTTTTATAATAAACCAATATGCTTTTGGAAATTTACTTACTTCTTCATTTATTTATGTGCAAAAACAGATGGAGTTTTATAAAATTGTTACCAGTGAAGAGAAATTTGTCATTGACATGGTCAGGTGTCGGGAAGGTTGTACATTTGCTGATATCCATGCTAGAATTGTGGATGATGAAATTGTTGAATACCCTTTTAATTTTATCCAGGATGTATTAAATTTAAATCCAAAGCAAGAGAAAAAATGGAAAGTTTATACAACACGTTTAGGAATCAAGAGGAAACTAGGCACATTTGAAGTGGAAATAGAGGGTTCAAATGTAGTGGAAAGAACACCAATATTTGAAAACATTGAAGATGATGTGGAGGGACCTATGCATAAACAACCAAGAGTTGAAAATATGTCCTTGTCAGTGGAACAATCCATAGTTGTGGATCCTACTTTATTGGCATCTTGGGAAAAGAAGGTGAAAAGTTTAATGGAAGAGTTTGTTAATGAGAAACTTACTCTCAAATTATATCTAGAAAAGGGAGAATCTAAAATAAAGATACATTGTGAAATTTGTGGCATTGATTATGGAACAAGGTATGTACCCTTGGCAGTGCAAACAATGCACAACTTCAAAAACAATCATATGAAAACAGGGGCCCATTAATAATGCCTTTCAATGCCAAGTGGTAGTGAAATTATTTCACGTAACAAAGTAAAATAGACAACGGTGGTTGTAGATTGATTTCATATTGATCAACACTTGTAAACTATAAGGACATGAAAAATGTGAGAGTGGAATGTACATAATGAAATAAATGGTTTTTTGAGTGTCAACAAGTGGTAATATTGTCAGTTCTCTATATGAAAACATGAAATCAAAGAAGTAGACTATTACTACTACAAATGAGGCTTCACATGAGGAAATTGGGTTGAGGAGTGGCGTGATCGAGAGACCCAATAAGTCTACCAATGATAATTCCCAACAAAGTTTGACTAAGTTTTTGGTCCGATCAACACCATTAATATTACATAGGGGTTCTACAAGTGCAAATCCTTCTACTTCCAGTGTGTTAACTAACAATATAGACTAAACTTGAATATGAATTTGTATGTTATTTTATTTATCCTACTTCAAATTTATTTGTTTTTTATTGTGTTGTCATATTATTATAGCTCAATTATCTCCCTTGTTATTAAAATCTTGGGGTATTGGTATCCTAATATTGATATACATGGGGAGAGATTGGAAACAAAGGTCCAAATGGATGATCAAAGGGGTGTAAAACTATAGGCCATATAGAAGCATACCAAGATCATGCTATGCTATGAGGGTACTGAATGTCGTATTGATGGTACATATAGACTTATTCATTGTTAGAGGGCTTCTGAAATAGGTATCCCATTTGATTCATTAAAATGCATATTTTGTTAGTTTGTTCCTGAATGTGATGACTTTAGGATGCGATTATATTGTAAATCAAGGTGCACCAATAAAGGAAGTGAACATGATACAGGAAAAGGTAGAAGACTAGAATATTTTATTCAAAATGAACCGAAGAATGCTGCAAGGGTTAAAAATGCTAATCATAGATCAGAAATACGAGCTCTTTAGTGGGAGAGGACAAAGGTTGCTACACTCTCTATTAGAATGAGATCCCTAAAGGAAAAGTTGTTTGAATCGACAAAAAGGAAGGATGTCTTTAGGTTTTGCAAGGATGTGCGTGAGGCACATAATTAAGGAAAATTACAAGGTAAAGATGCAGTTTGGGAATTTGTCAAGGATATATTTCATAACTTAATGCATATAAAAGTAGGGAGAAGGTATAGTACATCCACAAAATCCCTTTATGAGATGATCAAGTTATGGGGAGGTCCTAGATTATATAGCCTTATTATCTTGAATCTAGATGGTCCTTCAATATCTATGACTTTAAGGAAAGTTAGAAAGTCATTGGCATATATCCCAGGGAAGCACGAGCACATTTTTGAGGCAGTCAGAAAATTTTATGCTTATTATAAAGCCAAACATGGTATAGATGGCCCAATTCCGTTATGCCTTGCTGAAGATGAAATAGTTGTGAAAAAATATCTTAGGTGGGTAGCAAAAAATGATACACTGGTGGGGTTTTGTGGTATGAAAAAAGAACATCAATGGAATTCACGTTTCTTGGTGAGAGTTGGTGAGGGAGATATAGGCTAGGATATTATAATGGATTCTTTAAGAACAATGTTATTGGCCATTATGCATGTGTTATTATTGCAAATCCTTTACATTAAAAAATTCCTCGTTTGGTTGTGGTTGTTCATCCAACATGCAATAGGTTCAATGCAAAAAAAAATTATGAACAACGGGGAAAGGTAGAATCTATTTGGAAAAGAATTTGGGACTTATTGTTGGTCATTCCTCGGATGGGGATAGCAGAAGAAGACAACTTATGTTGAAGGATTATGCTTCAACATCAAGTCTTCGATATCAACTTTCTTAGGAAGGGTGGAGGCTAACTGGGTTGTATAATAGTTGCAATGTAACAGGATTACATGACCAAGATTACATCCACAATGAAAAAAAGCTAGTGAATCCTTTGTTTAGTAGTTAACGAGAATTGGTTTTAGGAAATGAGTACATAAGTTTTGTTCATGTCAGAATGGCTTATCGCACTTTTAAATTGGATGATCACAAGCTTAAGGGTGAAGATATAGAAAGGATGGATCGAAAAAATTGGGGTTCTGCACAACGCATTGCTTCAAGTCATCTTTAGAGGTGTTTGAAAGAGTTGAGAAATACACCAAGTGGAAAGTTCAAGAGGACACTAGCTACAACAACTTATCTAATGATTTTTGTTGACTACATTGACATATTTATGTCTCATAGTTTGAGCCTTTGGTAAAGGGTGTGAAATGCTTCACGAGTTCATCATTTCTTCACATTATGGTTATGTTGGGTATAGAAACAATCTCATACTAATGTCAACATAAATTTCATCAACATAGAGGCATATCAAGATGTGAAAATTTCTTTCCATTTTGTGGTTTTGTTGATGAGATTGTTTTGAGATCAATATTCTAACTTTCCGCATGTTTTACACCTGACTAGGTCAGATGTGTGTGAGAACTTTAGCAAAGTTGGTGGGATGGTTGGAGTGGAGAGGGCCTATGATTTCACTTACTTGCTTCATGTTGTTGGAAC
The DNA here is from genome assembly GCA_031772625.1 of Pinus tabuliformis. Lineage (NCBI taxonomy): Eukaryota > Viridiplantae > Streptophyta > Pinopsida > Pinales > Pinaceae > Pinus > Pinus tabuliformis. The sequence continues at coordinate 828,534,063 of CM062816.1, forward strand.
CCTTAATAGAGTTTTTGAAGAAGAATCAAATCCCCAAGGGCTTCATTTTAATAAATATGATAAGAGAAAACATTTGGAATAGATTACACCAAGAAACAATACAAAATATTGACATATTGTCTCAGTATGATTCAATATCCACAAATGCTAAAATTGTAGAATCCCTTAAGATTGGATTAAAGGATGCACAAGAGACATTTGATCAACTCTTGGAATGCAACTAAAAAATACACTCAATGTTCTTGGTGGGTTAAACCATGGACAAAGGATGAAAATTATCCAACATTCTAAATTGTGGATGTAGTAGTTGATGATTTTCCAACGAGCTGTTCCAACTCTATATTCCAATCTTCCTCTTCATTGGCACACAATGAAATTGAATTGTAAATAATGGAAAGTGAGTGGAGACATGAATTGGATGAAATTTTAGATTCCATTGATGAAAATGTAAGCAAAACTATAAAACAAGTGGTGGATCTTTATGGTAAGGATATGTTCAAATCATGTTTGGTTAGTCATTTGAATGGAAATCTGACATTATCCAAAGATAGGTTGAAGAAAGTGAGAAATGGGGTATACTTTAGGCGAGATGGGAAGGCTCCACAAAAGGGTGTTTCAATTGGCTTTGGAATTGGATCAGATTGTGGGGTGTTGTTTGAAAGCAACTCAATTCCCCCCACTAAATGTACTGCAAGAAAAGATGTTCCTCGAAGTACAAAACAAGGTGTTTCTTGTGGAACTTGGTACATTGGAAGGGTTCAAATAATAAGGAATAAGGGTGGTAATATGGTCTTTGATTACCATAATGACACTGACATTTTGGATAGATTAGAAGGCATTGAGCTTCAATTATGTTGGTATAGTAGAATAAAGGGGCAATGCATGTATAAGTATGAGTTGGAAGATCATGCTTTTGTACAACTTGAATCTGCTATAGCAATTGAAAACTTATCATACAATGCTAGGAATGATACATACAAATTAGAAGAAAGTGATTACAAAGTTTTTTCAGATTTTGTGAAAATTTTAAACGAGGTTAATTTTCAAAGCATTCTACTTTCACTTTCCTTATGTATTTCCATATGTTGGATCGTTTATAAATAATTATTGGTTGTATTTTTCTTGATTTGTTTGTATGAATTTAATGTTAATTTTGTACTTTTTGGCTTTAGTTCTAGTGAATAGTTCAAACGGTGAATGTTCAAGATAACTCAACCTTTTTTTGCTACTTGTCTTTGGGTGTAAGTTTCTTTCACTAACCATTCATCTTTTTGTAGTTGTGTTTCATTCAAACATTAATTTAGTATTTCTTCCATAAAAACAATATAATTACATACCTATATAACTATATGTACCCCTTACTTGAACACATATATACAATTTAGAGATAAGGGTATCCCTTACCTCAACACTTATGTTGGATGCCTTCTACTGTGGTTCCTCTAAAGTTGGTCTATTTAATCATGAAAAGCAAGAATATTTGGTCCCTTTTTTCATGAATATGTTTCCTTTGGTTCCTTCCTTTCAATATTGTTTCTGTAACACAAATATTTTGTTGATTGCAAGTTTTATTACCAATCTACTGCATGTTGACTGATTCAAACCCTAGTGATCTACTTGTGCCCAAGATTTCTCACATGTACAAGAACGAAAATCCCAACTACAAGAAATTGGACCCAAAAGTATGCAATGGGTTAGACATGTTAGAAGAAACTAGAAGAAATTTGTTACCTATCAAAGTTCAAGCCCACCTTAATTTTCTTTAAGGACATGGTTATAAAACTAGCCTGTCGTATGAAATGTTATTACAAGCTTTGTTTCCCCAAATTTTCTTAGAATGGTTATCTGGGACAAGCATTAGGCGTTATGTTATTTTTTGGAAGTGGATTTGCATATTTTAGGATGTCGATCAACAATTGGTGCTCTTACTTGTCCCATTGTGTAATTTGGAACTTTATCTATGTTTATATATTTTTCTTGGATGAGTATTCACTTTTTTGGTATTACTTGGTGAAAGACTTAAAGGGTATTCTATTGATGGTACCAATTTTTGCAATACTTTGAGAGTCAATTGATGGTTTCTCTCTCAATACTTGATATTGTGATTATTTCGAATCTAATGGTGATGATCTATGGATTTTTCTGTGCATTTTACTACCATTTTTGCTTAATCATTTTTCAATGGAGTGTCATAAAAGAAGCCTTCAAACTTAACTTGACAAAGAACACACATTTCTAATTAATTCCACGAAAGTTTCCATTTTTATGAGATGGATATTTCATAGTCACGTCATCTACATATCGACATTAGAGCAAGCTTTTGCATTGAACAAGGAATAATCCATGCTAGAGGATTTGAAGAAGGGAGGGTAATAATTGAAGGTTGAGTGTAACTTCCATTAGGCTATTATCTATGCAAACGTGATTTGTTATTAGAATTTTATAGAGTTTTCATTTTTATATGTTTTTGGAGATCTTTTGCAATAATAAGATAGAAGAACGAAAAAGTGGAAGATTTAAAATAAAAGGGTGTAGTAACATAATCTCCTGTAGTAAACCTTAGCAGAAACATGAAACACTGAGAAGGTGACAATATGAAACTATGGAGTGCAGTTTAAGGTTATTTTAATCATAAATCTACAAGTATTGTGAGGTTCTTCAAGCAAAGTAAATATGTATTAATGGAAATAAACAACAACTTTTTCCACAATTTCAGAAGAAGAAAAACAAATAATGACTTATAGTAGCCCCAAGAGTTAGCTCAATCGGTCAAATCAAGTGCCTCGCCAATGGGAGGTCACAGGGTCGAATCCCGAAAGCTCTTGGGGTTAGGTCAGTAAATAGGCCGAGGGGTGTTGATGCCCTTCGGGTGGCGTCCACTCAGTGTTTAAAACCCTGGACGTAGCGGCTACCCATTGACCCGGGTATCCGTGAACCAGTAAGTGGAAAAATAATGACTTATAGTAGAAAATAAACACATACCATTTTCAAAGGGCAGTTGGAATCATCCAAAAACTTTATTAAATCTCCAAGAAAATTCTTATACATTACACCAGTATTGCTCTTTGAAGCCAAAATTCAGAACCCCAAAAATGGTTCCTCTATGTATTTTTAAAGAAACATTACATTGAGGACAGTTACAAAAACTATTAACTGTGAAGAATTGATTTCAAACTAATTTCAAAACTATCTTTAGTTCTAATCAGTCCTTATGAGTACTCAAAATTAAACTTAGAAATAAAAGTGTTTTGACTTGAAATTACAAAATATAATATCTTTTTCCAAAATAATGTGTATCCTTTGTCTTCATTGGATCACTTGGGATCGTTGTGCGGGATCACTTAGGGAAGCCCTAGGTTCCACTCCTTTTGTTGGTGATATTAAATCTAGGTATTTCTTCCACGTTGCCAAGTCGGGATTTGGACACTTGAACACTATGTCATAGGCCATCTTGAAATTTGTTATTATGTTGTAGGTTGACTTTTCAGTGAAGAGAAGGCTTAACTAAACATAATAATTGAAAATATCTCTGCAAGTGATTCACAATTGTTGACCCTTTTAAAATTGTTGTTTTTCATGGGAAGCATTGATTTTACTTTTTGCTTCCACTAATAAAGTTTCATAGGTCTCCCATGGAAGAATATTTCCTTGTTGGTCCCAACATGAGGGTAATCCTACTCAGACTCTCTTGTCAAAGTTTGAATTAAAGGGAAACATTAATTCCTTGATCTATCCCAACCTGGTTTATGCATTGTTCCTATAGATATTCTTTTGTACCATCTTATTTATTTGTAAAACAATGGATGTTATGTCTTGAATATCCATTTCTCTCAACTCTAGAGAAGACTTAGCATTCAAAATATCAATCATCCTTTTTTCCAACTGTGCACTTTGTTGTAACTTGTTGTTATTGGAACAAATAATTGTTTCTAGATCCCTTTCCATTGTTTTCTCTTCAGACATGACCAACATATGATCCCAGATTACCTTTATCTGTTGGATGATATCATTTCAAATAATTTCTCTTTCTTGAATAAGAGACATGTTACCTTTTAGTTTTTCTTTTAATTCCTTAATTTCATCATAGGTTTTTAAATAATTTTTGTGGTTTTGTGATGCATTTGCTTTAGTCATGTTCAATTTTCTCTCCCTATTCTTCAATTTCTCTTTAGTATCATCTAAACTCTTTTGTATTTTCCTTAACTCATCCTCTGAAATATTTAATTCATTCATCACCCTAGTGATCTTATCAGTAGGGTCCTCAGAGTCTGGTTGCACTACAATTGTGCAAACATGTGCATCTATCTTCTGTTGTAGTCATGCATTGAGTTCCTTCAAAGTTGCCACCTCCTTATTTATTTCTAGAAGTTCATGAGTTATAAGTTATTTTTCCTTTTCAATTTGAGCTACTTCTAGAGCCAAGACACGCTCAATAGCACGAAATTTCACCTTTTTTCTTAACAATTGGATCTCAGATTCTGATCCTTGTAAAAGTTTTTGGACAATTGGTTTGTCCTCTGGATTCACCCCAACCTTGATAATTAACTTCCTAAATTCTTCATTTTGAGCATGTAGATCTTGTGAGTTAGCCTGATCTAATTTCAACTAGCCAATTACTTTTCCCATCAAGGCCTTCGTCTTACTTGTTGCTAATGAAGTTTTACCGAGATCATTATAAATCAACTCTCCAGTTTTCCTGTGCAGATTTATCTTGTCAAGGACTCCTCTCCAAATCCATAGCTAAAAGGGCTTTGGTTGGATAACTAGAAACAGACTATGCCTCCAACTAGGTAGCAACATTAGTCTTAATTTTTAGGTTCCTTTCCTCAAATTTTTCATATGAATATTTCAAAGATTTTAAAGATACATGTTCTTCTCCTTCAGGAATGGGGGGAGGATGCACATTTAGCTCCTCCTATTTGCAGTTGAAACCCAATTACAATGGAAGGATTTTCCATGAAATCTTCGGTTTTTATTCCTCCTTTCTGCACCTTTTCCCTCTTTCTTCCTTAATAAATTTCTTCTTCTAATTCCACAATGTCTAGTCCTATTTTCAACCCTTTTCATAAGGAAGGGGAGTTTCAACTTCCATACTGCTTGAAATTTGGATTGTGCCTCCATTTTCCAGTTTCTCCCATTCATATTTTGGTTCATGGACATAAGGAGCATATGTATTTTCTATTCTCGTCTTAGAAATGATATGATAAGGATCATAAGACCACTTCTCTCCACGCTGGAAATTCATACTCTGTAATAGCTTTTCTACCTCATCATATGCCTGCCTATTATTGATAATGAAAGGCCTAACAATCTTGGGTAATTTGAACAAATTCCAATGCAAATATTCTCATAGGCATAAACACTGGTAGTCTATATGGAGGAATATTTGTACCATATAATCTAATCATTGTGTAATCCTCAAATGGAAAACAATATCAAACCTTTAAATATCTACTCATTTGCAACAAAGACTGAACTTTTGGAAAAATTCTAGGAGGGGCGGCATTGTTAACAATTTTTTAAACAATTGGCATGAAGGAAGAAAGGAAATAAGAGAAACCTTGATTATTTGGTCGAGCTCTGAAAACATCAGTTCAATTCAAAATTGTTTGTTTATTCTTATTGGGATTTGAAACATTCAATCCTAGGTCCATAAATTTCTCAACATATACATATAGAAAAAGATGTACTAGGAGAGAGGGAAATCTGAAACATCTAGTTATGTTTTTCTTCCAAGGAAAAAGGCATAATTTTATTAATGAAAATAAAATTACATGTTGCATTGGTAAGTAATATAGCAGCATCTAGTCAAAGTCCGATGATAATCATAAACAAATAGAAAAAAAAAAAGTAATGTACATGATGGGAAATAAACTAAGCTTTTCTCCCCTTCTCTTTCTCGACCCTTCGCCATTCCCCTTGGGACGACGCTGGAGATACAAGTGCAAGCTGATTCCCTACATCCAATATGGAGAGATCCTTGTCTGATTCAAAGTTATCGGATGAATGGTTATGCTTGTTCCTGCCTATGTCCCATTCTTCAGGTATCATTTCTGATTCCAACAGGTGAATCCAAGATTCAGTTGGGTCTTGTGGGGTTATCCCTTGTGTTTCTGGTTCCATTGATGTCTAATTATTCCCTTTTGGAGCTGGATCTTCCTCAGCTTCGCCCTCCTCTTTAGGTTCTCATTGGGGGATATTGCCAGCCTTTGGGTTGTTTCCCAAGACTCTGATTTCTTCAAGTGTCTTTTTTAGCTTCTGGACACGAATTGTGTAGGTGCCCTATTTGCCTACAATTCCTACACTTGAATGTTGTGTTCTCATAGTCTAAAATCTGATTCCAAATCCACTTGTTGTGTATTAAGCGAATGTTGTCTGGTAGGCCTTTGTTGAGGTCTACTTCTACACATATTCGTGCAAAGGTGTAGACCCTTTCTTCCACTCATTGAGTATCATTCTTGATGAACTGCCCAATGTTGTTGCCAATGCCTGCTAGTACCCCATCGCCCCAGAAGTGTAGGGGAAGATTGTGCATCCGAACCCAAATTGGCATGATGGAGACAACCATGGTATTTGCATCAAATTCAGGAAACTAGGGAGTAGTGAAAAGGCCAGTTGAACCCCAGAACCATGGTCCTTCCTAAAGGATTGAGTTTCTTACCTCAGTTGTTGGGAAATTTACAATAAAGAATCCTTTTGAGCAGAGATGTATTTTACATTCTAATGACCAGTTAGTTAAAATCTAGTGGAAAATTTCTTCTGGTTTTGGCCAAAAGCAATTAAAACGAGATTTAATGGCTTCGGATTCAAAAGAGGCACAATGCTCGTCTGTTCCTAGCATGTTTATGTTTAGTTCTAGGGTGTAGTTTAGTTGCTCCACTATGTATGGGCTTGGTGCGTTTCCTACCTGTTTGGTTGGTTTTGTGACACATTTTTTTCCCTTGAAGAATGTTCTTGAATGATGTTCCCCCATTTGTTTGCTTCTGTTTTGTTCCCGTGCCTTTTGCAGTGCTACTTCCCACCCCCCCATTTGCATTTTTGGTGTAACTGGGTGCCGCTGCTCCTCCCCTGAGTCTTAGGTTAAGGATTATAGTGGAATCTGGTAGGATATGGTATTCCAGCATGGGTTGATTATCCTGTAATATTCTGCCCCTGAATACTAAATTTTGCATATTCATAGGGTATCTAGTTTTATGTGTGATGTATTGTTTCAGGAAAATCACACTCTCTGCTATGTTTACCCTAATTAATAGTGAGCTCCCAACAGGGGTCTTAAGAAAAATTTGAACGCATGGGGAACTTACCAGCTTCTTGGACCAAATTTCTTCCTTTTTGCTACAGGGATTTTCTAGTGTTCCCATTTTCCTTGGGCACGCTTTGCTGCAGGTGCAGAGACAAGGCTGGTGTGGCTTTGTTGAGCCAGAGCGCAAGGCATTTTCCAGTCCCGACATGGAAGGGCACAAGATAGTTCGACTATCCCCAACCCACAATCATTCCCCCATTTTTTCCATTGAGCACAGAGTATCCCACGATTCTGGGAACCCCTCCATCGTAGCAGCATAGGGCAGTAGCGTGGCGTCCATAAACCCTTGCGACCCAATGAAGACTAAAAATAGAAGATGCAGCAAACTAGAGCGAAAGGGCTAGGGGACGGGCTGAACCATAGCAAAAAATAGGTTGTACTCAATGAAATAATCCAAAAAATAGGGTAAAAGGTCTCCAAACCTTATAGGAGCGATGGTCTCCACCACCCAAAGTCGAGACCTACCCAGCCACTCCACATATGCCCACCGCGAAGCCCTTCCCTACCACCAGGAGAGAGAGGAGATGATCGGATGTAGTCACACTTGGAGTTGAAAGGTAATTACAGAAAAACCAAAGGGAGGGGCGAGGGCCACCGCACAGCGAGAGGCCAAAAGATAGATTTGAGTATAAGCAATTCCAGAAAAACCATGGGTCTTTGGGGGTAATGAAAGTTTTTGAAACCACCTGAGACCAGATGCCTGAAACCCCTGACTTCCATTTGAGACTGCTGAGGAGCCGAAGCTGGTAAACTGTCTCGAAACTGCGTCTCCTTTCTTAGAGGAAACCTAGTGCTCACGGCTGCCATTTTTTCTCCTTTTTTCTGTGTAGCCCCCTATATTGTTGATGTTGTTCTCATTATTGTGGCTTCATCCAGTTATGTTGAAGTTAAGGAGTTGAGAATTGATGGTTTTCTCCCAAAATGAAAGAATATCTAGCACCACATCTGATTGCATCATCAAATGAAATAATCCTATGGCTTGACCATCTATCATTGATGCATCATCCCTTCCAGGAATCCTCATGATTAATTGCAAAATGGGCCCAACACCTTCAACAAAGCAGGGAACAGGGAACTGGTCAGAATTTGAAGGTAAAAAAGTGTTTGGAAGAATACAATTTCGTAGAATCCTCTATTGGCAGGTTCTGAAAAGTTGACAGAAGGGTTTCATTGGAAAATGAAAGATACTGATAAGACTGTGGAAAGGCTAGGGCCTGATGGATTAGTAATGAAGAAACTTGGAAAATATTTTCCCCCAGGGAATTACATCATTGAGGGTACAAAGAGGAGGTTAAATAAGTTATAATTTCAGAAATTGATAAGTTTGAGGGACAATTGCAAAGAAAAAACCATACTTGACCATTCTATCGTAAACTTTTGACTTATTTTTCTTAGCTAGTAAATTTTGGCGAAATTCCATTAACTTCACAGGGAAAACTAAATAAAAAATGTCGTGTTCAGTATCCATGAGGGGAATATGAGTGGCAGAGCCTGAAAGGGTAACTTTCTTTGACATTTTAAACCTCTGTTTGAAAATTGACAGAGTGGAAAATGCGTTTAAATACCTGGTATACTTGGAGTGCCGATTTGGAAGCTTCGTCCTGCTGGAGGGGGTTATTGTCGCCAAGAGAACACAGTGAAAAAGAGTAAATTGGGGGAAAATTGGGTTTTATTGGCAAAATACAGGTGAAAAGGAATTGATTGAATGTGGACAAAAAAGTATGGACACGCAACATGGTGGATGACGTAGAGGTTTGACATGGAAGAATGGAGGGGTGATCTAGACATGGCGTGGATATGTTGACTGCCGCACTCACCTAGATGTGATGCTCGCTTACTGGAGACCAGAGTGAAAACCACTTACCACTCACGAGGGCACCCTCGGTGGTAAGTGGTATCACCCTGCAGTGATGTCGAGGATGATCCCAACCGTCGATCTCCCGACGATAGTTTCTCGGCATACTGTTTATGGGGGCATCCCCTAGCATAACGGTCGATTATGTTGTGATGTCAAGTTCCCTGTGTGCATGGGTCCTGATGTTACTGACGCCATCGATCTTGAGAATTGCATTCTCTTTAACTTATCCACCACAGGAAAATGGCCCACCACCATATAAAATATTTAAAAATGTCTTCACATAGTGGACCTGTGCCACCTTGGACCAAAATTAGTTTCTCTCTTTTTTTTTAATAAAATTACATAAAACAATCCCAATGACATTTTGGCATTTCTTTGCATTTTTCCTTCTTTTTTGGCATATATGATTTTTAATATTTGAAATAGAATGAAAACGAGCTACAACAATATAGATCAATTATATGTCATTTTATATACATGCACATAATCAATCTTCCTAAAACATGGTTGATCTTTGTGTGCCTTAGACCATTAAATGCCACAAGTCATTGTGAGATGTGCTTGAGTGTGGGTTGAGTAATTCCATTGTGGGAGAACTAATATGCATCTACAATATATATCAAAAAAATAAGATGTATTGTAGATAATATTAGAATTCATTTGTGATCAATAAGTTCACAATAGAGGCATCACGTCACTCACATGTCACTATACTATGGATATAAATATAAATGGGTATAAAAAATGTTAATGAAAATATGGATACATTATCTAGTGAAAGTAGGGGTTTTTTAAATTGAAAAGGTGTATTGGGTCCATATTGGTAGGAGGTTAAATACAGTGATTTTTAGAGGTATTTTCCAATATGTAGTTAAATTAAGGGTATTGTTTAGTATGCGAAGAACACACATGCTATGCCAAAGGTTCATTGAGTGAAGACCCCATGGTTATCAATATCATTCCACGTTGTCATTGTTTCATACATGATTTTTTGTTCATTACATTTTATGATTTTCTCAAATAATAAATATGCACTCTCCCAAATCGAATATTGTTCCTTAAAACTATTCTCGTCAATAAGATATGGGACATACAACATTAATCATTCTCTGTAATAGTTATCAACATCAGTATTTTTTTTATACTTTACATACCTTGTAACATATTGTCTCTCAGTGCCTCCTATTTTTTTGCCTTGTAATGTATAGCACGATGCAAATTCCTCTAAACATACATGTTCAATGTTTTTTGGTCGTTGCACATAGCGATCGATAATTGATAAACATGCTATGTTTTTTTAATCATCTAGTTCATGCTCTAGGTCTTTTGGTTTCTTTAGTAAAAATGTCTGATCATCTATTGTTGAAGTATTAATAAATATACATTTTCTTGAACTAAAATTCAGTGGTATTGAAAACACTATATATATAGCTTGTTGTGCAGGCATTTTTTGTAATTTTAATAAAGCTTTTCCAAGTCTTGCAATTGTTTCCATGATATCACCATCATTTTTTTTACAATCACTTCACACATGTTTAAACATCGATGTTATTGTTTTATCTAATGTTTTCATATATGAACTACAATAAGTAGCTATAGCATATGAGTCAAGTACAAATTGAGCTTCAATATTTTCACCCAAGATTAACGGAATATGTTGAGCACAATTATTAGTCCATACGTCTGTTGGTTCTCTTTTCAACAAAAAAATTCTTCGTCTTAGAGTACACTGAATTGCATGGATATAATAAGATTTGATTATACCTATTTTTTCCATAAAACTATCAAAAGTATGTCTCATCATGTTCCATATTCTCTAGCGCATCAAATATCATTCTCACATTCGCCATTGTTTTCGCATTTTCAAATTCCATAGGCTCAAGTATTTGTGTCCTTGGCATTATTGGAATTGGAAAATTGAACTTGCAATGCCTTTGTTTTCTTTTCCTACAAGTGCTTGTGTGACGATGATGTTGAATAGTTTTCAGATTCGCAAGTAGTTTAATTGAATCACAACACAAGTACTTGTCAACAAATTTTTCGATTTCATTATTTGTGCTTGTTCCATAGATGGGAGCATTTTTTATCCATAACAATCCATGTTCATGCTCGTTTATGTGATTTTGAAATTATACTACAAAGAAATAGTCAACGACATCACCAGTGTAATTGGACTCATGTAAAATTAACTCGCTTAGAGCATTCATTATGCTTTGTAATATTGTACACGTGTAACTGGGTCATTTCTTATCAAGGTATCAATATCATCTTCCTCTACCCCATTTTTAGTCAACAAATTTTTTTATCGATGTATTTGTTGGAAATAATTTACTAAAGGCTCCCAAGTATGTTCAACACTACTAAACGAAACAAAAAAAGTCAGTGGACCTAAATGTTAGATCATTGCATATAAGTTCTTGCACAATTGTGAAAAATAGTCCAATGATGTCCATATTATTCTAAGATCCATATAGGCAATGTTCGATGTAATAATGTGTTTCAAATTCACCTTTGTTTTAACGTCTTTAGCTATTAGGTTTTTTCCTTTTAAATATCCTTTTCTTATAAGAATCCAAATACAATTGAATACTTGATTGAGAATAATTCGCACTATTTTGTAAAACAAATTTGTTATATGATACACAAAATCATGATATTGATGCAAAACTTCCCACCGAGAAATATCATGATATGTAAAGTTTCTCACAACACTTTCTAATCATTTTTCCTATAAAACAGTGTGGGAAAACTCATCTCTTCCAAATACATATCTTTGAATATGCCCAAAGGCCTATAGCCTTCACTCGGAGTAATTTTTATTTGATTATTATGAATACCATAAATACTATACGAATCGATAAAACCATATAATAATGTATTTTTTACCGAATCTTGATCATGTTAATCGTTATCATCATTGCTTTCTGTATCTAACTCTGTCTCGCATGCATATGCATATTTGTTTTGATCAAAGTTTTGCTTATTGTTTTCATTTATTCTGACATTCTCTAGTCTATAGAGTGCAGTTTTACACAATTGTCTCAATTCCTTCATGACTTCATGAACATGTATTCACCCTACAACAAATATGCTTTTAAACATTAAATGTCTTTTAATTGCCACGAACACAGTACTAGACTCATTTATGTCATGAGGAAGTGAAATTTGAATTCGAGATATCCCAACAGGTACATTGATTAGTCCACCAGACAGTGTCAATTGTGGTTTTATAAAACGTTGTCCAAGTTCCCGTATTTCCAAAATTGGTAATTTTAATGATATTAATATTTCCTCCAATTCATAAAGTTATTTCACTATGGAAATTTGTATGCTACGACTAATTTGCTTTGGAACTGCAAAGTTGAGAACTTTGTCATTGTCTAATGCCTTTATACATCTTTGGAACATGCACTTACTTTTGGACACATTGTTGATTTGTTTTTATAAGACATCTCTTTTAAACCAAGTTTTAATGCATATTGCACAATCATAAACATGAACATCTTGTATTTTATTAAAATATTGTTGTTTAGCCACTGTTTTAGATGTATACTCAAACCTCTGTAACGATTCTTTATGTTTATTAGCAAATATGCTATTCTGTATTGACTTTCACCGCTTTGATTGTCTTGCAATCCGACTTGTTTCGATAACATTATTGTTTCTTATGTATTTTTAGAGTTCATGCAACGAAGAACGTGGCCTCTTGCTTATACTAACAAGATTTGTATTAAGTTCCATAGTATCTTCATCAATGTCCATGTAATTAGAGTTAGAGTTTAATGGCTTGCACATTTTTCTAAGAACACTTGTTTCGAAAACGTCCTTGTTTGTTATGTATTTTTTGACTCGATACAATTATAGTCACAATCTCTTGTTTACATTGATAAACTATGTGTCAATTTCTATGCCATTTTCATTTAGGTTCATGTTTTCAAAGTCATTCGTATTAATGTCATTATGTTTTTTATTTAATTTTTCTATACATTGTTGTTCGTTAACTGCTTCTATAGAACGTGAAATGTTTTTTTCTTGTACTATCTCTTTCAGAGGTTCATAATGCAAATGACCTATACTTGTTCCAAATTGCATAACATGGAATTTCATTGCGTCTTTCTCAAACCCACAAAATTCATCCAAAACATCTACAATCTCAGCGGACCATATGCATATAGTTATGTTCAAGATATACCATATCTAGTCATAAACAAAAAGGCCACCATCTATTTTCATTTTTTTATGTGGCATTGCTAATTGCATAATGTGTTAGACCCCTATACTACTAATGTAACCCCTTATTGTTATTAGTACAACCCCCTTATTATATTGTTGTACCCATGCAATCCCCATATTGTTATTATTGTGCCCCATCGAAGCCCGCTATTGCTATTATTGTGCCCTTACATTACTATTATTATGTCGGCTCTAATTATATTATGACCCCTTAGACTCCTATATATAGAAAGGAGGTCTTGTCATTTGTATCATCCAAGAATTGTTCATTTGTGTAATGTAAAGGAGGTTGCCCCATAGAAGAGGCTTATTTCTAAGGCGTTCATCTATCTTTTCTATCTTTTTGTGAGCTGGTTTCATAACATTTGGTATCAGAGCTGTGGATTTTAGGGTTTCGCTGCACCAAACAGGTCATCGTGGAATTTGCACTATAACTCTTTTTCTGGTGATGTTTCAAAAGCTAAAAAGAAAACCCATTTGAAACGAAATCTTGCTGAACCTCGAGTTAGAATTTCAGAGCTTGTCTCGCTCTATTGTTGGAGATATGATTTGAGGAAGTTATAGTTTTTGCAAGCTCCAGAATTTCATCTAAAACAAGCCATCAAGGAATTTTCACTATAACGTTTTCACTACGAAGTTTCAAAAACTAAAAAAAAAACCCATTTGAGAAGAAATCGGTATAAACTTCGGGTATGAATTTCATATCTTTTCTTGCTACATTTTCGGATATATGATCTGAGGAAGTTAGGGTTTTTGCAGACTCCCAAATTACATCTTAAACAGGTGACCTTGGAAAAATCATCATAACATTCTCTCTGAGCATCAAATTGAAATTTCGTAAGAAGTTACAAAAAGAGGACAAACTGTAGTTATTTGTTTGTATTTTTTATATCCGAAGGTAAAAACAGTGACATGTGGCACTTCATACAAGTTCGATCTTCTGAAAAGGTATATAATCAGGTCATCTTGGGAGATTGTGCATAACGCTTTCTTGGAGAATCCAATTTCAATCAGACTAGTGGCATTGGAAAGAGGACACAGAGGGCTACTACAGTTCACGATTTTAGAACTGGAAGATACAAAATTACAGAGTTATAGTCGTTTCAAGATCGAGCTCCTAAAATCAAGAAAAAGCAAGATGAGGAAGTTTGATGGCAAGGATCTGGTAAATTGGATACTACAAATGGAGAAATATTTTGATCTACATGGTGTACCACTATTACAAAAGGTATGTATTGCATCTAATTATTTAGAACCAAATCAATTTTTATGGTGTAAAGGGCTTTGTTCTCGTAAACCACTTGTCATGTGGTCAATTTTCACGGAGGAAATGATAGCACATTATGAGGATACAAAGAGAAACACCTTCTTTAGCCAATTGATAAATATCAAACAAAAGTGTTTAATTGCATAGCACATTGAGGACTTTCAAAAATTGAATATAAGGGTAAATGATATTCCAGAGAAGCAAAGGATTGATGTCTTCATAGGTACTTTAAACGATAACATTCAACATGAGGTTCGTCTTTGGGAACCTGATTCATTGGAGAAGGCATTCAGGTGGGCAAGAAAAATTGAAAGCGAAATTATGGAGACAAGGAATCCCACCACTCATGACTATAATTATGGAATCGTTTCTTCTCCTATCCTTCCAAAACCTACAAGGTTTACATCACAACAATTGGAAGAAAAAAGAGAAAAAGGGCTTTGTTACAATTGTGATAGCAAATGCACTAAAGGTCATAAGTGTGCTGAGAAGAAATTATTTTACATAGAGTATGAAGAGGAGGAAGAAAAGGATCATGAAACATCAAAAGAAGAGGATATATGCAAGGACCCAACCCCAGAGAAAGAAGAAATGAATCCGACCATATCTTGTAAAGCATTGGCAAGAATTACCACTCCTCAAACTCTCAAGATAGAAGGACATATCAAGAAGAAAAAAGTTCAAGAAGTGAAAGATCACATCGACAAAGAAGAAATGAATCCAACCATATCTTGTAATGCATTGGCAGGAATTACCACTCCTCAAACTATCAAGATAAAAGGACATATCAAGAAGGAAAATGTTCAAGAAGTGAAAGATCACATCGAGCATCAAGAAATGAATCTGACCATATCTTGTAAAGCATTGGAAGAAATTACCACTCTTCAACTCTCAAGATAGAAGGACATATCAAGAATAAAAAGATTCAAGTAGTGAAAGATCACATCGAGCATCAACAACAAGTTTTCAACTTTTAAAGGATAATGCCACTTTGGTGCAGAATCGAATGAAACAACAGGTAGATCAACATTGTAGTGAAAAAAGTTTTGATGTAGGTGATTGGGTATTTTTACAGCTAAATCTCAAGCAAGCTATTTATGAGAAGGAAATGTTGGCAATACTACATGCACTTAAGAAATGGCGACCTTACCCAATGGGAAGACACTTCAAGGTAAAAATGGATCATGATAGTCTTAAATACTTTTTAGAACAAATATTATCTTTACAATAACAGAAAAAATGGGTCACAAATATGTTGGGTTATGACTTTGACATCATCTACAGAAAAGGGAAGAAAATTTTTGTTGTAGATGCACTCTAAGAAAGGATGAGGATGTGGAAGCATTGTTTTATGCTATTTCTATTATCCAACCATATTGGATAAATGAAGCAAGGGATGAATGGAAGAAGGACAATGAAGTGTGGCCACTCATTCAAAAGTTGCAGAATATCCCAATTCAAACAATATTGCCAGAACTTGAAGAGGAAGGAAAAATCATATTGGAACCTGGAGCAGTCATAGAAACAAGAACCCGACAGCTACGAAATCGATCAATTTCTGAGAATCTCATCAAGTGGAAGAACTTACCCGCTGAAGATTCCACATGGGAGGACAAGAATTTAATACAAGAAGCATCAAGAACTACTCAAGTGTTAAGGACAACACTTTTGAAGGAGAGGGGCATGTTAGGCCCCTATACTACTAGTGTAACCCCTTATTGTTATTAGTACAACACCCTTATTATATTTTTGTACCCATGCAGTCCCCATATTTTTATTATTGTGCCCCATAGAAGCCCACTATTGTTATTATTGTGCCCTTACATTATTATTGTTATGTCGGCTCTGATTATATTATGACCCCTTAGACTCCAATATATAGAAAGGAGGCCTTGTCATTTGTATCATCCAAGAATTGTTAATTTGTGTAATGTAAAGGAGGTTTCCCCCTCGAAGAGGCTTATTTCTAAGGCGTTCATCTATCTTTTCTATATTT
Organism: Pinus tabuliformis; assembly: GCA_031772625.1. Taxonomy (NCBI): domain Eukaryota; kingdom Viridiplantae; phylum Streptophyta; class Pinopsida; order Pinales; family Pinaceae; genus Pinus; species Pinus tabuliformis. The sequence continues at coordinate 828,550,720 of CM062816.1, forward strand.
TTGTGAGTTGGTTTCATAACATAATGTATCCTTTCCAATCTACTATTCTAAGAAATTGCATCATTGCATGTTTGTTCATGTATTTTCCTATGTTGTTTAACGCAAATGAATCATTATGCATGATTGCATTGTAAAAAGTTTGTGCAATTATGCGTCGCAAATAGGGAACATCATATTTATTATTATCCATCAATTGGCATATTGTTTCAAAAAAACTTTCACCATAAATACTTTTGAACCCAGAAAATCTCTTAAACATAGGTCTACCCATGATTTTTTCTATCTGCATCCATCCATGTTTTGTTTGTTCGTACATTGTTATATTTATTATATGTTCATGATTAATTCCTATTGAATGCTTTTTCTTAAACATAAGTGGTTCAAAATGTCCGAAAATTGAATTTTGTCATGGAACAATATGTCATAACTTTTTTTTGCATAAATTTGAATTAAAATGCAAATCATTTTTCATTGTTGCATTTGACCAATCTTATAAGAATCTTTATCTAGTTTGATAACCAATGTATACAAAATATGTCACCCCAAAGTCCTCGTTCTCCTCGAGCAATACTATTTAAAGCTAATTTTGTCATCTTTCCAAGTAAACATTCAGGCTATTTATACCATGCATTTGTATTAACGCATATATATTGAATTCACATTTGTAAGATAATATGGCTTCAACGTTCCCTTCATGTAAACAATTCCTAAAGTGTTCTGTTGTTCCTTCACCCAACTCTAAATGTAATAGAGTTCACATAGTATTGAAAAGGAAATATTCCACAACATATGAAAAATTGTTTAAACGAAATAGATTATGCAATCTTAGTATTGCATATGTACCATTTCTTTCTATAGTAAACAAATTCTTCTCCATTGATGCTTTAGCAATCATGACTCAAGCACACTTGTTCATTGATGCTTTAGCAATCACACTTCAAAAAAATTATAAATTCACTATTAGTTATTACTCGACGATAAGCACAACATAACGATGTGTAGGAAAATGAGCAAAAGGATATAAATACAACTGATTCACATAAAAATCATGTCTATCAACGAGATATAGAATCACAAAACAAATGAACAACAACATGCCTTATAAAAATATCATAAAATTTGTACCTGTTTTTGAAAACATATAATGTGCATAATTTTTATGCTAATGAGAAAAACGCACAGTTCTCAAAACAAAGTATCGATTCTGACAACTATGAGAAAAACCATTCGTAACGAGCCCTCCAAGAACTATGAACTATTCCAATATGCATTGGCAATATGCATGAAAAAAAAGAATGCATGATCAACACCTGTCAAATGCAACTACCAGCATGTTACTTGTTAAAATTACATCACAAGATATTCATAAAACTTAGACCTTTTGATTTATGATTCATATGCTAACAAGCAAAATGCACAATTCTCAGAACAAACTATCGATTCCAACAACTATGAGAAAAAATATCTGTAACGAACCTCCCTACAACTATGAACTATTCTAATAAGCATTGGTAATATACATGCCAAAAAATAATGCATAATCAATACTTGGCTAATGCAACTATCGAAACATTACTTGTTAAAATTATGTCACAAAAGCTTCATAAAACTTAGACTTTTTTCTTATGATTTGTGCCGGACAAAAAGTATCAGAAATAAGAAACACAACCTTTCTATGGCATAGTTTCACACCTTCACATTCACTCTCCCATCACATAGTTCTATGGCACACTTTCCTTCCGCACAATAATGATTTTTAAAGGACCAAAGCCACTTAATATCAATCACTCCATACAATGTATCACACAATTTCATATTTATTTAATTTTGTATGTTTCCATGATTCAAAGTACATATGTGTACATGATCTATCCTATCTAACATGTCTCACATTCAAACTAATTACATGCGGTCATTATACATGGAAATTAGAAACATAGAGTTAGATGACATTGAGAACATTGTTGATTAAGCAAGTGATTTTAAGTACATAATAGAAATGGCTAGCAAATTTCTCTTTGCACAATGCATTTAGAAGTTGCAAGTATTGTTTGAGATTTTGTTTCTTTACATGAACTTTTATCTCCAAAGTCAGTTGTAATATTCCCCCTAAATAAAATTCTACTAAGGTAAATTCTAAAATTTTGCAATTTTGATGATGAACAATTTTGGGCCAAAACTTAGGAAAAGTCGGTATGTGGCATTAAATTAAATTTTGGTAGAAAAGGAGGTTGCAAACATGAGATCTAAAGGAAAATCAATTGAAAAGTGGAATATGGGGGCTACTCCAAGAGGGAATTCAAACGATTAGAAATCATGGAGCCTACGAGGAGGAAGGAGGAGCAACCTTTAGAAATAGAAGGTGAGGCCTCCATTTTGGAATTTTTGGACAATTTCAAATCTGAACCATAGTTTGCTTGTGTTTCTCAGCCAAATCAACAAGTGCTACTTAGCACAAGGATTCTGGGTGGGAATCTCACCTCCTTCTTCAGTGGACTTCGGGTTCCACTCTAGGGGAGTTCATCTCTATTATTGCAGAGTTGTTTTAGAGACAATTGCAGGGAAAAATCATCCCATTTGTGAGTGGACTAGGTGCAGAAAAATAATTCCCACTCCTTGGGAAAGACAGCTACAGGGAAGATCCAGTTTCGCAAATTTGAGGGGATTCTCCCCTAGAATTTTGTTGGAAGATTGAGAAAGTTTGTAGGCCATATTTGGGAGAGAATTTTGAGGACATAATTGTGCATTTTTGGCATGCGTCAAGGGTCATTGGCAAGGCCTGCATATGGGTCAGAGCAAGGATAATTTGTGGTGGAAAGGGGCTAGAGAAATCAAGATAAATCTAGAGAGTAATTTGCAGATATTTTGGGCAGGTCCATTAGGGAATTTTGGGAGTTCTCTTCAACAATATTCCCGTGTTGAAGTTTCAAAATTTTCAAACATTTTGGAGGGAAAAAATATATTTCTCACCTAGCAGTAGCAATAGAAAATTTTTTGGGCCAACACAAATCATGGAATGGAGCCTAGTCAACACTTGGGCAACCTAGATTCCACCTGGGTTTGGATTTGCTTGTTGTAGCAAGATTAGGTTCATCTATTTCTATCTATTGCATTCCATTCCATCAATATAATCAAATGGATCAGTATTTTGGTGCATATTGTATGGTGTAGTTGATATTTCTGGTTGCATGTTCATTGTTTTGCTTTTATTATCTCTTAATATTTCCATTAGGACTATTGTAGCGGTATCAGAGCATTGATTTGGCTAGCTGTGTGGAAAAACCCTTTTCGATGATCCCCAAAGACAAGTAGAACGTAACTTACCGGGGGTAAAGATACAGGAGAAGAGAAAGGGATTTGTAGATCAACCTCGATTCATAGGTTCTTGAGTGGGAGATAGAAGAGCAAAGATAGGGTATACTAAAAAATATGGCGCAACCTTCTAGACCCTTTTGAAGGTTTTGAATGAGGTGGTACAAGGGCATAGAATACGACGTAGGCGAAAAGGGAGATGTTGGTTGAGATGAGACAACATAATCTTAACAAGGGCAACCATGGGGAGTTCATTACAGGAGAGCATTGAGGCACATCTCATCATGATGAAAGTACCAACCCACATAATCATCCCCACACTTACAGTGGACCACACGGCTCTACTATGCCCACGTTTCTAATTGCATGGAGTGGAGGGCATCCATGTATGGATGAGATGCCCTTAGGGGATTATTTCTACAAGTATTAGACTATGGGAACAGAATTTTACGATGCTATAACCTTTCGTGATTTTTGCTAGCTCAAGCATGGAAATAAAGGAAAAGGGACCAACTGAACATCTCCGCATAATTTTGATTTACAACGCATAGGTGGGAGGTTATTCCTTCCTAATTTTGATGGCTCCTCTAAATACACCACTAGGGAATGGTTGGAAAAAATAGACACCTATTTTCACCTTAACTAGATGACAGAAGTGGAAGCAATTAAGGTAGCTACTTTGCACTTGGAGGGAGACGCTCATGGCTGGTGGTACCATGGGTTGTCTACGTTGGGGCATGTTGGCGTAACCTTTTATGAGGAATTCACTAGGTGGGTGTTGGAGATTTTTTTACCTTAGAGACCCTGAGGCACACTTCAGAGAGTTAACCCAGCTCAAGCAAACAAGCAGCATAGAGAGTACATAACAGAATTATTGAGGGTGTCAGTGATGGTGTAAGATGTATCGGAGGCCAGGAAAGTCTTATTGTTTGTGTTGGGCTTAGATAATCCCTTACATGGGCTAATGAGGTCGAACAAACCTACTACGCTCTAGGATGAAATGAGTAGAACAAAGGACTTTTAGGGTGCAATCCCTATGGCTAAAGCACTCGTGCCCATGCGACCCACCTTTTCACCTTGATGTAGAGACACCATGCCCCCACCACATAGGGATATGTCAAGGCATGGGAAGTTGGATGATGAGACGAGGAGATACCTCCAGAGGAGGAAGTTGTGTTTCACATGCGAGGAAACATGGGCACCAGGGCATAGGTGTACGAAGGGAAAGGCCCATTACATAGAGGTGTTTTTATATAGTGAGCTAGAGGATGATGTAGAGAAGGAGGTAGAGGGAGGTGATAGTGAGCCACTTACTTCTAGAGGAGGAGGTCCACCTACCCTACCTAGAGGAGGCCCTTTCTTTCCCACATGAGGAATTATTGCATCATTTCAGTGAGTGCCAAAATACTTGACATTGAGGATTAGAGGCACAATGTAGGGACAATGTGTATCAATGCTATTGGATAGTGGGGCTACCCATAATTTCATTGATGGCTAGATGGTGGAGTGGAGAGGGATACACACCGAGGCCTTTGAGGGATTTTCAGTCCTAGTGCCTGGAGACAGGACCATGAAATTTACAAGATACATCCCTAGCATGATTGCAACTATGGGGAACTACTTGGTGATTGATCAATTCTTTGTAGTTGACATTCCAGACATCAATGTGGTGATGGGTGTTCGGTGGCTCTACTCCCTTAGGTGTGTCACCATAGACTGGAGGAGGTTGGAGATGGAGTCCACATTGTCGGATGGGAAGCTAGTGTGATTGAGGGGTATGCATTCGTACCCACCTCGACCAGTGTCAATGAATAGGATGGAGGAAGATTTACAACATGGTAATAGAATGGGATATGGGTCTTAGGTTCTCGAAGGCAGGGGCTCAACCATGACCATCATACCCTAATATTTAGGTGATATTGGATAGGTATGCAACAATTTTGGAGACATCTTTCCAAGAAGCCCACTATATAGAGGGTTTGAGCACATGATTGAGCTAGATACATACATTTATCACCATGGCATACAGACTTCCTAAGGCTTACCGGGATGTGATTGAGTGGGCCATACAGGAGTTTCTAGATTTGGGGCACATCAAGCCCATTTCTAGTCCCTTCGCTTCATCTGTAGTGTTGGTGAAGAAGAAGGATGGGACCCTCTGCATGTGCATTGACTATAGGGCCCTTAACAAGATGACCTTGAAGAATCGGTACCCAATTCCACACATTAATGAGTTGATGGGTGTGTTGAAAAGTGTGCAACAAGAAATGCTTGTTGAGAATGCAACAAGATGATGGAGCTTAGTGGAAAGGAGTCTCCTTCACTAAGTGGGCCCGCAAGCTATTTTTGGCATAAGTCTATTTTTAGACTATGTCTATTTTTAGACATATGGATCATGTCTATGAGTTGCAAGATGCTGTTTATGGATGATTGGTCATGTTGGGAAAAATAGATGGACTTCTATTTTTAGATCACAACGGAGTGACTGTCAGTCTAAATATAGAACAGTCGAATATTATTAGCCCTTAATAATATTTGGACTATAAACATTATCTTATTCTCTTGGAGCACTTCAGGATGAGCTACGGATGTGGCACATGCAGATCCTAGAAGGAAATACGTGGTTACCTATGGGATGACTGATCTTTACATGCAGGACTTCAATTAGAACTCAAGTGAGTTGAGTTTAGTGGACTGGAGGTGGAGTTAATGGAGTTGTGTTCAGTTTGACTTGGTTAAACTGGTTGTATTTAGTCCAACTGATCAATAGACTAAGTGATGAGTTGGGTGAATTAGTTATTAATTAATTCATAAATTATTAACTCATAATGCAACTGAAGAATACATCAGTTAACTCAGTGCATGGACAGTTCAGTGAAGACAGGTGGTAGAGATAAGTGAAAGGGTGAGTTGTAGCTGTCAGTTGTGCATGAGATTTGTACAAGATTGAGTATGCCCATGAGAATTTCCCAGTAGATAGCCTGTGCTCACGTGATTCCTAGTGTGAGTGACTTTTCCAAGGTAAATAAGAACTTGGAACGAGTTTGAATTCATTCATTCTTGAGCAGGTATTGAGATGTGGAGGCAGGCAAGCAGCGGGGGAGATTTGGAGATCAGATCTGAGCTGTATTGTGTGTAGCATGTGGAGATAGTACTGAGTACTTGTGAGGAGTATTGTACTATGTTTTGTTACATGATTCAATCACTATAATATACAGATAGTTGGGGTTTTTAGCGAGATGCTTTCCCTGGGAAAATTTTGTGTTGATATGTGTGATTGATGCTTCTATGTACGCCTGTGAATGTTTCTGCTTCTGTAAATTGATGATCAACGTAGAGGAGGTTATGTATTATGCATGTTCCACTTATAAGTGTATAATCAGGATAATCTCTGTGAATATGTGTCATGATATTCAAAATTTCTACAGGGTGAACTTAGAGGTGCCAAGTACTTCTCTAAGATAGATTTACGTTCGGGGTACCATCAGATTCGGGTGATGGAGAAGGATATCCCGAAGACGACATTCAAGTGCCACTACGAGCACTTTGAGTTATTGGTGATGCCCTTCAGGAAAACCAATTCCTAAGCTACCTTCCACTCTTGCATGAACCATGTGCTCTACAAGAAGCTTCAAAGATATATCTTATTTTTCTTTCATGACATCATGATCTATAACAGGAAGTGGGAGGAGCATCTATAACACTTTAAGGAGGTGTTAGGCATCCTAGAGGAGCACAAACTATATGCCAATATGTCTGAGTGTGAATTTGGACTGACATAGATGTTATATCTTAGCCATGTCATTGGGTAGGATGGGGTGTGAGTTCACTAAGAGAAGATTGGGGCCTTCTTGGATTGGCCTATGTCTAGGAATGTGATAGAGTTTCAGGCATTATTAGGAATATGTAATTATTACCAAAGGTTTGTGAGGGGATTTTCATGACTGGAAGCACCCATTAGATATTTGCTTAAGAAAAGGGAATTTGTGTGGACAGAGGTGGTGCCAGAGGATTTTGAGTGCCTCAAGAAGGTCATGTGTAGCTGCCCACTATCAGCTCTACAAAAATTTTCTTATCCCTTTGTCTTGGACTGTGATGCCTCTAGAGAGGGCATTGGGGCAGTACTTATGCAGGGAGGACACCTGATTTCTTTTGAGAGTCGGAAGCTAGAGTCATACTAGAGACTGTACTCCATTTATGATAAGGAAATGTTGGCCATCATGCATGCATTGGCCAAGTTCTAAACGTATTTGGTGGGAAACAGGTTTAAAGTGAAGACTAACCACAATAGTCTCTAGTTATTCTTAGAGATGAAGAAAACTACAGGAGAGGCGGAAAAAATGGGTTAGTAAAATTTAGGCGTATGATTTCAACAAAGAATATGTCAAGGGCAAGAAAAATGTTGTAGCAGATGCATTATCTACGAGGTCCATGACACTCTCGCTCATGAGAATTTCTCAATATTCGAGGGCATAGTTATTGGTTGAGTACTCCAAGGATTAACATGCATGCAAGATCCTCAATGGCATAACAGGGGATGACTGATACAAGCTGAGTAATGAGGTGATATACTACAAGGATAGGATTTAATTGGTACCAGGCTCCCAATTGAGGGATAAGATTATGCAAGATTCTCATGATTCACCTTTGGTATGGAATCAGGGGTTCCTAAAGACATACATCGCCATTATAGAGTGATTCACGTGGATGGGCCTCAAGAAGGAAATTCTAAGGAATGTTCAAAGTGTGATACTTATCATAGAAACAAAGGGGAGAAAACACACTCGAATGGCCTATTGTAGCCACTCCCTATTCCTGAGAGGAAATGGGAGAGTATCTCGATGGACTTCATAACGGGCTTTCCAGCAGAACAGGGGTGAGATTGCATTTATGTGGTAGTTGACAAGATGACTAAATTTGCGCACTTCTTTGCAATTCCAACTCGGTATTCAGATTCACAAGTGGTTGAATTATTTTTTTGGGAGATTTTTAGGCTACATGGTCTCCCTAAGACCATTGTTAGCGACATGGAAAACAGATTCATGGGAGGTTTTTGGCAGGAGTTATTTCAATTTGTGGGGAAGGAGCTCACTCCTAGCACTAGCTATCACCCTTAGACGGATGGTCAGACAAATAATGAATAGGTGGTTGGAGGGCTACTTGCGCAACTATGTAACGTGACAACAATATGCATGGGTGAAGTGGTTGCACCTTGGAGAGTAGAACTATAACACCAACTATCACATGTCTATAGGTATGTCTCCATTCCATGCTTTGTATGGTTATGATGCACTAACTTTTTCTAACAATACTTTTGGAGACAGCGGGACCCCGAGGGCCAAATATTAGATATGGGAGAGCCAGGATATCCTTAGGGCTCTCAAGGATAACCTGAAGACAACCCAAAACCAACAGAAGCTATATGCATACAATGGCAGAGTAGGGAGGCACTTTGAGATTAGGGATTTAGTCTTTTTTAGAATCCAACTATAAAGGCAACCCACTCTTAACCATAAGGGCACAAAGAAACTCAAGCCACACTTTTATGGACTTTACAAGGTGACCAAATGAGATGGGGAGGTAGCGTATGAGCTGGAGCTTCCACCTGGGAGCAAGATAGACAACATATTCCATGTCTCTTACCTAAACAAGGATTTGGGACAACAACTCACGATGGAAACATACTTTCCACCTATGGATGCTGAGGGGCACCTGATTTTGGTTCCCAAGGCCATCTTGAATACTAGGGAGAGGAAACTCTAAAGCATAGTCGTTAAAGACATTTTGGTGTGGCGAAAGGATCTGCCTAAGGAGGACGCCACATGGGAGGGGGAGAAAATATTACAACACCCGAAATTGCAGTTTCTTGAGGAAAAACAACATTTGGGAGGGGAGGACCGTAATATTCCCTCTAAATAAAATTCTACTAAGGTAAATTCTGATATTTTGCAATTTTTATGATGAATAATTTTGGGCCAAAACTTAGGAAAAGTGGGTGTGTGGCATCAAATTAAATTTTGGTAAAAAAGGAGCCTGCAAACATTAGAGCTAAAGGAAAAATCAATTGCAAAGTGGAATGTGGGGGCCACTCCAAGAGGGAATTTGAACTCCCTTGAGGAATTCGACTTGGAGGAAAGAAGGAGAGAGAAGGAGGTCGAATTGTGGAGCATGTAAGGAGGAAGGAGGAGAAACGATTGTAAAATAGAAGGTGAGGCATCCATTTTGGTACTTTCTGGACAATTTCAAATTTGAACCATAGTTCGCTTGTGTTTCTCAGGTAATTCAACCGGTGCTGCTTAGCACAAATATTTCTGGGCGAGAATCTCACCTCCTTCTTTAGTGGACTTTGACTGCCACTCTAGGGAGTTCATCCATTGCAAAGTTGTTCCGAAGACAATTGTAGGGAAAATTTGTCCCAGTTTTTAGCAAACTAGGCACAGAAGAAGAAATCAAACTCCTTGGGAGAAATAGATATAGGAAAGATCGAGTTTTGAGAATTTGAGGGGATTCTCCCCTAGAATTTTGTTGGAAGATTGAGGGAGTTTGCAGGCTAGATTTGGGGTAGAATTTTGAGGGTGTAATTATGCATTATGGGCATGCACAAAGGGTCACTACCAAGGCTTTTGTAGGGGCTAGAGCAAGATAATTTGTGTTGGAAAGGGGCTAGAGAAATCGAGAGAAATATAGAGAGGAATTCACAAATATTTTGGGCAGGCCCATTGGGGAATTTTGGGTTATTTCTTCATAAGTTTTCCCATGCTGAAGTTTCATAATTTTCACAGAATTTTGGAGGGAAAAAATTATATTTTCTCCTAGCATCAGAAGTAGTAAAATTCCGGTCCAGAGAAAATCATGGATTGGAGCCTCATCAGTACTTGGGCAACCTAGATTCCACTTGGGTTTGGATTTTCTTGCTGTAGCAAGCATAGGTTCATATATTTCTATCTAGTGTACTCCATTCCATCAATATAATGAAATGTCTTAGTATTTTGGTGCATATTTTTTGGTGTAGCTGATATTTTTGGTTGCATGTTCATTTTTTTGCTTCTATTATCTCTTAAAGTTTCCACTAGAAATATTACATCGACGTTCCATAAAATCACATCTTTAGCTTTCAACTGAGCTTTAATGGAATCTCTAAATATCACATGAAAACTAGGGAATCTTGAACATAAAGAAATGTAGTATGATGCTTCTTGTTATTGATAGCTAATATAGTTTTGAGATGGTGTTCATGCTTAGTTGAAAATTGACTATGTATTTTGCAACAAATCATAGATATGAAAGACAATCAACGCTTGAACAATTACAATTTTTCATTTCCATCAAGCTCCCACACGGTACAACCTAAATGGATCTTTCACCCTTCAAATCCCTTCAGTTTTTTCCTGGTTGAACCATTCTTCCTCTATCTAGAAATAAAGCAGCCTTATGGCACCTCACCCTTTTTAGGTCTTTAGAGTCATCCTTCCTCCCTCTCCATCATTTGATTGTTGTTGTTGTTAATCGAACTCAAATTTCCACCACTCCACTATAACGCATAGATTGCTCTAACATGTATTGATAGTACGTTACCTTTTAGTTATTTCATTTTAAGTTATTTTCCATTTAAAACTTTTACAAGTTTAGCTATCTGGAAGAGCAATTTCATAGAGCTTTGAATCTGTGTGAAATGGAGGATCTGCAAAGGATGTCGATCCATAGATGAATTTATTCTCCAAAAAGTTGGTATTGCATAAGATCACACCTTTGGCTTTCAATTGAGTTTGAATGTGATCTCTAAATATCATATCAAAAGCACGAAATGTTTAACATAAAGCACCGAAAGCCAATACAAATAAGAGATGTCATTCAAGCTCAATTGAAATTCGAGGATGTATTTTGCAATGAATCATGAATCTGAAAAAAAACAAATGCTTGAACGATCACGATTTTTTCTCTCCATGGAGTGAAAGTTGTTCATTCAAGCATTTGTTAATAGTTGTACGAAGGTGTGGGTCCTTTACATGGTAGGGAGAGAATTTCTTTAGTTAACTTTTAAACTCTTTTCCATTTAGAACTTTTTTCAGATATAGCTATGTGGAAAAACAGTTGCATAGAACTAATTAATTGATCAAAGGTTGTGCTCTCAGCTAATATGGAATTAACAAAAAAAAATCGTTATGTGTAAGGAAGAATGTGCGGAAGAAGGGATATGTGTGAGAAAAGAGTTGCAGAATGGACACTTATTTCCAATACATTTATTTTTCATTTTCACAATGTAGCACAATAAGGAAGGATAAGCAAAGTGTCAAAAGTGTAGAACGACGAGCCAATACGTTAATAGCAAGGAAACATAATGACATATTTACGACATGTCCTTAGATATATTGTTATCTATATTTTTAATCATCCCAATGCCTTCAATGCAATATTGACAGTGTACAATCATTTGCTTTAGTTAAAAGTTTATGCAACAACAAAAGTGACAGTAATTAATCTAATGGAAATCGTGTTTGAACATGAAAGAATTACCATAAATTTTATAGTAATGACAATTGAATTGAAAGAAAGCAGAGAACGTAAACAACCATTTTGACTCATTGGATATCAGGAGGATAAGAATAGAAAAGCATTATGCTAGTAGGAATTGGTATCAATTTTGGAGGTGGCACATGTATGCTACCCTTTTCGAGCTGAATTGAAAAAGATTCATTCACATTCGATACAAAAGTGTATCTATTTGGATATGCAATAGCTAATGTAATGATCATCTATTGAAAATGGAAAATGTTGCAAATCTACTAGAGTTATAAAGCACCAAACAATAGAACGAACCCAACAAGAACCAATAGAACAACCCTCAATTGTGACAAGAAAAATAGCACAATAATCGTACCAGGAATAGATAAAGCCACACTATTAATACAAAGAAAAGTTAAAGGAATGATAATGACAAAAAAAGTACAATGAGGAAGAGCCTATATTATTTACCAGTGTACTATGATTCAATCACACCAAGTGACTTTGAAGAGAATCCATTTTATTATGAGGAGCCCCTCACAGGCCCTATTCAATTATAATGTTTTGTGCCAACAATATGGGAAAATGATGTGCTTCGAATGCACCAAAAATCTTGTTGGACAAAAAAATGATAACTTTGATCAACTTGTTGTTAATGGTGATACCATATGCCCATATTCTTAGCACATAACATTATAATTGAGAAAATGAAAAATTTGGTCAATGATCCATCATATTGATTGAATGGATGTAATTTTTACGAAATTGAAACTTATTAATGATTAATAGTTTCTATCTTATTTAAAAGGAAATAGTGATGTTTCTTATTTAATGTTTATTAAAGTCCTTATTGCCATAAATTAATGTTTCTTATTTAAAAGGAAATAACAATATTTCGTATTTAATGTTTATTAGAATTGATGTTCTTATTTAAGTTAATTTTGTGTTTTCAGAATAAAATTTCCTTTGTATCCTCGTTCTCACACACCTACACCATTCTCTGCACGTTCAACCTTTGTCTTGCAAAATTTTTCAATGGAAAGGAGCTCAAATTAAACAATACAAGATAACCGCACTAGCAACTCCTATATTGCTCTCACTATGAGAGCACTGACTGAAGAAACCTCGCATAAAATATGTACACCTGTTATGTTTCTATCAAATTTTGACAATATCAACACGCTAATGGTTACTGTGAAAGAGAAAAGTGGACGCCTAGACGAATTCTATACTCACTAGCACAAACCCCAGCTTTCTCGCTCAAACCCCATCCTCCGCGGATCTTTCATTACACACAAGAAAACACTGACCAAAGAAACAAAAACAATACATTAGAAACATGTTAACAACAAACCTTATTAGCTAAATATGCAAAAGTTTTAAATGAAAAATAGTTTAAAATTAATTTTGTCTATGTGGAATAAATTTCCATCTGAACCCCTCTTCTCTTGCACATTCTCCTTTCTCCGCACAGTAAAGGCTTCACACAAGGAAAGCTTCAAAAAAGCAAGCTCTGCACAATGAAACATAATAATAACATATTAACATTAATAGTTTAACATTAATTTTGTTCCTACTGAATAAAGTTCCCAGTGCATCCCCCGTTCTACCACACATACCACATCCTCCACACAGTCAAAGATATACACGATGAAACATAATAATACTCATCCACACATCCTTCATTCCATAAAGATTCATAGCTCTATAAAATCAAAGCTCTATGCAATTTTTCTCATTAACAGTAGAGGCAGGGACTATGTCATCAATGTGCAATACAGTTCCTTGTCCGCATAATGAAACATAATAACAATAGATTAATATTAATAGTTTGACATTGATTTCCCTATGCACTCCCGTTCTCCCACAAATACCCCGTCCTAATTTCATCCCTATTGGATAAAGTTCCCAATGCACCCCCATTCTCCCACACATACCTTGTCCTTCGCTCAGTAAAAACTCCACACGATGAAATAGAATAATATTAATTATTATGTTCTCCCGCACATACCCCGTCCTCTGCAAAGATTCATAGCTCTATAAAATCAGATCTCCACACAACTACTTTCCCACACATACTTCGTCCTCTCCACAGTAAAAGCTCCGCACATGGAAAAATTTTAACATTAATTTCATCCCTGCCAAATGAAGTTCACTATGCACCCCCCTTCTCTCGCACATACCTCATCCTGTGCACAATAAAAGCTCTGCACAATGAAACATAATAATATTAATTCTAAATTTGTTCATAGTTAAATTAATCAAAATTTCCTCTGCATCATCGTTCTCCCACACATACCCCATCCTCCACAAAGTTTCATAGCTCTATAAAATCACAGCTCTTCCAGATTTGTTCTCCCCTCCTCGCCCACAAGTCTTTATGAAGGACCTGGAAACATGCCAATTTTAGCACCATTGGGCAAAGCAATAACACATTGTCAAAGCACTCACGAAAATCACAACTCCACACAAACAAATTAACATTAGTATATTAACATTAATTTCCCTATGCACCCTCGTGCTCTTGCAAATACCCCATCCTAGTTTCTTCCATGTCGAATGAAGTTTCCAATGCACCCTCGTTCTCCCGCACTTACCCTGTTCTTCACAAAGATTCATAGCTCTATAATATCAAATCTCTACACAAGGAAAGCTCTGTAAAAGGAAATATTTTAACATTAATTTTGTCCCTATCAAACAAAGTTCCTTTTGCATCCCAGTTATCCCACATATACCCCGTCTTGAACACAGTAAAACTCCACACAATGAAACATAATAATATTAATTCAAAATTTGTTCATAGTTAAATTAATGAAAATTCCCTTTGCATCCTCATTCTCCTGCACATACCCTATCCTCCACAAGTATTCATAGCTCTATAAAATCATAACTCTTGCAGATTTGATCACCCTCCCCGCTTAGTATTTACAGAGGACTTGTAAACATGTCAATTCTAGTACCATTGAGAAGAGTAATAACACACTGTCAGAGCACTCACAAAAATCACAAGTCTACACAACTTCTCTCCCACACAACTAAATATGTGAGAGCCTCAACTACAAACAAATTCAAATTTAATTTCCTCGCTATGCAATACAGTTTCCTCTGCACCCTCATTCCCTTCACATACTCTGTCCTCCTCATGGAAAATACTTCGTAGAAAGAAACATAATGATATTAAATGCAAAAAAAAATTAACCCCGTCAACTTATGCGAAGGGCTTGCAACCATGTCAATTCTGACATCATTGTGTAGAACGTCAATCTCAGTGCATTAAACAATTCAATGGCCACTCACAATAATTGGATATTTGTTTTGCCCCCCGCGCTCCCCCCGCCAACCACCTTATGTAAAAGGCCTACAACCCAATCAATTTTGGCGTCATTGGGTAGAGCAATAACATCGTAGTGTCACTGTCAAAGCACTAACCAACAGAATGACCACTCACAAAATTAGTTTTTTTTAGACATTGACATATACCAAAAATAAAACTCCCTCCACCAAGGGAATTATGTCTCATTAGAGCTCCCTCGGCCAATCAAAAATTAGAATTAAGATTTCGTGAAAAGAAAAAAAAAATGAATTTATAAAAAATAGAAATATTAAACATTTTCCCGAAACATTAGTTAAAATTGCAAAAACACAACGAAATAATGCAGAGTCAATCCATTTCGACCACGAAGCAAATGTTATAATCCTTAACGAGACAAAGACTAATAAATACTTTCTATTATTTAAGCAATCTATAAAATCATAAAGAAATAATAGTTTTTCAAATTTCAACAATAAAATATTTTTGAATAATTTCTTTTATAAACAAATTGAACAAAATTCAGACAAATTAATAAGTAATAAATACAAATTTTTAATACATCTTCTAACTAAATATAATTTGACTAAACAACGTGTCCTTTTTTAATAACCAAATATTAATTAACTCTTCAAATTTCCAAAAAACTAATACAAAGACATCTAATACCAAACATGTCCCTTTTTTAAGAACCAAATGTTAACCGCCTCTTCAAGTTTCCAACAAATCATAGACATTTATACTTGCATAAACTCCTAAATATCTCTTAACCTTTTCAAGGAACAAACCATAGACGCTTATACTTGCATGAACTCCTAAAATTCCAGTTAGTAATAAAATTAAACCATTACTGATCTTTTTTTTGTACTTCAATTTGCAATAAAAAATTTAAATTCTTAATCGTCTTTTTGTAATTATGTATGTAGGATAATAAAGTTATAGCATTTTAAAAATTTATTTTATTATTATGAATGTTGTGATTGATAAAGTGTAAATATTTAATGGTAATTATATTTTCAATATTAAATAAGGATTGATTTAAATTATTATTAATTTTTAAAATTTAATGCTTATTATTTCTCTTTGTATTTAAAAACTAAAAACAATTTTTTAAAGTTAGTTTTGATTTATTTAGTGGTATAATGTATTTTTATACAACATTTTATCAATTATATAGTTGATAATTTGACACTTACATCATTGCAACATTTTATTGGTGTATTTGTCCATTTAAGTGTTACTTAATACAATCTTGGATACCTTTTTTTCTCAAATTCCCATTAGAAATAATGTGTATGAGCTTTTTTTAGTTAAGGATCAATATGTCCATTGTTACTCATAATTAATGTGTGTTTCTCTCACAATTTTATTTGTCTTCTTTTTAAAAAAATTTGAAATACAAATATTGAGGAAACTCACTCACTACACATTCTCATTTTAAATATGGTACCTAGGATAAATTGGATTCCACATAAACTTGAGGCTTTGTAACACAAAGCCCAAATCCATTACAATAATATACATTCCTCTCAACCACTCGAGTTAGATCTAAATGACACCTCTCTCTTACTTGCAATATGCCATAATGAATATTTTTTTCCTTTGTTTGAAATAAAAAACTTTACCAAGGTGACCATTTCAAATGGTATGATCTTACATTATATTTAGATATGAACTAACACAAAATAAGCCATGTCAACATAGCAAAATTTGAAGTTTTGATTACAATGATGAAATTTATGATCCTACTTATTTAGGATTTTGCACTAATAAAACAATTTCACTTTTCTTTTCTCTAAATTAATTATCTTCTCTTTTCTAGTTTCTATGCATATTTATCTATCAAACTCTTTTACTTTTTTCATAATATTCATAACAACATTAATAACTTAATTATTCAATTTGTATTTCTTTTTTTCTATTTTGATCTATAATTATCATATTAAATAAATCAGTGTTTTAAGATTCGGTCGAGTTGGTCCGAGTTAAGGCCTCATCGGGTCGACTCGGCTAGTGAACCGATTCGACCGGCCAGGTTATTACCAAGCCAGCCCGTGAATTAAAAAAACAACAATTTTTTTAATTTTTTTTGCTTTTGGGGGACTCCAAGGTTTTCATGATGATACTTTAATGGTTTTTTGTCCCTAAATAAGTTTATCTCGCTTGATCTTGAGAGGTTTGTTTAGGTGGTATCACATATGTAGTAGAGATTCCTTAAGGGATAGCTTCATTCTTCTTCAAAACCTTCCAATAGGTTCTTTGCCCCTTTCTTAAAGCAAACCTAACTTTGTGGCCCCAACCTTGGCCCTCCAAAGATGAGCATCGAGCCTTGAGTTGATTCCACGTGATGCTACACCCCTTGATGAGCCTCCAAATGCTAAAACCCTAGACTTAAAAGCTTGGACGTTGGACTATTTGATGATACGCCCAAATGGACTGAAGATGCCCCCTGGCTGGCCTTGACCATATTTTGGTGGATGGTGCCTTCTTCCAAAGCACAAATTAGGATGGTTATCATTCATATGACTTAGGAGGGCTAGCACATCCCTCTTTGATGCCATTGCTTACCCTTAGGGGTGCCATGTCACTCACATGCTTGAAAATGGTGACATAGGGTCTCTCCTAGATGACATTATAGTGGAGGATGCACCTTTTGAATATGTACACATGCACTTTGGGACTTTCTTGGAGTGAGAAACACTCTTGGACCCTTGTATTAGTTCCTTGATGACTTACAATCTATTTTGGAGGATAACGCCATTTCTAGCCTCCTTGGTTATGTGTTTTTGTTTTGATCTCTATATCATCATCATGTATGTATTGGAAAGCACTAGGTGCCATTTTGATATAATGGATATATTCATGAGCCTACTTTGATCATATGTTGTCTTATATCTATATTCTAATGCTGTGTGTTTGGAAACATGAATGAAAATCTTTAAAATTATGTTTTTTTATAAAAAATTAAATATTTAATGTATTTTTTATAATGATTGAGTCATTGAAATCGAGCTAACTGAGTCGATACCAAGTCGGAGTTAGAGTTGGAGTCGACCCTCGACCAAGTCGGAATTTTAAAACATTGAAATAAATTAATTGGGAATTGAAATGCCATGTTAGAGCATGATTTGTAATAAGCTCAAAATATGAATCCAAGATGCAGTGCTTAAGCATCATATAAACATATATAACATATCTTCTTTTATATAGATGCTGGAAAAAATACTAGTTATATTAAATTTATATATTTTTATATAAATTTATTTATTTTCCATCCAAAATTGTATTTAAAATTAAAAAAAAAATTATTAATATTTTTTTTTATTAAAATTATGATTTATGTATTTGCTAACTATTTAATTAGTTTTTAATGTCATAAAAAATAATATTTTATTTATCATATTTTTTTCATAAAAAATAATTTACTATTACTAATTAAAATATAATTATTATATTTTTTTATTAATTCTTATATACAACCTGAATTGAAATACAGAACTTTCCTATTTTCCAAACACATATATAATATTTTATTTTTCTAATTAAAATATAATTACTTTTATAACTTTTATCCATTATTATATACACTCTAAATATTTTATATTTCAATTAAAATATAACTACTTTTATAACTTTTTATCCATTATTATATATACCCTAAATTGAAATAAAAAAAATTCCACAACTTCCAAACATATATATACCAAAAAAACTTCCACATTTTCCAAACATATATACCAGAAAAAGGTATGGTATAGTTTTGTGTTTTTGAAAATGTAGAAATAGTTATCCAACACCCATACAACTTCCCATATGATAAGGAAGTTTCAACCATTTGTCTCCCTTAAAGGAAAGGGCGACTTTTTAAGTAGTTATAATATTGTTATCTAACATTTATAACGTTGTCCCCTCATATAAATATACATAGATACAACCTCTAAAGCTTAACCCATATAAAAGTACACAAAATATAAATAATAACAAAATCCTCCAACCAAAAGATATAAAAGGAGACTTAACCTAATTTCTAATAATAATAAGGAATCTTTACTAAACAAAATCAAAAAAGAAATTAACTCGTATGGAAATATCAAAACACTTTAATATGTATGAACCCATTCTGAAATGTCAAACACTTGAGTAGGTAGACATAAGACTCCAAGTAGTCAATTTCTAAGAAGTGAAAAGGTCTTTGTACTTTACTTCCATCCCAATTACATACAAGCAGTACATATTTTCTCAAAACTAGGAGAGTAGCTATCTTTGTTAATTGAAACTGTAAAGTTTATTTTAAAAAAGCCCATTTATTATGTGTATGTTCACTTTAACCTAAGTGTCAAATCCCTCAAGCACAAAGCTTGTGTAGGTTGGATGTTAAGACAAGAGTAAAAAACAATCAGTTTAACCCAACAAATATTACCCGTATTAAAATGTCAAACACTTTACTATGTAGAGATAATGTAAAGTTGGTTTTAAAATAAAAATTCCCATTTGTGATGTGTAGGTTCACTTTAACCCCAAGTGTCAAATCCCTCCAGCACAAACCCGGTGTAGGTTAGATGTTAAGCATTTGTAAAATACAATTACTTTAATCCAACAAATACTGCCCATATTAAAATGTCAAAAACTTTACTATGTAGATATATATTCTATGTAGTCACATTATAAGAAGCGAAAAGGTCTTTTTACTTTACTTACATCCCAGCTACATGAATCCAAACTTCAATGTCAAATCCCTCTAGTACTACATCTTTTCTCAAAGCTAGGGGAATATATATCTTTGTAATTTGAAAATAAAAATAATAAAAGCCCATTTGTTAGGTTTAGATTCCTTTCTAACCTAACCGTCAAATCCCTCAACCACAAAGCTTGTGAGGTTCGAAGTTAAGAAAAGAGTAGAAAATCAATCACTTTAACCGAACAAAACTTTATTTATGTTAGATGTAAAGTATTGATTAAAAAGACAATGATTTTAAACTAAAAAAAACTTGATTTATCTTGAAACGACTAAATATTAATTCACCATGGTAACAAAAAAAATTTGCATTTTACGTTTAAATCTCTCTATTTAATACCTTGTCTTACTACCTACTTATTTAAGTAAATTGAAATAAACACATATATACGTATCTTTTAAATGAGTATTAGGTGTTGTACTCCTATATATCATATAGTATAGTCTAGTTACATCATAAAGTGTTTCTCTTTGAAATGAATTCCCCTATGTGCCACGGTGTATTGTCTTGCGTTGTTGATTTGATGTGTTAGACAATTGAAAAGATTTTCACTGTCGGATCATCATAGGCGGTTATAGTAAGTTTGTTACCGTAACGACCCACACTGTTGTGAATCTTGAGAGATAGTAAAATGAGAAGAAGGATGTTGCCCCTGGCTTGCTTAGGCATTGTGGAGTCCCCTTATCATAACCCCCTTTGTAGCAATGGCTTTCCCCAGGAGGGCTCTCTTCATGTTCCCCTCGTTTCGATTTTTCCCAGCCCCTTCTTTTGCAATGGCGATGATGTAGGCATTGAGGTTGCACCCATCTCCTGGTTAGTTGCATGATTGTTATGTACCTCTTGAACGAGATGAAACACTTGTGGGTGTTGCTTCCATGGGTAAGGAAGTGGTGAAACAAGTAGAAAATTTGAAAACAGAGTTTTTCAATTACCAAACGTTGTGTGAAGGAATCCAGGCACGCATTCAAGGAGAAGCATTGCTGGAGAAGGCAATGTGTGGCGATATGGACATAATCTGGGAAGCTATAGACTATTTCAAGGTTTCCCTTTGTGTTGCAGAAGAAAAGCATTTGGAGAACGGGGATATTGCACTGAGCAGGCTTGCGAAATCATATTCCTTTATTTTGAAAATGGAGAAGAAAGACCATTCCTACCACTTTTAGAGCGTCAAGATTGCACTTGCCATCATGTCTACACGGATTGCAAATTTTGAGTGGTACATATATTCTTCTGAACCAGTAAAAAAACACCAAGAGTGAGTAGTTGAGCAGGAGAAAAGAGAAAATGCAGAATACGCAAAGGCAATGTAGAAAGAATGAAAGAAAAGATAAGCGTGGTAAAGTCGGAAGGCGGGAAAAAGCGTAGAGTCATTCCTGAAATATATATAAGAAAAATTTCCTCATCAAGATGTGATCAAACAAGTATTGAGTCATTCCTGAAATATATATATGAAAAATTCCCTCATCAAGATGTGACCAAACAGGTGTTGATTCCATTGGGAAGCCTAGAAAATGTGAAGGCTTCTTTGAAGAAAGCAATATTAGCATACCATCCTGACAATGATGGACAACAAAGTGAATATGGGCAAGTTTTGTGCAAGGAGATTACCAAGGTTTTGAATGCCAAATATGAAAATTTAAAGTGATCACAGGAACACCTCTCCATAGATTGGAGTGAGAGTTTGGAGTGAGTGGAGAAGATGAATTATCTTGTTCATGGACCCCACACACATAGATTCCCTTTGTTCATGGATTTGATAGCTTTGTCGTGCATATGATTGTATTGGATTTAAAAATTTTCTCATGGCAACATTGATCTAAGTGGTTGTGTTCTAAAAATTTACCACGTTTTTAAACTATTTTAAATCTTTGAAACTAAAAAAAATATGAAAAAAGTAACAGTCTCAAAATTGGCTTTTTGTCTGACATATCGTGAGAAAATTGAGGATATTATAATTTGAAGGTGTAAGGATGAGCCTAGTACGATGCAACTAGTGAGAAAACCATTAAATAAGTAAAGGTGTTCAACCTGGATAAATTAGAAATTCGTTTTTTTATACCTTCCAATAATTTATTTGAAATATAGTTTTTAACAAAATCTGTGTGAGTATTGTGATACCACTGCAATCGTAGGTTTTGTTCAGTGGCTAATTAGATAATATTTTCGACATGGGAGTCTAAATATATTTAAAAAATTTATAAACATAGTGCATATTTTGTGGAAAAAAATAGACAAAATAATTATTTTGATAATTATAGCTAATTGTGGTTTATATTTTTTTTTCAATAGTTTATTTATGGTGAAATGGGGTGTGGGGTTCAAACCCTTTTAAGAAAAATAATTTTTCCCTTCCTATAATTTCATGGTAATGGAAGTTTCATTAATTTCACTCTTCATGCAATATGGCATTTTATATTTGTCACTATTCCTTGTTCCATATTGCATCTTTTATTGGTTATATTGTTTGCATTTTCACTCAAAGAACTCGATATAACTCATATTATTTTTCATTAATCTTAGTTATAATTTTTGTTAAATTATTTTGATGTTTTTTGTTTTTTAGTTAAGTGATTATGATTTTTTAATAACAATTAATTTAGCTATATAAATTAAATAGTTAGTAAACACTAATAAAATATAAACATAAATTTATGATAAACATCAAAACACTTATTTATGATACATTTCACATTATTAAATTACAAAAAATCATAAAAATTAACTAAATTATAAATTATTTATTATTATTAATAATAATATTATTATTATTATATAAATTAAATATTTATACATTTAAAAAAATCACGTGACAATATTCTTAACCATGGAGATTCACCCTCACTTTATAGGCTTTGTTACAATACCATGGATAAATATCATGGCTTATCAATACTATATGTCCAATAAACCATGAGTCATTAATTCGCCTTCACTTTATAGTTTTTGTTATAATACCATGGATAAATATCATAGCTTATCAATACTATATGTCTAATAAGACATGAATCATTTCATATTGCACTCGTTCATATGACATTTTTTTAATTAGTCAATTTAATTAAAAATGCAAAAAAGGGTGTCAAGTTCCACTAGCACAACCCGTTGAGGATGGACCTTGTCAACAAGGCGACACCCAGGATCAAACCTCACGGGGGGTGGTTGTGCCCTGTGCTAGGGGGAGGCGACATGCTAAAAAATCCAGCCAGCTAAGGGTTGGTGTGGCCTAGGCCGGGTGAGATCCCTGAGTGGCTTTGACGGCTTAGATGCCCCTGGGTTACGGCTCCTCAAGCCACAGGTCAATCCTGGAGGATCACATACAACTTGATAAACAAAAAAATGCAAAAAATGGAATAACTACTTTGGATATAAATCTTAGCATTTGATTTCATAATTAAATTAAAATTAGGGAAGCCCTATTCCAAAATAAACATGTGCCTCTGTGTTGTTTTGTATTGATTAACCTCAAAAAATAGCGAATGCTTCAAACTAATAATTACGTCATAAGGAATTTCCCTCGAGAAGAACTCCCCTATGTTCTTAGGGTGTTTCCCTTTGAGAAGAACTTCCCTATGTGCTATTGTGTATTGTTGCGTCATTGATTTGATGTGTTGGACGATTGAAAAAAAAATGTTGTTGGATTATCATGAGCAGTTATAGTAAACGTTGCATTGGAAGTTCATTACAGTAACGGCCCATGCCGCTCTGAATCCTAAGAGACAGTAAAAAGGTGGGAAGGAATGCTTCCCTTGGCTTGCTTAGGAATTGTGGAGTCTCCCCATCATAACCCCCTTCATAGCTATGGCTTTCCTAGGGAGGTCTCTCTTCATGTTCTCCTGGTTCCAATATTTTGTGGTTAATTATAATGGGAACGGGGTTGTTCGACCTCATGGTTATAAGACTCTTCCTTTTGAAGAAATCAATGTGATGAAGCTCATCAAGAAGGTGGTTGGTTCCAAATATTTGGGAGGGTTGGGAATGTCAGCGCTACTTATTATTAAGTTTCTTGATGTGCTAAAGCACATATTGGGATCTCTGCAATCGACCTTTGATTTTGCAATGTGGATGACTTTTCAAGGGTTTTCTCCTATTAAATGCAATCAAGATCGATATGTTGTGGAGAACATTGTGGAGTTTGGGAAGCCCTATGAATTTGGGCTTGAAGCTAGGTCGAAACCAGAGTTGTTGCTAGCCATGGCTTCCATGTGTAAAGAAAGCCCTAAGGCTTTGCTTGTCTGTAATGGATACAAAGATGAAGAATATATTTCGTTGGTGCTTACTACCATACCCTTGAATTTTAATTGCATTATTGTGTTGGAGCAAGAAGAAGAATTGGATTTGGTGCTCAGTGTGAGCTGCAAGTTAACTATGAGGCCTATTATTGGGGTTCGAGCCAAGTTGAGGACCAAACATGGTGGCCATTTCGGCGCCACATCTGGTGAGAAGGGAAAATTTGGGCTCACGAGTTTGGAAATTGTTGGCATCATTTGGAAATTGCAGAAATTGGGGATGTTGGATTGTCTCCAGCTTCTTCATTTCCATATTGCGTCTTAGATCCCACGCATTGAAGTTCTTAATGATGGTGTGAGTGAAGCGATGTATAGATATTGTGAGTTGGTTAAGTTGGGCAATGATATGAATATCATTGACATTGGAGAAGGGCTTGGTATTGATTATGAAGGTACCAAGTCTTCTTGCACTTATATGTTTGTTGCATACAGTCTGGAAGAATATGCAACAGTTGTATTCAAGGAAGTCCCTATGGCCTGTAACTAGAAAGGGGTAAACCATCTCATCACATGCAGTGAATGTGGGAGAGCTCTAGTTTCACACCATTCTCTTCTGGTGTTTGATGTTGTGTCTGTGCATGACAAAAAGGACTTTGTATCTGTAGTTTTGGTTGAAAGTGGTCTAAAGCCTATGGTGGAAATTTTTCCTATGGAGTTAATGGGTGAATATAAGATGG
Source organism: Pinus tabuliformis (assembly GCA_031772625.1). Lineage (NCBI taxonomy): Eukaryota > Viridiplantae > Streptophyta > Pinopsida > Pinales > Pinaceae > Pinus > Pinus tabuliformis. The sequence continues at coordinate 828,575,543 of CM062816.1, forward strand.
TCAAGGCTTATACTACCATGGGGGATTTCCACAACAACCAAATCTACACAGAGCATATGAAAGCAAGGTTCCTAGATTTGTTCAAAGAAGGGAACTTGAGGCTTGAACCATTAGCCACTGTAGACGAGATGTGGATGTCATATCTTTTCTTGTCGCAGAAGGGCCCGCCATGTGTCACATAAATATGTCAATATTCAAGTTAATTCCTAACTTCTGGGAAATTGGGAAGTTGTTTCCAGTGATGCCTATCCATAGGCTCAACAAACGACCCACTGTGTGTGCCATTCTGTCGGACCTCACCTGTGATAGTGATGGCAAGGTGGACACTTTCATATCTAATGATGACAATGGTGGAACCCTTGATGGAACCTTAACCAATTTTCTTCATTTGATGATGCATGAACCCAACATGATGTTCGGTTCTCTCAAGTGTCTCATTTAGGACTCCCTACACTTGGATGATGACTGTGACTTGGACTCTGCCATCTCTAACCTTAACACCATTCCTTCAACATTCAAATATCTACCATACCTCTCCTCCTCATCATCCACCTCTTATGTCTTCAGTAACGACGATGAAGAATCCCATGACCACGACCACGACTGTGACCATGATACCTGGTAACCCTACTCTAGGTCCGTTGATAAAAATAAACCATTCATTTTCCCTAAATTTTCAGTTGGATTAGGTATAGTTAGGTATGTCAGTGATTTCTTCATCTATAGAGGGTTTTATAGCAGCAAAAACAACAACCATGTTTTGAACTTCATTATGGAACCAAAAAAAATAAAAATAAAATTATATATCTATATCTATATATATATATATATATATATATATATATATATATATATATATATATATATATATATATATGTGATGTAAATTCATTTCTTAGTGTTAATTGTACATGCCATTCTATAGTTTTTGAATGGTGAGTTCCTTTTATTTGGTTGTAACCAAGATTTAGAAAGTTAGTCGACCTGCTCTTGACTATTCTGATAAAAAGGCAATCTTGATTTTAGATCCCTCATTTTCAAATGTGAATTTCTAATTGAAATGGACATTGGATTGGCCAAAAAAGGAAAACAGTAATGGCCCATTGTGGGCGATTTACGTTTTAGGACTAGTCCATGTTTGAAGGCATTAGATGGCTCATTAGAGGAGCGAGAGGAAGCTCACCTGTCATCAATGCAACCTACCCAATATGAGTCACTATAGCCAATCAACTTCAGATTGAACCGTTAATGGGTGCACTAGCAGATTAAACATGGCTAGGGTAGAACATCTCCTCCTTCTCCCTCCTTCAGTATCGTCTTTGGCTTATTCACTGGTATATTTCTTTTGATATTGTATCAATTTACAAGTTGGATATTTTGTTTCCCTTCTATCTTATTTCTTAAAGAATCAACATGAATTTTCGAATCACCTTTTGTGATGAATTTTCTATTTTCTTTTGCATCTATGCTTGTTAATCTGCGCCAACAGAGTTGTGGACCAACTCCAGACAAGTAAATCCTCTTTGGATGTCTCTCTTTTTTGACTAGTGCTTTTCTAGTCTCAAGGGGATGTCCCTAGCGTTGTATGATGTTATTTTCCACTAATATTGGATGAGGGGAGAGGTTGGAGTAGAGAAACTTGTATGTTGAAGTTTACCCATCACCATGAAGCTCAAGTATTTGATGTTTGAAGGAGAGAGGATGCAAGTAGTCTAGGAGCCTAGGGATCTTTAGTGTTGAGGCCTGCAACAACAAAAAATATTCAACCTATTGTGTTGGAACATGAGGAAAGCTCACAGGGTTTCAATAAGCTTAACATTTTGGAGAACTATATGACAACATAGAGAATTGTGGTTGAATATATACATATAATGTCTCTGTGGCATGTTAGAGGTAAAAGAATAAGTTCCATTATGGCCCATGATCAAAAGGGAAAAGATCATGAACTGACTGCTTAAAGTACTTAAATACTTGTTAGAAACTTGAGAATGAGGATTTCCCTATCTACAAGTTAGAAAACTTGTTACTGCACTAATCAAATGCCATTATTGTTTGCTCATAAATCAACCCAAATAAGGTTCTTCCTTGATTCAACCAGAGATGCAATATTCAATAATATTAACACCAAGGAAAGAATGGGAAGTGTTGTCCAACCACATCAAGAAAACACTTTGTTTACACCGCACATCATTCCCCTTCAACCAATATCCTTATGCACAAAAAATGCTTTATGTACAACACATCTCCACAAATGCTACAAACAATATTGCATATCCATAGTTTCAAAATTCCTTCCCTAACTGCATTCCCTAGCATAACTCCCATTCACGAAATAAAACATAGCCAAACCCAATGTTGTGGATATGAACATTCTACAACAATGAGGTGCATACAAAAATCCATGGGCCCGAGACTAATACATGACTACTAAGAATTAGATTATATAAATCTAATGACAAATGATGTGGCCTGGCCTTTATTTTGTCTACCATCTTTTTATAGGCCTATTGAATTTCCCTAGGATGGAAGAGTGGCTTTTTAGTCTTAGGGGGATGTTCATAGGGGTTGTATGTTGTTCTCAAACAAGTCAGTTCCATCTATCACAAGAAACATGGATAATGAAAAATGTAGCCCAATAGCTAAGTGGAGTGCAACACAGTACATTAACTAATCATGTCTTCCAGGGTAATGTTAAAAGATAATATACCCTAGTCCAACAAGTTATGTGGCTAATGCTTGCAGGTTGTTTGGTTTGAAATCCATACACATATTTCTATACAGATATAAACTCCATATGATGAAGTTTCAAATATGATGTAAATTGCCTAGATTTATAAACTCGAATGTGTCATTGCAATCCTAAATAACTCATGATAGGTTATACAATGTAATTTAAATAATTGTTAATATGAGGTTATAAATAAGTAGGTCTAACAAAACCAAATTTCCATTTTTTCTGTCCACTAAGATTGGATGAGGGGAGAGATTGGAGTAGAGAAAATTGTGTGTTGAATTTCACCCATCACCATGAAGATCAGGTATTTGATGTTTGAAGGAGAGAGGATGCAAGTAGTTTAGGAGCCTTGGGATATTTGGTGTTGAAGTTTGCAACGAAAAAAAACTTCAACCTACTGCATTGGAACATGAGGAAATCTCACAGGGTTTCAATAAGTGTAACATTTTGGAGAATTGTATGACAACATAAAAATTTGTGGTTTAATACCTACATACAATGTTTGTGGGGTACATTAGAGGTAAAAGAACAAGTTCCATTATGGTTCCTATAAAAGGGAAAAGATCGTGAACTGACTTCTTAAAGTACTTAAATACTTGTTAGAAACTTGAGAATCAGTATTTACCTATCTACAAATTAGAAAACATGTTACTACACTAATCAAATGCCACTCTTGTTTGCTAAGAAATCATCCCAAATAAGGTTCCTCCTTGATTCCACTAGAGATGGAATATTCAATAATATTAACACCAAGGAAACAATGAGAAGTGTTGCCCAACTACATCAAGAAAACACTTTGTTTACACCGCACATCATTCCCCTTTAGCCAATATCCATATGCACAGAAAATGTTTTATGTACAACACATCTTTAGGAACCAGAATTTTTTAGAATATATTTTTCTTATTTGGGTACTAAATTATGCTACTTGGGTATTGTTAGGGACTCTAAAGACTTACTTGCTTCTACATGGAATGGGATCTCTTTTCATCAGATTTCAGATATACATTCTATGGCATCTTCTGAGTCTGATAGAATGGCCCCTTACAGTGGTTTAACTACTGGGTTTGTAGGGGATTGCATAACTCCCAGTTAAGCAATGCCTTCAAAGATTGAATCCTTTCTGTAGCCTATCGAGAAGATTGGTATGGATATGCTTCAATGGCCTAGGATATTTATCTCATTGTGTACTTTGATGTAGACACTAAGACTTTTGAAGGCCATGGAGAGCCAAGAGATTGATTAAGATTGATTTGTTTTCCAACAAAAACGTAATATTTGATTTGCGTTAGAGGGTAATCTAATGGATTTTGGGAGTCATGGACAAAGTTATATGTAAACTACATGCCAGATGAAATTATGCTTGCTGGTTGATAACCTTGCTGCAAGAACTTAGGTCATAATGAGCTTAGATCACTAGGAACTATGAAAGATTGGTACTGTAACATACCTCATAATTCGGGTAGGAAACTACCTTATTGTGTACTTTGATGCAGAAACCAAGAGTTTTGAAATCCATGCAAAGCCAAGAGATTGATTTGGATTGATTTGTTGTCATGATAATTGCACCAATCTACAACCAACTACTAATTGAAACAAGACCATTTTTAATACAGAAGATGTCACAATATTTGTAGCTAAACTTCTCCTTTTCTTTTGATAACTTAAACTATCTAAGGATTAAGTCAAGTTACTATTTTTCTTAGCTTACCCTTTATTTTACTATCATAAAGTAATCATAGGTATCCATTTTTAAAAGTTCTCTTTTTGGCATATTTGCTTTCTACTATTTCTTATAAATGTATTGATGAAATAAGGATATCTATTGATCTTTTTTTAATTTGTTCAATTAGTAAAGCCACTTTTCTTTTGTTATACTTATTTCAAATCCCCAAACTTGAGTAAGTCTACTTAATTGATTTCCAAAATGAAGTGGTATCATTACCTCTTGTCTATACGCTAATTTGAAGGGTGTTTGACCTATCGTCATTTTGTATAATGTTCTATTGCCCTAAGGTTGCTAGAACTTCATCAATGAATCATCTATATTTATCTTGCACACTTTTGTTCATCCTTTCACTAAGACTTGTGATGATAAGGGGAACTCTTTCTACGATCTATAATTCAAATATGAAGTACTTAACACTGTCATCTATGGAATGTCTCCCTTAGTCGCTTACGAGAGTGAGAGGCTACCCAATGAAGATAATAATATTTTCAAAAATAAATTTTATTGTAATCATTGAAGTGCAATTTTTGTTTGGCTATGGTTCCACACGTTTTCTTAAATATTTGTTAGGGTGATCACATATTTTTCTCTAGTTCTCCTTCCTAGCATGAGAAATGGCCCTATAAATTGAATTTTCTATAATTCAAAGGGTATAATTCAAAGGGTATGCTTGGTATGATGGACCTCAAAGGTATTTCATCTCTATGTAATGGTTATGCAATACTTTGATTATTGTCTCATTTAGTTACTCTAGTTTTGTATTATTTATATTAATTTTTCCACCATGGATCAACTTGAAAGAATTTCTTTGAACTCTTGGCATGAAAGTTTCCACTTAATCATTGTATCTATAAATTTTTTACGATTTTTTTTATCTTTCATGCTATAGTACGCATTCTTGATATTTTATCTGGTCCAAACTTATACGAAGGCTCGCCAATTTATATGTAATATACAAACTTCATAACTTTTAACTTTTTTTAATTATACAAAAATTATCGTATCTCCTGAGAAATAACATATATTTATTAAAAATGGTGTAATACAAAAATAATACCTAAACCTTATCATTATGTAATTGAATAGTTATTTTCTTGCATACAAGATAGGGTGACATGCTAATTTTTTCTTTATTGAGCCAACACAACAACATTAATGATCATATTTGGTACATCAACATATACATAAACAAGGTTGACTAGTTTTGTGTTTCTATTTTTATCCTTCTTTCTCTTTAATTATTATTCTCAAAAATTTTTTTGTTATTTATATGTGTATGAATTATTGTTATTTATATTTGTAATGGATGATAAACATGATTTTATTAATTATGAAATATTTATAATAATATTAATTTATGTGAATTTATTCTTTTTCAAATATTTTTTTCAAGAATTTTAATATTTATTTTTTATAAATTTAATAAAGTTTATATGTTATTTTATATTATTATTATTTATTTGTTAATGTATTTATTTTTTGTAAAATTAATTTATAATTTAAAAAATGATTTGTGAACATTTAAATTGTTAAAATCATTTAAAGATCACATCTTATATGAGTTCAATTAAATTTTGATATGGTTAGATTTATTTTGGTATCTCTTTCCAATATCATCATTTTTACATATTGACTATTTTACAAAACAAAATCTTTGAGATCTAGTAGAATTTGATATTATTAAGCTTCTGTGGGTCTAATAGTTAAGAGTATGTGTTTCCTTCTAAAAGGTCATAGGTTCAAAACTAGAGAAGTAAAATATGTATGTCTTCGTAAACTTAGTAAAAATGAGTCTTTTTTTCCCACAAACAAAAAGATCTCATAGTGTATGGCTTAACAATGACCTTAAAATTGAATAATAATAATCTTATTATTATTATATGAATTAATCACTACATGAAAGATATTAAACACTTTAATATTATTTTATTTTATTTTATTATATTGATAAAATATAAAAATATACATTCATGAATAATTTTAAAAAATTCTTGCCATAGAGATTTTGACCAATTTCTTTTTCAAAAATTCAAATAATCCTTATAACAAGAAAATTTTGACATCCCATTAAAAATACCTATCCATTTTATTATGTATTTAAATAAAACCATATAAATTAATTTAATATGATATTATATATATAAATAATAAGGTTAAATAATCTTAATCACCGTGATTATCTCATCTTTGCATATTACATGTCCAAACGATATACCTCATATGTCGCATGTATGTTACAACCATACATTTCTTTACGTTTAATGAGAATCAAATTTGTCCAAAAATTTATAATATGAGTGGATATCATTTTTTACGAGTTTGTTAAGGTTTACTTATCAAAGCCTCAAAGCCTCATTGCAATGTTGTGTATATAAATTTTAAGAAATATTTTCTTAATTTAATTTAGTGATCATTCAGTTAACTGATTAATCAGTCCAAAATAGCTAGTGCATGTAGAGAATTTGAGTATCTCAATTGTGGTGGAGATCCCAAGGAAGTGTAATCTGAATTGTAAACTAGTCTTGAGTGTACAGGTGTTGCATGCATTCAAATGATCAACTTTGGGAATTGTGCAATCAATTCGAGAAATTTCCTAAATAATAGGGGCCTAATTTGTCAAGGAATTGCGCAAGTAAATAAGGGCTCAAGCAGACGTAGAAATTGACTAAGTATAGGTCAGAGCTTCTCGGTGAGCAGAGAAATAGGTTATTCACTTGGAGGTTGTGCTCAGGTGAGCAAAGCAATTGTAATACATCTCTATTCATCATATTAATGCAAGCAAACATAGGGGGTTTTAGCATATTGCTTTCCCCTGGAAAAATATTGTGTGCATGTGTGTTATTTCTCATTGCATGTTTTTTTATTGATGTTCTAAATTGTGAATTGAATACTGCATATCAGTAGAGTAGGTTTGTGTCTTGTGATTTTAATTAAAATTTCATGAGTAGTTGAAAATATACACCATGATTTCTAAATGATATCAAAGCAGGATTCACATTAGAACAGGAATTTCGAAGTTGTGTCTCAGGAGGTTCGAATTTGCAACTTTAGTGTAGCAGGATCTCCTCAAATTTAGGAGAATGGCCTTTAATGGATTGAGATTAGGGTATGCCTTGGAAGGAAGCTCAAATTTCATTGCATGGAAGGATCGCATGGAGGCGGTTCTTGATAATAATGGCTTGCTAGAATACATCAAGAGATACGTTGAAAAACATCAGAATTTGATGCCCATAACCTAGCCCAATGGAAAAAACATGTAGACAAGGTGACGAGAATAATCTTAGAGGGAGTGCGAGACCACATTGTCACAAATCACCATGGGAAAGAAAATCCTTATGCAATGTGGTAGGAACTGACAGATCTATTCCAGAGTAGCAACAACCACAGGAAATTGTCGCTTAAGGATAAACTTTGAAATATCAAGATGCAAAAGAATGACACTATTCAGTAGTATTTGAGCAGGTTCACACAAGTTTGTGATGAGCTTGCAGGAGTTGGTATTACCATTTTAGATGATGACTTGGCAAGCCTGGCCCTTCTAGAACTTCCCAAGAGATGGCATAGCTACCAAGATTCGGTGAACTGGAGGGACAAACTACCAAATTGGGAACGCTTATGGTCTAATTTGGTACAGGAGGAGATAAGTCAGAATAATAAAGATGGAACTTCATCCAAGGGAGAGGATGAAGAAAACTTTGCATTACTTGGAAAAGGAAAGCATGGAAAAGGGAAGAAATCTGAAACTAAACCGGAATGTAGCCAAGTGATCAGGTGATCAAATTTTAGCTCAAAAATGAATATACTCATAAATTCTTGAAACAAACCAACATCAAGTCAAAATGCTCGTCGTTATGAATCCAACGATGTTCGTTTCACCAAAATCTGACACCATATGCTCAAGTTATTGGGTTCTGATCGTTTGGCCCAACAACTAAAAAAGAAGCAGGTCTTCTGATTGGGTGACCGTACAGTTGAGTCAGCAAGGTGACTGTGCAGGTATGGACCAACCTGGTACTAACACTTGGCAGGTTTTGGTTTATGGAGTTTTGGTTCTTTTTTATTGGTTGAGAGTCTACCAATGAAATGGTGCCACATGGCCCAATTGCAGGTTGCCACGTCGTACCTCGGAGCGTATTAAAATTTTGGGCATGGTTGGATAGAACCCCAAGCAAGACTCAAACCCCCGACCTCTGGGGTAGCAGTACAGGGCCTTGCCATTAGGCTACGCTGTGATTCTTAATATGCATAGAGCAAAACCTCTAATTAAATTTTCAAAGGTGCTCATTTGGAGAGGGGTCGGGCTGCCAGCCTTGACCCTCGGTGAGGGCTATGTCATATGACCCAGCATTAACGTGGAAAGCACCAACAGCGAAGGCAGTCATATTTTGGCTCGACCCTTGGTCACCTGACCACCATGAGACCATAGACGTTAACTAGAAGGCACTAATGGAAAGGGGGCTTACCACTAGCCCAGCCCTTGGTCACCTTACCTACATAAAACCTCAACAAGTGCTCGGTGGAGGGCGCAAAGATTAAGCCTCGGCCCAAGGGCATATTCCACCGCACAAGACCACAAAACGTGGAGTTAAGGGTCCTGGCTGGAAGGGCGAGTTGTTGACTCGACCCTTGGTCCCGTGAAAATTAATGTAACCACACCCGAAATTTAAGGTGCTAGCCTGCCCGTGAGGGCAGGTATTAAGGCCCAGCCCACGACCATATGGGCCATGTGGCATGGTTTTTTGCCCACAAGGGTTATTGGTAGATTTAATTATTCAACAAATTGCACCGTCGGAGGGTGAAATTGTCACCTCGTTAGGGGAAAATAGGGCAGAGTTGTGGGACAGTTAGTTTTTTGGTCCAATTTTTAGGATAGATAACAGTATAACTACATGGAGAGCTTGTAGAGTCATATCTTTGTGATTTTTTGTCCTTTTGGAGCTCAAGAAGAGTCTACTTAGGGGTTTTTGGACATTATAGATCCAATGGTGAACTCTATTTGCTAATTTGAGCACATCTAAGGAGTCTTTTGCAAGTTCAAGTCCAAGGGTGTATGGATCAATTAGGTTTTTGGAGCAGTTCTTGAAGGTGTTTGAGCATGGAGAAGGCCTTGTAGGGGTTTTCTTACCTTCAGAATTTTACTGCAACAATTGTTACTTGTAGGGTTCAACTCTTTTATACTTTTCTCACTATGTCTTGTTGAGGAAAGTTTTCTATTTGTCCTTCAATGTGGAATTGAAGTGCCTATATCCTCATGTATGCTAATTTTCAGTTGGAGTATAGGTTATTTGTAGGAGACGTCTTGTGTTATTGATGTTTTAATGATGACTATAGGTTGTCGTGTTGTTTTATGTGAGATTTTTTTGCAGGATAACATTTCCTTGAAGGAGAAATAAACACATGTTTATCAACAAACTTTTATGTACTCCTTTTTCCACTGAATATGTGGAGCGGTCTAGCTATGTTGGCAAGCCTGAAGATGTAGCCCAAGAGGGGTGAACTCCGTCACCAAATATTTTGTTATGCTCTTCATGAATACCCGTATGAGTTATGTGATGTTGTTTTATTTACGTTTAAGTTTACATGTGAAGACTAACTCATAACTTGAAGAGAAATTTTGGAAAACATGTTTATGTTAAGACCAATTTTTCCTTACAAAGCATTGGAACGATCCTTGTTTGTTTTTGGAGAAGAGGAAATTGACTACCTCCTCCATTTTTAGATCACCAAGGGGGCAAGAAGAAATATTTGTCCAAAATTAAATGCTTCAACTGTCATGAATTTGGCACTATGCCACAAAGTGTCCACACAAAAAGTCAAGAAAGAAGACCTCAGGAGGAGCAGTCGGTGAAGCTTTGGCTTCATAGTTCGAGCTTGAATTCACCCTTATCACATGCATGACCAACATAGTGATGGGGAGCATGTGGTACTTAGACTTTAGTGCCTCGTTCCACATGACAGGGTGTAGATACTTTTTCAATGACTTGGAGGAGAAAGATCTCTAGATGCACATCGAGTTGGGGGATGACAAAAAGTACAACGCAACTGGGATTGGTACAATCACCTTTCAGAGGGATTCGGGCTCCCATCTCAGACTCAAGGATGTCATGTTTGTTCCATGCCTAAATAAGAATCTCATATCTGTTTTTGTTTTGGAAGACCGTGGTTATGATGTGATCTTCAGCAAAGGGAAAGCATTCCTGAGACACATAGCCACGAGATAGGTGAAGCAGATCGGGGTTCATGTGAAGAAATTGTATAAGCTAGATGTGGAAGATTTTGTTACATTAAGCACTAAGGTGGAGAATGTGCAGAGCCATTTCTACATCATGGTGTCATAGAGTAGAAATTTTTTTAAATACTTGGCCATTTGCATCATGGTACCTTGAAGATTATGTAGCAAATAACCACTGGCCTCCCCAAAGGAGCACTTGGGCAGAAGGATGTATCCAAACGATGTACTTTGGGGAAGTACACAAAATCCACATTCCAAGATCAGGGTAACAAAGAACATGCAGTCTTGGAAAGGATACACTTTGATTTTTGTGGACCTTTCTCAACAGCCTCCGCTGTCAGACACAAACAATTTGTCATTTTTATTGATGAATTCTCAAGGAACTATTGGATCTTCTTCATGTAGAAGAAACATGAGACATTCTCCAAGTTCGTAGAATTCAAGGCACTGATTGAGAAAGAAATTGGAAAGAAGGTGAAGGATATTAGGAGTGATAATTGAGGTGAGTATGTCTCGAATGAATTCAAAAAATTATGTAAAAGAAGGCATTCGAAGAGAGTTGACAACACCCCACAACCCACAAAAGAATGAGGTGGATGAGAGAAAGAACCATAGCATTGTGGGCGTTGTGAGAGCTATGTTACATGACCAAGGCCTATATTTTCATTTGTAGGTAGAGGCATGCAAAAAATAAGTCTACTTGCATAACCAAAGTCCTCATTGGATTCTCGATATGATTACACCATAGGAGGATTTTACAAGGAGGAAGATGGATGTGTTGCACTTCAGGATTTTTGGAGCTTTTGTTTATTTCCATGTCTCCAAAGAATCAAGGAAGAATCTTGAGATGACAATAGAGTTGGGGGTATTTGTGGGTCACACGAAAACTCTTCACAACTATTATGTGTACTTGTCATCCCTCATAATGAAAATTGTGCGAAGGAATGTAAATTTTGATGAGGAGAAAGTGATGTGGTGCTCTCTTGAGAGGGAGCTTCATATCCCACCAGAAGAGGAGCTTTTAGCTCCAAAGAAGAAGCCTCAAGAAGATGTGGAGCAACCACAAGTTGAGGAGCAGAGAGTGAAGACATCCTCTCAAGAAGAGCCATCCAGATAATGCAGAGAAAGAGCCAGGGAAGTTGATAGACTTGTGTAGGATGTGAGGGAGAATGTGGTAGCTCCTTAAAATTTTCATAGATAGAGAAGGTCACATGAACGGTACACTGGCTACATGGCTCTAATGACTGATCTTGTGATCGAGCCATCCTCTTTTGAGGAAGCGGTAGAGAAACCTATATGGGTTGATGAAATATTGTGGGAATATGAATCCATTATAAAGAATAGTGTTTGGGAAGTGATCCCAAGACCAACATATAAATTCGTTGTGGGTTCTAGATGGATCTTCAAGGTTAAGCATGTAGCATACAAAAGCACAGAGAAGTAGAAGGCCAAATTTGTGGCCAAAGGATTCTCTCAAGTTGAGGGAATTGACTATGAGGAGACCTTTGCTCCAGTAGCAAGGTATTCATCCATTAGAACAATTCTTGCTCTGGTTGCGTAGATGGGGTGGAAGATCCACCAGATGGATGTAAAAAATCATTTCTCAATGGGGTTATTGAGAAGGAGGTGTACATCGAGAAACTAAAAGGTTTTGATACATTTGATTAAGAGTCTCATTTGTGCATACGCAAGTGAGCTTTTTACGGTCTCAAAGAAGCACCTCGTGCTTGGTACACCGGGATCAATAGTTATCTCAACGGTTTGGGCTTCACTAAACGTGAAGTGGATGCAAACCTCTATCACATCTTGGTAGAAGGTAAATTTATTATTATTGTCTTATATGTTGATGATTTTATTTTGATTGGTGATGAGCAGCTAATCAGATCTTGCAAGGAGGACCCTGCAAGGGAATTTTAAATGAATGTTGTGGGTCTCACGCACTAGTTCCTCTGGTTGGAAGTATGGGAATGTGGTGGGGAACTATTTGTGTCTCAAGGAAAGTATGAAAATGAGATACAACAAATATTCCGCATGGAGAGTTGTAAACCTATGGAGACACCTCTAGTGACCAACTAGAGGAAGGAGGATGTTATTTCAAGTGAGAAAGTGGATGCTACCATTTATCAGTAGCTAGTGGGTTCACTAGTGTATCTCATGAAAACACGACCATATATGTGTTATGCAATCAACCAACTGATTCAAGTTATGGTTAGGTCATCCAAATTATTTTGGAAGGAAACTACACATGTTTTATGGTACCTTAGAGGCACTACCCAGTTTGGACTATGGTACAAATGAACAGAGGGAGTGAAGTTGTGTGGCTTCACAGATGCAAATTGGGCAAGGAGTCCATTCGAATGAAAAAGTACATTAGGTGTAATTTTCAGTGTTGGTTCCGTAACGATTTCCTGGTATAGCAGGAATCAAAGATCCATGGTGCCCATCTTGACATAAGCAAAATACATAGCTGCAAGTCAAGTAGCATGTGAGGTGATCTAGATGAGAAAGATACTTGTAGGACTATTTGATCAAATGATGGATCCAATTATGATCTACTGTGATAATCAAAGTTGCATCAAGCTATTTGAGAATCTTGTATTTGACGATCGATCCAAGGATATAGGTATTCGGTATCACCATTTGTGGGACTATGTGCAGAGGCAGATAATGTTGCTGCAATACATTCCGACAGAGGAACAATATGCTGACATTTTGACAAAGCCCTTATTAAGAGGGAAGTTCTAGTTCCACTGTTGTAGGATAGGGGTGGCTGATAATTTGTTTCTTGCTAAGAGGGAGTGTTGAAAAATGTAGCAAGAAATTCTCAATTTGATTTTTCCTTGATTAAATTGAGAAATTTTGAATTTCCACATTAGCAGACAACTTGGATGTAGTTAACTTGTGTGACATGGCTTGTGTCACCCAGTTTACTTAGTAAATTCGAGTTGGAGGAGTTAGAGTTCATTTAAGCATGTGTGATTGCTTATTTGTAGAAATCAAGGTCATTTATTTCAATTTGTTTTTAGTTAAAATAGTTCCAACTGTTGGAGGAACTTGTGGAAGGTCAGTTGTGCAGTGGGACTTTAGTCTAACTCAGTGATCTTCTAGTTAACTGATTAATCAACCCAAAATAGCTAGTGCCTCCAGAGAATTCTAGTTCCCTAGTTGTGGTGGAGATTCCATGGCAGTGTAACTTAGATGTAGACTACTATTGAGTGTACATGTGTTTCATGCATTCATATTATCAACCTTGGGAATTGTGCAATCAATTTGAGGAACTTCCTAAATAATAGGGGCCTAATTTCTCAAGGAATTGTGCAAGGAAATAGGGGCTCAAGAAGAAGTAGAAATTGACTAATCCAGGGTTAGAACTTCTCAGTGAGCAGAGAGATATGTTATTTACTTGCATGTTGTACTCAGTTGAGCAAAGAAATTGCAATACATCTCTTTTCATCAGATTAATGCAAGCGGGCATAGGGGTTTTTATCATATTGCTTTCCCTTGGAAAAATATTGTGTGCATGTGTGTTTTTCTCATTGCATGTTTTTTATTGATGTTCTAAATTATGAATTGAATTCCACAGAGCAGTAGAGTAGGTTTGTGCCTTGTGGTTTTGATGAAAATTCCATGAGTAGTTGCAAATCTACACCATAATTTCTACAATATGAGTGGAAGGGGTTCTCTTTGACCCCAACGGAAAAACGGAAAAAAAATAAATAAAAATAAATAAATAAATAAAATAAATAAATAATTTCAGTTTGCTTGGGGTATCAGTTTTGCATCAATTAACCATGTAGAGTATTTGGCATTATGGAAAGGATTGGAGATAGCCAATGATCATGAAATAACTAGCCTCTTAGTCTTCAAAGACTCCATGTTAGTCATTTGATAATTGACCAAGGTAAGGAAAAAAATTAGGTGTGAGTCCCCTCCCCTCACTCAACGAATTCTCACCTCCACTCACTCAACAAATTCTCACCTCCACCTACATGTTTGATCACTTGTAATTCTTTCATGTGTTTAGGCATTGGAATTCTATTGTGGATGTGTTGGCAAAAAAAGGTGTAACCCTGGGGCGGGGCAGGGCAGAATTGAATTAGATCACAAGCTTGAAATTACCCCATTTCCTTAGTTATGTTGGGTGTTGTTATAGGTCTATTTGGGCACATCACTGCCGACATTCAGATCAATACAATTAGCGCTCATAAAACCCTAATTTAGTTGTTACATGCCCTAGACAAGTCCTCAAATTGAATGCTTCCATCCTTGAAAGTTTCCTAGCTTGAAACCCTGTTGAAATACCTCCTTGGGACACCAGCACATCCTTGGTCAGGGGTAAATGCGCTGCAGAGAAGGTAGGCCCATTCAGGCCTGCACTGTAGTGCACTTAGCCCCTCTTTGACCTGTGCTGAGCGAGAATGAGTGAAATTGACATTGGATTCTGGGAATATTATCTGATTCTAGAGTATTCTAGAAGGATGCCCAGCTCTTATCTAGGTTGACTTTGGATAGGCTATGGATCAATTACCCCTCTATCCTATCATCCCTTTCTCCATGGAAACTAACTCCAATTTTGGAAGGCCATTCAATGCCCAATTTATGAAATAACCACCTCCATTTCCCTATAAATTGACCACTCATCATAGTGATCAGGAGGCTAGAATCTGAATATTGTAGAGAAATTATGTTGGTTTGAGATTTGAGTTCATGTCAGGCAATGATATGCTACTGGATTGGTGTGCTTTTGGTGTGATGAGGGTTGGACTAAAGTTGGATGAGTGGCACAGGATCGAACTGTATTGGGTGAAACTCTTCCTTCTACATTAATAAAGTGTTTATTCCTTTTATCATATTATTTTTCATATCTATGATGATTATGTTTTTGAATGTTTTTGATTCCATTGGTTTATACTAGATAGATCATATATGCTTTGATCGTTGTTTCTTACATTTCTGTTGCACAGGTACCATTAGAGCAGATTTAGTTCAAGTGGAAGTGACAGGAGAAATTCAAAGGAGATCAAGGAAGCAAAAGACTACAATTTAGTTCCTTCATCTCATCTCTCTACTATAGGAAAATTTTAAACTACTTTCTTTTTGTTGTTCTAAGTGTAGCTACCCACTTAGGGAAAATGTGTTTATCTGTAGATACAAATTCCATATAAAAAATTGGCGACCATACTAGGGATCGACCATCGTTCCTGGTAGTTTATCCTTATCATATTGCATCCTAGTAGACTTTACTTGACTTCATTTATCTCTTTTCAGTCATTTTGAAGCTTTTTTGGTCGAAATTTGCACTAGAATGCCTATTCTAGGAATGTGTTGGTACCAGTGCACCCTTGGCTTAGAGACTGTGCTCTACAGCGCAGTGTCTCCCACCCAGACCTCCGTTGGTCCCTCTCAAGATAAAAAACCCATCTTTTGCTTGATTTTTCCAAAGTTGCTTCTGATGTTGTTTGCTAAAAGATCAAAGTTTTTTATGCCTCTGAAATCAATTTGCATTTCCTCTCCTAGCCCTACTTTGACCTTGATTGTTTAGTGTTTCTTAAGATATTTCTTTATCATTATCAATTCATTGTCAAAGTTAGCTTACATTGATTAGTATTTACTTTTCTGAAAAAGAATTGTCGTAAAGTCTTCATTTCTTTGAAAAAGAAACTGTTGTAAAGTCTTTGTTTCTTGTGAAAATCATTGATTGATCGTTTGTAAATCTAGTTCCTTTTTGTTCATCTAAACACTAAAGGGACTGAAAAGAAAAACTTGCACTGTGCATATTGTAGTTTGTGAATTCTTGATAGGAATAGCTAGGGAAATTGCATTAGGTGTGTTCTTTGCTCTTTGTCAAAGATCTGATTGCTCTATCCCTTACTAGCTACTATTTTCATTTTTAATTGAATGAAAGAATGTTTCTCATGTTAGTTGCATTCTAGGAATTGCAAACATACACCACGTGGTGAACCTTGAAAGGGAAATTCTTAAGAATATCAACTTAAAAGTTATCTCAATTAACCTAATAAAGCATTGTAACTTAACGCATAACATTTAGAGGTCTAGGCTAGAGATGTGTTCCGGCGTCGTTAAACATATCAGTTGTCGCTAATGGTCTGCGATACATTCCGAGTGTGATACCACATCCCACATATGTAATTATATCGTAGCTTGTCCATGTAATTTCAGGTATATCGGGTGGTGTTATAATACGAAAAGTATAAAGGAATGTTCTCACTATGTGGTTTCGCATTAGACAACGCTAACACGGATTGGGCCTCCATGTACTTTCAGGTATATATGGGAGAACTACATTAGGTTGCTATCCATCGATAGGTAACCGAGTCAGCCGCCTTGTATACTATGATACACTGAAAACAACATTCGGGGAGATTTCCTGCACGTATGTTAAGTCCTTGGTTTACTGAGGCAGTATATTGCAGTTCACAGTTACTTGGTAATCCTTTTGCCTAGATTATTCCTCTTTTGTTGTGTTATGTTATTTTGATTAAAATAAAATTAATTTACCGCGGATAACATCTTCCACGACACTCCTTAGTTGATCTTAGGTTGAGACATATGGCAACAACTCTGGAGTCCACTGATCAAGGAATTCCTTTTGATGGGAATCCTAGTCCATTTCCTCCTTTCGAAAATATTAGTCCCTTCCAGGACTTACCATCGGCTTGCTAGTACGGTTGTTCTCAACCTTCTTGGCCCCGTAAGTGAATATTCCTACAACTGGAAAAATCAACCTCTAGTTGATCCTAAAGTTGACCCTTTACCTTATCCGTCGGTTGTTTCTTCCTCCCCTTCTTCCTCTTTGCCTTGTGAAAGTATTGACACTAGTAACCAGGTGGATCAGAAGAAGAAGAAAATTCAGCAGGGGGACAACCAAGCAACCATTGCTTGAAATGCAACTTCTTATGAGAAACCGTCCGATAAGCCTCACAAACTTCGATATCCTTGCAAACTGTGTACGAGAGACCATCTTCTTTGAAATTGTTCTGGTATTTCTCAGATGCTAGAAGAATGCTCTTCTCGTTCACATCATCCTCTGTCATCAACTTCTGGAGATCATGCTGGTGACACACCATCAACTAGTGGTAGTAAAGTTCATGGAAAGAAGTGTAAAGTTAAGTTTCCCTATAGGTTATGCAAAGGGAATCACCCCATTCACCTTTGTCCCTATCTGGATGAAGCCCAAAAAGTGTTGGATAACCGTCATGCTTCTCCGCAATGACTTCCATCTGGTTACAGGAGACTTTCCCTTAATCCTTCACTAGTTGATGAAGTGACTGACCCAAATCAATTGTCAGTCAAACCCACTCTCTCTGAATGTGAATCCCAGGAGTCTATACCTAACCAATCATAGGTTGAGGAAACAGTTGACCCGATTTCACCTCCAGTTAATGGTACCTTACCCATAGAGAGTGAGTATGATACCACTCAAGTTCTTTTTGTTTCTTTAGATTCCAATGAGCTTGGAGGCAACCCTCTTGTTCCATCAAGACAGGATGAAAATCCTCTCGTTCTCGTAACTCAAGGAGGTAATTCTTTCGTTCTTACGGTACCCCCTCCAATTAGTCTGGTCACTTCCTTTGATTGGAATTGACTGGTAGGATCTCGTCTTCCTTCTTATGTGCCTTTCCAGATCATAATACATGTTTATAATATGATTGTATCTAGCACTATTATAGATGAAGGTGCATTTGTGAGTTTCCTTTCCTCCACTACTTGGCAAGCGCTCGGTTCACCACCACTTGTGCCTGTTACCTAGAATCTGTTGGCTTTTAACAGAGGAACTAGTCAACCATTAGGGATCCTTCCTCAGTTTCCTATTAATTTGGGAGGGAAAATTGTTTTCTCAATGTGATGGTAGTCCCAGGGCCTTTAGATTACAATTTACTTCTTGGGTGCGACTATGTTTATGACATGGGAGCTATTGTTTCAACACTCTTTCGAGTGATGTGTTTCCCACATGAAGGCAGAATTGTCACAATTGACCAACTTTCATTTCCCAGTCCAAATATGGCTTCCAATCAACCATCTTCCCTAAATGGTCCTTTTGTCCCAATGGTATCTTCCCTGCCATGGGTCAATTATGTGGCAACTCGTTCCACACCTACATCAACTGACAATCAATTCCGTGATGTTGTGCATTATGTAATAGGGGCATTGGAACTAGATCTATCCAATTGATTCCTTGCTTTGTATCCCTTCAAAAGCATTGTTATCCCATCTGATGAGAACCTCTTGGAAGTCATGAGCTCTTATGAGTTGTGATCAAAGGAACCATGAGCATAGTTCCTTGTCTTGTGTCAAGCTCTTAAAAAATGAAACAAGGAATATGAGGATAGTTCTTTTACTGTGTCAACCTCATTAAAAAATGAAACAAGTCCTAGAGCATAGTTCCTTGTCTTGTGTCAAGCTCGTTAAAAAATGAAACAAGGAATCTGAGCAGAGTTCCTTTTCTTGTGTCAAGCTCATTAAAAAATGAAACAAGGTCCCCTGGAGAAAAGTTCTAATTTGAGACTTTGATTAGATCTCGTAAAATCCCAGTCGAGTCTTTCATTTGATCTCGTAAATGAACCTTCGTTCGATCCACCTCATAGCCATTAGTAGTCTACTTACGTGAATGCTTTGAAGCTTGGGGGGCATGCACCTAGAATTGAGTCATCATGCTGGGGGCATGTAAACCAATCTCAAGCATAGTTTTTTCTTATTTCAAGCTTGTGTAAACATGACACTGAATCCAAGCATAGTTGTTCATTTCAAGCTTGTGTAAACATGAAACTGAAGCCAAGCATAGTTCCTTATGTTTCAAGCTTATGTAAAAATGAACCCATCTCCATTTTAACCCTCCTAATTGCCATTCTATCAGCCTCTTTCGTTAGATGAGCCTTTGTTTTTCTCCTTCCATCATCACTATCTACTTGGCTGATCATACGCTTTCACTTGGTTGTTTTACCCTTTTTGAGGAACAATTGCGATGAGTGGTCTTATTAGCCAACCTCTTCACATAAATTAACATGTTTTGAGAAGTTCCAACATCACCGGAACCAGTTGCTCTCCTAGACACCACTCGTTCCTCTAAGTGGACTCCTCTTTAAGCTCTTCTTAGACTCTCGAAATATGAAAAGATTTCTGAGAGCTTGTCCTTTTCAGCTCGTAAACGGATTGGAAATGACATCTACTTAGTATAAGTTTAACCATTTTCCGGACTAAGATAGATTACTTACGAAAAAGGAATACATTGATCGAACATGATCAATAGGTTATCTCTTGTATTATTTTACACTTTTTCAGACTTGAGAGAGAAATTTACGAAAAAGAATTTGTGGAGTTTTCTTTTTGTCCCTTTACAAACTCTTTAAACATGAAAAGGACCAAGTTCTCATTGTCGTTAAACTTGTTAAAATATCAGATAGCGACAAACTTGTCCATCATGACAAGACCGAGTTTCACCTTCGCTAGACTCATTAAAACATCACATAGCGATGGATTCACTCGAAGGGTGGAATTATACAATAAGAATATGTTATCCTCCTCAAGCTTGTTAAAAAATAAAGAGGTACTGGTCAACAATGACTGGGGAAAATGGGAAGAGGAATAAATCACTTTATGGTAGCAAGTCGCTCTTGAACATGACACTTTCACTTCATCTATGTGACTATTTGGGTTGGTTTATCTTCTTGATAGTTATCATACCTATGGTCTATCACACCATCCATCACTTTGGTTTTGGGTCAATGCTGCTAATTCATTCAGTGTCGCCAACATGTTCAAGAGAAGTCACTCAATAAACTTCATCCTTTGCAATACTCATAAACCTTCATTGTCATGACCGCCTTTCCTAAACCTTATGTCATTAGTCACATTTTGTCTTCAAAATCATTACACTCGTTTCATGTCGTTGATGGGGGATACATCGAGGCCCTCCTACGACGAGTCGCTTCTTGTCAACATGAGAACATTATCCAGGAAGTTGAATTAGAAACACCCTTCCAGTACCTTAGGGCTTGCATACATCAATGGCAAGTTTCTCACTTCCGGCGATAAGTTGACATCACTAGCCTTTGACCGAAAGAATTTGTATGGTGTTCGACATCAAAACATCTATTCACACCATGTAGAATGTACTGTAGTACCTTGAGAATCATTATCATTATCGGCGATCTCTCTCACATCTGTTAATAGCTTACATCATTAGCTGGTAATCAGATGGTGTCTTCCCATGTTCGACTTCAGATCACATTTTCACATGGTTAAACTCGTACTTGAGCGAACGATTGGATGAGATAGAAGACCCTGGATCTAGTTTCATCCATCCGAGTTGCGAATTCAGGAGAGTACTAAATCATATGTACGATGGCTTTACACAGATGGTCATCCTATCATGGGTATATATCTGTAGATGACCATCTGATTTATGTACACGTAATGAAAAGTTTATATGCTAAGTATGGGTATGCCTTCCCTCAACAATTCATGAAAAAATTCAAAATATCATGATATTATGTATTGTAATAATGCAGGTCACCGTCCACTTCAGATCCTCGTCATCACATCATAAAGTATATCACTCGACATTATCATTTTCAACTTCATGCTTTAGGGGGCAACTGTTACAGTTCTATTTGGGCACATCACTCCTGACATTCAAATCAGTATAATTAGGGCTCATCAAACCCTAATTCAGTTGTTACATGCCCTAGACAAGTCCTCAAATTGAATTCTTCCATCCCTAAAAGTTTCCTAGCTTGAAACCCTGCTGAAATGCCTCCTTGGGACACCAACGCAGCCTTCGTCAAGGATAACTGCACTACAAAGCAGGTAGGCCCATTCAAGCTTGCACTGTAGTGCACTTAGGCCCTCTTTGCCCTGTGTTGGGCGAGAATGAGCGAAATTGACAATGAATTCTGGGAATATTCTCTGATTCTAGAGCATTCTAGAAGTATGCCCAACTCTTATCTCATCCTATGAGGTCGACTTTGGATAGGCTATGGATCAATTACCCCTCTATCCTCTCATCCCTTTCTCCATGGAAACTAACTCCAATTTTGGAAGGCCACTCAATGCCAAATTTATGACATAACCACCTCCATTTCCCTATAAATTGACCACTCATCATAGTGATTAGGAGGCTAGAATTTGAAGATTGTAGAGAAATTCTATTGGTTTGAGATTTTAGTTCATGTCAAGCAATATTATGCTGTTGGATTGGTGTGCTTTTGGTGTGATGAGGGTTGGACTGAAGCTAGATGAGTGGCACAAGATCGAACTGTATTAGGTGAAACTCTTCCTTCTACATTAATAAAGTGTTTATTCCTTTTCTCATATTCTTGTTCATATCTATGATGATTATGTGTTTCAATGTTTTCGATTCCATTAGTTTATAGTAGATAGATCATGTATGCTTTGATCGTTGTTGCTTCTGTTTCTGTTGGCACAGGTACCAACTGAGCAGATTCAACTCAAGTGGAAGCGATGGGAGCAATTCAAAGGAGATCAAGGAAGTGAAAGACTACATGTAATTTCCTTCATCTCACCTCTCTACTATAGGAAAAGGTTAAACAAATTTCTTTTCGTTGTTCTATGTGTAGCTAACCACTTAGGGAAAATGTGTTTATCCGTAGATGCAAATTCTATATAGCATGGATGCAATGACATATACATACTAACTAGGGAGTCGACCACCTCCACTTACCTTGCAAGCTCAGAATACCCAAGCTCAATCACACCTGATTTAAGTGGGAAGCCAGTGATCTATTTCTCTCACAAAGGAAGCGGTTGGCCCTCTTATCCCCTCAGGACTGGATGGGCCTTGTTTTTCGGTGGATCCTCCTTCTTCATCTATGTTACAACATGACCCATCCTTGGTTTATTTATTTAACCACCAAATGGTAGGTTTTCTTATCTATTCTCCTATATGAATGTCTTGTCTATTTACACTACTTCTAGTGGGATCTACAACGAATCATCTTGGTCGTGGTAATAAGTTTATTGTGAAAGGATATGGAGCTAATTTTCTTGTCCTAGGAAACCTCCCTAGTATCATTTTTTTGTCCTGACAAGATAATGGTGATGGATCTACATTATATGTTGTAGCTTGGGTTGTGGTATGGTTTCAAATCTGATTATATATTGTACCTCTTGGCCTCGGAGTTAATGCAATTGACTTATTCAGGAAGTGATGAGGATAAAGTTTTCAATAGAGTTTTAAAGAGGTTGGTATCGGGTTTCTATTCAAAGATGGTGAATCACCTTGTTTCTCTGGAGAATATTAACACAAGTATGGTGCTCAACAAGCTCTTGGACAATTATCAAGAATTGTTGGATACCATCCAAAAATTAGAAGATATGGTCAAAAGGAAGTGTTTCTCCTTTTATCTCTTTTTGGAGGAAAAACTTCTTTGTCATCACTCTGATATCGAGCATTCTCTTAAAACTCTAAGGGAGGAAGTTCATTCCCTTTATATGTATGTGTGTCTGAATTGGAATTCAACAAGAATGTTAGTAGAAGGCAAGGGTCAGGCAGTGCTAGCTCCAGAGATGTCATGAAAAGAAAGAGACCCCGCTTCTCGAGGGCGGTTGATGATAATGGCCAGGGTCATTGCTAAGTTTCATGGTCTGAAATGTTGGATAATGTTTTGCGGAATGTGGTTTGAAGTTTTTCAATTCTCTAGTTTTCCATGATAGTTTGCAAATTTCGTTATATCCTTCGATGTTTTTTTAGAATCTATAGTGGTAATATCTTTAGATTAAGAAGGATGTACAATCTCACTACTAGTATGATTTTTTCCTGGTATGAAGAAGCAAACATTTTTGTATTTGAATATTTATGTAAGGGTTCTAGTCCCAGTTCCAACTTTTATTAATACAAATACCCTTACTCGTTTCTTTAATAATAATAATAATAAAAGCAACTTAGATCTGTCTTAATTTCAGATCTATCAAGCACTGAAAGAGATCAAATTTCTCGAGGTGCAAATCTTTCCTCAAGTTTTGCATTCAAAAAATAAGTTTGCAACTTGATAAATTCGATCCTTCTCGGTCCTTGATAGATTCAAAGTTAAGATCGATCTAAATTGGTTAATTATTAATAATATATATATATATATATATATATATATATATATATATTAAAATTTAAATATTTATTTTTATTTTCATGTAATTTAACATGTTAATGTTTTTTTTATTAATGTCATTGTTGTAACAGTCATTATGTAAAAGGTAATCAACATGTTTACATCCCAAACCATGCCTATCAATTATAATCACTTAAAAAAGATTGACATGTCTAATTAACAATTATGAGAACTTGAATTTCTATATTCACTTAAAAAAGATTGACATTTCTAATTAACAATTATGGGAACTTGAATTTATATAGTTAGTTAAAAAGGATTGACATGTCTAATTAACAATTATGGGAACTTGAATTTCTATAGTTAGTTCAAAAATATTTACATGTCTAATTAACAATTATGGGAACTTGAATTGCTATAATGGATTATTGATCAAGCTCAATATTTTGAAAAGGGTCAATAATACACATTCAAGGTTCTTTTCAATTTGGTGGCTTTATTTTTTTTGTAGCTTTCCTAGATCATTTATTTCAATCACTTGATTAGATTACTTGAGTTAACAATGGTTAACTATAATGTAGTTGTGCCAAAGTCATCACTAGTTAATTTTAGCTCTCATAATGCTTGGAGGTTCAACAAAAGTTTAATTATGTAGTATCATAATGATAATTGCATAGATATGCATCCATCTTATTGAACATTGACAGATTAATCAAAATCTTTATCTTATGGTCATAAATGAAAGATGTTGGCATATTCTTATTGTCTCCTTTATATCAAGAGATGGGATTTCAAATATTAACTACCTTGCATCTTTTAATCCTTACATCAATACATGGGATTTCATATATTAACTACATTGCATCTCATAATCCTTGTTTACCTTTTCACGTTTACTTAATACAATTATGTAATTACCATGAAAATTATCAAATAACAAATGGAATCATGTGAATACGTGGGTTTATAAAACAAATGGTTGACACAATCTTATAAAATGGATTAAACGAATATTAAGTTGGCTCTATTGTCGATACCTATCAATGTTCACCAATTGCAAATTATACGACTATGCTAGTTCTAATTAATATCTTTAATTTCCTACAATCCTTTAATTTCACTTATTTTTTTATACAATTTTCTCAATTGTTTTGGTCTATGCAATCAAACTTTTATTCATAATGAACATGATTTTTTGATCTCCTATGTGATTCTCTTCCTTATCTATTAATGTCCCTTTCTCCTTCAAGTTTACACTCCCTTACACGCTTGTATTCCTTATAGTGCTTAATTTCCCCTTTTTATCAATTTTTTTAACTGTAAAGTAGGTGATATTTATTCATTTAAACTTAAAATTGATAAGCTTAGTCGAAATATAAAGCATTATAGAACTTATTGAAAAAACCTCCTACCTATGTAAATCAATATGGATAATAACAAATGAAACCTACCTCATGATCATTGTATACATAATATATGCAATAGGAAGCATAATCATAAAACACTACATCTTTTCTATGTGGTCTTTGATGAGATGCATAGTATACCTTGCCATGAGAGGATCAAGAGAGTTGAATCAATGGCATCCTAAACTTAGCAAAGAGATCTTATGTGTAACTCATGACCACTTAAGTTAACCCTTGGGGCTAAATTTTTTTGGAAAAATCTCATCCTCCAAACATTATAGAGGTAAAATTGTTGATACCTCGTGAGCACAATCAATTTATAAATGGAAAACATGTCACAAATGAGATATAAACTTAAGATAGATAAAGAAATAACTTAACGTCTTTTTTTTAGTAAATTGAAGCTTTTGTATTATGCAGCAAAACATGGATGCATATATTTTCCAGACGAATCCCATAGGTGTTCGTTTCTTCTTACCCAACACCTATAGGCTAAAAACTAAACCCTAAATCCTTCATGAGAATCCCACTACAGAGGATATTGGACATAACCGAATTCCCAATCCAACTACAATATCTTCCTCCCATTCCAGTGCACTAGCAGCCAAACAAAACACACAATACTCATATGATAGTAAAGTCGACACCTTATAATTACAAAAAATACAAACACCCTGGATGCAAACATAAGCATTGAGCCTCCATTCAATGATATTTTGATTGAAATATAATCAGCCAAGTAATCTCATGAACATGCCAGGAGAGGCGCCAAGATAAAAAGAATAAATAAATAAATTGTCCCATAATAAACAAACCCACAGACATAAGCTAGGAACAACCATAATAAAGCAACGATATTCAAATCCAAGAGCCAAAAAAAATTCTCGACGAGCCATAAGAAAACCACTATAGGTATTACCATCCAACCTTGAATCTCAAACCAAAAAACTTGCCACTCATAAACCATCGCATTTGATCATTGGTCATTATTTGAGGATTATATTGTTGCAGGGACCCTTCAATTGGAACTTGGAGGATCCATAAAATATCCACTATCTGATTTCATAGTGATATGTCCTTCTACATGTGCTAGGTGGGAATCAATCTTTTCTAGGAAAAATCTTTGGTTCCTGAGCATCCTTTTAATGTCTTCCAAGGAGGTGACAACATTGTATCTTTCTATTTGCTTGTTTTTCAAGACCAAACCTACGAGTGTCTTCATCTGCCAATGAAAATTCATCGAGTTCAAGTATTGCTTCTTCCTGCCATTGGTATGTCCAGGGTCAGGAACCCACACTGAAATATCCCCCATATCTCTAATTCCGAATGATATTAATGTTCAATCCTTGCTTGAGTCTCCATCTTTTGAATTTCTTTGCTAGTGTCTAGAGGAACCACATTAAAATAGGTGGCAGTCAAGTCATAAAAAAAGAGCCTTGCTCCTCGTTGACCCTAAGGAGTATTACCACCCCCTAGTATGCATATCCTTCTTTGCCTTAGCGGCATGGATAAAACCCTAAGGGCACACCTCATACAACTACTGTGAATTACTCTCCTCACAAAGAAACAAGAAAATATACCATACCAACCAATGACAGGACAAGGAAACCACCCTACATAGTCATCCACATAACTTAAGAAATAAATTCCAAACTTGAAATGGACTCTATCAAGAGAAACCACAGGCTCGACATCATTTGAATGAGATTCAAACCTTGACACCATTAAACATGGAGAGAGACCCACATATGCCCATGAGTCTCAATTACTAAAACAATGAACATAGCCCCTTAACAAAAACCACTAAACACTTTCTAGACTTACTGCAAACTTAGCACACTAGCTTCCAAATTCCTCCATCCATAAAATAAACCATTGTGCAAGATTGAAAAAAAGTTGGAAGCTTAGAGACTGAAACCATATGCAAAGAATTAAAACACCCTCACCTTGAAACACGAACTACAACCAGTCTAACAACCCAAAGACAAAGACTCTAAAACCCCAGAACTAGACTCAATCCAAAAGTTCATAACCCGAAACCACATGTAAAGAAATAAAACGCCCTCACCTTGCAACATGGATTATTGTTAGTCTTTTAGACCCAAAGAAAATGACTCTAAGACCCCAGAACCAAAATCAAAACAAATTAAAAGTAGAAAGACCAAAATAACTAAGCAACGAAAGAACTTGACCTGATACTCCAAAATGATAGACATCAACCCACTAACCTTCAAAGATTTATGTTGTGATACACAAAACTAGTTGCCCAAGAAAAAAGGCCAAATCTTTCACCACCTTCATCTAGTCAAATACAAATTATTCAATTCTAGCCAAACCACCCAAGAACAAATAATTCAATGCTGGTAAATAGTCAAATTTTTTGTCTATGGTCAAGATTTGCAGTTAAAATCATATTGTGGTCAACCTTAGTCAATGGAAAAATTAGCTCAAACTCATATTCGATAAAACTTAGTCAATTCGTCCTCCTTTATGCTCCTTTTTGTGGTTGCTTGAGAAGATATATTGTTGTCTTGTGAGTGGTCAAAATGAGGAACTCTCATTGTGTCTATGTACTAGTATAATGGTGTGAATTTGAATAAGAGTCACACCATTTCATGATGTGGCTGACTTGACATTTTGGAGCCTACATGAAGCCCAAAAAATTATAATTTTTTTTTCTATATTCGTAATTTTCCTAAGCTGACATAGGAGGCCTCTTGGAATGCGGGAATACCTCATAATGAGACATGAAAAATCAACACTCCCTCTTAGTGAGGGAGTTATTCTCATTGGATGAAACATAATTCCCCTTAGCTAAAATTTGTCCTCCACATGAAAATTTCATGAGCTTGCTATGTTGATGTATGTCTATAGATAATTCTATCCTGGAATGGAAAATGTGAGTATCCAGATCCTTTTACCTTTGGCAAAAATCCTTTATGTCTCCTTAGGAAAATGTATCAATCTCCTCTTATCAAAATCCTTAATGACCCAACCAATTCCTTCTAGCAACCAAATCCTTCTAACTTCTCAGGAGAGAATCAACCCATGGACCATTCACCCATCAAAATTCCTTTATGGATTTTGAGGTGAATTGCATTTATCTCTTTGGTAAAATTCCTTGACAACCTATCTAAGTCCTTTTGGTAGCTAAGCCCTTTTGGCTCCTTAGGAGAATATTTTTCCAATCCTGTAATTCACCCTTGTAATTTCCTTGGGCCATTCATCTTTCTAGTCAATGTACTTTATGAACTAGCCAATTCCTTTTGGATTCTCAAGTGAATGTATCCACATCCCCTACTCAAATCCCTTTATGGCCCATCCAAAGTCCTTTATGGATTTAGGAGATGGGTTTCCCTAATTCTACAAAGAAATCAACCTCCCTCTTAATGAGAGAGACATTCTACATTATGTCAAGCTTGTCTCTAAAGTATACAAACTTCACTCTAGATAGAGGCTTAATGAATTTTCGCAATCTTCTCATCTGTTTGTACGTATTGGAGCTCCATTGATCCTCTCTACACCATGTCTTGGATGAATTCATTTGATCAAAGAGTCCTACAAGAATCTTCTAAAGACACATTGATTCATGACTTGCAACACAAGTTGTGATATCCTCTAATTCTTCTATATTGAGTGTGACAGTAGTCTTCCATCGTCTAAAACAAGATATCATAGCTGATCCCAAGCTAAAGTAGCACCCTGATGTGCTCTTTCTATCCTCTGCACTCTCGACCAAAATCTAAATATGTATATCCTACAACCTCACTTCACGACCTAAGACATATCACAAACCATATCTATTGTACCATGTAGGTACATCAACCATGCCTTGTTGCAACCTAATGTATTTTCCTCGACTCGACCATATATAGGCTTAAATTGTTCACTGCAAAGAAAATATCAGGCTTGTCGGTACATCAAGGATCAATCAACTACATGTACATTGTGATATGCACCAAATATGAATCTCCAATCCCAAGAAATAGTGTATCTGGACAAAATCCTTCATTTCAATATCTGAGGCAAACTCCCTCTAACACTAAGATAGGTCTTCATGTGGTAGTCCTGGCTACTCCCTATGTCACAAACGAAAATCCTACTGCCACTGTTTCTCCCTTTGTCACATAATTAATTCCTTGTTCCATTGTTTCTCCCTATATCATGCAAGAAAGTCCTTTTATTGTTGCAACTCCCTTGGAAGTAGAAACTCTTCTAGTCATCTAGAATGATCTTGGATGTCTTAGCAATCTGTACAATCATCCCTCTCAAATATCAATCACTCCTACTGATTCTATGCTAAAACTCTTAGGCCATACAAGAGCTTGACCATTGGAGACTGGAGCAAAAAATTATATCCTTGTACTCCCTCTTACTAGGAGAACCCTCTTGCCACAAACTTTGATTCATTCTTCCCAATGTTGCGAGAATCATTTCTTTAGCAGCCTTCATGATGTATCTATAAACCTCATTTAGGAGGCCATGGAAGAAACAATTTATAACTAGGAAAAAAATACAAATATAAGGGGCTCGCTAAGGAAAAATAACAATTATCAAGGGAGAACGATATGAAGTACTTATCTCTTGATTAAGAAGGAAATTTCTTCATGTTGTAGGGAATTGTCAATTACCTCTTGATCATTTCCTCCTTAATGAAGTTGATATCGAATCTCATCAAGCTTATATTCCTTTGTTTCTTCATCCTATGAATTAGGATTTGCAATCCATTCATCAAGCTATCTAGCCACACCAAAGGCTTAACAATAAGCTAGCAACAACAGAAAGTCATTCCACGTGTTATCAAGGAAATATACCAACTCCTCTTGCATTCAAAATCATAAGTCTTCCGCTAGGGTTTCATCCCACAAACCTTAGGAATTTCCAATTCTTGTAAAAAGCTATCCATTTCACAAAGATCAAATTATTTTGATCATTTTTAACTTGATGCTTATAGGTAGGCTTCTCCTTTATTCACCTATATTGTATCAATCATTTTTCTCCTCACTATATCAAACATTGTTTTCCAATTGTCATAGTAGTGCTAAACAATGCTATCACCAATGAGATAGCTCTCCTTAACACTACCCCTTTTTAAAAAATCACATCATTGTTATATTTTTCCCACATGCACAATCCTCTATCCCACAAATATGTTCTGTACACAGCCTTAAGTCGTCTCCAGTATTGCAGACCTAAGAAACACAAAATCATCACCCTCATATCACTTCTTAGATGGCCTATTTTATGCAATGTTACTGCGGTGTATGAAGGTTGTAAGCTCTGTCCAAACTGTCAGTGTTTTGATCCTGGTGCATTCCCTTGAACTTGTCATTGAAACTTATCATTACTCACTTATCTCAGGCTTGCACTGGGTTGCGGTCTTTAAGAGATGAAGATAATAATTTCATAGGCCATGATTTATACACATGTCAAACTTCTCACAAGATACTTAGTCTATAGGAAAAAGGTCAAGGTATAACACAAAAAATAAAGTCACACCCACATATTTACTTGCCATAGTCCAGAGGGCTCACAAGGTCACATCAGGATAGGTATGTACCATTTATTAACACTCTGAATATACCATAGTGAAGCATGTATGATCACATGAAAAATGCAATATGACTGTACCACAATGAGTATAAAAGACTACCTTAGGGAATAAAAAAATATTTCTTTGGTCTAAGATAAACACAAGAGTAGTGTAATGAATGTCAAAGATATATATTCCTTTACTCTTGGTCAGCCATATAGCCAGTATAGGAAAAAATACCAAGCACATAACCTACGTACAATAAGATGAAAATGCAGAGTATCCTTGGCCTAGGGTCATGTAGTGATAGTGAGCATGGTACCTTCAAACTTTAGAGATAAAAAACTCAACACTGTAGACATATATCATGTTTCTACGGGTGTGAAAATGAGTGCCTTGGATCAGATCTAGATCAGAATCAAAAGATTAATGAGAATAACCTTGAACTTATCCTTGAAATAGCTACAGACCTCGGTCCATAAAACATGGTTTATTGGCCTCGGATCTCGACCTTTTGATAGCATTGAAACTCAACCGAGAATCAACTTCAAATTTTGACCTTGACTAGCCTTAGAGCTTGACCTAGAATAGGCCATAATTAACAAAAAATTGACCTCTGATATGTGTTATAACAGACCCTCTTGACCTCATAAACTCTACTTTACATTAGGCCTCGAATGGCCCTAAACCAGCTACACCCAAACTTCAGTGGGTCTGTCCTCTTATAATGATCTTCATAAGCTTGCATCTCTCCTTCCATAGTTGTGGATCCCTTCCAACACCATAGATGGACCTTTCTCGAGCTTCAACAAACCTCCAAGTAATTTTGCCTATTTCTATTGGTTGTGGCTCTCTCTAGGGCTATCTCTTGAACATTAACCGAGTTCTTCACAAATGATGTCCATCATACTTGTCTTTAATGGTTTCTCTCTCAACGAATCTCTAATACCATGTTTAATTTTCTACAAGATGAACAATAAAAACCAATTGTTTGATATGGTAATTACTCCCTAATGATATTTAACAATTTTATCTTCAAGCCATTGATATCATTGAGCAATTATACATAAAAAGTCTCAATAGTGTTGCAACGAAAACAATAATATCATAAAGAGACAACCATGCACAATAGAGACAACAAATTCTCCCTAGGGAACCCAAACTTGGGAGAAAATCCAACAAATTTCTTCCAGGATAAATTGTTCTTCAACAAGGTTCACAATTACATAAATTGTCTAGAAATATGAGCCAAAGTCTGAGTCCAAGATACCATTCAAATCTGGTCAAATACCAACTAGTTAATGCTAGTCAAACCACCCAAAAATAGAGAAGTTAGTGTTGGTCAATAGTCATAATTTAAGCCTATGGTCAAGATCTACAATCAAATCCATACTACAATCAACCTTAATCAATGGTCAAACTAGGTCAAACTCATATTTTGTCAAACTTGGTCAATTAGTCCTCCTTTCTACTCCTTTTTGTGACTACTTGAGAAGATATGATGTTTTGATGTGAGTTGTCAAAATTAGGAACTCTCATTGTGTATATATATTAGTCAAATTGTGTGAATTTGACTAAGAGTCACACCCTTTCATAGTGGGGTTGACTTGACATCTTCGAGCCTACATGAAACCCCAAAAAAATAGAATTTTACTTTTTATTTTCATAATTTTCCTAGGCCAACTTTGTAGGCCTCTTGGCATGCGGGAATACCTCTCCAAGCTACAAAAAATAATCAATAGGTATTATGTTTACTACAATATCTCAATTTAAAGATTTGAATGGTCTACAATTTTAACTGCCTTTTTCATATGATCCATATGAAAAAAGGGAAAAACTAAAATACATGACAATAAGAACAATATAATAAAATAGTTTGAGATTGATCATAATGATGACTATTTGTAATTGACTACATTTTTATTATTCACATTTTTTATCATTCAACATTGTTACATTGTCACTTTGCATTCAAAATTTTTATTTCATCGCTTTTCTTCTTTCAAGGTATTAACAATCTCTATCATCTCAAAAAATTGAGGTAACTGAGCAAATTTAAAATTAAAATGACTATATTAATCTTAAACATATTTATCATATTTAAAATTATCAAAATAATTAGATGTTCAACAAATTTTCCATGGTCGCACATGACTAAAACCATCCTAGATCCATCTTAACCTTGGATCAATCAAGCACTAAGAGGGATCAAATGTCTCAAGGTGCAAACCTTTCCGTAAATTTTCCACTTAAAAAAGAGGTTTGAACCTCGAGAGATTTGATCCCTCTCGTCACTTGATAGAGTTAATATGGATCTAGGTTGGTTATTAATAAATTGATGTAAAATATATAAATATCCAATTACTTCAAATACAAAGCATGTATTACATCATTAATTTTTGTAACTTTTGCTTAAGAGAGTTTGGTGGGTTAACTTAAGTGGTTGAGTGTTTTGAGCTTCATGCAAGAGGCCTCATGGTCGATTCCCTATATTGGCTACTGATCCAGGTGGATGTTGGTGGCCACCCACCTATACCACTTGGACCCCCACAACTGTCTCTTTCATTTTTTCAGTTTCCGTAATTGTGGCGCAATTTACTTATTTTAGCAGTTTTTCGGGTCCTGAACTTCCAGAGCCGCTTTGAGGCCCTAAACGACGTTTTTTGGGAAATCTGGGAGCAACATGGGTCCTTACCAAAGTTGCAGTGCTCAGATAGATCTTTATAATGAGCTATTGTACGCGTCAAATGAAGATCGGGTGCCAAAGTTACGACCCCGGGAAGTTGATGTACCAACTTACCTAAAACGGGGTCCACAATTTGGAGTTTCATCTTCTAGGGTTAGGTTTTGGGATGTTAAGGGTTCTCCATTGTTTCTCAACAATAAATAGGCCTTCGAACCTCATTGTAACACAGTTCAGAGACATGTAGCCGCCACATCTCTTCTCAGAGATAAAGCTACCATCGCCCTAGCTGATTTATTTCCATTTCTGTTTGTAAGCATATTTCAGTATTTTACAGTAATGAAATGAAGTATTATTTCCGCTGCATATCTGTGTTTATGGTTATCTTTGTAATTTGTTGCGTTCCTATTTAAATCCGCATCAATGGTATTAGAGCGGTCTGATTTTTCTCTGTTTTTCTTTACATGTCCCCAACGAGGTTGGAATATAAGGAGTTAGGGCTTGAATTGGTTGAACCTTTGCAAGAATAGCCTCGAAAATCCCGACGGCCTCCCATGGCGGATGAAAAGAAAGACAAGGGGGCAGGAGATCCTATTAAAATCTTGCTCAAAGAAGCCCTCGAGCGACAAAGGAACGCGATGATGGACAACTTTGCCCAGATCCTTGAGTGGCTACCCAGAGGCGACGCATTGACTTCCAACAACTGCTCTGTAAATGCCACACCCTTTAAGGTACAAGTTAATTTTGAAATCCCCATATTTGAGGGTCAGATAGACGCAGATGTCGTAGATAAATGGTTAAATCTGTAAGAAGGGTATTTTTTGTTCATGAATTTTCGAGTCGGGAAAAAATTGTTTTCGCTCTTCTCAAAGCAGCCCCCCATGTCAAGGACTGGTGGGAAACCTACTGCGAGCAAAAAGATGAAAGTACAGGCTCACTATTTTCAGCCACACCACTTGGATTTCCTTCGGAGATGTCGTCAAGGAGCAGTACTACCCTGTCAAAAGTTATGAGGACAAATACATAAAGTGGACCACACTGCGATAGGGAAGGGACCAAGATGTGCCAGAGTTCACGAACATTTTTCATACCCTTCGCACACAGTTGGGTATCAAGGATTCTGAGCTACATTTGGTACTCAAATACCGTGGCTGCCTACACAGGTACATCTAGGAAAAGATGGAGTTCCTGAACATCTCCTTGCTCAGCACGGTGTACCGATACACTATCAAAATCGAGCAGAAGTTCAAATAGAAGAAGTGAGACTTTGTATCTACAAATCTGAAGCAATGGAAAGGCTTCCCCAAATCGTAGAACCAAGGACAAAGCCAAGACAGGGAAACCCAAGACAACCCGTCAAAGCTACAAGAAAATAACAACACCACAAAGTCAAAGAAGGACACAGGAAAGTGGTGTAAGTTCCATAAGAACCCCACTCATAACACAAGTGAGTGTTAGACCAAGCAGTCACTGGTGGCCAAGTTGAAGGCTTCCAAATCAGATGCATGTTTCGACCCTAAGTCAGAACGCGACAAGGGGAATGGCAAAGGGAAGCAGATCATTGATGCGGAGCCCAGCGCCACTGTTGCCACCGCCAAGATCCAGAAGAATGAGCCTGAAGATCCAGAGGAGGGGGAGCGTCTTTTCCATTCACAAATGTGGGTGAAGGGTTCGTCGCTGCAATTCATTGTCGACAGTGGCAGCCAAAAGAACCCCATTTCAGCAGAGGTCATGAAGCTGTTGGGCCTACCGACTACACCACACCCACAGCTATACAGTATCAGGTGGCTTCACCAAGGACAAGATCTATGAGTTCACTAGCAATGTCGCCTTCCCTACAGCATCAAGCCCTTTACAGATGAGGTATTATGTGATGTTGCACCTCTGGATGTTTGTGATGTATTATTAGGCCAGCCATACTTGTGGAGGTGACATGCTGTGTATGATTCAAGGCCTCGCGTTGTTATTATTACTTTGGGTAATTCATTATACATGATACCGGAGGTAGCCCCACCTACTGCCACCTCTTTGATCTCTGCTAAGAAATTTAGCAAGATCTTCTCCCAGACAAGGAAATTCATTTTCTATCTGATTCGCTCCCAAAGTAAGGGGAAGATCATAGCCACATCCATGACCCCCACGAAGGGTTCCTCCACACAGCAGTAGCATCAAAGGGATACGGTCATGAAAGAACACAGGAGCAACTTCTCCTCACCCACAGGGGTATCACATAAGTTTTAGGTGTGCGAAAAAGTCTGGTTGCATCTGCAGAAAGAACGCCTGACAAGAGCCCATTAGAAGCTCAGACCACTTGGACATGGTCATTACAGCATTACCAAGGTTATGGGAAACAATGCTTTGGAGCACAGCATTCCTCCATTCCTTCACC
The DNA here is from genome assembly GCA_031772625.1 of Pinus tabuliformis. Classification (NCBI taxonomy): domain Eukaryota; kingdom Viridiplantae; phylum Streptophyta; class Pinopsida; order Pinales; family Pinaceae; genus Pinus; species Pinus tabuliformis. The sequence goes on from CM062816.1 coordinate 828,611,334, forward strand.
TTCACCAAGTGTTTAATGTGTACTACCCTCGACCATGCTTCCCACCATTACTGGGCACATCCGAGATTGCAGAACAGCTCACCAGGGACCAAGTTCAGCGAATGGAGGAACTCAACGCAATGGGGACCATTGCTTCCTAAGGGGGGGGGAATGATCCAGGTGGATGTTGGTGGCCACCCACCTATACCACTTGGACCCCCACAATTGTATCTTTCAGTTTTTCAGTTTCCATAATTGTAGCACAATTTACTATTTTTAGCAGTTTTTCGGGTCCTAAACTTCTGGAGCCGTTTTGAGGCCCTAAACGATGTTTTTTGGGAAATATGGGAGCAAGTGGACCCATGTTTCTCTTCCCAAATTTGTAGTGCTCGGATAGATCTTTCTAACGAGCTATTGTACACGTCAAACGAAGATCAGGTGCCAAAGTTACGACCCCGGGAATTTGATGTACCAACTTACCCAAAACGAGGTCCACAATTTGGCGTTTCATCTTCTAGGGTTAGGTTTTGGGTTGTTAAGGGTTCTCCATTGTTTCTCAACAATAAATAGGCCTTCGAGCCTCATTGTAACACAGTTCAGAGGCATGCAGCCGCCACATCTTTCTCAGAGATAAAGCTACCATCGCCCTAGCTAGTTTATTTCCATTTCTGTTTGTAAGCATATTTCAGTATTTTACAGTAATGAAATGAAGTATTATTTCTGTTGCATATTTGTGTTTATGGTTATCTCTGTAATTTGTTGCGTCCTGTTTAAATCCGGATCAGTTACCTCTATTATGTGTCTCACTCAATGTCCCTAGTGAGTTATACATTATTATTGTTGCTAACAAGTTTGCAATGAGTACCATCCATGAATGTGAGGAAATTCCATAAAATGTCCCATGAAGTGTTCCTTAGAAAATAAAACCTTCTTCTTAAATTAAGTATATAATAATTAATTTAATGTACCTAAAGCTAGTCTTTCACTTACTTTTACAATTTTGTGAAAAATCATGTATGCTTTTCGTTGAGTTTTTTTGGGGTAAGATAGTAATCTTATGTAATAATATATAGTAAAATGTATAATCAACCTTTATTACATTCCCATAGGAAACTTGACCATATCTATCTAAAAATAGATATTTGAGTTGTTTAAATATGCACTTGTCCTTCTCTCACTATTCATCCTAGTCCAAGAAAACAAAAAGAAAGATTGTATTAGCTATACCATTGCTATTTAGAATATATTCCCCCACTCCTATTAGAAAAAGGGGAAAATGGTAGAGTGGCTCATTCCTAGAAATATCTAGTTCTCTATGCATTCACTTTGATAGTCTTCCATGGTTCCTCTCAAAACTCACTCTTTCTTTTAATCCATCAATGGAATTTATCAATTTCTCGTGCTCATGGCCAAGTTGTTCCAGTTTGTGGTTGATTTGTTCTAGGTTATTCATAATTTATTGATGTTGGGTCCCTTTCTATTGAGGACTGAGTTATGAAGAACATGGTGTGCTAATATAAATCTACCAATTTTATAATGCTTGGTATTCCTACTTTAAGAGAAGCCTATGTCTAGATCCCAAACCATGATTTCATCATAAATTTACTCATTTGATACTGATCATTTGTGTTTCTCTTTTAATTTGTTGTCAAGGTGTTCCACCTCCTCCCTCATCGGCTCTGTTGCTTCCACCTCTAAATGTGCCTTTATTTTTTTGTGTTCCTTCCTTGATTCCATTGGGGCCTTGCGTTGACTTGGCCTCCCTTGCATTGAACTCAGAGCTTTGTCTCCCTCCCTATGTTCATTTCATCTATAATTTCCACTATCCTCTAAGAAACACATTACTCAACACTTTACTTTTTGACTCATATTTCAACAACTAGAATCTAGTAGTTGAAGAGCTAGTTGAGTGATATTATTAAGATATTGATTGTCAAGAGCTTGATAATTATGCTTGAATGAAGAGTTTTGGGTATGAAAATTTCATCCACTTCCTACTAATTCCAAACCACCTCATTATTTCAATCAATTCAACAATTAATATCCAAGGTGATGGAGCTTGTTTAATGGGATGCTAGACCATAATTGTAAAACTAAGTAGAATTTGGATTTAGGATGGAGATATTGAGCATTATGGTTTGGGTCTTCCACATATTACCTCTCATGTAAACATTTTCTATCTAGTAATGGCACTTTTCTTGTAGGCCACATATATGGACCACCAACTCTTCTCCCTAACACTCCATATTGGTGGTTGAACTACAAACATGAAGAATAATAAAATTTCCCCTTTTTCTATGTTTTTTCTTCTTCTTTTTTTCAATTTACTAATAAATTTATAGGTTGATTGTAACTCTAATTCCCTTTTATCTATTGAATTGAGTGAAGAGGAGGAATATAATGTTTTTAATTTTGGAGTTGAATTGTTAAATTATGATTCCTTGTCAATCCACCCAAGGGTTTGTCTATTGAAAATGAAGCAAGAAATTCTCAATTTTGATTTTTTCCTTAATTAAAATTGAGAAAAATCGAAATTCCACATCAGCAGACAACTTGGAGGAGTTAACTAGGGTGACATAGCACTTGTCAGTCAATTAAGAACACTCAATTCAAGTTAATGAGTTGAATTTCAATTTGCTTGAGTTGATTGCTAAAAAATAGGAGTCTAGCTCACTTAATTCGAGTTAGGGACACGAAGTTCAGTTGCGTGCAGTGGGTTCCTAAATATTAGGAGCCTAGGTTGAGTCAATTTCCGTTCTCGCAATTTAATTTAGCTAAATTGATTTATGGTCAATTAAACTAGTTCTAATTGTTGGAGGAACTAGTGGAAGTTCAAGCTATGGAAGTGGAACTTCAACCACACTTAGTGATCATCCAGATAACTAATCAATAAACAAATTAGCTAATTCATGCATAGAATTCGAGTTACCCAGTTGAGATGGAGATTTCAAGGCAGTGTACTATCAGTTGTAGACCATTCCAAATTGTACAGGTGGTGCATGCAGTCAAAGGAAGGACCTAGAACAATTGCGCAATCCAGATGAGAGAATTTACTAAGTAATAGGAGCCTAATTCCTAGTGAAATAGTGAAAGGAATTAGGAGTTTGGAGGGTTTTAAAATTGGCTATATGTTGGCCAGATTCAACCAGTTATGCAGAGGGATAGAATATTCACTTACAGAGTGTGCTAAAGCTTGAGAAAGCATATGTATTTCATCTCTATTCTTTGATTAATGCAATATAGATAGTAAGGGGTTTTGATTAGTTGATTTCCCCTAGATAAATCTTTGTGCATGTGTGATGTTTCCTTTTGCATGTAAATGATTCTTGTTCTAGATGGTGAATTAACTTACACATATTAGTAGAGTAGCTTCAAGTCTTGTGATTTAGTAAATTTCATGAGCAATATTGAATATACACATTAATTTCTACATGGTATCAAAGTTGGAATCACTCTAGAGCAGATATTTCGAAGTTTTCATTGCAGGAGATTCGAATTTGTAGATCAAAGTTGCACGTTTTCTTCAAATTGAGAAGATGGATTTCAATGGACTAAGGCTCAAGTATTCCCTTGAGGGAAGCTCCAATTATTTTGCATGGAAGGATCACATGGAGGTAGTACTGGAGGATAATGGGTTGAAGGAATTCATTGATAATTATATTTCGAAACTAGCAACATTTGATGCTAAGGATCTAGTAGAATGGAAGAAGTGTATAGCCAAGGTGAGGATAATCATATTGGAGGGAGTATGAGACCATATTGTCTCAAAAACCCTCAGGAAAGAGACCCCATATGCAATATGGCAAGCACTAACATATTTATTCCAGAATAGTAGTGACCACAAGAAGACGACACTCAAGGACAAGCTTCGAAATATCAAGATGCAGAAGAACGAGACTATTCTATAGTATCTGAGCAGGTTCACACAATGTCTGATGAACTTGGTGATGCAGGAGCATTCACCCAAGAGAAAATCATTGTAATTAAGTAGACATAGGGGGTCATGTATTTTTAGGAAGTTGGATTCCTAAGTGACAAATTAATGTAATATTAGGCTTTTAAGTGAATTAATTAGATAATGGGAGGAAATTGTAAGTGCTCTCAAATAAATGAGAACATGAGTGGAAATAATGACAAAAGAACCTAAAATCAATTAGGACTCTTAGAACAGTTCATGATTCGAGGAACTAAGGAGAGACTTTAGGAATTAATTAATTAGAAGTGGACATAATGGATAGAGGATTTAGGAGTCGGTTCAGTAGATATAGGAGTCGAACCAGGATAGTTCAATAGAACTCCTAGCATATATGTAAGCCTATGAGAAGAGTTAAAGGGGAAGGCCACTGATAGCAGAAGATCAGGCCTGTGCAAGACAGAGAAGTCTCAAATGTAATCTTTGTCTTTGCATATATATATATATATATATATATATATATATATATATATATATATATATATATAGTTTGTTCCTGACTGTGTCAGTGTTTGAAGAGTATTTTCCTGAAAGAATTACTTCAATTTGTAGGCTCTGCAATAGGTTGCAGGCAAAATTTTGAAGGATGCAAAGGAATGGACTGATTCAGAGGAGTCGTAAAAGGATCTTAGAATCCAATTGAAGAAGTAGAGTGAAGCTTTGGAGAGAAGTGCGAAGTGAGATTCGCAAAAGAGTAGAGCTCAGGAGGAATCGTGCAGTAAACCAGCAAGAAGGCCGAAACCTTTAAAAGAGGGCAAATCCATAGAAGAATTGAAGAAAACGCATAAAAACTGAGTAAAAAGGAGGAGTGAAGGAGTGAAGCATCCGTTCTCAGCAATTGTTGGATCTGGAAGATCAACGGCCCAGATGATTTCGCTAAGGAGCAAGGTGAAATATCGCATCGGCGGAGTTTAATTCATAGTCTAAGTTCCACAAGCCTAAAACCAATTTACATTGGAAATCGGCACAAAACATATTCCGAGTCTGGAAACCGGACTTGAAATATTATGAAGGTTGGCCTAAACCCTTATCGGGTCTGGAAGCTTGGTCGGATTGGCGATTTGTGGTAGAAGGGGTTCGACTATAGAGAGAGCGATTGCGATACTGTGATAGATCCTAGACTGTTGGATCGAGAGTCCAGATCGATGGCCCAAATCTAATCGCTAATCACATATCGACGCTTTGAAGAAGTCAAGGGGCAGTGCAATGGAACGCCGATATGTCGATAGCGATAAATTGGCGATCGTAGGTTGGGGTGATCGGAGCGCGACGGTAAGGGTTTGAAAGGAGAGCTAGACCCAACAATATTTATAGTCACGGGTATATTGGATTTGAGTTCCGGCTTACGCAGTCCAACAGGGATTTTCCTTTGTAAATTCCTTTTTGCCCATGTATTTCCAATATATATGTTAGTTGGGTTTTTAAGGTGAAAGAGCCGATATATGTGTTCCAATAGTCGCATATCGGAAGAAAAGGGGTGATAAGTTCCGATCCAAAGGAACTGATAAAGAGGGCCTTAACCAGTGTATGGTTGAAGATTTGACTCCTTTGAGAGTCAAAAACCTGGGACATATGTATTTATGCATTGCTATGCATACTGTGGTTATGTGTGGGGGTATCCCTGTTGGAAATAATACTGAGAAGGGGGGGTGAATCAGTATTAGAAATTTAACAATTTTTCATTTCCATAAACAAATTGATATACGCTACTTCTATTAATTAAACCTGCGTATATACGCAACTGTGTTTAGAGAAAACCGCATATATCTTGTAGACTTCTAATTTAGTTAGTTGATCTTAATCTGTGTATCAGAACCATAAAACAGTGATCAAGTGCAGTAAACAGTATAGGCAATCACACACATGACCACAAGATATAAGGTGGAAACCCAATGTGGGTGAAAACCACCTGCTACAATTTGCCTCTATCTTCTTTTAATAAGAAACTTCTTTTTACAATATTTATGTACTGGTGCAGTCTTATACGAGTACGCAGGCTTCTACCTGCAGAAGGCTACAACCTTCTCTCGTTCTCCAGCTTCTCCTGGAAGAGAGCTACAACCCCCTTAGCTCTTGTACTAGCTGATGTACTAGTACATAGGCACTGACCTACAGAAGGCTACAACCTTCTCTTTTCTTCCAGGGACCACATTTCATAAATTTTCAGACTGGATCCATCAATAACATCAATCTGCATCAACCAATCTCCTTTGCACCAACCAAAAACTGTATTAAACAATCACTTCTCTGAATCCTGTAACCAAAATACAGTAACAGTAACCAGAAACCAATTGTGAACCCAGAACACTGCAGCAATAGATAGAAGTAGCTAAAACATATTTTATGAGACATACGCTACTTCAATATGTAGAACCAGTGTGCATACGCTGTTATATTAAGGCAAACCTGCGTATACACAGTTTTGAAATGCCGAACCAGTGTGTATACACGCCTTTCCTATGTGGAACCTGCATACAGATCTATACAAGATAATTTACCCTTTTCAAATATTCAGACATCAGTTATACCCAGATCATCAGATTTATAGATCAAGTCATGCGCCAAATATAATATATCAAAATCACACAAAGATACTTCTCTTCAAGCCTTGAGATCTTGACCCATCAATAGAACTTATCCTTCTTCTAGCGCTCAGGTTCCTCCTTGATTCAGATCCAGCTATGCACCATTACCCAATGACTAGTATTCTAGATCTTGCTTTTCATAAGATATTCGATCCTTGAGTCCTTTGCCTAATGATCTCCTTCCACTTTTATAGTCTTAGGCCTTACTCAATACCATGGTCCAAAACCATATAGAATCAATATCTTAGACCCAATACCTGGGGTCAATACTTCAGACCAAATACCACGGACCAAAACCAAGTTTTCCAAACTGTACGCACTTTTCTGTGCATGAAAGTGCATGTATACGCATACGTGCCTTTTGGTCTGTGAAATCGCGTGTATACACGGCTTCGTCAATGGGAACCTGTGTATACCTCCTTTTCCTTTATTCTGAGAGCCAGTGACCCTGAACTGTCATCTGAGTGATTTTCCGAGAGAGTTGCCATCAAGGAAAATCCCTGTGTCATAGTGTCAAACCTATGTCATAATGCCAACAATGTCCCCCTTTGGACTTGATGGCAACCCCAAGTTACTCAAAGTCATTCTCCCCCTTTGTCATCAAGGGGAAAGGGTTATGCTCCCCTTGAGTACATGCTGAAATCTCTGCTCTGCTATGTTGTCCATGCTCCCCCTGACTGTAGGCAAGGTCTGCAAAAAGATGTTCTACAAAATGACCTTCCTATCACCAAAGACTCATACATACATCCATCTCCCAACCAAGTGGGGATATACCAAGATTGACTCATCCACCCAACCAAGTGGGGATACACCAAAAGTTTATACATGATAAAACAAGAACATTACATTATCCATCCCAAGCATAGTGGGGAAACAAGATAGGTCGTTACATGACCTTGATAATAAAAGAAATACATGACATAGAGACCAAATATCTAAGACAAGACTATGATAGTCATCAACAACTATCATTAGAAGCATCTGTCAATCACCATCTGGACCTCAACCATGATCTCCCTCTGCACCTGTTCCACTTGAATAAAAAAAACTGTGAAGTTGTACCAAGATCTTCAAAGATAATGCCAACAATGCATTATTAGAAGTATATGCTCCCCTTGGACCTATGCCAGATGGTCTCTGGCAGACCCATATCAGACTCTTTTCATCCTGAGTCTGACCCACTGTTTTTCTTCAAACCAACATATACGCGACTGTATCCACAAAAACAGGCGTATGTACGCGGATGCTCTTCATGAGACTCGCGTACAACCACTTTTCTTTGAAACAGATAAGTGTCAACAACAAGATGATGCATCAACTACTCTCAACTTTTGTCTGAGGTATCCAAATGTCTCTCTGGGAAGTGGTTTGGTGAATATATCAGCAACCTGTTCCTTGGAGGGAACATACTCCAATTTGACCTTTTGTTCAAGCACTTGTTCCCGGAGAAAATGATATTTGATAGGTATGTGCTTGGTCTTTGAATGCATGACTGGATTCTATGAAATATTCATTGCACTTGTATTATCACATAAAATGGAGATAGATGGAGTACAAGTGATTTGAATATCTTGCAATGTTTGCATCATCCAAAGGAGTTGTGTGCAGCAAGATGCAGTAACCACATATTTTGCTTCAGCTGTAGATAATGCAATTGAACTTTGTTGCTTGCTAAACCAAGATACTAATCTGGAACCCATAAAGAATGCACCACCACTAGTGCTTTTTCTATCATCCATGCTTCCTGCCCAATCTGCATCTGTATATGCATGAAGTGTGAGATCTATATCTCTAGGATACCATAAGCCATAGTTTTGTGTTCCTTGAAGATATTTGAAAATCCTTTTAACTGCCTGAAGGTGTGCTTCTTTTGGATTTGCTTGGAATCTTCCAACTATTCCCACTGCATGCATGATATCTGGTTGGGTACCTGTCAGATAGAGCAGACTACCAATCATGGATCTATAGGTTGGTTGATGTACTGTTGTTGATTCATCATTTGCGCTGAGGCTACATCTTGTTACCATAGGGGTACATACTGGTTTCAAATCTTCCATGCCATATTTCTTCAAGATTTGCTTGAGGTACTTGGTTTGGAATAGAAAGATATCGTCTTTGTTTTGTTGGACTTGTAAACCAAAAAAATATGTGAGCTCACCAAGCAGGGACATTTCAAATTCTTTCTACACCACTAAGGCAAAGTTTTGACTCATGGCTTCTTCATTTCTACCAAAGATGATATCATCAACATACACAACAAGTATTAGCAATTTATCATTGTCAATTTTTATATATAGATTTCTATATGTTGATCCTTTTGAAAAACCTTGTTGATGGAGGTATTTGTCCAGACGATAATACCAAGCCCTTGGAGCCTGTTTAAGGCCATAAAGAGCCTTTCTGAGTCTGCATACAAGTTTTGGATCATTCCCAAGGATGAATCCATTTGGTTGCTCAATATACACTTCTTCTTCTAAGTCTCCATTTAGAAAGGCAGATTTCACATCCATTTGATATACTTTGAACTTCTGAAAGCTAGAAAGAGCAAGGAACATTCTTATGGCTTCAAGTCTAGCAACCGGTGCAAAATTTTCTTCAAAGTCTACACCTTCTTGTTGAGCATACCCTTTACAAACAAGTCTAGCCTTGTTTCTAATAACATCTCCATTTTCATTCAACTTGTTTTTGAATATCCATTTGGTCCCTATGACATTCTTATCATTAGGTCTAGGAACCAATTCCCAGGTGTTATTCTTTTCAATCTGCTCAAGTTCTTCATTCATGGCCTTGATCTAGCATTCATCTTTGCATGCTTCACTTACATTTCGTGGTTCGACGGAGGAGAGAAATGCTAGATAACTTGAAGCTTTTGTAATAGTTCTTCTTGTTTGAACACCTGCCTCTTTTTGCTCCAAAATTTGAGTCTCTGGATGATTCTTCTGGACGTACTTGGATGGAGTCTTTTCTTCTACCCTTATCTGTTCTTCTGGTGCTACATAGGTTTCTTCTTCATCATTAGTCTGATTTGAAGTTGAAGGATAGTCCTCTTCATCTTAAAAATCTTCAGTTTTTATCTGCTTTGGATTGTCGCCTGCTTCATCAACCACCACATCAATACTTTTAACAATTTTTCCAAGTCTTTTATAATTTGTAACACTTATATCCTTTACTTAGGGAAGAGTAACCAAGGAGAATGCCTTCATTTGCTCTAGGTTCAAACTTGCCAAGCTTTTCATCAGTCCTTTTGATGTAACATTTGCTTCCAAAAACTTTGAAGTATTTTACCATAGGAGTCTTACCATACCAAAGTTCATTAGGAGTTTGAGTGCTATTTACCCATACGTTTGTTTTGTTGAGAATAGTAACGGCAGCAAATGCAGCTTCACCCCAGAAGGTTGCAGGAGTTCCAGACTCATCAAGCATAGCACGAGCCATTTGTTGAACCATTCTGTTCATCCTTTCCACCACTCCATTTTTTTGAGGAGTCCTTGCAGTAGAGAATTCCATTCTTATTCCATGTTCTTCACAAAAGTCAAAATATTCATTCTAAGTAAATCCCCCTCCTCGATCAGACCTGAGGCATTTGATTCTGCGATCTGATTCATTTTCAACCAAGGCTTTGAAGGCTTTGAACTTTTCAAAAGCTTTGTATTTATGCTTCAGAAGTCCTATCCAACATATCTTGGAAAAGTCATCAATGAACAATATAAAGTATTCTTCTCCACGAGGTGACTTTTTCCTTGATGGACCACATAAATTAGTATGAACAAGTTCAAGTGGCTTACTAGCTGATCCTTCCTTCTCAGGGAAATGTGTTTTGGTTTGCTTACAAAACTGACATGATTTGCATATTGTATTGTCTGGAATTCTAATGTCAGGAAGATCGTGAATAGCCTGATATTTGCATGCTTTCCTTATCTGAGGGAAGCTTAGATGCCCCAATTTTCTGTGCCATAGCCAGTATTCATCATTTTTGCTTAGATAACATTGTTGTTGTCCTCCCTTGAGTATGTATAGATTATTTGGAGTTCTTATGCCTTTGATCATTGTTTCTCCTGTATCAAGCTCATGAACAATACATCCATTTGATCAAAATACTACCTCATTTCCTTGATCACACATTTGACTAACACTCAATAGATTATGCTTTAAGCCATCAACATACATATCATTTCCAACTTTGACCTTTTCTTTCAAAAGAATAGAGCCTTTACCTTTTATGAGTTCAGGGGTGTCATTTCCAAATGAGACCTTCCTTTCCTTTTCTAAGGCACTATATGACTAAAGTTTTTCTTTATCACCTATCATATGTTTCGAGCATCCACTGTCGATGTACCACTGATTTTCCTGTCCTTCCGCATATAAGGCTACACCACATCTTTCTGGTTACGGTTTTTTATTTCTCCGTGTTTTGGGACCCAATGAAGCTTTCTCCTTCTGAGATGACTGCCGAAACTTACTCCTGCATTCAGAATCTTCATGACCGAAGTTGTTACAAATAGAACATTCTATTTCTTTTTCAAGAGCATAAAAGTTATTGTAGGCCCTCTTCATGATCCCCATCACACTCCTTTGACTTCGTGCTTCTCTAGTCATGATGGTCTTGTAGGCAACACATTGAGCAGCTTTGTGTCCAAATTTATGACATGAGAAACATTGGCCATTAAAGAAATTCCTTTGATTATCAAATCTACCGACCAGGTGATTGTAGTTTCCATTGATATTCATTCTTGAGGCAAATTAAGAATGATTTACCTGCGGTTGGTTGTAGCTTCTGTTCATCCTTGAAGTAGATTGACCCCGATTTACCTCGTGATCCACTTTATGCCTTTGCTGACGATTGTCAACCTGTTCACTTCTCCTTGATGCATCAAGATAACTTTTGGAGGTGGATGGCTTCTATGCTTGAGATGCTTCTTCAGTATATCCAAGACCTGTCTTGATTAGTGGAGAACACTACACTTCGATAATCTCATCTAAAGTTTCAGATCCTTTAGCAAATCTAAGATTAAGAGCTTTTATTTTCTCAATATATTTTCTAAGTCCCACAATTTCACATTCTAACTTTTCATTGTTTTTTTCCCTTTTAGCAAGTTGGAATGTCAGAGTATCTATAAGCATACTCTTTTCTTCTAAACAAATTTTAAGTTTACAAATTTCTTCATAGAGACCTTCTTCATCTATAGCATCCAAGAAATCATCATCTTCAAAAGCCATCAAAAGTCTGTAATCATTACCATGTTCATCTTCATCACTATTTGAAAATCCATCGTTGTCTTCATGTGTATAATAGCTCTTCTTACTTATGTTTTGTTTTATGTTCCATCTAACTGGTTCCTTACCTTTATCAAGCTTATCTTTATGAGGACATTTGGCTGCATAGTGACTGACTCTTCCACAAGCAAAGCATTTGAAAGGTAGCTTACCTCTGAATCTTCCAGAAACCCGTTGAAGGTTGAAAAAGTTTGATTCTTCCTCTCCATCTGACATATGTCCTGACTCATTGTATTCTCCTTTTCCTGAAGCTTTGAATGCAACTTCTCTCATGTCTGATGGACCCCCTTTTCTCATTTCGAAAGCAGTTAGGATTCCGTGCAGCTATGACATGGTAATACTCTGAAGATTCTGCTTTTCTTCTATGGCAGAAACTTTTGATTCAAACTTAGAAGACAAAGATCTTAGAACCTTTTCAACTAAAGTAACTTCTTTTATCTCTTCACCCAAGTTTTTCATGCGATTAACAATCTCATCTATATGTAAGAAATAATTAGCCACACTTTCATCATTTTGCATTATGAGAGTTTCATATTGAATTCTGAGAGATTGTAGTTTTGCACATTTTACCTGATCGTCTCCTTCATAACTTAGAATGATCTTGTCCCATATTTCTTTGGTGGTTTTGAGCTGCATAACCTTGACGAATTCTGATTGAGATAGAGTCCCCAATAGAGTATTGATAGCCTTTGCATTTGTTTCATACTGCTTTTTACTAGCCATATATGTAGGAGTTGTTGATGGATTTGTATCCTCCTTCCACGATATCCCAAACTTCTATACCAAGATATTGAAGATAGGTTGTGGTTCTTACCTTTCAATAGATGAAGTTGCTCCCATCAAAGATTGGTGGTCTGATGGATGCCTCCTTTTCGTAGTTGCTCATGATGATAGATCTTCCTTCAAGCGATTAAGCTTCTTCTGAAGGACCTGCTCTGATACCAATTGTTGGAAATAATACTGAGAGGGCAAGGGGGGTGAATCAATATTAGCAATTTAACAATTTTTCATTTCCATAAACAAATTGATATACACTACTTCTGTTAATTAAACCTGCATATATACACAACTGTGTTTAGAGAAAACTGCATATATCTTATAGACTTCTAATTTAGTTAGTTGATCTTAATATGTGTATCAGAACCATAAAACAGTAATCAAGTGCAGTAAACAGTACAGGAAATCACACACATGACCACAAGATATAAGGTGGAAACCCAATGTGGGTGAAAACTAGCTGCTGTAATTCGTTTCTATCTTCTTTTAATAAGAAACTTCTTTTTACAATATTTCTGTACTAGTGTAGTCTTATACCAGTACGCAGGCTTCTACCTGCAGAAGGCTACAACCTTCTCTCGTTCTCCAGCTTCTCCTGGAAGGGAGCTACAACCCCCTTAGCTCTTATATTAGCTGATGTACTAGTACATATGTGCTGACCTATAGAAGGCTACAACCTTCTCTTTTCTTCTAGGGACCATGTTTCATAAATTTTCAAACTGGATCCATCAATAACATCAATCTGCATCAACCAATCTCCTTTGCACCAACCAAAAACTAAATCAAACAATCACTTCTTTGAATGTTGTAACCAAAATACAGTAACAGTAACCAGAAACCAATCCTGAACCTAGAACATTGCAGCAATAAACAGAAGTATCTAAAACATATTTTATGAGACGTACACTACTTCAATATGTAGAACCTGCGTGCATAAGCTATTATATTAAGGCAAACCTGCATATACGTAGTTTTGAAATACCGAACCAACATGTATACCCGCCTTTCCTATGCAGAACCTGCGTACAGATCTATAAAAGATAATTTACCATTTTCAAATATTCAGACATCAGTTATACCCAGATCATTAGATTTATAGATCAAGTCATGCACCAAATATAACAGATCAAAATCACACAAATATACTTCTCTTCAAGCCTTGAGATCTTGACCCATGAATAGAACTTATCCTTCTTCTAGCGCTCAGGTTCCTACTTGATTCAGATCCAACTATGCACCATTACCCAATGACCAGTATTCTAGATCTTGCTCTTCATAAGATATTCGATTCTTAAGTCCTTTGCCTAATGATCTCCTTCCCCTTTTATAGCCTTAGGCCTTACTCAATACCACGGTCCAAAATCATATAGAATCAATACCTTGGACCTAATACCCGGGGTCAATACTTCGGACCAAATACCATGGACCAATACCAAAATACCATGGACCAAATACCAGGGATCAAAACCAAGTTTTCCAAACTGTACACGTTTTTCTGTGCATGAAAGTGCGTGTATACGCATACGCGCCTTTTGGTCTATGAAATCGCGTGTACATGCGGCTTCGTCAATGGGAACCTGCGTATACCTCCTTTTCCTTTATTCTGAGAGCCAGTGAGCCTGAACTGTCATCTGAGTGATTTGCCGAGAGAGTTGCCATCAATGACAATACCTGTGTCATAGTGCCAAACCTGTGTCATAATGCCAACAATCCTTGCACCACTTGGTCAAGTTGGTGTTATTATAGCAGAGGATGATTTGGTGAGCCTATCCCTTCTAGGCCTTCCAAAGAGCTGGCATAACTACCAAGACTCAATGAATGGGAGGGAGAAAATACAAAATTTGGAATGCCTGTGGTCTGACTTCATGCATGACGAAATAAGGTGTAATACCAAATATGGGACCTCATGCAAAGAAGAGGAAGAGGAATTTTCATTATTCAACAAAGGAAGGAAGGAAAAGGGGAAGAAGTCCCAAGGTGAGGTTAATTCCAACCAAGAGGGCAAGAAGAAAGACTTGTCCAAAATAAACTTCTTTCACTACCATGAATTCAGGCATTATGCCACAAAGTGTCCACACAAAAAGGAAAGAAAGAAGGAGCCTGCAATAACAGCGACAGGTGAAGCTTTGGCTTCACAATTCAAGCTTGACTTCACTCTTATTGAATGCATGGCGAGCACAGTGATGGGGAGCATGTGGTACTTAGACTTAGATGCCTCATTCCACATGATGGGGAACAGATAATTTTACAGTCACTTGGAGGAGAAAGATATCCAGATGAACATTGAGTTTGGAGATTGTTATCATTTCTAGAGACAACCTCAGATTTCTTACAAGGTCAGTTCCTGGTAAAATCTATATTTTATGTGTCTCATATGATCTTCAAGAAACCAGAGACATCATATACATTTTATACACATATGCAAATACATACAATAAACAACATGGGTTGGTTCATTCATCCAAGGACATAAGCCATGTATTTCTGGTGCTCTTTCACATATACAACTCATAGGAATATATGTATGAACTAGTGGAGGCCGAGTAGTTCGAGGACCTACAGTTTAATCAACTTTAGCAGAGAAATGAAAGAAGGAAGTGAGATAGAATAACTCATCATATAGAGCTTGAAACCTCAAGAATTCTACATTCATCACATAGAGCTTGGAGCGTCAAGAGTTCTACACTTATCTAAATTATAGGTAGACATAATGGATGAAGGAGAATTGGATGCAATGATTCATGGAGCACAATTTAAAGATATAATCTCAAAGCTACATACATGCATTAGTCAACACAAATGAATCTGTAAGAACATATGAAACATTTCTGGCATCTACAATTACATGAAATTAGAGAGGAAATATGAACATAATGGAATTTAATAGAGGGGTAACATACTGTAGTACTTGAAGGTTGGAATCACCACCATTTCATTAATATTCAAAAAGATGCAAATCTGGAAATGATACAGTCTCAGAAATAGCATGTGGTTATTCTTCAAAATTTAGAACATGTTCTAAGTGTTTCTTCCTCCCTTTTATAAGGAGAAGGAGAATAGGAAAATTACAAAATATCTCAGGAGGAACTTCCAGCTGCCTACATGACTAGCTATCTCGGCGTGCTGGCTCCGTTGCCTCTAATTATTACAATAGAAAGATACCTTTCTTGGAAATAAAACAACATAACAATATCAATCAAAAACAGCAAAACAGAATTCACAAGTGAACTGAAATGATGGTCCTATAAATATCTCCACGCCACTCTTCTTTGCTGACCTATGGTCCAAATAGGTTTTTGCTAAATCACGACTCATGCTCTCTCGACCGGTTCCCTGTCGCTTTCGGTCTTAACAATTTTTCTTCTTCTCTTTCAGGAGGCGGAGCGATCACCTGTAACGGCCCTAATAGATTCATAACACAGCTGCCGACTCACCCACCCTTCCAAACTCCTTGTAAAACACTATCGGAGCCCTGAGATGCTCGGTAATACCATCTTATTGCTGAATTGGGGGTTCTCGTTATTAGCCCCTTACACTTAAAATACATTATAAAACGGGCGAGTTCTGATCCCCTTTAGGCCCTGTATGGTTTAGCCCCTTTCTGCATTCCTTCTCATATGACCAGGGGGAGTGACCTGGTGCTTGGCCTTATATCATGGATTAGTGATCGGGACTTTTCTAATCCATGCCTTTGGTTGCACCCTCCTTACTCTTGTGATTGCAATATGCGATGAGTCAGGACCTCCGATCACTGCTTTGCGAGATGACGTCATATTTTTCCATGTGGACCCATTGGAGGAGAGAGAAAGAGCCTATTAATCCTTTGTTTTTTGTTGAATTTCTTTGTTAATTGCAATTGGCCCTTCCCCGATGATTTACACTATCATATCGCGATATCACAGTTTTACTGTTGTCACCACGCTGACGCTCCGATTGCGATTTGCGATGATCTTAGACTGTCGATCATTGATTTACGAGATGACGTCATATTTTTCCACGTGTCATATTGTGAGTGGTGACACGTGTCACCCTGTTTTGGCCCCTTATGAGCCCTAAAAATGCCAAATCTACAAGCCATGTGTCCTCTATACTGCCACGTCATGATGACATCATACTTCACATGTCTTTATTAGATCCAACATTGTTATGCCACATAGCCCCACTGGAGGAGAGATAAAGAGCATGCCGATCCTTGGCTTTTTGGTGAATTTCTTTGTTAATCGCAATCAGCCCTTCCCCGGTGATTTACACTATCATATCACAACATCACGATATCGCAATTTTTTAGCGTTGTCACTCCGTCGGCGCTCCGGTTCTCCGACTTGCGATACGTTGTGCCAATATCTCTTGATTTCCAAGACCTCCAATCTGTGATTTGCGATATGAGTGATCACTTGATCCTTGATCTCACTGCCCTCCCATGCCACTGCCAGAAACTTCGATTGCGATTTGCGATGAGCCTTACCATTGGCCTTTTTCTCTTTGTTTTTTGGCTTTCAAAGGGTAGCTTCAATCTGCTCTAAATTCTGATCTAGAAGTCCACTTTTGTACTTCCATGTACCGTTGGAAAGCTTATTCCAAGAACTATTCAGTGGAGAGGGTTCAATTTTTCTTTGAGAGCTTTTGTGTCTTAGCATATGGCTACAAAATTATCGTTTCTTTTGTCTTCTTCGTACAACTGGAACTTTGTTTTCAGAAGGTGACAACAGAGACAATGGAAGGTATAGTGCAATCAGGATTGGTTCAACCACCTTTCATAGGGATTCGGGCTCCCCTCTCAGATTCAATGATCTTATGTTTGTTCCGGGTCTAAAGAATAATCTTGTCTCCGTTACAGTTTTGGAAGATCGTGGTTATGATGTGATCTTTAGCCAAGGAAAGGCATTCCTGAGACACAACCATGAGACAGGTGAAGAAGATCGAGGTTCAATTCAAGAACCTATATGCACTTGAGGTAGAAGATGTATGCAAAGCCTTGAGGAGCAACGTAGAGACTAGAGATATGGTGGTTGAGAGGAAGTATGTTAGACCTCTCAACATGCAGCCTCAGAAGAAGCCTCAGGAAGTTGTGGAGCAGCCACAAATGGAGAAGCAAACATGAGGACAAGTGGAGATATCCACTCAAGCAGAGACCTCCAGCAAGGGGATATTTTGATCCACATGTCCAAAGGGAGCACATGCAACTATACCTCCAAGAGTGAGGTGGAGTGATGTAGATCCCTAGTCCAAGAGTTGTAGAAATTTGAGCAGGGTCCATTGAGGCATTTTCCTCATGGATCATCAGATTGCTATAGGGCCCACAATATTCAATACCAGGAGGATCAGTGTCAATCAGATACGAGGGAGTGCAGAGGAGTGTTTACAATAGATCAGGAGGATCAATAGCAGAGTCATCAACAACACAATTTTCCCAGTAGATAGTTGCAAACACAGTTGATTTAGTTTGTTTTTTTATGCTTATCAATTTCAGATATTGCAGTTGCAGCAATAGCAGTGAGAGGTGTTGCATGCAATACATTCCACAGGTGTAGGATAGGGGTGGTTGATAATCCCTTTCTTGCTAAGAGGGAGTGTTGAAAATGCAACAAGAAAGTCTCAATTTTGATTTTTTCCTTAATTCAAATTGAGAAAATTTGAAATTCCACATCATCAGACAACTTGGAGGAGTTAACTGAGGTGACATAGCACTTTTCAGTTAGTTAATAACACTCAATTGAGTTAAAGATTTGAATTTTAGTTTGCTTGAGTTGATTCCTAAAAAATAGGAGTCTAGCTCAGTTAATTCAAGTTAGGGACATGAAGTTCAGTTGTGTGCAGTGGGTTCCTAAATTTTAGGAGCCTAGGTTGAGTTAATTTCAGTTGTAGCAATTTAATTTAGTTAAATTTAGTTATGGTACCGTTAAACTAGTTCTAATTGTTGGAGGAAATAGTGTAAGGTCAAGTTGTGGAAGTGGAACTTCAACCACACTCAGTGGTCATCCAAATAACTAATCAATCAGCCTAAATTAGCTCATGCATGGAGAGAATTCGAGTTACCCAATTGAGATGGATATTTAAAGGAAGTGTGCTATCAGTTGTAAACTATTCCAAAGTGTGCAGGTGGTGCATGTAGTTAGAGGAAGGACCTAGAAGAATTGTGTAATCCAGATGAGGGAATTTCCTAATTAATAGGGGCCTAATTCCCAGAGAAACAATGCAAGGAATTAGGATCTTGGAGGGTTTGAAAATTGGCTATGTGTTGGCCATATTCAGCCAGTCGAGTAGAGGGATAGACTATACACATGCAGGTTGTGCTCGGGCTTGATCAAGCACATGTATTTCATCTCTATTCTCTGATTAATGCAATATAGATTGTAAGGGGTTTTAAGCAGTTGCTTTCCCCTAGATAAATCTTTGTGCATGTGTTATGTTTCCTTTTGAATGTATATGGTTCTTGTTATATATGGTGAGTTAAATTTTGCATATCAATAGAGTAGCTTCGAGTCTTGTGATTTAGTAAATTTCATGAGAAGTATTGAATCTACACATTAATTTCTACATTGTCAACTAGAACTACATGCATAGAAGACGGATACATTGAATCCATATCATAATTTTAACCATCAAAGGGAAGGTTGAGTCCTTGGATGATGTACCAAAGCAAAATCATTGTGCATTCACTTTATAACTACCTTCAGAGCTTTCCATGGATTTCCATACTTTATTTGACATATTTTTTTTCCCTTAAATTGTTAAATAAAAATATTATAAACAACTCATCTATTAACAAATATTATCTTGACCTCTATCATAATTCAAGTTCTAAAACCATCTATAACATCCCCACTCTATCACAACATATTCTAAAATGCCATCACTTAAAAACACTTCCACATACATTCTTTAAACCTATACCAATTCATTCATTTTCCAAGAGGTTGTTGATCTAGCTCAGGCTCCATCCATCAGTCCTAGCTCGGATATGAACATAATTGTTTGAAGGGTGGGTGGCCAAGGTAGTAGACATTTTCATGGGAATTTGGAATCTAAATATTTGTTTATTCGAAAGGATAATGATCTTAGAGATTACCATATAATCTCCACTGATGATTCTCAGGCCCTTAGAGCTGATGTGCACGATCTCGGGATGACCTAATGAAAATTCTCACTCAATGGTAAATATTGGTTGGATCATGGCTTGTCTTACATAATAAATTTTTCTATGTTAATTAATGAGGCCCATTTGACCTTTTCCCGAGCTAGTAGAGGTCTTCGGAAGGGTTGTTCTTATCTCCATATTTATGCATCTTGGTAATGGATGGGCTAACTAAAAATATTGGGGAGGTTTGTTCTTGGGGTTTTTTCTGCAGCATTCAAGTATCGCACAATGTCTATATGCCCCATTTATTATTTGTTGATGATTTTCTCACATTTGGACAGGTTTCTTGGGATCAATGGGAGGTTTTTCATTCCATTATCACTAGATATGCAGCTGCTTCAAGTCTGCAACCAAGTGGCCACAAATCACTTTTGTTTCATTCCTAGGGTGATGAGCAAGTGATTGCCAATATTTCCACCCTTTTCAGCATTGATGTTTTAGATATTGCAGAAGGAATCTCTTATTTGGGTTTCATGTTGAAACCAAATAACTATAGGAATGTAGACTGGAAGTGGATGCTTGAAAAAATACATAATCGGCTATCATTATGGTCTCATCGTTGGATTTCATTGGAAGGTAGATATACCCTTATTCAATCGATCCTTCAATAGATGCCAATGTATTGGATGCACCTCTATCTGATTCCATGGGGATTATTTGGTGCATCAAAGCTATCCTGACACATTTTCTCTAGTTGGGGGCCCAAGGGGAGTCATAAATTTCACCTGGTATGATTAGATTACATATGTATTAACAAGTGATTTAGGGGATGGGGCCTGCTAGATCTAAAGTTGTTCGGATGGCCGTTGTTTACAAAAAGCATATCGAGGGTGCTTTATGGAAAGGTATTTGGCAGGAGATTATTATTGATAAGTATCTTAAGCACATGTCCCTTGAGGAATGGTATAGATGCAGTGGTATTATTTCAAAAAAGGGTTCTCAAATTTGGCAGAGCCTGCTACATGTTAGAAAGTGGTTGGTTGATAATCTACTTTGGTCTTTTGGTAGAGGAGATAGAATCCTGATTGGGATTGACCGGATTCTAGGGATGAATAATTCAAAAAAACTATCCAGTTGTGCCCTAGGTGCATTACATTTTCGAGGTATTTTTTTTCTGAATCAAGAATATTGACATATTCATGACTTCCTCTCCTACCCGTCTTGGATGGATGCTTATGACTTGGGTTTTTCTAGCGTAAATGCCATGTTTTGGGACCAATATATCTCTGACCTCAGGATGGATTGGTCTGGTTCACATGAATCATGGGGATATTCTTTCTTGGAATGGTTCTCTACATTGTGGGAACGTGGTGGTATCTGAGATATATAGTTATATTTCAAGAGTGACTCATCACTTGTTTGGTAAATGTTGGTTTCTGAAGGCGTGGAACTAGAATGTTCCATTGAAAATTACTTTGTTTGCTTGGCTAACATGGAAGAACTGAATTCTCACTTGGGATAATTTATGTAAAAGGGGATATTAGGGTCCAGGATGGTGCTCTTTCTGTAGGGAGGTATTGGAAGATGTCCCTCATCTATTCCTTCAGTGTCCATTTATTGTTGTGGTGTGGATGAAGATCTTGGATTCGTTTCAGATTCCCCCATATTGGTCTTTCCCATCCATTCAGGAGTGTTTACAGTGGTGGTTCAAGAAACATGGAAAGATGAATTTTATTCCCTTGTTCATCTTCTGGGAAGTTTGGAGGGTGAGGAACGCTATTATATTTGAAGAGAGGCCTATAAACATCACGAGGATATGCACAAAAATATAGGTTTGGCTGGAATCTGCCTTTCAGGGGAAAACGATTGAAAAGGAGCCTAGATTAATGAGCAATTTTTTCAGATAAATTTTCCAGTCGAGTTTTTTTATGGTATGTCTCAGGGTGCCAAGTGTGGGTGTGGAGCAACATTGTATTTTATCTCACAGAATTATCTCCATCTTTATTGGTTTGGCGGTTAGGGTACTAACACTAGAGCTGAGACTCTAGCTCTGTGGGGTTTGTTATACATGGTGTGTTTGCATAAGTTGGATTATCTTTCTGTATATGGGGATTCAAAGACTATCATTGAAGGAGTCTTTGGAGATTCAAATTTTTGGCCTCCAAGCCTGGAAAATTGGATTGAACTTATAAAGCATTTGATAAATCACTTTTTTGGTATTTCTTTCTCTCATATTTACAGGTATCACAATTGTGTTGCAGATGGATTATCAAAGGAGGGTTTAAGGGCGTCTCCCAGGGTCTTCCATTTAAGAATCATATCCAATGTTGTGATTCTGGAGGAAGGAGAGATCAACCTGGTCTAATTATCGTTGCACCATTAGTACATTCTTGGAATCACATGTTTTTTTCCCACCTTTTTGGATTTTGGTATTTATGATATTTTATATTATTAGGACTTGGAAAAATATTTGCATTTGGTTGGTCGTTGGCTAGACAATGACAAAAAGATATTGTTTTGATGGAATTTTAGATCGTTAAGGTCATTACATGCTCACATATTATATGGAACTTATTGGTGACATTATGGATGACTATGTACTGGGATTTTTTATTAATAAAATTTCCAGTGTTTTTTGCTTAAAAAAAAAGAGTTTATGATTTAAGTGTCAATTCAATTGTAAATATATATCAAGTCATTCATATGTTTTGACCTCACAACTTAACCACACACAAGAATCTATTTAGAGTGTGATTGGTTGGTTATTTTCAATGATAGGTATTATTTGGTATGTGAGACTCGTGCATTATAATGTGTTACAAAATAAAAATGTATTGGGAAATTCTTCTTAAGAATATTATAGGTTTCACTCATGATGTCCCATAATCTCTATGATTTGTTATTCATATTCATGGTTACATCATTGACACTGAAAATAGTGAGCTTATGTTTAGACCAGTAATGTGAAACATATACTCTTACATCTAGTTCCATGATATCTCCAAGAAAATTGATTAAGGTGTTCTACAAATTAGAATGATTAAAAACACCAAAGAGGCATTAACAACTATTAAATCATGATAAATAACAGCTTTAACCACAATGTTCCACTTTTTTACAATTTTCAAAGAGAAACTACATTCTAACTTCCTCTGAGTCCACTACTTACTCAATGATACATTTAAACTCTTCCATCAATATTATTCATAAAAATAGTGCTTTCACAATGGATTACAATGAAATATATTGTAATTATAAAATACAACGTATTTTTAGGATTAAAAATTAATAGTAATTGAAATAAAATTAATGATTTTTCACTGTGTTTGGGTTTTAAATGATTATAAATTTGTATTTATCTATGTTATATTTTTGAGATATTGAAATATTATTATGCACATTTATAAAAGAAAAGAGGATGGAAATTATTAAATAGATGTAATAAGTTTGTATATCTTATTTCTCTTAAAGGTTTTTTGAATTTAATGTAAGTAATAACAATATATTGAAACTATCAAACAAAAAATGTTTTGAGACATAAGAGATTTTGTCTATTCGTGGAGTTAACCTTGACCTTATTTCCAAAGAGACACAATGCCAAAATATACTAAACCATATAATACTATTTTGAATATTTGTTATCAAATAAAAATAGCTTCAAGAGATAAGATATCTATATTTGATTAGTGGAGCTAGCTAATCTTGCTTCCAAAGAGACATAAGACCAAAAGTTATTGCATTGTATAATTTATTTTTAGATCATTGTTCGCAATGGTGAAGAGGTTGGGGCCTTCTTTCTATAGCAATGAGAAACCCTTCTTCTAGATGCATGGAAATATCATTGTGCCTTATATTTAACATCAATAAATAAGCATGGGAGTCAATAGATGCTAGGGTGGCAAAGGGGTTAGGGAAGCCAATGACTCCAATGTTGAAACTAAAAACCTAAGCTATTTATTTCAATTCCTCCATGTATTGAAACATAGAAGCCTATTCCTACAAAAAAATGCATAGAACATTATGTTGATGAAGGTTGTTGTGTAACAAAGAAGATTTTCCATAGCAAATTCCTAGGACTCCCAAGGGAGATAATTGATCAAGTTGGAAATGAATCTTTGAGTGTCGGGTGATGTGGGTCATAGTAGTGGTTTAAATATGCAAGTAATCTAAAGTATGGTATAATTGAAGCTTCAAAAAGGAAAAGTTGCATTGCATTTGATTCCACTTGGTGATGATGGAAAAATGTAATGGCTTAAAAGACTAAGGTTCAAAAGAAAATTGTGGTATTAGTTGTTTGTGCAATGGAAAAATGGTTAATGTCAATGGGATCTAAGTAAAGGTTGGGCAGAAAGCTTCTAAAGAGATGGAAATAAGGAGATGATAAGTCTATTAAGGGAACTATGGGAAGGGATCATTCCCTCAGTTATGTGAAACCCTATGAGCCATCTATGGCAATATGAGGAAACAATTAAGCCATCTCAAAAACCAAAGTAAAATCCACATGTCACAATGTGCTTCCAAAACAATGATATAAAGCAATAGATGTTAGTTGGAACATGTTGAGTGTAATGCACAATTGAGCAAGCAAATGAAATAATCAAGTAGTCCAAAGACAAAGATATGTTTTGCCTAAAAGTGAAACCTACCTTGTAAAGCCAGGAATTTAAAACTCTTGAACCCCCACTATTACAATAAAATATGTTGATTTTTAACCTATGGATGAGAAGATAAAATACCCAACTAAGAAAAGTGGTAACATGTCGATGGCAAAATGCTTATGTAAAACTTAGTTTGCAATAGTTCTCCCATCAACCATAACACTCAAATTAGACATGTCAAGTATAAAGAAGCAACAAAAAAATTAGCTTACCATTATTGAAGCAACAAAAATGACTTGAATCAAAATGCTAGGAATTCGAACCCAAGTATGGAAAAAATTCCATATGCATATTTTTTGACAATTGACAATGCAAAAAAAAATAGAAGCACTACTTAAGACATAACAAACTTGCTAGAAACAAGCTTAAACCATCTTTTGAAAAAGGTATAAAGTAGATGATTAAGAGAATAAGTCAAATACATACCAACTAAAGATCATGGTAATATCAACAAGGTTGAGGAAAGAAAGAGACCAAATGGTGCCCTTGGTGAGAACATGGAGGTTTGAAACCTATATGTAGCACCCAACCTTCTAATTGCTATTAGACTAAAAGGAGATAAGGTTATACAGATCCTAAACAATGCAAACAAAAGATAAATAAATAAAGAAGAACCAAAAACATTAATATTGAACATTAAAAATAAACTTATTACCATAACAAAAATATTTATAAACAAAGTTAGTTGTTTTTAATTCCCAATTCTCCAATAAATACCACATAAATATAAAATTGTTACACATCCACTATATCTTATTCCTTATCTAAGGTACACTTTATTAATGTCATTAAAACAATAATACTTTCATTACAATTACAAAAAAAACCTATTTCATAACTTCAACTTCACATTTTTTTTTTTTTATTTAATACATACCACATTCCATCCTATCCTGGAACAAAAGTCCATAATAAATACAATGAAAATTGATGCAAACCTCTCTACTAAAAGAAAGTTTTCAACCATACTTACTCCATTGAACACATAATCAATGAAGGCATATCTCTCTAATAAAAGAGCAAAGTGACAAATTTACATGAGTTACAGTTATATAAAGTTTTCAACAATACTTGTTCCCTTGAACACATAATCAATGAAGGCATGCACATGAGACTTGTTAGTTCTCAAACCAATCCAACAAAGATCATGAATTTTTCATTCTACCTAGCGAGGGTATAAATTCTATGCAAATCAGACAGAATAATGGAGTGAATGATTTTGGTTTTGATAGTGCCTCGAGATATATATTGCCACATAAGAACGTATAAGATGTCTTATTCAAGATCCTAGGGCTTAGCTAACCTTGGTGCCATTCCCAAGGTTGCAGAGAGAAAATGAGATTGAAACAAAAGATAAGTCTTCTAATAGGTTCTGAGAGTAAGGTGCATCTCTCAAAAATATAATCAATTAGAAGCGAT
Organism: Pinus tabuliformis; assembly: GCA_031772625.1. Taxonomy (NCBI): domain Eukaryota; kingdom Viridiplantae; phylum Streptophyta; class Pinopsida; order Pinales; family Pinaceae; genus Pinus; species Pinus tabuliformis. The sequence goes on from CM062816.1 coordinate 828,637,077, forward strand.
TATAACTTAATACATCTACAATGTTCTGCTCCATTTGATGGTTCGATGTTTTATGAGATGTAAATAATTCAATGTTTAGAAGTAGTGGAAGAAGCACTTGGATGGATGGATACTTAGTTGGAATACACAAATTCATGCTTCGATGTTATATGAGATGTAAATAATTCAAGGTGGGTTAGAAGCACTTGGATGGATGGATACTTAGTTGGAATACACAAATTCATGGAACTAATTAAACATTATTTACATTTTATTACTTTGATTTTTAAAGTATGTTCATTCCTTTTGAGAATCCCAACAAAGATATTATGTATATTGCACTTAGAGGAAATAGTTGCTTGAAGTGCATAATCTACTTAATCTCCAATAAGTAGATTAGAATTTATATAACATTTCAAAAATATTTTTTATTTTCTTTTTATTTTAAGTTTCAATTTTAAGCATTATTTTTTAAGATTTTTATTTTATATATATGTGTGTGTGCGCGTGTGTTAGAATTTTATTTATAAAGTATAGATTAGCTAGTTTGCATGGAATTTTATATTCATTAAATTTTATATTCAAATTTGAGGGGAGGATTTAAGAGTAGAACTAATTATAGGGATAGAAACTATTTCAATGGCCACTCATGTTTGACCAAATATTACATAATTTTGGTAACAACATTTCATAGTGGGTGGATAATTCTTTCATCTAATAAATGGATTGATTGGCCTAGCTTAAATCTTTAAACAAAAATAAAACAAATTTGTTGATTTTGGATCGTTAAGGACTAAAGTTCTTATTAATGTGATTTATTATCATTTAACATGTTTTTATGTGTTTAGTTATATATTTTTTTTCTTTATTTGTATAATGAAGTGGGCTAATTCAATGATTAAGCGCTTTGAGATTCATGTAGAAGGTTTTAAGGTCAATTTTTTAAGTTGGTTGTCTTTGTTGCTCGTCTCATTTGATGTTGTTATTGAGTTAGGTTATATAATCAATTGCATTGGTTACTACTCATGAAATATGGAAAAATTCTTGAGCTTTTTCCCCTGAAGTTTTCCTTGGATGTGTATTGTGTGTGCATTTGCATATACACACACACACACACACACACAATTCTCTCTCTCTCTAGTGTCATTATTTCACATGTGCACACATCAACATGTGTTACATAATTTTAGAAAGAAACAATGTAAACTTATAGTTAGGTAGGCCACATGTTGGCATTGAAAAGTGCTTTGATACAATTCCTCGTGTATTTATATAGTTGAAGAATAGAATATGTGAAATATTCAACAATTGTAGAAAGATAAAGATAACGAACAAGTGTACTGACTTTGTAAAATATTAATAATCCAAAAAAAACAATGTTCATTTACTTCTTAGAAAGAGAAACCTTCAAATGCATAGAGCTTTAATATAATAATAATAATAATAATACTTAACAAAATTTTACCCAATGGGGGTAAGTCTAATTATCGATGGACATTAAAGGCCAAGTGGCATGGCTCGTCCCTCGCATGAGCTTGCATGCAATGGCACAAGTGGATACTAATACGAGGAACGATGGATGGGTGAGAATTATGAGTTTTATGGCAGGTGGAAGAAGTCGGTGCCTATGCAAGGGTAAGGAAACAGACCCCCTACTAAAAGTGAGTGACTCTAGGTTTTGATGTTCACATGGATTCAAAAAATCTTTAATATAATAATAATAATGATCCTTAACAAAATTTTACCTGACGGGGGTGAGCATGATTATAGAAGGACATTAAAGGTCAAGCATCACGGCTCATCCCTCACATGAGCTTGGAAAAAATCGCATGAGTGGATATTAATACAATGAATCATGGATGGGTGAGAACTTTGAATTTTATGGGGCGTGGAAGAAGTCGGTGCTTGTGCAGGGGTAAGGAAACAAACCCCTTGCTAAAAGTGTGTGAGTCTAGGTTTTGATGTTCACATGGATTGAATAGAGCTTTAATATAATAATAATAATAATAGTAATTAACAAAATTTTACTCGATGGGGGTGAGTCTGATTATCAATGGACATTAAAGGTCAGGTGGCGCAGCTCGTCCCTTGCATGAGCTTGTATGCAATGACACAAGTGGATATTAATATAATGAATTATGGATGGGTGAGAATTATGTGTTTTATTGGGGGTGGAAGAAGTCGATGCTTGTGCAGGGGTAAGGTGTTGGGTGTGGAGCCTGATTATCTTCTTTATTTAGAGGTATCGCCACATTGGGCCCTAGTGCGTAATGTGGCAGCAACACTACCCATAAAATATATGCTGCAAGGGGGGTCCAAGGGGGTCAGTGCCCCCGAAGCTAAAAATAGATGTAAAATTGCCTTGTAAAATGTTGTAATTTCGTAGTCAATTTGGGCTGTTCATTAGGTGGAGATCTGATGGTAGAAGTTATGTTTAATTTAGGGGTTTTTTCCCTAGAAGGCAACTCTTCGCGATATATGAGGGAATTGTATTGCGTCTAAGTAGATCTGTATTCTGAGTGAGGAAGAGAGAGGAGATTGAGAGAGAGAGAAGAGGGAATTACAACGGATCTGTTGTAGGTTGTATCTCTTCAGTTTGCTGGATAATATAAAAGGAAGTGTTGGTTTTTTCTCCATAGACGTAGCCCAAATTGGGTGAACCACGTATATTTGTGTCTCTCTTGTTTTATGCATTTTCTGTGTTTATACTTATGCAATATTTTATGTGTTCCATTGCTCTGTAATATATAATTTTCTAACATAAGGAAAAAGACTCCTTACTAAAAGTGTGTGACTCTAGGTTTTGATGTTCACATGGATAATCTCAAATTGTTCTTTGAAAACCAGGCAAAGTTTGAGGCTGTTAGTGGAGCAGAGAACCTAGTCGGGGAAGTTGAAGCTCTAGTTAGGTGCAGTCTGGTAGGAGGCGTGGGTGCACCTAGTTTGGATGAAGTTTAAAATGAGGTTGGTCAACAAGTGCAGATGGTGGGTGTGGTTTTCATGGAATTTTTTCCCTAGCCACTTTGCTACTAGTTTTTTTGGTAATCCATCTTTGGCTTGTAAATTCTCTTGGTGGACAGTATCTTTGTTCTTCCGGTTTACATTCTAGATAAGGTCTGTCAGGTTTTAGGGCTAGTGAGTTGGAGTTTGAGTTTAGTCTAGTTCTTCTCTGCTTCATGGATCTAGTGGGTGCAATTGGTTTGTATTATTGGAAGAATATACATGGTCTCCTCATGCAACTAGATGTCATGCAGAGCTATTATGTCTATAGATTTCTTAGATTAGTCAATGTTGGTTTTTCGTTTGTCTAGTATTTTTATTTAAAATAAATTCTAGCCTTATTCTTGTTGGGGTTCTGTTGAAAGCTCCAAAATATTTTCCTCAACATCGGGGAAAACCACAAGGTCGGGAACTTAGGGTAGCTCATTTTTTGTTTGGAATGGTGGCTCCAACAAGGTTTATCAGACCAGTTTCCCTTAATAAAAGATATAAAAACGACTATGATATATAAGTGTGGGACTGATTATGTAAATGAAACTAAGAAACATAAATATATAGACTTAAAATGTCTATCCCAGGAAAGCTTTTTCTATATATGTGACTTATAAAGATCTCGCATTAAACATGACAATATAGATTATCAAATCCTTTGTGAGGTTAAAACATATAAAGATACCTAACTTAATTAAATAGTTAATTAAATTAGTTGTTGAAACACATCACACATATCAGATATCATTGTTCATTCATATACATAAACGATTTCAATTAAAAACATCAATAGTGATAAAGCTTAATTTCTTACACGATAAATGTTAATTCTGTTCATAAGTGAAATAGTAGTGGTTCCTCTTTCTATTAAGACTCCTTCAAGATACAGTAAAGAAAACCATAAAATTTCTCGTAGAAATTATGAGCCCTTCCTTCATAACAATGAAGGGGATTTATAGTTCGTAATCAAAACACAAATCTAAAAAAAATCCATTGAATACTGAATTGGTTTTAATAAACCATAAAGAAAAAGACAATAAAATATTGCAGTTGCAACAACTTGCATTAGGGGAATTTTGAGGTCTAAAATGGGCCTCCTAAGGAAATTATAAAATAATAGTAGAAACAATAAAATAAGATTAGATTACATCATCAAATTTTACAGGGAAAAAAAGAAAAAAACTATTTTTTCAACTTGTATTTTCAATTTATCTCCTTATGGGTTTACTCAAATTTCAAGCGGAAACACTCATAAGATGAAAAATCTGATTCCTCATCCAAGGAGTACCCATGTTGCATACTTTTGATGGACCCTACTACATGAAAAACGTGATTACAAACACGTTTTTTCATATATTTCTCATTTTTCATGTAGCATGGTCCATGAGAAGTATGCAACATGGGCACTCCTTGGATGAGGAATTAAATTTTTCATCCAACAAGTACTCCCACTCGAAATTTGAGTAAAGCCTTAGGGAGATAAGTAGAAAATATGAGTTGGAAAAAATGTTTTATTATTTTATTATTTTTTAATGTTTTTACTTTTTTACTCCAAAACTGGCAAATCTTCCCCCATGGTTGACATCATCATCTTGAATCTTATTGGTTCTTATAAAGTTTATTTTGGTTGTATATTTTTCTTAGGAGGCCCATTTTAGGCCTCAAAAGTCCACTAATGACTATACATTCGTTGTTGAATCTCACATATGTCTGTCATTTGAGTTTTAATTCAGGTGGATGATAGAGTCGTATACGCATCTCTGCAGTGAATAACACAACATTAAGTGTTGAAAGTAAATGAGTGGTGGTGTTGGAGAGACGTATCAACATCAAGCACTAATTATGTAGTTTGACTAGGAAATGCTCCAAGTCAATCTTTGATAGATTTTTTATTCTCTCAGCCTTCTTTTTCGATGATTCTTGTCATGCTTTAGTCACCAATTTTACATCTGGCCTGTAAAGAGAAATACAAGGATAAGTGGAAATTTTCTAACTGAATAATTACTCAGAGCGAATAACCAATTTCATTATGAATCTATGTCTTTTATGAATAAAATCTTAAGAAATCATTACGCAATAATGGAATCGTTTAACACTTTGAAAATATAAACTCATCATATTCAGCGATTAAATGATACAACATGGATTCACATGGGCCTTGGTACACATCAGCACATCGGATGATTTCAACAGAGAAATTTTATGGTTGCATCGTTGAAACATGTGATATTCTCATCCTTCGATAAGTTTATAGAATGTAGTGGCTAAAGATACAGAATGGAAGAGATATCAAAGGATTGAAAGGATAACAATTGATTATAAATTTTTGATATAAAATTTGTGACATGAGTAGCGGGAAGTGTATCGAAGATTGGAGGATGGAGGATATCAAAGATCGGAAGTTAGAGGATATCGGAGGATCAGAGAAAAAAGGGATATCGGAGATCATCGGATGGAGGATATCGAAGATCGACGATCGGGGGATTGGATATCAATGACATGAGCATCATATTGAAAATGTCGATATTGGAATCTCTGATAGCACTACGTGGAAATCCTATGGGGTTGGGCTTTGTTGTTATATTCACAAAAGAGTGCTTTTATCACTTTTAGGCTTATACATTAGAAAACTTAATCGGAGAAAGTTTAATTCACAACTTTTTAAAGAGGACATGTTACCATATTTGAAATACCTCGATAATTTTTTGTCGATAAGGGATTTTAAATAAAATCCAATGTTTGCGAATATGCGTCATGGACCTAAGCTCCGATATAAAGGTTTCGATAAGGAAGATTTATCATTTTAGTCAAGTTTTTGGAAAAATGAAACTAAAATTATCTTATTTTATTGGAACTTAAAGGATTTTATCCTAAATTAAAAAGGGTCCCCCATATTTTATTAGTTCTACTATTAACCATAATGGGGGGGGTTGTTGAGTAGTACAACAATTGGCAACATACTGGGCGAAACAGTTATCTCTGTTAAAAATAAATGAAGCTTTAAACAATTAAACAAGAAGACTTAGAAAGGTAAAAATCTTGAAGTTTTGATTGATAAAAATTACTCTGAATAAAAGAACTCATCATCTTGTGAATTATCTCATAACCTATTTATTGATGAAAATCTTTATTACCCCTATTGGTCATTCAATCAGTTATAAAGATAAAGTTAAGAACTATAGAAGCTTAGCTTTTAAGATAGACCTATTTGTCACTAGTAGAGCCATTGCTTCTAGTAGGCATCCATAGCCTCGACAGGGTTACAATTTAACCACAGATATACCTGTATCCATCCAATTATAGTAAAATTCATAGGTGTTTTTTAATCTTTTATTTTAAAATTTCGTTTTAATGTTTGCTTGAAATCCATTATCCTGGCTTGGTAACCAGATTATGACAATGCCATTCACAGGTTATAATGATATTGAACAAGTTGGCTCGTGATGAGACCTCTTGTCTTATAGTTATATAACCGTAAGCCATTATCTTGGTTTGGTGGCCAATGTTGATAATGTCAATATCATTGGTTTCCCATGATCATGGTAAGTCGGCTCATGATGAGACCTCTTATCTTTCAAGTTTTATATATTTTTGAATTACACTCTATTTTATTTTTAAATTAGTGGATGGGGAGGTATATTCACTCCTTAAGAGTAATGGATGACAATTGAAGCCAAAAGATGCTAAAACTTCAAAATAGCCTTTAATTTTTAAAGAAAACCTTTTCATGACCAATCATAGGATAACCAAACTTTATAAAGTTTTCAAGTTATGAAACATTTACAATTTAATGGATATAAAGATTTTAGAGCTTTGTAATAGATGTAATACTAAACTTCAAAGTTATAATTAGTCTTTCTAAGATCTCTTCTCTAATCATTCAAATTTCATGTAAATGATGAGAGACCCCAATGTGAAGACAAAAGTGTATTACCTAACATAACTAGGATTAAAGACACTGATATATACATGTGGTTATTTACATATTTACAAAAGGATAAGTATCCTTAAGAAAAATATTTTTTCAAAACTAGCCCATTAATGGGAAGAGCATCCCTCTTTCCCTGTAGATCTTGGAGGATGAAAGTTGATGGGCCTAGCCATAATCTCTAAAACTTAGTGTGTTTACCTTTTTCTTCATGACCTTTGTCCCATTTCAAAACTAGATCGCTGATTTCAAACATTTTATTATTAACTGAACTTGCATCAAAAGAAGATTTAACCAATTGTTGATGATGGGTATGCACTTGTCTTTCTTTATCCATTTCTTCCTCTAGCTTAAAATTTTGGGACATTCTTAATTTTAAAGCAGAGGAAGGATTTTCTTCAATGGATTGGACTAGGTCTAATGATGGAATAGCTAGATTAGGAGGTAGAATAACTTCTTTTCTATACACTAATTGAAATGGAGAAGTGCTTATAGAGACCTTCTGAGTGATTGTATCAACCCATACAGCAAAAACTAGAGCTTTGTGCCAATTTCTTTGATTTTGGTCAATTGTTCTTCTGGTTATTCTGATGAGATTTTTTAAGTAGATTTTACTAAGTCGTATCCTTGAGGGTAATAATTTGCAGAATACTTAAGTTTAAAACCTCTTTTAAGACAAAATTCAGTAATGGTATTTCCTGAAAAATAAGATGCATTATCAAAAACAAGGGCATGGGTAATACCAAACCTAGTAATGATGAATTGATCAATAAATTCGATAATATTTTCAAAATTGGCCACCTTGAGGGGCATTTCTTCCACCCTTTGGTGAAATAGTCTATAGCAGTCAAGATGTATTTATGCTTCTTGGAAGAGTTAGGAATAGTCTCACCTATTATGTCCAGTCCCCATTGTTCAAAAGGTTATTCAATGTTAACTGGTTGTAAATGTAAGGCTAGTTTCTTTTGTCTTCCTGAAGCCGTCTGGTAGACTTTGCATTTTCTGACATAGGCATGAGTGTCCCTAAATAAAGTCAGCCAATAGTATCCAGCATGCATAATTTTATGAGCAGTGGTGTCTCCACCATAGTGTCCACCAATTGGTCCATCATGTAGCTCCTACAAGACCTTTTCATCTTCAGACTTTTCTAGACATCTTAGCAAAACAGAATCATAATTCCTTTTAAATAAGATATCATTAATAAGTTGATATTGATTATATTTAAGTCTAAGAGCTATTTTCTTATTATAATTGAGTTCTAATGGAGCATAACAATTTTTCAAGCAAAAAATAAGATCAACATATTGAGATTTAGTGTCGATGGGACATACCTCTCTGATTTGGACATTATTACCTGAATCTTCATCAATTCAACTGTCATAAGCTCCAGTAATTAACCTGCAAAATCCTTGACCCATTGCAATTTTAGCTAGTTTGATGTCTAGGTCATATTCTTGCAAGGCAGTAACCCAAATTGCCCTTTTCTCTCCCAATTCTTTTTGGATAAGTCAGTTCCCGACAGCATGGAAAGGAACAATTACTTTTGTATGTGTTATTAGGAGGAGAGGCCTGAAATTTTTAATGGATTTGAAGACTGCAAAGGATTTCTTTTCAACCTCTGAATAATTTACCTCGACTCCCTATAAATTTGTACTAAAGAAGGAAATTGGAGCTTCAATTTGTTTCTCATTAGGTTGAGTCAAGACTACTGCATAGGATTGTTCAAAAGAAAAAGTATAAATAATGAATGGTTTGGCAAAATTAGGGGTTGATAATGAAGAGGCATCAATGATTGCCTGTTTTATTGACTCAAATGCTTTTCTTTCAATCAACCCCCATTTGAAAATTGACTTCTTCTTTATCATAGCCTACAAAGGAAGTACAATTTGAGAGAAGTTTGGAACAAATATTTTAACAAAATTAATTTGTCCAAGGAAGGATTGCATGGATTTTTTGTTGTGTGGTAAGGGGATTTAAGATATCGCCTTAATTATATCTGGATCTATGCAGATTCCTTATTTAGACACTATAAAGCCTAGAATTTTTCCTTCATCGAGAGCAAAAAATGACTTTTCAGTATTTAAGGAGATTCTAAACTTTCTACATCTTTCAAATATCGGTTTTAAATCATGTAAATGATTACCTCTTTGTTTGGAATAAATTTTAATGTCATCTAGATACACTACAATTGTCTTATTGATCAAACCTATGAACGCAATATCCATAGCTCTTTGTAAAGTCACTCCAGCATTAATCAATCCGAAAGGAATTTTTTGATAAGCATATGTCCCCCACTTATTCCTGAATGTGGTTTTTAGTCTGTCATCTGGATGTACAATAATCTGATTGTAACCTAAAAAACCATCTATGAAAGACATTAATTTAGAACCAGAAATAACTTGTAAAATTTGTTCCGTTGGGGGGGGGGAAATTAAAGTTATTTTCACAGGCCTTGTTCAAATTTCTAAAATCTATACAAATACGAATATCCCCACCTTAATTTCTAACTGGCACGAGGTTTGAGACCCACTTGGAATGTGTTATGAAACTAGCTCAAGAAAAGATAGAAAAGATAGATCAACGCCTTAGAATTCAGCCTCTTCGAGGGGGCAACCTCCTTTACATTACATAAATGAACAATTCTTGGATGACACAAATGAAAAGACCTCCTTTCTATATATAGGAGTCTAAGGGGTCATAACATAATCAGAGCCGACATAACAATAATAATGTAAGGGCACAATAATAACAATAGTGAGCTTCTATGGGGCACAATAGTAACAATATGGGCACTACATGGGTACATCAATATAATAAGTGGGTTATACTAATAACAATAAGGGGTTACACTAGTAGTATAGGGGTCTAACATGCCCCTCTCCTTCAAAAAGCATTGTCCTCAACGCTTGAGTAGTTCTTGATGCTTCTGTATAAAATTCTTGTCCTCCCATGTGGAATCTTCAGCGGGTAAGTTCTTCCACTTGAGATACTCTGAAATTGATCGATTTCGTAGCTGTTAGGTTCTTATTTCTGTGACTGCTCCAGGTTCCAATATGATTTTTCCTTCCTCTTCAATTTTTAGCAATATTGTTTGAATTGGGATCTTTTGCAACTTTTGAATAAGTGGCCATACTTCTTCGTCCTTCTTCCATTCATCCCTTGCTTCGTTTATCCAATCTGGTTGGATAATATAAATAGCACAAAACAATGCTTCCACATCCTCATCCTTGAACAGTCTTCCCATTCGGTAAGGTCACCATTTTTTAAGTGCATGTAGTATTGCCAACATTTCCTTCTCATAAATAGCTTGCTTGAGATGTAGCAGTAAAAATACCCAATCACCTACATCAAAAAAAATTTCACTACGAAGTTTATCTACCTGTTGTTTCGTTTGATTTTGCACCGAAGTGGCATTATCCTTTAAAAGTTGGAGAACTTGTTGTTGATGCTTGATGTGATCTTTCACTGCTTGAACCTTTTTCTTCTTGATATGTCCTTCTATCTCTAGAGTTTGAGGAGTGGTAATTTCTTCCAATCCTTTACAAGATATGGTCGGATTCATTTCTTGATGCTCGATGTGATCTTTCACTTCTTGAACATTTTTCTTCTTGATATGTTCTTCTATCTTGATAGTTTGAGGAGTGGTAATTTTGAACAATGAATTACAAGATATGGTTGGATTCATTTCTTCTTTCTCGATGTGATCTTTCACTTCTTCCACATTTTTCTTCTTGATATGTCCTTCTATCTTGAGAGTTTGAGGAGTGGTAATTCTTGCCAATGCTTTACAAGATATGGTCTGATTCATTTCTTCTTTCTCTGGGGTGGGGTCCTGGCATATATCTTCTTCTTTTGATGTTTCTTGATCATTTTCTTCCTCCTCTTCATATTCTATGTAAAATAATTTCTTCTCAACACACTTATGACCTTTAGTGCATTTGCTATCACAATTGTAACAAAGCCCTTTTTCTCTTTTTTCTTCCAATTGTTGTGGTGTAACCCTTGTAGGTTGTGGAAGGCCAGGAGAAACAACACTTCCATCTTTATAGTTGTGAGGGGTACGCTTCCTGGTTTCCATAATTTTTCTTTCCACTATGTCACAAAGCCCTTTTACTCTTTCCAATTGTTGTGGTGTTGCTCTATATAAGGTGTTGCTCTTTGTATCCTCAAAATGTGCTATCATTTCCTCCGTGAAAATTGACCACGTAACAAGTTGTTTACGAGAACAAAGCCCTTTGTACCATAAAAATTGATCTGGTTCTAAATATGAAGATGTAATACATACCTTTTGTAATAGTTGTACACCATGTAGATCAAAATATTGCTCCATCTGAAGTATCCAATTTACCTGATCCTTGCCATCAAACTTCCTCATCTTGCTTTTTCTTGATTTTAGGAGCTCGACGTTGAAACAACTGTAACTCTGTACTTTCAGATCTTTAAGTTCTGAAATTGCGACCTATAGTATCCCTCTATGTCCTCTTTCTAATGCCACCAGTCTTATCCAAATTGGATTCTCTAAGAAAGAGTTATGCACAATCTCCCAAGATGACCTAATTATAGACCTTTCTAGAAGAGCGAACTTGTATGAAGTGCCACGTGTCACTGCTTCGACCCTTGGATCTAAAAAAGATATACAAAAAACTAAAATCTGTCCTATTTCTGTACCTTCTTACAAAATTTCAATCTGATCCCCAGAGAGAAAGTTATGACGATTTTCCCCAGGTCACCTATTTGGAATGTAATTCAGGAGTCTGCAAAAAGACTAACTTCCACAGATCATATCTCCGCAAATATAGCGCGAAAAGCTCTGAGATTCAGACCCAAAGTTCAACGCGATTTCTTCTCAAATGGGTTTTTTTGCAACTTCTAAAATGTCGCAGAAAAAGAAATTATAGCGAAAATTCCATGATGACCTGTTTGGAGCAGCGAAACCCTAGAATCCAAAGCTCTGATACCAAATGTTATGAAACCAGCTCAAGAAAAGATAGATCAACGCCTTAGAATTCAGCCTCTTCGAGGGGGCAACCTCCTTTACATTACATAAATGAATAATTCTTGGATGATACAAATGAAAAGACCTCTTTTCTATATATAGGAGTCTAAGGGGTCATAACATAATCAGAGCCGACATAACAATAATAATGTAAGGGCACAATAATAACAATAGTGGGCTTCTATGGGGCACAATAGTAACAATATGGGCACTACATGGGTACATCGATATAATAAGTGGGTTATACAAATAACAATAAGGGGTTACACTAGTAGTATAGGGGTCTAACAGAATGTCTGACTGGAAAAATGATTTTATCTTTAAGAAGCTTGTTCATTTCAGTTTTAATCTATTTCCAAGTTAGGGTGAATTTTCCTAAGCTTTTGTTGGATTTGGCTTGACATTTGAAAGCATATGAATAGTGTGTTGAATTATGGATGTGTCATAGGTTTTCAGATCATCATAATTCCATGCAAATATATCCTTGTATCTTTTCAACAAATGAATGAAAGAAGATCTTTCATCTAGTGAAAGTCTAAGGCCCAAATTGATGTTTTGAGGCTTATGATCAGATCCTAAGTTACAAATTCAAATCTCTGAGTTAAAGTTTGAAGCTTGCAGTTAGTTACCCTTTTGAATCTATCTTTCAGGTCATATAAATCTTCCATTTTAACTACAGGTTTAGGTAAAGAATTTTCCTCAAAATATTTATTCAACTGTTTTTCATGTTCATCTTCATTGATAATCTGATCAGAGTAAGACCCTTCAGATGTCAGAAAACTCAAGATGTCATTGTCATCATTAAACACTCGCCAATTAGTAATGTTTTCTGGAATGGAGGGGTGAAAAATTAATTCAATAGAAAATCTATCTGGATTGAAATATTCAGGTGGAATGAGTTTGGAAGCAACATTTGCTAGGAGGTCAGCACTAGCATTTTGTATTCTTGGAATAGGAGCTATGTTGAATGTAGTGAAATGAGACATGAGTTCTTGGATCAAAGATTGATAATGCTTAAGGTGACTAGAAACACAATGGATGTTGTTTCTAACTTGTTTGATAACAATCTCTGAGTCACCAAAAAATTTAAGGTATTTGATATCAAGACTAATAGCCTTCTGTAAGCCATGTACCAATGCTTCATATTTGGCAACATTATTGGTACAGTCAAACTCTAATCTGCAAGCTAGCATATTTTTTTCTCCATAAGGATTAACCAAAATGCAGCCAACTCCTGCTCCATTAGATTTCGATCCATCAAAATTAAGGGTAAAAAATACGCTATCATGTTTATTTACAAGGTTATCTACAACATTAATACACTTAGAAGGATTTGTTTGGGAGAAATTTTCAATTTGAGATGAAACAAAGTCAACTAAAAAAGGAGATTATTGTGCTTGAAAATTGCCAAAGAAAGACTCAAAGGAATAACTTCCAAGAATATTTTTTGTAAAACCAACTTATTTGTTTTCTTCATCAAAATTGGTCATTGAATGTTTCATGTGTTTTTTCCTATCAACATGAATTTGATTGGGTTTTCCATTGTAGGGAAGCCACATGTGTGACCAATCAATTGCAAAGTAACCATGTATTTTTTCATACCAGTCTCTACTTAGAATAAGACCATAAAATTCAGGAATGTCTACAACTAATATATCTATTATTTGACAAACCTTTGAATTGGAAGGTAATCTTATTAAAAAAAAAATTATTTATCCCAAAACTTTGACTTTTGTGTTATCTAATTGAACAATATGAACAAAATATTTTTGTGGTGTTATATTCAATTTAAGACATACCGCATAAGGCATGACATTTGATGATGCACCAAAATCCACTAGACAGTTATGAACATTCTTGTTAAAAATCTCAAAAGTCAATAAAAAGGGAGGAGTATGGGAATTTGATCTATCTCTGATCAAAATGGAATCTGATGAGTCAATCTTATCTGAAGAGACATTAGGAGGTTTTCTTTTCTCTTTTGAGGCCTTTGCAGTGTCAGGAGTAGGTAATTGAGATGCAAAAACTACATTTAATTCTTTAAATAAGCTTCTACTGATATTTTAATTTACCAACCTCATAAAGAGAAATGTTGGATTTGACCTTTTTCATGTCCTCAACAATATTATATTCCATAGTGTCAGAGATTATCAAAGTATTGGATGAAGAAGGAGATTTAGAAGTAGTCAAAAGAGAATCTGAAGAAGGAGTAGAAGACTTCTTAATTACACTTTTGTCCTTATTAGGGAGAGCAGGGAAATTCTTTTTGTTATGAAACTAGCGCACAAAAAGATAGAAAAGATACATCAACGCCTTAGAATTCAACCTCTTCGAGGGGGCAACCTACTTTACATTACATAAATGAATGGTTTTTTGATGATTCAAATGACAAAACCTCCTTTCTAGATATAGGATTCTAAGGAGTCATAATATAACCCAGCCGACCTAACAATAATAATATAAAGGCACAAAAATAACAATAGAGGGATTCTATGGGGCATAGTAATAACAATATGGGGACAATAGGGGCACAACAATATTAATAAGGGATACAACTACAATAGTAATGGGGTAATCACTAGTATTATAGGGACCTAACATGCCCCCCTTCTTCAAAAAAGTGTTGTCCTCAACACTTAAGTAGTTCTGGATGCTTCTGTATAAAATTCTCATCCTCCGATGTGGAATCTTCAGCGGATAAGTTCTTCCACTTGACGAGATACTCCGAAATTGATCGATTTCATAGCTGTCGAGTTCTTGTTTCTGTGACTGCTTCCGGTTCCAACATAATTTTTCCTTCCTCGTCAAGTTCTGGCAATATTGTTTGAACTGGGAGCTTGTCACCTATAACCTTCTTTAAACATGAAACATGGAAAATTGGGTGCACTCGAGAAGCTGCAGGAAGCTCCAATTTGTATGCCATAGTACCAATCTTTTGCAACACCTTGTATGGACCATAATACTTTGGTGATAATTTATTATCCTTCTTAGCTTGCTTGAGGGACATTTGTTTATATGGTTGTAGCTGTAGGAATACCCAATCACCTACATCAAAACTTCTTTCGTTGCGATGTTGATCTACTTGTTGTTTCATTCTATTCTACGCCAACATGAGGTTATCCTTTAAGAGTTGGAGGACTTGTTGTTGATGCTTGATGTGATGTTCCACTGCTTGAACCTTAGAATTTTCTCTTAAATATGATGTGATGGATGGTGGCTAATATCCATAAAGTGCCATAAATGGGGTCATTTTTTTTGTTGTATGGAAGGAAGTGTTATACCACCATTCAACCAGAGGTAACCATTTGACCCATTGTGTCTGTTTATCAGATGCAAAGCAACGAAGATATCCTTCCAAACATTTGTTTACTATCTCAATTTGCCCATCAGATTGAGGATGATAAGATGAGCTATGATTTAACTGAGTACCGAGACAAGAAAATAATTATGTCCAAAAATTTCCAGTGAAAATGGGATCTCTGTCACTTACAATAATCTTTGGGTTTCCGTGTAGCTTTTGAATTGTTTCCATAAATGTAGTAGAAACTGTAATGGCTCTAAATGGATGTGATAATGCACAAAAGTGTGCATACTTGGTAAGTCTGTCAACTACCACCATGATGACACTCTTTCCTTCAAACTTGGGTAAACCTATAATAAAATCCATTGAAACCTCCTCCCAACGTTGGCTTGGAATGGATAAAGGTTGTAATAGACCCGGGGTCTTAATTGTTTCAACTTTATTTTGTTGGCAAACCAAACATTCCGCCACAAAAAAAGTTTCGATTTAAGGCCATCCCAAAAAAATTCCTTCTTAACCTTGTGGTAAGTTTTTAAAAATCCTGAGTGCCCTCCTAAGGGAGAAGTGTGCAATTCCATAAGAATCTTTTGCTTGAGTTGGGAATTCTTACAGAGGTATAAGCGATCTTTGTACCATAACGAATCATTTTTCCAGCTAAACGTATCAGATGTACTGGAATCTTGTTGTAACTTTCGAATAAGTGCCCACACTTCTTCATCATTCTTCCATTCCTCCCTTGCATTGTTTATCCAATCTGGTTGGATAATAGAAATGGCGCACAACAATGCTTCCACATCCTCATCCTTTCTTGAGAGTGCATCAGCCACCACATTTTGCTTCCCTTTTTTGTAGATGATTTCAAAGTCATAACCCAACATCTTTGTGACCCAATTTTGTTGCTCTTCAGAGGATAATCTTTGTTCTAAAAAGTATTTAAGGCTATCATTATCCGTTTTTACCTTGAAGTGTCTTCCCATTAGGTAAGGTCGCCATTTCTTAAGTGCATGTAGTATTGCCAACATTTCCTTCTCATAAATAGCTTTGTGTAAAAACTTTCCCTTGATTGGACGACTTTCAAAAGCAATGGGTCTTTCATCTTGCATTAAAAAAACACCAATTCCATTTCTTGAAGCATCACATTCCACAATAAAGGTTTTTGTGAAGTCCGTTGTAGCTAAGACCAGTGCTTGGCACATTTCCTCTTTAAGATGTTTGAAGGCCTTTGTTGCTTCTAGAGTCCATGAAAATGCATCTTTCTTCAATAATGTTGTTAGAGGTGCTACTATTTGATGAGCCCCAATTTTTGGTATAATTTGGGCTCATTTGGCCTACTTGTTTTGCTCAAACCATTCACTTTTTACTGCTTATGCATGCATTTCTTAGTTTATTCGTGTTGTTTGTAGGAAAAAGGGTAGACACTTTATCTACGTGACTAATGCATTATGATTTCAGGTTTTTGCATTAAAAGGGAGAAAAGACCACGTGAAAAGGAGACAAGGAGACAATGAGGTGGCACTGCTGGTTTTTAGGAGAGGATGTCCACAGTCTTGGGACCCTCCTCGTGATTCCCACCATAGCTCCGAGCTCCAATCCATCTCCCCACCGAGCTTAGAAGCAGCCAGCTGTTCTACAGGAACAACAGTTATAACTGTTCTACAGGAACAGCAATTATGACTGTCCTACAGGATCAGCAAGTTAAACTTCAGTTGGACAGTCGAGCTCCTAAAATCAAGGACACCTGTTGGATGATCGTTTTTGCATAAGTATGGAGGCCGTAGCCTTTGATAGGTTGTTGAAACTTTCGCATTACTATTGTAATTTTTGAGCACAGCTCGGTCTTTGTTCCTTTTTGTAAGCCAATTTGGCATGATATCAGATTATGAATAAAGAAGGCAGATTTTGATCTAGTTCTGAGTTTTCTCAAGGAGCTATAGCTCTCAGGTTAGGGCCCAACCTGAGAGCAATAGATCTCCTCAGTGTTGTAATGTGTTTGCATTTCGTTCCAGCACTTTGAGTTTGTTTGTTTTCACATGCAATTCGAATTCACAGTTTGGTAATTTAGTCGTTTTCATGAGCATAGATAGGACTAGTTTATGGTTGAATTGATTTCGGTTGTTTAGTTAGATTAGCAGGTTGATAATACATTGGAGCTCCAGCAAAAAGGTTGAGAAGGTCTCCACTGCCATCTCCGTTTGGAGACTGGAGTGCAGCCTATACCAGCCACAAAAATACGCAGTTCTTCACGTTATACATGCTGCAACATAGTCTCGTTTATGATAGATCTTTCCATGCACTTCACTCTTGCACCATACACCTTCATCACTGCTTCATGCACATTCCTCTACACGCTTTATCTTGCTGTTCATTGAGTTCAGGTAGCTTAGGTTAATGAATTTTCATCTTGGTGACAGTCATAAGCCATTTGTTTCATTCACACTACTTTTCATCATTCTATTACCTCCTTCTTCGTCTTGATCATGCATACAACCACATTCTTGACCTCTGTTACGCTCTGTTATCTTCCAAACTCCTCCACTCCTCACGTAACTTCATTCTTTAGACATTTCGTTGTTATAACCTCCCATCCATCAACCCACTTCATACACTCGTTCTCCATCCTACTTCTGCACTCCTGAGCCATCACCAGCTTTATTCCTACCTTACACATCTCCCCCTACCATTCCATCACTCCCCCATCACTTCAAACACCCACGGTAGGTCATCCTGTAGCAATTTGTAGACTTCCTGTAGAAACCCCTGTGTTTCCTGTAGAATCCCCTGCAGACATCCTGTAGGAGGCCACTCACTCGGTTGCTGAGCCTCTGAACGTGAGGAACCTCTGTGGACTGATGCTAAGGATCTCTGGGGACCTCTCCTAGCCTCCCCAACCTTTCCCAAGCTTTCCTTCCTTCCGCATCACATCTGCACAACCAAACCCTAATAAGCAACAAATCACAATCACTCCATCCACTTAAAGAAAAAATACAAAAATATGTCTTTTAAGCTGCAAGTAGATTAGATTCATGCATTTTCACTTATTAGAAGTAATGGCATCATTGGTAGAAGTTTCCCTCACATTCTTTGCATCATAGACGTTAGACTAGTTAAATTAGGGTTTCCTAGGGTTTCCATGTTTCGATTTGCTTTCAGTTCATTTTTGCCAAGTAGATTAGTCTTCTTTGAGCTAGCTTTCGTCCATCATTGATAAAGCTTCTTCTGTGAGCCTATAGAAGTTGGCTTGAGCCCTAGCGGACTTGTGCCAGCTGACCAAGTGACAGCTGCGACAAGAGCTAGTACTTGTGCATACAGCACCGTCGCTTCCAAGTTTGTACGAACTATCGGGTTGATAAAATTAAGAGACAGGAAGCCCCAGGAGTTGTAGCATTATTGCTACAATACTGGAGCTCACCATCTTTTTGGCGCCGTTGCCGGGGAAGCGTCAGAGTATTAGTAATTGTTGCTTTTCTTCTTCTTTCTTACTCTTACCTTCTGCTAGTAGTTTACTTCATTTCCATTCTGCAAAAGTAGCATAGACATTTCCTGCTTTCATAGCTTAGCATTTCCTGCTTTCATAGACTAGCATTTCCTTTCCGCAATTTCATTTGAGCAAAGTAGATTAGTTCTTTCCTGCTTTCAGTTAATTTTGCATCTTTCATAGTTAGTTGTAGATCAATCTGTCTCAGTTTTGCAGGTACCAAAAGAAAAGCAAAGCAAAAGCAAGCAAAAAGAAAAAGAAAGTCTTTTCCATTTCATGCCTCGTAGGAACCGAGATAGATCAGGCAAATTCCTACCAAACACCCCCACCACATCACTGTGTCACCCTTCTCTCTTCTTTGGTGACAGTGACCCAGAGGAACCTATAGGTGAACAACCTGAGATATCCAAAGACCCTATAGTAGAAGAAGAGTTAGAGACCCATCCATCTGAAGCTATGGCTGACAATAGAAGAGAAGATGAGAGAATAGAAGGTGCCTTCCCCATCCGAGAGACCAATGGAGAGATGAAAATGAAAAACATTAGCCCCTCCGCCTTACCTCACTTCCATGGGTTGACCACTGAAGATCCAGATACCTTCCTGTTTGAGTTTGCTGTCTTTTGTAGAACCTATGACTATACTGAAGATGAGCAAAAGTTGAAACTTTTCCCTTCCACTCTCAAGGATGCAGCACTACGCTGGTTCATGGGTTTACCTGGGAATAGTATCACTACTTGGGCTCAGATGCAGCAAGCTTTCAACACCAAGTACCAGGATTACTGTAGGTCCAAGGAAACAAAGGGGGAAATCTTTCGGATGTCCATGGGAAATGATGAGTCCTTAGAGGATTATGAGGAGAGGTTCCAACTAAGCTATAAGCGGGCCAGGTGCACACTTGACCCTGAATCCCTCAAGTTGTTCCTACTCCGAGGAGTCCCTGAAGACCTCTTAGATACCCTTCACATGTTAGCTAGGGGGGACATTTACCAACTGCCTTATGAGGACATCAAGACTGTGTTTAGAAACCACTCCAGGGCAGCTCGGAAACGAGGTAGAGGAAACCACCTCTCAACTAGTGTCCCTTTCTCCAAACATGAGCTTGCAAACCAATTAGAAGATCTTAAGAGTGAGGTGAGACAAACCATTGCCATGCAGCTTGATACATTCAGGATTCAGCAAAAGAAAGAAGATGCTGAGAGAGCCTTGGCTGTCTTCTGTCCTAGGTGCACAAGGAGGCACCCTAAGAACGAATGTCCATTGCATTCGGTTGAAGTGTGTTTCGTTTGTGAGGAGGACCATCCCACAAATCAGTGTCCAACCTTACCAGGGTTTAAAGCCATGTACCAAGGGACCGAAGCTCCCACAGAGCCTCTTTATTACCTCAACCAAAGGAGGCCACAAGGATCTAGACCTTATCAGCAGGGGATGCAAGGGGCATCTCAAGCTTATTACAACCCCAACCAGTCAACTCCTATGCCTTCCTGGGGTCCCCCTGCTCATCCTTCATGGTCCATGCCTCCTCCATGGTCTTATCCACCTCAGTACCCCACTCAACCTACTTCTCATCCATACCACTCACATACCCAGCCACAGCCCCAATGGAATGCACCTCAGTCGGGGTGGAGGCCCCAATACAACACTCCTCCTGCCATTTTGCCTCCACCACCAGTGCAACCTCAACCATTACCTCCTGCTCCTCCAAGGCAACCTCAAATGCCTGCTCAACCGTACCCGAACCCCAACAATAGACAGGCCCAGCAGGTATACACTGGGGAAACCTCATGCCCTACCTATGCTGTGGAGATCCAGGAGATCAATCTTAGATCTGGAAAGACTCTTCCAGATCGCCAGCCTCCTCCCCCCGAGGATGAGGAAGACCATCAGGAGAGTGAACCAAAGCCTATTCCACCCTTTCTTGAGAGACTAACAGCCACCACACAACCTAACCCAGAAGAAGATGAGCTTTTGGGTGAGCTCAAGCAGTTGTGTGTAAAAATCCCACTTCTCCAA
Source organism: Pinus tabuliformis (assembly GCA_031772625.1). Lineage (NCBI taxonomy): Eukaryota > Viridiplantae > Streptophyta > Pinopsida > Pinales > Pinaceae > Pinus > Pinus tabuliformis. The sequence continues at coordinate 828,657,757 of CM062816.1, forward strand.
GCCATCAAGGATGTGCCAATATATAACAAGCTGGTTAAGGAGAAGTGTTTCAAACACCCAGGCAGACGGAAGAAAGATGCCTCGACTATCAATGTCATAGGACAACTGTCTGACCTTATGCTAGGACAAGTCATCTGCCCAAAGTACCTAGATCCTGGAAGTCCCGTAGTAGATGTTCACATCAATGGCACCATTATCCCCCACACCTTGATTGATCTGGGGGCGGCCATCAATGTGATGACCAGGGACACCATGCTTAAACTCAATCTTCAGGGTTCCTTGAGGAAGACCTCGACAGTACTGCAATTAGCAGATCGCTCCACCGTGACTCCCGAAGGGATTGTGGAGGATGTCATGGTCTCCATTGATTCTTGGGAATACCCTGCAGACTTCCTGGTTCTGCAACCAAAGGCCAAGCTTACTGGATATCCTCTCATTTTGGGAAGGCCTTGGTTAGCTACTGCGGATGCTTACATAAGTTGTCGGGCAGGAAACATGACCATCAAAAATGGTCCCATGTCCAAGAAACTAGTCTTATACCCTCCTGCCCAACCCTCTTTAGAGCATGACTTACCACTCTGGTTGGAGGAAGGAGAAGAAGACGAGGTGTATTCAGCACCTCTGTGTACCCTAGATACCACTAGAAGAAACCCCCCAACCGAGGATGACTTGATCGAGAACTTGATCCAAAACCCACCTTCCAGTGCACTACCCTTAGAGGAATTGGTGGAGGATGCCCAAGCTAGCACCTTAGTGGATCTCTGTACAACCAACCCTGTCACTCCCAGAGTTAAGAATGTGGAGTTCGGCCCTGAGAGAGCATTGAAAATCAGCTCCTCCCTATCTCCTTCTCAGGAAAAGGAGCTGTGTAGCCTGTTGGCCAGCCACCTAGATGCTTTTGCTTGGAGCTATAAGGAGATGAAAGGAGTCCATCCTTCGGTCTGTACCCATCATATATACATCAAGGAGGATTGTAAACCGGTTAGGCAACCTCAGAGGAGAATGAATCCAGCCCTTAAAGACATTGTCAAGGAAGAATTGCAGAAACTGTTAGATGCCGGATTCATCTACCCCATCTCAGATAGTGAATGGGTGTCCCCTCTAGTGTTGGTTCCCAAGAAAAATGGGAAATGGAGAATTTGTGTGGACTACCGAGAACTGAACAAAGCTACCAAGAAGGACCATTTCCCTCTACCTTTCATAGATCAAGTGTTGGATGGACTGGCAGGAAAGAAGTTCTTCTCTTTCCTGGATGGGTTTAGCGGGTACAATCAAATCCAGATCAGCCCGGAAGACCAAGATAAGACCACCTTCACTTGTCCTTGGGGTACCTTTGCCTACCGATTCCTTCCCTTTGGGCTATGCAATGCTCCTGCTACTTTCCAGAGAGCTGTCTTAAGCATCTTCTCGGAGCTGGTCCATGATGCAGTGGAAATGTATATGGATGACTTTACTCCTTATGGGGCCAACTTCCAGGAAGCATTGTCCAACTTGGGAAAAGTCCTAGCCAAATGCATTGAGATGAACTTGTCCCTTAGTCCTGAAAAATGTGAATTCCTAATGACTGAGGGGACCGTGCTAGGCCATACCATTTCTTCCCAAGGATTGCAGGTGGATCTTAACAAAATTGCTCTCATCAAGAGGGTTCCACCTCCTCAAAAGGTAAGGGATGTCCGGAGTTTCTTGGGGTTAGCAGGATACTACCGGAGATTCATTAAAGATTTCAGCAAGCTAGCCTCACCGTTGTTTGGCCTATTGGCAAAAGATGTGGAGTTTAAATGGACTGACGATTGTCAGAGGGCTTTAAATGAGTTAAAGGACAAGTTGGTGTCAGCACCAATCCTGAGAGGTCCAAACTGGGCCCTACCTTTCCACATCCACACTGATGCCTCGAACAAAGCCATAGGTGCAGCTTTAGGACAAGTTGAGCAGAAACTTCCATATGCCATTTACTTTGTTAGCAAAAACTTGTCCAAAGCTGAGCTGAATTACACTGTAACCGAGAAGGAATTCTTGGCTGTGGTCCATGCATTGAACAAGTTCCGACATTATATTACTGGTTACCAGACCTTTGTACATACTGACCATGCTGCTATTAGATATTTGATGAATAAACCAGATGTGAATGCTCGTATTATTAGATGGTTACTTTTATTGCAGCAGTTTGATCTAACCATTGTTGATAAACCAGGTAGAGAAAATGTTGTTGCTGACTTTTTATCTAGATTGGATTTGTCTGCAGATGAAGATGGGACGGTGGATGACCAGATGCCTGATGAGCATCTGTTTTCTATCTCAGTACTCTCTCCATGGTTTGCTGATATAGCAAACTACCTTGTTTCAGCTCAGTTCCCTCCGCACCTCTCTTCAAAAGAGAAGAGCAGAATCATCAGAAAAAGTGCCTCATTTACTTGGATCGGGGGCAACCTGTTCAAGCTTGGCCCCGATCAGATCTTAAGGCGTTGTGTAAGGGAGGAGGAAGTCTTTGATATCCTCCTCACTTGTCATGATGGGCCTTGTGGAGGGCATTTTGCAGCAAAGAGAACTGCCTTCAAGATCCTGCAGGCAGGCTACTATTGGCCCACACTTCATCAAGATGTCAGAAGATATGTCAGTCAGTGTAACCAATGCCAAAGAATGGGGAAACCAACCCAAAGGGATGAGATGCCTCTCCAACCTCAAGTGACTCTTGAGCCATTTGAGAAGTGGGGCATGGACTTTGTGGGTCCAATCAATCCCTCTTCGAGGCAAAGATCCTACATCATTGTGTGTACTGACTACTTGACAAAGTGGGCAGAGACTAAAGCAATCAAAGCAGCAACAGAAGAGAAGGTGGTCGAGTTCTTAAGAGAGAACATCTTCTCCAAGTTTGGCTACCCAAGAGAGCTGGTGACCGATCAAGGGAGCCAGTTCACATCCAACTTGGTTGAAGACTTACTCGCTCATCACAAGATCAAGCATAGGACTTCCACTCCCTATCATCCTCAAGCAAATGGGCAGGTGGAAGTCACCAATAGAGCATTAGAAGGGATCTTGACCAAAGTGGTGAGCAGCAGCAGAAAAGATTGGGCAGATCGCCTGGTTGAGGCCACATGGGCCTACAACACCACTTGGAAGACCACCACCGGTTTCACACCGTATGAGCTGGTCTATGGGAAGAAAGCTTTGTTGTCCATTGAGTTTGAATACAACACCTTGAGGATGGCAGCTCAGCTCGACCTAGATCTCAGCCATGCACAACAAGAGAGGCTGTTGCAGCTGAATGGCCTGGACGAGCACCGCATGCAGGCCCTCCTTCACTCAGAAGTGGTTCAACTTCAGAGGAAGGTGTGGCATGACCAACATCTCCATGACAAGCAATTTCAGCCGGGAGATTGGGCCTTGTTGTATGATTCCAGATACAAAGATTTCAAGGGGAAGTTGAGAACCAGATGGCTAGGACCATATACAGTGGAGAAATGCCATGACAATGGATCTGTCCTCATTCGAACCATTGACGAGGAAGCCATTCCCATGCTTGTCAATGGGCATCGATTGAAGATCTACAGGAGACCTATCTCAAGACAAGAGTTTATCAAAACTATGGAGAAATCTGTATTGGTCATAGAGAAGGGTTCTGCCTCTGCCTCTGGCACACCCTAAAAGAAGATCTGAAAAAAAAAAAAAAAAAAAAAAAGATCCTTTGGGTGAAAACCTCTCTGAGGCGCTCCAGGTAAAGGGAAAAAAAAAAAAATTGAGGCGCTCCTATTGCTTTTTCAAAAAAAAAAAGATCCTTGAGTGAAAACCTCTCTGAGGCGCTCAGGGCAGGTAGCAAGGTAGCAAGGGTGAAATCTCTTTGGGGCGCCCCTGTTATCTTTCCAAAAAATAAAAAATAAAAAAATAAAAAAAAAAATAAGCACAATATGAAAATTGCATGCAGGTTGCAGATGTTCTATGGAGGAGAAGAAGCCTCTCTAATCCGAGCCAAGGGTCCTTATCATGCTGTCAAGGAACCTCATCAGTACCTCCTCCAAGAGCACCCATGTTTTTCAAGGTATGTGCAATTTTATCATGGTTTGAATCTTCTACAGGAAGCTACTGTCTTTCTACAGGAAGGCGCGGATTTTCTACAGGAAGGCGCGGATTTTCTACAGGAAAGTGCAGACTTTCTACAGGAAGGCCGAACTTTCTACAGGAAGCTCTGTGTTCTACAGGAAACTTCCTGTAGAAGTTTGGGACGGCCAAAAATTTGTTTCAAACGGAGATCTAGCAGCTGAGGAATGGGTTGGATGCATGCATGCCACTGTTGGCACCCCTGAACATTGATGTTACCTTGCTCCACCATCCTCGTCGCCATGCAACCAAGATCCCTGCACCAGCAAACCAGATCAATGAGTTCTCATGGTAAAGCCTTTTGTCAAATAAAAACAAGCACCGAGGACTCATACCACATCCATGTCGAGCATCAGAAGCTCCGGGAGCGTGATCAGAAGATTCTATCCATCGTCGTGCAGCATGCACCCAAGGAGGCGAGACTGTTACAAGGCACCCCGCGGGAATCCTGTAACAGTCAAACCTGCATGAGTGGATACCATTCATAGCACCGCACTCTGCAAGCAAAACACGAGCGCAGGCAACCAGAGCATCCACTCCATCGCCAGCATCCTGTAACCATGAGCCTCCGGGACTGTGTAAGCCGCATGCAGCAGGTAGATTCGCTCCCCGTCGTCCAAAAACCGAAAAATCGTGTGCAGCCACGCGCAGGTAAGTGTCTCAACCCTTCCTTCCACCAATTCGCATGAGTATTACTTTGATTTGTTTGCATGGCGTAGAAATGAATGGTTGAGCGGCCGTATGGCCAGTTGACTGGCCACGTCGGCTAGTTATGGTATAGTCGGATGCTTGGGTGGCAGCCACGACAAAGAAAATACGCAGCACGCACGTGAGGATAGTCCCGTCAACCGAGAAACGAGTTTAACCGAAAAGGGCGGCGACAGATCTGTGGGAATGAATGCGGCAGCGAGTGAATATGCAGGTGAATGATGGGTGACGTCGCCCAACGGTCCGGCGGGAACATCTCACCCCCCGCGCCACGAGCTGCGCCGATTCAAAATCTAATCGGCTAGATTATGCGCATGTATTCATCAACCTCCACTTCAAAACTCGAGTGGCTCTTCTGATTTCCTCTGCACGTTGATACGCCGAGCTTTTGGCTACCAGAATGCCGGTGAAACACATCTCGACCGCTGGCCAACTACAGTCCTCCCCGAAGTTTGCACACTGCTCCTACAGGAACAGTTTCTACAGGAACGCAGTCCTACAGGAAGCAGTCTCTACAGGAACGCGGTTCTACAGGAAGGTGAATTCCTCACGTAAGAAAAGGTGGCAAAAAAAAGGTAACCCTGAAACTCCTTCCGCAATTGGCTTTCAAAGGTGGCAAGATCATTATTCACAGTCTGGTCATAAAAATATCGGATTGCTGTGCCTATACTATCGCTTCTACAGGATAGCAGTATAATTAGACTGTGTTTTGTGAATTGTATACATGCTCTGCCTAAAATAGACCGAATCTCCTTTGCATTTGTCACCTTTAGTCAAAACCCCCGTGTTCATCATGCCGGGTGGGTTTATCAGGCGGGAACCCACAGATTCCACTAACTTAAGGAGAAACCCCGCAGTGGTAGAGCTCTTCACCAGAGCACAATGGATGCCTTTTTGTGATAAGCTGCAGGGCTACGATGATGAAGTAGCCGAGGAATTCTTGCAGGCTTTGAAGCCTAAATCCCAGACACTGGCCACAGTAAGCTTCAGAGGTCTAAGCCTCCAACTCACCCCAGAACATATCAGTCGGATCACAGAACTTCCCATGGGTCTGCCGTGGGATAAAGAGGAGAGAAAGCTGAGTCAGCAGGCAAAGAAGGAATTCTTTCCACCCGAGGAAGAATTCTCGGAGGATAAAAACGGGGTGAGAAGAACGAGCCTATCACCACCTTGGAATGAAGTCAGTTTGCAAATCATGAAATATATTACTTGTGAAGGCCGGTTCAGCATCGTGTATGCATATCACTTTCGGCTACTCACTGAGTTGAGGCACCGAATTGACCTTCCTGTAGAGAAAAAACTGAGCATCCCTCATTATCTCCTGCAGTCCCTAATGGAGTGTGCTACAAAGCTAAGAGAGGGCATACCTGATCAGATAGCCCACCATGGGTTAATAAAATTGCTTGTGGAGGATGCACTGCACTCATATAAAGTTCCCCTCTCCTGGGAGTCATTTAGGAATCTAACACGAGATGGGGACATAAAAATGCTAGTCGAAGATAGTGGCTCCTCCAGCAGTGAAGACAAGGAAGCAGTGGCTGAGGAAAAGAAGGACAAAGAAAAGGGTGGCACACCTATCCTGTCAGCAAGGGAAAAGAGGATGAAGAGCAGAATGGACAAAGCAGAGGTGGCCCACGTCAGCCCAAGTACCTCCACAGCACCTGCACCCAAAGCAAAAAGAAAAACTCAAGCAGGCAAGCAAGCGGAAGTGGAGACACCTTTGTCTACAGGAAAGCAAAAATAGGCTTCTACAGGAAGCCCGAAAACACAAACTCAGGCTTCTACAGGAAGCCCAAAAATCATTGAAGAGCAGGCTTCTACAGGAAGCCCGAAAACAAAGACAAAGGCTTCTACAGGAAGCCCGAAGATCAGTGAGAAACAGGCTTCTACAGGAAGCCCAAAAACGAAAACAAAGGCTTCTACAGGAAGCCCAAAAGCAAAGACCAAGGCTTCTACAGGAAGCCCGAAATTGGAAAAAGGGGCTTCTACCAGAGGCCCGAAAGTCATTGAGAAACAGCCTCCTACAGAGAGTCTGAAGACAGAGAAAGAATCTTCTACAGGAGGCCCGGAAGTGGGCAAAGCAGGGTCTTCCACAGGAAGCCCGAAATCTGAAAAGGAGGGGCCCTCTACAAGGAGCTCTGAGAGAGCAAAACGCAAGAAAGAGAAGGCTGGCATTCTCGAAAAGGAGGCAGCAGCGGCGCTGGCTGCCCTCAGCACACCTCCAAAACCGAAGGAGAAAAGGGAGAGGGAGACCCCTCTACCATCTGAAGCCAGGAGAAGCAAGAGGATGACCACGGGCAAGCCACAGCCTCCACCCAGTAGCCAAACCACTTCAGGGGATGTCCCTACTTCACCCAGTGCAAGAACCCCCTCTAAAACATCATCCACCCCCGAAAAGGGGAGCCCAAAAATAACTTCCTGGACACGAAAGATAGGCCAGTCGCCTTCCGAAGCCCGGCTCAAGGAAATAGGAAAGGGGAAGGAAGCATCACCTTCGTCACCACCAGGGGCAGCAAAGGCAGGGCCGCCAAAAGCGGGAAAGGAAGAAGCGCCACCCTCGGCAGAAAAGGCAGAACCACCAAAATCAGGGGAGGAAAAGCATGTTCTGGGCTCTAGTTCTCGGCCAAAGACGAGGAGCCAGGGCAAAGTTGCTCAAGGATGAGCAAATAGTTTAGCTGGGGGGTGATGATGAGCCCCAATTTTTGGTATAATTTGGGCTCATTTGGCCTACTTGTTTTGCTCAAACCATTCACTTTTTACTGCTTATGCATGCATTTCTTAGTTTATTCGTGTTGTTTGTAGGAAGAAGGGTAGACACTTTATCTACGTGACTAATGCATTATGATTTCAGGTTTTTGCATTAAAAGGGAGAAAAGACCACGTGAAAAGGAGACAATGAGGTGGCACTGCTGGTTTTTAGGAGAGGATGTCCACAGTCTTGGGACCCTCCTCGTGATTCACACCATAGCTCCGAGCTCCAATCCATCTCCCCACCGAGCTTAGAAGCAGCCAGCTATTCTACAGGAACAGCAGTTATAACTGTTCTACAGGAACAGCAATTATGACTGTCCTACAGGATCAGCAAGTTAAACTTCAGTTGGACAGCCGAGCTCCTAAAATCAAGGACACCTGTTGGATGATCGTTTTTGCATAAGTATGGAGGCCGTAGCCTTTGATAGGTTGTTGAAACTTTCGCATTACTATTGTAATTTTTGAGCACAGCTCGGTCTTTGTTCCTTTTTGTAAGCCAATTTGGCATGATATCAGATTATGAATAAAGAAGGCAGATTTTGATCTAGTTCTGAGTTTTCTCAAGGAGCTATAGCTCTCAGGTTAGCGCCCAACCTGAGAGCAATAGATCTCCTCAGTGTTGTAATGTGTTTGCATTTCGTTCCAGCACTTTGAGTTTGTTTGTTTTCACATGCAATTCGAATTCACAGTTTGGTAATTTAGTCGTTTTCATGAGCATAGATAGGACTAGTTTATGGTTGAATTGATTTCGGTTGTTTAGTTAGATTAGCAGGTTGATAATACATTGGAGCTCCAACAAAAAGGTTGAGAAGGTCTCCACTGCCATCTCTGTTTGGAGACTGGAGTGCAGCCTATACCAGCCACAAAAATACGCAGTTCTTCACGTTATACATGCTGCAACATAGTCTCGTTTATGATAGATCTTTCCATGCACTTCACTCTTGCACCATACACCTTCATCACTGCTTCATGCACATTCCTCTACACGCTTTATCTTGTTGTTCATTGAGTTCAGGTAGCTTAGGTTAATGAATTTTCATCTTGGTGACAGTCATAAGCCATTTGTTTCATTCACACTGCTTTTCATCATTCTATTACCTCCTTCTTCGTCTTGATCACGCATACAACCACATTCTTGACCTCTGTTACGCTCTGTTATCTTCCAAACTCCTCCACTCCTCACGTAACTTCATTCTTTAGACATTTCGTTGTTATAACCTCCCATCCATCAACCCACTTCATACACTCGTTCTCCATCCTACTTCTCCACTCCTGAGCCATCACCAGCTTTATTCCTACCTTACACATCTCCCCCTACCATTCCATCACTCCCCCATCACTTCAAACACCCACGGTAGGTCATCCTGTAGCAATTTGTAGACTTCCTGTAGAAACCCCTGTGTTTCCTGTAGAATCCCCTGCAGACATCCTGTAGGAGGCCACTCACTCGGTTGCTGAGCCTCTGAACGTGAGGAACCTCTGTGGACTGATGCTAAGGATCTCTGGGGACCTCTCCTAGCCTCCCCAACCTTTCCCAAGCTTTCCTTCCTTCCGCATCACATCTGCACAACCAAACCCTAATAAGCACAAAATCACAATCACTCCATCCACTTAAAGAAAAAATACAAAAATATGTCTTTTAAGCTGCAAGTAGATTAGATTCATGCATTTTCACTTATTAGAAGTAATGGCATCATTGGTAGAAGTTTCCCTCACATTCTTTGCATCATAGAGGTTAGACTAGTTAAATTAGGGTTTCCTAGGGTTTCCATGTTTCGATTTGCTTTCAGTTCATTTTTGCCAAGTAGATTAGTCTTCTTTGAGCTAGCTTTCGTCCATCATTGATAAAGCTTCTTCTGTGAGCCTATAGAAGTTGGCTTGAGCCCTAGCGGACTTGTGCCAGCTGACCAAGTGACAGCTGCGACAAGAGCTAGTACTTGTGCATACAGCACTGTCGCTTCCAAGTTTGTACGAACTACCGGGTTGATAAAATTAAGAGACAGGAAGCCCCAGGAGTTGTAGCATTATTGCTACAATACTGGAGCTCACCACTATTCTCCCATAATTCTTAACAGACTTGCGATAATACCCTGTCAACCTGAGAAATCCTCGCAGATGCTTTATGGGCGTGGGTATTTTCCATTCCTTAATGGCTTTAATTTTGCTAGGGTCTACCTTAACTCCTTCATGGGATACAATATGACCCAGATATTCCACCTCTTGTACTCCAAAGAAACATTTGGATCTTTTTGCATATAATTGTTTCTCCTCCAATAGTTGTAGCACCCTGTCAACATGTTCAACATGATCCTTCCAAGACTTGCTATAGATTAGTATATCATCAAAAAATACTAACACAAATTTTCTAAGGAAGGGTTTGAAAATGGAATTCATCAAACCTTGAAATGTAGAAGGTGCATTGGTAAGGCCAAAAGGCATGACCAAAAATTCATAATGACCCTCATGAGTTATAAATTTTGTTTTCGGAATGTCTTCAGTCTTCATTCTGATTTGATGATATCTTGAACGAAGATCCAACTTGGTGAAGTAAATTGATCCATGCAATTCATCCAGTAATTCATCAATGACGGGAATGGGAAACTTTTCTTTAATAGTGAGCTTGCTGAGCTCCCTATAATCTGGACACATGCACCATGATCCATCCTTCTTATGCACCAATACTACTGGAGCAGAGAAAGAACTTTGACTAGGTTGAATTATACCAGCCACTAGCATTTCTGCAACCATACGTTCAATTTCACTCTTTTGGGCATAGGGATATCTGTATGGCCTGATGTTTGGAGGAACACTTCCTAGAATCAGATGAATAGCATGATCATGATCACGAATAGGTGGGAGACCTTTGGGAGTCTTAAATACCTTGGAATGATTGTCCAAGACTTTTTGGAGATCTGGAGAAATAGATGATTTCGATGTGGAAACATCTAGCGAACATAATTGTGCAATTACACCTATTTGTTCCTTTTTTAGAAGCTTGGTCATACTGTTAGAGCTAATTATCTTTCCCAGTTTCCTTGCAATGCCCCTTAATTCAACTTCCTTTCCTTCCACAGAAAATTTCATGAAAATTTCTTGAAAATTAAAAGCTATTGTACCCAAGGATTGTAGCCATTGGACTCCTAGTAGAACATCAGCACCTCCCATTGGAATGGAAAGCATTGGGATAGTCAATACATATTCTCCCATGGATAGCTTGATATTATGGCACTTTCCAGAGCAATTTTTTGTTCCTCCATTTGCAACCATCACTTGACACTCTGGTGCTGGATATAGGAAGCAATTCAATTCTTTTGCTACCTTACAATAAATAAAATTATGGGTACTTCCTGAATCAATCAACACTATTACCTTTTTCTTCTTGATTTGTCCTTCTATCTTGATGGTTTGAGGAGTGGTAATTCCAGCCAATGCATTACAAGATATGGTCGGATTCATTTCTTCTTTATCTAGGCTTTGTTCCTGGAGTATATCTTCTTCTTTTGACATTTCTTGCTCCTTTTCTTCTTCCTCTTCACAATATATGTAGAATAATTTCTTCAAAGCACACTTATGACCTTTAGTGTATTTGCTATCACAACTGTAACAAATCCCTTTTGCTCTTTTTTCTTCCAATTGTTGTGGTGTCAACCTTATAGGTTGTGGAAGACTAGGGGCAACAACACTTCCATCTTTATAGTTGTGAGTGGTATGCTTCCTGGTTGCCATAATTTTGCTTTCCATTTTTCTTGCTAACCTGAATGCCTTCTCTAATGAATCAAGTTCCCAAAGGCAAACCTCATGTTGGATATTATCCTTTAAAGTCCCTATGAACACATCAATCCTATGCTCCTTTGGAATACTTTTTACCCTTATGTTCAATTTTTGGAACTTCTCAATGTGCTCCATTATTGAACCCTTTTGTTTGAGACTTATCAATTGGCTAACAAAAGTGTTGCTTTTTGTATCCTCGTAATGTGCTGTCAATTCTTCCGTAAAATTGCCCAAGTGATAATTTGTTTACGAGAGCAAATCCATTGATACCATACAAATTGATTTGGTTCCAAATATAAAGTTGAAATACGTACCTTTTGTGTGTTTTTCACATTATTGAGATCGAAAAATTGCTCCATCTTTAATATCCATGTAGCGGGATCCTTGCCTCAAAATTCCTCATATCGATTTTGGGAATATGGTGGGTCTTCAATCCAACATTAGAATCTATGAAATCATGATTATCATTTCTTTTGTTCGCAACATGAGTTTCCTTTACTACCCTTTCACCATTAGTAAGTATTTCTTGTAGAAAATTTGTCAAATCTGTCTTCAAATCTGCCATGCCTATCTTAAAATTTGTGTTCAAATCTATCTTCAAATTGTCCATCTTAGCTTCCATTCCATTTATCTTAGCTTCCACACCATTTATCTTAGCTTCTGTTAGCTTTTGTGAGAGTGACATTTGTTGCACTTGGTCTTGTAATTTTGATATATCATGTAGCATTTCTTCCTCTTCTTCATGAGTCATGCTAGAGATTTCAGGTTGCTTACTAGGTGTTTGCATTTTATTTCCTTGGGGCATTAGTTACCGATAATAATGCCCTACTATGCCCTTTGAATTCCTTCAAAATAATTTTTCAAACCAAGCTTAAGCAAAAATTTAAAAAAATCTACACACCTTTTTTCACTTCGTAGGAGCTCGATATTGCCTCTGATGTATCTATGTAATTTCGAATCATCCAGCTCTAAAATTGTGACATGTAGTAGCCCTCTGTGTTTTATTTCCAATTCCACTAATCTGATCCAAATTGGATTCTCCAAGGAAGAGTTATGCCAAATCTCCCACAGTGACCTGATTATAGACTAGTTCAGTAGAGCGAACTTGTACGACGTGCCACGTGTCCCTGTTTCAACCTTTGGCTCTGAAAAATATATACAAGAAACTGCAGTCCGTCCTCTTTCTGTACCTTCTTATGAAATTTCAATCCAATGCTCAGAGAGAAAGTTATGACTATTTTCCCCAGGTCACCTATTTGGAATGTCATTGAGGAGTTTGCAAAAAGACCAACTTCCTCAGATCATATCTCCACAAATATAGCGCAAAAATCTCTGAAATTCGAACCCGAGGTTCAATGGGATTTCGTCTCAAATGGGTTTTTCTTTTCGCTTCTGAAACGTCACAGAAAAAAAGTTATATCAAAAATTCCACGATGACCTATTTGGAGCAGCGAAACCCTAGAATCCAAAAGCTCTGATACCAAATGTTATGAAACCAACTCACAAAAAGATAGAAAAGATAGATCAACGCCTTAGAATTCAGCCTCTTCGAGGGGGCAACCTCCTTTACATTACACAAATGAATGATTCTTTGATGATTCAAATGACAAAACCTCCTTTCTATATATAAGAGTCTAAGGAGTCATAATATAACCCAGCCAACCTAACAATAATAATATAAAGGCACAAAAATAACAATAGAGGGCTTCTATGGGGCACAATAATAACAATATGGGGACCATAGGGGCACAAAAATATTAATAAGGGATAAAAATACAATAGTAATGGGGTAATCACTAGTATTATAGGGACCTAACACTTTTTTTGATTTGATGGAGATGAATCAGCAAGTCCCTTACTTCTAGTACTTACTGGTAGGGCCTCTTCTTCTTCTTTATTTTCCAAAGTAGTTAGGATGAAATCTCGTAAACCATAAGCTTTTGTTAATTCTTCTTCTTGGGATTCTTCAGCAGATAGAGTTGATTCTTCCTCTTCATCATCTTGATAAGATTCGACATTTGATATAATGGCAGGTGGTTGTGATTGTGTTGGTTGAGTCCTTTTGAAAGGCCAAAAGGGATTTTTAGAGGTTTCAACTACTTGCTTTTTAATTTCTACCATTTCATTAGACATTGTCTTCAGAACCTTTTTTAATCCTTCCAATTCAAAAGGATTCTTGAGAGCTTTCTTCATGGATTCATCCTTAAAAGTAACTTTTTTGGTTTGCTTTCTTTCATCAAGGGTAGTTTTCTTTTCAAGAGCAAGGATTCTCTTTTCTACAGATAGAGCTTCTTTCATGTTATCAAGTAGAAATGTTTTGTTGGCTCTATCTATGAACATAACAATGTTTGAAGGAAGAGCAGAGATATACCATTCAATTTGTACATCAGTCTCTAATATAGGAGTGGATGGGATCTTATTCAACAACTTGTTGAATCTGGAATTAAAATCTTTTATTCTTTTGTTTGGATTGGTCTTAAGATTTGATAAGTAATTATTCAAAGTGACAGTTGTTCGGTTATCACCAAATTTCAACAAAAATTTCTCTTCAAACATATCCCAATTTGTTATTGATCCAAAAGGAAGATAAAAACACTAGGATCTTACGGATCCTTCAAATGTATATGGAAAGAGTTTAACAACACAATCTTGTTCAGAGAATTCATTCAGATTGATGGCTAACATGAAACTATGAAGATGTTCCTCTGCAAGGAGGCCATCATCAGGATTAAACTTAGGAAGCCACCTCTCTGGTTATTTGAGAAGACGATGTATTGGTGGAGCCATATGTACTGCCACATGGTTATTCCATGGTCTTTGGGCCATTATGGGAGTACTAGGAGTAGAAGAAGTAGTAGAATATGAGGGGGATGATGGTGTTTGAGTTGTTGTGGAAGATGTTCCTATAGTACTACTGATTATAGTTGCACTAGATGATTGTGTTTGAGGAATGTGAATGGATGGGATGAGAGGCTGAGTAGAAGAAGGTAAAGAGGTAGAGGAAGTGAAAGGACCAAGAGAAGGAGTAAGAGGGGAAGATGATGATGTAATCTCACTAGCAAAAGAATGAGTTTTTGGGGTAATTTTCCTTCTCTGATGAGTGGTTAATGGAAATTAAAAAGGTTTGAATCCAAGTTTTTCACTCTGGGACCTAGTTAATACACCAAAACACTGTAAGGATGAGGAAACACTTCCTTTGGATATATCGCTTTGGATATTTTTTTTTCAGAAATAGAAATTCCTTCCAATTTTTGGATCAAATATTGAACTTCGGGAGGCGTAGTTGGTATTTGAGAAGAATTTTGGCCAACTAAATTTGGAAGTGTGCTAGGAGTTTTGGTGGCTTTTTGAACAAATTTAGATCTTGGATTAGGAGATTTGAAATGTGACCTGGAAGTTGGTGGTGATTTTGAGGGAGACTGACCCTTAAAGTAACTTTTTGGCTTAATAGTGTATATTCTTTCGAAAGGTCCTCCTTCTAGCGCTAAAAATGTTGAAGGCTCGAAAATCTTTGCCTCAACATCGGGGAAAACCACTCGGTCAGGAACTTAGGGAAGCTACTTTTCCATTTGGAATGGTGGCTCTAACTGGGTTTATGGGACCAATTTCCCTTAATAAAATATATAAAAGCAGATGTGATATATAAGTGTGGGATTGATTATGTAAATGAAACTAAGAAACAAAAATATATAGACTTAAAATATCTATCCTGGGAAATCTTTTTCTGTATATGTGACTTATAAAGATCTCGCATTAAACATGACAATATAGATCATCAAATCCTTTGTGAGGTTAAAACATATAAATATAACTAATTTAATTAAATAGTTAATTAAATTAGTTGTTGAAACACATCACACATATCATATAGCATTGTTCATTCATATACTTAAAAGATTTCAATTAAGCACATCAATAGTGATAAAGTTTAATTTCTTGCAAAAATGTATAGTAACCATTCAAATCATAAACAGAGTATAGTATTCAAATAATAGTACTCGATAATCATTAAATCTGCTCATAAGTGAAATAGTAGTAGTTCATATTTCTATTAAGACTCCTTCAAGGTACATAATTGCAAACCAAAAGCTTTCTCGCAGAAAGTTTGAACCCTTCCTTCATAGCAATGAAGGGGATTTATAGTTCGTAATCAAAACGCAAATCTAAAAAAATTCCATTGAATATTGAAGTCGTTTTAACAAACCGTAAAGAAAAAGACAATAAAAGATTGCAGTTGTCGAATCTCGTATATATATTTCATTTGGCTTTTAATTCAGGTGGATGATGGAGTCGTATACACATCTCTGCTATGAATAACGCATCGTTCAGTGCTGAAAGTAAATGAGTGGTGGTGTTGGAGAGACGTCTCAACATCAACCACTGATTATGTATTTTGACTAGGAAATTCCAATGGCATTCCAAGTCAATCTTTGACAGATTTTTTATTCTCTCAACCTTCTTTTTTGATGATTCTTGTCATGCTTTAGTCACCAATTTTGCATCTGGATTGTAAAGAGAAATATAAGGATAAGTGGAAATTTTCTAACTGAATAATAACTCAAAGTGAATAACCAATTTCATTATGAATCTATGTATTTTATGAACAAAATCTTAAGAAATAGTTTAGCACTTTGAAAATCATAAACTCATTACATTCGAACATCAAATGATACAACGAGGATTCACGTGGGCTTTGGTACACATCATCACATTGGAGGATTTTATCAAAGAAATTTTATAGTTGCATCGTTGGAACATGTGATATTCTCATCCTTTGATAATCTTATAGAATGTAGGGGCTAAAGTTACAAGTGGGAAGAGATATCGGAGATCCTATATCAAAGATTTCATATCAAAGGATTGAAAGGATAATAGTCGATTAGAAAGGTCTAATATAAAATTTGCGACATGAGTAACGGGAAGTGTATTGAAGATTGGAGGATGGAGGATTTCGGAGATCGAAAGTTGGAGGATATTGAAGCATCAGAGTGAAAAGGGATATCAGAGATTAGCAGATGGAGGATATCGAAGATCAGGAGATTAGAGATCAGTGACATAAGCGTCATATTGAAAACATCGGTATTGGAATCTCCGATAGCACGACGTGGAAATCCTGTGGGGTCGGACTTTGTTGTTATATTCGCAAAAGAGCGCTTTTATCACTTTTAGGCTTATACATTAGAAAACTAAATTGGAGAAAGTTTAATTCACAACTTTTTAAAGAGGAAATGTATCCATATTTGAAATACCCCGATAAATTTTCGTCGATAATGGATTTTAAATAAAAGTTAATGTTTGCGAATAGGCGTTATGGACCTAAGCTCCGATATAAAGGTTCTGATAAGGTAGATTTATCATTTTAGTCAAGTTTTTGGAAAAATGAAACTAAAATTATCTTATTTTATTGGAACTTAAAGGATTTTGCCCTAAATTAAAAAGGGTCCCCCATACTTTATTAGTTCTAATATTAACCATAATGGGGCGACTGTTGAGTAATACAACAAGTTCATAACTCTAGTTTCCTATTTCAGAAAGGGGGTGGGGGATGGGGGGCTACTATGATATTCATCCTCTCAGGGTATGTCTATGGGTGTGTCTTGTCAACAAAAGTTCTGTAGGACACAAGGGTGACAATGATTTTTTCTCATGGGAGCAAGGACTCTATAGATGTCATGAATGAGGAACTGGACCAGATATAAAAGAATGATACTTGGGAGCTGACACAAAGACCATCAGAAAAAAAGCATCATAGGCACAAAGTGGGTCTTCAAGAACAAACTAAATGAATAAGGGAAGATTATAAAAAATAAGAAAAATTAGTATGTAAGGGCTATGCACAGGTAGAATGGCTAGACTTTGAAGAAACTTTTGCTCCGGTGGTAATGTTAGAAGCAATCAAAATGTTTCTTTCCTTTGCCTGTCACAAAGACTTCAAAGTATACCAGTGGATGTGAAGTTTTCCTTTATGAATGGAAAGATTGAAGAAGTATATATAAAACAACTTGGCGGCATTGGACACACCATAACATCATCAAACTTATGTCCTGACTAAGCTATTCCAAAATATACGCTCATAGAAAGTTTCTAATCATTGGAGGTTCACTAGTTTTTTGGAAAATATAAAACTCATCCATCATTCGTTATGGTGTTATGGTCACTTGATGAATCCAACATGAACATTCACATGAATTGAGACAACAACCACTATATATATATATATATATATATATATATATATATATATATATATATATATATATATATGTAATTCGTGTCTAGAGCAACATGCATCTAGAGAGGAATAAGCAATCTTGAAAGATTTGTCAAACCATGATTTAGTCTATTACATTTATTGAAGTAAACCTGCATATGCTAGAATGGATTGGACTATATAACGTTACACAGACAAATAATCTTTGAGCTTCTAAATAATAGGATACCATACCTGCCAAGTTAGAAAAAAAGATGCCAAGTCAAAACAACAAGTGTATTTACTTGAAGTATGCATTAATAGAATCTGAAACATTACCTAGCACAACTACGTAACCACAGTCAACAAATCTTTGTGGTATAATTCTCTCTTACATTGTTAGAGAAACAGATGCCAAGTCAGAGCAACATATGCCAAGGAGTTACCAAGGAGTTTGTGAGGTCAAACTTGGTAATATGCATTACAAATTACGATTGTGAACTTAGTAGTATGCATTACAGGTTACAACTATGGACCCAATACTTATTTTGTATTCATTACATAGCTTGATTGGAGCATTTAAACATATATTGTTATGTACCGATACGGGCAGACTAAAGACAAAACATATGTATTTTCCTTTATCAAAAGATAGCCACAACTATGCAGATGCCAAAACATAGAACCTCGGGCTTGAGGGAATTGACGTCAAAGGGGGGGTGTAATAGACCAATGTTTCCATCAATTCCAAAAAGGGGGAGAATGTTAAAGGTTTTAGCATTGATTTCTTATTTGGCATCGATAGGAAGATGGTAAGATTAGCTACAAGGACTTGAGAGAAACTCAGAGATAATGCACTGCTCTTTGAGCTATATTTAATCATGTTGTATACAATATTTATTTGGAAGTGCTAGATTCAATCTTGAATGAAATTAGAAAAAATTGTGACAGATAACAAGGTCAAATGTGAAATTAAATGCTTATAGCAACTTGGGTACTCATTCATTTACAAAGGATCTTGTTGAAGTATTAGATGCCCCTTGAGGAAATTGTAATTTTATGTAATGATATGATAAGCATGACATATGGGTAGGCTCCATTCAAATACAAATATTTTGAATGTTAAATTTCAAATCTTGTGAAGCTTGATATATTTCTTAAGGGTCAATGAGTTGATTCTATGAAAACCTTGGTTACTAAACCCTATGATTAGCAGGAGAAAAATGGAAATATGGCTTCAGAAACAATGTTGGATTCATCATCACCTTCAAGATAAAATGACTTTACATCTTCTCATGATGAGGTCAAGATATTCTGGTAGTTTTTTCACAAACAAAAAAGAGTATGGGAGTGTCGAATAAAGGATTTTAGGTCAATATGACATGTTTTGACAACATTTAAGGTCTAACTTTGAACAATATTTGGCACTTTTATAGAGGGATTATTTTGAGCTTGCTCTGATCAAATCTGAGACTATTTTTTAGGTTTGAATTGACATCACTCCTAGAATAGATTTACTTGGACAAATCTAAAGTGAATTATAGAGCTTTTGAAGTGATCTTGTTAAGAATATTAGTTGTTTTGGACAACCTTGAGAATTCCTTGGTTAAGTGAAATAGATTTAAAGGGAATCTTTGTGCATTATAAGAAACAAACCTCAAAAAAGAGATGATTTGAATATTGACATAACACAGATTTAAGAATAGAGTAAAGAGAATAACTTGTGATCATATGTGTATTCTTACATAAGGAATATTGGAGAGCTGACCTATATCTTGGACAAGGACAAAAGTAAATTTTTCTAATCTTATTTGAAAAATAGAAGTATATCTTTATTAGAGGTAGACTTATGAGCAGACTTATTTGCAAACTTGTTAGAAAATTTGTGAGCTAACACGGTGGAAAATTTAAAGAGAAAAAGTGTATCTTGGTTTGAGGTAGAGTGATTGATGCGCAAACAAACTTAGGTTTAGATGCAGATGTTTTGCAGCAAGAAATGGATCTTCCTAGTCAATTCGAGTGTGAAAGTGTCTTATCTAAGATTGAGAATGCTCCTTAGGTGTTTTCTTGTTTGGTGTAATTTAGAGTCTAGCCATGTGTGACAACCCCTCCCACATTTATCCAATTTCACAACCCTGTCAGGGTAAACATGAGACGAGTGTCACTATGACATGACATAACCTCCCAGTTCTAGTTATGGAATTGGGGTCTACAAACTGACCAAAAACTGACATCTTACAGGGACTAATGATCACCCAAGAGATGAAGAAACACCCTAGGTGGTCAATCCCTGAGTTGGAAACTTGTTTCACTGACCTAGACTCGCAACTGCACCCTTGACACTGCTTCCATGCGGTTATGAGGCTATAAACGCACTCCAAATCTTGTCTCCATGTGGTTATGGCCTAAAATACTTGGTTCTGATCATGCAATCTTGGGATTTGTGCCACCTTTTCAAGCTAGCTTCCAGATCACTGCCCATAATTTCCTGAGACTTTCCCAAATGAAATCAAAGGTACTCACAATGCTACTCAATCAAAACTCAAGTAAGAACTTGACCCAAAGATTCCTAATCCATAATAGACATTTCGTCAAAGACATGGAAAACATAGAAGCTACAGGTCATGAATGCATATATGATCATATTAGTCTGAGAACCATCTAAGAATCACCAAGAAGGCTTATGCCCTCTCCACATAGTTGCATCGACACTTCTTATTCCATACATTCATCAACCACTCAATAACTAAACAATTCATGACAAGAGCCATAGATGGTACACATCATATAACCAACATATAACCAGAAAATAACCAACATAGAAACCATGGCCACTCAGTCACAATATCACCAACATAATCACTACAAATGCTCATAGATCACAATAGGAAAATGTCTCATATTAAAATATGAAAATGCCAACCAAGTCAAGGAATTCCACGTACCATCCGACCATAGATTGGGCTAAACCAAATGTTTGTTTCAACCAATCACTTTTGTGCCATATTCCACGCATGAATATGGGATCTCATGGAATAAACAAAGAAAAAACAAAACCAGTGATTCTAGAGGCCAAAACACCTCAACCACAATGATTCCACCTCTACGGTTGAACATCACTAACATCAAAAAAATCAGTCTCTACCCAAGTTGTTCAAGGTTCAAAGAACTAATAATTCAACCCACAACTTTCCAGGGCACTAGAGTGTTTGTCCAACCCGACTCTAGGGACTAGTAACTCAACCCACCAAGGGCTCCAGAGATTTTGTCCCAACCTAGGCTCCAAGACTAGTAACTCAACCTAAGTTGTTCCAGGGATTCTAGGGCATTTGTTCCAACTCACAATGATAGGGAACGTAAGCACAAATCAAAAAACAACAAGTGGAAAACCCACAACGCCATGGTTATCTAGGAAATGGAAGGCAAGGCTAAAACCACTGTCAATCTATAAAAATCTCCATGCAATGACAACACATAACCAAAATATCACATGCCTATACCATGCATCTAGAAATCAGCAAGGAAATCACACATGCAACCTGTTACTTGCAAAGCAATCCAACTCTATATGTTGATATAATTGTTCCCTTGCGCTTTCATGCTTTCCTTTGCCTTCTTTCTCCAAAATTTACAATCTATGCCAAAGTGATCCAATAATGCTCCAAGAATACTCCAAGTGTGCAAGAGTATGAAAGAATGAGAGAATGAAATGAGAATTCCAAAAATGAATTAACAAAAGGTTGTGAATTGATCCTCATAAGCCTTTTTATAATTGACACCTCTATTTTCTTCATTTTCCTTCATTTTTTCTCTAATTTCCCCTGCATGAAAATCTGTGTCTATTCACCTTCCTTTTCTCCTATTTTCCTTATTTTCATAATTAAAATGCTAATTATTTCCTCTTTGCCAATGCCTTTGCCAATTTCCATATCCATTTATTAATCACAAGTGATGCCCATCACTATGTTTTTCCCACCATTAAGATTGGAATACATGTCCCATGACCTTAGTCTTCTTTTATTTACATAGAAAATCAACTGGAAAACAAATCCTTCCAAAACCTAGAAGTGAACTTGACATCTCTATCTGATATAATCGTGTTAGGAACACCATGTAATCTCACTATCTCCCTGATAAAAATCTAAGCTACCTCACTAGCTAAATTCATAGACTTCACTATAATGAAGTGAGCTACGTTACTTAACTTGTCAACCACAACCATGATGGAATCATGTTGTCTTGATGTCCTCGAAAGACCTGTAATGAATTCCATGGAAATGACCTTTCATTTCCACTCTGGAATTGAAATCGTCTACAATAGACCACCTGGATGCTTACACTCTACCTTTTCTTGTTGATAGTCCAAATGTCTCGCAACAAACTTAACCACTTCTTTCTTCAAGTTCGGCCAATGGTATAGCTTCTTAGTTGTTTTCAATGTCTTCTGATATCTCAGGTGACCTAAATATGGGTTAGAATGAAACTCCCTCAAGATAAGCTTCTTGAGCACATTGTCATCTGACACATAAATCTTATTCCTAGATCTAACCAAGCCATATCCTATGAGATGATAATCCTCATCCCTATCACCTTCACCCTGCTTCTGTAACCTGTGCCTCAACTACTGGTGCCTGTCATCCTATTATCCTTCCTGCAAGATCCTCTCCTGCAAGTATGTCCCATAAGAACTCATTTTTTCAATGTGATTCACCTACACTCTTCTACTAAGAGCATCTGCAACCATGTTCTCTTTACCCTTAATAAACCTGATCTCGAAATCAAACTCACTGATAGTAGCTAACCATTTAGCTTTCCTGACATTCAAATTGGGTTTATCAAATAAGTACCTCAACCCACTGTGATCACTCATTAAGACAAACCTCCTACTAAGAAGATAATGCCTCCACATCTTCAATGCATGATTCATAGCTCCTAACTCGTGATCATGATTCACATAGTTCTACTCGTGCTCATTCAATTTCCTTGAATCATAGCATACCACTTGTCCTTCCTGCATTAGGAATCCACCAAGTCCTCTCTTGAAAGAATTTGTACATGCCACAAACTCTTTAGCTGGATCTGCAATCTTCAAAACTATAAAATTTGTAAGAAAATGCTTCAACTACTCAAAACTAGTTGCACACTCCTCAGTCCATTCAAAATTCTTCCCTTTTTGCTGCAAAGATGTAATAAGATAGGAAATACATGAGAATTTCCTAATGAACCTCCTATAATAATATGCTAACCCCATGAATGATCTAACCTCATCCACATTCTTATGAGCTGCCCACTCCATGATACCTCTGATCATTTCTGGGTCCACTTTTATACCTTCCTTGGAAACTACATGTCCCAAGTAATGAACTTATGTCTGAAAGAAATTGTATTTATTAAGCTTGGTATACAACTGATGCTCTCCCAAAAATCTTAACATTGTTGCTAGGTGATCTGCATGCTCTTCCTCATTCTTAGAATATATCAATATATCATCAATGAACACTAACACAAACTTGTCCAAATAAGGACGCAACATACTATTAATCAAACACATGAAAGTAGTTGGAGCATTAGTAAGACCAAAATAAAATACCACAAACTCATAATTCCCATACTTGGTAGGGAATGTGGTCTTGTAGATTTCCGCTTCTTTCATGCGTACCTAATGATATTATGATCTCAAGTCAATATTCGAGAACATTGTTTCTCCCTTCAACTGATCAAATAAGTCATCAATCCATGGCAAAGGATACATGTTCTTGATCATCACCTTGTTCAACTACCTGTAGTCAATGCATAACCTGAGAGTGCCATCCTTATTCTTTACAAACAACACTGGTGCACCCCAAGGTGACACACTTGGCCTAATGTATCCCTTATCAAACATTTCCTTAAGCTGCAAATTCAATTCCACCAACTCTAGAGTGCTCATCCTGTAAGGTGCCTTTGATGTTAGTGTTGCTCCTGGCATCAACTTAATATAAAAAGCCACTTCCCTGTGAGACGGTAACTTTGAAATCTCTGCTGGAAATACATCATGAAATCGTTGCAAAAATGGATATCTCTTCAAGACTTTAGCATCCTCAACATCCTTTCCTTTGTCAGTAGAAATATGAACTACAAATAATACACACCATTTCCTAGTATTGCACTTTTCCTGCATAGTTGTAAACCATTCTCATTGATGTAGGCTTCTTTTGTCCCTACAAGATTCTCCTCTCTCCATCATCATATAGGCACTCAATAGCCTTATCATAACAATCTACCTTAGTTATGTGAATGTACAACCAATACATACCGAACAACATATTGTATGAACCCAAAGGAAGCACATTTAGACGTGCTGAAGTAGACATACCATTCAACTCAAATGCATAAGATATCGCCCAATGATGAACTCTTTTCTTGGTACATGTATCCAACGGCACTAACCAAGACTCTGCATGCACTTCTTTATTCAAGCAACACTTATCCACCAGGTCAGGACTAATATCACTATAGTTAGATTCAGGGTCAATCAAAATAGAAACAACTTGATCACAAAGCTTACATTACATCTCGATAATAGATGCCTAATGATAAATCTACTTATTATCCAATGTTGCATAAATCCGAGGAATACTCTGTCCAACATCCCCAACTATCTGTGCCTCTCGAGCACCATAAATTTGATGTCTTCCACCCTGATTTTGTGGACAATCTCTCTTGCGATGATCCTTGCCACAAGTTCAACATTGCAAAGGCTTCGTGACATCACTCTTGTTCTGCTCCTCAGACGGAAATCCTTGTCTTCTGTTAACTACATTGAAATTCTTGTACGATGCTACATTCTCCTTGTTACCTGCATCTTGAGGTCTTCCTCACTTCTTATCCCAGCTTCCTTTAGTCTTATCATTACCTTTCCAACCCTGCTTAGCTCCTACTTACACCTAGATTGTTCATAACAATGTTTCAACTTCCCAATGACTTCCTCCAATGATCAAGGTTCATCATACTCAATCCGATCCTTGAATGCTAATGGAAATCCACTAACAAATCTTCTAACCTTCATCTTCCCATCCTTAAGATATGGTACAAACCTCAACAACTCCAGAAACTTAGTCATGTATTCTTCGTCTGTCATAGATCTCATCTTCAATTCGTAGAATTCCTTAGCTTTATTGTCATAGTATCTCTTTGACAAATACTTCCTTTTGAAAAGTATCTTAAACTCATGCCAACTCAACTTCTCTATCCTGATGCTTCTGACACGCTTCACATCTTCCCACTAGATGTCCACTTTTCCTTTGAGACTGAAAATAGCTATCATGGCTTTCATATTCTTTGTATAATCATGCATCTTGAAAAAATTATTCATCCCAAGCAGCCATGCTTCTGCATCTTTCGGTTTCTTCAACTCTCCATCAAATGTAGGAGACTTGGATTTCTTGAACTCATCTAGCAAGTACTACTTCGCACTCCTCCTATAAGTATGATAACGGTGATGACCATGATATCTATCTGAACCAAAACTAGAATAGAACCCATAACCACTGCCTCTCTTATCAAGTGTATCCATCCATCTGCCACCTTTGATCGTGTCATCCTTGTGTGACATGTGTCCTCCATGAGACCTACTACCATATGTCCCATTAGTCCTTTCTTCTTATCCATAACTGATATGTGGTTGTCCTTGTCTTTGCAAATCCGATAAACTTTGAAGGATCACCTCATTAACCTCTACTTTTTTTTCTTGAGCCCTGGAAAGTCTTTCCTATGACTAAATTATCCTGTAATTATCTGCCTCACAACTTTTGATTTATGCCTTTAAACTCCTTAAGATATTTGCTATAAATAATACTTGACAAAATTTATATAACCTTTTATTTTTTAAATAGTTTCTCATTACTTAAATTTAATGATCCCAACAATAATGAGTACCAACTATTTAATAAATATTGTTTTATGAAAATAATACCTTTACATTAATTAACCATACCAACTGCTTAGTAAAATTTATTAAAAAACATAACCTTCTATATCAATCATTCAACTTCTACATATTCCATAATAGGAAATTACAACACAATAGTTTCTCATTACTTAAATTTAATGATCCCAACATTAATGAGTACCAAGTATTTAATAAATATTATTTTATGAAAATAATCTCTTTACATTAATTAATCATACCAACTACTTAGTAAAATTTATTAAAAAAACATAACCTTGTATATCAATCATTCAACTTCTACATATCCCATAATAGGAAATTACAACACAATAGTTTCTCATTACTTAAATTTAATGATCCCAACATTAATGAGTACCAACTATTTAATAAATATTATTTTATGAAAATAATCCCTTTACATTAATTAATCATACCAACTAGTTTGTAAAATTTATGAAAAAACATAACCTTGTATATCAATAATTCAACTTTTACATATCCTATTATAGGAAATTACAACACAATCTTCATAGAAAAACATTGAAATGTATATATATATATTTGTGTGTGTGTGTAATGCTTTTAGGTGGGCTCACCCAAAAAGGCCACACATCTAGCTGACCTAATCATCGAAAACTTGACTCAAAAGAAACCCAGAAAATTGAACCCACACCTCGTGACAAAAAGCTAATAAAAAAGCAATAACTTTGTAAGTAAAACTTCAACCCACTAAACTACTATTGAAAAACATACCATCTATAAAAATTAATAAAATTCGATCAAATAAAATATACCATCTATAAAAATTAATTAAAAAAATCAAAGAAATTTATTTCCTTTCACATGTGTCGAAAGCTTTAGACAAATGTGGGATGAAATTATTATAAATAGACCTGTAATATAAGGAAGATATTTAAGAGCATAACATCCCATTCATTCACTTTAGGAAATGGGGCCTTGTCTTGTTTGCAACTCATTCCCCACCAAACAATGGAATGACTCTCTATCTCATTCATAGAATGAAATGATTTATAGGGCATTATATCTTCCTTTTAATCAAATCCGGGGCCTCCTTAGTGAAGTAAGCACGTCCATCCGTCCTTATAACAAGGGACAATGTGTCTCGCTCACAAATGTATTACTAATCATGAAGTGGTCCACCAAACAGCGGGTCCTATGTGAATGCCACATGTAATAACGATGTGGCACCTAATGCTCGTTTTCAATATTTGTTTTTTCAATGGCCAGTCCTCTTAAATTACTTACCCAACAAGACTCTTCTATTTCCCATTATTTTTTTTAAAAGTAAGCTATACATATAAACATAAATAGAGGAATTACTTATTAGGTATAGATTAATTAGTTTATGTGGGTTTAGTTTTTACTAAGTTATTGGTTCAAATTTTATGGGAGAAGTCTAGAGTAGGAGCTTATTTTTAGAAAAATTAAACTATTCTAACAGGTGTCCAATCTCAACCAAGTTTCGCACAATTCTAATAATAAAATTCCAACCAAAATCAATGAAACCACTTTCTTCCACAATTTCAAAATAATCTAAATCCAATCTTTCATAACTATCTAAATCACAAAAAACCCACAAATCTTAAAACTACCTCACCTTAATTTTGGATGATTTCCTTTGAGAATATATTTCATGAACCCAGTGATATCACTATCCATTTCCAACATAATAAATCATTACAATCGATACCAGTGACACAAAGGATTATTGTTATTTAGGCAATCTATAGAATCATTGAGAAATAATGGTCCCCCAAATTTCGACCATAAAATATTTGAGTAATCATTTTATATGAGCCAATTGGGTAGCATAGGGAAATGGGTAAATATTTTTTACTCGTTTTATATGAGCAAATTGGATAGCATATGGAAATTAGTAAAAGAACTAATAAATATGGTCCCCCAAATTTCATCCATAAAATATTTTTGAGTAGTCATTTTATATAATCAAGTTGGGTAGCATGTGGAATTGGGTAAAAAACTATTAAAATTGGCTGGTTTGAAATATTTTTCTAATAAATATGATTTTATTAACTAACCAGATAAGTACTTTTTAGCAACCAAATGTTAACTGCCCCCTTCAAGTTTCCAAGGAACAAACCATAAATATTTTTATTTACATAAACTCATAGATATCTCTTCAAGTTTCCAAGGAACAAACCATAGACGTTTATACTTACTTTAACTCCTAAATATCTAATTAATAATAAAATTAGTCCATTACTATTTTTCTCTTTTACTTCAAACATGTAATAAAAATTTACATCAAATTTCACTTTTTTAGGAAAGGAAAATGATAAATCTTTAGATTTATTAATTATTTATGAAGGCTAATAAAGTTTATACAATTTTAAGTTTTACATAATCTACAAGTGTTGTGATTTACAATTGTGAATATTTAATGGTTTTTATATTATTAATATTAAAAAAGGATGGATTTAAATTATTATTGAAATTGAGAATTTAATTATTATTATTTCTTTTGCATTTAAAAATTAAAGTTATCTTAATTTTTGTTTATTTTTATTTATTTAAAATTTTTATATAACATTATATCACTCACATAGTTAATAATGTGACACTCATATAATCTTAACATCATATTGGTATATTTGTCAATTTAAATGTCATTTAATGAAATAATATATTTTTTCTTCTCAAATCCCCAATTAAAATAATGTTTTATGAGCATTATTGATTTAAAATAATGTTTTATGAGTATCATTGATTTAAGGATTGACATGTTGATTGTTACCCATCGTAAATATATGCTATTCTCATAATCTTTTTTTTCTTCATTTAATTTTTTTTAAATACATATTTTGAAGAAACTTACTTGATACACATTCTCATTTTAAAGATTGTATCTAGGGTAAATTGGATTTTCTATAAGTTTGAGTCTTTGTTAATACATAGCCCAAAGCCATTGCAATAATATACATGTTAAGAAGTCAGCATGTCACTTATGAGATTTGAAGTTAAGTGGGGAAGATAACACTCATCCCAATCACTTGAGTTAGATCTAATTGACGCGTCTCTCTTACCTAGAATCTGCCCAGATGAGTAGTTTTTTTTCCTTTGTTTGGAATAGAAAACTTTATCTAAGGGAACATTTCAAACATGTATGATCTTAGATTATATCTAAATATGAACTTGCACAAAATAAGCAATACCAACATAACAAAATCTAAAGTTTTGAATATTGTGATGAGAATTATAATGCTAATTATTTAGGATTTTGCATTCATAGGAAATCTTCACTTTTCTTTTCGCTAAATCAATAATATGCCCTTTTCTTGTTTCTATACATATTTATTTATCAAACTCTTCCACTTTATTAGTAGTATTCCCCACAACATTGATATTTGTTTGATGATGTTTAGCCTTGTCAATCTTTTGAGAATGCCTCCAAAGTTTTATTTTCTTATTCCTCATCTCGTTGAGCCCAAGGTCCATGAGATTTGTCATCTATAGCTTTGAATACTTGAAGTAATTTTTTTTATGCTTAGGCATGAAGCTTAAGCAATCTATAGACAAAGTCGTATATATTTGTTGTTAGCTTTAGATTGATGTAGTAGGGATTATGCTCTAACATGTACTCTAGTAAAAAAAAATCAGCGTACTCTATTTAAGAGATAAAAAGTAAACAATCATTATTCTTGGTGGTCTTGAGTAACAATTTCATTTAACTTTATTTATATGGACTTTAGAAATATCTAAATCAAAGACATGTTATCCTATATAATAATCCATTGATATAATTATATTCAATTTGTATTTCTTTTTTCTAATTTGATGTTCTGTTAGGTCCCTATAATACTAGTGATTCCCCCATTACTATTGTCATTGTAGCCCTTATTGTTATTATTGTAGCCCTTATTGTTATTATTGTGCCCCTATTGTCCCCATATTGTTATTAGTGTGCTCCATAGAAACCCACTATTGTTATTGTTGTGCCCTTATTTTATTACTGTTATGTCGGCTTGATTATATTGTGACCCCTTAGACTCCTATATATAGAAGAGAGGTTTAGTCATTTGTATCATCCAAGAATTGTTCATTTGTGTAATGTAAAGGAGGTTTCCCCTTGAAGAGGCTGAATTCTAAGGCATTGATCTATCTTTTCTATCTTTTTGTGAGCTGGTTTCACAACATTTGGTATCAGAGCTTTGGATTTTGGGGTTTCGCTGCTCCAAACAGGTCATCGTGGCATTTTCACTATAACGTTTTTTCTGCAACGTTTCAGAAGCTAAAAAAAACTTTGAGTTGAAATCGTTATGAACTTCGGGGTCTGAATTTCAGAGCTTATCTCACCATATTTTCGGAGATATGATTTGAGGAAGTTAGGATTTTTGCAGACTCCCGAATTACATTCCAAACAAGTGACCTAGGTAAAATCGTCATAACTTTTGTTCTGAGCATTAGATTGAAATTTCGTAAGAAGTTTCAGAAAGAGGACAACCTATAGCTTTTTGTATATCAGTTTTAGGTACTAAGGTTGAAACAGTGACACGTGGCACTTTGTACAAGTTCGCTTTACTGAACTAGTCTATAATCAGGCCACCGTGAGAGATTTGGCATAACTCTTCATTGGAGAATCCAATATTGATCAAACTTCCGGTGTTAGAAAGAGGACACAGAGGGCTACTGCAGGATGTGATTTCAGATTTCAAGATCCGCAGTTACAGAGATACAACAGATTCAATATCAAACTCTTACACAGTGAAAAAAAAGGTGTAGTTTTTTTTAAATTTTGCATAAGATTGGTTTGAAAAATTAGTTTGAAGGAATTCAAAGGGAATAGTGAAGAATTATTAGCATTAATTAATGCCCCGAAGAAAGAAAATGGAAACACCTAGTAAGCAACCTGAAAGCTCTAGCATGACTCGTGAAGAAGAGGAAGAAATGCAACATGATATATCAAAATTACAAGACCAAGTACAACAAAGTTCACTCTCACAAAAGGTAACTGAAGCCAAGATGAATGGCGTGGAAGCTAATATGAATGGCGTGCAAGTTAATATAGATGGCGTGCAAGCTAAGATGGATGGAATGGAAGCTAAGATGAATGGCATGGACGCTAAGATGGAAGAATTGAAAATAAATTTGAATAAGTTGCTACAAGAAATGGTTACTAATGGTGAAAGGGTAGTAAAGGAAACTCGTGATGAGAACAAAAGAAATGTTAATCATGATTTCATAGACTCTAATGTTGGATTGAAGACCCACCATGTTCCAAAAATCAATATGAGGAAGTTTGATGGCAAGGATCCTGAAACATCGATACTACAGATGGAGCAATTTTTCGATCTCCATAATGTGCAAAACACCCAAAAGGTACGTATTGCAACTTTATATTTGGAACAAAATCAGTTTGTATGGTATCGATGACTTTGCTCTTGTAAACAAAATGTCACTTGGGCAATTTTTACGAAAGAAATGATAGCACATTATGAGGATACAAAAAGAAACACTTTTTTTAGCCAATTGATAAATCTTAAACAAAAGGGTTCAATGATGGATCACATTGAGGACTTCCAAAAATTGAACATAAGGGTAAAAGATATTCCAGAGGAACATATGATTGATGTGTTCATAGGGACTTTAAAGGATAATATCCAACATGAGGTTCGCCTTTGGGAACCTGATTCATTGGAGAAGGCATTCAAGTTAGCAAGAAAAATGGAAAGCAAAATTATGGCAACCAAAAAGCCTACCACTCACAACTATAAAGATGGAAGTGTTGTTGCCCCTAACCTTCCACAACCTACAAGGTTGACACCACAACAATTGGAAGAAAAAAGAGAAAAATGGCTTTGTTACAGTTGTGATAGCAAATACACTAAAGGTCATAAGTGTGCTGAGAAGAAATTATTCTACATAGATTGTGAAGAGGAGGAAGAAAAGGAACAAGAAATGTCAAAAGAAGAGGATATACTCCAGGAGAAAACCCTAGATAAAGAAGAAATGAATCCGACCATATCTTGTAATGCATTGGCTGGAATTACCACTCCTCAAACTATCAAGATAGAAGGACATATCAAGAAGAAAAAGGTAATAGTGTTGATTGATTTAGGAAGTACCCATAATTTTATTCATTATAAGATAGCCAAGGAATTGAATTGCTTCCTATATCCAACACCATGTCAAGTGATGATTGTAAGTGGAGGAACCATAAATTGCTCTAGAAAGTGTCATAATATCAAGCTATCCATGGGAGAATATGTATTGAATAGCCCAATGCTTTCCATTCCAATGGGTGGTGCTGATGTTGTACAAGAAGTCCAATGGATACAATCCTTGGGTATAATAGCTTTTAATGTTCAAGAAATTTTCATGAAATTTTGTGCGGAAGGAAAGGAAGTTGAATTAAGGGGTATT
Source organism: Pinus tabuliformis (assembly GCA_031772625.1). Lineage (NCBI taxonomy): Eukaryota > Viridiplantae > Streptophyta > Pinopsida > Pinales > Pinaceae > Pinus > Pinus tabuliformis. The sequence continues at coordinate 828,689,601 of CM062816.1, forward strand.
GCAGGGAAACCGGGAAAGATAATCAACTCTAACGGTATGACAAAGCTTCTAAATAAGGAACAACGAGGCGTAATTGCACACTTATGTTCGCTAGAGGTTCCCACATTGAAATCATCTATTTCTCTAGAGCTCCAAAAGTCTTGGACAAACATTCCAAGGTATTTAAGACTCCCAAAGGCCTCCCACCTATTCGTGATCATGATCATGCTATTCATTTGATTCCAGGAAGTGTTCCTCCAAACATCTGGCTGTACAGATATCCATATGCCCAAAAGAGTGAAATTGAATGTATGGTTGCAGAAATGCTAGAGGATGGTATAATTCAACCTAGTCAAAGTTCTTTCTCTACTCTAGTGGTATTGGTGCACAAGAAGGATGGATCATGGTGCATGTGTCCGGATTACAGGGAGCTCAACATGCTCACTATTAAAGATAAATTTCCCATTCCTATCATTGATGAATTATTAGATGAAATGCATGGACCAATTTACTTCACCAAGTTGGATCTTCGTTCAGGATATCATCAAATCAGAATGAAGACTGAAGACATTCTGAAAGCAGCATTTAGAACTCATGAGGGTCATTATGAATTTTTGGTCATGCCTTTTGGCCTTACCAATGCACCTTCGGCATTTCAAGGTTTGATGAATTCCATTTTCAAACCCTTCCTTAGAAAATTTGTGTTAGTATTTTTTGATGATATACTTATCTACAACAAGTCTTGGAAGGATCATGTTCAACATGTTGACAGGGTGCTCAAACTATTGGAGGAGAAACATTTATATGCAAAAAGCTCCAAATGTTTCTTTGGAGTACAAGAGGTGGAATATTTGGGGCATATTGTATCTCATGAAGGTGTTAAGGTAGACCCTAACAAAATTAAAGCCATTAAGGAATGGAAAATCCCCACATCCATAAAGCATCTGCAAGGATTTATCAGGTTGGCAGGGTATTATCGCAAGTTTGTTAAGAATTATGGGAGAATAGCAGCACCTCTAACAACATTATTAAAGAAATATGCATTTTCATGGACTCCAGAAGCAACAAAGGCCTTCGAACATCTTAAAGAGGCAACGTGCCAAGCACCAGTCTTAGCTATGCCGAACTTTACAAAAACCTTTATTGTCGAATATGATGCTTCAGGAAATGGAATTGGTGTTGTTTTAATGCAAGTTGAAAGACCCATTGCTTTTGAGATTTGTTCAATCAAAGGAAATTATCTACACAAAGATACTTAAGAGAAGGAAATGTTGGCAATACTACATGCACTTAAGAAATGACGACCCTACCTAATGGGAAGACACTTCAAGGTAAAAACGGATCATGGTAGTCTTAAATACTTTTTATAACAAAGATTATCCTCTGAAGAGCCAAAAAAATGGGCCATAAATATGTTGGGCTATGACTTTGAAATCATCTACAAAAAAGGGAAGCAAAATGTTGTGGCAGATGCACTCTCAAGAAAGGATGAGGATGTGGAAGCATTGTTGTGCACCATTTCTATTATCCAACCATATTGGATAAATGAAGCAAGGGATGAATGGAAGAATGACGAAGTGGTGTGGGCACTCATTCAAAAGTTACAACAAGATCCCAGTACATCTAACACACTTAGCTGGAAAAATGATTCGTTATGGTACAAATATTGCTTATACCTATGTAAGAATTCCCAATTCAAACAAAAGATTCTTATGAAATTGCACACTTCTCCCTTAGGAGGGCACTTAGGATTTTTAAAAATTTACCACAGGGTTAAGAAGGAATTTTTTTGGGATGGCCTTAAATCGGATATTCAAAAGTTTGTGAAGGAATGTTTGGTTTGCCAACAAAATAAATTTGAAACAATTATGACCCCAGGACTATTACAACCTTTATCCATTCCAAGCCAACGTTGGGAGGAGGTTTCAATGGATTTTATCACAGGTTTACCCTAGTCTGAAGGAAAGAGTGTCATCATGGTGGTAGTTGACAGACTTACCAAGTATGCACACTTTTGTGCATTATCACATCCATTTAAAGTCAATACAGTTTCTACTGCATTTATGGAAACAATTCAAAAGATACATGGAAACCCAAAGATTATTGTAAGCAATAGAGATCCCATTTTACTGGAAATTTTTGGACAAAATTATTTTCTTGTCTTGGTACTTAGTTAGCTCATAACTCATCTTATCATCCTCAATCTGATGGGAAAACTGAGATAGTAAACAAATGTTGGAAGGATATCTTTGTTGTTTTGTATATGATAAATAGACACAATGGGTCCAATGGTTGCCTCTGGCTGAATGGTGGTATAACACTTCCTTCCATACTGCAGCAAAAATGAACCCATTTATGACACTTTATGGATATCATCCAACATCCATCACATCATATTTAAGAGAAAATTCTAAGGTTCAAGCAGTGGAACATCACATCGAGCATCAACAACAAGTTCTCCAACTCTTAAAGGATAACCTCACGTTGGCACAGAATAGAATGAAACAACAAGCATATCAACATCGCAGTGAAAGACGTTTTGATGTAGGTGACCGGGTATTCCTACAACTACAACATATAAACAATTGTCCCTCAAGCAAGCTAAGAAGGATAATAAATTATCACCAAAGTATTATGGTCCATACAAGGTGTTGCAAAATATTGGTACTATGGCATAAAAATTGGAGCTTCCTGCAGCTTCCCGAGTGCACTCAGTTTTCCATGTTTCATGTTTAAAGAAGGTTATAAGTGATAATCTCCCAGTTCAAACAATATTTCCATAACTTGACGAGGAAGGAAAAATCATATCGGAACCGAAAGCAGTCACAGGAACAAAACTCGATAGCTACGATATCGATCAATTTCGGAGTATCTCATCAAGTGGAAGAACTTATCCGTTGAAGATTCTACATGGGAGGATGAGAATTTTATATAGAAGCTCTGGAACTACTCAGGCATTGAGTACATTGGTTTTCGGAAGGAGAGGATCATGTTAGGTCCCTATAATACTAGTGATTCCCCCATTACTATTGTCATTGTAGCCCTTATTGTTATTATTGTGCCCCTATTGTCCCCATATTGTTATTAGTGTGCCCCACAGAAACCCACTATTGTTATTGTTGTGCCCTTATGTTATTATTGTTATGTCGGCTTGATTATATTGTGACCCCTTAGACTCCTATATATAGAAGGGAGGTTTAGTCATTTGTATCATCCAAGAATTGTTTATTTGTGTAATGTAAAGGAGGTTGCCCCCTTGAAGAGGCTGAATTCTAAGGTGTTGATCTATCTTTTCTATGTTTTTGTGCGTTGGTTTCATAACATGTTCAAGTATCATGTAAAATAGCCTAATTAGAAATTTAAAGAGCACTAAATACCATGTTGGAGTATGATTTGTAATAATCTCAACATATGAATCCAATATACAATGTTTAACCATCATATGGGCACATATAACATGTCCTATTTTATATGGATGTTGGAAAAAATACTAATTGTGTTAAAATATTTACTTTATGATTTTAACACTTTGAAATTCCTCAAGATAAATTTATATTTTTTATACAAATTTTTAATTTATATTCCATCTAAAAACTAGATTTTTTCCAGAATATATATATCCAATATTAAAATATACATTGGGAAGACCTTGTAGGTTTGATCAAAAAACAAAATTAGAAACTCTCAAAAGACTCTAGAACCTCTTAGGCTATCTAAAAAAACTCTTTGCATGGCTATCGAAAAAAGTTAACACGAGTATGTATTTACTTAGATTAACTCAAAAGAGTTTTTGTATCATTTCAAAATTTAATAATGAAATTAGGTAATTGTCCCCTCCAACGCTTGATCATCTAGGGTTTTTTCTATCTCCAAGGTGTCCAAATGAACCTATAATGCCTCTTTGGATAGGCTATATTTCATAGCATTCAACTCCCTTAAGATGTGTTTGGTTTCAAACCATTTTAACTTTCTTGCTTCACTTCTGATTTCCTGAAGGATATGGTAAAGATGAGGACCATCCCAATTTTGATCCTATTGAACATCCAGTCAACCACTAGTTGGGATTCCCAAAATATTTGTAATTTCCTCACCCCAAAATAATTTTCCATGCACAAAAGAACCCACAAATCCAAGAGATTTGCCTTTGTGTTTGTGCCACTACTTGGACAAACAAATATGTTTGACTAGATGTTTGTTGGGGTAAAGGATTGCACCGTCCCCACAAATTGGTGGGTAACATTGTTTCCCCCATTAAAGTATCCCCAAGGCATTTATTCCTTTACTGGAGGCATAATAGGAACCCTGGTATTCTTTTTTCTTGGATCCACTTTGTGAGCATTGACTGTAGACTCTATAATAGCCATTACCACTTCAACAATATTAGGTTTGCCTTGAAAAATAACCATGTTTCTAGCCCAGTAGATAGTATGAACTCAAGCAATCGAGAGAGCAGGAAAATATTGAATTGATTAGTCTGAAATCGAATCTTTAACATGTTTTTCAACTGAAAATTTGTCTCAAGGAATGGAGGATGGAGCATACTTCGAAACAACGACTAACCAACCCTATTGAGAAAAGAGACAATTCACAAATAGGTGGTTAATCAATTCTTCTTCTGATCTGCACAAAGAGCATCGATTAGGGCTGATCCAACCTCTTTTTAATTCACTATCCCATGTAAACAAGTTGTTGGAGAGAGCACCCCAAAGGGCCAACTTTCATTTCAATGGGTCTTTATTATTCCATAATAAATTTGTAGTAGATTCAATCAACTAATAAAACACACATAAAAAATACCAAAAAACATACAAATTAAACATGGCGGAAAAGGCCTCAGCGTCACTATATTCCTCTCATGATGCAATCCAATGTACAAATAATGATAATAATACAAATAAATACATGAGGAAGTTTGTCTCAAGATAGTACGTCTATCTTGAACACTATGGTTGAGCAAATTTCTCAACCAAACACTTATCTAGGAGCCTAACTAGTTGGAGGGAATCTCTCAACCAACTATGCCTAAACTGACTCCTAACAATGACAAACAAACTCAATCTAAAAATTTAGGATTAAATCCAACTTTTTTTATTTTAATTAATTTAATTGTTTTTGACTTATAATTGTTTTCATCACATGAGAGTGAGGCTAATATTCCCCCCTTCAATGATAAGTCCAAAATAAGAACCAGAAACCATATTCCAAGTTCTCATGTTGATCCTCAAAAACGCTGCCTGAAAAACCGCCAAAGTTGGATGCTGAAGAAACTGCAATATGAAGAGACCATAAGTCAGCTGCATGTCTAATTCATCTCTAAATGTTGCTTGACAACTCCATCATGTGCCAGCTACAAAAGGATCCAACATTCCTTTGCTTGAAATTAGCATCTTGTGTCCACTGAAAAAATTTGATGAACGCCCACTGGCGTATTTGTTTGTCCACTAACAAAACTTGATGAACGCCCATTGGTGAATCTACTTATGATGATTTCCCACTGGCTGATGACGTTGAAAAACAACTCATTGTTGCTTTTGTTGTGTTTGAAAACTACTCACTGCTGACTTTGTTGTCGATTGCCCACTAGCGAATTTGTTAATGCTCACTCGCTAATAAAAATGCCCACTAGCTGCTTCACTGATGTTGTCGAGACTTTTAGTCTGACAACCATTGTCAATTTCATTGACATTTTCCCCACTTTGTCAGCTGAAATGAGAGACAATCTTCTTCAAACTATTTCTGAACTTACCCCCTTCAGGTGTAGGAGTGTTTCACTAGTGTACTTCCCCGTTCAACTGCACGAGAGTACCATCTTCATTTTTATTGTTGGCTTCAATATGTGTGATTGAATTCGATTGTAAAACTTATACAATCTTCTGACCGTGTATGACCATTCGTAGGGATAAATCCATGAATAATTGATCTTCAATCTGGTTGATTGTTGTTGTTTGCTGTATTTTGCTGATGAATGATTTGACTTGCCACAATGGTGACAAGGATGGAGATCAAAACACTGATATTCCAGATGATTGGTTCTTTGAAAATGAAGGCATTTTGGTTTGACTACAACTTTATTTTGCGCGCATGTTTGTTTGTCTGCAACTTCAATTTGTGTGTATTTTTGTTTGTCTTCAACTTTCTCATAACTAGCCGATGTGATTTGTGCAAGAAAGCCTACACTGACAAACTTAATGGGCCTTGAATAATCTGGGATATGAAATTTGGCATCATCTTTGACATATCCTAAGCCTCGTTGATTTCTATTACTTTGGATTTCTTCCCATGGCTTGATGATTGGTTTGGAAGAAAGTTGAACTAGATCAGGGACCACTTCAACACTTGAAGTTGGTTGGATCAATGACTTGGAACCATTAGTTGTATTTGTATTGTTCAAAGACTTGGAAGTATCACTCTTCTCTAGCAACTCAGTTCTTTGTAGTTGTGACTCCAGTCAAAGGAACTCAATCATTTCATGTGCATGTTGAAGATGCAATTGAATATCAACAAGAGTTGTTTTGTTGATGTTCACCATGTCGCCAGCTGATGATAAAATCAAATTGTTAAGAATTTGGACAGTTGAATGTGTGTTGCCATCTTAGCGTGCTCACTTTGAATCCAGGCTCGCTTGTATTGTTGATGCTTTAAACACTTGGTAGAGTTTTATAACTTGGTTGCTTGAACTCTTGATTTCATGCTTGCTTGATGACGATCGCTTTGCTTGAATTCTTCACTGACACTTTGTGCTTTCTTTAATGTACTCATTGAATGTGCTAATTTTAAGAAAGGAAGGGTGTCGAACATTGTCGAAAATGCACCCAAGAGACAAATGACAAGTTCAATCTTGATAAATCAGTTGAACACTTACTTGACTTAATGTATTCACCTTAACAATTCAAATTAGGGTGTTGGTTACAACTGAGAATGCACCCATACAATTCAGTTAAAAAATGTTTATCCGCAAGTGATACAAAAAGTGTTGTGTAGAAATTTGAATAATAAACACTTATTCACAGAGATTATCCCGATTATACACTATTGCGGAATACATGCACAATACATAACCTCCTCTATGTTGATCATCAATTTAGCAGCATCAAAAACAATGAAACATCAATCGCATGCACACATTAACACAGTATGTAACCTGGGGAAAGCTTACAGCTGAAAGCCCCACACTATCTGTATATTAATGATTGAGAACATGTAACAATACATAGTACAATACTCCTCTCAAGTATCCAACACTATCTCCACCTGTTACACACAAAACTAGCTCAGATCCGAACAAGTCATACGTTCAAATCTTCTCCGTTGTTTTGCCAGCCTCTATTGCACAATGCCAAGTGAAAATCACGTGAGCACAGGCTATTTCACTGGGCATATATTGTGCAATCCTCATGGGCATACTCAATCCATGCATGTGAAAATCTCATGCAAACTGATAGTCACAACTCATAGCAATCTCAACCTCTAACACCTGTCTCCATTGAACTTTACATGCACTGAGTTAACTGATGTATTCTTCAGTTGCTTTATGAGTTAATAATTAGTGAATTAATTTAATCAATTAATTCACATCACTCATCCCTAGTCTATTTGCAGTTAGACTAATTACAACTAGTTTAACCCAAGTCAAACTGAACACAACTCCATCAACTCCACATCCAACTCCACAGAAATCAACCACATGAGTTCTAACTGAAGTCCTGCATGCAATAGCTCAACTGACCCACAAGAAAAGCGTATTTCCTTCTGACAGCTGCATGTGCCACATCTGTAGCTCAAACTGAAGTGCTCCAAGAGGATAAGATAATGTTTAGAGTCCAAATATTACTAAGGGCTAATAATATTTGATTGTTTTTATTTTTAGCCTGGCAGTCTAAAAATAGACTCTGATCACTCCGCTGTGAACCAGAAATAGAAGTCCATCTATTTTTCCCAACATGACCAATCATCCATAAACAGCATCCTGCAACTCATAGACCATGATCCATATGTCTAAAAACAGACATAGTCTAAAAATATACTTTGTGCCAAAAATACCCTGCAGGCCCACTTAGTGAAGGCGACTTCTTTCCACTAAGCTCCATCATCTTGTTGCATTCTCAACACTCCCTCTCAACAAAATATGGATTATCAGCAACCCCTATCATGCCTCGATGGTATTTGAATTTGCTCCTAGTGAGCGCCTTCGTCAAGATATCAGCATCCTGATCCTCCGTTGGAATGTATGAAAGTAACATGATTCTCCACTGCTGTTTGGTCAATTTAGTGTGTCCTAAATGGCTATTTAAAATGTCAATCCGGGAGTCGTAAACTGCTGAAGTGAAGTGCATTGTATATGAAAGATAACTGATTTCTTAGTTCTTTGTCGTTTTTGAGTTTTTGGTTTGTTTTTGGGTTTATCTTCTGTGGATTCCCTAGTGTGAGATGGAGAAATTGAAAGTCAAGTATGGATGGTAATGGTGATTTCTAAAATGGTTTTTCAAACTTTAAAGTTATCAAAAAGAAGGTTTCAAACTGACTGTAATGAAATCAATTCTCAAAAGAAAATAAAAATGTACCAAAACAATGAACTAGTGACAATGGCCCAGTATCCTTACTGCTGTATGAAAAGAAAATAAAAACTGAACTCAAAGCAACTCAAAGACTGAAAGCAAAGAAAACTAAATCACACTACTTCAACCCACATTCTGACCCTTCACCTTTCGACTCGCTCTGGCTATAGGAAGTAATCATAAACAAGCTGAGTAATATGATATCTAAATTGCAGGAAATCAAATTGCATAAAAGGAAACTAAGATTTAACTACTCATTCATATTTCAATTCTTGAAAATGACATAAGTAATTTAATCTCTAACTTGCAGGAAATCAAACTAAATCATACTACATCAAATAATATTCTGATTCCTCACTAATTGAGTCGCTTGGATATAGGAAGGAAATCATAAACAGATGAGTAATATGATATCTAAGTGGCAGAAAAGTAAATAAGCAAAGCAAAACTGAAAGAAATGACAATGCTGGAATTAAAACTCAGTAAATGAATCAGCAGAAAGGACAAGATGATCTCATGTCAGTAGTCATTAAAACTATGTAATTTGCCCGGGCTGCCTACAAGAACCTGAAAGACAAAGACTGATCAGCTAGCAACCATGAAAAAGCATAAAAGAAAAGATAAACAGCAGTTAGTTATAAACATCAGGAAATATATACACAAGCAACTAATTATAAAAGCAGTAACATAATGAAAGAAGGCGAGAAATTATACAATAGATACAGGGCTTTGGTGTACAAGGGTCCTCTGCAACCTCAACCAATCAATACTCAGTCACAAATGGAACTCAAGAATGTTGTCTTCTCATATATTAAAGTGCAGTAAAAACATAGAAATAGAGCACGGTACGGTGGCTCCTAAAACACAGTCAAGATTACATATCCAAAAGCTAACTGTCAAGCATTTGATAATGCGTTATTTATAAGTGAAAATGCTATAACTAATTCCTAGATTCTACGCTGCCAAACAGACACGTAAATCTCCACGGCCTGAGATCTAGCAGTATGGTAATTATGACAGATAAATCCATGGAGTGGTGGCTGATCGATTCAGTTCACGGATTGATCCATAGGTGTTGGCACACCTCCGGAAATTGAGGATCTTGCCACGCAAAACTTCACGTGGGAAAAACAGAGCCGTGCCACCGCAAAACTCTTGGTTTGACCCCTCCTTTGACCATCTTTGACCATGGCTGTTTTTGAGTGATTCGACTGAACTGAGGGGACACGCTCCATGTACATGTCATTTACAGCTTGCCCATGTGGCCGAATTTTCCATTGGACATCTGTAACATAGTCTTTAACAAAATGGCTGCAGAAACTTGAGCTGGCTGTGGAAAGTGACAAGTTTCTGCAGCTGCTTGAACAAAAATCTAAATCAAACAACAGTCATAAACATAGTTAGGAAACCATTTCATAAGCTATTTTTGGACTAATATGCAATGACTTGACAGCTTGGTGGATCAAATAAATGGAAAAGAAGGCTGAAAAGGTATATAGGGAAGATGCAGGTTTGGGACTCAACATACCCCCACTTTGAAGGTGTTGCATGTCCTCATGCAACCAAAATTTAGTCATTCCCCTCTAATCCATATGTTCTGAAGCCTATGCTAGGACATCTAGCCCTCTTTTCTTCTTCTTTGGTGCTACCACCATCCTGGGTTTCCTTATTAGACATCTAAATTTGAGATTGATCAATTCTCTGCTCAACTTTCTGCACTTTTTCTTTAGTTTCTTGTTTTTCTTTTGCCATAGTCCCAAATGAAGCATAGTGTTATCATGAATAATTTTATCTACTTTGTTCTGCTCCTTAAGTGCTTCATTTTCTTGCTTGATATGCCTGTTTAGAACCTCTAATTCAAATACCTCTTGCTTTAAGGATTGAACTTGTGCATCTGGTGTCATGTGGGGCAGAGTGGTACTTGGACCTATAGTTGTTTTTTCTAAAGATTCAAGGTAGTCATATACCTCCTGTTGACTGGGATCTATTTCAGGTGTCTTTCTTGGACTGAGTTCAAAATCTTGTGGAGGAGGAGGACTGCTTTCTAGCTCTAGCCGAGAAGGGCTTTCATCAACATGTGGAGGATTAGTTTCAATACTTGGCTAAGGACGAGGTGGGCTACGGCCAGCTGGAAGTTTCTCGGGTGTTTCCCCACCCAAGTCAATGAAGTGGGGGTGTTTTACTTGTGTTTTACTCCCCTTTCCTCTAAGCCTGGTGCTTCTCCTTAAATATGGTGGACTAGTACTCCCTTCTTGTATGCTCTGTTTCCCTTTTTCCTTTTTCTTTGCTATAGCAGCCTGTTCTTGAAGATGCACTAATCTCTCCGACAGTGTTTGATAATCTTCCTCTATAGATGGCTCAGGTGATTGGTAGACTTCTTGTATGTTTCTTTTGCCTTTCACTTTTCTCTGTTTCTTGTCCTTAGTTCTGTTCTCTTTTTCTTTTTGACCAACTTCTTGAGTTTCTGTAGTAGGAGAGTCTTGGACTATGGCACTCTTTTCTTTTCTCCTACTCTTTCTTAGTGTCTTTGGTGTACTACCTTCAGATGCCTCAGGTGGCTCTTGAAAGTAGATTATTATCAAGAATTGTTCCCAGGTGTCTTTGTTTTTCTTCAGTTGGTCTTCAATGAGAATCTTTACAAGTCCATGATGATATAGATGAGGTTCTATATTTCCTATGTGTTTTTGTACTGTGATACTCATCTTCTTCAAACTCAATAGTAAGAAATAAGGCAAATTAAGAGTTTGACTCTCTAAGAAATTCATCAACATTCTAGCATGGTACATGTACATTGAACCAAAGCATCCTTCGCAAGTGATAAATTTTTGGATAACTAACAGCAGACTGGCCCATTCTTCTTTCAATGCATGAACAGGAATTCCTTTTGTAAACACAGTGGTGTCCATACCTGGGTTTCTTAGCATAATTCTACATGCCTGTTCGTCCACGCTTTTTTTTTTGAACCATCGCTCACCTTCCTGGGGTAAGCCTGTGGCAGCTGCTACTGTTTTTTCAGTCACCGTGAGCTTCAAGTCTCCAATCTCCACCATTTGGCCATCGAAAGACCATGCAAAGGCTTTGGTTACCTCTTTATTATAGCCCTTAAATTTCTGGATGAAGCGTAACCATTTGGCTTTCTTCAGCAAATCTTTTGCTTGAGGGTAACCTTCTAAATATTTTGGTCCTTCTGGTTCTGCTCTTAGTAATCTTCCCATTACTTCCTCTGTTTTGAATTTCAAGTGAAAACTCAATTGCGTGTGAGGGTTTAGCAGAGGGAAGGTGGCTCGGTTGCAGGGTTTATGGTAAAATACAGTGGCTGCAATCGGTAGATGGATAGCAGATAACGGGAGTGCTTCAGGATTACAGGCGGAACAGAGGATGAGTAGTCGCAATGAGTTCACAGGATGAAATGCGGATGTATGTGAAGAAGATGGTCTTAATAGAACGGTAATGGAATGGAGTGAGGTCGAGATTTTTTTGAATTAAACGGTTGCGTACGAAATATTACACGTTTTAATGGATGGTTGCGGAAAATGCGGTGGAGAGGAGCCGTAATGGGATAGGTCACATCTCATGATTATAGGTGGTGAATGAAAGTGTAGTCGACTATGAGTTTAAACCCGAAAATCAATCATGAGACCGTTAAGAAATGAATGCATGGTGTGCGGAATAATATCGTGGAATGGGAGTGGGTAATGGAGCTATCCTAACGATCATTGCACATAGTAGAGCTTTTATGGTTTGATAACTATGCATAATCATGACTTTAATTGCTATTTGATTAAAAAAATTTGCTCATACCTTTGGAAACCTTGTCATTTCTTGATCATTAGCTTTTAACCAACTGTTCTTCCTTGATGTCTTGGAGATGCTCCATGTCTTCATAGCATATGCTCAATTACACCTGCATTTTCATGATTATTGCACTAACATTTTGACTGTGGATTTGAAAAACAGAGTGGTGGCTGCGGAAACTGCTTCTGGCTGTGGAAACTGCTACCAACTACGGAAACTGAAACAACACCATCTTAGCTGAACAAAGATAGTTAGATAATAACTAACTGAGTGAAAATAGTCCTGAAAAGGACTTTTATTGATGAAATGAAATGAAATGAGTGAAATGGAGTGAAATGAAGCGGAGTGAAGTGAAATGAAAATGAGATGGAAATGGAGTGGAATGGCAAATGAGGTGGAGTGAGAATGGAAAAAGAATGAGAGAAGAGATTTTTTTGGAAAATATAGTGTCAGGTGTCCCTGATTTTCACTCTACATTTTCTGTATAAGACCGCCAATATGTGATTGGTTTTCAGTCTTATACAATTTTTTTTTTATTTTATTTTTTTTTTAACTAAAAGAAACAAAGGCTAGGCTGGTGGGGAAGAAGGATTCTTCTTCACCAACCTTATTGCAGAATTCTCTTGAAACATTTTGACAAATTCCTCTTTTGAGAGTGGCTTATGATAAATTTTCAATCGATGGCCATTCACAATGAGAGGAGTTTGAAATTCATCAATGGTCTTGATTCTTACCACTCCATTGCTAAAGACTTTGTCAATCTCATATGGCCCAAGCCAATGAGTCTGAAATTTACCTTTGAAGTCTTTAAACTTGGAATCAAATAGTAGTGCCCAATCTCCCTCTTGAAACTTTTTCTCTTTGATGTATTTGTCATGCCACTTAGCTCTTTGATGTTGAACTAGATCATTTCTTAAAATTGCTTCTTGTCTGATCTCATCTAGCTCATTCAGCTACTCCATTCTGTGCTTTTGGGCTTCTGATAGATTCATCCCCAACTGAACTGCCATCTTGAAAGTCTTGATTTGAAATTCAATGGGGAGCAGGACTTCTTTCCCATAAACAAGTTCATAGGGAGAATGTCCTGTTGTGTTCCTCCATGTAGTTCTGTAGGCCCACAAGGCTTCAGAAAGCCTCTCTGCCCAATCTCTTCTGCGTATATGGACAGTTTTGGTGATGATTCTCTCAAGAACTTTGTTTGTAGACTCCACTTGGCCATTTGCTTGCGGATGGTAAGGAGTAGATTTTCTGTGCTTGATTTTGTATTCTTCCATCAGCTTCTCCATCAAGTTAGATGTAAATTGACTTCCTTGATCTGTCACAATTTCTCTTGGGACACCAAAACGAGTAAAAATATCCTCATAAAGAAAATGAACAACTGAATTTTCAGTGGCAGAAGGCAATGCTTTGGCTTCTACCCATTTAGTGACATAATCAGTGCATACCAATATATACTTCTTCTGTTTAGATGGTGGATTAATGGGTCCAATGAAATCTAAAGCCCATTTTTCAAAGGGTTCGATGAGTACCTGTGGTTGTAATGGCATTTCATTTAAAAGAGTCGGTCTCCCAACTCTTTGGCAGCTGTCACACCTTCTGACATATTGTTTTGCATCTTTGAAGAGGGAAGACCAATAATATCCTAAAGAAAGGATTTTATAGGCCGTTCTTTTGTCAGCAAAGTGTCCACCGCATGGTTCATCATGAAATGCCTTCAGGATGTCAGGCATTTCATCTTCCCGAACACATCTTCTGATCACACAATCTAGCCCTGTTTTAAACAATTCGTTAAAAATCCATGAATAATTCGAACTCTAATGAATAATTCTTCTTTTTTCACTAGGAAATAAATGTGGAGGTAGCTTCCCTGTAACCAAATAGTTAGCAATATCTGCATACCAAGGAGTCTTAGTAGTTACTGCAAATAAATATTCATCTGGAAACTTATCCTGTACAGGAGAATCTTCGTTAGTATTTTGGATTCTAGACAAGAAATCAGCTACTGTATTTTGTTTCCCTGGTCTATCCAACACAGTAATATTGAATTCTTGTAAAAGTAAGAGCCATCTTGTAACTCTTCCATTAGTAACAGGTTTGTTTATTAGATATCTAATTGCAGAATGATCAGTATGGACAAAAGTTTCATAGCCTGTTATATAATGTCTAAACTTATTGATTGCATGAACAACAACTAAGAACTCTTTTTTAGTCACAGTATAGTTTAACTCGGTGGGAGTCAAATTTTTACTGGTGTAGTAAATGGAATAAGGAACTAAATCCTTTTGACCCAACACAGTTCCTAGAGTTGTATCTGAAGCATCTGTAGAAATATGGAAAGGAAGTTTCCAATTTGGCCCTCTCAAAATGGGTGCTTCAGATATTCTTGTTTTCAAAGTTTCAAATGCAGATTGACAATCAGGATCCCATTTGAATTCACGGTCTTTTGTAAGTAATTTGAAGAGTGGAGATGCTATTTTGGTGAAGTTTTCGATAAATCTTCTATAGTATCCAGTAAATCCAAGAAAAATTCTAACATCTTTTTGACAATTTGGAATAGGAAATTTGGAGATGACTTCAACTTTTGATTTATCAACTTTAATCCCATCCCCCGAATGATGTCCCAAAACAATACCTTCAGTGAACATCATAAAGCATTTTTCATGACTCAATGAAAGGTTTATTTCTTTACACCTTATAAGGACTTTTTCCAAATTCTCTAATGCCTCTTCAAATGAATTACCATAAACTGTATAATCATCCATATAAACCTCTACACAATCATGGATTAGATCAGAAAAGATTCCTAGTACTGCCCTTTGAAATGTTGCGGGTGCATTACATAATCCAAAAGGAAGTACTTGGTAAGCAAAAGTTCCCCATGGACAGGTAAATGTGGTCTTATCTTGATCTTCAGGTGCTACCTAAATCTGATTATAGCCACTAAAACCATCCAAAAATGAAAAATAATTTTTGCCTGCTAAAGTATCTAATACCTGATCGATAAAGGGTAAAGGAAAGTGATCCTTCAAAGTTGCTTTGTTCAATTCCCTGTAATCAATGCATACCCTCCATTTACCATTCTTTTTAGGTACTATAACCAAAGGAGAAACCCATCGGCTATCTGAAATTGGATAAATGAAGTTTACATTGAGTAGTTTTTGGAGCTCTTCTTTCACTATCTCCCTAAGGTTTGGATTCATCCTTCTCTGAGGTTGTCTGATTGGTATACTATTTTCCTCGATATAGATGTGATAAATGCAAGTCTTAGGGTCAATACCTTTCATATCGGCATACTCCCATGCAAATGCAGTAGAATGTTTTTGCAAGATTTTGGTTAGCTCTCCCTGTTGTGATTTTTCCAAGTTTTTGTTGATATTCAATGTTTTACCTGGAAAGATCTCAATGGCAGAACTACCAAACTCTTCCATAGAGAAAAGAGACATTTGTCTAGATGATAGATACTCAATGTCAGAATCTAACTGAAATTGTGTGTGGTCATATTCTGAAGATGTTTCAAAGTTTTCTAATGTGTTCAGAATTTGACTATCTTCACTGATTTCAGAAATGGTAAAGACAGGTTGTATAGCATCCTCATCATCAACCCACTCATTATCTCCTATTTCTGTAATTACTTTTGTTGGAGGATACAGATTGAATTTCTTTGTCGAATTACCGTCAGAAATATACATATCCCCAGACCTACAACTGATAAAAGCATCAGTTGTGGTTGGCCAAGGTCTTCCTAAGATGAGAGGGTGTCCTCCTAATTTACTCTTTGGAGTTAAAATCATGAAATCCACTGGATATTCCCAAGAGTCTAAGGAGACCGAAATGTCTTCTAATAAACCATCTGGTTTGATAATTGATCGATCTGCAAGTTGCAGTAAAGTAGGTGTAAAAAGAAGATTAGGAAGTTTCAGTTGTTCCATAGTCTGTCTACTCATAATGTTGATAGCGGCTCCTAAATCAATCAAAGTATTTGGAATTTCTACCCCATTGATATGTGTTTTGACAATTGGACTATCGGGATCTACATACTTCTACATAGTAATTTCTCCCATCATGATATCTGCAATTTTTCCTACCAGGTGGATTCTTCTTGTATCTCTCGGTTTCCTTCCTGCTCTTTTAAGACTCAACTCCTTTATTGTTTTTGCTAGAATAGGAATCTCTCTAATGGCTTGTAACAAGGGAATCTTGATACAGACATTCTTTAATTCATCTAGGAAATCATAGTCAGGCAACAAGATTTGTTTTTCCACCCCTTTGTCAATTTGTAATCTTTCAGGAAAAGGAGGTGTGGATGAAGATGCAGGTTGCTCAACTATATGAGTTGCGGGGGTTGACTCTTTTTCTTTTTCTTTTTGAGTGCTTGGGTTTTGAAGAGATGCTTCAGAACCTTTATTGGCTTCAAGAGAATCTTCCTCAGAAATGCTTTGCTTTTGAGCATCTATAGAAGGCTTATCTAAAACTCTACCAGATCTGAGTTGTACATCATTGAGAGGAACAATCATATAGGTAGGAAATTGTTGTCCTTCCACCATGTAAGCATTTTGAGGGTTTTTATTGTTGGGGTTCAGCAATGGCTGGGAAGGTAGTTGATTTGTCTTCTGTTGGAATGGAAGCAAGAGTTGAGAATTTGGATTCTGTTGAGAAGGTTGTTGTTGTTGTGGAAATGGCAATGATAGTTGTGGATTTTGATTTGGAAGTTGTGGAGCTTGTTGGTTTTGAAAAGATGGATGACATTGATAATATTGAGCAAATCTCCCATAAGGATTTTGCATACCTTGTACCCATGATTGAAAAAGATTTTGAGGTTGGGACAAAGGTTGTTGCCAAGGATTCCAATTTGGTGGGGTTTGAAAGTTCATACAGTTGTTAAACCCTTGGTTTTGTTGCCCCTGCCAAGGTCTCATTGCAACAAAAAAGAGAGACTCAATTGTATTTGGATCTTCTTGAAAGACAGCTTTGAGCCCAAGAATTGAAGGACAATCCTTGGTCTCATGGTTTTCTGAACAAATCACACATGTTTCTACAACTTTTGCATCCAAGGGACATTCCCTTAGAGCATGTTTCTTTCTACATTTTTGGCAAAAGATGGCCAAAGCTTCAGCTTCTGCTTTCTGCTTGTTTTGTATTTTAAGGGTCTCTAGTTTCTCACTAAGACTCCCTAAGATATCAGTTTTGAATTCATCAAGCATGTTGCCAATCTCAGTCCTACTTACTGATCCAGTTGCAGATTTGTTTGCTCTAATGAGAGAAGGATCTCTAGGCCCTTTTCCAGTTTTAGATTTTCCCCTTGAGAGATGGACACATAGCTCTGCTATATCATGAAGTGGAAGTTGAGATATATCTCCTTTTCCCATCATGTTCAAAATATCTATCCATTCATCTCTAATGGCTTTTAATAGAAGGGATTTCAAGGTTTCCTCATCTAAGTTATTCATTTTTGCTCTTTTCAGGTTGTATTGAAATCTTTCAAGTAAATCCTCTAAGTTTTCATCTTCTCTTTGCACCATTTTGAATACTTCATCCTTGTGATTGGTGGGCATACAATAGTCCAGGTATCTATCCAAAAATGTTTGTTTCATATCATTCCAAGTCCTAATGGATTGAGTGACTAATCCCATGAACCATTTCAAAGCAGCTCCTTTAAATGTTGAAGGAAACAATTTGAGTTTTTGAGAGTCTTCCAAATAATCATAAGTTCGACACACGACTTCAAACTCAAATAGAAATGTTTTAGGATCCTCATTTCTTAACCCATGAAAGTTTGGGAGGACAGATGGTGAGATGTTTTTCATTGTTGCTCGAGAATCCTCATCGACTATAGGAAATCCGAATGAGTTATCTCCATCCCTATTTCCCCCATTGTTACCTCTACCTCCTCCATTGTTTCCTCCTCCTCCTCCTCTACCTCTACCGAATCCGTTTACTACTTCCTCTGTCATGATAGTTTCCTTAGAGACTTCAGAGTCCTCTGGTTCCTCTACTAATGGCAAACGAGGAGGAATTTCTCCCTCTTCTTCTTCAGGTGATTCTACTTCTTCAACTACAATGTGTCTCCCTGTAGAAGGAAAGAAAGGATCTTTTCCTAATTCAGATTCGATGGATGGTGTGGCAAAGTCTCCTAATTCAACTACAGCCTCTTGAATTCCAGGAATCCTAAGGCTAGGAGTGTGAGTTGGAGATGATGGAGGTGTCTCTTGTCTATTCCTTGAAGTAGATGGAGTTGTAAAAATTGAACTCTTGGCCCTAGCTAAAAACCTTCCCCTAGAATCTCTTGCTCTATGCATGTCATTTTTTATTTTTTCTTCAAGTCGGGCTAATAATTCTCTTTCTGATCTTCCAGGTCACTCTAGGTGCAAGAAGAGAGCATACTCAAGAAATTATTAAACCAATAACTCTCTCTTTTCTGATCTTCCAGTTCACACTAAGTGCAAGAGGAGAGCATACTTTGAGAAGTTATCAATTTTTCCTTCCTTGAAATTTTCTTGTTTTTTTTTTTAAGAAATTGGCTACCTAGTTTCACTTCCCCGGCAACGACGCCAAAATGTTTGGTCAATTTAGTGTGTCCTAAATTGCTATTTAAAATGTCAATCCGGGAGTCGTAAACTGCTGAAGTGAAGTGCATTGTATATGCAAGATAACAGATTTCTTAGTTCTTTATCGTTTTTGAGTTTTTGGTTTGTTTTTGGATTTATCTTCTGTGGATTCCCTGGTGTGAGATGGCGAAATTGAAAGTCAAGTATGGATGGCAATGGTGATTTCTACAATGGTTTTTCAAACTTTAAAGTTCTCAAAAAGAAGGTTTCAAACTGACTGTAATGAAATCAATTCTCAAAAGAAAATAAAAATGTACCAAAACAGTGAACTAGTGACAATGGCCCAGTATCCTTGCTGATGTATGAAAAGAAAATAAAAACTGAACTCAATGCAACTCAAAGACTGAAAGCAAAGCAAACTAAATCACACTACTTCAACCCACATTCTGACCCTTCACCTTTCGACTCGCTCTGGCTATAGGAAGTAATCATAAACAAGCTGAGTAATATGATATCTAAATTGCAGGAAATCAAATTGCATAAAAGGAAACTAAGATTTAACTACTCATTCATATTTCAATCCTTGAAAATGACATAAGTAATTTAATCTCTAACTTGCAGGAAAGCAAACTAAATCATACTACATCAAATAATATTCTGATTCCTCACTAATTGAGTCACTTGGCTATAGGAAGGAAATCATAAACAGATGATTAATATGATATCTAAGTGGCAGAAAAGTAAATAAGCAAAGCAAAACTGAAAGAAATGACAATGCTGGAATTAAAACTCAGTAAATGAATCAGCAGAAAGGACAAGATGATCTCATGTCAGTAGTCACTAAAACTATGTAATTTGCTCGGGCTGCCTACAAGAACCTGAAAGACAAAGACTGATCAGTTAGAAACCATGAAAAAGCATAAAAGAAAAGATAAACAGCAGTTAGTTATAAACATCAGGAAATATATACACAAGCAACTAATTATAAAAGCAGTAACATAATGAAAGAAGGCGAGAAATTATACAGTAGATACAGGGCTTTGGTGTACAGGGGCCCTCTGCAACCTCAACCAATCAATACTCAGTCACAAATGGAACTCAAGAATGTTGTCTTCTCATATATTAAAGTGCAGTAAAAACATAGAAATAGAGCACGGTACAGTGGCTTGTAAAACACAGTCAAGATTACATATCCAAAAGCTAACTGTCAAGCGTTTGATAACGCGTTTTTTATAAGTGAAAATGCTATAACTAATTCCTAGATTCTACGCTGCCAAACAGACACGTAAATCACCACGGCCTGAGATCTAGCGGTATGGTAATTATGACAGATAAATCCATGGAGTGGTGGCTACTCGATTCAGTTCACGGATTGATCCACAGGTGTTGGCACACCTCCGGAAATTGAGGATCTTGCCACGCAAAACTTCACGTGGGCAAAACAGAGCTGTGCCACCGCAAAACTCTTGGTTTGACCCATCCTTTGACCGTCTTTGACCATGGCTGTTTTTGAGTGATTCGACTGAACTGAGGGGACACGCTCCATGTACATGTCATTTGTAGATTGCCCATGTGGCCAGATTCTCCATTGGACACCTGTAACATAGTCTTTAACAAAATGGCTGTGGAAACTTGAGCTGGCTGTGGAAAGTGACAAGTTTCCGCAGCTGCTTGAACAAAAATCTAAATCAAACAGCAGTCATAAACATAGTTAGGAAACCAATTCATAAGCTCTTTTTGGACTAATATGCAATGATTTGAAAGCTTGGTGGATCAAATAAATGGAAAAGAAGGCTGAAAAGGTATATAGGGAAGATGCAGGTTTGGGACTCAACAGCTGCACACAATCTCTGATATGATGGTACCTGATGTCAATGTGCTTAGATCTATCATGAAATACAGGATTAGTCGAGAGTTTAATTTAACTCTAGTTATCACAGTAAATCACAGTAGGCTCCAAGTGAGAACCGAACAAACCGACCAGAATCTTCCTCATCCATATAGCCTCGCATGCAGCCAAACTTGCTGCCATATACTCGGCCTCTGCTGAACTGAGTGCCATGGATCTCTGCTTCCTACTGTACCAAGAAATTGTTGTCGACATGATACTGAAAACCCCTCCTGATGTGCTCTTTCTGTCCGTTGGGCTCCCTGCCCAACCTGCATCCGTGAAGCCACATAGCTTCACCTCATCCTCCTGTCTGTACCACAAACCATATCCCGATGTGCCTCTCAAATAACACAATACATGCTTGCCTACCTTCCAGAAGAGCTTGGTTGGCTTAACCATAGCTTGTGAAAGCTGGTTAATAGCATAGCATATATCGGGTTGTGTATTGATCAGATACATAAGCGACACCACCAACTATCGATAAACAGTGGCATCCACTTCTTCTGCCAAAATGGCATCCTCCTTCCTCCAACCTCCAGGAAGAGGAGTATCAACAAGCTTGTAGCCATGCATGTTGAACTTCTCCAGTATCTCCCGAGCATACTTACCCTGAGAAACAAATAGTCCATCACTGCGCTACCAAATTTCCAATCCCAGGAAATAATGAAGGAGGCCCAAGTCCTTCATCTCAAACTCCTTAGCAAGATCATCCTTGCATGAAAGTATCAACAACTCATCACTCGTTAGAATCAAATCATCTACATAAAGTACAATGATAAGCAACTTACCCTCCACCACAATCTGGTATAGATTAGGATCTGCCTCACTCTTGGAGAATCCAAGTCCGGTGAAATAACTGTCTATCCATGTGTACCAAGCACGTGGTGCTTGTTTCAACCCATACAGCGCTCTCTTAAGCCTACACACATGCGACTCACTGCTGAAAATCTCAAAACCTTCGGGTTGTTCTATGTACACCTCCTCCTCAATGACTCCGTTGAGGAACGCAGTCTTCACATCCATCTAATCAATGTGCCATCCCATCTGCGCTGAGAGAGCAAGAATCGTCTGTATGGAAGAATACCTTACAATAGGTGCAAATGTCTCCTCATAATCGATCCCTTCTATCTGTGAAAAGCCTCGGGCAACAAATCTTGCCTTGTACTTCTCCACACTCCCGTCAGCTACCTGCTTAACTTTGTAGATCCATCTCGAACCCACCACTTATTTCCCTTCCGGTCTAGGAACAATTTCCCATGCACTGTTTCTGGCAATCGAATCATACTCTTCCACCATGGCGTCTACCCATGCAGGATCCTCCACAGCTTCCTCGAAAGAGGATGGCTCAGTCACAACACATTTGCTCATAAGAGACATGTATCTAGTGTACCGATCAGGTGACTCTCTCTACCTGCGTTGGGCTTTAGGTGGTCCTACAACTTTCTGTGCATCTTGAGCCAGTCGCTCAGCTTCTGTCAAGCACTTTCGCCCTCTGATGGTTGGGGCTGCATGAGTGGTCTCTTCCACTCCATGAACCTCGTCATGTGGCTAATCCACGTCCTGAAGCTCATCTTTAGGAACTAATAGCTCCTCATCTGCATGCAAGTGTGGCTCCCTCTCAAGCGAACACTTCATGGTTTTCTCCTCCTGAAATTTTATATCCCGTCGCACAACAGTCTTACCACTGTCTGGCAAATACACACGATAGTTATGGGGCGTATCAGTGTACCCCACAAATATCCCAAACTCTGCGGTCGGCTCCAACTTCTTCCTAGCATCCTTCGTCACATGCATGTAAACGTTAGCACCAAAAATCCTCAAATGAGAAAGATCAGACTTCTTACCAGAATAAGCCTTCTCGGGTGTACTCATGCGAAGTATCCTGTGAGGACAACGGTTCTGCACATATACTGCAGTATTGCATGCTTCCGCCCACAAGTGAAGGGGTAGGCCCTGATCATGCAACATCGCCCGTGCAGCGCCCACGATCGTTCTGTTCTTCCGCTCAGCAACTCCGTTCTGCTATGGGTTATGGGGAGCTATGAGCTCTCTTCGAATCCCTTCTGCACTGCAAAAGTCTTTGAACTCGCCAGAGATGTATTCACCACCATTGTCACTCCTAAGAGCCTTCACCTTCTTCCCCGACTCCTTCTCGACCAGTGCTTTGAACTCACAGAACTTTGAGTATGTCTCGCTCTTCTTCTACATCAAGAAGATCCAACACTTACGAGAGAAATCATCAACAAAGATCACATAATACCTGTGTTTTTCTGTCGAAGCTACTAAGAAAGGTCCACACACGTATGTGTGAATTCTCTCAAGGATCATCGTAGCGTGACTATCCTTCTCGTGAAAGGTGGCTTTCACAAACTTTCCCAAAGTACACCCCTTGCACTGATCTGACTACGCAAGAGTGCCTTTAGGAAGCCCTGTAGTGATCTGCTGCAGTATCTTCAAGGCTCCATGGTGAAGGTGACCCAATCTCCTGTGCCATAGCTCGCCATCATCCCGGCTCACCAATCCTTCTGCCTTGCATGCCATTGTTGCGCATCCATCTACATGCAACTGATAAAGGTTCCTCACTCGAACCCCTATCTTCCGGGTTTCTCCAGTTGTCTTGCTGCGCAGGAAAGCCTTTCCCTCGCTGAAAACAACATCATATCCCTTGTCTTCTAACATCGCCACAGAGATAAGATTCTTCTTCAATCCTGGAACATGCATCACTTCCTTCAATATGAAGGGTTTACCAGACTCCCTCTCAAAGGAAATGGTACCGATACTGGTCGCACTGTATCTACCATCATCGCCCATCTCGATGTGCACTCCAAGATCTTTGTCCTCCAGATCATAAAACAAATCTCGATCTCCTGTCATGTGAAAAGACGCACCACTGTCCAAGAACCACACCGATACCATCACACTTGAAACCAAGCATGCGATCAATGAAAAATCAAGCTCAAACTACGAGGCTAGAGCCTCTCCTGCTGCAGATCCAGCAGCTTGCTTGTTCTTCTTCTTCTGCGGACAATTAGTGGCATAGTGTCCGTGCTGGTGACAGTGAAAGCACTTCACCTTGGACATGTCCTACTTCTTGCCTTTCGCACCAGACTGAGAAGCTTTCTTGTTCTTCCCATTCTTTGCTTTGGCAGCCAAAGTGCAATTTTCTTCATCAATTCCCTTTGATGAAGATCCATCCCTGGTATTCCGCCTGATCTCCTCCTGCACAAGATCTGACCAAAGTCTCTCCCATCCTAGCAATTTCTCCTGACCATTGACAGAGTCCTGATAGGAATGCCAACTCTTCGGAAGACCAAGGAGAGCCAAGCTCACCAAGTCCTCATCATCGACATTCACCCCCACACTTCCCAGCTCATCCCTGCACTCAGTGAACTTTGTGAGATACTTGGGCATATTGTCTCCCTTCTCACATTTGATGTTTTTGAGTTTATCCTTGAGCGCCATCTTCCTCTGATCGCTCTTGCTTTGGAATAGATCTGTCAATGCTTTCCACATCAAGTATGGAGAAGCCTTTCCATGCAGGCTAGACACAATGTGATCCTTCACGCCCTCCAATAGAATCCTTCGACACTTTGTTGTCTTCTTTTGCCAAGCATCAACTTGAGTAGCATCAGTAGGCTTTGGGACATTAGCCTCTATGAAATCATTCAGCCCATTATCATCTAACACCACCTCCATCCTGTCCTTCCATGCAATATAGTTTGAGCTGCCCTCAAGAGCATACTCCAATCGCAATCCGTTGAAAGACATTGCAACGTTGACACCAAGAAAACACTGCTGCAAATTCGAATTCCACTAGCTCCAAACTCAACAGCCTTTGATCTAGAATTCATGAGAACAAAGTATTTCTCGTACAGAGATTGACTGTATGGTATTTTACCAGATATCTCACCTTCCAAAGGAAGGATGAATCCAGAGGCTACCTGGCCCGATTACAAACTCTGCCTGAAAAAATAAGATGTAAACACTTCCTGAATAATAGATCTGATGATCAACAACTCTGATACCATGTAGAAATTTGAATAATAAACACTTATTCACAGAGATTATCCCAATTATACACTATTGCGGAATACAAGCACAATACATAACCTCCTCTATGTTGATCATCAATTTAGCAACATCAAAAACAATGAAACATCAATCGCATGCACACATTAACACAGTATGTAACCTGGGGAAAGCTTACAGCTGAAAACCCCACACTATCTGTATATTAATGATTGAGAACATGTAACAATACATAGTACAATACTCCTCTCAAGTATCCAGCACTATCTCCACCTGTTACACACAAAACTAGCTCAGATCCGAACAAGTCACAGGTTCAAATCTTCTCCGCTGCTTTGCCTGCCTCTATTGCACAATGCCAAGTGAAAATCACGTGAGCACAGGATATTTCACTGGGCATATACTGCGCAATCCTCATGGGCATACTCAATCCATGCATGTGCAAATCTCATGCACAACTGATAGTCACAACTCATAGCAATCTCAACCTCTAACACCTGTCTCCACTGAACTATACATGCACTGAGTTAACTGATGTATTCTTCAGTTGCTTTATGAGTTAATAATTAGTGAATTAATTTAATCAATTAATTCACATTACTCATCACTAGTCTATTTGCAGTTAGACTAATTACAACTAGTTTAACCAAGTCAAATTGAACACAACTCCATCAACTCCACATCCAACTCCACAGAACTCAACCACATGAGTTCTAACTGAAGTCCTGCATGCAATAGCTCAACTGACCCACAAGAAAAGCATATTTCCTTCTGACAGCTGCATGTGCCACATCTGTAGCTCAAAATAAAGTGCTCCAAGAGGATAAGATAATGTTTAGAGTCCAAATATTACTAAGGGCTAATAATATTTGACTGTTTCTATTTTTAGCCTAGAAGTCTAAAAATAGACTCTGATCACTCCGTTGTGAACCAGAAATAGAAGTCCATCTATTTTTCCCAACATGACCAATCATCCATAAACAACATCCTGCAACTCATAGACCATGATCCATATGTCTAAAAATAGACTTTGCACCAAAAATACCCTGCGGGCCCACTTAGTGAAGGCGACTTCTTTCCACTAAGCTCCATCATCTTGTTGCATTCTTAGCATGTTGATGACGTTGATGTCGTCTTGGCTTGAAATGCTTGATTTTGTAGCGTCCTTAATTTGATTGCTTTGATTACATGATGTGAAATGTGCTTGCTTGGAAGATCATCTTATCAAGTCGATGATGTGATGCTTTGTGCTTGTGTACTTAAGCTTGATTAAGCGTTCTTATACTTAAGCTTGCTTATGTGCATGTAGTTGTTTAAGCATAATACAAAGAGGGCGTTTTGATAATCTGAACCCAAGTCATGCACACGCAATCATTACACATGGTGTACCTAAGATCCTCTTATTCAATTTCGGGCAAATCTAGGACACAAGCAACACAAAAATTATGATTTTATTAATTACTGGAGTACATCATTCTTCAATGTCACAACTTTTTCGTGGAAACTTCTCAATGAGAATGTCACGCTTGCAAAATTTGGAAGCAAATTGTCTTCAAAAACTACCTGCACTGACTCAATCGCTCTCAAAGTAAAATATTACTTTGAATTACAATAATGACTTTCACTCAAACAAATTCACTTATTGCTCCAAAGACAAAACACTTATTACTCCAAATACAAAATACTTATCACTCCAAATAAAATATACCTTATCACTCCATTAAAAAATATTCACTTTACTTCTAAAACAATTTTATGAAATCACTTTATAAAGTGAATTATTTTCCAAAGCTCAAATTTTCTTTACATTAAAAACACACCTTATCTCTCCAATAAAATCACTTCAAAGAAATTCACACTTAATTCATAACCTTAATTCAACGCATTCACTTGTCCTCCACACAAGTACTCCTCTGACTCTTCCTTTTCCATTAGTTTCTCCCTCAACGCAGGGCAATTTCCTTGCAACCAAACAAAACCATATTCAGACAACTTAACTTATAAAGAGACCAAGTCACAATATTTTGCAACTTCTGGGTGAATTAACAGTTGCCACTGAACTTAATATCTAGGAAATTTTAATAAAACCCGTAGGTTTCCATTTATCCCAAAACTCTCAGATTTTACCAAAAGTCATTAAAGCTTTAGGCTCTTAATTTCAAAAACCAATTGCGTTTCAACACGAGTTTAAAACTAACTACGACTCTCCAACAAAGGTGTCTCAGCGTTTATTTCTTTAAACCTGCAACTATCTTTCTCAGAATTACTCTTTGGACTGCAATCAACTTCTCATGTTGTATCACACAGACTTCAATGAGAGGGAATAAAAGCATGCAACTTTGGCAATCGCTAAATGTCTATGAATATGATTGAGGAGAGCTTTGTTCCACCATTTAGGATGACAACAAAGTAACCGCATAAATAGATCTAGTGTCATTGAATTCCTCAAAGAATTCTACAAAGGCTGCGACCCCTCTCTCTTTTCACATGCAGAAATAGTCATTACAACTATGTAATATCTCCAAAAACAAAAACAAAATCATCTTAGGAGGATTTGAGAGGTCAGCGATCTAAGTGGAGGAGTGTCGCGATAGCGACCAATCACCATTTACATCACATGGCGAACCTATCATCCACTTGCAGGTGCGTATACTAGTCCTTTTGACATTTAACAGGTATGAGAGGTTTCCATATATGAGCCTTTTCCCTTGTACATGCCTGCATGTCCCTTTCTATTTACACTCGCCACGTTCCTTCCTGGCTACACTTGCCACCATATTATGTTTTATGCAAGAATCCCAACCTCTATGCCTCTCTCGAAGTCCTGACAGGTGACAGTCTATACTTATTGTCATTTTGGAAGTTTTATCGCCCCCGCTCACTTTGGTGAGGGGAGTCTATGTTCTCCCTACCTGTTATTGAACTTTCCTTAGCTATACATGGTAGTCTGGTATTTCCTAGCCCTGAGATTGTTTAATGTGGATTTTGTTCCCAACAATTCTCTCTGGATTCGATCCTCTGTACTCTATCATGGCGTTTATCTCCCTCGGCTCTCGCTCGACAAGAAGGTTAGTGTATCTTTTCCCCTTTTAAATTATGTAAAAATTGGATGTATCCCAATATATATTCTGGTTGCAGTATAGTTTTTTCAAAGGTGGATATGAGAAGCACTGAACACGAATGACATATATTTTTTACAGAAGATTGCAACTGTTTATTTGTTAGCGTTAGATATTCCTGGTTTTATTGTTTGTACTATCATGTAATGGTCTATCAATTTTTGCTATTCGGGATAACTTATGAGATAGGGTTGTATTTCTTCCTACATCCATGTCCTGGTCTGTCTTTTCTGAACGACTATGGTCATCTTTAGATATCATCAGAAAATAATTTATGGTTTATAGACCATGCACTGACTTTCGTCTGAATATTGGCCATTGGTGGTGTATTTTCGAGATTGTATGTTGATGTATTGTCTGCCCAGAGGTTCCCTCTTGACTGTAACATTTTCGCCATTTTGTTCATAGCTGGTTTTTCAGTGACATTCAAATTTTCTATGCTCCGTAGGCATCCTTTACTCTCCCTGCCTACCCATCTGAGAGTAAGGACATCCTCGTCTATCACCCTTGACATTTCTATTTACTATATTTAGTCCTTGTCGATAAATGTTTGACTCTTTCTAATTATACCTGGAGAATTATAGGATTCCCAGTACATTCTCCTCGGATATTGTTATGTACTTCTGGGCTTTTGTTTAGATTTTCCCCTTTATCGAAGCGCCATAGAGATCCCGAGGTGGCTTTTTTGAGATAAGGTTTTTAATTAGCCTGCTTTGACCCGTGTCCATCCTCTCCCTATCACCCCTGCTTCAGAAGACCATTTATTTTCCTGAATGGACATCCTCCACGTGGATTCAGACACTTCAGATATGGTTAGAGTGGCTATGGAAGCTGAAGCCAAATACTGCAGTACCTTAAAGGCTCCTGATTGGCATGCCAGGCTGGCGGATCATTTACAGTCTTCCCATCTCGTTTCTAATCTGAATTCGGAATCCCCACCTGCTCCCCGACGCAAACGCAACCAACGTCCTGCTAAAATTACCCCCCCCCTGCAATTTCCTTGGATGGAGATAAGCTGGTGGATCGTATAACTAGCTTGCAAACACGAGCCCTGGTTGGAAAGTGGCACTTCCCTAATATGGATGATAACCAGATCCGGAAATGGTTGGGTGCTCAATGGAGTCCTCTCATCAGATATACGCCCACCATTGTCTGCCTTATGCGTCATTGGTATAGTTTCCATTTTTTAAAGGTCAAAGATCTCAACATCATCTAGAAACTTCCATGGGTTCATGGGTGGAGTTATCTGGCTCTGCACAGATGGTACATAGGCTTCGACCCCCTCCGGAACACCCCTCAGAACTATTTCACCTGGGTAAAATTACCTACGCTGCCCATAGAGCTGTGGACGAAGGAAACTCTTTCCATAATTGGCAATGCAATCGGCAAATTTCTTTACGTAGATCCTGGATGTCTAGGTGCAAAAGACAAGAGGGTTGCTTGGCTTCTAATTGAAAAATACTACAGGGGTGGTTTTCCAGACCACATCGATCTGCTCTGGGGCAATTTAACTACCTATCAAAGACTGGACTATTGGGGCGTTCCTTTTAGGTGCGCCCAATGTCACAGAACGGGTTATTTAAAAGATAAATGTCCTTGGATGCCTCATGGTAAGGCATGGAAGAAAATATATAAGGTGAAAAACATCGTTGATGTCCCTGCAGTGTCTCCCAATCTCGAGATCGACGATATTCACAAAAGCATCAATGTATCTCCATCTGCTAATATTCTCTCTCAGTCTGTTTATCATAAAATTCCATCTTCTCCTAAACCTAAGGGGAACCTGATCCACCACCCTTTCCTCTCGCCCGGGCATCATAATTCTTCCTACATTCCTATGCCGAGATCAAACTCTATGGGGAATATTAATATGGTATGTGATCCTAACTTTTCTCCCCTACCTCCCCCTCCGAAACCATCTCATGATGTCCCAATTGACCCTCTCCCCACTATGCCCAAAGATTGCGGCCCATCCCTAACGGAAGACATCCACATCATCCCCTCATCTTCCCCATCACCTATCAGACCTGATCACTCCCCTTACAAGCCATACCATTCTCCTCCCTTGCACTACTCACTGACGCGCTCGGTGTCCAAAGGTAAAGCGCCCATGACCCACATTTCCCCCCCTTTCTCTCCACTACCATCCCCTACCAACTCCATTGGCAGCAATCTGGACATGCTGCTTCAGAAGAATTCGCTCCACCTTCTCCCCCTGACTATCCATAAACCCGGCAGATCTAATTCGTCGGTCATTAGTCCAAATTCTGCCATAAATATCATTGTTCACCGTAAATGCAATAGGGGCAGTAGACATTTTAGGGGCCATAAAGGAACTCGGAACTTGGACTTTCAAGATTCCTCCCTTATTGATATTCCCATTTCTCATTTCTCTAAAACCGGGTCTCTTAGAGCAGAATTTCCCGAGAACAGTATCAAATGATGAATATGCTATATATCAACATCAGGGGTCTTGGAGCAAACCCCAAATATATTTCTCTAAAAAAAAAAATTTCTCATCTTCATACAAGTTGATTTTAATTCAGGAAACAATGCACAACAGTCATGACACTATCTCATACTTCAGAAGAATGTTCCCATCATGGTATATAGAGGCAACGGAGGCGTCGGGACTCTGTGGAGGACTAGCGGTGCTATGGGATTCGAGGTGGATCTCTGCTAAAACTTTAAGATGCCTTGGAGGAATCTTGATCACTGTAAAATATAGAGGATGTGCAGACAGGTTTCATATATTGAACATCTATGCACCCTACAAGGATAGAGCCTCCTATTGGAACCATTTTTTTTCCTCTGGCATTTTAAAGAACGAAGCGCTCCTCATTGCGGGAGATTTGAATTGTACACTGGGACCAGATGAAGTGTGGGGAAAAGGAAAAATAGATGACTCTATTGGAGAGAAAATTAAAGAAGCAATGTTGCAATATAACTATGTCGACATTAGCCCGAAATCTTTGTCTCCCACTTGGGACAATGGGCATACGGGAGAAGCATATATAGCAAAAAGACTGGACAAATTCATCACGCACGAAAAACTGCTGGAGAAACATGGTATCTCGAGCTCCCGCACTCTCCCTGTTTTTATGTCAGACCATCGACCAGTTACTTTACAATGGATGAATCCAGAAGCGCGGAAAAGTTATCCATTCAAATTCAACAGGTATTGGCTAGAAGAGGAAGCATTTAACAACATGGTCCGCGAGTTTTGGATTGGTAACAGTTCTACAATAGAGGCCTCTCCATCAGAGAACCTGATTAGCAAAATGAGCAATCTCAAATCCAAAGTGAAAGAATGGAAAATTCAAAAAAAACAATCAAATTGTATATAACTGAAGAAAATTGAAAAGGAACTAGCTGAAATAGCTGATAGTATGACTGCCCACTCCATGCAATGGAATACTCGGGAACGGATTTGGGAACTTGAAAAAAAAAGCAGAAAATTTTAAAGATTGAAGAAATCTCTTGGCGGCTCAAAAGCTGAGCCACTTGGCTGAAGGAGGGTGATAAAAATACCAAATTCTTTCATCGCTTTGCTAGCAAAAGACGAGCCTCAAATTCTATTTGGCAAATCAAGAATGAAGAAGGCAAACATCTATACTCCCAAGAAGACATTTCCAAGGAGGCTATCAACCATTTTAAAAAAGCGTACAAGCAGGAGACTAACAGGGAGATAAATGATATCTTATAGGGTATAGATCCTTTTCCAAATATGTTTGAGGATGAAGACAATGAAAGACTATTTGCTGCTATAATGGAGGAAGAGTTACTCTCTGTAATGAAATCATTTAAAAATGAAAAATGTTGCGGCCCAGATGGTTGGACCATAGATATCTTCATCCACTTCTTTGATTTAATGAAAAGAGACATCTTGGGAATGGTGGAAGAAACCAAAATACAAGGGAGAATTCATCAAAATATTTCTTCCACCTATATAGCTTTGATTCCAAAAGGAAAGGACTCATTTTCTTTTGCAGACTACAGGCCGATTTCCTTATGCAATGTTATTTATAAAATCATTTCTAAAATTATTGCAGAGAGAATTTGAGGCAATTTTTCTGTTCATATCACTAAAGAACAGCACGGGTTCTAAGTGGCAGAAACATTTTAGAAGCCGTGGCCATAGCAAAAGAAGCTTTACATTCAATGCAAACAAAAAATATTGGTGCTGCCATACTTAAAATTGATCTTAAAAAAGCCTACGATTTCCTTGACTGGAGCTATCTGAGATGTTTGCTTATCAAGATCGGGTAAATGACCTGTGCACAAATTGGATCATGGCATGTGTTGAAGGAGTTAAGTACGCGATCCTCATTAATGGATACCCTACATCTTTTTTTCCGACTGAAAGAGGGCTCCATCAGGGGTGTTCACTGTCTCCAATTTTATTCATCTTGGTCATGGATACCCTTAGTCTTCACATCAAAAATGCGGTTGCAGCAGGGAATATCGCCCTCTTTCCATCTCCAGAGGTAACTTTCTTACACACAACCTCTTTGTGGATGACGTTCTTCTGTTTGCTTTGCTTTGTAGAGATACATGGCATAAAATGTATGAGATAATAAATTCTTTTCAAAGGGCTACAGGACTATACGTCAATGAAGGTAAATCCACATTTCATTATGGTAAGGTTAGTACGGAGGAGATGGAATATATCTCATAGCTATCTAATATTCAGGTCGTGTCCTTAAAAGAGGGGTTAAAATATTTGGGGTACCATCTTAAACCCATGGGCTACAATTCTTCTGACTGGTCATGGAACATTAACAGAGTTTATAGGAGAATAGCTGGGTGGGAGTTTAAATGCTTATCTCTTGCGGGCAGAATGATATTAACTCAGTCAGTTCTTGCTCAAATATGTGTATACTGGGCACCTCTGTTTTACATTCCATCGGCTATAATAAAGAAACTGAACCGTTTAATGGCCACCTTTATCTGGGGAGGATGTAAGGAAAAGAGAAAATATCATCTCACTAAATTGGAAAATATCTCCCTTCCAAAAAAAATAGGCGGCTGGGGCATCATGATTCTACGTCTCTTGGCATGGCTTTACTGTGCAAATCTTTGTGGTGAGCAGTTTTTGGGCATAGCATATGGAGTCAAACAATCAAAATGAAATACCTTGGAAATAAAGATATTTACTTCTGGTACAGAAACAGTCTTAAATGGCCCTCTAAAGGTTTAGCGATTTGGAGAAGTTTTCAAAAAATTCTTCCTTTTTTCTATAAGAACCTTATATGGAAATTACAATATGGAAACAACATCCTCATAGATGTTGATGCTATCAAGGGTGTAGATATGGAACCTAAAATCGCTCCACAGCGCCTCTCGCTCCTCCATCAAAAAGGTCTTTTCTTCTGGGCACAGGTTATAAAAGGATGGAAGGATGCCATTCCACTATGGAAATTCGACAAAGAACTGGGCCTAGAAGGAGAATTGGCTGCCCAATGGAACAGAATTGTCTGGAACATGAAAAGTGTAGGTTTTTATAAAACAGAGGACAGAGACTGCATTGATTGGCAGGTAAAAAAAGGCAAGTCCATTGTATTAGTTAAAGACATTTATCACTCCTTGATTGAACAGCTAAGGGAGGCCCCCCGGAAAATCTTTCCATACTCATTATGGAAAGTAAGCTGCCCGCTAAAAATCACTATGTTTCCGTGGCTAGTATATCATGATAAAAATATTACATGGACAAACTTGCAAAAAAGGAGCTGGCAGGGGCCAGCCATATGCATTATCTGCCTTGCCAACACAGAAGACAATCTACACATTTTTTTAAATTGCCCACAATATCAGCGATTGTGGATGCAAATGGCATCTTCTTTTGGCTTCCCTGCTATTTCACACCCATCCATAACAGAAGCATTTGAATGGTGGGCTTATCAAAAAGATATATGGCGACCCATTCCATTAATTGCTTTCTGGTTTATATGGAAATGGAGAAACAAAAGAATCTTTCAAAATAGCATGGAGAATTTTGGGCGTATTATGGATAAGATTATTCCTTATTACTTCTCCATACTCCAAAATATTCCTCAACAGAAAAATATCCAGATGACAGCCTCTGACTCTCAGCAACTTTTCTTCCCAAGGGCCCACTTCGACGGTGTAGCAAAGGATGGCATATGCGCTTGTAGTGTTTACATTGGTATATCAAATGATCTCCAATACTTCATGTATTGGAATGGTGGCAACGGGACAAGTAATAAAGCAGAGGCCATGGCTCTGCATGCACTGCTTCTTTTCTATACATTCATGGATGTCGGGCCTATCAATGTTTATGGTGACTCTAAATTAATCATAGAACATGTGAAAGGCATACATGACATAGAAAATGACACCCTGACAGGATGGCTGAACAGGATTGCATCACTATGGAAACCTGATATATTTCCTATCTT
The DNA here is from genome assembly GCA_031772625.1 of Pinus tabuliformis. Lineage (NCBI taxonomy): Eukaryota > Viridiplantae > Streptophyta > Pinopsida > Pinales > Pinaceae > Pinus > Pinus tabuliformis. Next base: position 828,723,933 of record CM062816.1, read on the forward strand.
ATATATAAGACGTAAACAAAATGATCAAGCGGATGCACTTTCTAAGAAAGGAATGTAATCTCCATTTGGTAACTGACACCTGAGCATTTCTATGGAATCCTGCACATATGTCATACAACCTTTCTCTATGCCCGACATATAAGGTCGACAAATTTCTAGTATGCTTTGAGCTCTTTTTTCTGGAAAACATCTCAGATCTACAGGTATCTATACAGTTTTTGAAAGTCTAATCTTTTGCCTATGATGAAAAGAATTATCAGTCAGTCATAAAATATTTTGTATATGTACAAAGAAAGAAAATGAATTGAAAATCCTTTACCACTCATATATCTCCAAGGTAGTATCAACTGTCTTCCCAACAATACGTCTCCAATCCTTCAGCTTTCTGAACTAATCTTCCAATAGTCTAGCACATTCTACCAACTCAATGCATCTGACCTCAACACAGTGAACCCTCTCTGCCAACTGCTTCCACCGCGCCTATACCATGCTTCTTCTTACCATCAATCAACAACATGATGCTTACTTCAGCCACCAAGAGTCATCGATTTTCAAATTCCAATTATCGGCCAACATAACGCCAACACATTCAATACAATTTCATACTACAGGAATCCACGCTCAAGCTGGTATCACAACAAAATTTCATTACCAACATCAAATTAAAAGTATAGCAACTGAAAACACGGATTTGAAACCTGTGTGTTACGGAGGCAGTGGAGATAGAAGTGGGAAACATTGGCAAGAGTTCGAAGCCCGCAAAGATGGTTGATCTCCTTCGTTGATTTCACAGTGAACAGAATAGAATTGCGATTTGCTTATATAATCATCGAGAGGTCGTGGGGTTCTACAGATTGCAAAAGAATCATCCAGCAATCCTAGATTGAAGGCCACCCAAATTGAAAAAACACTCGTCGGAACCACTGAGTGTCTATATGCCATCCAATGACGAGGGTGGAGCTTCTGCTCCCATTCCCAATGAAGATAAATCTAGGAGGTCCGTCTCAATTGTTGGTGGAAGTGGAATTGGTGAAATTGTTCTGCTGGGCGGAGTTCTGGCCGTTGGAATTGTAGCAGGAGCGCTTGTGAAGATGAAACGTTGGCCAAAGGGAAGAGAAATCCACCCTGGGAATGACCACGAAAAAGAATTGTTTGTAAAAATTCTGGCAAATTCAGGGGATGATTCCCGAGAAGACCTCATGCACCGCCCCGATCAAGCCATGCAATCTATGGCCTGTTGCAACCACAATGCTCACCGCACCAAATTCCTATTCATGGCATATGCCCTGCTGCAACCATGATGTTCACTACCATGCGATCAATCAGGATCAACTGCCTGCCCATGATCCACCAGATCCCGCGAAATGAAACGTTGATCCACCACATGACCAGTCACGATTCCATAGTAGCGTGACTGTCACATGGTGGATCCGCGCTTTCTAGGTGCGGTATTTGCAGAGCGTTTAAGGGAGAGTCGATTAGCGTGTGAATAAGATTCAAACCCGTGTTGAGCCCCAACCAAGTTTCAGTGGACCAACACGTGTATTAGAATAAAAATCCGAGTTGCTTCTGATCTTCACCCAAAAAAATAAAAATAAAAAAAATTCCATGTTTTTTTTTTTCAGCACCTCGCCTCCTCACCAGGCCTCTTTTGTACCAGCTTTGTACCAGCTACTAGGGGCCACAATTCTACCACTCACACAACCATTAAGTTTCACCAGCTCTAATATCACATGTAGTAGATTCAATCAACTAATAAAACACACATAAAAAATGTCAAAAAACATATAAATTAGACATGGCGGAAAAGGCCTCGGCCTCACTGTATTCCTCTCATGATGCAATCCAACGTACAAATAATGATAATAGTACAAATAAACACATGAGCAAGTTAGTTTCAATATATTACGTCTATCTTGGACATTATGGTTGAGCAAATTTCTCAACCAAACACTAATCTAGGAGCATAACTAGTTGGAGAGAATCTATTAATCAACAAGGCTTAAACTGACTCCTAACAACGAGGAACAAACTCAATCTAGAAAGGTAGGATTAAGTCCCACTTTCTTGATTTTAATTAATTTAATTGTTTTGGACTTATAATTGTTTTCATCACATGAGAGTGAGGCTAACAAAATTGCACCACCAGGCCACCTCACCACCAAAATTGGACTCGAATTAGGCTTGGTACCCAATTTTGGCAGTGTACTCCCCAACGGATGAGTTCTTATACCAAATGAGTCTATTGTTGTCCTTGTCTAATATTTTGATCATGGCAAAAACAAGTAAGCTAACAAAAGCATTCCATTCGAATGACTCTTGATTATTTAAGCCCAGTTCCTCTGTTGGTTTCCAAGATTGATTTCACTAGTATTAAACCTCTATATTACAAGCATTTGCTAGTTGCAAACATAAATGGTGTGCAATGTGTCAATCAAGTTTTCTAAGAGCCTATATTGATCCCTAGCACCGATCCAAGGATCCAAACCTATTTTGGTATATTCCATACTCATCATGTGACCTAGGGTCCAATAATTGGGAATGCACCATAGAGAGCCTTCAAACCAAGGAGGAGTTTGGACATAATTTACGTGGAAATTGAATCCACCCAATCTCAAATTTTCAGCCAAAATACATACTCTTCATTGTTTTTTTTTTTAACAAGATCAGGTACTTATATATTATAAAAACTTTGAGGAGCCAAGTCCTGTTACATATGTAAGGAGAAATGAAGAAGGAGAAATCCAAAAAGGGTTCGCAGACCCTGACTCCTTGTTGGAAGACTTGAGGAGAATAGATTGAAAAAGAAAACGACTATATTGCCGTACATACAGACCTACAATAAGACAAAATTTACAAGACATAAGACAGATTGCTAAAGCTGGTTAACAGAGTCATCAATCTGAGGTTCTTTCTTTACACTAGCTCTCGTTGAGGTCTCGGCTTGCATACTCTGAGTGATGGATTTGATGTGAGCAATTGCTTCCTCCATGTGGTTACATTTTTCCTTTAAACTTTCTATCTCTGCTTTCTGTTTTTCCAACTTCTTTCTCTTTGATCTGTTGTCTGCTTGATATTCCTCTTTGAGTTCATTGAAATGCTTAACGAATCTTGCTATCATAAAACAATGGGCTTTACATAACGTGCAACTGCTATTTGCGATCACTCTATCCAGAGGATTCTCAGCTTGATCTCTGTTTTCCGGATTCGCGGCCATATCAGGAGTGCTTTTGGGGGAGAGGATGCAATAGGGGATCAGGGAGAAGAATCTGGGGGAGTAAAGAGGAAGAGGGAGACAGGAAGAATATGAGGAGAATAACTGGAGGCGGGCACAGACCAGAGAAGAGACCACGCAGATGTATAACAACCGAGCACTGTGCTTTACCAAATTAAAGTACCTCTGGTTAGCAAAGAACAGAAACAGAGCCTGGAAATTACAAAAGTTACCCCTGGAGGCTTTTGAAGGCGACCTCTCGACTATGCTGGACTGATGGCGACCACGCTTGCTACAGGACTCCTGTTGCTGGTTACCAAAGACTGGACCTTTGCTCTTCTACGAATTAAAGAGTGAGATACTGATATGCGCATAGAGGGAGAGGTTCGGAGATATATAAAGAGGAGAGGTAGGTTGAGCAAGCAGGAAAGACGAAATATACTCAAAGATCTGGCCGGGCTTGGGATCATGCTTAGGATCTTTGATGCAGTCTATGGGGATTTTGAAAGGACTCCTACCTAATTTCTGCTTGAGAGAGTCACGAGAGGCCTGAGGGGTCAAGATCCCATAATCGATCCAGGTTGATTGAGTGGCAAGCGAGGAGAAGGGAGGAACGAAGTCGAGATGTGGCAGACTGCGTGCGACTTGTCTAATTTTGGACAGAGAGCACAAGAGGAGATATGATGACTGATGAGACTTGAGTTCGAAGACATACTGTTATGACTGATCAGAGGATTTGAAAGTCAGCTAAGCCAACTACGGAATTGATTTTTCATAGATGGAGTCATTTTCCCGAACTTGACCATTCTGTCTATTGGAGGCCTTGGTGGCATAGGAATCCGCTTCTATGTTGTTGTCTCTTAGGACATGTTTGAAAGTCGTGTCCCCCATATTTCTGATGTTGTCCACAATCCTGAGCTTTATATTATTGAGGGCCGCTTTTTTGAATTCTGCCCCCGAAACCAAGGCTGCAATAACGATGGCCGAGTCTCCCAGGATGATTGGATTCCTAATTCTCAACCGTTTCAGGATGATGGTACCTAGGAGAAGGTTGTAAGCTTCTGCCATATTATTTGACATTTGGCCCAATCCCCATTCATAGATAACAAGAATTTTGCCTTGATGGTCCTTTATAATGCCCCCTGCTCTAGCTTTCCCCGGATTGTTTTTAGAGGCTCCGTCAAAATGCAGAGTGGGACGATTCTGGTCTAGAATCCATTGACTTACTTCTTCCTTGGTGCCTCTGAGCTTCCAGTGAATCCTTTTCGTGTATGCTTTGGGTTGAGCTTGATCGTTATTAATATAACTGATGCAGAATTTGTTGTACCAATCAGTCTCTTCTTTGTGCCAGCTTGATTGATCTGGGGGAGCGACGGAATTAGCACTTATTGTTTCAGAGATGAGCGCTATAGTTTTTGCCAGTATGCGGGCTGGATTTGGCTTCTTGTTATTGAAAATACAATTATTCCTAGCTAGCCAGATTTTCCAACTGAGAGTAGCTGGGATGCATTTCCACAGGCGGATGATGTTGTTTTTTCCTTTCTTAGGAAAAGGATAACATTTCACCCAATTTTTTTGGAGAGAGGAGAGCTGGTCAAAAGTCTCTCCAATTTCCATTGGTTTGATAATCTGAGTCCAGCAGCTTTGGGCGAGAGGACAGAGGAAGAAAAGATGATGACTACTTTCCTCCTCAGCGCGACAGAAGCAGCATATTGAGGGGCCCGAAATCCCTCTTTTCCTAAGATTCTCAGCTGTGAGAATCTTGCCTTTAAGAAGAGTCCAATTGAAGTGTTTGATCTTTGGTAGGCACTCTTATTTCCAAACTGTTGTGTAGAGATTCCATTTGACTGTTGTAGTGGATGCCTGAAGAAATTTGTATCCCTCTTTGACAGTAAATTTTCCTCCGTTGGGATCCCAGATGTACCTATCTTCAGCCCCTATGTTGGTGGAGGCAGAGCCTGTGAGAGAGACCTTGAGATTGGACCAATGATCTCTGAGATCATTGGGAATTTGGAGGTCCTTCCAATCTTGCCAGATGTTGTGGTCCCATATTGAGATATCGTACAAGGAGGTTAAATTTTTAGCTTCCATCCAAATTTGCAGAGGTCTGAGGTCTTGAAGGAGGTTTCTTGGTTTGGCACCCATGATTCTATCAGTCCAGATGTTTATATCCTTACCGTTTCCAGGCACTTTGGAAATGTTGTCTCTGAATTGAGGGAGAACTTTTTTGATGAGCTTCCAGACAGGAGTGCAAGATCTTTCAGCTATTGTTTCGGAGAGGAGATTAGAGTTCGGTCCATTGAGATATTTTCTTTTCAAGACCTCCACCCACCAAGAGCCTTTGCCAATGAGGATTCTCCAGATCAGCTTGAAACCCATAGCACGGTTGGAGAGGCTCGGGATTTTAATGGCTAGGCCTCCCTTTTCGTATGGAAGAATTACTTGATCCCATTTGACAAGGCTGAATTTTTTAGACTCTTGCTTTCCTCCCTGCCAGAGGAAGCTTCTCATAATTAGTTCCATATGCTTATGAATACTGGCAGGAGCCAAAGTAACCGCATATTGATAGATGGGGAGAGCAGAGAGGATAGCCTTTATAAGGGTTGATCTACCAGCCAAATTTAGCCAAGACACTCCCCAACTTTGAAGGAGACCTCTCATCTTTTCTATATGTTTGGCCCAAATCTCAGCCTTGACTGTTTCTTTGGCTAAAGGCAGGCCCAGATAAGAGAAGTAACTCCAATTCCTTTGCACTGGAATGTCCAATATCAAGGAGATTCTTTGCCTGATTTGGTCAGAGACATTCCAAGTATATATCTTGCATTTTTTGTTATTCAGCATCCCTCCTGAGGCTGCTAGGAAGGCATCCAAGACTTTCTTGAATCTTTTTGCCATTAGACTTGAGGCTCCCCCAATGAGTAGGGTGTCATCCGCAAAGAGCGAATGGTTAATTTCTTTAGTCCCCCTCTCTATACCAATTCCAGTGATCTCTTTGAGCTTGCGAAGATTTTCTAAGTGAATGCTCAAGGTTTCCGCCATTATGATGTATAAGAAGGGAGAGAGAGGGCAGCCTTGCCTCAATCCCCTCGTGCTTCTAAAGTAACTGCTTGGACGACCATTGATCAGGGGGGCAGTCCAGGGATTGGAGATACACCCAATGATGATGCTTATAAAAAATTTTGAGATCCCGAATTTTTTGAGAACAGCTGTTAGAAAGTGGTGATCAACTCTATCAAAAGCGTTTGCCATGTCTAGTTTGATTATCATGCCACGTTCTTTCCTGCTGATGCTGCTGTGGATTGCTTCTTGTATCAGGATGACGTTATCTATGATTTGCCTATGAGGAACAAATCCCCCTTGATTCTCTAAGATTAGGTGAGGAAGGAGCTTTTTGAGCCTATTGGCTAATATTTTGGTGACGATCTTGTAAGAGACATTACAAAGGGAGATTGGCCGAAAGCGGTCAAAAGAAAGGGGGTTAACGTCCTTAGGGATGAGAGCGAGGTGTGAGGATTTGGTGTTTTCTCCCATCTTGTAATTTTTGAAGACATTTTTTACCATCCGCACAAAGTCTTTTTTAATTGTATCCCAATGATTTCGGAAGAAGGCGACCGTGAAACTATCAGGGCCCGGGGCCTTATCTTGCTGCATACTGAAGGTTGCCAATCTAATTTCCTCTTCTGAGATGTCCTGGTCCAACTCTCGATTTTGAGAGTCTGTGATTTTACTCTTAACAACGCTGAGAAAATCAGAGTTGTTCGACTGCTGGGGGGCTGCAGTAAGAAGGGATTTAAAATGATTGAAAGCTACCTCTTTAATTCCTTCTTGATCACTGATCTCTTTTCCTTCTGCCACTATTTTGTCTATCTGATTTCCAGCGCGCCTGAGCTTTATGTTATTGTGGAAAAAAGAGGTGTTTTTGTCTCCAGCCCTCAGCCACAGGCACCTCGATTTCTTCCTTTGTTCCTCTTCCTCAGCTCTATTTTGTCTATATAGTTCCCTGTACATTTCCTTTTCGTGGATTATATCTTCACTTGCGTATTAGCTGTTCTCTTTTTCCTGATTCCACTGCTCCATCTGCGTATAAAGATCTTCTTTTTTCCTATTTTCCATAGCTGCGTTTTCCTTTGCCCACTGTTTGATGACTGCCCTTAAAGATTTTAATTTGGTTTCCCAGATGTAATGGGGCGATCCAATTACTTCCTTGGCCCACTGTTTTTGTATGAGGGTGCGGAAATCTTCTTTAAGATCCCATATTTTATTGTATTTGAAGGGGAGAGGCCCCAAATTTCTCCCTTTATCCAAATTCATCACCACAGGTTTGTGATCTGAAGCCGAAGCTTGAATAATTTTGCTCTTAATTGATGAGAAGCTTGCTGCGATTCTTTCCTGAACGAGAAATCTATCTAACCTCTCTTTGATATTGTGGCTGCCGGTTCTTTTGTTACTCCATGTATATTTCCCGTTGAAGGGGGGAATGTCAATAAGATTATAGGTCTGGATTATGGCCTCCAGCGAGTCTCTTGAGGGATCCGCGTGAAAGTTTCCTCCAAGCTTTTCATCCACATTTCTTATTAAATTCAAATCTCCTCCCAGAATTATGCTCCTGTCATGTGCGGACTGTAAATCTAAGGATAAAGAGTCCCAGCAGAGGGCTTTATCCCTATAATGGTTTGGAGCATAGATGTTGTATATGGTGAAAACTTCTTGAGAGACTTTGTTTTTTAGTTCTGTTCTTATCCACCAATTACAGGATTGAAGATTGGTGTGTTCCCATTTATTCTTGTTCCAAAGGGTTCCTATACCTCCTGAGGCACCTTCTGAACCTGTTGAGTAACCTGCAAAATTTTTGAATCTTTTGGTTTGTTTTTGAAAGTCTTGTTCTGAGATTTTGGTCTCCTGGATGAGAAGAAGGTCTGGCTGCTCCTGATTTATTAAATCACGGACTGCATTTGTTTTTGAGGAGGAACCCATCCCCCTACAGTTCCAAGAGACCAAATTCATCATTTACCAATTTTTAGATGAGTCCCGCTCCTCTCCTTTGTTTTTTCCCCGCTTCCTTTTTGCCTGTCTAGATAGGAATCCATTGGTTGCTGTGCTCCAGTAGCCATCTCTTTCGCTGCTGTTTCGTCTCTAAGTTCTTTATTTGACTTTCTACCTGCTTTTCTTGGGGGGTCTGAGGATAGGCTGGCTTCTTTCAGTTTATTTCTAGTGAGGATTCTCTATAGTTGGGGGAGGAGAGGGCAAAGGGATCGAGGGGGAGGAGATGACAGCTAAAGGGTTGTCACGGGGGGAAGGGGGAGGGGAAATGGGATCTTCAACTTCCAGAGATTCAAAGGGGTTGGAGGAGGAGGGAAAGGAGGGGGCTGAGCTAGTAGGGGGAGGAGGGGGTGGAGGGGGGATTTCCAGGAGGGGCTTAGAGCTAGGCCCTTGAGAGGAGGAAGGTTTTTTCTTTTTTACTTGTTCCCAGTGGCCATCCAGAGATTCTTCATTTTCAATAGATTCATTTAATTTTGACTTGCTACATCTATTTGCGAAATGTCCATATTCATGGAATACCTTGCATTTGAAGGGTAGTTGCTCGTAGTCCAGCTGTTGGATGTGCATCCATTGATCGACCTTGATCTTGATAGCTTCCGGCAGGCCTTTCCCGAGATCTACTTCTACGCAAATCCTGGCACACGCATGCATGTTCTCCCTTGGCTCAGATCTGTCGATGTATTTGCCGACTGCATTCCCTATTGCCTTTACTGATTCATCTCCCCAACAATGGAGCGGCAGATGTGGGAGACGGACCCAAACCAGAATTGCATTTGGGATGTCCATTTCCAGATCGAAGTCTGGTGACCATCTGTTCAGATAGAGGCCTCTTGAATCCATAAAATAAGGGCCGTTTCTGAATATGAGGTTCCTATCTTCTTTTGTTTCAAAAAGAAATGTGTAATAACCCCTTCCACAGAATCTGATGGCTATTTTCCCTTGTGTCATCGCGTTCCAGTTGCGTTCCACCCATTTTTGAACTGATCTTGGAGAGGGCCAAAGACCAGTGAACTGACCTACGAGACCTCTTTCAGCGAGGGTGATTGCTGACTTCCTTGGTAGGGATGGAGGGAGAGAAACCTCAGGGATTTCATCAAGTTTCTTGACAAACTTTGTCACTGAAGGACGGGTTCTTGATGTAGCATTGTCATGGATTAACGAGGCAAACAGTTTCTCATAGTTCTCTGGATCTGGAGGGGTCCCAGCCATTCAAGAACTGAAAAGCCAGCGCAGAAGGCTGATGGGACAAGAACAGAGGCTATGGGCCCCAACGCGGGACCGGGCAGGAGGCCCGAGGGGTTGAAAGCTAAGAGCGCAGGTGAGAGAGGGGTGACGGGGCTGGCGGCGGCCCTGCCAGGCAGGGCCTGGAGCTCAGAACCAGACAAGCGCGGGAGAAAAATTTAAATCGCCTCCAGAGCTCGATTTGTCTTACTCTTCATTGTTATGCCCCATAAATTTATGTTGTTTAAAGGCCTCCATAAGCTCTTTATTGTAAGAAATTGGCTGAAAGTATTGAGGCCTTTTAACCCCCATCCACCAAAAAAATTTGGATGAGCAATCGTCTTCCACTTTACCAAAGGAATGCCTTCCAAATGTTTATGGACTAACCATAAGAATTTTCAATTGTTTTCTTGATTTTGTTTAAAATCCACTACAAAATGAGAGCGATCGATGCCCAAAAAAGAGGTATACTCTCCAAAACATATTTGATCAAGATCAGTCTTCCTGCTCTTGAGAAGAGATGATTGACCCAAAATGAGATTCTTGCTTCAACCTTCCTAACAAGCCATAAACAATCCTCCCTTATGTTATCATTAGGTTTAAGATAGAAACCTAAATACTTAAATCCAACTTGAATATATGATATCTAAAAGGGGAAACATTGAACAAGATAATCCTTGACTGCAGAAGAAATTTTATTATATAAGATCGAATATTTTTTAGCATTAAGATTCATGCCATTTATTGGTTTGAATCTCTTTAGAAACCCTTTTGAGGCAACATTATACAATACCAATCCATATAGAAATAGAATAATATCATCTACGAAAAGAAGGCAAGAGATTTGAACCTACGTTGTAGTCATGACCCCTTTTAATTCCCCAGAGGATATAACCTTTTGAATCAAATTTTTGAGAACCTTAGCGACAAACAAAATGATGAGAGGAGATAGGGGACAACCCTATCTCAATCCTCTCAAGGCCTTGAATAAAGATAATGAATGACCATTAATTAAAATCGCAAATCTGACTGTGGAAATGGATTCCATGATCTAATTGACCAATTGGAAATTGAAACCTAACTTAATTAAACATAGTTTGATGAAGGACCAATTTACTTTGTCATAGGCCTTCAAAAGGTCTATCTTCATTGTGATAGCTATAATTTGTTTTGTTTTGTTTTGATCAAATGCATCAACTCCTATGCAATAGCCATTGCATCGTGTATATCTTAGTTATGAAGAAAACCAAACTGCTCCACCGAGATAATATCATTTAAAATTGGCTTGATTCTCATTGAAACATTTTTTTTTATTAACTTGTAAATGACATTGCATCGGGATATAGGCTTATAATTACTAAACTTTTGGCCTTCTAGCTTCTTGGGAATCATACAAATGAATGCAGTGCTTAGAGCCCCATGAGTATAGATTTTCAACTAAGATTCCATCACCACTTCCAATATATATCCATCCTTAAAAGATCATAAAATCCTAGATAAAATTCCATCATGAATTCGCTGGGTCCTAGGAATTTACCCTTCCGCATCTGTGATAGGGCTCCCAACACCTTGGCTTCAAATACCTCTTCCATAAGGGAGCCATTCATTTCCTGAGTAATGGTATGTGGGAATAATCTTATAGTTCCAGTGTCTCAAGAATCAAAAAACCACCAGCTTTAGTAAATAAGGATTTAAAATGTCTCACACTAGCATCTGCCTTTTCGGAGAAATATTTAGCCATATTCCCAAAACCATCCACTATTTCCCATATAGAATTGGTGTTCTTCCGTAAATTGGTGAACTAATGGAAGAACTTTGTGTTCAAGTCGCCTTATTTGATCCAAATAGTCTTGCTCTTTAACCACCAAAGCTCCTCCTTGCATGCCAACAACTCTCTTTTGGAAATTTCCGAGGATTTGAGTTCATCCAAAACCTTAGCTGAAAATACACTTGAAACATTACTTACATAAATGTCAACTATCTTTGTTTCAATAGACCTTAGGAAATATTCTTACTTCTTTCTTAAATCTTTACTCCATGGTTTAATTTTTTCTTTTAATTTATTCATACTATTAGAGAACTAAGACATTAAAGGCATGCTCTCTTCCTTCCTCAAATGAATCCAAGATTCCTAAACTAGTTTCATAAAACCGTCACTCCTAGATGCATTAAATTTGAATGGGGTCACTAACTGTAGATCATCATTCTCAATAAACATGATGATCAAATAATGGTATGATAATCCTCCACTTTCGACCCAGGATTTTATTAGGAAATCATGTGATAGGACAAATTTCTAAACTAGGAATTTGTTTAAACATTTAGACACAACACTGCCATATGATCTCTTATTCCTCCAAGTGGGAGTGATTTTTTATGGACAAACATACACTAGGTTGACAAAGTTGAAGAGGTGGCGACAGAAACCTTCCAAAGGATCTAACCCTGGAATATGTCCTCAAAACTCGTGAATAGACATTGTAAGGTTTAAATCACCTCCTACATTAGTGGATGTTGAGAGATGTGACTAGAATCTTTGAGGGAATCCCAAAAGGTCCTTTTATCAGAATTTGGCTCACACATGTTCGTGATATTCCATACAACATCAAGATATTTAATTTTAAGCTCTACATTAATGTTATTAGGCATAAATGATGATGATACAACTTTAAGTTCTGGTCTCCAGCTAGTGACAAGGACCCCAGAGAGGCCAACAACATCAATAGTGTAAAAATACCATCCCTTCAAGCATGAACTCATAATCTAATGGGATTTCTTACTCGAGGTCATGGTCTCTTGCAACATAAGGATATTAGGAATAATTGACCGCAAGAGGTGTTTGAGGACAATTTTCTTTGGCCCCCCCCCAAAACCCCTTAGGTTTAGAGATAAGATTTTCATTGGGGAGCCCCACATGGGCCTTTCTTTGCTCCAAGGACCCCATCGATTATGTTCTATGACCCATGGTGAATGGTGAATATCATCTCTAATTTCTATTGTGCAATGGAGAAGTTGGAATTACAACCAACATGTCCAATATGTGGAGGATTTAAGGCCAATCCTCCATTTGAGGTCATCCCCGAGGATATATGAATTTTGGATCAAAGCTCATATTACTTTCAACCCGAAATCAAAGTCGAGGGTTAATTTAACGTGTCACTTGCCAACTCAGGGGATCGAGAGCATGAGGCCATGAAATTATCAGATTGAGATTCATATTAGGACACCAAGGGACCTAGCTAAAGGATCATGCTCACGATTTGAAAAAAATGGAGGATTGGGGACCATAGTATCCACTTTATTATAGAAATGAAGGATAAAATTCAAAGTGGGAGAGGAAATTAGAGACAAGGAAGAGTGATTTATGGCTGAAATCCATCCAGGGTTTTCATCCGACTGGTTGCTATACTCCTCTTATGGTGGCTGAGGATTTGAATGAGGTCGAGGCTCTTCAGAAAGGTGTGACGGTTATGACGACAATTTCTTTACACAAAATTTCTTTCGTGTTTTGATTCCCCAAGGATTATTATCACAATGCTCTAGAGTATGGCCCACCTTTCTACAGGTGAAACATCATAAAGGAATCTTCTAGTAATCCATTGTTTGGAGCCATAATATGTCCCTAAAATTCAACACGATTTCATCCACCAATCCATGCCACATGTCTACTACCATTAAAACCCAAGTACATCTACGATCTAACTTGGATAAGTAGTCATTTTCAATAGCCATGAAATGCCCCAATCTGTTCCCAATAGCCTCTAAAAATTCTCTTGTTCAAAAATGAAAGGGTAGACCTGGTAGTAGCGCCCATATCTTTTGAAATGCCACTAACTCTTTTTTTGGGTTGAAGTCCAGCCTCTGACATTACAATACCAGGATAGACTTACCCCACAACCATTCTTTGTTTAGAACTCCCAACACAGCCTCCTAATGATAGATAATTATTACAAAAAAACCTCTCGATAAAACATGGAAATCAATGCAATAACCCACGATCGACTTCTACGATTTCTTAATCCAATCCCTTAATGACAACAGACTCACCACCTTACTGGAAATAGTGAATTCGAACTTTTTTGGCACATAATCAAGACCTAAATAATTGCAAACCTTTCGGGCCTTAAGAGAATTTTTGCATTTTGATTTAAGGATTGAATCTAGTTTAGTCAATGTCAGGGAGGGAATGGATCGAGAATTGCACCTTCTTTGGACTCATCGGAAAGATCATCCACCCTATGAGAAATATTGACCTCTTTATTAATTGGCCTTGGAAATTGGGAGGAGTCCTCGCGCCGTAGATCTTGATCATATGGTCCTACGCGAAATTGCAAAATATATTCCAAATAAGGAAATATGTCTCCAACGATCAGACTCTCCAGCTCGTAATCTACGAGTTCCAACTTCATTTAAGAAACATGCAAGGGAATAGGCCATCACCTTGACAAAAGCCACATGTCTTTAAAGTAGTAATCAACAATCTCAAAAACGTGTTCGAGGAAAAGATCCGAAAGAAAGAACTAACACCCACCTATCCAAAAACTACATTTAAAATTACAAAATATGTTTATTAATAGTTTTCATTAAAATTGCAATTTATTTATTGAATAACTATTTATTTAATTTTTAATATTATAAAAAAAATGAAAAACAATATTTTATTTATTAATTTATTTTAATAAAAATTTAGTAATTTACTATTTCTAATTAAAATATAATATAGCTATTTTTATAATTTTTTATTAAATTGAAATACAAAACTTCCACACTCTCCCACACATATTTTATATTTTCAATTACAAATTCAATAGGTCCAGGGAAATCCATGTGGCATAATCCTTACATTGATATATTTTTCCTTCTTATTTTCGTGAATATTTTTTGAAGATTTCAATTTGGAATGTTTGTTATCATTTTTGTGATCATAGATATTATATAGAAATAGTGAATATCCTAGCTATATGGTGGGATGTGAAAACTAGTTATGTGGCATGATAATAGTATATATATGGGAATATTTTTATACATATATTATATTTAAATATTTGAAAATATTTTTATACATATATTATATTTAAATATTTTTTAATAAAAAGTGATGGTTTTTTTGAAAGATAATATTTTCACTTAAAATATAATTTTTTTATCAATATTTTATATTTTTATATTTTTTAAAATATAAAAATAAGTAACAAACACCCTCACACACATATAATATTATATTTCTAATTAAAATATATATATATTTTTTTTAATATACACACTGAATTGAAATACAAAACTTCCCCATTTTCCCACAGAGATATTATATATAGATAATATGGGTTTGTGTTTTTGAAAATGTGGAAATAGTTAACTAACACCCCTACAACAACTACCCTCCTATGATATGCAAGTTTCAACCAGCTGTATCCCTTAAAGTAAAGGGCGACTTTTTAGGTAGTTATAATATTGCACCATTTATAACGTTTTCCCAAGATATAAATAAACATAAATACAACCTCCGAAGCTTAACCTACACAAGTACACAAAATATAAATAATAACAAAATCCTGCAACCAAAAGATATAGAAGGATACAAATGGAGACCTAACCGAAGTTCCAATAATAAGGAATCTTCACTAAACAAAGGCAAACAGAAATTAACTCACATCGAAATGTCAATACATTTTAATATGTATGAACCCATATTGAAATGTCCAACACTTTACTATGTAGATATATAGTACATGTTGTCACATTCTAAGGAGTGAAAAGACCTTTGTACTTCCAACCCAACTACATGCATCCAAATTTCGATGTCGAATCCCTCAAACAGTAATTATTTTCTCAAAGCTAGGAGAGTATCTATCTTTGTTAATTGAAAATGTAAAGTTTGTTATAAAATAAAAAGCCCAGTTGTTATGTGTAGTTTCACTTTTACCTAAGTGCCAAATCCCTCAAACACAAAGCTGATGTAGGTTGATGTTAAGACATGAGTAAAAAACAATCACTTTAACCTAACAAATATTAACTCATATTGAAATGTCAAACACTTTGCTATGTAGATATAGTGTAAAAAAAAAAATCCCATTTGTTATGTGTAGGTTCACTTTAGCCTAAGTGTCAAATCCTTGAAGCACAAGGCCTATGTAGGTTTGATGTTAAGACCTGAGTAAAATACAACCACTTTAACCCAACAAATATTATTCATATTAAAATATCAAACACTTTTCTATTTAGATATATATTCAATGTAGTCACATTTTAAGAAGTGAAAAGGTATTTGTATTTACATCCCAACCACATGAATTCAAATTTGAATGTCAAATCTCTCCTTTTTTCTCAACGCTAGGATAATATCTATTTATGTAAATTGAAAATAAGAATAATAAAGGCTACATAGTAGCTAGTATCTATCACTTAGCTTAAATATAGCTTAATGAAACAAAAATGTAACAAAAATGAAGATTTCATCACAAAAATAAAACAACTAATAAAATAATATATTGTTGAATGCCATCACAAAAATTAAGAAATATGATTAATTAATATTGTTTATATTAAAATACATATATCTATATATGCGTGTGTTTTATTTATATATATATATATATAGATATAATTGTCTATAATTAAATTTATTAAAATATGTTTTTAATATAATAATAAGTCACCTTAAATTGAAAATATTGTGAAAAATTATAATTCATGAAAAAAAAATAGTAACTAATAGAAATGGAAGTTACTAAACAACCCATAATAAGACCTCAACCAATCACTTTACAAATAAATAAATTTCAATAATAATAAAAAAAATAGTAAAAATTGAATTCCTAATGTTAAACTATGGATAAGAGTCATAACTTTTTGGCCAAAGACAAACTAATACCCAGTCAAAGGAAAAACTGAATACGCTATACCATGCCCATTTGTTATGTTTAGATTCCTTTTAACCTAAGTGTCGAATCCCTCAACCACAATGCTTGCGTAGGTTTGATATTAAGACATGAGTAGAAAAACAATCACTTTAACCCAACAAAACTTTATTTATGTTGATGTAAAGTATTAATTTAAAAAAGCAATGATTTTAACACAAATTTTAAGAAATGACTAAATATTGGTTCATAATCATTAACAAAATAAAAATAAATATTTTATAAATTTTTTTGCAAGTTTGACATGATTATATCTTCATTGTGTCTAATATATCATTCTGATTGGCGTAGGGAAATGAACCAATAACTTCACATCTAAGAGTACTTTAACAAAGCACCTGATCACCGTCTATCCAAAACCCATAGATTGTTACATTATATCCTTCGCTCCAACTCTATTTAATACCTCTTGTTTTATTATCACCTTATTCAAGTAAATTAAAAAACTAAAAAACATACATGTAAATGATTCTTTTTAAAAAAGTGTTTGATGTTGGTTCTCCTCTATATTCTATAGGATAGTCTAGTATTGGAATCTAGATTCATTGTGGTTTATTGTTTAAGAATGTTAAAAACAATCACACTCCCATATCTTCATAGATGGTTGGTTTAGCCTTATATTTTCATAGGTTTTATTTTTTCATCTTTTATTTTTTCTCGAGTCAAGTCTTTATTTAATCTAGATTCATTGTGGATATTGTTTAAGAATGTTAAAAACAATCACTTTCTCACAGCTTCATAGATAGTTGGTTGGTTTAGCCTTATATTTTCTTAGGTTTTATTTTTCATCTTTAATTCTTTCTTGAATCAAATGTTTATTTACTCAAACTTCCCCTTTTTTCTTCTTTTAAGTCTCTTCATATGTTTCTTTTCTATTTTCATATGTTTTTCCCATGTCCTATTGATCAATTTTGATGGATTAATTTTGATTGTGTATACATGTTGGCACTAGAGTAAGGGAAAGTTTTGGTTTTGAGAAGATGTGGAAGACATGTGCATTAAAGAAGTGAATTGCATGCTTTGTACTACACACAAATATGACACACATACACCATGCACGACAATGATGACATTGTGTGAGTGTGCCAACTATAAAGGAATCTACTAGAATCTCGATTGTAACTAATTTGTAACTAATCCATGGATGATTACTAGGGTTTAATTGTTAAGGTTACAATTATACCACTATAAAAAGATGTTTGAGCAAAGATTTGGACACCTTTTTGAGAGCCTTTTACAACCTATTATCATGTAATGTCGGTAACCTTTGAGCCTTGTTTTAGTCTCTAGCTTGCAAAGTAAGGCCTAGGGATGAATATATGAGATAAACGTATGTTTCTGGAACTAATATAATGAAAGAGGATTTGGTCCTTCGTTCTTGAATATTGTGGTGTGATGAATGCTTAGTGTGTATTTGTTACCAAGGTCTGTCGAACACTAGGCATAAAACCTTGTTCCAACCATATATTAATATTACATTAAGTATTATTATAATTATTTTTTAATAGTGTTTTTTTTTCTGAGTTAAAGTTCATAATGATTGTCTATGGGGTATTGGATAGACGGTGAATGGGTGTTTTGTTAAGGAACTCTTTGATGTGAAATCATCGGTTCAATTTCATGCCTCGATCGAGGTGATATATTGAACATGATGAAGATATAGTCTTGCCAAGCTTAAAAATATATATATATATATATATATATATATATATATATATATATATATATATTTGACATTGCTACTTAAATAATTTCATGAGATAATTGCTATGTTGTTGAATAATACATATGTGAATCTAAATAAATAACATATTTGTTTTCTCTATGTTTCTTTCCGATTTATTTATGATGTATCTATAGATTTGTAATTGATATTTTTGTTGTTAGCTCCAAATTCCTTTCCCTCATTAAACTAAATGAATAATTATTTTTCCTTTTTAGATATGAATGGTTAGATTCATATTGCCTCTTCAACTCATCTAAAAGGTCATTAATTAACAAAAACTGTATGCGAAGAGAGACAAAAATCCATTTCAATATCATAACATTGATATGAATGGTTTAATATGGTAAGTCACACTCTATGAATGGTTTAATATGGTAAGTCACACTCTATGGAAAACATTACCTAGCAAATATTTTTTAGTGTTATAAGATTGGCCAAAATTTCCAGATTTTTTTTTGCTATTCGGAGCATATGTTTTAGTGGAAGGTTTAATAGACATTCACTATAACTAAAACTTTTCTTAATTAGAGGTTCTAATAGGTTTTTTTTAACAATACAATTATATCGTTAATGCACTGATAACCAGTAAGCATCATAGCACACAAGTGTATGATGTGGCGGTCGGGCGGGTTGGTTTCCACGCCCCCCGGCCGGTTTCGACTCCTGCGGAGGCTGCGTGAATGCTGTTGCATATGTTTGATCCATTGCGACTCGTTGATAGCAATTAAATGCTTCCATGTGTTGATTGTCAGGTTCTAACATGCATATGTACCATATGTATAAAAAAAGAGGGTCCATAATACTTCTGTAGGGAACTAGTCCCTTCGATTTCCAAAAAAACCAGTAAGCATCATCACATATTATATTTTGAATGCTCCCATGCATATTATATATTTTTAAAAGCAAAGATGCATATATCATGTTCACATCGTAGAACCTTGCAAGGTGATGATAATCATAACAACAATGGTAATATCATTGTGGAAGATGATGTTGTTGTCACTAGGGGCACTCGTGTATTTTCCATATTTTAAAATCCCGAGTGCATATTATATATTTTGAAAGCGTTGGTGTGTATTATATATTTTAAAGCACTAGTGCATATATCTCAAGTGTATAGTAAAGCCTTGTGTTAATGATGATAACCATTATATAAATGCTTATTGAATTTATTTGCATTAATACATTATATATGTATTTAAAATGCAGCAATGCATAAAAACATGAATTTTATTATTGAATTCAAAAGAATAAAATTCACTAATAAATTTCAAAGTTGATTTTTCCCATGAAATAAAACTTTTTCATTTTTTTATTATTGAATTTTAATTAATCATTAGAAAACCAAATATTTTTATAATAATATATTAATTTTAATATTTAATAGTTATATAAATACAATTATTATATTAATATATTATATAGTTTAAACAAATATATTAGTTGATTACATATTTATTTATAGTAATAATGTAAATTATTACTATATTTAATTAACAACAAATATTTTTATGTTATTGGAGATTTATATATATATATATATATATATATAGATGCACTATTGTTATACAAAACAAGATCATGCATTATATTGCACGGTGTATCATTTGGGATCCACTCTTCATATGGTGGACTATTTATGGTGCTTTCTACCAAACACGATGTATTGGTGTTTATATTCTTTAATATTAATCAACGTTTTTTTCTTATTGAGAAAAAAACAAGGGCAAAATAAATGTATATGATAATAAAAGTGCTAATAAATAAGTGTTACAACTATTATAAACTCGTTGTCCTCTAATTGGGACAATATGTCCACATTAAACAAAATCTCCAATTTTCATGGATAAAAATTCTAAAATGTACAATCATAAAATTCAATTTCAATGATCAATAGTGCATCCTTTCTTCATCATATGTACTAGAAGTTGTACTTGGACTATTTAGAATGTTTTCTTAGTTGGTTTGATTTTTTCCTACCTCTTCATGTTCCATCTACAAACATAGAAATAAAATGTAATGAGTTTATTTACATTTATATTATAATATACATGATTGCATAAAAAAAAACTAACTATAGTAGTGAATGCTTTATAAATAATAGACTTCATTTTTTCTTAACTCTTCCTAACTTTCTTGACCTACTTTCGGCTACTAGCCACTGGAATGCTTCTTCAAGCATATACAAAATTTTAATTTTGTTCATCATAATAAAATTACCATTTTTTTTTCAATTTATTTTTTTGTGGAAAACACACACACACATGAAGCCATTCCTTATGTTGTTTCTAAAAAAAATCTTTTTTTGATTCCACTCCATACTTTTTTTATTGAGAGTTTCATATATCATGATAGAACACTTACATATTTGAAGGTTTCTTGTTGGTTCATCAATCATAAAATAAAGAAACTAAAACAACATAGCTACTTACAAATTTTTTTAACTAACCTTTGATACTCCAAAATATACTCCCGACCCATACTTAAACATATGCTAATCAAATGTTGAAATAGCTCTTGTTTGTATACTAACATATATTAGAAAACATCCATGTGCATAACTGTAAATGTATTAAAAATATAAATATCATGATTGTACATGAATGGATTGTGTTTGAAAGGTTTTTAACTAAGAGCTTAGGGATGTGGTTATCCCTCACCCCCTAAAAAATTCCATTTATAATAGGAAATTGTGGAATATTAAATCATATTAGTAGATTCACTTAAAACTACATTATACTTGATAATATTGATGGTGTTGAAGGCTTGTTGATTATTGCATACTAAAAATGGCCACACACGTGATTAAAATTCACTTGACATTCAATTTTCATAGAACACAGAAATATAGGGAAAATGCAATAAAGAAAAGTTCTTTCACAATTACCCAAGACAATTATATATCTCTTTCCCATTGCATTTTTCTATGGAATTTCCATTTCACATTTCTACATTTCACCCTTTGTATTCTTCTATTGACACTTTTGAATAGTGTTACTTGTGGTCATGTGTTTAAGATGGGTAACAATGTTGATTCATGGCTATACTATCTTGACAACATTGCCAATTTTCAATGATTTCATAATACTATGGCCATGATTCATTAGTATTTCCAAGCTTGGATTCATGACCACTAACAACATTGCTTAACATTATTAACAATGATTTTCATAGGCCAAAATTGTAGATTTGTGGGATGGGGGTTGCTTTGCAAAGCATGCCCCCTAACATTGATGTGTTGATGTTAGGGGTGTTGTTTTAATTCCCTGAGCATCGAATATATTAACATTATGGGCACTATTTTGATCCCCTGGGCATCCTTTTATTGACATTTCTAGCATCATTACCATTTGCCCAGTGTCAAATTCCACCAAACAATGAATAGGAATTATGGGTCTTAAATGTCATTTAAATTAACTAAATTAATGTTGATACAAAAGCATTTAAGGGAGATATAATTAGTTCCCATTTATAATTCTATGAACATACATAGATGTGGATAAACTAATGCTTTTAAAGCAAGGTGTTGTTATACTAATACTTCTAAAACAATCTTAAAATCAAAATAAATTAAAGTTGGATAGTTTTCTTGAAATCTCTAATTTCAATGGTTAAATGTCAAAACATTATCATATTAATATCATTTGTTAACTCCAAATGTAGTGGTGGCTTATTATATGCTTTACTAACAAGCCATTGTTATTTTGTTGATAGTAGACTATCCTTACCCTTGAAGTTTTCCCTAAGTTTCGGTGTTGGTGATGTTTGATGGACTATTCTCTATACTCTATGCATCTTTCCCTTTGTTTCATGTCAAGTCATTTCTTTATGATGCTTTTATGACATTAGTCTATGTTGTTGTTGTATTTCATTTGCATTTTTTATATCATAGTAAATGCATTTCATTTTATTTTTCTATAAAAGAATATAAATGGTGGATTAGGCCATAATTGATGAACCAATAAGGAATTGATAATAACTATGTTGTATGGGTAGGGTTCACTATTCTCAATAAAGTAAGGTCTAATTGGGCCCTTTTACCAAGTGAACTTATGATGTTGAAAAGTGGGGATCTTCTTACACCAATACTACCCTTTTTTAGAATCCATCCTTGAAGTATTTATAACTAAAATTCTCCTTTTGTTTTGGTAACTTCAACTATCTGGGGACTAAGTCTATTTGTTACTATTTTTCTTAGCACGCCCTCTACTTTACTATCATAAAGTAATCTTAGGTATCCATTTTTAAATATTTTCTTGTTGGTATATTTTCTTTCTACTGTTGCTTCTAAATGTGTTGGTGAAGTAAGGCTATCAATTGATCTTGCTTTAATTTGTTCAATTAGTAAAATCAATTTTCTTTTGTAATAATTATTTCAAATCACTAAACTTGAGTAAGTTTACTTGATTGATTTCCAAAATGAAGTGGTATCATTACCTCTTGTTTATACTCTAATTTGAAGGGTGTTTAACCTATCCTCATTTTGTATAATATTCTAAATGCTCGCAAGGCTGCTATAACTTCATCATTGAATCATCTATATTTATATTGCACTTTTGATCATTCTTTCACTAAGGCTTGTGGATGATAAGGCGATCTCTTTCTACGATCTATAATTCAAATGCGAAGTACTTAACAATGTTATTTATGAAATTAGTCGCTTATTCACTTATGAGAGTAACAGATTATCCAATTAAGATAATAATATTTTCAAAATTAATTTGTATTGTAATCATTGAAGTGAAATTTTTGTTTAACTATGGTTCTACACATTTTCTTAAATATTTGATGGGGTGATCTTTTATTTTTCTCTAGTTATCCTTCCTAACATAGGAAATAGTCCTATAAATTAAATTTCCTATAATTCAAAGGGTTGGGTTGGTATGTTGGACCTCAAAGGCATTTCATCTCTATGCAATTGCTGTGTAATACATGGTTATTGTCCCATTAAATCACTCTAGTTTTGTATTATTTATGCCAAATTAGCCACCATGAATAAACGTGAAAGAATTTCTTGGAACTTACCTTGATATGAAAGTTTCTGCTTAGACATCCTATCTATAAATCTTTTATAACTTTTTATCTTTCATATTCTAGTAAAATTTCTTGATATTGTCTTGTCCAAACTTATATAAAAATTCACCAATTTATATGTAATAGACAAACTTCATAACTAAGATCTCCTTTTCTTCAGAGAATTTTTTTTTGCACTTTTTCCATTATACAAAAATTATTGTATCTCTTTAAATTCACGAGAAATAACTTCAAATCAAAATAAATAATTATCAAGTAAATCATCTTCTACTCTAATCACATCTTCTTTCAATAAAATATTTAAACTAACATATATTTCCTAAAATTTAATAATATTATTAAATTTAAATTATTAAAATATTATTAAAACACAAATAAATTGACTAATAAATAATATTAAAAAACATAATACAAAAATTATACTAAACCTTATCGTTATGTAATTGAATATTCCTTTCCTTCAATATACTTTGTTTTTTCTTTATTGAACAACACAACAACACCAATGATCATATTGGTACATCAACATATACATGAAACATTGTTGCCCAGTTTTATGCTTTTATCTTTATATTTCTTTTTCTTTATTCTTAATCTATTTTATCAATTTTATATTTTATTTTTCTTTATCATTACAAAAATATATATTATTTAAATTGAATATTCCTTTTCTATAATATACGTTGTTTTTTTCTTTACTGAACCCACACAACCAGACCAATGATCATATTTGTGATCATATTTGTACATCAACATATACATGAAACATTGTTGACCAATTTTATGCTTTTATATATATATATATATATATATTTTCTTTATTCTCAATTTTTTATTATCAATATTATATTTAAATATAATTTTTTATTTTATTTTTCTTTATCATTATAAAATATATATATATATTAAAAAATAATTTTAAAACATTTCAAGATAAAGGTGGATTTGACCAATGTTTTTCAAAAATTCAAATGCTTCTCAACAATCCCGTGACCAAAAAAACTTGACATCCAATTGAACTGCTTATCTATAAGAAATGTATATTTAAATAAAACCATATAAATTTAATATATTATATATGGATAATAAATAGTATCCTAGGTTTCTCATTTAGACATTCTAAATGAGAATCAAATTTGTCTAAATATATATAATATCATCTATAACCATCCAATATGATAAATTTTAAGAAATATTTTATTATAATTTTTGAAAATATTGAAAGTGTGTTTATTAAATTAAAGAATATTATTTTTTTTTCTGAATAAAGACTAATTCTATTAAAAAAAGAAAAGTATAGTACAATCAAGCTTGCAAGCAAGCGAAGCAGAAAAGCAAGGGAGCCACAGGGGATAGGCTACCACCTCGCGCTAAGAGACAATCCAAGAAAGGACTCAGTAGACAAAGGAGAACAAAAAGAAAGAACTCAACTCAGAGAATTACCCCGAGGAATCATTTCCAGCCACACGACATTTTTTGCCTTTTTTCTTGTTTACTTTGACCCACCCAGTGGAGTTTGGCTGAGCCAAGACAATCTGTAGACTATTCTGCACTGGCGGCTGAATTTCCTTATCAGAATCTGAGGAAGAAGAACAATGAGTACGTTTCTGAGAAAACTGAGGGTCAGAGGAGACTGCTGGAGCTCCCGAGGGAGTATCTATCGGAATCACATCATTCTGCACATCTGCTACCGTAGCCTCATCCTTCTGCAAAACAGCTTCAGTTTCCTCCTCATCCGAACTAGAGAAATCTAGACTGCCCATTGAGCGGGGAGGCTCACAAGGATTCCAGCGCTTGGCTTTGGGTTTGCGATTTAGATTCTTCTTTTTTTGGAGGAACTGAGGACATGTATTCTGGAGGTGCCCCGTTTGATGGCAATGGCGGCATCTGAAGGCTGTGTTCTCGTAATCCAAGGTTTGAGTCCAGTGGAAGTCTCCAATCTTGAGATTAATCTGATCCGGAAGTCCTTTACTGATATCTATTTCTGCACAAAGTCTGCCGTAGGTGAAAAGACCATTTTCCTTTCTTGAGCTGTCTACAGCCAGGTACCGTCCTAAAGTCTCTCCAATGGCAATGAAAACAGATACATGCCATAGATGAGCTGGAAGATTCGGGAGCCTGACCCAAATCGGAAGCTTGGTGATGACTGCTGTAGAAGGGTCAAATTCTGGAAACCAGGGAGTGAGAAAGAGCCCAGCCGCACCCCAGAACCAAGGGCCTCCCATTAAGGCCTTCTGGTAATCTTCACTTGAGTCAAAAACCACAATGAAGAACCCTTTTGAACATAAGTAAATCTTGCTTTTTTTGGTCCAAGTGGAGTGGATCCATTGGTATAGATCTGCTGTGCGAGGCCAAAGCCCATTAAATCTGCAGATGAGTGCTGATTCTTCAAAAATCTGTAAACGATTTTCAATTTCGGCGTGAGAGAAATTGATGGAAGGAATTTCCTCTGATTTGTCTACCACAAAAGGCTTTGGAGCCGCGTTTGGGTGGGCTGCTTTCGAAGCGGACTGTGGTTGCGCAGCGTCTTTGCTAGCTGCATCTTTGTAAGAGAAAGAAGGGGCAGAGGAGGTCTGCCCAAAGGAACCACCTCTTAAGCGAAAAGAAGCCTCGATAGAGGCGTCCTTATGAATGCTGTAAAAAGAGAGAGGAAGGGGGCTCATTAGTTGCTTACCCTCATATAACAATCTGAGGAAGGAGGAGGGGATCCCCATCCGGCTTTCCAGTTTTTGCAGAAGATCCTGGACTAGATCTGTTGTTCGAACCCAATGCATCCTTGTCTTGCCCAGTAGTTTGACTTGGATTTGAAATTCCTGAGATTCTTCCAACAGATCTGGCTGAATCAATAGAGGAACCTCTGCAAGCAAATCTGGCGAAAATGAGGAGCAGAATCGCTGCTTGCTTCCGGCCAGAAGTGCCCTGTCCATACAACAATTCTGCGCATGTCCTGTAAACATGGCAGTGCATGAGACCACATTTCTCTCAGGCATTGCCCAGAACAGTCCCAGTGCGTCGTCCTCTCTCCCATTCTTCACAGAACCAGAAAGCGACTCATTCCAATCAATAGCATCTCGTTCAGGACTTTTCTCAAACACTTTGTATGCAACCTTCATTTGCCCCCATTTGGCAACGAATCTCCAAATGAGCATATTCAAGATGCCCAGGCACCCCTCGGAAGTCACCAGATTCCCATCTTCCCTCGCCCTGAGCCGTAAATCTACATCAACGCGCTGACTGAATCCTGTCGCGCAGCTCGAATGGGCAGGCAGGTTTTCAGAAAAGTTAACACAGGCTTTCCCTTTCATTGTCTTCCCGGCTCTCTCG
Organism: Pinus tabuliformis; assembly: GCA_031772625.1. NCBI lineage: Eukaryota > Viridiplantae > Streptophyta > Pinopsida > Pinales > Pinaceae > Pinus > Pinus tabuliformis. The sequence continues at coordinate 828,750,409 of CM062816.1, forward strand.
CTGTCCATATCATTTTCCTGAGCACATATCTCTTTAGCACGAGAAAGGATTGCTTGAGAAACCTGCTTCTGTTGAACCAAAATCGTTTCAATTAATCCAGGAGTTGTTATCCCCATTGGTGCAGCGGTGTTGAAGGCTACCACTGGTTGAGCGTGAAATATCACAAGAGAAACAGCGCTTCCATAAAGATGCCGGTTGTTTAAAGCCCATTGCTGAGCATAATGACTGAGTTCACTGTCGTCCACGGCCACCATTATTTTCTTCACTTCCGCCATCAGAGCCCTCAAATTAAAGAATATTATTGAGTAGAGAGGTGTTTTCTAGTTTAATATGGAAAAAATGTTGTAAGGCTATGTTAGATTATATAAATATTTTGACTTGTTCAAATTATATAAAAAATGAAATGAAATAATAATAATAATTATTAATTATTAATAATTAAACTAGTCTAGATCTATTTAAACTCTGGATCTACCAAACGCTAAGAGGGATCAAATTTTTTGAGGTGAAAACATTTCCTCGAGTTTTAAATTCAAAAATAGATTTGCACCTTGATAGATTTCATCCCTCTCGATACTTGATAGATTCAGAGCTAAAAGAGATATGAGTTAGTTTAATTATTAATTATTAATAAATTATAATTAGGATTCTTTTTATGTAATTTGACCAAGCCAAAATATTTTAATTAATAATTATAATTAATAATTTTATTTTTGTCTTTATTTGTTTTTTAAACATAATTTGACTACGTTAATTTAATGTTTCTTTTAATTTTGACTTACCTCTTATGACTTCTTTTACTCACTATGCTTTTCTATATAAAAAATTAAGGTTCAAACTAAAGGAACTAGTCAATCATTTATTGGTTATAATGTGTAGGATTATAAATATGCATGTCTTCTTTAGTTTTGGCTAGTTTTAAGTTTCTCCGTTTTCTTTTTTTGTACTTCAACAATTTGTTTTTAAAGTCTTATAATGCATTTCGTAAAAAATATTGGACACTCGTATTTCACTTCAATTCGTTAATTATTTTAATCTCAAGAGTATTAATTAGCATTAACATCATATCAAAACATAAATCAACAACACTATTCAACAATGTACAACATAAAACACAATATACTAGACACAATATTTTTAGGTGGAAACCCTTCCAAGAGAAAAATCACCAAACGCTTCTTAATATAGGTCTTTGAAGATTACATCAATAGGAAACTCCAAATTCCAAGATTTTCAACATCAACTGAAGGAAGCTCCAACCCCTTGGTTTACAAGCTCTAACTTGAAGGAAGCCCTAACTCCCTGATTTACCAGCTCCAGTTGGAAGGATGCTTCAACACCCTAGTTTTATTAGCTTCAACTGAAAGGATGCTCCAACACCCTAGTTTATCAGCTCCAACTGGAAGGACACTCCAACGCCCTAAACAATGTCCAACTTGCCCTAGCACCACCCTGCTACCTCGAAGTGTTCTTAAGCTCCAACCTGAAGGAGACTCCATTCTCTTGCCTTACACCATCCTGCCACCCTTATATTCACCACAATGAATAACATTTCACAATTTTCAGACAGGATTCACCTGTGCTCAAAATCAATACAAATGAAAAACTGCAATACAATCTCTACTTAATTAAATATGCTTCTGTGCATCAAACCCTAGCTTCATAAAACTTAGTTAACCTCAGTTTAAGCTACATCAACATCTCATCCTGATTCAACAAGCAATTTAGAAGTACTAAAAACCCTAGCATTCATTAGCTACTCACACAGGCCAATAACACTGGTTAACTGAACAATAGTTGCATCAAAATTTTGCCTCAAAATTTCCAGCATCAAACATCACAACTGAGACCATTATACTAAAACCTTTATGCCATAAAAAATTATCATTTCTAGGCTAATTATCAATCATATCCCTCTCTGTTAATAATGAGATGAAACCTTAGTAGTAATATGCAACAAATCAACATATACTTATTATATTTTGCTCACCGTCTCAATAACAGTGAGTAACCAATCTATTCTTTATGATATAAACCATGTTTATCTCATCATCAGGATCAAACCCTTAACATCATAATCAATATCAAATCATTAAGTCAATCGGTAATAGCAATAGCATCTTCACATTCTCACCCACAAACCCTTCATAAATATATATATTAGTCATATCAGTGGTGTGTGTGTGTGTGTGTGTGTGTGTGTGTGTGTACTTATCAACCACAAGGGTTCCAATATCAATCCAAAATAAAATAACATAAATAAAAACTCAGGCTTACATGTGCTCTCATCATCCACAGTACCTTTCGTTTTCTTCACAACTAGTTTATATACAACTTTATGCAGTGTGATGTTTCTATCTATCAGAGTTACAAGAATTATTGTCAAGACTTGCTAATGAAAGATGTATCAAGTGTTTTGTTTTAGATTTATGAAGTGTACCATAGTCTTCCTGAAGATATCCTTGAGTCTATGTTGACAATAGTTTACTTTTGCTACAACTTCTTCTTGCCTCAAATCTAAGAGGATATTAGATTAGGGATTCAAATTAGGGACCAGATTACACAAGATCTTTCACTTAAACTACTTCAAAATAATGTGACTTTGGTTATGCTATTGTGTTTTTTATTAGGGCTTGGATTTGTGTCTTGATTACCTTTCCACAAAATATAAAACTGTAGTGATCAAACCCTCAAACAAATTCTACAAGTTGTCCATAATATGCTTTAGACATGACTCAAATCCTAGCTCAAAAGTGACAAATAGATTATTGATCATAGCTCATAATAGGACATTGAGCACAGTATCTTTACAAAATAGTCCAAGACGATGTGGTTCACATGTCATAGTATATTTTCACCATATATAAGCTAACCAAGATTAACATAAGAGCGCTCAAACCTTATCTCTAAACAGAACACAATAGTGATAGTTCTAAAGCAAATGGAAGCCACCGAAATAACACAAATGAGTGTATGATACATGGTATTTGGAGGGCCAAATAGGTCTATCAATATCATTCGAGTTCAAATCTTAGGAATATTGGTATATACCTTGGTTTATCAGTGAATAAGGCCAAAAAAGGAAGCCAACTAATGGTTTGATGTAAATTACTACTTCCACCATAGAGACGTCTGTCTGGAAGGTCGAATAGGCTAATGAATTTGCTTCAGTTAAAACTATCAATGAGTTTCAAATTAGGTCTCCAAAAGAGGTCAATGAAGTCCCCTTGAATTTCATGAACTAGCAAAATAGATCAGTCCTTAGGCCACCACAAAATGCTTTAGCAAATCACATAAAAAATTGTCCTTAAACCGTATTTCTTATTGCCACTGAAATACCACAACAACTCATAGAAATATCAATCAGAGCCTCAAAAATAAGTATGTTGAATCACCTCAAAAACCCCAACAAAGTGGCCTTGGATCAATTTAGAAATGGAGGTTGAGTAGTCTCAGAAAACACCTCAGCAACAACCTCAGAATATCATGCAATTGATCGTTAGATTTATATAGGAAAGAAAACAAATACCTTAAGAATATAGTCAACCCCAACGAAGTAGTCTTAGATCAATTCAGAAAGGGAGGTCGAGTAGTCTTAGAAAGATGTTCGAACCTGCCTCATAATTTCGTCTCTCAAGAAGTCTGAATTTGGCCTCAGGTACACAGATTCTTCTTGTCTGAGATAGCTAAAAATATGCCTCAAAGTAGTTACCTATAACCAAAGAGTAATCATCACAGAAGGATAAAACAATAAGCCAAATAACTCTACCTTCTCTTCTGATTTAGCATGATAGTCCCGGGTCTAAAAAAGTCACAAATAATCTATGAAGTTTTTTTGTTCAAATTCCCCATATATATATATATATATATATATATATATATATATATATATATATATAAAGATGAGGAGCCATCTAGAAGGGGGCTGGAATGTCTAATTTCCGAAGAGCCAACTTACAAATTTAATTTTTTTGGAGAAAAAACCAAATTGTTTCAGGAGGCCGACATAATTTCCAAATTTAATTTATTTCCCTTTGTCAAGATGCTTCCTTATGCAAGAAAAAATTAATCTCCAAAAGAATTTAATCAAATTTTAATAGTATCCCTTCAACAATGTAAACTATCAAACAAGAGCTGTAAATTCAAAATGAGAACTCTAGCAAAACAAACACAAAAAAACATGAAAAACAACTCAAAAACGAAATTGTTGATGCTAAAATAACATTTTTTTTGTCGAGGTAAATTTTCAACATTTTTTAAAAATGGTAGCGGAAACCAATTTTTTGTGTACAAAAAACACCTTGAAAACAAAAAGTGTTGATGCTCGAATAACAATTTTTTTGGGTAAATTTTCTACATTTTTTAATAACGATCTTAAAGATAAAATATCACGACTCCAAAAAACCTTAAAATTCTAACAATTTTCAAGCATGACATTGAAGATAAAATATCATGTCCCTGAAAAGCCTTAAAATTCCAACGATTTTCACGCATGGCATAAAGATTAAATATCACGTCTCTGAAAAGCCTTAAAATTCCCACAATTTTCAACTATGGTGTTAAGAAAAAATACTTATAACTATTTTCAACCATATCATTAAAGATAAAATAACATGAACTAGAAAAACCTTAAAATTTTGACAATTTTTCATCCATGGAATTAAAAAAAATAAAATAAAATAAAAATAAATAAAAATAAAAATAAAAAATCATGACTACAGAAAACTTTAAGTTTTCAACATATTTCAACCATGGCAATATGGAAAAAAGTTATGACTAAAAACAAATTAAAAATGAACACTTGAATGAAACAGTCATTATACCAAGTGCAATTTCTTTTTTAGATGCTAAAAGTATAGTCATTTTAAAATGTTAGCCTAAGACAACTCGACACATTGCAACAAAAATTTAAAAATCAACCATCAAATTAACACACAGTGTAGATGAATTTGACCCATTGCAACGAAAACTTAAAAATCAACCATGAAATGAACACATTGTAATACTAAAAAACATTAAAATGGCAACTATCAAATTGACACATAATGGGATCGTGTTGCTAGTCAAGGATTGACACGAACCTTGCCAAAAAAAAAAAAGATAAATCAATAAAAAGAAAAAAGAAAAATTAAAATTAAAACATTAAACAAAAATAGAAAACTAAACCCCAAAAACAAAGAGTTTAAAGAATAGTAAGAAGTAAATAAGAAATTTTAAACCAAAAAACATAAAAAAATGACCCTTCTAAAAAAATATCAAATATATACAAATATTTAAAAGAAAAAAGACAAAAAAGAATGGAACATAAAGACGTAAAAAAAAATCAAAATTAACTTTTATATATATATAAAACAAGAAATTATTTAAAAAAAGACATAGATTAAAAAACAAAAATTAGCCAAAAAAATAAAAATAAATAATAAATAATAATTGAAATCGGGCAAGGTCCACCCTGGGAGGGATTCATTTTATTTTTATATTTTAAATTTTAATTATAATTATTTTTTTTAATTGTTTTAATTTTTAAATGCTTTTTATTTCTTAAATTTTCTTTATTTTTTATGTTTATTTTCTAGTTTTTTTTAATATTTTTTATAATTTTAATTGTTTTTAGCGTTCTCTTTTAATTCTTCTTTTAATTTAATGTTTCTTATTTTTTATTTTTAATGTTTTTTATTTTTAAAATTTTTATATTTTTTTTTAAATGTTATGTTTTAATTTCTTTTTCTTTTTTTATTATTACTCCAAATTTTATCTAATTTTTTGTTTTTTATTTTTTTTTAAATGTTATTATTTTTTATAGAAAATTTATAAAAATTTCATAAAATTTGTTATTTTTCCAACTTTTTTTTATTCATTTAAAAAAAAATGTATTTAACATGTCACTTTTAGCGAAAAAAATCATATATTTAAAATAATATCTATATGCAAATGTGTATTTTTTGTCAAGTTTTTAAAATTATTAATTTTTGGCAACAATTATTTTTTGTATTGAAGTATTAATTAACGATATATAAATATATAAAAAAATCCTAACTTCAAAAAATATTATTTTTATTATTTTTTTTAGAACTTTGCAAAAAAATTTAAAAATTTCATTATAAAAAAACATTTCAAAGAAAAACAAAAAACAAAAATTTGGAAAAGCATTAAAAAACAAATATCTTAAGACGAAAAACATGAAGAGAAATAAGACAACTTGAAAAATGGTTAAATAATCAACATTTTAAAATAATGTGTAACTTAGGACACAAAAAAAATTTAAAGTGTAAAAATATGCCTTAAAAAAAATGTTGATGATTTTCAAAATCTGCATGAAAATCATCAACATTTAAAAAAACATATCCACACTTAATACATTAGAAAATTTAAAGCGTGAAAAATAAGTCTTCTAAAATAAGGGGTTGATGTTGCATCAACACTATTCAAAATTAGTATGAAAATCACTAACATTTTAAAAAAAATGTCCATGCTTGATACATAAGAAAATTTAAAGTGTCAAAAATATGCTAAAAAAAGAAGGTGTGTTCTGAATCAATACTTTTCAAAATTGGGTGAATTTTTGCTTCCTCAAAAAAATGGTTTCTTGGTACAATTTTCATTTGATAGTTTGCATTGTTCTTCTTAGTCTCATAATTTTATCAAATAATAAGTCAATCATCAAGCTGCCACATCATCTCATTTTGTGGGCTTTGCCCACATGTTCGGCGAACAAACTTTAGGTGGGCATATCTCCTCAACTATGAGGAGTTATGAGGTGTGTCATATACCATTGGAATCAACTGGAAATATCACCGTCCTTTACATCCATTTTCCTCAACAAGTGCAGGGCGACTAGGGCTTCCAAGTGTTTCTTGTCATTTTGAGCTTCCAATCAATGCAAAATAGACAAATATTAAGGGTGCTCAAGAACTGAATTTGGTATCAATGACAACACCATTCAACAATCTTCCCCTTTTTTATTGATGTAAACGCACATAATCCCCCTACAATCACTACTCCCCCTATATCCATGTTTATGATCGTATTTGTATGATTTCTCTCCCCCCTTAACATCAATGACAAATGATTTCTCCACCTGAAAAAATTTCTTCCTCTAATGATTCCTGTAATAGACTACCTTTCTCCCCCTAACATGCTATGCCTTTCATGACTTTCTACAATTGAGACCTTCTGCAATTTTGTTCATGACTCTGCTTCCTACTTCACTGAACGCGAGGCTTATTTATCTACCCATAATACTGACTATTGCTTTGATGACTTCTTCACATTTTCCAAATGATAGATCTTCAACCACGCTACTTAGACTCCCCCTCTTAAACATTCACAGAATAGGGAGTCATTAAGATGGATTCGTCAAAATAATGTGTGAACTAGATCTGTAGTTGGATCATCCAGATCCTTGACATCTTCCATTGCAGATTCATCCCGAGCTTTCGAATTTACAAACCTTGAGAGCATAACCACTAGGAATTCTTCATTCACCTGATCTTCTTGCTTTTTATTTATTCTCCAAATCTTCTTGTACATGATATTAGAGATCTTCTTCATGGAATATTCCATCTTGTACTTATAATCATGTGTTATGTGTCCATAATTATGGAATTTGTAACATTCAATGTTGAACCTGAATGACAGAGCAACTGACATATACCTTCTGTTGGTGAATCCATTTGAATATATATCTTGTATTCCAACAACCTTGCTTCTAGGGTTTTGATAATGTCTTTGATAATCATCCTTATCATAAGCTTTACAATCCCTAGCCTTGTGCCCAAAATTAGTACATGAATAACAATAACCATGAAATATACTAGGGTACCTGGATGAAATGGCTTGCCTTGATGATGTTGATCTTTTGAAGACATTCTCCCTTAGATGAGGTATAGAGCTTTGTTGATCCTCATCTTTGATTAGTTCAACATTACTTCTTGGAGCAATAACACTTTCAATCATCTTTTGTCCTTCACTTTGATTTGGCCTTTGAAAGATTGCTATCAAGCTTCTCGTCAACCTTGCTTTACAAGGGCTTGGAGCCTGTGCTTTGATTGCATGGGGCTTCATCTGCTTCTTTCGCCTTCATCTTCAATCAATCAATTTGTTTATCTTTCTTATTAATGACATTATTCTTCCTTTCATCATCCAACAATTTCTCCTTCTACCATTTCTTGAGATTGTCTATTTCAATTAGTGTAGTGTTAAGTTCTCTTTCCTTTTGAGAAATATCTTCTTGAAACTAGCTTTTCAAGACTTTTTTTCTTTCTTCTACCTCCTTTACTTGCAATGTTAGAAGGGTGACCATTTCTATTGTGTTATTAAAATCTTGCATTTTTTGCTTATTCCTTTCACTTTCCTTTCTAAGCTTATTTATTTTTGCTAGAGATGCATCAATTTCCTTTTTCTTTTGACCAACTTTTGCTCTGTACTTCTGAATTGATTCCTCTAATTGGTTTGTTAAGTTTTTCTCCTTCTTTTTAGCTTCTTGTACTTGAATTCTTAGAAGGAAAACTTCTTCTTCAAGTAACTGAAATTGCTTCCTTGCTTTGTTAAGATCACATAAGGCATTGATCAATTCTTCCTCCATGTCATCTATTTCTTCTTCTTCTTCATCTACTTCATCTGAATCATAATCATCATCATCATCATCTTCATCTTCATCTTCATCTTCATCTTGACCTGCATGCTTCTTTGAGTAGAGATCATGGAGCTTCTTCCAAAGAATTTTAGTTGATGAGAATTGATATACTTTGGCTTTTATAGGGTCTGGTAGGGCTCTTAGAATGATATTCATTTCTTTCGTATTATACCTTATAGATTCATCGATAGATGTGTCTACAGTCACAATAGAGTGCCAAACATCACTTCTGTGAGATTTCAAATAGGCTTCCATTCTAGATTCCCATATTTCATATTTGGCTTCAATGAACTCAAGAGTTGGATAACCAACTCGTCTCTCTTCATTATTTGTAATAGATTTGGAGACTACTACAATACGGAAGACTTCCTTTGATCGGTTGGATGCATGCTTCTTTGAATTTTCCATCTCTCTACTTCTGAGATCCGCCTTCCAACTGTTAAGTTGCAACTAAAGGAACCTCTTTGATACCAATTGTTGGAAATACTAAGAGGGGGTGAATCAATATTTCACTTCAATTATTTAATTCTTTCAATCTCGGAGAATTAATTAACATTAGCATCAAATCAAAACATAAATCAACAACACCATTCAATAATGCACAACATAAAAGACAACATACACAATATTTTTAGGTGGAGACCCTTTCAGAAGAAAAAACACCAAACACTTCTTAATATAGGCCTTTGAATATTACATCAATAAGAAGCTCCAACTTCCAATATTTTCAACATTATCTTAAGGAGGCTCTAACCCACCGGTTTATAGGCTCCAACTTGAAGGAAGCTCCAAAAACTTGATTTACTAGCTCCAATTGGAAAGATACTCCAATTCCATAGTTTTATTAGCTCCAGCTAAAAGGATGATCCAACACCTTGGTTTACCAGCTCCAACTGGAAGGATGCTCCAACACCCTGTACAGGCTCTAACCTGCCCTAGCACCACCCTGTCACCTTGAAGTGTTCTCAGGATCCAACATGAAGGAGACTCCAATATCCCACCTTGCACCACATTCCACCCTTATATTCACCACAACGGACCATGTTTCATAATTTTTAGATTGGATTTGCTTGTGCTCAATCAATACAAAATACAAACTGCAATACAATCTCTGCTTAATCAAATCTACTTCTATGCATCAAACTCTAGCTTCATAAAACTTAGTTAACCTTTGTTGAAGCTACATCAACCTGTCATCCTAATTCAAAAAGAAAGTTAGAAGCATTGAAAACCATGGAATTCATCAATTAGTCACACAAGCCAATAACATTTCCTAACTCAACAATAGTTGCATCTCTCTGGTCAAACAACCTAATTCTACCTCAAAATTTCCAGCATCAAACATCACAACAAAGAATATTAGAATGAAACCATTTTTCCATAAAATATTATAAGTTACAAGCTAACAGTCAATCATATCCCTCTCTACTAATAATGAGATGAAACCCTAGTAGTAAGATGTAGAAAATCAACATATACTTAGCAGATCCTGCTCAACATCTCAATAACAATCAATAACTAATCTAGTCTCTATGATATAAACCTTGCTCAATTCATCATAAAGATCAAACCCTTAGCAGTATAATCAATATCTAATAATTAGTTCAATCAGTAGTAGCAATAATAGCTTCACATTCTCACTCGCAAACCATTCATAATTATATATGTCAATCATATCTCTCTCTCTCTCTCTCTCTATATATATATATATATATAGATATATATAGATATATATAGATATACATACATACATACATACATACATACATACATACATACATACATATATATATATATATATATATATATATATGCAAACTCAAACTGACATATGCTCTTATCATCTGCAGTAACTTCATTTTCTTCACAAATAGCCTATATACAACTTTCTGCAGTGTGACCTTGCTATCTATCAATGTTACAAGGATTCTTGTGAAGACTTGTTGATGAAAGATGTATCGATTATTTTGTTTTATATTTTTGAAGTGTGCCAAATTTTCATGAATATGTCCTTGAACCTCTGATGACAATAGTTTTCTTTTTCTACAACTACTTCTTTCCTCAAATCTCAGAGGATATTTGGATTGGGGATTCAAACTAGGGACTAGATCACACAAGATCTTTCACTGAATCCACTTAAAAAAGAAGGTGAATTTGGTTCTGCCACTATGTGTTTGATTAGGGCTTGGATATTTTTCTTAATTACCTATCCACAAAATATAAAACCATAGTGATCAAACCCTCAAACAAATTCTACAAGTTGTCCATAATATGATTTAGAGTTGACTCAAAACCTAGCTCAAAAGTGACAAATAGATCACTAATTAGAGCTCATAATAGGGCATTGATCATAGTGTCTTCACCAAAAAATCCAGGAGGGATGTAGTTCACATTTCATAATAGATCCTCAACAAATATATAATCTAACCAAGATTAACATAAGAGCACTCAAACCTTATCTCTGAACAAAACACAATAGTGATAGTTCTGAAGTGAATGGAAGCATCGAAATAACATAAATGAGTATGTGATATATGGTCTTTGGAGGGACAAATAGGTCTATCAATATCATTCAAGTTCAACCTTAGAAATGCTGGTATATACCTTGGTTTATCAATGAATAAGGCTAAAAAAGGTATCCAACAAATGGTTTGATGTAAATTACTACTTCCACCATAGAGATGGTTGTCTAGAAGGTCGAATAGGCTAATGAATTTGCTTCAGATAAAACTATCAATGAGTTTCAAATTAGGTCTCCAAAAGAGGTCAATGAAGTCTCCTTGAATTGCATGAACTAGCGAAATAGATCAGTCCTTAGGCCACCACAAAATGCTTTAGCAAATCACATCAAAAATTTCCCTTAAATCATATTTCTCAATGTCACTGAATACCAAAACAAATCACATAAAATCTCGGTCAGAGTCTCAAAAAAAGGAGGTGGAATCACCTCAGAAACCCCAATGAAGTTTCCATAGATTAGTTCAGAAAAGGAGGTTGAGTAGCCTTAAAAACACCTCAACAACAACCTCAAAAGATCATATAACCAAGCATCATATTTGTACAGGAATGGGTGTGGATACCTTAAGAATATGGTCAAGCCCAATGAAGTAGTCATATATTGGTTCAAAAACGATGACCAAGTAGTTTCAGAAAGCTCAGGTCTGAACCTACTTCATAATTGTGTCTCTCAAGAAGGCTAAATTTAGCCTCAGGTGCACAGATTCTTCCTACTTGAGATAGCTAAAAATATGCCTCAAAGCAGTGACCTATAACTAGTTAGTAACCATCACAAAAGGATAAAACAATAAGCCAAATAACCATCGACCTTCTCTTATGATTGTTTGTGACATTCCCATTCCTCAAAAAGCTGCAAATATTCTATCAAGTTTTTGTATTCAAATCTATCTCTTGGAGGGATAACAAACACCATATATATACAAGACAAAGGGCCCTTTAGAAGGGGGCCAACATGTCTAATTTCCCAAGAACTGACCTATAAATTTAAATTTAAATTTTTTTGGAGCAAAAAACAAATTGTTTTAGGATGCCGACATAATTTCCAAATTTAATTTATTTCCCTTCGTCAAGATGCTTCCTTATGCAAGCAAAAATCGACCTCCAAAATAATTTAATTAAATTTTAAGAGTAGGTTGTATTGGCCTCGTAATTTTATCAAATAATTAGCCAATCATCATGATGCCACATCATCTCATTTTGGGGGCTTTTCCCACACTTTTGGGGCACAAAATTTAGGTGGACATATCTCCTCAACCATGTGTATTTAAGAGGAATTTTATATACTATTTAAATTGGCATAATGAGGAGAAACAAATGATGATGCAAGTATTGCGATCAATATCATTATCCTTTACACCCATTTTCCTCGACAAGTGCGGGGTGACTAGGGATTCCTAGGGCTTCTTGTCATTTGGAGCTTCCAATCAATGCAAACTAGATGAATATTAAGAGCATTCAAGAATTGATTTTGGAATCAATGACAACACCATTCAATAAAAATGAATCTAGTTTTTTCCACCATGGTATTTTCTTTCCTTACGTTCCTTCCAAAAAAAATTAAGTGTTATAGACTTTAGTGGTCAATTCAAAATTTGTCAATTTTGACTATTGCTAACATTCATTTTCCTCTTAATGTTTTGGAAGAGAAGGATGATGTTGTTGCCCATGTATGAAGTCAATGGGTTTAGGGATTCCACCTATGATCACCTTGGTTAGTGGACATCTCCATGAGGCTTGAATCCTTCCTTGTTCTTCCACATTCTTTCACAGTTTATTGACATGTTTTTCACATGATTCTTTTTATTTGTATCTTAATCAAGGGAAATAACCTATATCTCTTTCTATAAGAAACCTATTAGGGGTACATTTTGATCATTGTTTCTTCAATAATTTGTAATTTTATCACTTCAAAATAAATTTTGATATTATCTTAGTAAAGGCTTCAATATTCTAACATTATCTTGGTTTGGTTTTCTAATTCTCCCTTTTATACTTGTACAAGGGCTTGAATTGTGTCTCATGGAAAAATGTGATCCCAAATTCAATTCTCCATGCACATCCATATCTATATCTCCTTCTATCTAATTATGCATTTTGATATAGTCTTATTATTACATAATTTCATACTTCCTTCTCTAGGGGTTCAAACCAAGGCTTCCCCCATGGTAATACAAGAGGGATTATAATTCCCTTATTGTTTCCTTTTAATTTAATTCTACCATTTTCCTGTGAGATGGTTGCTTTCATTCTCCTTTCCCCAAGTCTTCCAATGAGGCATGCACATTCCAAACTCCTTTTAGCTAGGTCAATTAACCGAAAGTCAATCATTATTGACACTCCCATTATGATCATTTTAAAACCCTTAATAAATCCAATGGGTTCTTTGAATCTTCGATCAAATTCTTTTAAAAAAATTCCTTGTCTTACTAAGTATTGTCTTCTCATGTCCAAGTTGATTTTTGTAATTTTTTAATTTATAAGTCAAAATTGGTTATGACTGATGGATTAAAGAACTCATCAATTTGCAACTCAACCTCTATATCATAATATTTAGAAATGTCCTCAACTCTCATTTGTTCACAAGTTATATATGGACTTTTGAATTCCCCCTTGTTACAACCCTTCAATAGATTTAGCAACTTTAGAAATAGTACTACTTATTGTCTTTATTTAGAAATATCAGCAATATTTATAATATATTTTCTTTTCTTTTTATGTGGTTGTGCTAGTTAGCTTTCCCATCTTCCTCTATATCTACTATGTCAAGAAATTCAACGGTTTCTTTTACATAATATTTCTTTTTTACTAGCTCACGATATCTGATTAATTTAGTTTCATGCATGTTGTTTTAAAATTTGTGTAAAGAGGTGCATATTCTATTCTTCAAGTCCAAGGATAAAATTGTAGTTTTACAATTTATATCTTAATGCTTTGGTATTTCCTCCACTATATTTACATTTATCATTTTTATCATTTTTCTAAGTAATTGGTTAGTTGTCGAGATAATGATAATCCACTCCACAATAATTAAAATATTTGAGGTTAGTCTGCCATCCTATTAGGCTATCAAAGCTTAAGTAATCTTATTTATAACAAGCAAACTCATGTTTTCTATATGATCCGTCTTGACAACCTCATCCTCCTCTTCCTCGTTGTCCCTTTGACCTATAAATCTCGAGTCTTAACTATAATTTTCTTTGGTGGTTTCTATGTCAATCTATGAGGGTTCTTTTTTTTTTTGCTTCTTTTTTTTCCCATTATGGTAGTATAGTTTTAACCATGCACAAAAATGACCTGCAAACGAATTCTTCAAACAAAAAAATAAATAATGGTGAGAATAAAAAAACAAATATAAACAAAGATTTTCCCCTGAATCCCAAAACTGGGAGTACCAAATTGATTTTTTATTATTTTCCCTTAAATGTTACAATACAAATATATGCATGCTGAAGAATTCATAAACCCCAATCCATTAATCCTGGATTAGAACATAATCGTAGTTCCCTTGACCGAATCTACAAAATACCATGGGCATAAAACCATATTGCCCAAAACCATGTGCAAAACCCATCTACAAAACCATGGGTAGGTCCGCTTACCATCTTTTGGTCTGTGCCCCATCCTTGGGTCTGCCCAACTATTATTGGGTTTGCATAAAAATAGATTTTCCTGGGGCCTACCGCTCCCCCTGTGACCCCCACGCTATGCCCGACGCAACGTACAATGTATGGAGCTAGTCGTGGAAAGAATATAACACGCACCCAACATGGAGCATTCATATGTTGAATGTGCACATATAACACATGTTTTATTTGTGTTTCTCATATTGTGAGGATAACTAATTTTATTGATTAGTCACCATTTCACATATTTCACAAAAAAATCATAGTCAAATTTACATCATCTTTTCGAAAGGTTACAATACATTACACTAAAAAGGGACTCTTCCTTTACATGATATTTAAAGATGCATGCCATACACCAAAGTTTTTTTTTTTTTTTGGTAGAACCATGTTTTGTAATGGTTTTTACAGTTGTCTAGCTTTTCTTCTATTGTTTTGTCATTTCAAGAATTTGTTCATTCTTTAGTAATCTCTATTTTACGAGATTTATATAAAGCTTCTTATTAATTTTTTCCTTCATGCGTTCTTAATGGTGCTCTTATCTTCTAAGGAGTACAAAAATAATAATTTCTTTAACAACTCTTTGTTTATTGGGTATAGAATTTGACTAACTAGGCCTTAGAATATTTTGTTATAATATTGTACAATTTCATAGGTTGGTTGTTTTATTTCCTTTAAATCTTCAAGTTCCAAGTTCCCAACATCTTGTGTCTTAAAAATAGTAAATCATCATATTTGATATCAACCTTATTTATTATTCTATTGTTTGTAAATTCATAAATCATGTCAAGTCTCCATGTATGAAGGGACCACCAAACTATGTTATTTCTCTTGTACCAATTGTTATGGTTACAAATGAACCATTGTCTTTTAAGATCTCCATCACCTTCATATATTGGAAGTGTAACTATTTGATTATGTGCCATGACTAGTGACGCTTGAATTCTCGTTAATGGAAGGGATGGAGTCAATGATATGAAACTTCTAACTTGTACAATAATTCTTGGTCTAATTTCTAGCAAGTTTGTTTCTATAATTATTTTGGCAGCCAAATAAGTTATTGTGGTTTTTTTTTAAACTCATTGTTGATATATTCATATATTATTGGTTTTCGAATCTATTAATCTTCTCTTTCTTATATGACTTGCATGTTAGAAGTACTTTCACTTTGTATGTTGGCTTCTATTTAATTTAGGAGGAGAGAACCTTCATGAGATTTTATAACTCTTATAGTTGCTTGAATATCTTCTCCCTTTGGAGATATAGATAACATTAGGTTAAAATTCAGAATTATTTGTATCAATATTCTATCTCAAATTTGATCACTTTCATCAATTAACTTTAGATTGATATAATACCATGTTCCACTTGTAGTACATGTCATAGGATTTCCTTCAATTTTATGTTCTAGTCTTTTCATGGGTCAATCATTCTTGTTTCATCTCTCATATAGTCAATATTGATAGTATATATTCCAATGTCAATAATTGGTGCTTCCAAACATGCCTTCAAGCTTCTTTGAAATTCCTCTGCTATGGGAACTGTGGGGGGTGTTTCTTGTTCCACATCTAGACAACTTCCATGAATTGGTTCATATAGGGTTAATAGCCTCTTGTTATAGTACTCCTTTTGGTAGTTAGTATTTTGCATCATCAATAATTTCTTCTTGTTATAGCTTCTTTTATTTCAAACCCTCTTTCTCCTCTTTTTCTTTTTCTTTCTATTTTTTGCAAAATAATAGAGGTTTTGTGTTGTTTTATTCTTATTTCTTACCTCTTATTCCTTGTTTCCTCTATTGTATATTGTCCATATATGCTTATTAATTACATCTTTATGGTGACTTGACTTCTCCTAGAAATGATTTTATTCACTACCTTTCTTTACTTTATATGATTTCTTAATCACATCCATCCTCCTTTTTCTTCTTTATCTCATGGTCAATAACCCCACCATTACCAACTCCAACTTTTACTCTTGCACAAAAAAGGGGTTCCTATTTTTTCTCATCATTTTCACGTCATTTTTCCTTATAAGATGATCCCCGGGTATAAAAACTCGCTAAGGTTATACTTATCTTAAAAACTTGTCCTTTGTATACTAGTTCTGAAATTCATGGAACCACTCATCTAGATTAGTTTTTTTGGCATTATTGACCTTGAAAATATATGGTCTTCCCAAACAACATCTATGCATCTCTAAACCTTCAAAAACGTACTAATCTCCTGATAGGTACCACTAATAATAAAACTAGTGTCGTAATATAAAGGATTACATGGGCATATTGTTAAACATACGATTATACAACAAGAATAAATTGATAGAAGGGAAACTTGAATATTTTGAAGTTTATAATACATAAGACATGCATATCTAAGAGAAAATCACCATATAAACAACAAAAAAATCTTTACTATGTCATGGTAACCCCATAATGTCGAATCTTACAATAGGGGAGTCAATGGCCTTTAAAACCAATAAATAGACAAGAAAGTAATTGTAACGACTTATAACTATATTTAATTATTTCATTGATTTCTTGAGTTGGTTAATCGACTTGACCATGTGACTAACTAGAATATAATTAAAGTAACCCATGATTAACTACTTATATCAACTACAATAGCTTAATGTAGGTTCAGGTTATCTAATAGTTAAATAGCATGGAATTAATTTGAAAGGTTTTGTATGATTTCCTTTCCCTTATTTCAACTTTAGTAGTAATGGTAAATAGTATAAAGTTCCTCCAATAAAAATATGATACCTAAACCTCTCTATTTCCTTGATAAGGTCGTCTAATATAAGGAATTTGTCCAAACATTTTGCAATAACTCCCTAACCTAAGCAATTGTTCCACCAAGTTGGACTAATTCCAAAGGTTCTTGATGCAGGAGCATTCAACCCAAGAGAAAATCATTGTAATTAAGTAGACATAGGGGGGTAATGTGTTTTAGGGAAATTAGTTTCCTAAGTCTCAAGTTAATGTAATATTTAGGCTTTTAAGTGATTTAATTAGATAATGTGAGATGTTTGTAAATGCTCTCAAATAAATGAGAACATGAGTGGGCAATAATGACAAAAGAGTCTAAAGTCAATTAGGACTCTTTAAGCAGTTCCATGATTCGAGGAACTAAGGAGAGCTCTTAGGAATTAAATGGAGATTAGAAGTGGACGTAGAGGATAGAGGATTTAGGAGTCAGTTCAGTAGATTTAGGAGTCGAACCAGGATTAGTTCAACAAACCCTTCTGGTATAAATGTAAGCCTACAGGCAGAGTGCAAGAAGAAGGCCACTGATAGTTGAAGATCAGGCCTGTGTGAGACAGAGAAGTCTCGATTGTAATTAGTCGTTCATATTTATATATATAGAGGTTCATTCGAGAACTTTGTAAGTGTGTGAATTAATATCGAATGATTGAATTACATGTAACTATGAATTCGTAGGTTCTGTGACAGAGGTTGCAAGCAGAGTTCTATAGAATGTGCAAAGAAGGGAATGATTCAAAGGAATCTTCACGGGTCTTAGAATCCAATTGAAGAAATAGATTGAAGCTCTAGAGAGAAGGAGCGAAGTGAGAATTCACAAAGGAGTTAAGCTCAGAGTGAGTTGAGTAGCGGAGGCGGAAGGTGAAACCCTGAAGAAAAAAACCCAAATGACAGAGAAAACGCTAAAGAATTAGTGTAAAATCTAAGTAAAAAGGAATTGCGGAGAAGTGAAGTGTTAGTACACAACAACCGTTGGATCTTATAGATCAACGGTCCAGATCATTTCGCTTGAGGTAATGTTGAAATATCACATCAATTAACTTTAATGAAGGAAGGCGGGTTTATAACCTTAAGTGGATTTTGGGTGGAAGGAAAGCCGTTAATGGCTTTTACCGTTTGGCTCTGATTTCACTAATCAGAGGACACATAATAGTGGAGGAGTGAGAGGAAACCGCTTTATCGGGAAATTAAACCCCATACTTGTTGGCTACCCGAAATCATCATGAACCGTTGGATCTACTAAATGTAGATCAACGATGGAGAATTAACATGCCAGCTGTTGATTGGATCGGAGAAGGGTGAATGAAAGCGACAATGAAATAATGAAGGGCCGATATGTGACATCGTGATATCGTCGATAGGCCGATCGAAGATCAAAGATCGAAGATCGGTGAAGGAACGGTGCAGTGTTGAAGGAAGGCTAGGAAGGAGCGGACCCAACGATATTTGTGAACGCGGGCTTATAAACTTTAAAGTCCGACCCAAGGGTTTGAAGTGGGATTTCCTTTATTTCTGGTGTTTTCCTATGTATTCCGGAAAAGTTATGTGTTCGCATATTAGATACGATAGAGCCAATGTTAAAGAAACGCGGAGGAGCCGATACCGATTGCGATTGCGATAAAGGTAAAACCTCGATAATTGTGCAGAAGCTGTATAAAGGCAAAAAGGTATGTTTTGCAAGCTTTTCCTTTATAAATGGTTTATAAAGGAAAAGAGTGTTTATGCGTTAAAATATATGTAACCAATGGCTGAAGAGGAAAGGTTATATATGTGTGGTATAAGGGTTAATGAAGGTTATGAAGGGTCTTAAAGTCCCGATAGGAAGGATTTAACGAAAGGCTTTAATAAAGTCTTATATGAAGGCTCGAGGGTTGATAATAGTTCCGATAAGTATATATGGGCTATGGATTAGCCTATGTTCGGTTTTTATATATCATTCCACATAGTAATAGATGAATGGGGCCTTAACCATTAGAGGTTGTAGATTTGACTCCTTATTAGTTAAATTCCTGGGACTAATGTGCTTATGCATTGTTTATGCATACTGTGGGCGTAAGCAGGGGAAACCCTGGCATCATTTGGTATCATAGTAGAATTGTAATTGAAACAATTGGTATTAAAACAGAACAAAGAAATTCTATGTGAAAGAATTGAGAACAAAGTTATGTGTCAAAGATGTTTATGCAGGCAAGGAAGGATCAGATTCTAATCTGACAGAAAGTAGGCCCACAGAGGTGATGTGTAGTAGAACTTGCAGATGCAAGGGACAGAGGAAATCCATTCAAGGTACAGGTGGAATGGTGAAACAAGATCATGCTGAGATCTTGAAGGTGAGATGACATGTTTGTTTTAATTTGATTGAAGATTGGAATGTGTGTTTTTACACTAATGCACAGGTAGTAGCATAAGGAAAACACTGTGATGTTGTTCCTTGAGGAAAGTGGAGATTCACTCAAATGTGAACCTGAAGAATCCAATTGAAGGTTAGACAAAGAGGATAAGAGTATTCTCAAAAGGAAACTAAGAAGCAAGCTTTTGAAAGCTTGGGAATGATGTTTGGCTTGAGTAACATTGATATGCAGGTGACAACATAAGAAGGTGAGAAGGTTGCAACATCTAGAGCAAGGAGTGCCTGAATTGGTTCCAAAGGAAAGAACCAGAGATGCTAAAAGACGGAGCTCAAAGGAGAGAAGCTTAGTGAGGAATATGTAGCAAGAAGGAGACTTGTTATTGTAGAGGGAATGTTGCAGAACACAAAGGAAATTCCACAGAGGATGTGGGTAGAATTGTTAAGGGATGAAGGAAGTTGGTAAGACTTTCTATTATGATTGAAATACAAGAGGACAATTGTGTTCTTGAGAAGTGCAGATGAGTTGAAGCCTAGAAGAAGCAGAGAGAAGTGCTCAAAGGAGGTTCCAGAGATAGAGAACCAAGGGCTTGCCAAAATACCAAGTACAGAGGAAAGCTTGGTGAGGTAAGTTGCAACAAGGAGGACTTGTTGTTGTAGACGCTTTAATGCAACTCATAGTGAGTGAGTGAGGAGCTCATGAAGATAGAGAAGAAGAACATGGCTACTGATAGTCATAGTAGAGGTTCTGAGGAAGACCACAGCAGAAGAAAGAGGATGCCAAGGCAAATGGCAAGAGGATGAGTCAAGAGGAAATTGACAAAGAGATTGCAAAGTTAAAAGAACAACTCGATGCATTAAGGAGAATACTTGAGGAAAGCCAGAGACAAGGTTGGGTATTAAGGAAGAAGCCAGTGGAGTGGCATGAGATGCAGAGAAGGCTACAACAAAAGCAAGAAAAGTGGTTGAGGGAAAAACTCAAGGAAGTTGAGTTGGAAATGGAAGAGTCCATTTGTGAACTAGAATAGGGAGAAATTCTGGGAGAAAGTGAAGACTACACTGAAGATAAAGAATGGAGATCAAGTGAATATCTCATGGACTATTGTGATAGTCTAAAACAACATGAGGAGATGCTAACTGAAGATGAAGACTTGAAGATTGAAACATCAAGTGAGGCCAAAAGGTCACATGGTTTTAAATCTAACAATTTGTGTATGTTTACAGGTGAAACATGTAAAGAAGGACAATTTGCTGATATTGTCATGAAGGAGGAAGAAGACAAGGAGAATCTAAATTCTGTTCTGGAAGAAGATGAGATAAATAGGTCTCATATACAGTTGGGGAAAGATATCAAGCAACCAAGTGAAGGGCTTGAGGAGATTGAAGAGGAGACCATCGAAAAATTTCTGAATCATATGAAGGATTTAGAATAGCAAGGAGATATGATGGCTGAAACATCAAGTGGGACCACAGGGTCTTATGTTTTTAAGACCGATAGTTTTTCTGTGGATGCATAACAAATGAAGGATAATATTAATGCAGATGGTGAGACAAGGATAGCTCTTGGAGAAGGTAACCAACAAGAGATTAAAGGCAAACTTGAAGAAGAGACTATGTTAGCTGAAGACATAGTAAAGGATCATCAGTTCACCATGATGATAAGCACAGTGGAAATAGTCATGGAAGCTGTTGAGTTAGCCAGTGAAAAGGAAGGACATCTACTGAAAGATGTTAAGAAGGAAGAACCCTATGCAAAGGATTTAACCTTGGGAGAAGGAACACTAACAAAGGAGTGTTTTGCAGAGGATGAGCAATCTTTTGAAACTATCAGAAGTATGGAAGAGTATCTTTCAGAAGATAAAAACTCTGAAGTAAAGGAGGATGGAGAATGTCTCTTAAATGAGAGAAGCAGTGATTTATTGCAGCAGAAAGAATTTGATAATGCATTGATGTTTGAAACTGTGACAATACAGGAACAATTTCTTGTGAAAGAAGGAGATGAAATTCAGTCTGAAGAGCTAATATGTGAAGCAACAGTTGAGACTGTTGAACCTTGTGATTTTCAAATTGATAATTTTTTTATGAATACAGGAATTATAAGTGATGATGAAGTACTTAGGAAGTATCACAGAGAAATTGCATTGTTGGAAAATTCAGAGTATGATAGTGTGATTGCAGAAGAAGGAGTTCACTACAGTGGACAAGATTAGGAAGACATCATTAGAGCAAATGATGTGGGGGAGAGACTAGTTGACAGTCTCATGAATTCTTTTGAGAATTCAAAATAGCATATTGATGTGCTGACAGAGGAGAAAGAAATAGAGCAGCAAACTGAATTGTTGCCAAAGGAAAATAAGGCACTGAAGCCTTATGTTTTTTATTTTAACAAGTGTTTTGTGAATGCAGGTTTAGTTGCAGATGTTGGAGGAAATTTGGCACAGATGAGCAGCCAAATAAAGATGAAAGAAGAAGATTCTGTGGAAGAATTTAATCCATGGAACAGAGATGCTCAATTGCTGGAGAGAATGTTGGAAAGTTAGAATTCAATGCAGAAATTAGATGTTGTAGAGGGAGATATCCTTAAAGATATTTAGGAAGTTTGGGTGGAGGCAATGTCTACAATGATAGTCAGAGCAAGAGTAATGTCTACAATGATAGCAAGAGCAAAGGTAGAAGAAAATAAACAGCAATTTGAAGAGTTAGTAGACAACAGCAACAACCTGAAGCAGAGAGAAATAGGTAATAGTGAATGGAAAAATATGGACCGGGCCAAAGATATATTAGAGATGGAGATTGAAGAGTTATGGTAGTTAATGATGAAGCAGTCCATATGGAGGAAAATGGTAGTAGCTTGAAGAAAAATCAATCAGAACTTGAACCTGATTGACAAAGAGAAGAATAAGGGACGGAAGACAGTAGAAGTATAGCAACAGCAAAGGAACAAGACATTTGGACAGTTACAAAACAATGTATGGGATCCAGGAAGATAAAGACCAGAAGACACATGATCAGGAGATCGTGAATATTTTCTACTTTGGGAGTCTGATGCAGGAGCATTCAACCCAAGAGAAAATCATTGTAATTAAGTAGACATAGGGGGGTAATGTGTTTTAGGGAAATTAGTTTCCTAAGTCTCAAGTTAATATAATATTTAGGCTTTTGAGTGATTTAATTAGATAATGTGAGATGTTTTTAAATGCTCTCAAATAAATGAGAATATGAGTGGGCAATAATGACAAAAGAGTCTAAAGTCAATTAGGACCCTTTAAGCAGTTCCATGATTCGAGGAACTAAGGAGAGTTCTTAGGAATTAAATGGAGATTAGAAGTGGACGTAGAGGATAGAGGATTTAGGAGTCAGTTCAGTGGATTTAGGAGTCGAACCAGGATTAGTTCAACGAACCTTTCTGGTATAAATGTAAGCCTACGAGTAGAGTGCAAGAAGGAGGCCACTAATAGTTGAAGATCAGGCCTGTGTGAGACTGAGAAGTCTCGATTGTAATTAGTCGTTCATATATATATATATATATATATATATATATATATATATATATATAGATATATAGAGAGAGGTTCATTCGGGAACTGTGTAAGTGTGTGAATGAATATCGAATGATTGAATTACATGTAACTATGAATTTGTAGGTTCTGTGACAGAGGTTGCAGGCAGAGTTCTATAGAATATGCAGAGAAGGGAATGATTCAAAGGAATCATCACGGGTCTTAGAATCCAATTGAAGAAACAGAGTGAAGCTCTGGAGAGAAGGAGTGGAGTGAGAATTCGCAAAGGACTTAAGCTCAAAGTGATTTGAGAAGCAGAGGCAGAAGGCGAAACCCTAAAGAAAAAAAATCTGAACCATAGAGAAAACGTTGAAGAATTAGCGTAAAAATATAAGTAAAAAGGAATTGTGGAGAAGTGAAGTGTTCGCACACAGCAACCGTTGGATCTTATAGATCAACGGTCCAGATCATTTTGCATGAGGTAATGTTGAAATATCGCATCGACGAACTTTAATGAAGGAAGGTGGGTTTATAACCTTAAGTGGATTTCGGGCGGAAGGAAAGCCATAAGCGGTTTTTACCGTTTGGCTCCGGTTCCACTAATTGGAGGACACGTAATAGTGGAGGAGTGAGGGGAAACTGCTTTATCGAGTGGTTAAACCCCATGCTTGCTGGCTACCCAAAATCATCATGAACCGTTGGATCTATTAAATGTACATCAACAGCGGAGAATTAACATGCCAGTTGTTGATTGGATCGGAGAAGGGTGAATGAAAGCGACAATGGAATAATGAAGGGCCGATATGCGACATCGCGATATCACCCATAGGCTGATCAGAGATCGGAGATTGGCGAAGGAACGACGCAGTGCTGAAGGAAGGCTGGGAAGGAACAGACATGACGATATTTGTGAACGCTGGCTTATAAACTTTGAAGTCCAGCCCAAGGGTTCGAAGAGGGATTTCCTTTGTTTCCAGTGTTTTCCTGTGTATTCCGGAAAAGTTATGTGTTCGCATATCGGATGCGATAGAGCCAATGTTAAAGAAACCGCGGAGGAGCCGACACCGATTGTGATTGCGATAAAGGTGAAACCTCGATAAATGTGCAGAAGCCATATAAAGGAAAAAAGGTATGTATTGCGGGGTTTTCCTTTGTAAATGGTTTATAAAGGAAAAGAGCATTTATGCGTTAAAATATATGTAACCAATGGTTGAAGAGGAAAGGTTATATATGTGTGGTATAAGGGTTCATGAAGTTTATGAAGGGTTTTAAAGTCCCGATAGGAAGGATTTAATGGAAGGCTTTAATAAAGTCTTATATGAAGTCTCGAGGGTTGATAATAGTTATGATAAGTATATATGGGCTATGGGTTAGCCTATGTTGGGTTTTTATATATCATTCCACATAGTAATGGATTAATGGGGCCTTAACCATTAATGGTTGTAGATTTGACTCCCTGTTAGTTAAATTCCTGGGACTAATGTGCTTATGCATTGTTTATGCATACTGTGGGTGTAAGC
Source organism: Pinus tabuliformis (assembly GCA_031772625.1). Lineage (NCBI taxonomy): Eukaryota > Viridiplantae > Streptophyta > Pinopsida > Pinales > Pinaceae > Pinus > Pinus tabuliformis. The sequence continues at coordinate 828,775,312 of CM062816.1, forward strand.
GGGGGAAACCCTGGCATCAGTTCTACATCAAATAAGTTATTATTTAAGAAATCATGAATAAGAAATTTGCTCACATATGGTAATGCCTAGCTGGACCCCATATATCTCCCTATCTTAAAATCACATGGAAATCTCCTCCACATATAGCATATCTTAATTAAAAAGCATTTTCATTAAAAATATTAATCTAGAAATCCTCCCTCCAATGCTTAGGTCAACCATACACATTAATCAAAATTAGGTTTTGAAATCCCTTAGAGAAAACATGTGAAATCAAAGTAAAACCAAAAATTTGAATTTTTTTACAAATAAATGGAGGTTTTGACCATGTTACTAAGTCTCCATATTTTCCTTCTACTCCTAAAACAAAAACAAAAACACCATCCTAGTAATAACTTCTATAAATTTACCTTCATAACCTTTTTGTTATAGCTCATAATGACACCCCGCTGGTCTACTAGGAAAGAACCTCAAAATGAGGGCTAGAATGCAAGAAAAACTCTATAGAAACTCTCTCAAAAGCTTAGTTTTTCCTCTCCAAAGCCCCTAGTAAAATACTAGGGAGAGTTACAATGATTTGTTTACTCAACAAAAGTGAGTTGGAGCAGTTAGGGTTGGTAGAGTGAATGGTTAAGGTTGGAAAGAGTAAAACAAGATCATATTTCGAAGATAAGGATGAAAGGAACATGGTTAAGAAAGTGTCTATATACATCTAGTCACTCCTTAAAACCATCTTTAAAAGAAATGCTCTCCATGGAGCAAGGAGACAAGCTAGAGATAGTGAAATGTTGTCAAATTGAGAACCTTCTTCTCTTTGTGATAAGCTACAAAACATAATGAATTATGATTGTGAGTTGTGATACTAGGAGGAGCCAAGGGCAAGGACTGCAAATTGTGTAACATTGTAATCTTGTATTGCTATAATAAAAAATCAAATTCCCCCCCTAATTACATGTATGTTCCATATTGTTGTCAATGTATGTTCTTGGGTTATTCATGACACTAATGCTAATGTGGTTTGCAAGAATATAGGTATAATGGTTTATGTTGCTTGTGTGCAAGTTACATATGCAAGGATCTCGAGGAGCTTCACCACCAAAAGCACCGAGTATCCATCTTCCAAGATAAGATGCACTGACTTTCTTTTCATATTTACTTCTATTATGCATCCATGTATCATTTATATTGGCTTAAGTGGACATCCCACAAACTATCCACCATAGGCCCTGGGAAAGCCTGTAGGTTAAAAGTGCTTTGTTACTAAAGAGGAAATTCCATATAAACACTTTTCCTCTAGCATTATCTTTTGTAAAAAGATAACTACTCAACTTGTATTTTGAATCACCCTACCCAAGGATCTTGTTTGCAAGTAGATGCTTGTCACTACTACATTTGCGGTCAAAATTAATGCCTTAATTGACATTATTTTTGACACATAGGCTTTTGTTTTTCTTGGGGGGCATGAAAATACATTGTATATATAATTTTTTATAGTTTTTTTTTGTACAAATATCATTTTATTGACATTCATCAAATGTCATATTAATTTGTTGGGTAATTTTTTTTTATCTACCAAGTGTTACCACATTTGTTTCTTACCTTATTGAATGTCAATATATCAACATAAGATGTCAAAAATTCAACGTTTTATATTTGAAATTGAAAAATAAATACATCACCACAAACATCTTGTTGGGATATTTCCAATGACATATAATATCCCTAAAATAGAGTTTGTATGTGAAAGTTATGGCCCTAGGAAGTGAGCATCCAAATTCAACTTCTTGGGGCCCTTATCCTTTTCTCTCAATAATAAGAATCCATAAAAAGGAATGAATAAATATTTAAACTATGTTTTATTCCTAATTAAAGGATTAATACATTTATGTAATACAATACTAAATTGAATTTAAATCAAATGACAATTTAAATCCACATTTGTACACTTTTGAACATCCTTCCTTTTCTAATTTCACAACTAAAATTGTATTTCTCAACAAATATCTCATCTTCACCTAAATAGTGTCATTCTTTTGTTATATTTTGGCATTTTTTCCCTCTCATCTCCATCCTAGGTTTGTTTGTTTGTTTGTTTTTTTCCTCAAAGAAGGGTAAAGTTTTACTTTCTTTGAAAGAAGGGAAAGCTTGTTTATGGAGGATGACTTCTCAATCCTTGGAAGTGATCTCCTCAATGATTTTTCTATTCTTGTTTTGAATTTAGTATTCATTGTTTAAAAATAGGTTAATGTCTTATGTTAGATTTGTTGTAGCCAAAGGATGACCTCTTTTATAAACCATGGCTTATTGGTAATCATCTTCCTTTATTTGTTTTTCTATTCTCAAGTTCAACAAGCATAACCATAATATTTTCAATTTCTTGTAGTGTGGAAGACATATTTCTATTTAAAGAAGTTTACATATGATGGTCTCCATTTTTTGTGAATGGATTCACCTTTCTCCTTAAGGAACAATTATGCAATTGAGAATATTTTTCTTCCTTAGGGCCTCCCTTGTCCTCCTCATCTCTAAACGGTTCTTTCCCCCTCACCATAGGGGTGTGGTCCTCTTAGAATGGTCTTCCCCCTCTATTTAATGGAAGAAATTGTAAATCCCTACAAATATTTAACCACCTACCCCTTGCCCCACTACTCCATAGACATCAAGAAAAAAATGTTTAAAAATATTTGTAGAAAAACCTATAAGAATTTAATTACAAGAAAAAAACCCTTGGGCAATAGCTTTTATAGAAAATAAAGGGGGTTACAAACTTAGTCCTGTAACTTTTTTACATGCATAGTTAAGAATTTAAAGTTTTAGATGTATGCTTATTTTATACTTGAGTTTCTCTTCATTTGTTGGTTTTGAGTTTTCATTTCATGTTTTTCTATGTATTCTCATATATGCTTATTAGTTTTGTGTAATGAAAATTCATTAGGGGAATTTTGAGGTATAGAATAGACCTCCTACGGAAATTATAAAATAATATTGGAAATAATAAAATAAGATTAGATTACAACATCAAAATTTAGAGGGAAACAAGGAAAAATTGTTTTTCAACTCGTATTTTCAACTTATCTTCCTATGGGTTTACTCAAATTTCAAGCGAAAACACACATTGGATGCAAAATTTGATTGCTCATCCAAGGAGTACCCATGTTGCATACTTTCGATGGACCCTTCTACACGAAAAAATGAGAAATACATGAAAAAACGTGATTTTTCATGTATTTCTCATTTTTTCGTGTAGCAGGGTCTATCGAAAGTATGCAAGATGGGTACTCCTTGGATGAGGAATTAAATTTTGCATCCAACGAGTACTCCTGCTCGAAATTTGAGGAAAAACCTTAGGGAGATAAGTTGAAAATGTGAATTGAAAAAATAGTTTTATTATTTTATTATTTTTTAATATTTGTAACTTTTTACTCCAAAAATGTTGAATCATCCCCCATGGTTGACATCATCATCTTGAATCTTATTATTTCTTATAAACTTTATTTTGGTTGTACATTTTTCTTAGGAGGCCCATTTTAGACCTCAAAATTCCCCAATGATAGTTTTCTGAAAGGGTTTCAAGCAAGATTATGGAAAGATAAATATGCACTTAATAGGTACTTGTATTTTTATCATTTTGGTATATTTCAGTACTAGAAATGAAATCTCTTGAATAGTTGGCACACATATTTTTCATGCGAAGTGCTTGTAAAATTACTTTTATAAAATGCATAAGTTACATGCAAAGTGCTTGTAAAAATCCTTGTAACAATTCATAAAAGTTGCATTCAAATGTTTTTAGAAATAAAAAAATCTAAGACAATGCACTTTACATGCAAAATGTTTGTAAAAATTCCTTTACAAAGGAATGGATTTGTAGTTTACTCTAAGTTTCAATTTAGTAGTTAGCATATCCTTATTACTAAAGTATATTAGTTTTTCTAAAAATAAATGATGATTTAATGCAGTATATTAGAACTAAATATATCATATCATCAACATTAACTTATCTTGTATTATTGTTAAGTTAGTTGCATTCATCATCCTCCAAATTTGTAGCTTTCATGGGTTGTAACTTTCACTTATGGAATCCATTGTAGGCAGATGATAATTTATTGGAAAGTTCTTGGTAAGCTTTTTTCGTGATAATTTTTTTTTCCAGATAAATTTTATACAGGAAAATTTGAAATATTAATGTTTTAATCTTAAAACCGTGAGATTAAAGCAATCCAATCTTTGGATAAATTGCCTTTTTTTAATCACTTTCTATAGGAAAACATCAATATATTGTTAGTAACATTGATATATCAACTTCGACAATGTGGAAATAATGATGTTTGTAATGTGACATAAATTCCCAAAATCAAGATTTAGAAAAAAGGTAATTTTAATGTTTTTACATTTATCAAACATCTATTAATGTGGCAATTTGACCTCAAATGTAGTCATGGGCCCCTTAATTCCAAAGAGAGAAAAATAATTTCTTGGACCTGTTGAAGGCTAACCCTATCATAAGGGCCTTCTAAATCATTTATTGCTTCTCAAAGAGTACCTTAGCCCCAAATTGCCTTTCTTCAATTTGAGGAAATGATTTCCTTTCCATGTACCTCTTTTGATTGATTTAATGATTTTATGTCCCTCTAATAGCCAAAAAGATACCCACCCCAATTTTGTTTTTTACTTAATATATGGACATGCCTTCTTTTTCAAGTATCTCAAAAGGTCTTCACATCAAATCTTAGAGGCTATCCACCACAAGGTCTCTCCCTTGAGGAAATCTCATGTAATTTTTCATTTCCCTTATTAGTATGGTTCTTTAATCCTTGATTAATCTTCGAAAAGGGGACATATAGGGGAGGATATTATAAGATGCCATGCATGTGATCATTTTGCATAGGGACCTATTTTGAGGGTGTCTCCTTTTTTATGGTAGAATTTGACAAAGAAACATATGACAATGGTTGATCCATAAGCATTGAAAAGACCTTGATGCCCTTTCATGTTGAAATTGTTTCCCATACACTTGAAAAAGGTTTTTTCTTTCACATAATTTTTCAATTTATTTTTTAGTCTCCATAGTTTGACATTGTGACATGAATTCTTCTTTCATTTAGATTATTAATTTCTTTTAATATATTCACCAATTAACCTACATACCTTACTGCTTATATAGATTGTTAGGTATATGATTATCCTTTAGTACCAAACCATGATTATTCTCCTTGGGTGGGGTAATTATTCTCCACACCTATTGAGGTTTGAAATTCCATAAGAAACAAGTCTTAGCATCATGCATATGTCATCTAAATATCCATCTTCCTTCTCTTTAGGGAAATCATGTCTAAGATGCCCACAATACTTGCACCAACTACATTGAATGGGAAACTAACATAATCTAGGGTCTGTTAATACTTGTAAACCCATACTTAAATATTTTGACCATATGGGAGGTGCTCCTTCATACAAAATCCCACAAAAATTGTTTCCGTTGATCTTGATTTTGTTCTCCTTGTTTTTTCATCTATAGGATCAATTTTCCTAAATGATGTCCTATTTCCAAAACTCTAATGAGAAATAATGAAATATGAGCTAGATCAAGATCTTGTTAATTTACACTCTCAATGGATCAAAATAGAATGAATAGTGGTATGCTACTGGATGTATTCTTCCAAATATTTATATGAGGGTCATATGTGTGATTTTTATCGTATTAAACTAACCAATCATGGAACATTCTAGGTATTCTTCCAACTTTTCTTTTACTAAATCTTATCCTATAATAAGCTTCATCCCTTCATTTTTTTTATTTTATGGATGAGGGTTTGTTTTTTTTTTTTTAAACCCTATCCTCATGATTCTATTCCCCAAAGTATATTTTAGGGATTTTGAACTATCTTGAGTATTCCTTATGCAAATTATATAGAGTAGCTTCCCATATATTGTGATATTCACCCAAAAATTCCAAAGGGATGAGGAAAATAAACTTTCAATGTGTGGTTTCTTACACAAGAATAGGAATTCCTAAGATAATATCTCCTTTTTTAACTAAGAATAATTATTCTTCTAGTCCCTAATGGCGATTCCAACTTCTTATGCATCTCAAATGATGGAACTCCTTATCACATGGCCTTCTTAAGTTGTTAGGAGACAAGGCTTTCTATGTAATAAGGTCACTTCATGACTTTAATATTTGTTAGTGTTCTTTTTTTCTATAAAGCAAGTTATCCCACATACATAAGTGGAAATGATTTTCTTACTAAACAATGACATATAAGGAGGTGAACTCCCTTTTGATGGAAGAACTAGGATTCATTAATAATATCATATTGTGTTACTATGGGTATTTTCACTGGAGCTTAGTTATGTGATACAACCCTAACACTTTCCTCATTTAATGACTTAGCTCCAAGTTTTTTTTTTCCACTAGAAAAATCCGTAAACTTTTCATTAAAGATGAAAGGTTACATATGTAGATGCATGCCGCATATGCCAATTGTTCTTTGGTATCTCTGTACATTTACAAAATAAATACATATATCTGCTGTTGCAATATATTGCTGTATGGTCGGTATAGTTCAAAGAGTTGATGCCTTATGGCATCCATCTGTTTACAAAAATTTACAAAAAACACAGTTCTGTGTACTGCTGCTGACATTCTGCTGATTTGAGATTAAATCTCATGCAGACCCACAGTAGGATATTGTGGGTCTATATATGGGCGGTGGTAAAACTTTTGTTCTTGTTGATCCAAAATCTCGGTTATCTCCCAATGTCCTTTCTCCATCAACGCGGCCTCCTTGGAAAGTTTATCAGCATCCTGGTTGTGTTCCCTGTAGATATGAGAAACGGAGATGTGATTAAAAGCTGCCTTGAACTGTAGTACTTCATCAAGTATGTTATTGAGTGAGTGAATATGACATGTAGTGATACTGTTGAACCAATTTATAATGATCTGTGAATCCCCGAAGATGTTTATGCTGTTACATTGATGACTTAAAGCAAAATGAAGCAGATGTCGAAGAGATATAAGTTCAGCGAAGTTGTTGGTCCCGGCCCCCAAACCAGCCTTGATGAAGTAGGAGTGATTTTCAGATTTGTGCAATATGAACCCACCCCCGCTGCTTTGGACATTGGCAGCCCCGTCGAAATAAGCCCAAGGAGTTCCCTGATCAATGGAGGGGGGAGGGTTTGGTCTGCGGGATTTTGGTGGAGGCGGATCAGGTAATTCGTTGTATGCACATATGATCCGGGCTTCAATAAGTGGCCATTGTATGGCCTTCTCTTCGAAAATCAGTTGGTTCCTTGCTTTCCAGATGGACCAATTTATGATAATAGGCAGGTTTACAAATTTAGTGCCTTTATGACTGTTGCCCCAATCAATCCATGCATTAATAAGGTCGATTCCTCTCCATTCTCCCGTGTATTTTATAACCTGTTTTATGTTGTTCCATATTTGTAGTACAACGTTACAATGCAGGAAGAGGTGCTCTGTGGATTCACTGGCACCCTTGCACAGAGCGCATCTCGACGGTCCAAATTGTGCTCTTCGCATGAGATGCTCACCCGTGGGTACCCTGTTTCTGAGAACGCACCAAGTGAACAATTTTGAGCGAGGGGAAGCAGATAGCTTCCATAAGCTATGCCACCATCGTTCAAGTACTTCGGGTTTTCTCTGCCATATGATGTGAACGTATCCCTCTTTTGGTGTATATCTCCCACTATCCGCCAGGTGCCAAATGATTTCATCCGATCCCTCAGATATTCTGACATGAGATTCCATCAGGGCCGCACAGTATTCACTCCATGCATCGTGCCATCTCTGTGGGAGGTTGAGTTGAGCGGCATTCTTCCAAGCCTGATGGAAAAGGTCAGTTTGCTCTTGGTCCGCGATTTGTGAGATGACTTTAATTCCTTGGGCAGATAGATATTGCACCAGTTCTTGTGGGAGCCTGTGTCTCCCCCCACAACCGCTCCAAGGATCTAATCCAATGCGGACTCTGCTTCCGTTTCTTATTCTCCATACTATGTTGTTCCTGATCAGAGGGAGAGAATGAAGGAGGGCTTTCCAGATTGAGGAAATGCCTGTCTTGTTCCAAGATGGGAGCCTCGCCCAATCCAAGATGTTGAGAGGCCAAATGTACTTATGATATGTAATGTTTGACCATAAACTTTGAGAGGTGAGCAGTGCCCATCCCATCTTGGCCGCCAGCGCACTAGCAAAGGAAGGTAGATCCTTCAAACCCCAGCCTCCCCATTTCTTGGGCAGGGCAATCGCTTTCCATCCGATCCAGGCAAATGTGCGCTTTTCTTTGTTGCCAGCCCAGAGGTATCTGGAGCAGAGCTGCTTGAGTTTAGATAGGATGTTCCGGGGAATCCAGGCGAGGGCCATCCAGAAAACTGGTGTGGCTTCTAGTACAGATTTGATCAAGGTAAGTCTTCCCGCTCTGGATAGATATCTGAAGCTCCAACAAGTAATCCTTTTTTCCACTTTGGTAATCAGCCAGGTCCAATCCGCCACCTTCTGTGTGGTGGGCTTTAGCCAGTAACCCAGATATTTTAATCCCCTGTCCAAGGGCTGTGTGGTGTAAGGGAATGCTTGGCGAGCAGCATATGATTCATTGACCGAGGTATTTACCAAAGTGATAGAAGATTTGGTTCGGTTAACCTCCATTCCAGTGGCATGTGCAAATAGCTTTAGAATCCTGTTGAATGTCGAGGTGTCTTGTATACTGCCATCGAGTAAGATAAGAACATCATCTACAAACAGCAGGTGAGTAATGAAGCAGTCCTCTGATATTTTCAGGCCCCTGATAGTTCCTTCCCTTTTGGCCGAGATGATCAGTCGACTCAAGGCTTCCATTACCAGGAGAAAAAGAAGTGGGGATAAAGGACAGCTTGTCTCAGACCTCGCTCAGAATGGAAGAAATGGGAGGCTGCACCATTTATCAGGATACTGTAAGTGGGGGATGTTATGCAAGCCATGATCCAATTGATGAGGGGATGAGGGAAGCCCAAATGTATGAGAATCATCTTGATATAGAGCCAGCTGACTCTGTCAAAAGCCTTGGAGAGGTCGATCTTAAGGAGAATGCTTTTCAGACGTTTAGTCCAGATAGAATGTATGGCTTCCTGGGCAGATCCAATGGCTTCATGAATTTGTCTGTCTTCTAAGAAAGCAAATTGCTGGGGGGCAATATGCTTGGACAGGATTGGCCTGATCCTGTTGGCAATAATCTTAGATATGATTTTGTATAGGACATTACACAGGGAGATGGGGCGGAAGTCATCAAATGAAGAGGGGGAGTCAGACTTGGGGATGAGGGCGATGAAAGTGGAGTTGATCGCATGGTAGATTTGTCCCGAAATTCTGCTTTCCTCTACCACCTTTAGGATATCACCTCCTAAGATGTCAAAGAAGGCAATGTAAAACTCAATAGTCCATCCGTCAGGTCCCGGGCTCTTTTCCTTCTGGAACCATTTGATCGTACTTTCGAGCTCTTCCATGGAAACAGGGTCTGTAAGAGCTTCAGCATCCTCGTTGTTTACAAACCTGGGAAAGTGTGATGCCACATTGATAATCTCAGCAAGATTGGTCCCAGCAGGGCTCTTGAAAATCCCTCTGAAGTGTGCTGTTCCAAGTTGAGATAATTTATTGAAGGTATCTGCCACTCCCCCATCAGGAAGAGGAAGGTCCCAAATGGTATTGGAAACCTTCCTTCCTTTGGCAAAATTATGGAAGAATCTAGAGTTTTCATCCCCCGCCTTCAGCCATAATGCCCTGCTTCTCAGTCTGAGCGATTCCTCCCGGAGTTTTAGGATATTTTGCTTTTCCTTCTCCAATTCAATAAGTCGAGTCTTGCTATCCTCGGAGATGAACCCCAGACTTCTCTCATCCAGAAGGGAGTTTAGGTCTTCTTCAATCTTGATGAGCTGCTCCTCTTCTCTGGCCTTTTTTGCCTTGGCCCACTCAATCACTATATGCTTGAGCTCAGTCAGATTTTTAACAAATCCCCTAGCCATCGATGCTTCTCTATCTATAGGATGAGAATGCCAAAAGTCCGAGACCAGTTTAGAGAAGCTAGGATCCTGAAGCCAGAGATGATTAAACTTGTAAGGAGCTTTTGGCTTAGGTAGGGGTCCCTTAATTTCCATTAGAATTGGGGAGTGATCAGAGATGCCCCCAGATCCCACCCATTGCTTGAAGTGGTGTAGTTGGTGAATCAGCGGCCCTTTTATCAGAAATCGATCCAATCTGCGAGCCAAAGCCGCTTCCCCAACTCGCCTGTTCCTCCATGTTGGTAGGGGGTTCTGCATGGGAATGTCAACAAGGTCATGCTGCTCCAGCATATTCCTCATGAATGCAGTGATAGTATCAACTTGCGCCCGAGATCCCCATGTTTCACGAAACCCCAAGGAAAAGTTCATATCCCCCCCCAGAATGATACGATCCAGATTCATCAGGTTCCTGCTGAGAAGCATCCTCCAGAAATTTTCTCTCTGTTGGCAAGGGCCATAAATGTTGATGATGCGGAGGGGGAGGCCTAAGTCCAATGAGAATATGTCAGCCCCCAGGAAACCCTGACCCCCCCAAGAGGAATCCAGTCTTATGGATTTGGGGTTGTATCCAATCGCCAGTCCTCCAGATCTGCCGATGGCATCCATAGCTATGAACTTCCATCTGGACGAGATATTTTGCAGAGAGAGGGAGATGGATTCCGCAGGACCTAGGGTTTCTTGCAGGAGGATGATATCAGGGGATTCGACCTCAAAAAGTCGTTTGAGGGCTAGTTTTTTGGGGGAGCTAGCCAAACCCCTACAATTGAAAGAGAGGCACTTCATGGAGGACCCCTTTTCGGGGGATTAGCTCTAAGGGCCCCAACAATGGTCGATTGTCGACCTGATGCAACTTCTGCGCCAGCTCTTTTGATGGCTTTGTTTAAATCTGATTTCCTTCCTCTAGTAGAAGCGGAGCTCACGCCCGAGGGTACAATGCCTAAACCCATATGGTTTGCAGAGGATTCTGGGAGGGAGGTCCGGGGGCGGAGGGAGTATGGGTGCTGGGGAATCTTATTAACAGGGGTCTCAGAGGACGGAGACGGGGGCGGGGACATGATGAATGGCAGAGTGGGAGGGGCGATAGAAGGAAGAGGAAGGGGCGAGGGAATATTGCAGTAAGCCATGGAACATGATGCAGAGGAAACATAATCAGAAGATTGTGCAATAGAGATAAAGGGAGAGTTAGAACATGTACCCGAAGCTTGTGCGGCTGCAGCAGCTGCCCGAGCCCGAGTCAGCGGAGGCGATGGCACCTCGAGGGAATTCATCTCTGAATACACCTGAGCTCCATTGGAAACGGAAAATCCTCTCGATGGCTGAGGAACTATCGGGGAAGTCCGCCTGGATGCTATGGGGGATTGTTTTGGAGTGCTGTCCGGTCGCTTGATTAATGGGCAATCCTTGTAGAGATGCCCCACTTGGTGGCATCGATTGCACCGAAAGGGTACTCCTTCGTAATCCAGCATCTGATAACGCCTGAGCTTACCCCATTGCAATGTAATTCTTTCCTCCAATCCTTCTCTGGTGTCCAGATGCACCAGAATGCGAGCTACAGTCTTCTTCCGGGTATCAAGGTAACCACGATCATGATCCAGATATGTCCCAAGTGCATTGCCGATCTTTTTGAATGATTCTTCGTTCCAATATTGTGTAGGGAGCCCTGGTAATCGGACCCATAAAGGCCCTGCAGCAATTTGCTCATGCTCAGGATCGAATAACGGACTCCATCTCTTCAGAAGTACAGGAGCAGTTTCAATATGCCAGTATCTTTCGAGGACCGCATTTGTGTGTTCTTCGTTTGCGAATTGGAGGGAGAACCACCCACGAGGTAGAACCTCAACCTCCGGCACCTGTGTGAGGAGTACTCCCCAAATTTCTTTCACCCAGCGCATCAATCTGTCCACCGTGTAGGAACGCCCCCGCACGTGCCCTACCAACATTGTGCGAGCTAGAGCCATGGTTGCTTCAAAATCCGGGGAGTCACCGAAGATAACCGTGGTATCTTTCGAAATTGCCCTAACGCAATTTGACCTCTGCTTCTTGGATCGAGGGGCCGACGGATGCTCGAATAGAGGGTTTGTGACCCCGGGTGGAGGTGGTCCAGAGGATTTAGGGTTTACAACTGGGGTGCTGAATGCGCCTGAGGGTTTTGCCCCCAAATTTGGAGAGGGGTTTGTCCATGGAACCTCAGGTGCAGGCTGTGGATCAGGAGGCGGGGATGGGATCTGATCCAGATCAGCGGGATCTAGCAGATGAGAAGCAAGAAAAGAAGCTGTGCCAGGAGAGAGCAGCGGGGCTGCCAGACCGGTTGAAAAGGGATCCGGCAAGGAGATGACCGGGAGGATATTCTGGGCATCAGAGATATCAGAAAGCGAAGGAACGAAACCCGGGGAGGCAGATTTAGGGTTAGTGAAAACGACCTGACCTTCCAACGGATCCTCGGAGAAATCCACAAGATCCGTTTCCGGTAAGCCTTCCATGCCGGACAGCGAATGTAGCCTCCCGTCGCTGGTGTTGATCTATCGTTCGCTCGCAACCCTATCTGCCGAAAACTGCTCCATCCTGTGGTCCTGTAGCAGCGAACTGCGGCTATCTTCCCTTCGCGGTTATTGTTGATGCGTGCCGTCAGAGCCTAAACCCATCGCGCACCCTTCTAAGACCTCTTTTTTACTTATCTTATTCAATATATGCTAACTTAGCTCCAAGTTTTATATTAAGATATATTCAATTAAGTAATCTATTTTTTTCCTCAATCCCCTAACATTTTCTTCACAATATTCTAATAATGCATTTCCTAAAGTTCTTCTACTATCTACAATGAGATTTAATTGCATAAGTAGGATTTTATGGTTTCCCATATTATATCTTGACTCTCATGATAGGTGTGGTTGTTTTCCTCCCTAACATCTATTATAATAATTCATTACCTTTTTCATGTTTCCCACCCCACTAAAACCCCTTTTTTCCTTGTAAACTTCCATCCTCAGATTTCTAAATCCACTATGATCATTCCTTTAATCTTGAGACACTATAAAACAATTCTCTTTCCTGAAAACCCCTATCTCCTCTAAACCCATATCTTCCTCTTCCATGATCAATAAATCTATTTGCATGCGTGTGTGTGCATGCATGTGGACATGTGTGTATGTGCTCACCTTTATCCTCCTCTTCCATGATCAATCAATTTTTGTGCATGTATGCATATGTGATCACCCTGATCCTTCTCTTCCATGATCAATCAATCTATGTGTATCTCTGTGCATGTGCATGTGTGGATTTTTTTCTCTTTCTTGAAAAACCCTATTTCCTCTAAACCCCTATCCTACTCTTCATGATTAATAAATGTATTTTGTGTGTGTGTGTGAGCGCCCATGTGTGCATAAATTTTTTAACTTTTTCTGAAAAATTTTGATGTCCTATAAACCCTTGTCTTCCTCTTCCATGGTAAATCAATTTATCTTTGTGTGCAAACGAGTGAGTGTATGTACATGCATGTTTTTTGTTTTTTGTTTTTGTTTTTTCCCTAATGTCTATTTCTTGAAAACCTGTATATCCTCTAAACTCCTATCCTCCTTTTCTATGATCAATCAATCTATGTTTCATGTGTGTGTGTGTGTGTGACTTGAGTTGGAGAAGCATACACACTTTTTATAGATATCATCATTATATCTTGAAGCATTTATAGTTCCAAAATCACTTGGATATTCTCAGTGAATTATATTATTCCCCTGGAATAGAAGTTGACATAAAGAACACTAATGTTAAGACATTTGATGTTTATGAAAATGAGCTCTCTAACATTAATTTCGATTAAAGGAAAAATAGATGAGTTATCATGTATTATAAATATCTAGATGTATTGTTTATTAATCGAACATTCAATATAGTCGAATTCTTATCAAAATAAAATCAACTAGGTTTATGTTACTTTAGCTCTTTTAGAGAGACATTTCTCTCATCTCAAGTTTCAAGATGTTTGATCTAAGATCAACATTTTTCATAAGGTTTTGTCGCCGACTCTATTGTATGGATGTGATTTTTGCGTATAGAGCTTCAAAAAATATAATGGTCCTATGTTGTAAGAAATCTTATATTAACCAGGCTCTCTAAAAAAATTACATTTGAATATCAACCCCTCATGCTATTACTTTTGCATAGTTTGGCTTGTACCCTCTTATCTACAAGATATTATCTCACAGTATTAACTTCCTATACCAAATTTACTTCCTAATTAATTATTTGCTTGGTATGTAAACACATCACTTTCTTGATCTCCAATATTCAATGCATTTAGAGTAACATGACTACCAAAACTTTTTTAATGCAAAATTCACAACTCTTATGCAATTTTTTGGCTTAAAACAACTCTTAAGCACTTTTTTGGCTTAAATATTATTCCTCCATCCAATATATATATTATTTATCTTAGGCTTATATCTAAAAGAGATATACATAGTGTTATTATGGATGAGGTTTGTACAACATAAGTGATTCATATTGGACTTCACTAGCAATATTGTTTTCTCCAAAACTTCATTAATTTTGTACTTATTGTTACACATTATTTTGTCACGCCTCCTACACTTCCCGGTGGCATACCCTGGAGTGCCTAAAACATGACCATTATATAGTATACTCATCCATGTATATAGCTCTGAGACTCTGTTTGGAAAATGTCTTGAGCTTTCCCTGAAGAAATAACTCTTAAAACCCTAAAATGAGAGTCATCACTCTTATGAGGCTTAAAACAATGATGGTCGCATGTTACACTATGTTTGACCTGCGATGGCATCACTTTGTTCCCTTGCATACCCGCAATGATCCCAAAAAAATAATTTTTCCAAAGAGGATGAGAAGCTTCGTGATCTAGAAGCTTCCAGAGCAGCAAGCTGGAGGTGGTTTCACATAGATGAGGTTGAATCCTCCTAACTTGACCTCTTTGTCTTATCCCTATGAGCTACCTCCTTGAGATGTGGGCCTAATACTATCTTTGGAGAAGTCCTAACTCCCTCTCCCAGCCTATAAATTCCTCTTCTCCCATTCCCAAATGGTTGGTCTATGTCCATTTGCACCCCTATGCTGAGCTTGTGCCTAGAGGTTATTCATTAGACTTGGAGAAGGAGTGTTTGGAGAGTTTCTTGGCTTGGACTTGGATTACCACTCGAGGAAAGCCTTTCAACATCAAGGCTATGGTTGCAAGATTCCCTTTATTCCTTAAATAATATACAATTGTTGGTTCATCTTCCCAAAATATATATGTTCATGTATTTATTAGCTTGACATTCCTTGATCAGTTAAGTAGGTTTTTATTGGATTTGCTATTGGTTTTGGCATGCTTTGTTGTCTCTTGATCACTTGTGCAGGTACATAAGCGCTGAGAGAAGCAGGAACAAGTCCGTGACACAAGCGGTTTGAGGCCCTCAACAAAGGAAATTGGAATAACATCAAAACGAGGTAGGTCATCTCTTTCATTCTACTTTTCAATTATAACCTATGAATATGTCTAATTGATTGTCACTTCAGTTGCTAAACCCACTCATTGGGCTAGATGGATTGTCTCTATCCACAAATAGGATTAACCTTGTCAACACTTATCTATGGATTCAGAATTATTTTTTTCATCACTATAAGTTATATTGGGGGACAAAAATGCTAGAGCCTTTGATCTCATCTTGGGCGATTTAGGGTTTGTTCTCATCATCCAAGGATGGTGATAGATCATCACCTACCCAATGACAATTGTATATTTAAGCTTGCAATAGAAGTGGATTGAAATTACTCTTAATCTTCTCCTATTTGGTCTATTATGAGATTTATAACAAATATTATTTCTTATTTAAAAGTCTTTATATTTTGACATCATACCTTTGATAAACTAGCTGCATGTTTCTTTTTCATAAGAGATCTTACTTAGTTTTAGAATAAGTTATTACATACTCTGGTTCTAACTCCATAGGATATCTCTTATATCATATTCAATTATTCAAACAAATAAAAAGAAACACATATATTTTGCTAACTTTAAAATAAACACTTATCACTAAATCTTATCTATCATCAATAGTATAAGCTTTCTTCAAGATTTTGAAGACAAGAAAAACAACTATCTCCATATTTCTTTATAATCTTAACCTTATATATTCAAATCATGTATTCCCTCATCTTCCACTAACTCCTTTTTAAACCATATTTCAATATACTTATATTTTCTATATATATATATAATAATAATAATAATAATTTTACATTAAAATTAATTAAATTCACCACCAAAAAAAACTATTGCAAAATTATTAATCTTTGGATTTCATATTCCTTTTTATTAGAGATAGACTTTGAATAACTACTCCCGTTACATTATTATCGATCTTTGACTTATTTTGATTCTCTAAGTTAAAAACTTTGTTAACATTATTAGATGGAAGATTGATACTATTTTGATTAAGCTCGTTTTGTGATAAATTCAAGGTTACCAAGAAACTCATTACAAAATATCCAATAAATTTAATTATGTCAAGATACCGGAAAAGTGATTCTCCATAATAATGATTGTGATGGGACTATAGGATGAGGAATGTGTGACCGGAATTTTTTTACTTTTAACGAGGGACGTATAATATATGCATGAAAGTAGTCATGTTTAAGATAACTTTGGAAATTAAGAAGGTAAGTATTTGATGTATTTTAATTCATTTAATTAATTAAATTATTTTTAATCGTAATTAATTATCATATTAAGATGATAATTATGAAATATTTTATTTATTATGAGTAAATAATTTTTAATGAAATAATTACAAGTAATGATTTATTTTTACTTAATATTTTTAGAAAGGTAATTATGTATATATTCTCTCAATGAAGGTAAGTTTATTTTGAGAGGGGATTTAGTCATAGAATGAATTTTGAATTTTAATTCAAAACCAAATATATGATTATGATGCTAAAAAGTTTTTATAGGGTTGGTTGAAAGAAATTCTTACAAGGCTCCAAACTTAATCAATATCTCTTACTTTTTTATTATTGGATTCTAGTGTTTAATCTATTTCAAAATTTAATCTAAAATATTAAAGATAATATTTCTTTAAAAAATTAATTCAAATATGAAAGTTTTCATTAATTAGCCACATGTTAATTTCAAATTTCAATTTTTAAATTTTAACTCTAGCAAAATATGTTTGCTTTATTTTGTTTTTTTTTTGCTAAAACAGCTATACATAAGGATATTTAGTCACTAAATTTTAGATATATAAAGGAGGAAAATAAAAATAATATTAAAAATATTATTACATAAGAAAAATTGGTTATAGTATTGATTTAAGACAATTACAATGAAACACAAAATTGGTTAAAGATTACAAGATGCCTTGGAAAATGATAATTTATATTATCAATAAATCATTTTAATTATTGAATATGAGAATTTTTTAAAATCTATTGCATTTTTCAAGAATATCCTCGAAAAATTCTATCTCATTGACATCTTATAGGAATATATTGACATTATAATAATAATGCCTTTTGTAATTCTAGATTATCAATGAATCTTCTTAATAGGGATAAAATCCAATTGAAGATGTCTTTCATTAATGATCCATGAATACAAAGTTAGAGATAAAAAGGAAAGTAAAATATTATGAGGTGATCAATCAAAATACAAGTAGTCTTTAAGTGCAACCTTTTGAAAAGTATTTAGGTTAATTTTCCAATTGAATATGCCTAGAATCCAGCATCGATTCATTGAAATCACAAGTTTGACGGGTGAACTCTTCACAATCGAAGTGCCCCAAGTGTTTTTGAGGATGTTGAATCCATATATGCGGTCAAAAAACTAGTTTAAACAACACAAATCAAGATTTGACCTCAAATTTGTTTGCTAGATTCTAGCTATAAATCTGCTAGAAACTCCAAAAAGTCACACCTAATGACTACATCAAAATATCGAAAATCAAAAGTATCTCTATATCTTGACTAGTTTAATAGAAGAAAATAGACGTTATTAAAATACAAACAAATTCTTATGAGCTCCATAATGAAATTGTGCATTGTTCAATTCCTAAAACATCATGGGATGAAAGAATTTTTCACCTTCATGACTCTACGAAAATTGAAGCTAAAAAACACTTTCTTTTAAATTGCCCAACTTATATTACTTATATTTAAATTTCAAAATATATCACTTACCAATCATTTTTATCTTTTAAATCAACAAAATCTTAAAATAATTCTTTTAATGTTTTTTTAACATAAATGAAATTTAAAAAAATTCTAAATATATATTAGATTTTAAATATAAACCATATTCAATTTTAATAAACATTAATCATTATCATCTCAAATATTAAAAATTATAATTTCAAATTTCAAATATTATCTTTAATAATCTTGTATTTAAAGTTTAAATTGATTAACCTACTACAGCCAAGAATACGAATATTCTATGAATTGAATTTTTACAATTTTGCAATATGATCATTTATAAGGAGTGCAATAACAAGTTCTTATTTTTTATAACGTTTTTTAGATTTACTACAGCTAAGAATAAGTGAATTGAATTTTTACAATTTTGTAATGTGATCATTTATAAGGAGTAAAATAACAAGTTTTTATTTTTATAAAGCTTTTTAGATTTACTACTTGAATAGAAAAGAGAGACATGAGATTTATATCAAAATTATAATCCTTAATAAATGGTTAAGTGCTTAGCCCATGTTAACTTTCTTAACTTTCTTACTTTGAAGTTTCTGTCAATACTTGTTTGGGTTAGGTTTTTAAACTTGTCTCTTCAACTGATCTAGCCACAGATATTAGAGTATATTGGTGACTTTATAGGTTGCTTCATTAAAGTAGATAGTGAAATATTGTCAAAAAGTTTTGTAAGTTTCTTCTGCATATGTGTGAATGTGAACGTCATAGAAGGTTTTCCAGATAAAATTGTCCTCAAGTGGGGGGTAAGGCGTATGTTAAACCATTGGACTATGAAAACACTACGTTCAGGTGTACAATTTGCCAATAGCTTGGGCACCTTCAAAATGAAAGTCCCTTTTCAAAAGGGGTTTTCAACAATAGGGAGCAGAAAAGAAGTAATTGTGGTTGGCAAGACCCGAAGGAAACAACAGGTGCTCAGAGCTCTTCTAGCCAAAAGGTGAACAACTCCCAACAACAGAAGAGGTCTCCATACAAATCAACATTTCAGGATCCAAGTCAGCCCCCAGTAGCACTAACACAACCCCAAGTAGAGGAAAATATTTCAACAAAGGAAAATGAGAGAACCTAACCTATAATTTTGCGTGCAATTTGCAGGCAAAAGCATAACCATGAATATGACCATTCATATAGTGAGAAAGAGCCATCAAATTCGACCGAACGGTCCCTATGGTACTTTCTCAAAAAAATGAGGAATCAACATTATCCTCAGTTGTGACAAATAGATTTATAGGGTGGATTGATGTTCATAAGAAAAAGAGGAAAAAAGAAAAACCCATGAATCATTTTGATATTTAAAACAAGAAATGCAATAGACATACTTTGATGTATCTATTTTTCCGATGTAATGTGCTTTTGTGTAATAGAGTTAAATTAAAAATATATATTTATAAAACTATCCCTACATAATTTAATAAACTATCATTTAAATCGACTTTTACAAAATTTATAAGAAGTTGTATGTATGTTAATTATAATTTGACATTCACAATGTCAAGACATTAATAATTAGTTGTAGTGATGGGTTATATATATATATATATATATATATATATATTTAAAAGATATAAATTTTTATATATATATGGTAATATTTTTTTGAAGTTTCAATTTATGTTAATTAATTAGAGACTATATCATATATATCTATATATATTACTTTAATGTTGTGATTTATCATAGGGGAAACTAGACCAATGACGAAAAAAAAGTGCTTTATTCCTAAAAAAGGCATGAAAAGTACCATGTTCAAATCATTGTCAATACATGTTGATAACATCAACATTCTTGGAGTTTATCAGATAAGCATATTTTAAAAAATTGCATCCATGTTGATGATGGATTAGATTAAAAAAACAAACAAACAAAAAACATATGTAAAACCATAGAGTAATGTCAAAATAGAGGGTCATGAGGAAAATCGTGGAAACGTGGAAACATTGATAGGTGTTGTCAGAGTGCTAGGAGAAGTTGGAACTTTTCCTTTAAAGAGAAGAGCCTCGATATGTGCCAGCCGAAGCGCCATATCACAATTCTCGTGGGACATATCATGATGTTCTACCTAATGATCATCTAGATGGAGTGAAAGCTCTCTTTTGACATCGTTTCCTTGCAAAAAAACCTTGCCTAAGAGAGCTTTTATATGCCAGCATATCTCTACAATGCAAAGGTATAAACTTTGTCTTCCCTTAGTGTGCTTGGGGTCAAGGATTCATTCTGCCACATGATCTAGAATTCTAACATTTGAACTTATCTCGATCAACCTTTTCCTTCAAGGAAGCATGACCAGGTTCCAACTAAATATGATTAGGTGTTAGAGTACGAAAATGATGGGCAACAAGATGAGCTCATTGTCTTCCACGAGCACTAACTTTGGCTCTCTTGGAGACGCCCCTATGGCTACGTGTTTGCTAGTGAGGAATCATGGCTATGAAGGTAAGAAAGTAGGAGTAATAGATGGCCCAAGACTACCACCCAAGAAGAGAAAGATCTATCTAAGCAAGCAAGTGGAGGAGGAAGGAACTAGGATATATAAGAGCCATGATCATGTATATATCAAGGTGATTTGACGCAGGAGAGTGAAAAGGATAGTGAGGAGAACTGAAAGTGAGGGAGGTAAGAGAAAGAACAAATTGGGGAGATAGAGCCCACAAACACTAGCCGAAAAAAGAATCCAATATAAAAAACACAGAGAAATCAACATAATCCTCTAAAAAATATGAATAAAGAAATCAACATAAGCAACACTCAATGCAAAATGAAACTGAGAAGATGATTACTTGAGCTCAGATGCAAGGAAACATGATAGTAGTGTGGAGAGAATCCTTGTTTTTCCCACCAATTCTATTAGAACTATTGGATTATATCACCTCAATGATGTGAATTACAATCCTGTGCTTGTCACTCTCATATAGTGAAGTAGAATGAGTGGCTTTCAACATCAACAAAAGAACAATGACAGATGAGGGAGTTGAGTCCATGAGGGAGGCTAGGTTAGGGGGATGTGGACCTACCCCTTAATGTAAAATAGAAATAATAGTGAAAGGAAAGAAGGTGAGCATTAGGGCGGTAAGGTTCTACGTGCTCAAAGAAAGAATGACATCACCAACAAACATAAACATAGTGACTTTGCCCATTTCTAGAGCCTTCAACATATCTGCTTGATAGATTAATGAGTTCACCTACTGCAAGTTGATATGGGTTATCATTGCAAGGGATGTATGCCAGTTGGAGGATAAGACAACCACACCTCCCCCCTTTGTTGAGTGCACTAGGTTAGTCCCCTCACGTGAAACATTCACACCCATGCCTTAGCATATACCATCCCAATCAAAAATAAAATAAAATTATTATTATTATTATTATTATATTTTTTAATTATTTTTCTTTAAAAAATAACAAATCTATATATTATTTTAACAAAAATATTCTTAATTGTTGAAATATTAAATATATATGTGAGATTAATTTAATTTAATATATTATAATTATGTATGTTGGATGGTTACTCATTAGTACTTGTCATTATTATTTTAGTTGAATGGGTGGGGTTAACTTAAAAGTTGTGATACAGATTTTTTTGGACAAGGAATTTTAAAGTGAGGTGATATTAAATTATTTTAATTATTGTATTTTTCTAAAGTGATATGGTTAAATTTATATTAAATTATATTAAAAATTAGATAGATAAATGTAGTAAATTTAAAATATAAATTTTTATGGTAAGTTTATAAATGTTGTGAGAATGGATTTTTCCAAGAAAAATTGTTAACTTATTAATTTTTTTTTAACAATATTACAATGTTTTTATTATTTATTATTTGAAAAATATTTCTTTTCAATTTTTTCATATTTTAATTTATAAATATGTGTAAATTATTTTTTCTTGATTGTGCTAAGAGGTGTTCTATAGTATAGTATATAGTATAGTATGAGGATGTTAAAGTGATTCTCAGTGAGTGTAAACATTTAAGTGTCTCGCTCAATAAAAGAAACTAAAACATACCAAAAAATCAAATATATTCAAATATGAGTTTATGAATACAAAAATTCCAGTGTTAATATCTTTAATTTGCATTTTCAAGTCTTGAATAATGATCCATGTAGCAATTAGGAAAACTACGCACATGGAATGCCAAATGGTTCAAAAATTAAAATAGACTGTTGAAAGTACATTAGTGTAGATGCACTAGGGCCTTCTAATACTTCCCTTTGAAAAATTCATATAAAATGACTCAACAATTTTGACTAAATACAAAGAAAAATAACATAATCTTATGACTGGTGCAATCCTATTGGCAGCATTCGTCTGTAACATGGTTCAGATTTGGCATAGTAGAATTTTGGCACATGTATTTTAGAAAAAGGTCATTTGTTGTAGCGGTTGACTTCAGACAAAGATGATGACATAACACAATTTGTTCATGTGGATACAGTGTCACTAGAAAACGTTTAAGTCACTGATAAGTGATCAATGCTCAATGTTTTGATCTAGAAATTTTGGAAAAGTTGTTTTGTATTTTCAAATTTGGATTATGGGTTGGTGAAATTGTTGCATTATGCTTAGTTAGATTGCATTAATGGATAGTTTGCATATTGTTGTACCCATATAAATTTTGTGTTTGGTGTGTTTAATTACAATAGAAGACAATACAATGTGTGGAATTAATTTAAAATGAGGTTGATTCTTCCCTTACACACTTACTCTCATATCCAGTTCCATAAATGAATCACAACCATTATTATCCTTGGCATGAAGGGGAATGTTTTATGACCTTCATTTCCCAAACCTTGATTCTCCACAAATTGATGGATTATTCTCGATGGTGCGGTCGAGACCAACTCTCAAAGAGACACTTGTATAGGAGGTCTCATCTGACAAATATATGGCTATTAATGTTCACTCTATCCTATCATTTCACCTTAAATTTCTCTGGAGCTAAGTTAATGATATATATTCGACTACGATGAACCATTCACCTCGCACTAGGGAGAGTTCAATGTTAATGTCCGACATGAATTCCAGGTCTTTTCGTCCCTATCCTGGAGTGATTCTCATCGTAATGGGTGATCTTTGGTTATTGCTAGGCTCAATTTTCAATTGCAGGTTCATCTATATATGGTTCTATGGAATATTTTGGCATTATCAATCGTTATCTTAGGTCTTTGTTGTTGGGGTCAGAAATTCAAGTGCCATAGGTGGTGGTAGTTTGGTCTTCTTTGTTTCCAATTCCCCCAGGGATGGTTAGCATATTATTGTTCTCTTCGCAATGGTTTCCATGACAGGTTAGGGAAATTTTGAATAGCTTCGCAAGACTATTAAAGCCTCAGAACTGATAGACATGTTGTTGGATTTGACGTAAGCTCTGGTCGCTATAATCAACAAGATAGAGGGATTAATTGAGTGTCAATGAGGTTCTTTTCAATCCTTTGTGGAGGATAAGCTCCTTGAGCACCATGCAAATATAGAGTCCACGTTGGTTAGACTGCTCCAAGGTGCGGCAACTCTCTAAGCGAGTGGTAGCTTTGGAAATGTCAAATGAATGTGCAGGAAAGGATATTGAGGAGGGAAACGTTGTAGGAGTTTGTGGTAGGCGCAAATAGACTCGTCACATTCATGGCCTAGAAGAATTTGATCGTCACCCGTGGTGACCACCCTTATGGTCATAAAAATATTCCTTTGGATTTTAGTTAGTTTTTTGTCATGTAAATTTTGTTATGTTAGCTTGTATATTTTGTCTTTTGCTAAGAGCTTTCTGTAGAATCTATGGAGATCGTATTTTTTTCTTAAAAATAATGTAAGCAATAGAAACAATAAACATTCAATTTACTTTTCCGAAGATCTCATTTTTGTAAATAACTCTAGATATAAAAATATTGACCCAAAATCTAGATTTTCATTATTATAAAATCCCCTACCCATTCTATTTAAAAATACAATAAAAAAATAAACAATGATAAAAAAATAAACAATGACTTACTTAACCCATTAACCCATGTCATAAACTCTACATTTATTTGCGTTTAAGACCTTTTCTCCATTAACCATTCCCCTCTAAATTTATTTTACTTAATTCAGTTAAAAGCAAATCAAAACTATGAAAATACCATATTCTTATAATTTGAAAGTCTAAAACCATCTCTACATAATTTAACAAAATATTATTCTCTAATAATTTCAAAATCCAAAACCATCATTCGTAATTTAACAAAATGTCATTTAAATCTACACTACAAAAATTGTGAGAAGAAGTTGTATGTATTACCAATAAAGTTAGTTATTAATTATAATTTGACATTTACAATGTCAAGATATTAATAATTAGCTGTAGTGATGGATTTAATATTTAAAAATATATTATATCACGATATTAAAAATGAGTTAGTTATTCATTATAATTTGACATTTACAATGTCAAGATATTAATAATTAGCTGTGGTTACGGATTTAATATTTAAAAATATATTATATCAAGATCTTAAAAATTGGTTGGAGTTAGGGTTTAGTATTTAAAAATATATTACTTATGGGTTTAAATTAAAAAAATAAATAGAATATATAAATAAAATTGTTTGTTTATTTATTTTCAACTTTCAAATTATATTATAATCGATTAGAAATTGCATTTATGTATGTTATTTTATTGTTATAGTTTGTTACTGGAAACTAGATTGTTAACGAAAAAGTAGTGTTTTATTCACAAAAAGAAAAACAATAAAAAGGATCATGTTTAAATCATTTCAGATATATGTTGTTAACATCTGTGTTTCTAGAGTTTATTAGATAAGTATACTTTACAAAATTGCAGGCATGTTATTGATGGAATAGGTGAAAACAAGAAAACATATAGCAATGTCAAAATAAAGAGACATGAAGAAAGTCATGGAAATGTGGAAACATCAATAGGTGTTGTCGAATTTCCAGGAGAAGATGGACCTTTGCATGGAGAGAGCATATCCTCGATATGTGCCAACCGAAGCATCAAATCATGATGCTCATGGGACATATCATGATGCTTTTCCTAAGGATCATTTAGCTAGAGTGAGAGCTCTCATTTGACATCGTTTCCTTGCAACAAAACCTTGCCTAAGAGAGCTTTTATATGCCGTATATCTCTACGGTGCAGAGGTATAAACTTTGTCTTCCCTTGGTGTGGCCAGGGTTAGGGATCCATTCTACTACATTATCTAGAATTTTAGCATTTGAAAATTTATCTCGATCAACCATTGCCTTCGAGGAAGCATGATCAAATTCCAACTGAATATGATTATGTGTCAGAGTATGGAAATGATGGGCATCAAGATGAGCTCGTTGTCTTCCACAAGCATTGCCTTCAACTCTGTTAGAGATGCCTCTATGGCTATTTGTTCTCTAGTGAGGAATTATGGCTATGAAGGTAAGAAAGCAAAAACACTAGATGTCCCAAGACTACCACCCAGGAAGAGAAAGAGCTAGCTAAGCGAGTAGGTGGAGGAGGATGGAACCAAGATATAGAAGAGCCACGAGCACAAATAGTTCAAGGTAATTCGAAGCAAGGGAGTGAAAGGGAGACCAGGAAGAATTGAAAGTGAGGGAGGTAAGGGAAAGAACGACCCAGAGAGATAAAGCCCGCAGACACTAGCCAAACAGAGAATCCAATATAGAAAGCAAAAAGAAACCAACATAATCCTCTAAAAAATATAAATAGGGAAACCAACATAGTAGCACCTAGTGCAAAATAAAATTAAGAAGATGGTTAGCTGAGCCCAAACACAAGGAAACAAGATAACAATGTGGGGAGAATCCTCATTACTTCCACCAATTCAATTAGAACTATTGGAGTCTATCACCTTGACGATGTAGATGACAATCTTGTGCTTGCCACCCTCATATAGTGAAGTAGAAGGAGTGGCTTTCAACATCAACAAAAGAATAATGGCAGATGAGGGAGTTGAGTCCATAGGGGAGGTCAGGTCAGGGGGACTTGGACCTGCCTCTTAATGTAAAATAAAAATAGCAGTGAAAAGCAGGAATGTGAATAACAAGACATTAAAGGTTCTACGTGCTCAGAGCAAGAATGACATCACCAACAAACCTTCCATAAACATAGTGAATTTGCCCCATTCCTAGAGGCTTCAACATATCTCCTTGAATGAATAAGTTTACCTACTATAAATTAATGTAGATTATCATTACAAAGAATGTGTGCAATTAGGAGAGTGGAACATCCACACCTCCCTTTTATTGAGTAAAGAGATTTCACTAAACTAGTCCTCTTACATGAAATATTTATACTTATGCTTTAACATATACCATCTCAATAAAAAAAATCACCTCAATAAAAATAAAATAAAATAAAAATATATATGTATATATATTATTCTTATTCTATTCTTAAAAAATAAATAAAGTAAAATAAAATTCTATTTTAACAATAATATCCGTAATTGTTGAAATATTAAATATAAATATGTTAAAATGATGTGCGGTAGATAGTTACTCATTAGTACTTGTCATTATTATTTGAGTGGAGTTGGGTGGGGTTAACTTAAAAGTTGTGAGTAGGAATATATATATATTTTAATTTTTATAGTGATAATAATGATAAATAATTTGGGGCCAGGAATTTTAAAATGAGGTGGTATTATATTATTAATTATTATAAATTTCTAAAATTATGTAGTAAAATTTATATTAAATATTAAATTATATTAGAAAAATAGATAAATAAAAAGACTGTAGTAAAATAAAAATATATATAATTTAGTTAAGTTTACACATATTTTAAGAAAGGAATTTTCAAAAAAAAGATTTGGCTATTTATTATTATTATTTTTAAACAATATTACAATGTTTTTATTGTTTGATAAATATTTTTCTTTTAAAGGTATATTTTTCATATTTTAATTTATAAATATGTGTAAATTATTTTTCTTTAATTGTGTTGAGAGGTTTTCTATAACATAGTATGAGGGAGATGTTTAAGTGATTATAAATGTGTGTAAATAATTTGAGTGTTTGTTTAATAAAAAAATTAAAACAAATAAAAAGTCACCTATATTCAAATATGAGTTTATGAATACAAAGGTCACAGTGTTAATCTGTTCTATTTGCATTTTTAAGTCTTGAATAATGATCCATGTAGCAATTAGGAAAATTACGTACATAGAATGTCGAATGGTTCAAAAATTGAGATAGATTGTTGAAAGTACATTAAAGTGTAGATGCACTAGAGCCCTATAATACTTCCCTTAAAAAATTTTGATAGAAAAACACTCAACAATTTTGATTAAATACAAATAAAAAGAACATAATCTTATGACTGGTGCAATTCTATTGGCAACATTCGTCTCTAACACAACTCAAATTTGACATAATAGAGATTTTGGCACATGTGCATTTTGAAAAAGGTCATTTATTGTAGAGGTTGACTTTGGACAAAGATGACATAACACAATTTGTTCATGTGGATACAATGTTATTGGAAAAATTTTGAGTCAGTGATAAGTGATCAATGCTTGCTCTGTTCTGATCTAGAAATTTTGGCAAATTTGTTTCGTATTTTTAACTTTGGATTTTGGGTTAGTGAAATTGTTGCATTATGCTTAGTGAGAGTGCATTAATGGATAGTTTGCATATTGTTTTACCCATAGAAATGTTGTGCTTAGTGTGTTTAATTACAATAGAAAACAAAACAATGTGTGCAATTAATTTAAAATAAGGTTGATTGTTCCATTAACACACTTAAATGTTTTTAGGGAATATGTCGATCTTTTTATGTAATCCATATCGGTAGGTTTTTACCATTTATAGTTTTCAAAAACCCTTTGCCACCTGTAAGATTGGAGCTTAAAGAGTGGCAACATTGATGGCAGGAGCTACTAAAAAAGGGAATGGTCATTGATGCAGGGATCTAGTGAGTGAAGGGAATGGAAGGAATTGTCACAGGTCTATATTTTTTTTATTTGCAAGCACCCAAAATTCTTCTATATCCACTAATTGGTTTTTGAGATGCAACAAGCTACAATATTGTCATATTTAGTGAATTTCATCATATAATCTATTCTACGCAGTGAGAAATGAATAAAGTGCTTGAATATTCATCTCCTTATATTTATTATTATCAATCATGTCACTAAAATACCATATAAGTCGATAAGTCATTAATAATTCCTTCTTGTTATTATTTGAATGAAAAAATTGAACCTTAAAACTTTGCAATTAAGTGTGTTCAAGAACGAGATGTAATTCAATTTCAACATGCACTAACATTGAAGATACCATCTAGATGTGTAATAGTACTTGGAGAAAGTTACATGCAGATGACTTTTGACTTGAAGACGTTGTTGTACTGCTGAGACTTTTTTTATGTTATGGTAGCAGTGCGTTGATGACGCTTCAACGGAATGGAGTTCAATAACAAAATTAAAGCCCGAGTAGTCGATCAATGAGATTTGATATGCTATTTTTTTTTTATTAAATTGTCAATCTATGAGAAGTAAAGTTTTGTTTTTTTGTTTTGTTTTTCTTTGGTTTTTTGTTTTTTGTTTTTGTTTTTTTGTTTTTGTTTTGTTTTGTTTTTGGTTTTGTTTTGTTTTGTTTTTTTTTATTTTATTTTTTTTTTTGGTTTTTTTAGTTTTTTAGTTTTTTTTAGAAGAAAATATGTTGGTTTATATTATGTACCAGTACATTTTTTCAGAAAATATGCTTCAAATATGGCTCACATTTTCACATAAGATCTCCCAATAGAAGCTAGTGGAGAAATATATGCATTATAAACATAGTATCTTTATAATAATCCAAAATCATTGCAATAAAAAATACATCCATATTACAGCCTTATCAAAATGTAAACTGCCAGTAGAATTAAACAAACAAACCCAAAGAGACAAGTATAGAAAACAAAACGTTAGGGGAGGGGGATACAACGCTCATCTCTGGTCATGTCATTCTCTAGGTGAATGTAGTGCATATAACCAAAGTTGACGAGGTGGCCTTTCTTGGATAGTGAATTGACAACCAAATTAGACTCCCTATAGATGTGTTGAAAAGTGATCAAAGAGAAGGACCGCTGGAGTAGTTGAATTTGAGATATCTATCCTTTGAGGTGAGGGGGAAAACATTATATTAGTCATTATCCCATCAATAAGGACCTTAAAATCCCCATAAACATGTATTTTATTTATCGATAATCTTTTGGAAAACCAAAGAAGCCCCCATAGGGCCAGGACTTCTGCCCTCATATTTGTGCCAGAGCCTCCATTCCATGAGACCTTGTATTTTCGACAACGATCAAATCTTAGCCAAACACCACAGCCGCAATTGCCTCTTGTGTAGCTCCATCGAAAAACCTAGCTAGGTAATGTATGTGAAGAGGGGTGTACCTATGTGAAAGGTCCTTGTCTTTTAGAGAGTGTACCTTTATTGTCTCCATCCAAATTACAATGTTGCGAACAATTTTTGAATGTTAATATGCAAACCCTAAAAAATATATCCATTTTTGGCCCTCCAAGTTTCCCAGAAAGTAAAGAGAGGTGTAGCTTGAAATTTCCCCCCACGCTCGATCCACCAGCATAAACATTGTTCAATATTCTGAAATCTTCTACAAGGAATATTAAGGGAGAGGAAGATATTGTCCCAGACAAGTATAGCAGAGGGGCATTCCAGAAGAAGATGTACATTAGTTTCATTTGATTCTATGCAAAGAGGGCATCTTCCAGGGCCGCATATACCCCTCTTACAAAGATTTTCCCATGTTAGTGTTTTGTTTTGCTAGACTAGCCACATGTATAGGATAATCTTAATAGGAACATCTAATTTCCAGATTTTTTTGAACCAACATGGATGGATAAGAGATAATTGAGAGCACATAAGATATCTGTAGGTGTCCGCTACCTCCACCAGATTTGACTACAACTTTCGAGCCCAAGTGATGTGATCACCCTCCTCAGATCTACAGAGACTGACTCTTCTAAGAATCTGTGTATATGCATCCCATTCTACAACACCGTAACCATCTAGACTGACATCCCATGCTATTTTCCAAACTGGAATATTGCCATGCCATCAAAATATAGCTTGATCCAAAAAAATACCTTTGAAGTACAAACTTGCCATAAATGTTAGTTGCACTTTGTAATACAATGAATCAAATTTTGTAACAACAAACCTATAAAACAATGAAAATATAAAAATTGGGAATAGACTTTTACTAAATTTACATATGCCTAATAAAAATGGTCAAGCAAAGTATCATATTATCAAGTTTATAACTATACCTTACTTTATTTTATTTTAGACTCTCCGTTCTTTATAAGTGTCAATCTCCTTAAAGGCTTTAAGTGGATCAAGGCAAACTCCTTTCTTATGCTATCGACAATCTTGATGGTATGTATTATGCATCTAATACATTATATAATATAAAATGCAGGTTTAATATAATATAATATTATAATATTTAAAAAAAATATATTATATAATATTTATATCTTGATGGTATGTATTATGCATCTAATACATTATATAATATAAAATGCAGGTTTAATATAATATAATATTATAATATTTAAAAAAAAATATATTATATAATATTTATTTGTGTGTATTGATTTTAATATATACATGTTAAGAGGTGTTATTTTTAGTTGAAGTGTTACTACAATACATATTTAACGGTCATTTTGTGGACAAACCAACCATTCAAATATGTTAAAAAGTGTTACTGAAATCACATGAAAATTCACCAAAAATGTTATTGAAATGGTAATAAAATATTGAAGATGCACATTGATTTTTGTGTTACAATAATTATTAGCCTAGATTCATATTAAATAAAAATGAACTAAATATAAATGAACAATAAAGAGCAAGTCACATAGTTGAGAATGCATTGATTTCAGTGTATTAACAAAGTGAGTATTTATGATGTGCATTGTTTTTTGTGTTATAGTAATCATCAGCCTAAATCCATATTAAATAGAAATGAACAACAATGACCCTATATCCATCTTAATCATCACCCTAGATCCATCTTAAATAGAAATAAATAACAAAGAGCAAGTTGACAAAGAAAGACACAATAAATGACAACTAAGGAGTGTCAACAACAAAGGGAGAAGTAAAGAGCACATCAACAAAGATAGTCAAAACAAATGATATCTGAACAACAATAAGAATAGATGAAATAAAAAATTGAATGAAAAAAAACATGTCAAAGAGAATACCAAAGAGCATATCGACAAAGAAGCGAATAACAAATGAGAATTGAAGAGTGTCAAAAACAAAAAAATCCAATAAAATACACAATGAAGAAGAATCAACCAAAAAATAATATGAAAAACAAAAAAAAAATAAAAATAAACCATAAATAACATATAAACCAAAAAAACAATATTCAACCAATTACATGAAATATAAAAAAAACCTATTTCGTCTTAAAAAAATTTCTCAGCCCAATCTCAACACATAATTCTCATTGATATAAATATTGCGCATCAAAAATTTTATGATAAGATTTCGAATATATCATGTGTGGGAGGAGTTACTCTAAATAATTCCTATGAACCATTTAATATTAGATAAATTAAATACACCAATTAACGCATTTCATTAGTGAAATGAATAATACTATAATTGGCATGTACGTCTTTATTTTTCCCAAGATTATGATGGATAAAAATGGGTTGCAAAATAAATTGTAAAGACCACTGGGTCATTATAACTCTTATTATAACTCTAAATAATTCCTCTAAACCATTTCACAATTTTTATTAATATTAAATAAATTCAATACACCAATTACCGCATTTTAAAGAAATAAATAATACTCAATTGTCCACGAGGCCTCATCATCCCTTACATGTGTAGGGCTTTGAGTCTCTCCACCCACGGGTATATTCCTTTGCTTAGTGTCATCATTGCACACGTACACATTACATCATATGGATGAGTTTTGTGCGGCCAAAGTTTTATAGAATGACATCAAGCTTAGGTGGCATTTATTAATAGAAAATAATAAGTTTGTTTTTTACACGGTGTCACTTTCCTTTTATTAAATTGGGTGGACCTTAGAAACATGTAACTATTCATGAGGCGGTTACATGAAAAAGGGGTAACACAATGGTTTTCCACGACAACAAATTCTTTCTAGGTCAGATGGTGACAAATCATAGTCCAATTAAATTATTTAATTAAATAGAGATATATGTAATGTAAGAACCTAACAACCCATAAAAATCAGTCACTCATGTTCTCCATTTAAATGGTGGAGTCCGGTTCTGGGCCATTTCTTTCCCTGAAGAAAGGGAATGACTTCTTCCCCCGCGAAATGGAATGAATTATAAGGCAGTGGGGCCCTCAAGCCCTCTTGCTTTGTTGACGTAAGCACAACCATGGTGTCCCGTATAAGAGGGGATGGTGTCTCCCTCACACTGAAGGGGTCCATCGACCAAACGCCGTGTTCTACGGGCAACGTAGGGCCCACACCATTCATTAGAATGTGGACCCCTAACCAGGATGTCACATCGAACAACATTTTCGTCTTTAGCAATAATTTAATAATGTAATTTTATATCATATTTTTTAGGTTTTTATTTTTGGTTAGACAATTTGATTTTTTAATTTTAATAATCAGAAGGTGTAAGAAAATCTGATTGGATTTGTGAAAAACACACCCTCCAAAAAATCAGCTATGTTTTCTGCTCTAGTAGCCTGTTTTATAATATTATTTTGGACCACTGTAATGGCAGTGAAGAAGAGAAGATTTTAATGATGAAAGTTTTTTTAAGTTTAAAAATATTGATTAATTTTATTAATCTATAATGTTTAAACTATAAAATATTTATTGTATATTTGTAAAATTATTCAAATTTATAATGATTTTATATGGTTTCTATATAATGTTGGTGATTTTTAAGGTAAAATAATTTTGTATCCTAAAATTTGGGCAAATCATCTTTTATAAAAATTGGAAATTGTCAAATCTTTTTTTGTGGAAAAATCATGGAAAATTAGCCCACTGAGCGAATGTTAATCCCTAAAATTTTCCATATACCATTTAAAAATAAAAAACTGATACTATTCTTAGAAACCATTGTAATGACAATTAAAAATAAAAAACTGAAATTTAATTATTCGGAAAGACCACGATATGCATAGATTCGATATGCATAGATTTAAATTGTTTTCTATAATGCTAAAGTGAAGAAAAATAGATATATAATGTATGTATAATATATATATATATATATATATATATATAAAGATCAAATGATGAATCATATTAATTGGTTTAAAATGTTAATAAAAAAAATTAACAATAAAATTATTTGAAATAACGAATATAAATCATAAAAATTTAAATTTAAAACTAAATCATTTTTATAATTTTTCCTATATAATAATACAATCTAATTACATTTATAATCTAATTATATTTATTTAAGTAATTATAAAAATATTAGACTATAACTTTTCTTTTCAACTTTTTACATTAATATTTTACCTATATGTATATGAAAATTTAGAAAAATTTCTTAATATTTTATTGTATTGTGAATGGTATCCACATATAAATAAATCTGTTTGAATGTTAATTATGATTTTTAATTTTTATAAGGACATAATTTAAAACATAATTAGTATAGATTCATTTTAATTCCAAATTTATCATGTATTAAGAAAAATCAAAGTTTTTTAGGTGTACTTTTTTTTATTATCAAGTTTTACGCTCAAACCTTTGCTCCAAGGGATTTGGTTTCTCTCAACATTTGGTATTTACACTGGTTCTTTTTTTTTGTAAGTTTGGTAGGACTACATCTTCATCATGTCCAATATATCACCGGCATTAATTGAACCAGTGACTTCACAACACAAGTGTCTTAACATAACAACTTATAGCCTTCTCTCCAAAAACCCGTGTAGGATCTATGTTGGTTTTTTAATAATATTATTTATATTTATATAAATTTTGCATCTCTATATTTAGAAATATTATTTTTTTCAATTTTATCAAAACACCAATAAAACATATAGTTACGCATCTATTTTTTTCTTTGACATGTTTTATTATTATTTTTTGATTTAATTTTTTAATGCAATATACATCCCTTAAAAAATAATTTATTGTAAATATTAAAATTTTATATATTTATTAATTAAATTTAAATATGGAAGTTCCAAAATACAATGGTTATGAATATCAATCAGTGTTTGAATTTATATAGGAAAATGGATCTTACTTTATAGTTATTATATTTTATATATATTTCACATTTTTATATATAGAAATATTATTATTTTTAATTATTTGTTTATTAGTTGAATTTATTACATTTTTATATGATTATTAATTATATATTTAAACTTATTTTAATGTGATATGCATATAATGATTTTTTTTGGTAATTTTATTAATAAAAACAAAATTACAATATAAGAAATTAAATTGAATGAAGTCATTACTTTTTAAATCCAACACTATTATGATTTTTATTTTTATTTTTAATTTAACATTTCATTTTATGGACCACTACAACGTTTCTTCCAAATTAACCTAAAAAAAAAAGAAAACCTCAAAAAATTAGTAGTCTAAATATTTTAAATGTGTTCTGTGATTATATGTTAATATTTTTTTTTTGTTGAAATTTATAATTCAATAAGAATTTGTTGGAATTGGAATTGTAAATTTGAATTAATGAAATTTCAATACTTTAAAAATGTTAAGAAATTTCTCTGTCCAACATAGGTGGCACTCCACCCATCATCAGACACTAAAAAACAAACAAATGGTAACCATGAGAGATAAAAAGACCTATAAATAATAAAAAGACAAAAATTGGAAAACATAATCACAAAAACAAAATATTAAAATAAGAAATGAATGACCTAGAGGTAAGGGAAAATTATGATTAAAAGAAAAAATCAAAATAACTGTGTAGGAAATTTCTCTGTCCAACATAGGTGACACTCCACCCATAATTAGACACTAAAAAACAAACAAATGGTAACCATGAGAGATAAAAAGACCTATAAATAATAAAAAGACAAAAATTGGAAAAAATAATCAAAAAAATAAAATATTAAAATAAGAAATAAATAAGCTAGAGGTAAGGGAAAATTATGATTAAAAGAAAAAATCAAATCTTAATAAGAAATAGATAATCTAGAGGTAAAGGAAAATTATGATTAAAAGAAAGAATCAAAGTAAGATTTGATGATGTTAAATTCAAAAAAATAAAAATCCTAAAAATAAAATAAAATATTAAATTTATAAAATTAATATTAATATTATTAAATGGTTATTTTTTTATTTTATTTTTTAAAGAGAAAACTTAAAAATAATATATTAAATGATTATTGCACTATCCCTAAATCCTCGAAAACTGTAATTTCATAATTTTGTATTAAACATATTATAAAAATACAATACTTTTTAACTTTAGCTTCAAATAAAGTGATAAAAAGATTTCTCATTCTAAAACTCTTTCTAGAAAAATCATCCATATCTAAAAGACCTTCAATTTGGATTTATATTTATTTCTCCTGACAATTCTATAAATAATAAATCTTTTCCAAAGTTCAAGGGTATATATCACTATCTATTTAGATAGCTTCCTACACTCCTATATAGACCCCCTCATACACTCTGCATAACTTCTTTTAAAAACATTAAAAAATTGATTCCCGAATTTTAATACATGAGAATCCCTTCCCCCTCGCACACTCTGCATAAATTCTTTTAAAAACATTAAAAAAATTGATTCCCAAATTTTAATACATGAGAAGCCCTTCGCATCAAATAAATAAATAAAAATTAAAAAGTATATAATAAACAATTTTTAATATTTATTTCTAAATTTTTCTCATTTTAAGGAAGCACAAAATTCCAAAACCACCCCTATGGGTAGGACAAATGTATCTGGTGATTCAACTTTCCAGAAGTTTGCACGAGGGGGCTAGTGAACAAAGTATATAATATATAACTTTTAATATTATTTTTTGAAATTTTCTTATTTTTCGACAGCACAAAATTCCACACCCTGTGTGTATGACAAATGTATGTATCTGGTAATTAAAGTTTGAAGTTTGCACGAAGGGGGTGACATTTATGCCGAGAGAAGATCACAATCATCTTCGCCATTATTTTGGATGAAACCAAAAAGCAGGGAGACATTTATGCCGAAAGAAGCTCAGAATCACCTCCATCGTTAGTTCGGATAAAATAAAAAATAACCTTACAACTTCGATACTTTCAGCCGCTGTACATCAGAAAACTATTTTGTATTATGTGGCTACAGACAAAGTTGTTACGAAAACTATTTTGTATTATGTGCCTCTAGACAAAGTCGATGGGAAGCGAGTAGAAAATAATTCATGGCAGCAAGGCGAAAAGTCTGTGCGTGTCTCTATATGGATGGAAGTCCAGATAGTTATAGAGACTCGCAACAGTGAAATTTGCATGTAATTTCATGGAAAAAGCTTGGGGGACCAAACCCTCACTTTATGGCAACCGTTCGCGGTTTCAGGTTATCGTGTAATCGTGATGGTAAGGTTCTTTTAGCTTTTCTTGATTTTCTTGAAATTTTCTTGAAATTGTGCACACGTCTTTTGTATTTTACGCATATCTGAGGAATAAAAGACTGGCATTTTACGGCTTGCAGCTTGATACTGTACTGCTCGAAATGAGTTTCACGTTTTTACGGTTTTGCGCTTTGACTAAAACAATGCGGACTTTGATTTTTTGTTTTCTTTTGCATATGTTACCTAGGATTTGATACAGGAAATCACTCGGAATTTCTTTTCGCACGTCTGTTACTATGTTACCGTATATTTACTGCATCGTTTATCCATTTTACGGCTTGCATCTTGGTGATAAAGATCTCGGAAATTGGAATGTATTTCGTATTTGACAGCTATGCGCTTTGGTCAACAGAGCGTTGATATATTCGTTTTGTTGTTTTCTTTTGCATTTTACGGCTCGGAATGTCATAAAGAACAGACTCGGAATTCATTCAGCGCGTGTGTGCACATTTTTTTACTTATGCTTTCCCATTTTTTGTCCTGTAACTTGACCAGGAAAACCTGGAGGGTTATCTTCAATTCTACAGTCGGCACTGTCGTTTGAAAGCGATGCTGGATATGATGTTTTCTTTTTCATTTTACGGCTTGGATCTGGTAAAATGAGCTCGTTTTATGAATTCCAGGGCTGCGAAAGTGTAAGAAAATATTTTACCGTTACTGAAGAAACAATTGTATGACAAGTCCTTCCAGCGGACAGTTAGTTTGGACATGTGTCGCTAATACTGTCAGCAAAGTGTTTAACAGAAGGCATATTGAAGCTCATCCTGCTCAAGTATTTAATAAGGCTACTGGAATATGTTTAATGCATTTCGGTGCCTTCTAAGCCATCCATTGGCTATCTTTTTGCTTTAACCTTTATTCCGCTGATGTATTAAAGGCTAGGCCGGTGTATTAAAGCCTATGCGGCGTCTTTAACTTTAAAGTTTGCCTGGCACTGTTTAATATTCCAATCTTCTGCTGTTTTTGCATAGCTATAACTTAGTCTTTGAAGTGAAATAAGGCTGTCGAACGGAGTTGGTTGATACGGTAGCTTATTATCTGTCTGTACTTTTTCTCGATGGCCGAGCTTGTTGGAGAAGTGAAATGGTAGCCATCTGTTTATTTAGAATGCGAATGAAATTCATAAAAGTTTTAACATTTTAAGATCTGCTTTGAGGCGTTAGACTGCAAAGGAAGACTGTAAGTGTAATGCCATCACGAAAAAGCTGTAGGATGGATTCTGGTACATTTTCTCGGATGAACTCATGTCCACCTCTGGAAAATATCGAAGAAGAGTTTCCTATGTGCTTGCCTGCCCTGGCGTTTCCGCCTCCAGAAACGCCTAGAGAGCCTATGGAATTCCTGGCTAGGTCTTGGAGCATTTCGGCTTTGGAGGTCTCAAAAGCATTGGCTTCATTCACAGGTCACAATAGTGGAGGGAATGGACAAGTTTCTCGTGGTGTAGAGATAAAGGTGCCACCACCACCACCACCTCCACCGCCACCAGCAACCCAAGGAGCAAGTAGAAATGCAGAAAATTTATCTCTGGCTACAGTCCCATTTACATATGCATCGAATGCAACCGCAGAGCTAGTAATGGAAAGAATTTTATCACAATCTGTAAGTTTCTCTTGATCTTTCGTACTGTTGCTTATGGTCTGTACATTAAGCTTTGTTTTTCTTCAACGTTTGTATAACTCTGGTGCAAGATCCGTCATTGTCCTTGTAATTTAGATTGTTTTTAATCAAAGAACGAGTATTTGGTAAGAGCATTTATTTACGCTCAGTCAGCGGAAATAGAAACCCCTATATGTCAAACAAGCTAATCAGTTTAATACCAGACTACAAGCCGATACTCTTAGCAAATGCTAGCTTCAAGCAGTAATGTGGATCTAGGCAGGTTGCTTCTGTTTTTCTGTGGTAATCGGATTTGTCTATTCATTAGCACAGCCAGATGTTTCGGATGTTTGCTTGTTTGATGCATAACGAACTGTATAAGCTCCTTCTGATGTAATGTTTTAGCGATTCTCAATATACACAATTTATCAATCGAAAATGTTAATGTATATATGTAGTGAAACTACCTGGTAAGGTATGCTGTCTGCTGGTGGTCTAATGTTTATTGTTGTGTCAAACGAGGTTCTGATAGAATGCTCCATGTGGTGGTTGCATTGCGGAGTGATTGGTATAGATTATAAATATTGGCAGTTGTAGATTGAAATTGCTTTCGATTGAATGAAAATTATTAGAACTACGACCTTTTTGGTTTCCACCCACTAATCCTGTTACTTAGCTGTGGAATCTGAACCATTAATTGTCTTTTTATTCACACGAGTGTATTCTAGACCCTTTTTCCTTAAAACCTGAAGATAAATAAGTAATTTAGCCATTGTTGGTATTCCGTGCTGGTTCTGTCAAAAAAATTAAGGCAATGTCTCGAAACTATAATGAGGACAAAATAACACTATAATGGCCACAGGGTGCCAAGCATGTATGCTAATTACTGCTCAAGTAACTGTTCCGTGTCAGCAGGTACTTGTTGCATTATCTGTCTATCCTGCCACTTCCGCAGGGCAACACCCCTGTAGAGTGCACGGATATCTGCAGTCTTTCTCAAAGCTCTTTACTGCTTGCATAAGGTTATACTGTCTTTAAGGGGTTTTTCATTATTTCTGACATAACATGTGTCTTTATTCTTTTTAGAGGATATAATAGTGTAAATCAGAAGATGCAAGGGCATCTTCACACCCTTAAGAATAAGTGGGAAAGTTGAATAGAAATATATAATTTATTTGAATGATGGTAAAAAATCATAAAAGGGAGTAACATATTTACAGTTCTTGTGTGGGGATA
This sequence comes from Pinus tabuliformis, assembly GCA_031772625.1. Lineage (NCBI taxonomy): Eukaryota > Viridiplantae > Streptophyta > Pinopsida > Pinales > Pinaceae > Pinus > Pinus tabuliformis. Next base: position 828,814,955 of record CM062816.1, read on the forward strand.
GTAATTTGGATCCAAGTAGGCTTCCATTGTATCCTTACTTTGCAGTCAGATTTCTTGTATTTGATGGGCTTAATGACATTTTCTGTGGATTAATTTGTCTGATTGATATGTACCTTGCATGCTTCAGCTGCTTTGATGTTTGAAATGATATCAATGTAGATTTAGGGTTAAATTGACTTTAAATACAACTAACCTTACAAGTCTGATCTACATTTTTACTCGACTATGGAGTTTGAAGTATTAATTGTTGCCTTTATTGTTACGTTTAGATTCCAGAGATCTTTTCTAGGTTTCTGTCAGAGCCTTTGATGTCAAGATTGTCATTATCTTTTGTATAGCTGTTTGTTGGAATCTCATGACTTAATTTCCTTTACAGGAACAATGCCATCTGACATCAAGAAAGAGTCTGCATAGCAGTGGTCCACTGAGTATCCGAAGTGCTGGCTCATTTAATGGGAGTCCTCCAGTTTCACCAAGGGGATCTGATGATTTCAAGGTATGTTATTTTACAATGTTTTCTGGAGCAGATCATGAAACCTAATAAATCATGTTTCTTGAATGTATTCAACAATGAGTCTATCACCTGTGTGTTGCCACACCTAGACAGCAATTGTGCAAGAGAATTTTAGATATGTTATGTGGTTGACATTATCTTCTTCAAGCCTGGTTTACTGCAACAAGCTTTCAATTCTGATGTGTAGGTTTAGTTTCGTTATATGGTTCTTTGTTTCAATTTTTGTATTCTGCTACTGGGTACAGTTATGGTATCTACATTCAGCTTCCTTTACAATCGTTCTGGTTCTTATACATTTGAATGAAAAGTATAATAAATTTACAGCGGAGAGCCTTACCTCTATCATTGCTTCAATCTTGGAACGCATTGGTGTTTTCATCTGAGCACAATGAAGATATTTTCCCTTTTTATGAATGTTTGATCTCTTTATAAAAATAGCTGGAAGATAAAAATATAAGCTTTTGATTCAAAGACTAGCAGGCGTTAGATATTCGACATTCCAATGAAAGCCATGAAGGTTCTGCGTGTTGAATGGAGTAGCTGTTATCCACCACAATAGGTCAACTTTGCCATTAAACATAAGAACAACTTTGCTACTGGGATTCTTGAATGTTTTAATATTATCTTCACTATATGGGTCACATTCCAGCTTCATTCTGGGAGTTTAAAATTTATATAAAATTTCATTGAAACAGCTAATGTCAAGAATTTTTATCTGGAGTGGCGGAGGGATTATTACAGCCCCCTTCTATTTTTCCAGTCATGCCACCTGTTGGGTAGCTCATCTAGAGTGTGCTATGGTACTAGGATACCTAGTGTTTGCTTGAAGACTCTAACCTTGCAAATTTTAATTTATTGGCAGTTCTGTAAGACTGTCAACTCAACAAAAACACATTTTGGGGGAAAAACAGTAGGACGGTGGCTGAAAGATATAAAAGAGAAGAAAAAAGAAGAGACCCGCGTTCATAATGCACAAGTTCATGCTGCTATTTCAGTTGCTGGTGTAGCTTCTGCGGTTGCTGCAGTTGCAGCTGCAACTGCTACATCTTCTGGTAGTGGTGAGAGTAGTCAATCAAAGACAAGTATGGCAGTTGCATCCGCAGCTGCACTTGTAGCAGCACAGTGCGTTGAGATTGCAGAGTGTATGGGAGCAGACAGGGAACAAATGGCGTCCGTGGTAAGCTCTGCTGTCAATGTCAAAAAGCCTGGAGATATTATGACCCTAACTGCCGGGGCAGCCACAGGTACTCAATTCTTCCTGAAGAACGAACCTAAATGGAGTAGCAATTGGCATCCATTTCGGAAAACTAAATAGAGTAGCTTTCATTGATTGCATTGATCGTTGCTTCCACTATCTCTTTTGAGTTTATATTTGCACGAAGAAATTAGAATCTGTTATTTCCAGCCAAAAGTTGACTTCAATAATATCCTGTTCGATCTTGTACACAGTATTCTTACAAGTTTGTGGGTTGCTGTGCCAAATCCTTTCATTAAATTTTATTTTCCTTCATGTAATCAATGTCTGATCAACTTCGAAGGGGTAGATGACTTGACACTGGGACTTTTTGTATGGAGTGAGGAACTTGGGACTTTAAGAGATAGATATTTCACATGTTTCTGGAATATCTCATAAACCCTTATCCTGTCCAACCAGCACTGCGTGGAGCGGCAACTCTGAAAGCAAGAGCACAGAGAGAAATATGGAACCATGCAGCTGTTATTCCATATGAAAAGGGGCCCAATCCGGTAGTTGGGTTCAGTGAAGTGTTAGCTTCTGAGGATAATGAATCAGAGATCTGCTCCCAGGATTTTCTCGAAAGAGGAGCGGAACTTCTAAAGCGCACAGGAAAAGGTAGTTTTATTATTCAAGATAATGTCTGTTTGGGAAGTTCCAATAAATTTGGGTTTTAACTGATTAGTTATGTTTCCTGATGTCAGGTGCAATTCGCTGGAAACAGGTTGCCGTTTATGTCAACAAGAGGTCACAGGTGAACACAACAATTTTTTGTTTGTATTTTCTCATTTAAATGTCATATTTGAGTTCTGCACAGTAGCAGGTACACATTGTGTCTTGAGGAAATTCTGTCTCATTTTTCTCTGTTGCATCCCAGCTGTTGACAAATTTGTTTGCATGGAAATTTGGGTAATAGTCCTCCTTTGATAGTGGATATATGTTTCTTAAATGTCCAGAATGCGATGCAGGTGGTGGTGAAACTCAAGAGCAAGCACATCGGTGGTACATTTTCAAAGAAGAAAAAGAGTGAGTAGTGAAGCTAGCTGTGCCCTTTTGTTTTAAAGTATATTGTAATCATTCAAAAATCTATTTTCCTCCTGGGGTGGTGATTTTAGGAATTTGTCTGCCATGTCTTCTAAGAATTAGGCACTCGTTGAACATGTGGCCAGGTATTGTCTACGATGTATGCAAAGACATACCAGCATGGCCTGGCAGAGACTTATCAGAGGGAGGAGAACAAAAACGTTATTTTGGTCTTAAAACAGCTCGTGGACTTATGGAGTTTGAGTGCAGAAATGATAAAGATCAGCAGATGTGGACTGAAGGGATCAGGCGATTGCTTTCTTTGGCACGAACTCAAAAGAAATAATAAGGTTGTGTTGATCCTCATGAGTTGCATTTGGTGTAGCCATTTAAAATATTACTCGGTTTTAAGGTCGAGAAGTAGGTAATTTCAGTATGCTTTTATCAATATACAGGTATAAAGTGTATATGTTGTACCTTGGATTTGGACCTTTTTGGAAGACATGGAGAAATAGAGAAGAACCATGTTAGGAGATTTGATTACAGTCCTGTAAATATTATATCAATTCAAGGCAGTGGGTTGATGTGATAACATTGTTCTTCACTTCTCTAGCTCTTTATTGCTTGTGGTTGTTAAGTATGTGATGTATCACAAGCAATTATGACAAGCTATTATTAGAGTGGCACATCGTTATGATGGGATTTTGTTCGTCATTAATAGTTGTACTATTGTTAGGGTGTGTTGAGAATAATCCCACACGGATAACAATTATAAGACAAGGGCTATTTATGATGCATTACATATGCCAATTGCCTGTATAGAACTCAGGCATTCTCCCTCAACTCCAAATTCTAACATCAAAAGGTCTATCCTTCATATTGCGTTGCAGATTCAATTTATCTATGAGCAAAATTTGCTACCAAGTATTCCACACAATGTTATTACGTTAAGGATGATGGATAAACCAACCTATGGCAGCCTGTAGGTGCAGATTCAATTCATCTAGAAGCAAAACTTGATACCAAGTATTCCACACACTGTCTTAAGAGTGATTCTATCTTAAGGATAATGAATCAGCACTATTTTCTTACAAACGAAAATTTGATACCATGTATTCAACACCATGTCCAGGTATTCTTGAACATATTTGCACATGTAAAATATGAAATATGTGTGTAACACTATTTATACCACCACAATTACATGGTATTCTTGAACATATTTGCACATGTAAAATATGAAATATGTGTGTAACACTATTTATACCACCACAATGCAAACAAACAAGAGTGGTTTGTGAAACCCATCCTCGACAATGGCTCTTTAGAAGGAAGGCCTTGGCATTTGATAACCAAACAAACATGGTCATTCTAAAGGATTGAAAGATCATATTATGTGTAGATTAAGTATCCATTTAGCTTCAACATTAATTAAATGCCAATAGTCATTCAATTTTTTTTTAATGAAAGAGAGTTTTCTACACAGAAATTGAAATTGATATAATCGATCTGTTTGGTAGATCCAAATTGGTCACAATAGATAAGACCAAGTGTGTGTTAAAGATTATACACTTTTTCAAAGAGAATCATTTGCCAAAGTTCTTGTAGACATTACAAACCAATCAAATGAATGAGTTCAAATTTTCGTAAAACATTGGATGAGGTTTTCCAATTTTTGTTTTTCCCATCCCATAGATTCATCCATCAAAATATCCCTTTTCGAGAAAGCCTTTATAAATGTACCTACCCATATGGGCAATGGCAAAATATTTCGTTTTCCAACTATATATATGAATAACCAGGAAGTTTAAACCTCTCTTTAGAGCATCAGAATGCCAGAAAATCATCCTTTCTCATGCTTCCCAAATTATATGAAGCACAAAAGCATTGCTTGCTATGGCAAAATATTTCGTTTTCCAACTATATATATGAATAACCAGGAAGTTTAAACCTCTCTTTAGAGCATCAGAATGCCAGAAAATCATCCTTTCTCATGCTTCCCAAATTATATGAAGCACAAAAGCATTGCTTGCTTTGAAATGGCTTGGAGAAACAATCACATCATTAAATGAGAAAGGTGACTTGAATTTTTTCATTGAATGGTCCCTATGAATGTAATACTTAGGTTTGTTGGATAAGATATATAAATTTCAAATCCAAGGTAATAATGATGTAATACTTAGGTTTGTTGGATAAGATATATAAATTTCAAATCCAAGGTAATAATGATGAAGCACAAAAGCATTGCTTGCTTTGAAATGGCTTGGAGAAATAATCACATCATTAAATGAGAAAGGTGACTTGAATTTTTTCACTGAATGGTCCCTATGAATGTAATACTTAGGTTTGTTGGATAAGATATATAAATTTCAAATCCAAGGTAATAATGATGGGATTTACGTGGCATGAGCTTAAATTAATAACCCTATGAACGTAATACTTAGGTTTTGACCCTTGGAATGTGTTGGATGAGACATATAAATTTCAAATCCAAGGTAATAATGATTGGCATGAGCTTAAATTAATAACCCCATCGCATAAATGATGTGAATATGTTCATATGGATTTCTTAGCATTCAAAGCTAAGGCATGACTAGTGAATGCCTACACTAGTCAATAACTAGGCATGTAGAAATGTAAATATGTTTAGATGGACCATGTGGTAAGCTTGTTGTGATGAACTCAAGTTGTGTAAATATTAATGATGGAATAATGAACTTAAGTTGTGTAAATATTAATGATGGAATAAATATATGATGGTCTAAGATGATTGTGAAGAGTAAAAGAGGGACTATGATTCCATTGGTATGGGGAGGACGAAAGGAATCCTAAGTGAAATTAATGCTTTATTTTTAAATGATAGCCTAATATTTTTTATATGTTCCCATCCAATGCCTTAAATGAACCCAATCTTCTCTATGACTTCTAAGTACAATCACTAAATGCATATAGAGGTTGGTGGGGAGGTCTTCTCACATAGTTAATAAAGAATGTTCCCATCCAATGCCTTAAATGAACCCAGTCTCCTCTATGACTTCTAAGTACAATCACTAAATGCATATAGAGGTTGGTGGGGAGGTCTTCTCACATAGTTAATAAAGAATGGGTTGAGTACAATCATTATGGGGCAATTTAAGAGTACTTTGTTCTCTTGTTAGAAGGAATGCCAACTGTCATTTCCCTCGACTCTGTCACTAGGGTTTATTCTTTCACAATTTTCTTGCATCCATTATGTACCCATTTCATGTTGCATTCTTCCTTACCAAGCATGAACCAATCTACAAATTAAAAAGATAAATACAATGAAAGTAGAATCACAAAATTGGGATAAGAGATAGGTGGCTACATGCGAGCATAAAGGTTGAGTAAGTTAGGAAGTCTTCACTCACTATGTTATTGTTTCTCCTTCTCACTAGAGTTAAACTTGCTTCTTGTTTTCTATTGCCATAATTCATTGTATAGATTGGACTCATTATGTTTGAGTAGAGAAATGGAAGACCTTCCTTGTGTTGTGTAGCATGGTGGAGGAGAGTGCCATGGTTGTTCAATGGTTAGGTTAAATGCTTGGAGCACTATGGAATGAGTAGATTGGTTGAGCTGTGAGAGAAAATGGGTTGGGTTGAGTGTGTTAGAAGTTTGTAGCTTGGTTCCTTTGCCCAAGTGACCTCATAACATTGCTTGGGGGCGACATTTGCACTAGATGCATAGAACTCGGTGGAAAATTACTCCTACACAACCAAATTCTTGGAATATATTTTCTTAAAAGACAAGTGCTATGTCTTATGAAAATATATGTATTTTGCAATTTGTGTGTGATAATGTTTAAATTTGGTCATGGACATCTGGTTTCTATGGATTCTTGTTATTCCATGCATGCTTCTTTTGATTTATTTTATTACTTTTCACCGTGTACACATTTGATTCATTCCTAGTCTCTAAGGAAGGCCATATTTGTTTGTTATCGTGAATGGTCTTTTAAAGGCCAATGTTTTAATGGTTGGTTTAGTGGCTACCTTTCCCTCTGCTAGAATTGTTGATAAAAATGCCACAATGAACACAAATAGACAAAAGTTGCTCTATGCGAAACATTTAATGGGAAGAACATATCATCATGCTATTGAAGTCACCATTCAACTTAAAGGCCACATGTGGGTTGGGGGAGGGGTTAATTTATTTTGATGTCCTAGACATGCATTTGACAAACCCATTTTTCAAAAGAATTGGCATAAACACTAGTGTGAGTATGCTATTGCGGAAACTTCAACCATGGTGGGAGTAATAACAACACCTCACTTTCACCAACTCAAGAAGTCGCTCTTGGTTAGTCCCTTGATTTGAATTTATTTATTCTTTTAATTTTATCTCTAATCAATCTCTTCCAACATTCCTTACCAAAAAGTGATCTAGATATTTTTTTCGTTGATAGGAGGTTCTTTTTAGTATGGCATTAGTCAAGTGTGTTTAGGCAAGCTATGGGTTCTCAATGGAACTATAAAAAACATGTTTGCCCCCAAATTTCTTCCCAAACAACCAAATTGGGTAGTAGAACAAAACCAACGAAACACAACAAATGCAGTTTATATGAAGGATTTTGTTGTAAATCATGATTTTAACAATAAAATACAAATCACTAAATGACTATCTATTTAATTTTTTGTTGAAGATTATGTAGCCACCAACCCATTAAAGGAGAGGGAGACATTTATACTAAGGAACAACATGTATTTAACTCTATCCCCATCTCTTATGCTTTGATAGATATAATTCAATTCAACTCCTAAGGATCATTCAACTCTTTTTGAGGCCCCCAACAATGTCAAGGATGGACTTGCCTTGAAAAGGCTTGAATAAAACCTAGTTTGTCTAGGTTTGATAATCCAAAGGGAAATATGCTTCATCTTCAAAGTAAAAAAATTTACAGAGAATTTTTTAAAGCACTTTTAATCAATGCCATGAATTTTACCAATTGACTTGTGAAAAAAAACTTAACAAAGAAGCCTTGATTTTGGGGAATTCACACACCAAATTTGTCTTGATTAGGGGGGAATCTAATACACCAAAATTGACTAAGCATTACACTTGTTACCATTCAAATGCAATGCTTCCTTGCAGAGGAAGATTGATCCATGAGGGATAATCACATCATAAGAGGGAATTATACTTAAGTGTGATGGATAACAATATTTTTTTAACGACTCGTGTGCTTTAAGAAGTTCCTCTTCTAAAACGATTTTGTCAAGCATATCTCACTGAGTGCTCTGTATCTTACAATGGACTTTTCTAACAAACTTCTTAGGCAACCATGACAATTTTTGTAATTTGTTACGGTATATTTGATGAGTGTTCTGGAAATGTAATTCAAACATCTTAGGGTTTTTCATCAAAGTCTTCAATAAGTTTTCCATTGGGATTCTTTATTCCCATAATTTCTTTTAACATATTTGTATGTTTAAGGTAACAATACTTGGTAGGTTTATCCACTATTGCAAACCATGACAAATGAGAACAAATTTTAGATCTACAATTATGACACTCCACACATTTATAATTTATTCTTCCTTATTTGTGTTTGAAGTTTAACATTATGCAAATCCTTTTCATGAAAATTTTGAATCATAATCAACTTTTGCCTTGTCCAATTCTTTGTTTCTCTTCAAAATCAACCTACACTACAACAATTATGGTCATTGGGATAATCCAAAATAGTAGCCATAGTTCAATGTCAATAATGAAAGGGGCCTAATGGCCTTAGAAATGTACAAATGAAAATATACTTAGATGGATTGATATGTGGTAAGCTTGCCATGATGAACTCAATATATGGAAATATTAATGATGGAATATAATATAAGATGGTCAAACTTGGTCCAAGATGGATGTGAAAATCAAAAGAGGGGCTATGATTCCATAAAGGGGTGGAGAAAGGGGGCCTATGAGAAACTGATGCTCTATTTCCAAATGACACCCTAAGATTTTATGTCTTTTTATCATCCGTTGCATTATTACATATTAATAATGATCTACCTACAATTATCATTACATCATTTTAGCTTAATTTTATTGTAATATACTTTTAGGTATATTATAGTGAGAGTACTTTGTTCTCTTGTTAGAAGGAATGCCAACTATCATTTCCCTCAACCCTTCACTAGCATTCATTCTTTCAAAATTCTCTTACATTCATTCTCTATCCTTCTCATGCTACCTTCTTCCTTGCTAACCAACAATTAATCTAGGAATTAACAAAATCCATAATGTGAATGCAGAATCACAAACTTGGGATTAGAGATAGATGACAACATGTGAGCAAAGAGGTTGAGCAAGTTACGAAGCCTTCACTCACCATGTTATTGTTGCTCCTTGTTCTCATGAGAGCTAAGTTTATTTCTTGTAGGCTATTCTTGGAGGGAAATAAACAAATTGGACTTGTTATATCCACTCCGAAGAGCATTGGAACATATATCCCCAAGCCAATGTTGAGTAGAGAAATATAAAAATCTTCCTTATGTTGCTTAGGGTAGTGGAAGAGAGTGTCGTGGTTTTCTAATGGTTAGATGAGATGCTTGGAGCATTATGAAATGAGCAAATTGATTGAGATATGAGAGAAAATGAGTTGGGTTGAGTGAGCTAAAAAGTTTGTAGCTTGGTTAGTTTGTTGTGGTGGCCTCATAGTCTAGCTTGGGGGTGGAATTTGCACTAGGTGCATACAATTAGGTGGAAAATTGCTTGCACACAACCAATTTCTTTGACTAAATTCTATTAAAAGAAAAGTGTTATATATGTATTTGTGAATTCAAGATTTAATTCTGTGTTTTTATTATGCAAATATATGCATATATGCATTTTTAATATTGTTTGTGATTATGTTTAAATTTAGTCTTGGACTTTATGGATTCTTGTTATTCCATGTATATATGTTTCGATGTGTTTTATTACTTTTCACCATGTACATATTTGATTCATTCAAAGCCTCTATGGAAGACCATAATTTTGTTATTATGGTGGAATGGTCATTTGAGGGCTAATGTTTTAATGGCTAGTTTAGTGGTTAGTTTTCTCCTAGGTAGAAATGTTGGGTAAGGATGCCACAATGAACACACACAAGCAAAAACTGTTCTACATGAGACATTTAATTGATAGAATGCCTCACCACATTAAGGAGGTCACCCTTCGAATAAAATGTCATGTGTGAGTTGGGGGAGAGGTGAGATTAATTTATTATGATGTTCAAGTCTTGTGAGACTGGAGCCTTGGTGGGAGCAATAATAATAATAATATAATTTTAAGGTCACGACCAAGCTAGACATCAAATTGTTGTATGATACCCTCTTTTTTATAGGATAAAGGAAGCACCTATACATAGTGATTTGATTACTAAAGTCTATAGAGGTGTACATTCTCTACCTCGCCTTTGGATTTGAAAATCTGACCTCTTAGGAAGAAACACATGTTGTTAACCGTTAGGCCCACTCAAGTTGTACAATAATCTAATTAACGTCACAACCAAGTTACACACTGAATTGGTGTATGAGATCCCATTGCCTCACTTTCATTGACTCAACAAGCCACTATTGATCAGTCCCTTGGTTTTAATTTATAATTTCCTATAACACTTTTGTCTATAATCAATCTTTCTCAATATTCCTTACCAAAAGTGATCTCAAAATTCATTTCACTAATAGGACATTCTTTGTAGCATGAAATTAGTTAAACTATGTCCTCTGTGTGTTTGGGCAAGGTATAGGTTCTCCATAAAGTTATAGGAAAAACATGTTTGCCCCCAAATTTCAACTAGAGAAAACTTGTGAGTAGTATTCCTAGACAATTGGATTGGGTAGCAGAAGGAAACCAAAAAGACACCTAATAAATGTGGTTTATATGAAGGACTTTGCTATGAACTACAATTTTACCAACAAAAGACAAGTCCCTAAATATTATCTATTAATTCTTTGTTGACTATTATGTAATCACCAATCCATTAGAGGAGAGGGAGGCATTTATACTAAAAGGAACCTCATGCATTTAACTATATTCCTATCTCTCATGTGTTGTGAGGATAATTCAACTAATATTTTCTAAGATCATTCAACTTTTCCCAAAATATCAACAATGTCAAGGATTGACCTACATTGAAAAGTCTTGAATAAATATAGTTTGTTTATGTTTGATTAGGAAATATGCTTCATCTTTAAAGTAAAATATTTAGGAAAGGTTATTTTTTAATGTATTTTTGATCAATGCCTTGAATTTCACCCATGGACTTGTGGAAGAAATTCTTAGGAAAGAGGTCTTGATTAGGGGAATCCAATACATCGATTTTTCTAAGTATTATTTATATGGATTATATTATTTTTCGTCCATATTTATGCTTTCAAAGTGGGAAATTTTTAGGAAGTAGCTTAGAGGGCCACTTTTACAAATGGGCCCCAATTTGGAGAATTAGAGTATGAAAACTTCTAGAGATAGTTTGAGGCACTAAATGAGCTTTTTTTTAGCCAAGACTTATTGTTTGTGTGAGATCCTCTAGCATAGTTATACACTCATATACATTTCAAGTGGCGCAATGAAGACATCAAACAAAATCCATATGCAAAAGTTATACCACCTAGAAGATAATCTTCCTATTTTGTCCACTATGATATAAGAGTATTCCATGTCAACCTCGTTAATCATGGAAAATGGGCTAGCTGAATGGAGACTGTGAAGAGCTTTAGAAGGGTCAAAGTTGTAACTCTAATTGAGAGTTGAAGGAGTCAAACTTAATTGCTAGTTGGCTATTCAACTATGTTATAATCGGGCCACTAGGGATCAAAGGGGTTTCATTCTATTTGAGTGTGTTTTGTTCCATAGTAGAGCATAGTAGTTGAGAGTGGATAGAGAGAATGTAGAAAATAGGGGGTTTTTATTCTATGGTTTCCCATGGACCAAATGTCTCATGCAACTCCATAAAGAGTGTTTTCTCCTTTGTATTTGCATTATTTCCATTCCAAACAAAAAGAGTAAAGAAACCTCCACTTCCAACTTGGTTTCCTCTGAAAGGGGTTTCTCAAAGCATATCTTAGTGTTCATTGTGGTTGGTGTTTGTTTTTATTTTATTGTTATCCATTTTTTGCATTTAATCTATTGCAAGCATAAACAAAAGAATCTATAATAATAGAATTGGAATTTAAAGGAATTAACCCTTCATAGTATAGATTCAATTTATTTTAATAGATCTATTATGATGGATTGTCCAATAGAATATATGTGGTAGTTTATAAATCATATTGGTATTAGATCACATTTCTTTAGGTGTTTGTGGGAAGTTGCATGAGATCTAAGAAAAGGTCTTAGTGGGAAGCAATAAAACCCCAACCATGGCCAATGAATCTATTTATAATAACCATCAAGATTTGACAAAGGAGAGATTATTAAGGATAGAAGCACATGTCATAGATATTAGCCTTAATATGAACCTCCTTATGGCATCTCTAGTAAACAAGTTTGGAAATGAAGATAGAAATTTCAACTCAAAGGTCAAATTAGATGGAAAATCCGAGGATCAGAAGGATCCAAAGGAGTCAAAGAAATAAACTATAAAAGGCAGCCAATTTTAAGTGTTTTAAACCATTCACAATACCTCTTCAAGATAGAAGCAAAGGTGGACATCAAGTCATATCAAGGTGAGAATGATATTTTGAAATTAAATCACAGGTTGCAGTAATTAGTAATTTATTTTAGTGTTCACCACATAGATGAGGAGCAAAAATTTTGCTAGGTCCTATATAAGCCCCATATTAAACTTGAAACCCTTATTAAGCCCTAGATATTGAGTTCTTATATTTCTATTTTTATATTGTTAATGCCGGCTAGAACCTTTCGTTATAATTTCACCCTTTGTCTCCTATATATATGTTGAACACTGTGTTGTCATTGATGTTAAGGTTAGGGGGAGTTAGCAGATCTGCACATCTTAGATCAACACATCTTGAGTTAGCTATCAAATTGAATTGGTTAAGGGAAATCAATGAGAAACTTGGATAAATGTATCACAAGCCATCAAAGATCGACGACTGGTATTGGGGTCTAAACGTTCTTAAAGCTTAACCAAAGAGGGGGTCCAAAATGACATTAGGCAATAAACCACCGAGGGCATGTGGCATACAATGAAGGGATTCATTCCCCCCTCCCCCTTCCTTACAAAAACAACCATTGACACCCACCCCTCCCGCCAAAACTACTTGAGACAATGCAAAACAAGCAACGGGTGATGTGGCATTGGTGGGGCCAGGTGCTACAGATGGAGCGAGGTCGAGGCCAATGAAAGTTAAAGGAAGGAAATCTCCAAATTCAATGAAAACACCAAATTTCATATCACATAGAGTGGCTTGAAAATCCAATGTTTTATGGTCCAACCATGAGTAAATGGATAGAGTTTTTGCATAACAATTGTTGGCAGTGGAAGTCAAAGTTCCAATATAGAGTTCCACTCATTGAACTCCTCAAAACATTTGGCATGTAAGAAAGTTTTTCAATACAAAGTTTCATGGGATTTCCATGATATTGGATAGACATGACCCCTAGCCAAGACCCCATTCACAAGGCCCTAAGGTATAATGCCTAAGGGTCAAGAGCCATTAGGCCCTTGAAACATCGGGTATGAAAAATTTCATGGATTTTCCTAATACATGGTATATCAATGCTTGGGACATGATAGATAGATAAATGACAAAAGCAGTGACATGGCATGTCAGGTGGAGCAAGTGACATGGAAGTGCTAGGTGGAGGACATGTGTCACCTAGATTTATAGTTTTTGGCTTGCCAACTGTGTAAAGGTAAGTGGCATGTGGCAAGTGTTAGTAGTTCCACATGGAAAACGACATGTCGACATTGATCATGTGTCAGACTATGATTAAGTGATAAAGGAATGAGGTAGTAGGCTTGAGGTCCTCTTGCTTATTTCCATGTCATAGTTTTGCAACACTCTCCTGGGTAGTTCTTTTCGCTTGATAGCTTAATACAAGTGAAACTCGATATTGATATGGTAAGTTCCCAATTACAACCATCGGTCATAAAGTGCTAAGGTGTAGATCCTAAGGACTAAGCACCCATGGAGCATTGAAATCTTAGGGTTATGTTTTACATGGCTAAGTTAGAAAAGTTCCCGATAGTCCAAGATGTCGATATGATAAGAACCTACTCATGACATGTGGTTTTAGGTGCCTAGTTGCCTTAATGCATGGGTGCTAAACAATTCCAATGTGTTGGTGTAATACAAGTGGACATGTGATAAAGAGCCTAGTCACATATATGGGCATATGTGAGGTGCTCAAGTACCTATGTTTTAAATAGGTTTGACTGAAGGGAGCTAAAATATGTTAAAAGTGCAAGCCAAATATTAAAGAAAACTAAAGGTGGCACCTTCTTAAATATATAAATAATGTTAAAGGATGAGAGTGGTGTGTAGTGAAGTTTGAGAATGGCTTGGTTTGTTAGATAGTTTGCAATGAATTGCAAGAGTGGTCTGTAGTGCGAGAGTGGTGTGTAGTACGAGAGCGATGTGTAGTGTGGTAGTGTTGAGAAGTGTGTGATATATGTGTTCTGAAGAGTTGTTGGTGAAGAAAGAAAATAACTAATAATTGCACATGTAAGATGTGTATCAAACAAAAAAGCCTCATTGTGGAGACATTAACATAGAGTTGTGCAATGGAAAAGTTCTGCAAAATTATAAGAGATTGTAGGAGATTGCTGAGATGGAGTGAGTCAAAGAATATCAATGATCCAAGAGGAATGAGTTGGTTGCAAAGAATTAAAGAAGAGTGGATATCTGATGAGGTAGCCGCAAATAATTGAAGAATAGCATAGTGGACTAGATAAGAACATATTATGGATTAGATATCAGTGGGGATTGGTGTCTGCAATAGGTTGGTGCTAGCAAATATGAGGTGATTGGTGTATCCTATAGGTTGGTGCCTACAAAGTAGTGTGGATTGGTGTCTCCAAGATGTTGGTGCTTGGAAATATGAGGGGATTAATGTCTCTTGTAGGTTAGTGCCTACAAAGTAGTGGGGATTGGTGTCTCTAGCAATTTGGTGCTTACAAAGATAAGGGGACTAGTGTCTCATGTAGATTGGTGTTTGAAAATATTGTAACGTGCCTAAAAGTACAACTAATTAAAATAAGTTTTGTGATTTTCTCCTTTAATGATTTCCATGTATATCCTATGTTCTATGGTTTGATAATGTGATTGATATTTTATGATGCATAAATGTTTACAAATTAGTAAAAAAAAATGCATTATATTGGTTCACCCCCGCTCTTAGTATAATTGTGAATCCAACAATTGGTATCAGAGTGGGTTCCTTCAGAATTCATCTAATTACTAGAAGGTAGATCTCAGAGGGACAAAATGGGCAGTCAGGATGGTACTTTACCAAAAAGAGCCCCATTCTTCGATGGGACAAACTATTCCTTCTAGAATATCAAGATAAGGACATACCTAATGTTTCTTGGTGCTAATATTTGGCTATTTGTAATGGATGGTTATCAAGTTCCAACAACTCCTACAATGGATCCAGATGGTAAAGGGATTTTGTAAATAATTCAAATCCATGAATGCAATTTTATGTGGTCTTATAGAAACTAAATTTTTTGAGGTAATTCAGTGTGGATTCACTAAAGAAATTTGGAACAAGCTTCAAAGCATCTATGAAGGAGATGAAAAGGTAAAGTGGGAAAAGCTTCAAACTCAAAGAATTCAATTTGAAAGTTTAAATATGAAGGAAAATGAATATATCATAGGATTTTTCCTTTGTGTAGATGAGGTTGCAAATTCTATTAGAGGATTTGGTGAAAATATTGCTGAATCAATAATTGTTCACTAAGTATTGAGATCTCCTCCATTGAAATTTAATGCAAGGGTTCCAACCATTGAATACATGAAATATCTATAACATATGAAGATATATGAACTACATGGAATATTCATTACATATGAGATGAGAACAGGAAAAGAAAATTCAGGATTAAAGGAAGCAGCCTTCAAAGCATCAAAGAAAGAAAAAAAAACACAAGGACTATGATCATCCCAACTCTGAATCAGATGAAGAAGAAACTCAATTTGTGAGAAAGTTGCAAATAGGATATGGTAAATATAAATTTAATTTGTCATTCAAATGTTTTAATTGTTGTAGAACTTCTAAATGTCCACACAAAAAATTAGAAGATGGTAATAACAAAGAAGAATATAAAGATAGAAGCAAGTCTTATAACCAAAAAAGGGAATGATCTCTTAGGAAGAAATGATTTTATTTCAAAGAAGATGTTAGCTCATTAGAAGAGAATGATGAAAATGCATCTAATGAAGACAAAGAAGAATTCATACTCATGGCCATGGAAACTCAATACACTAATCAAGAGAAATCAGATGCAAAGGAAGAAAATGTTGATGGAGAGGCAGATCTTGAGGGAGAAATTATTGGTGCCTTAGAATAAATAGAAATAATTATAAGAAAGAATAAAAAATAGAAGAATCCATTGCAAAAATATGAGAAGAAAGATCTTGATTTTGATGAAGCATCTATCATCCTCCTAAAGATAGACTAGAAGTGGCTAAGAAAATAGAAGATATATTGATGAGTCAGTTAAAAGAAGAGGAAAGAAATTGTGAGAAGCTAGAAGTAGAGGTTGTATCCCTAGGATCAAAAGAATTAAAACTCTCAATTGAATATGAACTTAAAGTTTATAAAAGGGACTGAAACATTTGATACCATTCTCAACTTCCAAATATCTCATTCTATCAAAACAGGTCTTGGAAATCAATAAGATCATGAGACACTCAAAGGAGAATCAAGCTCAAAGACACCAAAAAAGGAAGAACCTAGTAGTTATGCTAATGTGCTCAAAGTATTTAGTAGTAATGTAGGCATAATTAAAAATAAATCTAAGACCAGAAGAGACACGCCCCCATCAACAATACAAGTAGCACCAAAGAGGAAGTAAAAAATTAATAGAGATATGAGTTTCCTCACAAAGACAGTGAGGATGGGTTCAGAAGAACTATTTGCCCAAGAAGGTCCTTCTCATCCAGGTATCAAAATTTATTCTATGGCTATTGTTTTTCATGTAATAATTTTGGTCATAAAGTTATATATTGCAAAGCCCATGAAAGGAATGATTAAGTTAGAAATAGAAGCAAAGGCTTTCATAAAACCTCAATGAATGGCCATGTAAGAAACAAATATAGAAATTCTTATGAAGGTGTTGTTAGAAGATACAATTCATTTTCTCCCCTATTAGATGATGTTGAATGTTACAAATGCAATAACTATGGACACAATGCAAATGAGTGTAGAAGCAACTCAATAATACCTCCCAAGCAAAATAAGCAAGAAGAAAGCAAGAAAATCAAGAAGAATGTGGATCATCTATATATGTTTGAAACCAAGAAATTTAGTGGTATGTTGATAGTGGGTGTTCACATCATATGACAAGAGATAAAAGACAATTTCTCTCTCTAAAGGAATTCAAAGGTAGTAGTTGTAGGTTTTAACCCCGTACAGAAATTACCTGCATAGAAATTCTAAAACACAGAAAATAAATAATGCAAGAGCAGAACACATAAAACACATATACACATAGATTTTCCCCTGGATCCCAAAATGGGACTACTAGCTTGATTTTTCATTATGTTCCTTTCAATGTTATAATACATATTTATACATGCCGAAGCATCCAATACCATGGACCGAAAACCATCGTGTCCAATACCATGGACCGAAAACCATCTTGTCCAAAAAAACATGTGCGGAAATCATGCACAAAACCATAGGTGGGTCCGCCCAACCTAACATAGGGTCCAAAACCATAAAGTGGGGTTACGGGTGCCCCTCAAACCCCCTGTTAACTACGTGGAAAGAATATAACACAACCCAACATTCTCCCACTTGTTGTTTTCTTTCCACAGGGGGCCACAATAGAGCTTAGTCATTTTTCTAGCCTTGAAATGCCCATTGTCTCTCTACACCAAGAGAACTTCTTAGAGCTCACATATTTTGTCAATGCATTTGCAGTATTCTTCAAAGTGTCCACCTTTACCAGCAACACCTTTTTGTCTTCTATCATATCCCTCACAAAGTGATACCGAACATCAATGTGCTTTGTCTTTGAATGATATGCAGGGTTCTTTGCCAAGAAAATTTCACTTTGGCTGTCACATTCTATCCTTATAGCTTACTGTACTAACCCCATACCTGAACACAATCTCTGCAACCAAACTGCGTCCTTGCTTGCATGAGTGGCTGCCATGTATTCTGCCTCTGTAGTTGACAGTGCCACCACATATTGTTTCTTACTCATCCAACTGACTGCACCTCCAAATAGGTTAAACATATACCCACTTGTAGATCTTCTCTGATCCAGATCTCCAGCCCAGTCGGCATCAACAAAGCCATGAATATCCAACACTCTGCCCAATCCTGGTCTTCCTTGGTAGCACAAACCATAATCACTAGTGCCATGCAAATACCTGTAAACCTGCTTCACTGCTGTCCAGTGCTCCTTCCCTGGTTTTGACATAAAACTGCTCAATACTCCCACTACATGTGCAATGTTTGGTCTAGTACAGACCATTGCATACATCAGGCTACCGACTGCACTTGCATATGGAACACAGGGCATGTCCTCTTCCTCTTCTTGTGTCTTGGGACACTGTTCAACGGATAACCCCACACCTACATGAATAGGAACCTTCACCGGTTTACTATCCTGCATATTAAACCTCTACAATATTGTCTCGACATACTTCCTCTGGTTTAACCAAAGCTTCCTCTTTTCCCGATCTCTTTTAATTTCCATGCCCAAAATATAGTTTGCGGCACCAAGATCTTTCATGTCGAATTTGGAGGACAATTGGGTCTTCAAATCCTAGATAACTTCTTTGTCATTTCCAACCAACAACATATCATCCACATACAAGACCAGATAAATAACATGGTCACCAATTAATTTAAAATACACATAGTGATCTGCTTTGCTTCTGGTGAAGCCAAGTCCCCGAATAAATGTATCAAATTTCTGATACCACATCCTTGGTGACTGTTTTAACCCACATAGAGACTTTTTTAACTTACATACCAGTTCTTTCTTACCCTTCACCGCAAAGCCTTCAAGTTGCTTCATGTAGATCTCCTCTTCCAGATCCCGTGAAGAAATGCTGTCTTCACATCCATCTATTCTACCTCAAAATCAAAAGCAACAGCAACAGATAAAAGTAATCTAATAGAAGTTACCTTGGCAATAGGAGAAAAAATATCACCAAAATCAATTCCCGGCAACTGGGAATAACCTTTTTCTACCAACCGATCTTTGCATTTCTCCACTTTTCGTTCCGCATTTGTCTTCTTTTTGAACACCCATTTGCTGCCAATGGGTTTCCTTCCAGCCAGCAACTCCACCAGATCCCAAGCCTCATTTTTGTGCAAAGATGCCATTTCAGCAACCATGGCCTCTTTCCAGAGTTTTCCATCCTCTGAATCCACTGCTTCCTTCATTGTTCTAGGATCATCATCAGTAACAGACAAATCAAAATTTGAACAGAAAGCAGATGGACTATACCTTTCTGGTTGCCTTCTTTCTTGAACTGATCTTCTCACAACCGGAGTTTGTGGCTCTTCATCTTCTGATTCCTCCTCTGCTGTAGAGTTTGATTCTTCCTCATTTAGCTCAAACTCTATCTTCTCAGGTTCCTCTGGTTGGACTTCATGTTTAATAACATCTTTCACCTCTCTGAACACCACATCTCGGCTATACATAACCTTCCTTGTTACTGGGTTCCAAAGCTTATAACCCTTTAAACCATCCTTATACCCAATAAAGATGCACTTTTCAGATTTGCTATCCAACTTGGTTCGTTTCTCCTTTGGAACATGTACATATGCATCACATTCAAATACCCTCAGATGTGAAAGAGAGGGTTTCTTACCAGTCCATAACTCTTGAGGAGTCTTATCCTCCAACGCTGATGAAGGTGACTTGTTGACCAGGTAACATGCAGTATCCACCGCCTCTGCCCAGAATTCCTGTCTTAACCCGACACCACTGAGCATGCTTCTTGCCCTTTCCATCAACGTCTTGTTCATTCTTTCTGCAACTCCATTTTGCTGAGGTGTATATGGAGTAGGCTTCTGCCGTGCTATACCACACTTCTTACAAAATTCTTCAAATTCCTTACTGCAAAACTCTCCACCGTTATCTGTCCTTAGCACCTTTATCTTCTTCTTTGTCTGGTTTTCCACCAGAGCCTTAAATTCTTTAAACCTGTCAAAGACTTCAGATTTCTTCTTAAGGAAATATATCCATGTATTCCTCGAGAAGTCATCTATAAATGATACATAGTACACAGACTTACGGAGTGATGGAACCTTCACAGGTCCAAACACATCACTGTGCACAAGTTCTAATATCTGTTTCACCCTCTTACCACTAGAGGGGAAACTCACCTGATTTTGCTTCCCATATACACAATTTTCATAGAAATCAAAATCCAGAGAGCTATTACTCATACCTTCTACTGTACCTTTACCATGAAGTATTCGAAGGCCCTTCTCTCAATTATATCCAAGCCTTTGATGCCATAGCATGGTCTTCTCTCCAGAGACCACTATATTTTCTATCCCACTTTCAGGAACCACAAAACTGTTGCACCCATCAATAAAAATGCTACCTTATAGCTTGTACAGAGTTCCAATTTGAACTCCCCGTATCAATACCAGTGCTCCCTGAACCATTTTGTAGGTATCGTTCTTGAACACTGTTTTTACACCTGCATCATCCATCTTGCTTACAAAAATCAGATTTCTGGCCAATGCAGGAATATGCAGAACACCCGATAGTGTTATAACCATTCCACCTTGCAACCTCAACTTTACTTTTCCGTGATCAATGATTCTAGCCTTCCTATCATCCCCAAAGAAGACATCACCACCATCATATTTCTCATACTCATAGAACCACTCTCTATGGGGAGTGAAGTGAAAGGATGCACCTGAGTCAATCAACCATGCCTCATGATTTACATGTGTACTTGAAGAAGCCAAGTACACGTCCCCACCTTCATCTGAGGTGGTTTTCGCCTCTG
The DNA here is from genome assembly GCA_031772625.1 of Pinus tabuliformis. Taxonomy (NCBI): domain Eukaryota; kingdom Viridiplantae; phylum Streptophyta; class Pinopsida; order Pinales; family Pinaceae; genus Pinus; species Pinus tabuliformis. The sequence goes on from CM062816.1 coordinate 828,835,842, forward strand.
CAGAAGGAGCATCATCAGATCCCTTTCCTTTATCACGAGCTTTAGATTTACAGTCCCTTTTGTAGTGCCCTTCCTTTCCGCATTTCTAGCACACCACCTTTACAGGTTTTCCTGGAGATTTAGATCTCCCTCTAGATTTATATCTCCCACTCGATGACTTATTTTTGTTTCTGTTCTGGGACCGTCCTTGTACAGACAAGGCATAACCATTCTGGCTCTCCATATTTTTCCGTCAGCAAGGATGAGACTATTTCATCAAAATGCAAGGCAGTTGCATTGCTACCTATTGCAATAACCAAACTATCCCACGAATCTGGTAGAGAACACAACAAACTGATGCACTTATCTTCATCTGAAATTTTAATATCAACAGATGCTAATTGACTTGCCACAGTATTAAACGAATTCAAATGCTCTGTCACCGAGTCTCCATCTTTCATCCTCAGGTTATACAACTTTTTCCGCAGGAACAGTTTATTCACCAAAGACTTAGATTGGTACAAAGTCCCTAACTTGTCCCACAAAGCCTTTGCCATAGCTTCCCCTAATACATTCAGCAATACTGAATCTGAGACACACAATCATATTGTGCTCTTTGCCTTCCGATCCAACTTCTTCCATTCTTCATCGGACACTCCCGATGGTTTAGTACCCGGATCTACCACGATCCACTGATCTTTATCCACCAACAGATCCTCCATCTTGAGTTTCCACAACTCAAAACTCTGACCATTGAATTTCTCAATCTCTATCTTTCCACTGCTCGCCATCTTCTTTCACCACTAGAATCGATCTCGCAGATCTCTCACTGAACAGGGTCTACCATAGGCCCGAGCGAAACCCCTCAGCAACAAAAGCGTCCCCTTGAAGCCAAAACTGCTCCGATACCAAATGTTGGTTTTAACCCCGTACAAAAATTACCTGCATACAAATTCTAAAACACAAAAAATAAATAATGCGAGAGCAGAACACATAAAACACATATACACAGAGATTTTCCCCTAGATCCCAAAACCGGGACTACCAGCTTGATTTTTCATTATGTTCCTTTCAATGTTATAATACATATTTATACATGCCGAAGCATCCAATACCATGGACTGAAAACCATCGCGTCCAATACCATGGACCGAAAACCATCGTGTCCAAAAACAACATGTGCGAAAACCATGCACAAAACCATAGGTGGGTCCGCCCAACCTAACATAGGGTCCAAAACCAAAATTTTCTGGGGTGCTGCCCTAGACCCCATAAAGTGGGGTTAAGGGTGCCCCTCAAACCCCCTGTTAACTACGTGGAAAGAATATAACACAACCCAACAATAGTGTCACTCTTGGAGATAATACATCATATAGAATAGTGGGTAAAGAATAGTTACCCTTCATAATGAAAAAGTTAAAGCTCAATATGTCCTATTTGTCAAAGGTTTGAAATACAATCTTCTAAGTGTAAATAAAATGGTTGATAAAAGTTATGAGGTCACATTTTATCCTAAAGGTTGTAAAATAAGGAATGAAGTATCTATAAGATTGGTGGAAAAATCAACTGGGAATTCAAATAATGTACATGTCCTTGATGAAGGTAAAGGAAAATATTGTTATATGAGAGTGTTATCCCTCTCATTTGATCAGTAAAACAGAAATATAAGAAGTGAAACACTGCAACACCTCAAATCACATTAAGAATATTATAACATCATAGTATAAGTTGTAGGAGAAGAAAGATGAAATGCAAAGTTTGTAGGATATGAATCAGTAGCTACTGTGTAAAGAAAGTGAAGTAAATGATTAAATTCAATTGGAAATAAAATTAGCTATTGAAAAATTCTCAAATAAACAATGACATATAAGGCGAAAGAATAAGCTAGTTGAGAAAATAAAAAGAATTGAATATAAAAAATCTTGAAGCATAAGTGCAAGGGGAGTAGTTCCTTGCTCATGTTATATCATAAAAACAAGGAGAGTTGCTATTAAGTAGAACCATCAATTTAGGTGGAGAATCACTTTACAATAAATGAGAAGTAAATATGAGAAAAAGTGTAAGTTCGAAAAAACCATTTGATGTCAAAGATGATTTAAGTTTCAAGAAAAGCAGAATATGAAAAAAAAGGAGAAGTTGTAGACGTGGGAGAAGTTTCAAAGGAAAATAGTTACAAAAGAGGAGAAATTGTAGACATGGATAGTATTTGCAGTCAGAAAATATAAGTTATTGATAGGGGAGTGAAGTTATGGTCAGATGAATTACATAGATTGAAAAATAATAGACAAAGTGAAGAAGGATTGCATACAATTAGGTGAATTTTTTTATCATTGATAGATAGGGGGAGTCTCTTACTTAGTAGGTATAACCCTTTTCCATTGATGGAAACAGGGGAGAGATTATAGATAGGGAGATCTCTTCAATATTCAGTAGCATAGCTCAAAATTCATGGGTTTCCATCAATGACGAAGGGGGACATTATTGAACAATTTATTCTCATTGATGTTAAGTTTAGGGGGAGTTAGTAGATCAACACATATTTGATCAACAAATCTTGAGTTGGTGAGTTTCTTAGACCGGTTAAGGTAAGTCATCTAGTAGCTTAAATCAATGCATCACAATTCGTCAAAGATCAACGACTCTTATTCATTTTGGGGGGTCCCAACATGCTCGAAGCTTAACCAAAGAGGGGGTCTAAAATGACACTAATGTAGTAAATTGCTGAGGGCACGTGGCATATGATAAAGGGGATTGACCACCCCCCCGTCCTTACCAAAATCACCATTGACTCCCTTGAAACCACTTGAGGTGATACAAAACTGGCAGAGGGTGATGTGGCATTGGTGGGGCTAGGTGTGACAGATAGAGCGAGTTCAAGGCCAATAAGAAATATAGGGAGAAAAATCCATATTCAGTGTAAACAAATTTTTTTTTTTCACATGAAGTGACCCAAAAATGTAATGTTTTATGGTTTAACCATTAGTAAACAAGCATACCTTTTATATGGAAGTTGATGGAATCGACAGTCAAAGTTTCAATACAAGGTTCCACCCATTAGCCCCCCAAAACATCGGGTGTGTAGGAGATTTTTTCAATACAAATATTCACAAGATTTCCTTGATATATGATAGACATGCCCCCAAAAAAGACCCTAGTTACGAGGCATTATGGTACAACACCTAAGGTCCAAGACCCATCGAGGCCTTAGAACATCTGGTATGCAAATTTTCATGGATTTTCCCAATATTCAATATCTTGATGCTTGGGACATGCCATATGGATTGATGACATGAGAATTGACATGGCATGTCAGGTGGAGTAGGTGATGTGGAATTTTAGGGAGAGAAGTGCTAGGTGGAGTACACATGTCACTTGCATTTAGAGTTTTGGCTTGCTAGCTATGTAAAGGTTAGTGACACGTGACATGTATTAGTAGTGCCATGTGGTAGAGGGCACATTAGCATTTTCCACATATTGGACTATGATTAGGAAATAAAGGAATGAGGTGGTAGTCTTGGGTCTTTGATCTTATCACCATTTTGGGGTTTCGCAACACTCCTCCATATAGTTGTTTTCACTTGAAAACCCGATATGGGATGAGATATGATAGCCTGATATAAGGCGAAACCTAATGTATGATATGGTAAGTGCTAGTCACAACACTTGGTCATGTGGTGCTAATGTGTAGCGCCTAAGGTCTAAGCACCCCTAGAGCATAAGAATCCTGGAGTGATGTTTTTACAAGGGAAACTTTTAAAATTTCTTGATAGCCTGGATGTTAATATGATAAGAACTTGGTCACAACATATAGTTCTAGGCACCTAGTTGCCTTAATGCACCTAGTTGCCTTAATGCCTAGGTGATAAACCGTTCCGATGTCTTGGTATAATACAACACATGGACATGTGATAAAGAGGTTGGTCACATTGTGGGCATATGTGAGGTGCTCAAACATCTATGTTTCAAAGAGGTCGGAATTAAGGGAGCCAAAATATGTTAAAGCATTATACATGAAATAATGAGCTCATATTGAAAACCACCAAGCTAGATATCCAATAAAACTAAAAGCGATGTCAGTTTAAATATATAAAACACATTGTTAAAGGATGAGAGTGGTGTGCACTGCGGTAATGGTGTGTAGTGAAGTGTGAGAGTAGTCTGCAGTGAATTGTGAGAGTGGTGGGTAGTGTGGTAGTGTTGAGAAGTGTGTGAGGTATTGTTGTGCAAAGTGTGAAAAGGGTGTTGTTGAAGAAATAAAAGAAATGATAACTATACATGTAATATGTGTATTAGACATTAGAGAGAGGTGCCGAGACACTAACATAGAGTTGTGTAGAGGAAAAGGAACTACAAAATTATAAGAGATCATATGATATTTCCAAGATGGAGTGAGGAGATGAGAGAAGATCAATGTTTTGAGAGGATTGTGTTGCTTATAAATAATTAAAGAAGAGAAAATGTATGATGAGGTAGCTGCAAAGAATTAAACAAGAGAAAAGTGGACCATAGAAGGAAAATTCTAGATCAGAGATAAGTGGGTATTGGTGTCTCCAACAGGATGCTGCTTGAAAATATAAGGGATTTGGTTTCTCCTGTGGGTGGTTCCTACAAAGTAGTGGGCATTTGTGTCTCTAGTAGGTTGGTTCCTTTGAATATGAGGGTCTTGGTGTCTCCTATAGGTTGTTTCCTACTAAATCGTGTGGATTAGTGTCTCCAACAGGTTGGTGTTTACAAAGGTGGGGGGAATGGTGTCTCCATCATGTTGGTGCCTACAAAGTACAGCTAATTAAAATATTTTTTATGGTTTTCTCCCTTAAGGGTTTCCAAATATATACTGTGTTTTGTGGTTTGATCATGTGGTTGATATTTTATGATGCTTGAATATTATCAATTCGTAAAAGAATTGTATTATATTGATTCACCTCATCTCTCAATGTAATTATGAATCCAACAATATACACAAAGGAGACCTAGTCCCAGGATCATCAAATATTATCCTATACATTGTATTCATTGTAAAATAAGGTTTCTCCTTCAAAGTGGACTTTAATTATTGACTTCTTATCATTTTGAAGGTGCATTGTTCATAACATTTGGTATCAAAGCATAATAATGTAGGGTTTTTCTGCTTTAAACATGTCATGTTGGCATTTTTTCTATAATTTTGTTTTGGGACATTTTAGACAATGAAATTTTGAACATATTGAGGAGAGATATTGGGGAACATCTGATTACAATTTCAGATTTGGTTAATTGTACTCTAAACATTATATGCTATGGAAGTTAAGGTTTGTGGTTGGTCCTAAAATATATTTCAAATGAGTCATCTTGGAATCTTAATTGTAATTTTCTTTCCAAGACATTTTTGTCCATGAAATTTTTACTGTATTTAGAATACATCTCAAGGTACAATTGTTAAAAAAATTAAATACTCTTTTGTTATACATTTGTAAATATACCTTGTGGAAGTTAGGGTTTGTGAATGGTCTCCATATTTGTTTTAAACAAGTGAACATGGAACTTTTGCTATAATATGTTTTATGTGAAGACATAAACAATGAAATTTTGAACATATTAAAAAAACATATCAAGGTACTTCTAATAAAAAAATCATATTCTGTTTCACTGTCATATATTGGAGATATACCTCGTGGAAGTAAGGGTTTGTGAATGATCTTGAAATCAATCTCAAAAGAGTGATCATGGATTTTTCATTGTAACTTTTCTCTAGGACACTTCAGACTTGAAATTTTCAAAAATCTGAGGAGACATACCGAAGCGACTCAAGTAAAAATTTCAAAATCAGATCTAAAAAATTGGACATGTGGCATGCTATACAAGTTTTCTCTTGGGAAGAGGGAAAAATCATCAAGTTTTGAAAGTTACCATAACTTTCACTTGGCACATCATATTTTTTTTAGACTTTTGGAATTGTAGAAAAGACATACCAAAGTAATACATGACAAAATTTCATATTTAGAATGACTCAAATCTCAAAGACATATCAAGAAAAATGCTAGCCATCCAAATAGTCTCCAAATTAAGGTTTTAAAGGCACGTAACTTGCAAGTGGCATACTTTTTTATTAAAAGATCCATTTATTTTGGTGACTAAAATTTATGAAGAGTACTATTATCATTTCTCACATGGCTCCAAAGAAAGATTTAAAATATACAAGGCCAATTAAACCTCTTGAAGAATCATTCAGGACATATGAATAAACAAAAGACTTCGAGTACTGGTTATCACTGTTGGAAAGTCAGTTTAAGAAAATAAGTGATACTATGAGGGTTGAATTATGAGGGGTGAAAGGATCAGTTGGAAATATGGAACAAAAGATGGAGGAAAACAAAGAAGAAATATATAATGTCAATGTATAAATACAAAAATGCATGACTGAAAATCAAGAAGAAAAAAAATACAAACCATGCTATTATAGAATTTCCCTAAAAAGGATATGGAGATCTAAGGAATAATGAACATAAGGAGAATCATGAAGAGACTCAATCACATATAGGGATTATTTTATCACAATTGGAGAGAACAAATATTGAATCACAAAACCATAATCATGACTTTTCAATCAATGATGCCCTTCATCAGGGCTTCAAGTCAGCACAAACTACTACATTCTGAAATTTGATATGAGTAAGTTTAATGGTAATGATACCATAACATGGATATTATAGGTGGAGAAATGCTTTGATCTACAAAAGTGGCAAATTTAGAAAATGTAAATATTACATTCATGTTTTTAGAACATAATGAACATGTATGGTACCAATGGATTTGTGAAAGGAAAAAACATTGTACTATGTCTTGGTCCCTTTTTACAGAGGAATTGATAATATATTATGGGGATATTAAGAGAAATACATTCTTTAATCAATTAGTAACTCTTCAACAAAAAGGTCCAATTATCGAATACATTAAGTAATTTTAAAGTTGAGTCTCAAGGTAAATAACGTTTCAGAGGATAATTTGTTATACCTCTTAATTATGGTAACTTAATTTAAAGGACACCATTGTTTGAAAGATCAATTATCCTTTTATTTTGGAACAACAAACTGAATCACACATAAATTGTCAATCTGGGTAGTATTTTTGTTTGAAGGCTACTATGAAAAATATGTGTAGGAACAAATGGGAACTAGCACTAAAAAAAGCTCAAAACCAATCAATGTAAGTATCAATATCAGCACTCCAACACACTTTTTGTTAGACTCCAACCTTGCTTACACTTTAGAAAGAAAAGGAACACACATTTCAAAATAAATCACACTCTGTCACATGTTTACTCTTATTAAGAAGAAACAACATTCCTGGAAATCATTCAACATTTAAACAATTGTTGAAACACCCATTAAATTTAATAAACAAACCAAAGAACCATAATAGTAATCAAATAACCATCACACCTATTTAAGGGATCGGTCCAATACCTATGTTGTTAAAAAATAATAGAGGCTACAATCCTGCAACTATTCAATGCATGAACAAGATTTGTAATAGTGACAATATATCACACATAAATTGCAAATGAGAGGAAAAAAATATACTGCTCAATACCTCTCTAACCAGTGATCCCTGTTAAGAATGAGAGTCCTTCCTCCTTAGTAGGGGGCAGTGAATTAAACAATACACAAGCTAATCAGGAAAAAAATATGGAGCCACAAATGTTAAATATTTGCATTAATGAAATTTGCAATACAATATTACAATGTTAGTACCCCCTCCTCTACTATTTATCTATGCATGCCTCGGAGGAAGAGAGTATAGTATTTTATAATTTCAAAGTACATTCCTATTTTTGAAAAGTAGGATCATCATGAGAATCTGTCGATTCTCATATGATCCAAATCAAGATTATATAAAATATGTATTTCAACAAATTATCTTAATTGAAACAAAGTTGTAACAAATTTTCTAAACTACAATGGTTTATCATTTGGAAATACTAACTATTTCAACTAAGTCAGTTGCGTTATCCATGAATGTATCCTTTCAATGATAAAATTGGATCTGAACATGTATCTGTCTATGTTGGTATTTGTTGCTAATCATAGGAGAGCACAATATCCAAAATAACCTTGGTGTTGTATCCGACAATGTTTGTAGAGTCTTCGTTCCATCTTTTGAAAGGCATAACTAGGAAGATATCATCTTATAACAACATATCAACAAGCCAAACCACCTAAAACAAACCTTCGTCAATTCATTATAAAATAGCCTAAAGCAGTTAGCTTTTATGTCAAATTAAAAGCAAAACTAGATAATAAGGATGACATACAAAAGGGTACATACTTCAGTGAATAATGGCTGAAAAAATGACAAGGAATAACATTTAAATTCAAAATGGTAGGAAAATATAGGGAAAATAGGTGTAAAAGAATGCCAACCCTGCGTCCTAACATCTCCCCTTGACTTAAGCATATGCATGTCCTCATGTAGATCCTTGTAACTGATTTCTGATGTGCTCTCAATGGAACTTTGAAAAATCATATGCCCTATTGTATCTTCGTCGGGTGCTCTGTATCCTTGGGAGATAAATAATTCCAATTCCCACAATTTATCATATATCTGATATGGGCGCTAATACTTGTAGAAAGGAAGCAAGATGAGTGCAAACCTAAACCTACGTCCAGGGCCAACCAAGCCCACATTTTTTTATACACTCCACATATTGATGTGACCTAGAAAGTGCATGTACAAATTTTTGGAAAAAATATTGGTCCTCATTCCTCAATCCTTCTATACAGGATTCCCATATGAGCCTACTTCCTTCTAATGCATCATGTTTTAACACCTTTATACTCCTGAAACAATATTCCAGGACCTTGGTCCTGAATTCCATCAACAACTTTTTAGTGGCTAGGTATTGCCACATTCTATTGCATGCCATAGAAACTATTTGAGCGGGCCCTGGTTCATCTCAGATAAAAATTTCACATCTTCCTCATTTGATGTTACAATATTACAAGTGACCTTCTAGCTGACTTGATTTTTCATAAATGATGTGAAGGCCCTTAACTGGATATCTCCAACATAGGGTGTAATATTAAAAGTTCATGCTCCAAAACAAGCATGATCATGTAGATACAACTCACATAGTAGGTGTTTCTTTGAAAAATTGGCCCTCTAGAAAGTTTCCAGGAAGGATTGAACCTCTCTTATCACATATGGTCTTTTCTCTTTGATTATTTTTAAGTGGAAGGGGGATTTTTTTTACTTGCAGATAGAGAGAGTAGGAAGGAGAAGGGGTTCTACAACTCAGTGCATTATTTGCAAGGTCATACATATAATCCTTCTCTTGCTGTAACATATTTACTTTTTCTTGCAACTCTCCTACCTGCAGTATTTCTTGCTTCCTTTCTTCTTGAATCTTTACCAAATCTTGAACCAACAACTATTCAACCCAATTTCTCTTAAGATTGTTGACAATCTCTTTATGTTTACTTAGAGGGATAACCTCACTCTTCAATGAGAATTATAACCTCTTCCATTTATCTAACTCCTTAAGAAAAATATTGATTTCAATGGATCTTCACGTTCTGATTGAGCTATATTCATTGTTGTTACAACAGAAAATTTAGCAGCTTCTTGTAATCCTTATTCATTTTCCTTCTCCTTCCACTACACTATCTCAATTGTTGGTTCTTATGTGTTAGTAGCATCAGTGATAGGTTCTTGTGGAGTAGCAGTTTGATTTATTTCAGTCTTCTCTATTTCAACTATTGGTTCTTGTGGAGCAACAAAGTTGTCAATAGTTTTTGTGGAACAACAGACTGATTTTCCTCGTCCCACATTGCTTCAACTGCTGGTTCTTGTGTAACAACAACATTGTCAATAGGTTCTTGTGGATTAGTGGTTTGGAACTCCACATTCTATTCTTCCACTTGTATTCCAACTGAGATAGTTGTTGGCCCCTCACAACATGCCTACTTAAGAGTTTTTTATAACCCATGCATAGTTTTTTAGTTGTGTCAGTAGGTGCCACCATTGCTAAGGTTTACAATGTTGTTTGTTTCTTAAATTGTAATTTTTCTTTGCAAATGGCAAGTTGTTTCTTCAATTTTTCATTTTTCTCTTTTAATTCATTAATTTATTGAGTGAGAGGGTCAATTTTAGTCTTACATAGTGAAGGGAAGATTTTATGCTCATGCATGGATTCTTCTTTCTTTCCTTCACTCAATTGTTCCTTTGCTTCCTTAAATTTAGTTGTAGCAACATGGACTTCAGGCATTGAGGCAATTGATGGTATAAAAATTACTCTTATTCTGTTCTTAGGGTTTTTACCCCCAATGTCTTTCTCAGTGACCTCTTCCCTATCATCATTTATAGAGGTGCTTATTTCTTAGGTACTTATTCCAGTGCTTCTTCCTCAATGGGTGCTTTTTCTTTAGATGCTTCTTCTTTAACAAGGCATCCACCCATGACACTTTCAGACTGCCCACTAGAAATATCTATTGGTTCCTCAGTACACTCCCTTTTCTCCCTAACAAGTATGTCAACAATAGTCTTTACAAAATGCCTACTTCAGAGACTTCACCGAAAAGGCCTAGGAGGTGTAACCGTCGCTTTTTTCTCTATTTAAAAACTCTCCTCTTGTTCCTCAACTCCACTCCTTTCCTCCTCAAGGGCTAGAACATATAACTTTGCTAGCATTCTGGTCCATGTGCTCCCTAGATATTGCAATGAGTAAATTATAATCAATTTGATCAACTCATAATTAGTTATGCAGGTTTCAATATGATTTTCCTACATATACTTCTTCCATATGCTTTTATGAATTTAACAAATAATAGGGCATATTTATCATCTGCCCATTGCGCAAATGTGCTAACAACTGAAAGTGGTAATGAAACACAATCCCAAAGCAACCTTCACATGTTATAAATTTCTAAATAAAATAATACATGTCGTCCCAAGAATGAGGAAGGAAGGTTTTGTCAATTGCTCTTCCCTTATGCCTTACCTCCTCACCTTCTTGCAAGAATGTGGCTTTGGCTTTTGGGATTGTTATTTTTTGGTAGAACTAGTGTGTTCCCATCTAAGGCAAACTTGTCACCCTAGAAACTACTTATTCTATAACAACAACCATAAATGCTCTTATTACTGAGGCCTGCTCTTTCAATGCCTGTACAAATTTTAAAGAAATTTTCTCATTAAATCCTTCCAACTTCTCGAAATAGGCCAACAAACCCACATGCTAAAATATTTCTAGGGCCTCTATATGGTGTAACAGAGCATTGATAGAATCAAGTTTGTGGTGGATTGATGCTCCTCCCATGGTTGCTCATAAGAATATTACAAGGTCGATACTTGGTTCATGAAAATGTTCGTTAGAACATAAAATGTCGATCTACTAGAATTGGAAATTCTTACCCTTTCGACGGTTTTATGCCATAATTGAAAAGTATTGGGAATTATTTCAAGGTTGTCACATTAGGTTTTGAGGAGTAACGCCCGCTGGTCATTATTAATAAAAGGTATAGTTGGTAGTTACTAATTTGGGACAGTGGTATGGTGCATCGTATGATAGATACGATTCACCTTCCCCCCCAACTTAATGATAATAACCATTCTTGGCATATGTGACAGGGGTCATGTCAACCTCAAATCTAGAAATGCATGTAGATGACAAAAAATGTACCTCTCATCGATTAACATTATGATGATGTGGAAACTGTACAAGTGATAATGACTTGATCAATGTTGTGCAATGTATGATTCATGGCAAATGTCTATTGGTGAAGTCTTCAATTATAATGATGTGGTGACAAAATTACACATCAATAAAATCAGGTGTATCAGCACAAGGCTATAATTGGAAACCATGAAAATGCAAAAACACATATGTCAGCTTGTGATGGTGAACAAATGAAAATGTCTATTATATGTATCAATGAAACTGTGTGAATTTATAGTGTGGCTTGCAAATGTAGAAAGATGTATCAACAAAACTTTGTGGAACTATATCAAGAGAAGTTGTTGAATGCTTCTATATCTTTAAATAACAGAAAGCATGTAACAAGTGTAGCAACTTGTGATAATTGATGAACATTGAGTTTTTTGAACACTGTAAACCATTTAGTAATAGAGAAGAAAATATATTCGAACATTGTTATAGAGGAAGAAAAATATATGTTATCCTCCATCAAGCTGGTTTTCAGCCACCACATTCATCCAATGGCACCCCAATGGGGTTTTCACCATCAGACATTTTTATTAAGTTATTTATTTATTATAATAATGAAAAGACTAAGTGGCTGGTAGTGCAGGAAAATTTTCGCTTTCCCCAACAGCTTCAACGTCTAAAACTACATCCGAAACAATGTTGACAAATGAATCCTTAGAAGTAGGCTTATGATAAACAACCTAAGACAGTGTCTATTGGCAAGAAAAGGTATCTGAAACGCATCAATGGTTGTCAATTTTACAGTCCCATTGTCAAAGATTATTTCCAACTCATAAACACCTAGCCACTTGGTACACAACTTCCCCTTGAAATATTTAAATATGGAGTCATAAAACAAAGCCCAATCACCCTGCTTGATCTGTAATGCAAACTTGAAGGTGATGGTAAAATTGCAAGTAAATTTTTATGTATTGTAGGCAATGGATCACTTTGAAAAACACATAAAATTATGGTTTTTAAACTTAGTTAACAACATAAAATAGAGACAATAGACCATATCAGAAACACATAACAAAAAAAATGATAAAGGAGTTCACTCCTCTTGGGCTACATCTCTTGGTCCAACTTCCAATGATGGGCCTCTTTCATTTAGTGCTCAAATTTTTGTTTACATGGATTTAAAGTTCTCAGAATGTAAAGATTATGTCTCCTGTGGATTCAAAACTATCAAACACCCCCATCTGGGCTCTTTCTGCACCTCATTTGACCAAAAACTGAGAAAGTTATGCTTCTTCCAAGTTTTTTCAATTTTCCACAGCTAACCATACTACAATTCACCCCAAACCTAGAACTGATGCATAATTTCAACCTACAATCATGCCCCACGGTGCATGATGTCAGACACTTTAAATACCCAATAACCCCCATTTTCCAAAAAATTTGGTCATATGGGGGCACGTGCCCAAGGGCAGGGGCTAACTGCCTGCCCCTGTCGGTCGACCCCCAACCGAACTACACTTGGTCATATCAGTGCATAGAAATGGGCTTGGTGCTAAAAATTCCATGCACGCCCAAATTCTGGAAGAGTGTAGTCATGTGTAGGCGCATGTGCCCTGGGGCTAGCCCCCACTCCGCTCACCTAGGGGCTGACCCCTTCCGCTCAACTCCGCCTACGGTATTATTATGTTGGGCTATGACTTGGGGCTGGGACTAAGCCCTGGAACTTGATCCTGCCCAATGTTTATGTTGGTGCGGGGACTAGGGCTGGGACTTAGCCCCAACGCAATCCCAAAATATGATTTGTGCACAAACTTAAATACAAGTTGGGACTTAATATAGTTAAGTCAGAATGTTTGGTGTAGTGGTATAGTGCTCTGTTGCTTGGTGGTAGGTTGTCTGTTCTAATCTCACTAGGCCCAGTCTAACCCATAACAAATATTGCTATGACGTTAGGAGGCCACGTAGCAGCTAGCCATTGGCCCACGTGGTTGTCCACCATTGGCCCGATCTTCAACAAATCAAAAACCACTAAAATTCTACCAACCAGAATGAGACACTTGGCGTTAAACCATTGGCCCAAAAATACACAATTAGCTTGTCCAGTCACCTACCTAGTCAGCATACGGACTGCTGACTGTGCGTACCTGCAACCCAACTGTAAAATTTTTCCTGTTTGGAAAAACGATCAGAACTCGATATCGGGAGCATATGATATCGGTTTTGAGTGATTCAAGTTGCGTTGATTCAGGTTGTCGAGATTTATGCACTGGTATAAGTTTCGAACATTATCACACACTCCTAATTTTGAGCACTTTACTAATCCATTGGATCACTCCTCCCCACTGGAAGCTTTTGAACCTCCAAAAGACTACTTTTAGTCAAAAAATAGATGAGGGTACAATTCCCTCACCCTTCCAACCTCAATCCATTTGGATTTGCTTGGATTTGTGCCTTTGAGACCAACATGAAGGTACTCCACATTCCCTCGTTTTGAAGTTCTTGTTCTTCTTTCAAGGATAGTATCCTGTTGCAATTCTTTAGAAATTATGGAGAGAAATATTCTATTGAAGGAATATGAACATGATCTCCTTGATCATCAATCAAAGGAGGCTCATACAATCTTAAATTCTCAACATTAACAACTGCATACATTTTCATTTATGGAGGAAAATCCAATTGGAAGGGATTATTACCAATCTTTTCCAGAATCTTAAAATGTCCATACCTTATTGGTTTTAGTTTTTTACCTTCTCCTTTAAGCCTCTCGCTAATTTGAATCCAAAGTTCATCTCCAACCTGAAAACTATGGTCAACACGATTCTTATCATGCCTTCTCTTGTACTTGGCTTGGCTCTTTTCCAACTATTCTTGAACCATTTGATGCACCAATTGAACTTGTTCAATGAATCGCTTGGCCTTATCAATGTCACTATGACCATCAATAGCAACATCTTTCCAAAAGATAAAATCTAAAGGAGATTTTGGTAATTAACCAAAGAATGCCTCAAGTGGAGATGTTTGAGTCAATGAATGCTTTGCCCAATTATAAGCATGTTGAATGTAGTGTAAGTGTTCATCCCAAAGCTTAGGATGTTTGCTGCAATAACCACGAAGAATATGTACTATCGTTCTGTTCACCACTTCTGTTTGACCATCGATTTTTGGATGGAATGTTGTACTTTTTTTCAACTTGGTGTCCATGAGTCCCCATAATATTGACCAAAATTTCCTGACAAATCAAGAATCTCGATTAGGAATAATGGATTTTGGCAACCCAAAATGTACCCATACATGTTTAAAGAACATTTTTGCAATATGTTTAGCTATAAATTTCTTCTCACAAGGCATCAAAATAAACATCTTGCTAAAACAATCCACCACAACATAAAGATAATCATGATTTTGTTTAGACATAGGAAATCCTCCTACAAAGTCCATAGAAACACGTTCCCAAGGACGGGAAGGAAATGGAAGTGGAGCATACAATCCTAACTTTCTATTGCTAGGATTAGTTGTAGCACATAAAGAACATCCTCTTACATATCGTGACGCAATTTCATTCATTCTAGGCCAATAACCATACCTTTGTAATTGTGCCACCGTCTTGCCTACACCAAAATGGCCAGCAATAAGAGAAGTATTTGATTCCCTTATGAATTTGACTCTTTCGCCCTATGGAATGCATAGCTTGCCAAGATGATACAAAATTTTATCATGCACATGGTAATCCAATTCCTCTACTTGGTTGCCTTAACACAAAGTTGCATATACATCTTTAAAGTCATCATCTAAAACATATTGTTCAACATAGCTCTCACGCATGATAGAATAATGCTTAAGAATAACTGAAGCACTAACAATTGGTCTAGAAAACATGTCAACAACCTTGTTATAGATACCTTTATTAAACCTTATCACCAAGTGGAATTTCTGTAAAAAACCCATCCATCTGAAATGCCTCGCTTGTTGTAGCTTAGTTTGTGATTGCAAGTATTGAAATGGTTGATGATTAGTGTGAATGATAGTTTCCTTTCCCATCAAATAGTGTTTCCACTTTTTCACACTTTTCACCAATGCATACAGTTCCTTGTCATATGTAGGATAGTTAACTACTACACCATTAAAAGTTTCAGAATGGTAACATATGGGCTTACCATGTTGCATCAAGACCGCTCCCACGACATAGTCACTTGCATCTGTTTGGATCTCAAATGGTTGTCTTAAATCAAGAAGTGTAAGAACTGGAGTTGTGATGATTCTCTCCTTCAATGCATCGAAGGTTTTCTACTGCTTTCCTTTCCACTGAAAAACCTACTTTATACTTGTCAAGGCATGTAATGGAGCTGCAATTGAAGAAAAGTTAGAAATGAACTTTCTCCAATATTGGGCTTCTCCCAAAAATCTTCTAACCTTAGTTACATTATTGGGCTTGGGCCAATCTACAATGACTTTGACCTTTGAGGGATCTATCTTCAATTCACCCCCTCCAACAATATGTCCCAAATACACTAATGAGGTCTTTCCAAACTCACATTTAGACATCTTTAAAAACAACTTTTCTTTCTTCAAGACATCTAAGACTTTCCTAACATGCCTAACATGTTCTCCACAAGTTTTACTGAATATGTCATCTAAGTAGACAATTACAAAATCATCAAGAGAAGGCCTTAATACATCATTCATAAATTTTATGAATGTTGCAGGAGCATTACAAAGCAAAAAAAGGCATAACTAACCATTCAAACAAACCTTGCTTTGTTTTGAAGGTTGTCTACTATATGTCTCCTTCAACAATCCTAATATGATGACAACCACTTCTCAAGTCCAACTTAGTGAAATACACATCATCTTTCAACTAATCAAGCAAATCATCAATTCGAGGAAGAGCATAACGATTCTTTACCGTAATCTTGTTCAAGGCTCTAAAATCTACACACATGCGTCATGTACCATCTTTATTTGGTACTAAAACAATTGGTGACCCACATGGCGATGTTCTTGGTATGATGACCCCTTTATCAAGCAACTCTTGGATTTGTTTCTTGATTTCTGCATTCTCCATCACTGACATCCTATACATGTCAATGCTTGCAAGAGGAAAATATTACTTCAATTAGATCTCATGTTGGATTCCTCTTTTAGGAGGAAATCCTTTGGGTTCCTAAAACATATCATCATAGGTGTTAAAAACCTCATACAAATTAGATTTTAACTTTGCATCACATCCTTGGAAGGCTTCATTTTCAACATTCTCTTTTGGTTTAATCATCAAGAGTACAAATTTTCCTGGTTTAATCATCAAGAGTACAAATTGTCTTTTGGGTTCCAGCGTCGTAAAACATAGCAGCTGTAGTTAATTGTCTGCAATACATTCCGAGTGTGATACCTCATTCCACGTACGTAAGTTTATCATAGCTTGTCCACGTACCTTCAGGTATATAGGGCGGTGTTATAGTACAAAAAGTATAAAGGAATGCTCTCACTATGTGGTTTCGCATTAGACAGTGCTAACGCCAATTGGGCCTCCACGTACTTTCACGTATATATGGGAGGACTACATTTGGTTGCTATCCATCCTTAGGTAAGCGAGTCAGCCGCCTTGTACACTGTGATACACTGAACACAACATTTGGGGAGATTTCCTGCACGTATGTTAAGTCCTTGGTTTACTGAGGCAGTATATTGCAGTTCACAGTTACTTGGTAATCCTTTTGCCTAGATTATCCCTCTTTTGTTTTGTTATGTTATTTTGATTAAAATAAAATTAATTGACTGTGAATAACATCCTCCACATCACTCCTTAGTTGATCTTAGGTTGAGACATATAGCAACAACTCCGGAGTCCACCGATCAAGGAATTCCTTTTGATGGGAATCCTAGTCCTTTTCTTCCTTTCAGAAATATTAGTGCTCCTTATATGGCTACATTGTCCCTTCCGGGACTTACCATCGTCTTTCCAGTATGGTTGTTTCTCAACCTCTTTGGCCTCACAACTGAATATTCCTACAACTGGACAAAATTAACCTCTAGTTGATCCTAAATTTGACCCTTTACCTTCGTCAGTTGTTTCTTCCTCCCCTTCTTCCTCTTCACCTGGTGAAAGTATTGACACTAGTAACCAGGTGGATAAGAAGAAGAAGAAAGGGAAGAAGAAGAAAATTCAACAGGGGGCCAACCAAGCAACCATTGCTTTGAATGTAACTTTTGATGAGAAATCGTTCAATAAGCCTCACAAACTTCGATATCCTTCCAAACTTTGTACGGGAGACCATCTTATTCGAAATTGTCCTGGTATTTGTCAGATCTTAGAAGAATGGTCTACTCGTTCGCATCATCCTGTGTCATCAACTTCTGGAGATCATGCTGGTGACACACCATTAACTAGTGATAGTAAAGTTCATGGAAATAAGGATAAAGTTAAGTTTCCCTGTAGGTTATGTGAAGGGAATCACCCCATTCACCTTTGTCCCTATCTAGATGAAGCCCAAAAAGTGTTGGATAACCATCCTGCTTCTCCGCAGTGACTTCCATTTGGTTACATGAGACTCTCCCTTAATCCTTCACTAGTTGATGAAGTGACTGAACCAAATCAACCATCGGTCAAACCCACTCTCTCTGAATGTGAATCCCATGAGTCTATACCTGACCAATCACAGGTCAAGGAAACAGTTGACCCGATTTCACCTTCAGCTAATTGTACCTTTCCCGTAGAGAGTGAGTATGATACCACTTTGGTTCTTTTCATTTCTTCAGATTCCAATGAGCTTGGAGGCAACCCTCCTATTCCATCAAGACAGGAGGAAAATCCTCTCATTCTCGTAACTCAAGGGGGTAATTCTCTCGTTCTTATGATACCCCTCCAAGTAGTCTGGTCACTTCCTTTGATTGGAATCGACTGGCAAGATGTCGTCTTCCTTATTATGTGCCTTTCCAGATCATAGTACATGTTTATAATATGATAGTATATGTCACTATTATGAATGAAGGTGCATCTGTGAGTATCCTTTCCTCCACTGCTTGGCAGGCGCTTGGTTTGTCGCCACTTGTGCCTGTTACCCAGAATTTGTTGGAACCAGTCAACCATTAGGGATCCTTCCTCAGTTTCCTATTACTTTGGGAGGAAAAATTGTTTATCTCAATGTGATGCTAGTCCCCGGAACTTTAGATTACAATTTAATTTTTGGGCGCGGCTATGTTTATGACATGGGAGCTATTGTTTCAACGCTTTTTCGAGTGATGTGTTTCCCACATGAAGGTAGAATTGTCATTGTTGACCAACTTTCATTTCCCGGTCCAAATATGGTTTCCAGTCAACCATCTTCCCTAAATGGTCCTTTTGTCCCAATGGTATCTTCCCCGCCACGGGTCAATTATGTGGAAACTCGTTTCGTGCTTACATCAACTGACGATCAATTGCTTGATGTTGTGCATTATGTACTCAGGGCATTGGAACCAGATCTCTCTAATGGATTCCTTGCTACATATCCCTTCCATAGCATTATTCTCCCATCTGATGAGAACCTCTTGGAAGTCATGACCTCCTATGGGTCATCATCAAGGGTATGAGGATAGTTCCTGGTCTTGTGTAGACCTCGTAAAAAAATGAAACAAAGGGTATGAGGAGAGTTCCTAGTCTTGTGTCAACCTCGTTAAAAAAAGAAACAAAGGGTATGAGCATAGTTCCTTGTCTTGTGTCAAGCTCGTTAAAAAATGAAACAAGGAATATGAGGATAGTTCTTTTACTATGTCAACCTCATTAAAGAAATGAAAGAAGTCCATAAGCATAGTTCCTTATCTTGTATCAAGTTCGTTAAAAAAATGAAACAAGGAATATGAGGATAGTTATTTTACTGTGTCAACCTCATTAAAAAATGAAACAGGTCCTAGAGCAGAGTTCCTTGTCTTGTGTCAAGCTTATTAAAAAATGAAACAAGGAATCTAAGTAGAGTTCCTTGTCTTTGTGTCAAGCTCATTAAAAAATGGAACAAGGTCCCCTGGAGAAAAGTTCCAATTCGAGTCTTTGATTAGATCTCGTAAAATCCCAGTCGAGTCTTTCATTTGATCTCGTAAATGAACCTTCATTCCATCCACTTGATAGCCACGAGTAGTCTACTTTGGTGAATGTAATGAAGCTTGGGGGCATGCACGTAGAGTCAAGTCATCATGCTGGGGGCATGTAAAACAATATCAAGCATAGTTTTTCGTTTCAAGCTTGTGTAAACATGAAACTGAATCCAAGCATAGTTTTTCGTTTCAATCTTGTGTAAACATGAAACCAAATCCAAGCATAGTTCCCTATGGTTCAAGCTTGTGTAAAAATGAACCCATCTCCATTTTAACCCTCGTGATTGCCATTCTATCAACCTCTTCCTTAGATGAGCCTTGGTTTTTCTCCTTCCAGCATCACTATCTACTTAGCCGATCATACATTTTCACTTGGTTGTTTTATCCTTTTTGAGGAACACTTGTAATGAGTGGTTTTATTAGCCAGCCTCTTAACCATTACATGTTTTGAGAAGTTCCAACATCACCAAAACCAGTTGCTATCCTAGACACCACTCGTTCCTCTAAGTGGAGTCCTCTTTAAGCTCTTTTCAGACTCTTTAAACATGAAAATATTGTCGGGCGCTTGTCCTTTTCAGCTCGTAAACGGATTGGAAACGAAATTTACTCAATATAAGTTTAACCTGTTTATGGACTAAGATAGATTACTTATGAAAAAGGAATACATTGATCGAACATGGTCAATAGGTACTCTCTTGTATTATTTTACGCTTTTTTGGGCTTGAGAGACAAATTTACGAAAAAGAACTTGTGGAGTTTTCTTTTTGTCCCTTTTCAAATTCTCTAAACATGAAAAGGACCAAGTTCTCATTGTCGTTAAACTCGTCAAAACATCAAATAGCGACAAACTTGTCCATCATGACAAGACCGAGTTTCACCTTCGCTAGACTCATTAAAACATCACATAGCGATGGATTCACCCGAAGGGTGGAATTATACTACAATCATATGTTATCCTCCCCAAGATTGTTAAAAAATAAAGAGGTATTGGTCAGAAATGACTGGGGAAAATGGGAAAAGGGATAAATCACTTTATGGTAGCAAGTCTCTCTTGAACATGACACTTTCACTTCATCTCTGTGACTATTTGGGTTGGGCTATCTGCTTGATGGTTATCATACCTATGGTCTCTCACACCATCCATCACTTTGGTTTTGGATCAATGCTGCCAATTCATTAAGTGTCGCCGACATGTTCAAGAGAAGTCACTTAGTAAAACTCATCCTTTGCAATACTCATCAACCTTCATTTTCATGACCGTCATTCCTTAACCTTGTGTATTCAGTCACATTCTTTCTCCAAAATAATTACACTCGTTTCGTTTCATTAATGGGGGATACATCAAGGCCCTCCTGTGACAAGTCACTTCTTGTCAACATCAGCACATTATCCAAGAAGTTGACTTAGAAACACCCTTCCAGTACCTTGAGGCTTGCATACATCAATGGCAAGTTTCTCTCTTCTAGCGACAGATTGACATCATAGGCCTTCGACTGAAATACTTTGTATGGTGTTCGACATCAAAACATCTATTCACACCATGCAAAATGTGCTATAGTACCTTGAGAATCATTATCATTATTGGTGATCTCTCTCGCGTCTGTTAACAACTTACATCATTCGTTGGTAATCAGACGGTGCCTTCCCATGTTCAACTTCAGATCACATTTTCACATGGTTAGACTCGTACTTGAACGAACGATTGGATGAGATAGAAGACTCTGGATCTAGTTTCATCCATCCGGGTTGTGATTTCAGGAGAGTACTAAATCATCTGTTTGATGGCTTTACACAGATGGTCATCCTATCATGGGTATATATCTATAGACGACTATTTGATTTATGTACATGTAATGAAAATTTTATATGTTGAGCATGGTATGCCTTCCCTCAACAATTCATGAAAAGTTCAAAATATCATGATGTTGTGTATTTTAATCAATGTAGTTCACCATCTGCTTCAGATCCTCTCCATCACATCGTAAAGCATATCACTCGACATTATCATTTTCGACTTCATGTTAGGGGGCAACTGTTACAAGTCTATTTGGGCACATCACTCTCGACATTCAGATCAGTATAATTAGGGCTCATCAAACCCTAATTCAGTTGTTACATACCCTAGACAAGTCATCTCACTGAATGCTTCCATCCATGAAAGTTTCCTAGCCCGAGACCTTGTTGAAATGCCTCCTTGGGACACCAGCATAGCCTTGGTCAAGGGTAACTGCACTGTAGAGAATGGAGGCCCATTCATGCTTTCACTGCAGTGCACTTAGGACCTCTTTGACCTGTGCTGGGCGAGATTGAATGAAATTCATATTGGATTCTAGGAATATTCCCTGATTCTAGATCATTATAGAAGGATCCCATCTCTTATCTCCTCCTATGAGCTCTAATTTGGATAGGCTAAGGATCAATTAACCTCCTATCCTCTCATCAATTTCTCCATGGAAACTAACTCCAAGTTTGGAAGGCCATACAATACCCTCATTTATGACAAAACCACCTCCATTTCTTATAAATTGAGCACTCATCATATGATCAGGGGGCTAGAATCTGAAGTTTGTAAGGAAATTTTGTTGGTTTGAGAATTGAGTTCATGTCAAGCAATGTCATGTTGCTGGATTGGTGTGCTTTTGATGTGGCGAGGGTTGGACTAAAGCTGGAGGAGTGGCACAGGATCGAACTGTATTGGGTGATACTCTTCCTTCTACATTAATAAAGAGTTTATTCCTTTTCTCATATTATTGGTCATATCTATGATGATTATGTGTTTCAATGTCTTCAATTCCATTGGACTATAGTAGATAGATCATGTATGCTTTGATCATTTGTTGTTTCGATTTCTCTTGATACAGGTACCAATTGAGTGGGTTTAGTTCAATTGGGAGCAACGGGAGCGATTCAAAGGGGATTAAGGAAGCAAAAGACTACAAGTAAGTTCCTTCATCTAATCTGTCTACTATAAGAAAAGGTTAAACTACTTTCTTTCTGTTGTTCTAGGTGTAGCTACCCACCTAGGGAAAATGTGTTTATCCATAGATGAAAATTCCATATAACAGTTATCGCCCCCTGTTACCCCCCTGCTACACCCAATGCAACGAACAAGGGGGACAATCATCCCCCCCCCCATAACCCCCTCGCGCGTGCAAATAGTCCATGAAAGAATATAACACACACCTAACATGCCCAAAAATACACTAGCTAGACTAGACTTGTCACAAAATAGCTAAGATTTTTTTCTCCTTCACAAATTCGACCTCCTTTGTTGATATTCAAGACTACATAGGGGCATGAATTATCAAGAAAGATTGATCATTGTTGTTACAAAATGAGGGAACATTAGTCCTATATTTATATAAGACATGGAGGCTTCTAGGAGCCAAATTGAAGAAAGGAGGGAAGTTGACTTGGAGGGAAAATAATTTTTAAATTTGAATTTAAAATTTCATTTTTGGAGCCTAAATTTAACTCCCTTTTTGGACCAATTTTAATTTATAAAAAAATTAATATCCCTTCTATCAAATATGACTTCCACAATACTTAATTAGGACTTCCTATAAAATTCCTTCTAGACCCATGAGTTGAGAAAATTTCCATCCAATGATGAGCTTCCACATCATCTCATTTTTGGGACTTTGACCAAATTTTTGGGGAATTAAATTTAATCAAGAATATCTCCTCATCCGTGAGGATTAATGTGGCATGCCATCTATCCTTAGAATTGGCATGATATTAAATGAAGGTTACTTTGACCCCAAAAATCTTGATTTTCCTTTTCATTTGGTCATCAAAAGTAGTCCTCCTTCTAATGTTTCTTGGGTTTACATCAATGACAACCATGATTCAACAATCTCCCCCTTTAGAATTGATGGCAACACACATTCTCCCCCTAACTTCATTCTTCCAATATTCTTCTCTTGATTCCTCTCCCCCTTTGATATCAATGGAAAAGGGTGGCTCCCTCTGACAAGATACCTGCTCCTTACTTCCAATAACATGCCTTTCTCCCCCTATCTACTACGATGTGTGGGATGCATATCAATCTAAATCCCATGCTTCTGTCAAATACACTCAAAACTATCTCGAGGTAGAGGTTCGGTGAATATGTCAACTGTTTGTTCCTTTGTCCCAATGTACTCAACCTTGATATTCTTCTCTACAACCTGCTCCTGAAGAAAATGATATTTAATAGGGATATGTTTGGTATTTGAATGTATTACATGATTCTTGGAGAGACTTAAGGCACTGGTGTTGTCACAAAATAGTGGAATCAACTGATCAAAATTTACTTGGAGATCTTGCAGGGTTTACTTCATCAAGAGAACCTGAGTGCAAGATGTTGTTACTGTGATATATTCTGCTTTTGTTGTGGACAAGGAGATTGAAGACTACTTATTTCTTAACCAAGAAACAAGAAAATCACCTAAATAAAAGGAAGCTCCATAGGTGCTTATGCAATCATTAATACTACCTACCCAATCTACATCCATATAAGATGTCAAGATCAATTTATTTCCCTTTGGGTACCATAGTAAAAAATCCACTATTCCCTTAAGATATTCGAAGATCATTTTTACTACAACAACATGTCAAACTTCCTGCATCACATTGGGTCTCGAAGCTATCACATATAGTAATTTTCCAATCATTGATCTATATAGTCTCTGATCTACTTCCTTGGATATTTTGTCTTTGCTCAACCTACAACTGGTCACCTTGGGAGTGCTCATTGGTTTACGATATTCAATTTTGAACCTCTTCAACATTTATTTAATGTACTTTGTTTAAGAGATGAATATGCCATCATCTTCTTAACATATTTGGAGTCCTCAGAAGAAGGTCAATTCACCAAGTAAAGACATCTCAAAATCACTTTTCATATCATTTGCAAATTTCTTACTCAACTTGTCATCATCTTTTCCAAAGATGATAACATCCACATACACCTCAATAAGAGTCAAGCTATATTTTTCAATCTTTATATATAAATTGCTATAGAAATTTCCTCTCTTGAATCCTTGCTTCTACATATACTTTTCCAACCAGACATACCAATATCTAGGAGCTTCCTTGAGGCCATAGAGAGCTTTCTTCAACCTACAAACATAATATTTATTTTTTGTGAGTAGAAAGCATTTAATCTACTCTATAAAATTTTTTGTCCAAGTCTCCATTTAAGAAGTTTGATTTACCATCCATCTAATCAAACTTAATATTTCTTGAAAAGGCACAGGCTAAGAACATCTTGATGGCTTCCATCCTTTCCACTAGTGCAAATGTCTCTTTGAAGTCTATTCCTTCAACCTGTGCATATCCTTTGCAAATCAATCTTGCTATGTTCCTGGTTACCTATCTATCTTCATTTAGCTTGGTCCTGAAGACTAATTTAGTTCCAATGACATTGTTTTTACTCAACCTTGGAACCAATTCCCACATGGCAATTCTTTTCAAATTGATCTAGTTCTTCTTCCATGGCCTTGATCAAATTTTCATCATGGCTAGCTTATTCAAATATACTAAGTTCAAATGTGGATAGTAAAGTGAGATGAATTTGCTCTGCCCTACTTCTTCTGGTTCATATTCCTGCATTTACATCACTAATAATATGACGATTCTTCTAGTACCAACATTTGGGAGCTTTAGATGGTGCTTGCTAACTGTTTTCTTGATTAGCAATTGACTCCTCTTGATCTTTTGCTTCTACTTCCTTAACTCTTTCTTCTTACTCTTTTTCTTTTGTTTCTTCATTTCTTGAAGATGAGGATCCCTGCACCATTTTTTACCTCACATATTTCATCAAAGGTTACATTAATGCTCTCCACAATCCTGTTGAGTCTTAGATTATAGCATCTGTATGTTTTTCTCTCTTGTGACTACCCAAAAAATATTCCTTCGTCTAATTAAGAGTCCATTTTCCATATCTTCTTATCTTCCCTGTTAATGTACCATTTTCTCCTGAATATTTTGAAGTGCTTGACATTTTCTAGTCTCCCCTTCCATAGTTCATATGGGGTCTTGTCATTGTCGCATATAATAATTCCTCCATTTAGAATGTGCATTGTTGTCTCCTCTACCGAGACCCAAAACACATCACCTAATTTTGAATCATTCAACATTGTCCTATCCATTTCTTCAATTGTTTTATTCTTTCTTTTGACGACACCATTTTGTTGTGCTGTTCTAGTTGTTGAGAATTATCTCTCTATTCCCTGTTCCTCATATAGTGTTGGAATTCCCTAGATGTGAAATCCCCTCCATTATTAGATCTCAGACATTTGATTTTCAAATCGGTTTCATTCTCAACCATCTCCTTATATATTATGAAGCCTTCAAAGGCTTCAAACTTCTTCTTTGAAAACTAATTATTGTAATCCTAGTATAATCGTCAATCATTAGCATGAAGTATTTTTCACTATCCAATCCTTTGGACCTGATTGGTCCAAATATATCAGTGTGTACCAATTCTAATTCTTTTGAGGTGGAATGTTCCTTTATCTTAAACTCAACTCTTGTCTATTTTCCATGCTTACAGTGCTAGCTAGTTTTGAAATCTTTGGAATTTCTCTAATAGCTTCCTTTTTAGTGATTTTGACTAGGTTTTCGAAGTTCATGTGTCTCATCCTTCTGTTCCAAAGCCAACTTTGATCTTCTTTAACCAAGAAAAAACCTTCCTTTCAAATCTCATCTAAGGTGTATATATCATCTAGAGTTATTTTTGTTTTTTCCACCAACCTACCTGATTTCTCCCTTCTTATTTCACATTTCTTTGAGTCAAACAATAGTGTGTGCCCTTGGTCACACATTTGACTCACATTAGTATATTTTGGTTCAATTTTTCAATGAGTAATACATCTTTTGTTGTGCCTTTCTTGCTTCCAAGCTTAAATGTACCCTTTCCTATCACCTTTGCAGAACCATCATTTCCAAATGAGACCGTTCCATTGTTATATTCCTGCAAATGTACAATTTTTTTCTGAGACTTTTAGCATGATTCTTTAGTTTACTCAATTTGGCTTCCAATGTATCAACATTCCTTCTTTCTACTTTTAGATCCTTTAAGGTACTAACAAGTTCTCTTTCAATATCTACCTCATCTTCTTCTTCTTTTTCATATTATTATTCTTCAAAGGATTCCTTCCTCTTATCTCTTGCCATGAACAAAACCCTTCTTGTGTCATTTTCATTGACACTATCACTCTCTTCTTTGGATGAAGAGTTATATTCCTTGTAGAAACTTTTCTTGAAGCCTTTCTTTTTGCCTTGCTTCTTATATCTTATTTTATTCGTCTTCTCTTTCTTGGGTGCTTCCTCTTCATCATCATTATCTGATTTCTTTGCATAATAACAATGTGAAGAAAATGACCAATTTCATCATAATTGAAACATTTTAATGGGATCTCGCCTTTGTACTTGTCTATTCATATTTTAAGATTCCTTACAGAGTTTTTGTATCTCTTCATTTAATATTTCACTACAGCTACAACTGGGACTTGGATTAGACTATTTCTTGTTTTTCCCTTCAATGGATGTCATAAAGACTACTTCTCTTTTGGACGAGTTCTCCTGCTCTATTCTCATTTCATAAGTTATAAGTATTCCATACGAGTCATCCATCCTGACATTTTCTAAGTCTGATATTTCTTCTAGCACTGAGACTTTAACATCAAATCTCATTAAAAGTGATCTCAATATTTTTTAGGCAATTACTTTGTTTTCCATTGGTTCTCCCCATCCTTGTATGACATTTATTACTTCGTCAACCTAGAGAAAATAATTTGTGATATTTTCATATTCATTCATTTTCAGCTGCTCAAATTTTCCCCTAAAGGTCTGAAGTTTGGCCAACTTGACCTTCTTGTCCCCTTAAAATATATTTTGGAGCTTATCCTAGACATCTTTTACCAATTTTCAATGCATTACTTTAATATATATTGACTCTGTTAGACCATTCAAAATAATACTCATGGCTTTAGCATTATTATCATAAAGCTTATTACTTGCATCATCTGATGGAGGAGTTGAGGGTTATGTAAATGCAATCTTCATAGATTTCCAGACATCATATCATTATTCTTGTACATATTCTTTCATCCTTCCACTCCAAAGTGCATATTTTTTTCCATTAAATACTAGAACTCTGACCTTTATGTACTACATGATCTCCTTTCCTATGGTTAGACTGCTTGCGAAGGAACCTTCTCTGATACCAATTTTTGGAAATAGTGAGAGGGGGGTGAATCAATATTTCACTTACAAATAGTTATAAATTTTAGAGCATAAAAAATAGAACAGTAATCAACAACACATCACAAGAGCAGTACACAACAAATATTTAGGTGGAAACCCTTCCGAGAGAAAAACCATCAAATGTTTTTCTAATGTTTTGTGAATACAAAGAAATGCTTAAGATCCAACTGAAAATGGAAGCCCCAACTCCCTATTAATCTAGAAAAACATTCAAGTTTATCAGGTAGCTCCAGCTCCTAAAATAATGCTCCTATACCTTGGTTTCAATAGCTCCAATTGGAATGACACTCCAACACCCTAGTTTTATCAGCTAAAACTGATAAGATGGTCCAAAAAACCTACAAGCTCAAACTTCCCTAGCAACACCATACCACCCTGAAGCATTTTCTAGCTACAACCTGAAGGAGACTTCACTCTCCTACCTTGCACCACCCAACCACAAAGAAATTATAAAAATGAAAATGAATTGTGGGCTCCCGTACCAGGGACAATGACCCACTTACAAACATATTCAATGAATCTTCTTTGCCATTGACATATGTTTAGATGTGCAATGATAACCCAACTTAAAAAATATTCAAACAAACAATCCAATCCCAAACTGCTTATGTATTCCATTGATGTACAATATTCATAACTATCAAGATAATCAATTCAAACCTCAAGAGTGCTGAAGTAGCGATCGTCACTGTCGTACTTGAAGATTTCCTTTGAATTTTTTTTTTTGTCAAATATACTACTGATTGTTGGATGCCCTTGTACTGACTAAAGGAGATCCCAATATTGCATATGTCAATCCCCTTAAGTAGACTGCCGAGATTATGAATTTTAGACTTCTAATGTGAAGTTCAACATTTATTTTGTTCAATGTTACACTTGGATCACAAAGGAGACCTCAATTCATCCAACAGAAGAATTAGTCCTTGTCTCATACAATAACTAACCTTTCAATATTTACAGACCTCTAAATTAGGGCTTAATCAAAAGGAAATCAACATAACTTATTCACAACTCAAAAGAGTTTCAAATCTCTCTCTCAGGTCACATGATTTGATCCAGTGATTTGGTACTTGTATTAAGCCCTAGATCAAACCTTAAAGGATTTCAAGATAATCATCAATTTATAGTCAACAAGCAACCTTAGATGAATGTGATAGACATTGGAACATACTTCAGGAATGATTTGGATTAGTGCCTTGAATTAGCCATAACAAACACTACTGTAGACCATAGCATAGTAACTCTTTATTACTTTTGAAATGGATGTTATAATCAGTTGTTACAAATTTCAAAACTTACAGAGATTCAAGCTAAGATGATCAATGAAACAACTTCAAGAGCTACAAAACTGATCAAGTATGCTTACAATGTTGATCCGAATTAGGCTTAATAACCAACAACAAAACCCAAAAAGATCCTTCAGAATAATCCCAATTGTTTACAACCTTATTCTAAGATTCATATAGTGTCGAGGTAGGGGACTTACTAGAATTTTAAGACTATGGATTCAACCTCAAAAAAGAATTTGGATGGCTATGTTTTTAGGCTCAAAATTTTCACAGTGAAGAGCATTAGTATGCCTCAACTTTTAGGCCTTAGAAAAACCTCTACTAACCATAGATTAATATTCAATTAATTGGATGTCAAAGGTGTAAAATCAAAGTTATGGCACATAATAGAATTTCAAATTCATCACAGACCTAGGAACTACGACTTGATTAGAAGGCTGGAAAATATACCAAATTGTTTGGAAGTATGAATGATTAGGTCAAAATTTGTACTCCTTAGAATCTCAGGAACATATCAAACAGGTTCTAAAAATAAAGGATATTGTAATGCCACAGAAAATGTTCCCTAGGAGGTCCAAAACACCCCACAACAACTATTTAAGAAGAACCAAATCAAATAACATTCTTGAAAACTCAGCTTCAACAATTGTTGGCCTTCTTAACCATAGATATGTGTTGATGTGTGCTTAGATAGGCCTGAAATGTTGCATGAAATTACCTCAGGAATAGGTTTAGATAAGTCCTATTACATAGGGAAAAAAATACCCTAGCCATATTATACTTGTCATGGAATAGCCACAAATGTTTTCTCCTTCACAAATTCAACCTCCTTTGGTGATATGCAAGAATAGCCGACTTGAAGAAAGGAGGGAAGGCAACTTGCATGGAAAACAATTTTCAAATTTTAATTTAAAATTTCATTTTTGGAGCCAAAACTTAACTCTCTCTTTGGAAAAATTTTAATTTATAAAAAAATGAATACCCCTTCAATCAAAGATGAATTCAACAATATTAATTAAGACTTTCAATAAAAATCCTCCTAGACCCAAGCGTTGAGCAACTGTCTAGCCAATGATGAGCTTCAACATCATCTCATTCTGGGGACTTTGACCAAATGCTTGCATCATTAAATTTAATCAAGCATATCTCCTCATCCATAAGGAGTTATGTTGAATTCCACCTATCATTATAATTTGCATTACAAGGACTAATGAAGGCTACTTTGACCCCAAAAATGTTGATTTTCCTTGCCATTTGGGTCATAAAAAAAGGGTTCCTTCTAGTGTTGCTTGGGTTGACATTAATGATAACCATGATTCAACAAGTGCCATATCATCAAGCATAACATGTTCCTCCCACATGGTCCCTCCCTGGTTCCCTCACTGCATCCCCAACCAACCACCTCACCACCACAAGGCAATGTCACCATAGTTTTCAACCGATTCCTACCTTTCCATGTAACCCCTTCTCTACGGCTCGCATGGCCTAAACCATGACACATGCATGATGTGTGATTTGTATGTGGGTGTGGGCCCTCCATGGCCATGTCACCCCAGGAGTGAAATCAATAAATGTCATATCATTCAACTAGTGCCAAATCATCAAGCCTACCATGTGGCACCCACATGGTCCCTACATGGTGCCCACATGATAGGCCCAACTAGTCACCTCACCGCCACAAGGCAATGCCACCTTAGTTTTTGACCAATTCCTACCCTACCACGTAACACCACTCTCTATGGTGCGGATGGCCTAAAGCATAACACATACTCGATGTATGAGTTGTATGTGGGTGCAGGCCCTCCATGGCTATGTCACCCCAAGAGTGAAATATTGGCATTATCCCATAAGGTCCCTTGTTGAAACTTCTGAGGAAAATGCTTCTAGGTTACTTGGATTTCACCATGGACCCTTCCTCCACTATGTCATATCACTATTTTCTATCATAGGGGTATGTGGGCCCCTCCTTTCCACGATATCTAGGAGATTAAATCTCGGGAATTTCTTGCACATTCCCCTTGTTGATTCTTCCAGGGTGAATCTTCTAGGGGGACATGGATCCTTCATGGACCCTGCCATTAACACGTGTCAATGCCATTAGTCATCGTGACACATCAGGGTTCCACCATGCCCTGTCGTCTCGTCCCACATTAATTAATCCTTTGTTCATATCTCTTAAGTTCACATGCAATCTTTCCATGTCTATCTCTACTTCGAAACAATTCGACCAATCGCTTCCACCACATTCATCCACAGTTGTGCATGTGCTCTGCCTCACCACATCACCTCGAGAAACAATTCCTGATGGGTTTGCACTTGAATCCTCTAGAAATCGTTGGGGACAAAGCATCAGGGTGAAGTCAACAACCTTACCGCAGGGGTGACATCACCCTCCTCATGGCTCGAATTCAAACATGTCACTTGTAACTCACTTTAAGGTCACTTGGGCCCATCAAACCTTCAAAAGTGGTTGACATGTGTCCTACTCCTCAGGTGCCATGTGGCTTTGAGTTCATGTGACTTGCCACACGAGGTGTGGTGGTCCTACCTGGAACTCTACATATTAAAATCAATTTTCCATGTTATAAGCGTTTTGGGTTTTTCGGTTGTGTTATTGTACCGAATGCTTACCAACCGACCCCACCTACCAAACCACTCTGAGAGTAAAATCCTAGGAGATTCCCTTGGGGGTCCTCTTGAAATATTTTGGGATAAAATTCTAGGGCATGTGGACAATCCCTATTGTTTCTCACCTCTACGACTCAGATCTCTCCACCTTTGTGCTAGGTCATGGCCCCTAGCCATCTGGTGCTTACAGTTAATGCATGTATAAAGTTCCCTTTCCCCACTCTGGTTTCATAGTCTATGACACATTAGGAATATATATATATCCTTTTGAACTATCCCTCCTAAGTTTTAAGGGTAGCTACCGACCTAATAACCAAATAATTCAATGCAGACATTCATTCATTTAGAAGAGACTTTCCTATTGCTGGGTATGTGCTATATTCTTTCCATGATGGGGGTTAGACCCAAGGATGGTGGGTGGACTTACCCATGGTTTTGTGCATGGTTTTTTCACATGGTTTTTTGGGCATGATGGTTTTTCCCATGGTATTTTGTAGATTTGGTCAAGGGACCTATGATTATGTTCTAATCCAAGGTTAATGGGTTTGGGTTTATGAATGCTTCGGTATGTATATGATGTATTATAAAATTGAAAGGAATATAATGAAAAATCAATTTGGTTTTCTTGGTTTTGGGTTCCAGGAGAAAATCTTTGTGTATATCTTTTATATTCTTTCCATTGTATATTTTTCTATTTTTAAGAATTCATTTTCAGGTAGTTTCTATATAAGGCTAAAACCTACACCTATCTCTTCTATACACTACCATTTTAGACCATATTTAGGACTCAAGATGAATACAAGAGTGACCCACTCCTAAATTTAGACTTGAGTGGTCATCAGCTCAATTATCAATTAAAATTAATAATACAAGGAACAAGAATAGGAATTAACATATCAACTTCCTTCAATTTCATAACTTGTACACAGAGATCCACCCATTCATTTTCATTGTGGCTCATTAGATCACTTCAAACTCTTAAAGGTTCAGGACACTACAAGCCTCTCAAGCCAACACTAAGCATAAAACAATCCATGGGTACCTGTAGGAAACCTTTCATTACTCAAGATAAACACATGAATTCACCATTCCTTGAGTAAGAAATAAATCACTTTTCATGAAATATCTCATGCAATGAGCTAGTACAATAAATCCGTATTGATACGGGCCCTAGGCTAACATGGGAACGTAAACCATTCCATATCCATGAATTTAAAACAACAATGCGCATTGAAGAAGGAATACCACAT
Source organism: Pinus tabuliformis (assembly GCA_031772625.1). Lineage (NCBI taxonomy): Eukaryota > Viridiplantae > Streptophyta > Pinopsida > Pinales > Pinaceae > Pinus > Pinus tabuliformis. The sequence continues at coordinate 828,868,943 of CM062816.1, forward strand.
TCCTCGGCATTATGAGCCATGATAAAACAACACATTGAACAAGCATAAAGCATTCATAACATGAGATTCATAAGAAGACACTTATATTTGATAAATTTAGTCATGCAATTGAGATTGGGACTTCAAATCTCCATGCAACCTTAAACAAACTGCATCCAAGTCTTTCTTACAGTAGTCGCCCCCGAGCCAGATTCTAGAGCTTGAGGATGAGTGCTTAAGGGATCAAACCAAATCTTCTAGTTGAAACAGGGACTCAAGAGGACCATCTACCTCCACCCACTAGAGATCTGTATATGAAACTGCTTGAGGTTTATTTAAATTGTAAGTAATTAAATTTGAGTTTTTAAGGTTCTTATGTTAAATTCATAAACACATAAAAATGCATTAAAACTTCAGAATTTGCATAATAATGTAGACAATACCACCATAACAATAAACACAAAACAACAAGTGATGAAGCAGTTCACCCCTCCTAGGCTATGTTCCTTGTCCAACTTCCAATGCTTGGGCCTATATCACTATGCTCATAAAAATAGTGATTACATCAATGTAAAGTGCTCAAATGGCTTCAATAATAGCTCCAATGGTTTCAAAGCTATCAAAAACCCTTGTCTAGCCTCTTTCTGCTACCAAAAAGACTAAAAAATGAGAAAGTTATGATCTCCCCAAGTTTTGGTGCTAGGCGACCTACAAATTCAGAGAATCTGGCTAACCGTCCTACAAATATGCCCATTTTTCTGCTAACTGGGCGATAAATTGGTGAACCATCGACATAAATTATGGGATCATTAATTTTTCTAATGCCCCTTGTGCACACGACGGTGGTCACATGACCCCAATGTGGCTAGGGGTTGGTGCCTAGGGTGTGGGCCCCCTCTGGTTGTGCCCCTAGTTTTGGCTCCGTAGTCATATGGCAGTCTTTTTTTTAAGTTACGGGAGGGCGGGGGGGGGGGCTAAGCCCTAGACATTGGTCCCACCCTTGGTCCCTTTGGGCGTGGAGACTAGGGCTTGGGCTAGCACTTAGCCCTTAACCCATACCTTCGCCCATTTAAGTTTAAATGCATATTTCAGAGGTCCTTTTAATAAGGATTACCCATGGATTAACAGTAACGATAATGTTTAGTTAGAAAGTGGTTCATGGTTTGAACCCTGCAGAGTGCAGTCCAGACATAAAAAAAAATTAGTTGCCACCGAGGTGCCACGTGGCAGTGTTTGGTTGGGCCACATGGTGGTCTCTAGTTGGTCCATGTCACCATACCTTCACCCTATACAAATTCAACCCAGTAAGTGCCTAGAACTTGCCACATGGCGAGATGTCATTTCCTAGTTGAGTCCCAATCACACTTTCATAGTTAGTAGCCCTAGTCATCTATACAGACTACTGACTGGGAAACCTGCACAATTTTTACCGAAATTTCCCTGTTTGGGAAATCGATCAGAACTCGTTTCCAAGAGCATACAACATCTATTTTCTACGAAATGAGTTGTGCCAGATTCATAATGATGATCTATATCTAGTCGTTCCATTTTCGATCTATTCTAATAACTTCCATTTTTGAGCATATTTTTTATCCAACGGATCAACTAGCTACTTCACATATTCAATATCTCATAGGGAATCCAAAGGTCCACCGCTCCCACGCTCAAATCAACAAGGAATTCCAAAGACTGTGTGTCCACCCTTCAAATCATCAAGGGAATCTAGAGGTTAATACCTCCACCCATGTTATGCTCTTAACCTGCAAAATGATACCCAAATACAGAATATGCGAAGAAACGATACCCAGAACATAGAATAGCAATGATTTTATTATTCAGAGAGTAATGTTCACTTGCCTCTTCGAGGGGGCAACCTCCAATAGAGCAGAGCTCGACTACAAAATAAGACACGATACTCCTCGCAGGGAGTCTCTATCCTTTATATATGACTCATACATGCAATACCACGGGCCAATACCGTGGGTTTTATTAATACCATCTATCTAATACTACGACCCATTTGCAACTAACTGTGGTTCCGTCATTAATTGCGGATTAACCACTTACAATTATTAATATGGGCTTTATTGACTCTTGACTATGACGTGATCCCATTACATAAATAAGGGGGTTAGGGTGGGACCCTAACATGCCCTCCCCCTTAAGACGAGCCTTGTCCTCAAGGCTGAAGCTGCGGAAACTGCTGAAGAATAGTGGCTGGTTCCCAAGTTGCATCTTCCGGAGAGGTGTCTTTCCATTTGACGAGGACTTCCTTAATCATGCAGCCACGCAGTTGCTTGTCTCATGTGTCTAGGACCTATTCGGGTTGAAGCCTGATGGACCCTTCTTCGTCCAATTCAGGTAGATTGGTCTGAATTCTACAATTGTTCCCAATCACTTTCTTGAGGCATGAGACATGGAAAACTGGATGGATTTTTGCAGTAGGTGGCAAGGCCAACTTGTAGGCCACTTCTCCAATGCGCTGAAGTACTTGATATGGTCCGTAGAATTTGGGAGAAAGTTTCTGACACCCCTTGTCCTTGAGTGATGTTTGCTTATATGGTTGTAGCCGTAAAAAGACCTGATCCCATTCTTGAAATTGGCACTTTGAGCGATGTTGGTCTACCTGTTGCTTCATGCGGTTCTGAGCTTGATGAAGATTCTCTCGAAGATGGGCGAGCATGGTTGCGCGGTGTTGTAGGAGTTGATCCACTGCTTGTACTTTTGAGCATCCCTTGAGATACAAAGTAGGTGAAGGTGGGAGTTGACCATATACTGCTTCATAGGGAGTCATTTTTGTGGTGGCATGATAGTTGGTGTTATACCACCATTCAGCCAGAGGTAACCACTGTACCCAAAGGTGTTGCTTTTCTGAAGTGAAACACCTAAGGTAGGATTCTAGACATTTGTTGACGGCTTCGGTTTGACCATCTGTTTGTGGATGATAGGAAGTACTGAGTTTGAGTTGAGTGCCTTGTATTCTGAAGAGTTCTTGCCAAAAATTACTGGTGAAGATCAGGGCGCGGTCGGACACAATAGAAGTGGGCATGCCATGCAATTTGAAGATCTGATCCATGAAATATTGAGCAACCAAAGTTGGTGTAAACGGGTGGGGTAAGGCGCAGAAATGAGCATACTTCGATAGTCGGTCCACAACCACCATGATGACTGACTTGTTCCCTGACTTTGGAAGACCTGTGATGAAATCCATAGAAACCTTCGTCCAAATTGATGCCGGAATGGACAATGGTTGTAATGTGCCTGGTGTGTTGACGGTTTCCCCTTTGTTGCGTTGACAGACATCACATTCTGCTACGAAAGTAAGGATGTCCCTTTTCATGCCTGTCCAAAAAAATGATCTTCTGGTACAAGCATACGTCTTCTGAAAGCCCGAATGTCCTGCAATGGGAGATGAGTGCAATTATGCCAAAATGCGACTTTTGAGGGTGGATGTTGGTGATATTACGACTCTGTCCTTGTAGCGAAGAATATCATCCTGCCACGAGTAGCCCTTGGTGGAATTTGGATCTACCTGCAATTGAGAAATGAGTTGGGAGAGCCGGGGTGTGAAAACCATTCCTTGCGAGCCTCTTCAATCCATTCTGGAATGGGGAGGGAAATTGCTAGCAGAGTACTTTCCTCCTCAAATTGGTGAGATAATGCATCTGCTACACTATTGTCTTTCCCTTTCTTGTAAATGATCTCATAATCATATCCCAGCATTTTGGCTAGCCATTTATTTTGTTGTGGGGAGGATAGGCGTTGCTCCAAAAAATATTTAAGACTGTGATGATCTGTGTGGATTTGGAAACGTCGCCCCAATAAGTAAGGTCGCCAAGTCTCGACTGCATGTAAGATGGCCATCATTTCCTTCTCGTAGGTACATTGGCCCAGATTCCTACCACTAAGTTGTTGGCTTATGAAGGCCAACGGTCACCCTTCCTGCATTAAGACCGCCCCAATACCTGTACCCGAAGCATCACATTCAATGACAAAAGATTTGGTGAAGTCAGGGAGTGCTAAGACTATAGTGGAACACATGGCATTTTTTAGAGCTGTAAAGGCCTGTTGTGCTTCCTCATTCCAGAAGAATGAATTTTTCTTTAGGATTTGGGTGAGAGGCTTCGCTATGTGACCATAGTTGCGGACAAATTTACGATAATAGCCTGTGAGACCCAAAAATCCTCTCAAGCTCTTCAAGGTCTTAGGTTGAGGCCATTCCTGCATTGCTGGATCTTTTTGGGGTCCACCTTGACACCTTCACGCCCCACAATGTGGCCCAAATACTCTACTTCTGCCATGCCAAACGAACACTTGGACATCTTGACAAATAATTTATGCTTGCGGAGCAATTGCAAGAGTAGATATACATGCTGAAGATGTGCGGCCCAAGTGCAACTATAGATGAGGAGGTCATCGAAGAAGACAAGGACAAATTTCCTGAGATATGGTTTGAGAATGTGGTTCATAAGGCTCTGAAAAGTAGAGGGGGCATTACAAAGACCAAATGGCATGACTAGGAATTCATAATGGCCTTCATGAGTTCTGAAAGCAGTCTTGGGGATGTCGACTTCCTTCATGCGAATTTGGTGGTAGCCTGAGCGAAGATCCAGCTTAGTGAAGAATTGAGCCCCATTGAGTTCATCCAGAAAATCATCAACCACCGGGATGGGAAATTTATCTTTGACTGTCAACTTATTGAGGGCCCTGAAGTCGGGACACATCCGCCGCTCCCCATCTTTCTTGAGCACCATGACCACTGGGGATGAATAAGGACTAATGCTGGGATGAATGACACCTGCTTCCAAAAGTTCCTTGATGATTTTTTCTATTTCATTCTTTTGGGTGAACGGATATCTGTATGGGCGCACATTTGGGGGTTGGGCCCTTGGAACCAAGGTGATGCTATGATCATGTTCCCCTCGCGAGGGTGGAAGCTCATGAGGCGTGTCAAAGATCGGCAGATGGTTATTTAAAATCTGTTGCATCTTAGGATGAATTGGCAGAGGCTTTGTTTCGACTGCCTGGATGGCATTAAATTGAGCTACAACTCCATGATTGCCCTTTTTTAACAATTTTTCCATTCTATGCGAGTTGATGATAGAGGGGGCTCCCGCCTGGAGTCCACAGAGGGTATGTGTGTAGTTGTTCTGCTTAAAACTCATATATAATTCTTGGAAATCCATTGTGATTGGCCCAAGAGTGTGGAGCCATTCAGCGCCGAGGACAATGTCGCAACCCCCCATGTGTATGGCAAACATGTGGGTTTTCAACTGATAATCCCCCATTTGAAGTTTGACATTTTCACAGCGGCCTTCACATTTCATTGTGCCTCCATCCACAATTTGAACTTGGAAGTTAGAAACTACGCATACAAAACAATGCACTGCTTCTGCGACTTTTTGATGGATGAAATTATGTGTACTTCCACTATCAATCAAAACTACTACTGGGCGATGTTTAATAAAACCTCTGATTTTGAGAGTTTGAGGGGAAGAAATCCCTGCCAACGCATGCAGCGAAATAACTGGTTCGTCAGGGACATTGTCCTGTTGGTTGTCTTCTTCTAGCGCCTCATGGTCCTCAAGTGGTGGATCTTCCTCTGTTGAGCTGTAGTCAGTGGCATCTATTTGAAAAAATTTGGGCTCCTTGCATTTATGACCTGGGGAGTATTTTTCATCACAGTAGTAACATAGTCCTTGCTTTCTTCTTTTGGCCATTTCCGCAGGTGACACCTTTTGTACCTTAAGTGTTTGAGTTGTGTTGTGAGCCTGTGGGGGGCGACCTTTAGCGGAGAAATTTGGGCGACTGTATTGGGCTGCTAATGCACGTTCCACGTTACGAGCTACCTTGCAAGCCTCCATCCATGTGGGAGGGTGGTGCAGTAGGACTTGAGCTTTGATGGCTTCTTTAAGACCGCTGATAAAACATTCCGTGTAGAACGCATCTGAGAGACCCCAAGTGCGGAAGTCTAAGGCTTCAAAAGTTGTAATATATTCATCCACTGTACCAGTCTGTAGAAGCTTAGTAAGACGACCCAAAAAGAGTCTTCCTGTTCAAAGCGGCCTTGAAGAGCTTTTGTAAATTGGGTCCAAGTCCTAAAAGGTCCATTGCAACGTTGATGCCATTCCCACCATTGCCACCTTTCATTGTCCAAGTACATGCTCCCCAACATAAGCTGAGTCGCATCATCTAAGATATGATTCAGTTTGAAATACTGGTTCATTTGTGCTATCCATGCCGACGGGTGAGAACCGTCAAATTTATGCATATCCAACTTGGGAGGTCGTTGACTGGGTGGTTGGTGGGTGTGCCAGACGTGAGGAGAGTGGCTAGACTCACCTTCATTGTATCCATTGCCATTATACGCCTCCTCGTGGGCTTGCTCCTTGTCCTTCGGGATGAGTTGCGCGACCTGGCTACTTAGTCCGTTAAGCTGAAGGCTGAGGGTGTGCATGGATTCTTCAAGTTTGTCCATCCTTTCATTGGCCATTGCTTGAGCTCTAGTTTCTACCATACACCAACCTGATGAAAATTTGGGACCGCCTAAAAATTTTCACTAATAATTGAATGGTACCACCGTGCTCAGCTTGTTGTCCTAACGGAGTTTTACTCCTTCCTTATCAATACTGCAGTGGCCAAATCCTCAAAATGTCAATGCGGCCAAAAGTCCTGCGAAAATTATACCCCGGTATAGGAACCCTTCACAACGACTCCGATCTGGTGGATCTGAGAGATCTGAATGGCGGATCTGATGGATCTAATAGATCGGAATGGCTGATTTGCTAACTCGAGACTGTAGAACTGATGTCTGCTGCTGTTGCACCCTTTTGCACAAGCGGGTCTGGAAGAGATGCTATGTGATCCCCTGATAGAAAAAGGGAACTATGGTCTTGAGGAGTGTCAGGTGCTACAGATCGCAATATACATAAGGGTCTGGCAGTAGTACTCGGCCCAATGTTTCAGGGTTCTAACTAAGGAGGATCGACCGTACCCTTATCCGTACAACCCGACTACCCTATCATACGGGCGAGTAATCTCCCCGAATGCTATTCTCGGTGTACTATAGCTGCAAGACATCCGACGGTTTATATATGGCGAGGTTTCAAGGGAGCCTAGGGGGCTTCCCATATACCCAGAGGGTATGTGGAAGACAATCTGTGCACGGTTCTATCTAATGCGCTACTACTCGAAGGGGTACCCACAGGGGTTACAAGGGAGTCCAACAGACGTGACCACCTCTTGTATTTCCTGCGTGCATGCCTCCCAAATCCGCAGGTTTATGCGCTCAACGACAGATCCCGTGGTTTAAAGACGCCGGAACACGTCTCTAGCCAATTTTTTTTTTTGCTAAGAAATGGAGATCCCACCGGCCCTAGAAAGTGCTCTGATACCACTTGTTATGCTCTTAACCTACAAAATGATACCCAAATACAGAATATGCGAAGAAAAGATACCCAAAACACAGAATAGCAATGATTTTATTATTTAGAGAGTAATGTTCACTTGCCTCTTCGAGGGGGCAACCTCCAATAGAGCAGAGCTCGACTACAAAATAAGACACGATACTCCTCGCAGGGAGTCTCTATCCTTTATATATGACTCATATATGCAATACCACGGGCCAATACCATGGGTTTTATTAATACCATCTATCTAATACTACGGCCCATTTGCAACTAACTGTGGTTCCGTCATTAATTGCGGATTAACCACTTACAATTATTAATATGGGCTTTATTGACTCTTGACTATGACGTGATCCCATTACATAAATAAGGGGGTTAGGGTGGGACCCTAACAACCCAGAAATTGGTAAGGGAGTCCACAAGTTTTATCTCCACCCTCAATCAACAAAGGAATCCAAAGGCTATGCCTCCACCCTAAAAAAAGGAAGTATAGAGCCTATACCTTCACCCTCAAATTAACAGGGGAGTCCAGAGGCTATTCCTCCACCCTTAAAACAAGAAGTGAGTCCATAGGCTATACCTCCCCCATCAAATCAACAACGGAGTCTAGAGCTCATTATGAAACCAAGAAAACAAATAGAGGGGGCTAAAGAATTCTCCCTACCATGAATACAAGGACAAAGATTCAACCCAAGCTATCAAGGGAATCTAGAGAAAACCATCTCAACCCTACATAATTAGAAGGAATCTAGAGACTATTGTCCTCACCTTAGAGACTTTCTTCCACCTCCCAATGTTCAACCAAGGAATGGCTCTTCCCCCTGTGTTCAAATGGCATCATAGAATTATTATTCTCTCCCTCCTTCTCCGATGTTGTCTCCTACATTATCTTTGTTCAGAGTTTGATGTCCCTCAATGCATAGGATTTCTTTCTTTCTAATTCTGTCTACTATGTTGTGCATTGGATGTTGTCTCCCCTTCCCCGAGAATGTTTTTCCTTTTCTTAGGTCATTATAACCATTTTTGTTTATGTGGGGTAGACATTTTTGTCGCCCCTCTTCCTTCTCAGCCACAATAGTTCTATCATAACTAACTGGTGGAAAGAATGTTGTGCGCTAGCACTTCCCTCCTTCCCACTTCCTATCAATTGACTTCTCTACTCCTGCCAACTACCAATACAACCTATATCCATTTAATTTTTTCCTTTATACCTTGTGGATTTATCCAAGGCAGGAATGGTCTATTGTCCTTCTTTCTTGCCTCATTAATTTGTGAACTAGTCCATTTATGGAAAACCTACCAGCCTTGAATGACTATAATGAAACAAGTCAAGCTTCCTTCAAATCCAAAGTAACATCCTTCTTCAAAGCTTGGAATTTGTGTCCAAATTCTCAAGATCTTTTCAATTATAAACAAAATATATGAAATATTTAAAATGAAGGGGAATTATCTTGGGGTCATCATAAGAACCTCCCTCTAATAGTTGTTAGGAATATATTATCAAAAAGAAATGGAATTAATGTGAAAATAAAACACAAAATAACACAATACAAAAGGGGACACCAATATAATGTGCTTCACTTAATATGGGATACATACATGAAGAAATTTTCGAGTCCTTCCTTTTATTCATGTTAATTTTCACATTGTTCTATGTTATAATAATCACTTAAAACCATTTCATTCACTTTCATTCACCCCAGTAATAGTTAAGAAATTATTGATATAACAGTAAAAAGTAAATGCATAATAGAATATAGCCAAGCATAATGAGACAGAGATTTTGGTCAAAGACGAGAGGAAAATCCCGTAAGGGGGAGACCCATAATCAATTATTCTTCTTCTATTAGTCAATAAATGTTCAACATGGGACACATATTCCAATAGTACATCCAATAACCCGTCAAAGTCAAAATTTGATTATCCAATCAACCAAACCAAAACCAATCAATTTAGAGAGATAGAGTCAAATCTAGTTAACACATATGGCTATTGAAGACAATCAAACTTTAGAATCAACTCATTGTCAGAGTTATATCTTAGTCCATAGTTGATCATCCCATGTAGATATCTCAACACATGTTTTGCGACCACCTAGTGAGCATGCAAAGTTTCCACCATGAATCGACTCAAGGTGTTAATAGAAAAATATATATATGGTCTTGTGTTGACCAAAAACATCAAAGCCCCAATCAATTTTTGGTACATAGAAAGATTCGCTAGAACTGGTCCCGCAACTTCACCACATAGCTTCTTGAAGTTTTCTTCCATTAGTGTGGCCATGGATTGGTAATCCACCACCCCAAATCTTTTCAAGAGGTTGAAAAGATATTTTTGTTAGCTAAGGAAAATCTCTCTAGGTCTCTCTCACACCTCTAAGCCTAGGAAATAGTTCATCAACCCAAGATCTTTCATCTAAAATTTGGAAGCAAGCTCCCTCTTACACTAGATGATCATAGGTTATCTCCTATCATGAATAAGTGATTAACTTATAAAACCAAAATAAAAGTCATAATTTGGAAAACCTTGAAGTATAGGTTCATATTGACATTTCTTCCATTGAATCCGAGCTTCATTAGGTACCCATCAATACAAGGTTAGCAAGTGCTGGGGACTTGCTTCAATCCATAGAGGGATTGATTCAATTTGCAAACATGGTTTTCCCTATCATGTTCCTCAAATCCCTACGGTTGTTCGAAGCACACTTCTTGCTTGAGTATGCCATGAAGAAAGGTTGTCTTTACATCCATCTGACGAAGACTCCAACCTTGATTAGCGCTAAGAGTAATGATGGGTTGGATGATAATGTATTGAGAAATAGGTGGAAATATCTCATCATACTCCATCTTTCTGTGAGAATCCTCTAGCCATGAATCTCACTTTTAAATTCTTAATGCTACCATTAGTTGCATGTTTAATTTTGTATATCCTCTTGGAAGTCACAACAGACTTCCCCTCAAACCTCATAACAACCTCCCATACATAATTTTTCATGATGGACTCATATTCCTCGACCACAACATATTTCCTACACGTTCCTTTGTTGCTTCTTCATGTTGCAAGGTTCATATTGTATGATGTCACTCACCAATGAACATATCTGTAATATCTACAAGGTTTCTTTCTTTCTCTAAATGTGCCTCTAGGGTATGAATGTCTCTCTGCAACCTGTAAAGTATCACGTAGTCACAAGGGTCTCTTCCTCATGGAATGAACATAAGGAGGACGATCCAAAGGATCCATAGATTCCATAAGCTCATCTCAAAGGCGAGGCTCTTGCATGTATGGCTCTACATCTACATCCATAGTATCATCTCTTCTCTCAGTGTTGGCAGGGATAGGAGAGTCCCTTTCTTTTCCAAGGGGAACATCTTCATCAAAGGTCACATCCCAAATAAACTCAATGTTCCTCTGATTTTGCACATACATACTTTAAGATTTAGAAATTTCAAAATAAACAAAAAATGTACCTTTCTTTCCTGAAAAACTCTAACTTGGACATGGCTTGGACCTCTTCTCCTTCATTACATGAAATTAGACCAGGAAAGCAAATATTCTCAAGTGTCCACTTCTGGTTTCACAACTAGAAACACTTCTTAAAGAGTCTTTTCTCCCAAGGCTTGATGAAGACACCTATTTTGGACATATACAACAATATTTGTAGCTTCTCCCCACATAAACATAGGAATATTTTGATCATGAATTATGGCTTTGGCTTCTTCCAAGATGAACCTGTTATTCCTATCAACAAATCCATTTTATTGAGGTTTGTATGGAACAATTGCCTCCCTCTTAATCCATACATCTCTACAAAAGTCTTTGAAATCATTTGAAGTGTAGTCACCTCCATATATATCCTCACGATCTTGATCTTCTTTCCTGTTTGATTTTCCACAGGTGTCTTGAAGTCCCTAAACATTTTAAAAGTCTGATCCTTGGTATTCATGTAGAATATCCAAGTTTTACAAGAGAAGTCATCAACAAAGATAATATAATATAAGTATCCTCCATGAGATGTCATCGGCATGGATCCACAAATATCAAAATGGATGCGTTTAAGAATTTATTTAGACTTGCTGCTACTAGAAGGGAATGGTCCCTTGAAATTCTTTTCACTAGCACATTCATGACATACACCTTCATGATCAACCTAAATCTAGGGAACCTGTGAAACCATCCTGCTCAAGTTAGACAATGCCTTGTAATGAAGGTGAGAAAATATCTGATGCCAAAGCTCACATTGATTAGTAGTATCATGGACCAATGCTTGAATTGGTCGTCCACAAACTTTTTATAGGCCTTCATTTCTGACACTGTGTGAAGGCTACTGATGAGCCCCAAAAATGTACAATTATTTGGGCTCATTCAACCTCCTAATTTGGCTTAGTCCACCATTCTCATTTGTTTATTGCATGTTTTTGATTATTTTTATGTTAATAGAGTGAATTTGGTTAGTCATTATGCCAACAAGTCTAATGGGTGCTTTGTGTAGCCTTTTTGGTCAACTTGGAGACAAATTTGAAGGTCTTAATGAGCACTTGGCAGCCAAATTCGTGGGAGAACAAGCTAGAGGATTTGTAGGAAGGTGTCCCCCTCATTTATGGGCCCTTACCTCGAATTCTCCACCATCAGCTCGGAGTTCAAGGGCCACCGAATCAATCAGCTCAAGGGCAGCCAAGCAAGTCAAGTTGGATTGCTGTTAACTCCAAGTCCTGGGCAGCCAAGTCCCTAACTTTTAGGAGGACTGTTGGGTCCTCAAATTGTATAAATAAGAAGGCTTGGGGCCTCATTTTGGTTAGCTAGTTGGTAGTCATTTTTGTAGCTAGTTAGTCATTTTGTTTTAGCCATTAGTTAGCTAGCTTGTAGTTCGATTTTCATGCAATAGATTAGCTTTGATTTCAGCGCATTCTCAAGCTCTCCTTATGGACAGTTTTGATGTACTTTTCATTTCTTGATTAATAAAGATGGATCCAGCTTTGCACCTGCTCTAAATCGTTCATGGGAGGCTGTAGCTCTTGGGGTTGGGCCCATCTCAAGCGCCCAATACCTCCCTTGTTTATATTTATGTGTCTTTGCTGCATTCTCATAATAAAATCTGCTCTTTAGATTTAAATATTGTGTCGTTGTTTAGGTTGCTTTTGATGATTAGAAAAGGTTGTTAATGTTCAGATTTGCTTGATAGGTTAATCACAGGGAATATATTCAGAAAAAGGCTACCAAGTACTTTGGATCTCACCTCCCCTTCAGTGGAATCATGAGCTGGGACCAATGTAACCTTGCTGCCAACAAAAACACTTTCTTTGCTTCACCATGCAATCATTAGTGTTTGAATCTCATTTGCAGAACTTGATATCAGTTTGGATGCATGTTTAGGTTTATAATCACTTAGTTTCATAATTGTTTCACATGGTTTCACTGCAAATAAACTTCTGTTCATTTCCTTTGCTGTTAGGACAAATTAGAGTGAAGTAACTAGGTCATAGGTTTCATAACTAGATCTTTGTTTTCTTGCATGTCCTTGTTGGTTCAATTGTAAACACTATGCAAGGCACCTTCATCACCTCCTCAAAACACATCCTTGACCTCTGCTCCGCTCTGTTATCTCCCAAAGTCTTTCACTCCCCACGTAACTTCATTCCCTAGCCCTTTCGTTGACATAGCCCTTTATCTTCCAACCTACTCCCTACACTCATTTCCCATCCTATTCCTCCACTTCTGAGCCATCACCAGCCTTATTCCTACCTTACACATCTCCCCCTATCATTCCATCACTCCTCCATCACTTCAAACACCCACGGTAGGTCATCCTGTAGCAGTTTGTAGACATCCTGTAGAAACCTCTGAGTATCCTGTAGGAACCCCTGCAGACATCCTGTAGGAGGCCACTCACTCGGTTGCTGAGCTTCTGAACGTGAGGAACCTCTGTGGATGGATGCTAAGGATCCCTAGGGACCTCTCCTAACCTCCCAAACCTTTCCCATGCTTTCCTTCCTTCTCCATCCCATCTGCACAACCAAACCCTCGTTAGCACAAAATCACAATCATTCCATACACTTAAAGGAAAAATACAAAAACATGTCTTTTATGATGCAAGTAGCTTAGATCCATGCATTTTAACTTATTAGAGGTAATGACAGCATTGGTAGAAGTTTTATTCACATTCTTTGCATTGTAGAGGTTAGACTAGTTAAATTAGGGTTTCCTAGGTTTACATGCTTTGATTTGCTTTCAGTTCATTTTTGTCAAGTAAAGTAGCTTTCCTTTGAGAATAGCTTTCGTACATCAATTAGCAAGCTTCTTCTGAGAGCCTATAGAAGTTGGCTTGAGCCCTAGCGGACTTGTGCCAGCTGACCAAGTGACAGCTGCGACAAGAGCTAGTACTTGTGCATATAGCACCGCCGCTTCCAAGTTTGTACGAACTACCGGGTTGATAAAATTAAGAGACAGGAAGCCCCAGGAGTTGTAGCATTATTGCTGTGATACTGGAGCTCACCATATTTTTGGCGCCGTTGCCGGGGAAGCGGCAGAGTATTGGTGATTGTTGCTATTCTTCTATTTTCTACTACAACCTTCTGCTAAGTAGTTTACTTCATTTCCATTCTGCAAAAGTAGCATAGACATTTCCTGCTTTCATAGATTAGCATTTCCTGCTTTCATAGATTAGCATTTCAATTCCGCAATTTCATTTCTGCAAGCATAGATTAGCATTTCAATTCCGCAATTTCATTTCTGCAAGCGTAGATTAGCATTTCAATTCCGCAATTTCATTTCTGCAAGCGTAGATTAGCATTTCAATTCTGCAAGCGTAGCCTAGCATTTCATTCCTGCAATTTCATTTGAGCAAAATAGATTAGTCTTTTCCTGCTTTCATTTCAATTCCGCATTTTCATTTCAGCAAGATAGTTAGTTGCAGTTCAATCTATTTCAGTTTTGCAAGTAGAAGTAGGAAAAAGAAAAAAAACAACCAAAAAGATTTCATTTCATGCTTTGTAGGAGTAGAGATAAGTTAGAAAAATGATTGCACAACCCCCCCACTGCTTCACACAGCCAACGTTCTTCTTCGATGGCTGTGATGAAAGAACCCCTGGGTGGACATCAAGACATATCTGAAGAACCTCTAGGGGAGAAGAAGAAAGAAACACTCCTCTGAAGCAAATGGCTACAAGCAGAAATGATTGGAGCAGTCCCTTGTCCAAAGATGAATTTGAAGATCAGATCGAAGTTTTCAAGAGTGATATGAGGCAGTTTCTTGCCATGCAACTGGACACCTTGCGGATCCAAAAGAAGCAAGAAGAAGCCAAGAGGGCTTTGGCCATTTTTTGTCCTAGGTGCACTAGAAAGCATCCTTGGAACGAATGTCCAATGCACTCTCTAGAAGTGTGTTTCATCTGTGAAGAATACCATCCTACAGATCAGTGCCCTTCCTTGCCCAGAATCAAAGCTACATATCAAAGAGCCAAGGGAGCCACTGAATCACTCTGTTATATGAACCAAAGGAGGCCACATGGACCTAGATCTTACCAGCAGGAACTGCAAGGGATACCCGAGACCTATTATGACCCTTATCAAGCCACTTTCATGCCTTCTTGGGATCCCCCTGCTCATCCTTCCTGGTCTACACCTCCTCCTTGGTCATATTCTCCTTGTTCCTTCACAGATCCATATTATGCCCAACCAGCTGCTCATTCGTTTCACTCTTATGCTCAGCCACAGCCTCAGTGGAATGCACCTTATCAGGAGTGGAGGCCCCAGTACAACTCTCATCCCGCTCATTTTCCTCCACCACCTGCTCATCCACAACCATCGCCTCCTCCTCCACCAAGGCAACCCCAAATGCCTACCCAACCACAATGCCATCCATCTCCATCTCAATTTCACACCTCCACTCAGCTACCCATACCACCATCTCCAAATCTACACATTGGAGTAGCTCAACCCCATTGCAAATCTGAGGCACAGCATATGCAAACAACTCCTCTTGAGCTCAATGATCTTCACCATAGATCAGGAAGCGTGTTGCAACAAAGAGACTCTATTGACAACATTGAAGGACCAAAGGAAAAAGAAGACTCCAAAGAGGAGATCAAAGAACCATGGGCTTTACTTGATGAAGAGAAGACATCAGAATCAGAGATAAAGAAAGATCCCTCATGGTTACCATCAAATCTTCCATGTATTCAAGAGAAAGATCAACAAAAAGAGGAAGATGAGAAAGTCATGTTAGAAGGTGACATGAAACATGATCCAGATCAGCAAAAGAACCAAGGATATCAAAGCTATATTGAGATATGGTTTCAGAAGGTCACTAAGTTGCAGCAGTACTTTCTTCCTCAGTTTTGTTTGATCCCTTCAACGCTAGATCATTTGGTCTCTGAGATCTGGATACCTGTCAGAGCATGCATTTCGAGCCTTCACATCATTTTGTCTCTAATCTCGATGCGCACATGGCTCCATTGGAAGTATTCTTATACTTGAAAATGATTTTGTTTTTCAAGTAGGGTAGGGTAGAAGAAAAAAAAAAAAAAAAAGAGAAAAAAATGAAAAAAGGAAAATAGAAATCTAAGGTGAAAACCTCCTCGGAGGCGCCTTAGATTGGCTCATTGATTGAAAACCTCCATGAGGCGGTCAATGGGTTGAAAAAAAAGAGAAAAAGAGAAAAAGATCTTTGGGTGAAAACCTCCCTTGGAGGCGCCCAAGGCAGGCAATTAGGGTGAAAACCTCCATGAGGCGCCCTAGTTGTTTTTCAAAAAAAAAAAGAGAAAAAAGAAAAATAAAAAGAAAAAGCTAATCTCCATTGAATAATTTCATGTTGCAGCAATGACATTGCAGGTTGCAAGAAGGACATTGTAGGTCAGGTGGATCACTCAAAACAGAGACAAAGGAGTTTTTGTGCCTTCTACAGGAAGTTTTGTATCTTCTACAGGAAGCTTACAAAAAAGCCAAATTGATCTCCGAGGAGGACCTGAAGGCTTGGAATATGTCCATGAGGCCTACCCACATCCATGTTTCCATTCCTCACCCCTTTTCCATCATTTTTTCCATGTCATTATGCTTCTTTCCTAAAAACTGTGTCTTCTATAGGAAGCTCTGTATTTCTACAGGAAACATCCTGTAGAACCTTTGGACGAGCCAAATCAAAATTCAAAAGTGAATCTGATGGTGGGAGTCTATTGGTTAGGCCTGCAAGCACTTGTGTGTCCATCCCTTGCCTTTCTCCATCATTTTTTCCACCTCCTTGTGCTTCTCATTGTGCTTCTACAGGATCTTCCTGTAGAAATTGTGGGAAACTAGGCATGCATTTCAAAAAGTGGTTTGGCAGGCATGGTAGCATCCTCAAGGGTCCAGAAGCCCTCATGCAATCTTCCAACTCCTCCTCCATCAGCTCCATACCTGCATCACAGCCAAAATTCATTTTGTCATACCATGCAAACACATGCAAAGTGCCTTGAAGCAAAAATCCATAGAGCAGAATTTGTTTTTTCCATAACTTGAAAACCATGCATCCATTTGACAAACCATTTTATGGGGTATTGTACAAGGTTGATGACAACATGCCTGAGCAGTTTCATGCAATTCCGGTGCACGGTTTCCAAGGAATCAACCTCCATCACCATCAGCCATTTTTGCCTTTTCTCCATATCCGTGCATCCGTTTCAAAACCTGTTTCATGGGGAGATGCACATGGGTGATAGTAACCTACCCAAGCAGTTTCAGCCGATTCCGATGCACGGTTTCCGAGAAATTGAGCTCTGAATTCTTCAGCCATTTTCCATTTTTCTCGAAATCCGTGCATCCATTGATCACGAATTTTCTATGGGAGATGAATAAGGATGGTAGGAACATGCTCACCGAGTTTCAGATCAAACTGATCTACCGTTTGGGAGAAATGGCAAAAAGAAGTTCTGGTCCTGTGGAAATTCAATGGCAGCAGTTTGAGGGTGCAGATCTGAACGTGGAAATGAACTCTTGTTGCATGCATCTGGCCAGAGGACACCTGCACAAGGAAACCAGCCATGAATCAGCAACCAAGCCATCATGCAACCATAAAATCAAGTGCATGCAGCTATGACAGGCCACAGCAGCTCACGGCAACCATTCAACTTCGAGGTATGTGAGTAATCTCATTCTTCTATTGCATAGATTTAATTGGGAACTGCATAAACGAATGGGATGAGGGATTAAGCCACGAATGTAGCAAGGCTCAACTGATTGTCTGCTTCAGAACTCCGCCAGCAGCCACGCAGTGCACGTGGACAATGGACTCACGTAAAAATTAAAAAAATTTAAAAGAAAAAAAGCAGAAAGTTTAACTCTAGTGCAGTTGATTAACGGGGAGAGGACATGCAGCTTCACAGCACTGCCATTTCATGTGGCCACGTACACTTGGCCACTTCACTCTCTCATGCAAATCACGCAGCAATTAATGACGGCTCGGCTGAAGACTCGCGTTAACTGCTGATTCACTTACACTTGCACACCTCTTCAGCCGAATCCTCTGCCTCTGAATTTTGTTAAAATGACGTCCTTCGCCAAGTTTTTCAGCTTGTTAAAAATCCTCCCGCATGCCAAGATCATTCAAAGACGCAGAGACGCCCTACAGGCATTTCTACAGGAAGTCTTCTATAGGAAATGCAGAAAACTGCCCTGCAAAAAGAAAACAAGCAGAAGAGAAAGCAATTGTTCAAGACAGTACTGAGACAGATGGTGAAGCATATGATGACCACAAACATCAGTCTGAAGTACGTGATTCAACTGCAGGCCAATCTAATGTGACTGGCGATAAAAAGAATGGAGTCTCTAAGGGTAATGGAAATATGTCTAACCAGCATTTGACAGAGTTGAAATCACATAGGCCTGGTTCAAGTGTTCTTGGTAAAGGTGGAAATTCTCAGTGAGGTAGGCCTGAACATAACTTTCCCATGCAAATAATTCAAAAGGTGGTGAATTCGATGTGTTGAGGGGGTAAGGAAAATGTGAATGGGAGTCTGTCTACGAATTCAAAAGTTGTTTTTATTATCGCTGCCTGGAATTGTCTTCATGGTCTGCATGTGAGATTTTCTCTAGGGTCTTGAATTAAAATCTCTCATGTAGAAAAATTGAAACTGCTGTAAGGCTCACCTGTGCACATATACATGTTTTTCTTTTGTGACTGCTATATGGTTAATATGAAAATTAGCTCTGCACTCTGTTTGTGAGAGCCATATTTCAGTTTAACCGTCAAGTTTTGGGGCAGCAACAGCAATATAACCAGACAGACCACCAAAGGAAAAGCCACAGGTAAAAGAACAAGAAAAGCTAGAGGAAAAGCAAGAAAAACGACAAGCTGCTGAGGCCAAAGCTGTGGGTGGAGTAAAAACGCAAACACCAAGGGAGAAATGGTTTCAAACACGGGCAGAGAGGACTAAAAATGTCAAAACAAGTAGGGACACACCCAAGGCAACCACAGCACAGGTCGAGGAGAAGGCACCCTCAGCCAAGCAGGCCAAAATAGCGAACTGTTTCTACAGGAAGACAGAAAAAGCCACTACAGGACTGTTTCTACAGGAAGCCAGCGAACAGTTTCTACAGGAAGCTTGGAAAAAGGGCAGCAAAAGGAGAAATCGGCCAGGATTTTAGCTTAGGAGGCAGCACCTGTGTTGGCCACCCTAAGCACATCCATCCCCTCCATGAACACTCATTTCTTTCAAAGTTCAGGCACAATTTAGTCATGGTTCAACCTTCTACAGGAAGTTCTGTATTTTTACCAAAAACATCCTGTAGAAGCCCTTTGGCAGGCCAGAATCAATTATGGAGAGGGATTTGAAGCTTGAAGTCTATTGAGGAGGCATGAAACCACTCTTTTCTTCCATCCTCCACTGGTTTCATCTCCTTTCACCACCATTTCCGCCATCAGATTGAATACACTTGCACAATCATACCCAAGCTGAGAATTCTTTAGGAAAAGGAGCAAGTAGTGGGAAGAAGCAAAGAAGCATGGTTTCATGACAGAGAAGAGGACATCACTTCAGAAGCTTGGCATGACAAGGAGGCCATCAGGGCCATCAAAGACAAGGGGAGAGATTTGGTTGCTCAGAGGATGAGCAACACTTTCAGTAGGGGGGTGATGATGAGCCCCAAAAATGTACAATTATTTGGGCTCATTCAACCTCCTAATTTGGCTTAGTCCACCATTCTCATTTGTTTATTGCATGTTTTTGATTATTTTTATGTTAATAGAGTGAATTTGGTTAGTCATTATGCCAACAAGTCTAATGGGTGCTTTGTGTAGCCTTTTGGTCAACTTGGAGACAAATTTGAAGGTCTTAATGAGCACTTGGCAGCCAAATTCGTGGGAGAACAAGCTAGAGGATTTGTAGGAAGGTGTCCCCCTCATTTATGGGCCCTTACCTCGAATTCTCCACCATCAGCTCGGAGTTCAAGGGCCACTGAATCAATCAGCTCAAGGGCAGCCAAGCAAGTCAAGTTGGACTGCTGTTAACTCCAAGTCTTGGGCAGCCAAGTCCCTAACTTTTAGGAGGACTGTTGGGTCCTCAAATTGTATAAATAAGAAGGCTTGGGGCCTCATTTTGGTTAGCTAGTTGGTAGTCATTTTTGTAGCTAGTTAGTCATTTTGTTTTAGCCATTAGTTAGCTAGCTTGTAGTTCGATTTTCATGCAATAGATTAGCTTTGATTTCAGCTCATTTCAAGCTCTCCTTATGGACAATTTTGATGTACTTTTCATTTCTTGATTAATAAAGATGGATCCAGCTTTGCACCAGCTCTAAATCGTTCATGGGAGGCTGTAACTCTTGGGGTTGGGCCCATCTCAAGCGCCCAGTACCTCCCTTGTTTATATTTATGTGTCTTTGCTGCATTCTCATAATAAAATCTGCTCTTTAGATTTAAATATTTTGTTGTTGTTTAGGTTGCTTTTGATGATTAGAAAAGGTTGTTAATGTTCATATTTGCTTGATAGGTTAATCACAGGGAATATATTCAGAAAAAGGCTACCAAGTACTTTGGATCTCACCTCCCCTTCAGTGGAATCATGAGCTGGGACCAATGTAACCTTGCTGCCAACAAAAACACTTTCTTTGCTTCACCATGCAATCATTAGTGTTTGAATCTCATTTGCAGAACTTGATATCAGTTTGGATGCATGTTTAGGTTTATAATCACTTATTTTCATAATTGTTTCACATGGTTTCACTGCAAATAAACTTCTGTTCATTTCCTTTGCTGTTAGGACATATTAGAGTGAAGTAACTAGGTCATAGGTTTCATAACTAGATCTTTGTTTTCTTGCATGTCCTTGTTGGTTCAGTTGTAAACACTATGCAAGGCACCTTCATCACTTCCTCAAAACACATCCTTGACCTCTGCTCCGCTTTGTTATCTCCCAAAGTCTTTCACTCCCCACGTAACTTCATTCCCTAGCCCTTTCGTTGACATAGCCCTTTATCTTCCAACCTACTCCCTACACTCATTTCCCATCCTATTCCTCCACTTCTGAGCCATCACCAGCCTTATTCCTACCTTACACATCTCCCCCTATCATTCCATCACTCCTCCATCACTTCAAACACCCACGGTAGGTCATCCTGTAGCAGTTTGTAGACATCCTGTAGAAACCTCTGAGTATCCT
This sequence comes from Pinus tabuliformis, assembly GCA_031772625.1. Taxonomy (NCBI): domain Eukaryota; kingdom Viridiplantae; phylum Streptophyta; class Pinopsida; order Pinales; family Pinaceae; genus Pinus; species Pinus tabuliformis. The sequence goes on from CM062816.1 coordinate 828,889,956, forward strand.
GTAGGATCCCCTGCAGACATCCTGTAGGAGGCCACTCACTCGGTTGCTGAGCTTCTGAACGTGAGGAACCTCTGTGGATGGATGCTAAGGATCCCTAGGGACCTCTCCTAACCTCCCCAACCTTTCCCATGCTTTCCTTCCTTCTCCATCCCATCTGCACAACCAAACTCTAGTTAGCACAAAATCACAATCATTCCATACACTTAAAGGAAAAATACAAAAACATGTCTTTTATGATGCAAGTAGCTTAGATCCATGCATTTTCACTTATTAGAGGTAATGACAGCATTGGTAGAAGTTTTATTCACATTCTTTGCATTGTAGAGGTTAGACTAGTCAAATTAGGGTTTCCTAGGTTTACATGCTTTGATTTGCTTTCAGTTCATTTTTGTCAAGTAAAGTAGCTTTCCTTTGAGAATAGCTTTCGTCCATCAATTAGCAAGCTTCTTCTGAGAGCCTATAGAAGTTGGCTTGAGCCCTAGCGGACTTGTGCCAGCTGACCAAGTGACAGCTGCGACAAGAGCTAGTACTTGTGCATATAGCACCGCCGCTTCCAAGTTTGTACGAACTACCGGGTTGATAAAATTAAGAGACAGGAAGCCCCAGGAGTTGTAGCATTATTGCTGCAATACTGGAGCTCACCAGCTACTATCAAGTTATATATCCTTGGCCAAGCAAGGACCCTTCCATTAATCCATGCAACTCTAAACCCTTTATATTCCAGAGTAGAAAACAAACAAGACTCTTCTTCAAGCATGGCACATACAAAACATATTATAGATGAATGGTTTGACCAGATTCCAAATGAAAAGAAACAAAACCATAGTCTTTTACAGGATGAGTAGAATTGTCCCCAAGTATAATTTTCACATTAGTATCCCTTTCAATCGAATTTGAGAGGAATTCATGATATTCAATAAAATGTCTAGATGCCCCACTATCCACTAGCCATCTATCAATGCTATATAAATATGAACTAGAAAGAGCAACAACAAGAAAATATTCAAATTGAGTATTAGAAACATTATTATCATACCTTGTGATCTTAGACTTCTTTTGAGGGTGTTGGGACTCTTCAATACTTTCATGGGAAATAATACCCCTTACTTTCCTTCTATTGTTGAAGTTGTTGGGCCTTTGAAAATTTTTATATTAGGGAAATCTCGGGCTATGTGATCAAATATACCACATCTATAGCATTGGACTTTAGACAAATCCCTTCTATTATTGTTGAAATCTGACACTAGATTCTCGGGCTTCCATTTGGAAGGTCTTCCTTTCCCTTTTACTTTCTTGACATTTATTGCAAATGTTGTAGGTTCTCCTTCCTCTTGTATTTGGAATCTTCCTCTAGGAATGAAATTGTATTCTTCTTGAGCGCATTTCCCAAAAGCTCATCAAACATAGGGATCTCTTTTCTGCAATTAATGCTTGTAATGAATGTCCCCCAAGACATGGGAAGTCCTCCAAGAGTCATTTGCACCAGCCCTCTATCACGTATGACTTCTCCAATGGAAAGGAGTTGATCTCTTATTTGAGAGACCCTCATGAAGTAGCTTGTTATAGATTCATATTTTTTAATCTCAATGTCATGAAGTTGACTCTTCAAATAGATGACTTGGCTGAGATTGTTGACCTCATACATCCCAATCAATTTGACATGCATCTCCTTTGACTTCTTCATCTTGGACACATAAGTGATGAGATGATCCCAGAGAGAATCAGTAATGATCTTCTTGGCCTTGATCTCACCCTTCTTATACTTGGACTTGACACTGTCATTGGCATTCTCGGGAGGTTCAACTACTTAGCCCTGCACATATTCCATCACATAATTCTCTTCAAGAGTAATATCCAATATATCCCTCCATGCTACAAAGTTGGAGGCATCATTAAGCTACTCTTCAATCTTGAAGTAGGATGCAGTCTTCTTGCCTAAAAGAATTGATCACTAATTAACAAAAAAGAGCATCTCAAAGGGCTGTTCCATGGTCTCTAAAGGCTAGTCTTGACCTCAACTCTGATACCATGTTAATTTTCATAGTGTTATATGCTGTAATAATCACTTAAAATAATTTCATTCACCCTAGTAATAGTTAAGCAATTATTAATAGAATAGTAAACACACAATTGAAGATAGCCAAGAACAATGAGACACAGAGATTTTGGTCAAAGACCGGGGAAAAAAACCACAAGGGTGAAAACCCAGAATCGATTCTTCTTCTTCTATTAGTCAATTAATGTTCAACATGAGATACATAGTCCAATAGTACATCCAATAACCAGTCAAAGTCAAACTTTGACTATCCAAGTCAACCAAACCAAAACCAATCAATTTAAAGAGACAGTTAAATTTGGTCAACGCATATGTGTATTGAAGACAATGAAACTTTAGTTACTGAACTATGTAAGTTTTGGTCAAATTTTATAGTCAAACCCTGTGGTTAATGCCCACAAAACTATGCTAAAGGTTCAGTCATAGATTCAATCAACATAAAGAATATTCACCCTAGCTTCCTTAGTTAGAATTTAGTCAAATCAATAGTAGAAGTCTCAATCAAAGGAGAGAGAAAATTTCAAGTCTAACCTACGGTCAAACCATAGTCAAATACTACGGTGAAACTCAAAAAAATGTGCCCAAAAAATTGATTAAAGTCTCCTATAATTTGGCCTCCCAAAACAGTCAAGAATTCAGTCAAAGCGGCGCAAGATAAAGAAGTTTAACGCTAGTCAACATAGGCAAAAAATAGATAATAAAAGTCAACTTTGGTTAAACAAAAAGATCCTCCTTCTCCTTTGCATGTGTGACATGTTCCTATGATTTTCAGATCAAATGATGATTTGTTGATGGATGCCAAATGAAGGTCAACAAGTGGTCTATTTATATGAGGTTTAGGAGGAATAATTGCTCTTGGGGGGCTGACTTGTACATTCATTAGGTTGACTTGTCAAACTCAAAAATATGATGTTTTCATGATTTCCTAATGGAAATTTTAACGGAAACTTCCCCTTTTAAACAACTTAGTACAACTAAATGAGGGATATCACCTACAACATTATTCACTGTAACTTTCTCTTCTCCTTTTTTACTATCTCATTTTCGTTTTAATAGTGGTTTCTCATAATACATATTGTTATATTATATTGAAATATGTTAAGCCTTTAAAAAACTTTATTATATATAATCCATGGGAAATGATACCACCAACTATCAAAATTACGGGTAAAAAACACTTGTTAAAATAAATTTGACTCTTTTACCAAGTTAAATTTTAACCTAACAAACTTCATATGTATACTTTTTTGAGAATTGAGAGGACAACCTTTTTAAATGATTATTTGTAAATTATCAATAATCTTTGCACATAAATTAATGCAACATTTTATTTAAAAATAATATTGTAATAAGTCATCATGGTGTAATAGAGATGAATGGAATACCCTGAGGTGTAGATTAGTTGGTTTGAGTGTGGTTTATTTCACGCCAAGTCTCAGGGTCAAACCTTATGGAAATGGGTTGATGATAAAAGCAACTTTTGGGGGAATATCGAGATTCCCACAATCCTCAAGATAACATCTCGCTAGTGGGTAAGAACACATCCATCAATAAACACACTATACTTGGCATAAACTCAACCCAGTTAAATAAAATATAAACAAATAAAATGAAAAAAATACATTGAAACTAAACAGGGCTTCACCTAAACTGAACTGAGCTGAAAAAATTAAACCAAAGCAAACAATCAAATTTTATAATTAGAGGATAGAAATTTTGGAATGAAGACTTAAGTAGTGGCGTGTGTAGTGAAGATTTTTTCACTTAAACTATGTGTTAGGATTTTTTTAGGGTAATAATATGTTTAATTAAAAATCGTTGAGTTTTTTTTTTTCCAAAATGGAGGTGTCCTATTCAATTAACAAAAGGGTACAGTTTGACAAAAACAAACAACTTACTGATCCAAATAGAGGAAAAAAGTATATGATCACTAGAAGAAATCTCACTGAAAAAAGTAGTGATCGAGTTGATTGCTACATAGTTGGAACAACAAAAAAGACTAAACCAACAAGAAGAGAAAGGCAACACTACTAGATGATTATTAGTCCATCAATACAAAGATTTGAAACATAATTTAGGAATGACTTTGTCTAGGAAGATTGAAGCCAAATACGTTGATCAGGAGAGTATTTAGGAATCGGAGAAGGATCCTTTCCTGGTCAATTGAAGACTCTTTTGCTCCTCAAGGAAGATTATTCCTTCCTCTGCCAAAAGGGATTTTTTTGATAGGTGATCAACTTGGTTGTTCCATCCTCTAAGAATGTGATGGAAAGTCATAGATTGAAAAAAACCTTTAGATAAAGTATATAATTCATCCAATAATTTAAAGATAGCACTCTTAGACGACCCTTTCTCGATAACCAGTCGACCACCCATTTTGAATCCACAAAAATATGGATCGAAAATATTCTTAGGGAAGCATCAATCAAAAAAGCCCAAACAACTAACCATTGAGCTTAAAAGTTCGGAATGTGCTTTAAGCTATTCTTAACATTTTATATGGTTTTATTGTTGCTGATTTATCACTTTCATATAAAAGACCAAGTGTTCTAAAACCAATTAATCGATTTCTTATAAATCATCTAATAATTATTAGATGTTAGTCTTATCGATTTCTTATAAATCATCTAATAATAGTCTTTTTTTTTCTCACTTCACTGTAATTTCCGAATTTCCCCACTTCTCAATCCAAGAGAGAACATGAAAGCACTGCCTTGAATTAAAATCAGTTTTTACTGATTTATGGACACATAATTTCATCAAGGTTTTTATAGACCTCTGTGTTAATATTTTTTTTATATTTTAATAGAATCACTTTGTCTTTATTGGTTATTAATATATTTTTAATTATATGTTTTCAATTTCATACCGTCGTGCCTTATGTGTAGTGTAGTAACGATATAAATAGCTTTGTTGGAATTATTTCCTTTTACACTTCAATCCACACATTTAATAGTTTTTTATCCTATAGGTTTGTTGTAATTCTTTGCTTTTACAATCCAATTGTGGATTTATCAATCTTTTAAATTTAGATTAAAAATATACGAAAATATATATATATATATATATTTAGCTTTTATTAGCTTTTATCATCATGGGATTACTAGTAATTGATTTGTTTTTAAGTTTTTAAGTTTTATGAGATGTATTTATAATATAGATTGTAAGGTAAATTAATGCTAAGTTTTAAACTAACATTAATTCAAAATGTTTTGAAATAAGTTTATAATTTAATCAATATTTTGTTGATAAATGTATATATTTCAACTTCTGATGTAAGTCAATGGTTGGAATTTCATTTTTTAGATTTATCAAGGGTTAGGATCGACTGTTGTCTGAATATTCTTTGTCTAAGAGCATGATGGATGATTGTGATGAGAGGGAGAGTAAAATGTCGTGGAAATGTGGCACTAAAGGATCAAAGCGTCGTCTCAAACTGAAGGGTGGGAAAGGTGGTGACCATGATGTATCAAGAGCGAACATCATGTTATGAAATGAAATATTTCAATACCAAAGAGAAAAACGATGTTTTAAAGATCAAATAGAAGAACGGTTTATGGTGTTGCTTAGCTCAATTTAATTTTGTATTGTTGAACTAGTTCAATATTGTTCAACCGTGATTGTTTGGATTTGTAATTGAAGCGAAGGGACAATTTTTTCTAGAACAATTTTTGTTTGGATCAAATATCATGGTGAGATGTATGTAGGAAGAGGAGGTGACTGCGTGCAAACATACAAAGAAGTGAGTGGTAAGATGTTTGTGGTCATTCGATATTTGTACACAACGTATGATTCTGGTTTTATTTAAAAAAAATTGCTTTCTCGTTGTCTCGGCTCATTATATTGATAGCATAAAACTGGTCTCGAAATTGGTAAAGGTGTGAATTCTATTGGTAATCATTCCAGTGTTATTGTTGCAACGATTGGATGTAAAAATGCGTCCGAGATCTTGTGGAATTTGCAGTGAATCTTCTCATCAAAATTTCGGGCCGTTTGTCAGCTACCGAGTAAGAGAACGCATTGTTTGTGTGTTTTGATATACAATTTGTTATGAATTGTTTATAATTTTTACATTTGTTTCAAATGTAATGTCTTGTAGAAAGAAATAAAAAGAATTTAGGTTTGTTAAATGAATATGAAGTTGGGTAAGGCCATTATTAAGGAGATTGCATGTTAAGTAGAAATTATGAGTCGTAGTGTGAAATGGAAGTTCTTTCTTTGTAATCGGATAAAAATTTCAGAGAAACAGTGTAAAGAGGGTGCGAAGAAGAGATTATGAATCAGAAATGGGAAAGGGGGAAAGAAGGAAAATTTTGTTAAAATGCTGCGGAAAAGCAACAATAGATGCACATAGAGGTGAGGTCGGATGAAGGGAGACCAAGGAAGGTTTAATTGAAATATAAGAGATTTCAAGAAGCGACTTATTCTACGAAGAAATAGAAGGAAAGTAGAAGAAATTGATTATTGAGACGCAAATAACACAAAAATAATATTTTAGCTGTAGTCGAAGCTGAAGTCAACCGGCTAGTCGGAAGGTGGGATGAAAATGCATATGACTTAGTTGCTGTCATGACCCCAACCTCGATGTAGAAGGTCCTATGTGTAAGGTGAATGTTGGGAGTGGGAAGGTCGAGCAAAAGGAAAGTAAGATAAAGAGATTCTTGGCACGGAAATTCATAAAAAATAATATTGTATTGGTGGTCGAAGGTGAAGTCAGTCGGGATGTTGTTGTATAGAAGTTAGTTGGAGGGGGATGCTGACCTCGACGTACAATGTAGTCGACGTACTCGCATAATATTATTATTTTTTTTTAATGTTATTTTCCAAGTGCTCTTAGTTGAAAAGATGTTTTAAAAGAAAAATGAGTTTTTTTTTGTTCACAAATGCAAATTCTTTTGAAATTGTCTTATTAAAATGTTTTTTTTTAATTGTGTTTTTTTAAACAAATGTTTATAAAGGATATTTTTTAGCACATTTAATATAATAATTTGCATGTTTAATAAGATGAAAGTAAGAGAAAGTTATTGTTGACATGAAAATCGATACAAACAATATTGTATTGGTGGTCAAAGATGAAGATAGTTGGGTAGTCCAAAGTCAGGATGGTGTTGCGTAGATTGGAGGGTACGCCAACCCAGACATACAATGTAGCCGATATACTCACAAAATTTTATTTTTTATTTTTTATATTTTTTTCGGTAATGTTATTTTGCAAGGATTGTTTTGAAATGATGTTTTAAAAGAAAAAATGATATTTTTTTTTTAAGAATGCAAATTTTTGAAATTTTCTTATAATAATGTTATTTTTAAATTATTATTTTTTGTCTTAATATATGTTTTCAAATGATTTTTCTGGTATTTTAAATATGATAATTTGCACATTTAATAGGATGAGTCTTTTTTAAGGATTTTATCCTTTGCAATGTAACATTTAATATTTGGTTTCGTTTCAAGAAAGTTGTTGATTTTCCGATGGATCCAAGTATTTGGAAGTTTTTTTTCCATTTGAGATTCTTGAACTTATATTTCATTGGATTCCTTTATCGGTGTTTATAAAATTTCGGTTGGTTTGTAAAGAATGGAGTATTATGTTGGAAAACCTAATTTTTCTTTCTTCTTGCAATCAATGTACCGACAGAGAATTTGGATTTATTTCTTTGCCAGCTGGTATCAAGGATAGTTGCTTTGTTGGATCTTACCTTAATGACAAAGGACAAATCTCTCGATTGGTTTTTCCTTTTTTGGACTCTGGATACATAATTCAATGTACACCTAGATCGATGATTTTGTTCACTGTGCCTGAAATCTCTTTGCATTCAAAGAATTATTTCATTGTAAACCCTTTTATAAAGACCTCTAGAAATCTTGGGAGTGTTACCGTTGGAGACTGGGAATTCTTCTATTTTTTGGAGAAATTTAGTCTGCAAAATATGATTGGGCTATGCTGAAACATGTGTGCAAAAACATGGAATCACATTTTTTTATTTGCACGAGTGTAGACATGGTTTGGAGAAGGACGAAACCTCCTTTTGGTGGTGTAATGCCCCCAAAGGAGGCTATCTTTCACAAAGGAATTTTTTTCTAGTTATATTTAGACAAATATTATGATGATTACCCTTTCTATAGCTACACTTTCTATTAGTTGGATGTCATGAGAAAACAGTGGGGTTTTTCATTTGTTCCTATTCCTGACATGCGATGTATGGCATTAGGATTGTATGAGAACTAGCCGGTTTGTCTTGTAAACAACAGTTCAACATTTGTTTGGCCGCTTTTGAGATATACAATTTTGAGTTTGCCTAAGTTTCAATTGGATGAAGCTCAGAATATTTTGAAGATGAGTGGGCCTTCACTATCTCAATGGATATAAATATTAAATGCCCGAGCTATGTACCTTTTCATGTAGTTGAAGGAAAATTACTTATATTGGGTTTTATGGACGTTCAACTAAAGGTATATGATACGATGAATAGATTATGCACATCGGCAATTGGCGATGGTGTCTCCACCTTAGAAAGATATGGGTTCCACGTGAAATCGGTTGAAGGTTTCAATGATGTTATTGAAAATGGAAATGTTTTCTCACTTTATCCAAATACAAATTCTATTGGCGATATACCACTACTTCCTATGGATAACTTGATTTAGCCTTTGAGGTTGAAGAATTATTTTGATGGACATTGTTGCAGATGTCATGTTTATTTAATTTTGGAGAGATATTTTGGAGATGGTTGTCATACATATTTGGATTGTTTAATGAAAACATATCCATGTAAAATTTTCATATTTTTATTGGAGATTGCTTGTATTGATATGTTATTTTCTAGTTCTAACAATGTAATGAAATGTGAATTTTTGTTATGTATATGTGGATTGTATAGAGTCTTTTGTTATATAAAATGTATTTTTATTATATATATTCAGTATTTTATTTGTGAAGTATTTAGATTATGGAGAATTCATAAGTCAAATTTCTAATTCCAACAAATGTTTATAGAATTTTGAGCAAATTTAACTAGAAAATATACCAAAAAAATCCAAAATATAAGCTAATAAATATCACTAATGAATTTACCAAATTTTTTGTTTCAATTACTATGTATCTGAACTTTGTTACCTGGTGGAAGAATATGAAACTAGCTGAACAATGTACATGTACAACTTATCACAAGACAAATCATCAAGCAAATAACTAACAATTCTAGAACCGTAAATTTCTACATTATTCTAACATTCTCCCCTCAATGGAGAAATGGTTTTTCTACAATGCCTAGCTGCTTTTCTACATACTTCAAATTTCATCTTTTCATGAGGCTTGGTAAATATGTCAACTACATTTTCACTTGTATTACAATAAAGTGAGTCAGTGAGCATAAAGAGTACAAGTTGTTCAAGGTGTAATAAGATATGCAAGATTGAAAATCGAAATTTTGGACAAGCAATGTAAATGGGGTGTGAAGAAAAAATTGTAAAATAGAAAGCATAAAGAAGGAAAGTTATTGAATTTTGTTTAAACCCTGGGGACAAGAAACAATAAATCTGAATGGAAGGTGTTAATTTTTCATTAAAGTGATGTGTAAGAAAGTGAGCACGAGCTTCGGAGCTGGAAGAAAAGTCCCTCTAAATGATTTGTTGGTGTTTATGGAAACACATATGATGCAAAAAAAGTATAATGAAGCACATGATAATAAAGACAAAGTGGTAACTTTGAGTTGAACGCCATTTTGAATGACATGCTTAAATTTAGTGAAAATTAACACATAATTCAATACAGAGAAGTAGCAGGTCACCTTATGGGTTGTAGTTAAGGCCGCAAGAGTGTGGATGAAACCTTAAATCAGAGATCTCAGAGGCCCATTTATTAATATAAAAGGTTATATATAGACTGCAAGAGTGAAAAGTAACACATAGTTATATAAAGAGAAGTAGCAGGTCACCTTATGAGTTGTAGTGAAGTCCGCAAGAGTGTGGATGAAACCTTAAAATAAAGCAGAGGTCTCAGAGACCAATTTATTGATGTAAAAGGTTACATGTACATCGTTTGTCGAATGTTGATGTCTCTGCTTCTAAGTTGTGTTAGTGTATAGAGAATGCAACGTCAATGTTGATGAAGTTATTTCTTCTTTTAAGTGTAAGGGTAGCTCAAGGCCTTTGTAGGAAGGCTTATCCAATCTTTCATTTTAAGAAGACTAGGTATCTACTGCTAGTGTGCTCGCCTTGGTGGTCAAATAACGGAAGGTTTTACAAAATGGCATGGAGCTGCTTTTAGGCTCAAGAAGGGTCCTGGCATAAATGACGTATCCCAAGATAAGTGTAACCCCTTCAAGAGTCCACTCTAGACTCATGTGGAATAATGGCCACTGGAGCATTGGATCCACCATGCATAGAAGTCGCCATTCGAGTTTGGGGAAAACAGGAGGGGCCAGAACACATTAAGGAATCTAGTACCCAAGCTCAGGAGGGGTAGCACCAGAGAACATCTCAAATATCTAAAGTTGTAATTGGTATGAAGAAGTGAGGTCGATATGGGGGTTTACAGAACCTCTCAGGCAGAGCCATGGTCGAGGAGAGAAGCTCAACATGATTGATGTATAGCTAAGACCTGTTTCTATGGCGGAATTGGAGATGGGAAGGAAGGGATCCGTTAGTCGATTCATGGCAAAGGTAGAGATTTAGTTTGATGTAGAAGAGAGAGGAGTGCTCTAAATTTATAGTGTAGATTGGGTACAACTTACGGTGCCCCAGAGAGTTAAACCCTATGCATGGCGATCTTTAACTGGTTTTTGAGTTGGCAGAGGGTAATGGTTGCTAAGAAATGGACCATACGTGTGGTGAGCACTCGCTATTGGCTAAAGTCGCACAACACGATTGTTGGTTAGAAATGGATGCCTTGAAAATTCAGGCTAGGAAGGTTAGGTCAAAGTTCGGAAGTCGAGATGGGTGCAAAAGAATAGCAACACGAGAGAAGACATCTGATGCCAACTATGTTGAAGGATGGAGAGAGAGAGACCCTGGGAGGTTAGGTTATAAACAAGTTCAGAGTTAGGAATCTGGCCTGTGGTGGGTAGGTTTATCGGACATGATTATAATACTGACTGTGGTAAGGTCGCATATCAGGGGTCAGATCAAGAGAAGAAAGAATGCACAGGGAAGTTAGAATAGTCTTGACTGCTCCATGGACCTGACGCAGGCGTGGACCTATGGTAGACAACCACGTGGGAGAGGTAAAGAGGTTGAAAAACTTAGTTTTTTCCCTAAGATGAAATATCTCCTAATGCGGAAGCCCTGTCAAGGCAAGATTTCGCATCACCAAGTGTGATGGCATAGGTCACTCTGAGTGTAAGGTAAATTGTAGAAAACAAGAAGTCGAAAATTGTATGTCCCATTCTAATAACTGTATGTTCCGAGCTACAATTTCACAATGCCTACTCCCCTTGGTATGGGTTGGTGGGGATGGAAATGTCACATTTGGGTTGTTCAATGAGAAGATAGTGATGTAAATTTTACATTTAATTTGTTGGATGTTATTTGCATTGATTTTCTATTTTCTAGATCAAACAATATAGTTTAATGTCATTTTTGTTTATGTATCCGTGGATTGTGTAGATATCTTGCTATTGCTTATATAAATAAATACACAAATGGTGGTTTTTTGTGTATTGCAGTATTTGAGATATTTTATATCTATATCTATACATATACAGATATATATATATATATATATATATATATATATATATATATATATATATATATATATATATATATATATATATATATATATATCTATATATGTATGTATGTATGTATGTATGTATGTATGTCTTTCTAATATAGAAGGATGATTGTTAGTATTTTAAATTATTTAGTATTGAAATTTACTTAATGTATAAAGTCACTGAGCTTAAACAGGTCAACTTGTTGAGGATGTGTGATGAGAAGCAAGATTGAAAAGAGAAATTAAAAAAGAATTGAAATTTTCTATAGAAATGTTAACTGAAGGAACAAACAAGCATAGTTCAAAAATAGCTTGGTCATCTGGTTTGCGTGAGAGAGTGAATGAATATCACCGGAAATGGTATTGACAAAAAAAGGATGCAGTAAATGCGTGTAAAAGAGTCATGTATCAGGAAAAGAAAAGAGCTTCAATAAATCATCAACATGATGGAGTCGACAATCGTAAGTATGAGAATATGAGTAGTATGATGAGAATAACATTTTCTTGAAGTGTTCCTTTGCGTGGATGTTGAAGATGTTGAAATTTTTTACGGAGCCAGAAATTTCTAACCATATTGTTGTTTAGGGACGTTGTGTTTACAAAGAAAGTGTTTGTGAAATCGACAATGATGGTTCCTCTACAAATAACACAAGAAATGGAGTATTGGAACATAGGCATAATGATGCCAATGAACAATTAGTAGCATCTGGTTTATTTGGTAATAGCAATATGCTTGGTGACATGGCAGGGAATTTCTGTCATTCTGGTGGCAATGTGGGGTCAGTAATTCCTTCCAGCAACTATATAGTGAATATCGTCACTCCTCCAGATTTTTTTTTGCACTTAGTATCTTGGAAGAGATCAGGTGCCTGATGTCATTTTTGTTTTGATAGGATTTTTACATGTGAATGGAATATATTAATTTTTCTATGTTTTCTTCTTTCATTGCTTTGTGAAAAACAATGTTGGAAGGAATATAGGTGCGAGAACACAAGTGGAAGGAACATACACTTTGTGTGTTCCTCAAGTTGGATTTCGGGCATATGATGTTTTTGCTAATAGTAGTATGCTTGCTAGGATGGTTGACAATTTGCAACACCTAGTTCCAAATTTAAGAACAAGTGTTTATAAGCAAGTGTGTAGACAATATTGTTATTGGTAGAGAATGTATGCAGAGTCCCTCTCGTCAGACAAGACATGTGGTGCAAGTGGATTTATTTTCCTCAGATTTGTGTATTTCAATATGTATTTGGCAATTGCTAGATGCATATTTTAATTCATGTTTTTTTTTTGCAGAGTAATATTCAAGTGAATAGTGGTCGAGAAGTAAATTCAGAACCAAGGAAACCTTTGTTGGTTGGTCAAGTTAAGCTCTGTCAGTGCGATGGGAAAGAAAATGTATGTGTTTTGTCTGTTAAACTTACTAAGTTAGCATTTTTTATATCTTTCATTATGGCATTATGATTTATCATTTATGTATGCAGAATGAAGCCAATTGCACCCAATAGAGAAGAATGGATTCCCATGAATTTATGGAAAGAAATGTTCAAGGAAATGCTCGAACCATGAAATTTGTTTCACATCATCCTCAATCTGGATTTTCATTTCACAGAGAAAATGGAAGTGGTTGGTATCATTTTAGGAGAGATATGATTGAGGTGCATAAAAAGTTCTGGTGCAGGATTGATAACTTGTCTATTGTTGAAATGTTTTGAGTTTGTATTGAATCTAATATTGGTATACAAGTTGTGAGACGACGTGAAGGGCCCATTTGTAAAATATGTAAGAGTGACAGAGGTGCTCACCATTTCTCTTTCTCTAATAACATGGATCCTGGTGAGCAACCTGAGTTCTTAGGAGTTTTAACACGGGTTGAAGAAATTATAATAGCATGAGTGAATCCAATATTGCAAGTGACACATGCTTGTGGTGGCCAGTATAAATATAGTGGCATATGATTAGTTTTCCACAAGATATATCTTTGATTGCAAAGAAGCTTCCATGACGTGTAAAATAACTTGATTTTTTGATTGTTAGAAGATGCGATACTGAGTCGAAATATTATCAATGTTATGTCAAGAGACAACGTGTGTTAGATGCATTTTTTAATAAAATTCCGATGGATAAATATTACAGGGATGTTGAAATTGATATGAATTTTGTTGTTGCTCTCCTAGAACGGTCCACTGATGTGTCTAGCAAGCTACAGTATGTAGATATTGATCTGGGTGAAACAAGGAGAGTAGATGAGGACATTGAAATGTTGGGGGCTGGTAGTTTGCACTGCCATTCATCATCATTTCTATCTTTCTTTCCTAATGAGTGTAGGGAAGTGGAATGGATAAGAAGATTCATTAAAAACATAGATTTTAGAAGTGATGAAGCAATGGAGTGGCCAGATATTGACACATCCCCTGTTAATGAATATAACAATGAATGGTTTCTAGACATGGCCTTCCCAACTTTGTTTCCCATTGGTGATGCTAATAAGTTGCATCCACGTATTTGAAATTTTGAAATGCATTGTGATCAAATATTTGGAATCCATCCCCGGTTTCAATATTTCCTGTTGAATATGATTATGCATCATTGCAGCGAGGGAACAACTTCTTTATTCTTGAAAAAGAATATCCATGAGACTACACCTGCAACTGTTTAAGAGTTGCATCAACAACTGAGGGATTTTCTTGACAATAAATTGGCTGAGAAATTAATGCGTTTTGGTTGTTTTATTAGGGGTACAAGGGAATATTGGAAAAAAATGTCAATATGAAATCACCGACATGATCACACAATTGGGATGCCCAACTTTGTTTTGTATGTTGAGTGCGACTGACACTAAGTGGCTTGACTAGCATTGTCTTATGCCTTCAACCACACACTACCATCCACAAAATGAACATGTGAAAAAATTGAGAATGTTATTCAGTACCCGCAGATAGTTTTATGTACATGCACCAAAGATTTAATATATTTTGTGAATTGGTTCTTGAGAAATATCTTGGAGCTAAAGAGTTCTGTTATAGATTCATGGTTGTTTCTTTTGTCATATTGTTTACAGGTTTGGAATAATGTGTTTTTTATTTAGGTTGGTTTTTATATGCTAACTAATTTTTTGTTTTGGAAGGTATGAGTGGTAGCACAGGGGTTCAACGCACATCCACGGTTTCCTGTGGCTTCCAAGAGCTCCTAATATGGAACCACTAGATTGGTCCAACCCTTAAAATGTTGATGAAGTGAAGTCCTACTTTGACAAATATGTAACAGCCTGGAATCCACAAGACATACACCGTCAAAATGTCATGGTTCCTCAAATTGTTAATGATTACCCATGCCTTTTGAAAACCTCACAGATTTTTTCATGCAACCCTAATGAAGATTATGAGCATTTAGTCAACAGAGTGCAAAGACACACAAAATCCAGTGTTGATTCCTATTTACGGAAAAAGGGGTCTATCATTTCATATCATTACGATGCTCCATGGGAGGTGTGTGTTGAGTATGAAAAGTATATAGATGAAAATGGAGAAAGGAATATGAAGTAGCACATAATGATGATCATTTAAATGTTCACAATGTTGATCTTCTGACAATGTGCCGACCAAATGTCGATAGTAAAATAGTTCTTTCTCAACATGCAATATTGAAATATATTGAAAAATATGCTTCAAAGGAAGAAAGAAGATATAAAATTTATGATGAAATGTTGACAAGGGTTGCAAGTGTAAGTGGATCTGATGCTCCCGTGTTATCGACATATAGAAGGCTTCTTATAGAAACACTTGTTGAGCGTGACATTTGTGTGCAAGAAACATGCCATATGTTACTAAAGTTGCCTCTTGTTGTGTGCAGTCGCAATTTTTTTCCCTTGAATGTTGGCAAGAAAGTGTTCCAAATACTTTCGATGCAATTTGATGAAATTTCATGTGAGAACAATTTTTTCCAGCTTTATCAAAGCCACCCCCATTTTTTGGAAAATTTGTGTTTGATATAAACAACAAGATTATGGGGTTATGATGGAAAGCGTAGGTAGAAGCCATGGAGACCATGTAATGTGCATGTTATTTTTCGTGTGTGGTTGCAGTTCTATGTTATTCTGAATGAGGAGTTAGAAGAGTTTGAAACATTTTTCTAGAGTGATTATATTTTGTACAAGCCCTTTCGTGACATTTCTTCAGATATAGGAATTTCAAGTGAAACATTAATTGATAATTGGAGGAGTCTAAGATATCGTGCATGGAATGTTGATTGAGGCCCTTTTCTAAATGAGATTAATGAAGAGGACGTCAAGCCCCTTATTCATGAAGACAATATTGCTCGAGATTCTAAAGAGTGGCAGGTTGTTTTGTGGAGTATTCCTCCAAATAGTGTAACCATTTCCGATCTTGACAATATTAGTAGAGTGGATTATGATATTCATTACAATTGGCAGGAAGGCATAGTGTCATATGAAATTGTGGAACAGACTATTCTTTTTATAAAAGATCCCCAGTTTGTGATGTTGTTAATGGCGACTCAATTGGGGAGACAATGGTGCCACCTTTCTCTTTATTTGAGAAAAACAAGTTGCTTTTGAAATTGTTTTACGTAACTTTGTTGATGTTGAAAGAAATGATGTTTTGAAAATGATTATTCATGGAACAAATGGAATTGGGAAGTCTTCACTTATTCATTGTATTTCTCATTCTCTTTCTACTTCTGCAACGGGTGGCAGAAGTCCACTATTGTTGCTCACTCCTACTGGCATTACTACTTTCAATATACATGGAAAAACAATACACTTAGGTTTAAAATTTCCTATAAAATATATGAAACCGCTGAATGGGAAAGCCCTAACATGATTTCAAGAAGAAATGAGGCACATTCATTATGTTATGATTGATGATATGAGATTTATAGGTTTGAGGTTATTTATATAGACACTTTCACGTTTACAAGAGGCCTTTCTTAAAAAGAAGGACTCTCATTTTGGTAGCAGGTCAATGATTCTTGTGGGTGACCTTAGGCATCTATCTGCTGTCAAGGATAAACCTTTATATGCAGGCATAACAACAGGGAAAGTGTTGTGGGAAACATTCAATATTGTTGTCACTTTGGATAAAATCTTCAGGAAACAAGGAGATGATCCTAGAAAAGCATATTTTCACAATCTTTTAACCAATATTAGAAATGAAGAGCCTACTTTGCATGATTGGGATTTGATCATGTCACATGTTGAAAATTTTCTACATTTAAAGGAAAAGAGTTTATTTGATTCTTTGGTTCACTTGTTTTCAACAAATAATTTGGTCAACCTGCACAATAAGAAGATGTTGAAACATAGAATTGTCCAATTATGAGATGTGTTGCAGAGAAAACAAGAAGAACAAAGATAGTTCACAACGATGATGATGTGTTGGAGCATGAAGTGTTGTTATGTCGTAGAGAGCATGTCACGTTGACATGTAATTTGTGAGTTGAAGTTGAGCTGGTAAATGGTGCACTTAGATATGTTGAGGATATATTCTATATGTCTGGTTCGAAGAGGCCTGAAATTCCAATGTTCGCTACAATTATTTTTTAGAAGTACACAAGTGTTACATTTGATATAAATTGTCCAAACATTATGCCTATAACACCTGTTGTTAGAGGAAATCTTAAATAGATGCCTTTAAAAATGGTGTGGGTGTTCAATATACACATATCGCAAGGGATGACTTTGCAACGAGCTAATATTGATATAGGATATAGAGAGAGGAAACATTTGACATTTACAGCTATATCAAGAGTGAAATCATTGGATGGTTGTTACAGGTCTATTTGGGCACATCACTCCTGACATTCAGATGATTACAATTAGGGCTCATCAAAACCTAATTCAGTTGTTACATGCCCTGGACAAGTCATCAAATTGAATGCTTCCATCCATGAAAGTTTCCTAGCTTGAAACTCTACTGAAATGCCTTCTTGGGACACCAACAGAGCCTTGGTTAGGGGTAATTGTGCTGCAGAGTAGGTAGGCCCATTCAGGCCTACACTACAATGCACTTAGGCCCACTTTGACCCACACAGGGAGAGAATGAGCGAAATTGGCATAGGATTCTGGGAATATTCCTTGGTTTTAGAGTATTCTAGAAGGATGCCCAACTCTTATCTCATCCTATGAGGTCGACTTTGGATAGGCTATGGATCAATTAACCCTCTATCCTCTCATCCCTTTCTCCATGGAAACTAACTCCAATTTTGGAAAGCCTTTCAATGCCCAATTTATGACATAACCGCCTGCATTTCCCTATAAATTGACCACTCATCATAGTGATCAAGGGGGGTGGAATTTGAAGATTGTCGAGAAATATTGTTGGTTTGAGATTTGAGTTTATGTCAAGTAATGTTATGTTGTTGGATTGATGTGCTTTTTGTGTGACGAGGGTTTGGACTGAAGCTGGATGAGTGACATGGGATCGAACTGCTTTGGGTGTAACTCTTCCTTCTACATCAATAAAGTTGTTTGTTTCTTTTCCCATATTCTTTTTCATATCTATGATTCATATCTGTTTAAATGTTTTCGATTCCATTGGTTTATAGTAGATAGATCATGTACTTTGATCGTTGTCATCTTCTATATCTGTTGACAGGTACCACATGAGCGGATTCAATTCAAATGGAAGCGATGGGAGAAATTCAACGGAGATCAAGGAAGCGAAAGATCACAAGTAAGTTCCTTCATCTCATCTATCTATTATAGGAAAAGGTTAAACCACTTTCTTTCTGTTGTTCTAAGTGTAACTACCCACTTAGGGAAAATGTATTTATTCGTAGGTACAAATTCCATATAAAAATTGGCAACTCCGCTGGGGAATAACTGTCATTCCTGGTAGTTTACCCTTATCATATTACATCCTAGTAGACTTGACTTGACTTCATTGATCTCTTTTCAGTCATTTTGAAGTCTTTTTTGGTCAAAAAGTGTGCTTGAATGTCTCCTGATTGGACTCTCTGGCACCAACTTAGTGTTGGTCTTGACATAGTGCACTGTAGAGCAGCCTTAGCTTAGAGATAGTGCACTGGAGTGTACTTTCTCCCACTCAGGGCTGTGTTGATCCCTATCAAGCCAAAAACCCACCTTTGGCTTGGTTTTTCCAAATTTGATTCTGATGTTGTTTGTTGAAAGATCAATGTTTTCTATGGTTCTAAAATCAATTTGCATTTCTTCTCCTAGCCCTACTCTGGCCTTGATTCTTTAGTGTTTCTTAAGAGATTTCTTTATCATTATCAATTCATTGTCAAAGTTAGCTTACATCAATTAGTATTTTCTGGAAAGAAGTGTCGTAAAGTCTTCATTTCTTTGAAAAAGAAACTATCGTAAAGTCTTCGTTTCTTGCGAAAAGCATTGATTGATTGTATGTGCATTTAGTTTCCTTATGTTCATCTAAACGTTAAAGGAATGAAAAGAAAAACATGCATTATGCATTTAGAATTTTGAGTGTGCTTGTAGGAATAATATAGGGAAAGTCGCATTAGATGTGCTATATGCTCTTTGTTGAAAGATTTTGATTGCTTTATCCCTTTTAGTTACGGTTTTCATTGTTCAAATAAAATGAAAATAATCTTTCTCATCATAGTTGCATTCTAGGAGTTTCTGAAACATCACACGGCGAACCTGAAAGGCAAACTTTTAAACAAGATCAACTAAAATTTATCTCAATTAACTTAATGGAGCATTGTAACTTAACAAATAACATTTAGAGGTCTAGGCTAGGGACGTGTTCTGGCTTCGTTAAACATAGCAGCTGTTGCTAATGGTCTTTGATACATTCCAAGTGTGATACCTCATTCCACATACATAAGTATATCGTAGCTTGTCCACGTACTTTCGGGTATATAGGGCGGTATTCTAGTATGAAAAGTATAAAGGAATGCTCTCACTACGCGGTTTCACATTAGATAGCGCTAACAAATATTGGGCCTCCACATACTTTCAGGTATATTTGGGAGGACTATATTAGGTTGCTATACACCGAATATAGCATGCGGGGAGATTACTTGCATGTATGTTAATTCCTTGGTTTACTGAGGCAGTATATATTAGTTCACAGTTACTTGGTAATACTTTTGCCTAGATTATCCCTCTTTTGGTTTGTTATGTTATTTTGATTAAAATAAAATTAATTCACTGCGGATAACATCCTCCACATCACTCCTTAGTTGATCTTAGGTTGAGACATATGGAAACAACTCCAAAGTCCACCGATTAAGGGATTCCTATTGATGGGAATCCTAGTCCTTTTCCTCCTTTTGAAAATATTGGTGCTCCATATATGGCTATAATGTCCCTTCCGGGACTTACCATTGGCTTGCTAGTATGGTTGTTCTCAACCTCCTTGGCCCTGCAATTGAATATTCCTACAACTGGACAAAATCAACCTCCAGTTGATTCTAAAGTTGACCGTTTACCTTATTTGTTGATTGTTTCTTCCTCCAATTCTTCCTCTTCACCTGGTGAAAGTATTGACACTAGTAACCAGGTGGATTAGAAGAAGAAGAAAGGGAAGAAGAAGAATAAGAAGAAAATTCAACAAGGGGGCAATCAAGCAACCATTTGTTTGAATGAAACTTCTGATAAGAAACCGTCTGATAAGCCTCACAAACTTCGATATCCTTGTAAACTTTGTATGGCAAACCATCTTCTTCGAAATTGTTCTGGTATTCCTTAGATCTTAGAAGAATGGTCTTCTCGTTCACATCATCCTATGTCACCAACTTCTGGAGATCATGCTAGTGACACACCATCAACTAGCGATAGTAAAGTTCATGGAAAGAAAGGTAAAGTTAAGTTTCCCAATAGGTTATGCGAAGGGAATCCCCATTCACCTTTGTCCCTATCTGGATGAAGCCTAAAAAGTGTTGGATAATCATCCTGCTTCTTCGCGGTGACTTGCATCTGGTTACAGGAGAATCTCCCTTAATCCTTCACTAGTTAATGAAGTGACTGACCCAAATCAACCCACTCTCTCTTAATGTGAATCACATGAGTCTATACCTGACCAATCACAGGTCAAGGAAACAGTTGACTCGATTTCACCTTCAGTTAATTGTACCTTTCCTGTAGAGAGTGAGTATGATACCACTCAAGTTCTTTTTGTTTCTTCAGATTCTAATGAGCTTGGAGGAAACCCTCATGTTCCATCAAGACAGGAGGAAAATCGTCCCATTCTCGTAACTCAATGGGGTAATTCTCCCGTTCTTACAGTACCCCCTCCAAGTAGTCTGGTCACTTCCTTTGATTGGAATCCACTGGTAGGATGTCGTCTTCCTTCTTATGTGCCTTTCCAAACCATAATACAGGTTTATAATATGATTGTATCTGGCATTATTATAGATGAAGGTGCATCTGTGAGTATCCTTTCCTCCACTACTTGGCAAACACTTGGTTCGCTGCCACTTGTGCCTGTTACTCAGAATTTGTTGGCTTTTAACAGAGGAACCAGTCAACCATTAGGGATCCTTCCTTAGTTCCTATTACTTTGGGAGGAAAAATTATTTATCTCAACGTGATGGTAGTCCTAGGCCCTTTAGATTACAATTTACTTCTTGGGTGCGACTATGTTTATGACATGAGAGCTATTATTTCAACACTCTTTCAAGTGATGTGTTTCTCGCATGAAGGCCGAATTGTCACCGTTGACCAGCTTCCATTTCCCAGTCTAAATATGGCTTCCAACCAACCATCTTCCCTAAATGGTCCTTTTGTCCCAATGGTATCTTCCCCGCCACGGGTCAATTATGTGGCAACCTGTTCCATGCCTACATCAACTGATGATCAATTCCGCGATGTTGTGCATTATGTACTGGGGGAATTGGAACCAGATATCTCTAATGGATTCCTTGCTATGTATCCCTTCCAAAGCATTTTCCATCTGATTAGAACCTCTTGGAAGTCATGACCTCATATGGGTCATGATCAAGGAATCATTAGCATAGTTCCTTGTCTTGTGTCAAGTTCGTTAAAAAATGAAACAAGGAATATGAGGATAGTTCCTGGTCTTGTGTCAACCTCGTTAAAAAATGAAACAAAGGGTATGAGCATAGTTCCTTGTCTTGTGTCAAGCTCGTTAAAAAAGGAAACAAGGAATATGAGGATAGTTTTTACTGTGTCAACCTCATTAAAAAATGAAACAGGTCTCATGAGGATAGTTCTTGGTCTTGTTTCAACCTTGTTAAAAAATGAAACAAAGGGTATGAGGAGATTTCCTTGTCTTGTGTCAACCTCGTTAAAAAATGAAACAAGGAATATGAGGATAGTTCTTTTACTGTGTCAACCTCATTAAAAAATGAAACAGGTCCCAGAGCATAGTTCCTTGTCTTGTGTCAAGCTCATTAAAAAATTAAACAAGGAATCCGAGCAGAGTTCCTTCTCTTGTGTCAATCTCATTAAAAAATGAAACAAGGTCCTCTGGAGAAAAGTTCCAATTCGAGTCTTTGATTATATCTCGTAAAATCCCAATCAAGTCTTTCACTTGACCTCGTAAATCAACCTTCATTCCATCCACTTGATAGCCATGAGTAGTCTACTTAGGTGAATGCAATGAAGCTTGGGGAGCATGCACCTAGAATCGAGTCATCATGCAGGCGGCATGTAAACCAATCTCAAGCATAGTTTTTTCGTTTCAAGCTTGTGTAAAAATGAAATTCAATCCAAGCATAGTTTTTTGTTTCCATCTTGTGTAAAAATGAAACTGAATCCAAACATAGTTCCCTATGGTTCAAGCTTGTGCAAAAATGAACTCGTCTCCATTTTAACCCTCGTGATTACCTTCCATCAAATGAGCCTTGGTTTTTCTCCTTCCGTCGTCACTATCTACTTGGTCGATCATACGCTTTACTTAGTTGTTTTACCCTTTTGAGGAACAGTTGCAATGAGTTGTTTTATTAGCCAACCTCTTGACCATTACATGTTTTGAGAAGTTCCAACATCACCGAAACTAGTTGCTATCTTAGACACCACTCATTCCTCTAAGTGGAGTCCTCTTTAAGCTCTTTTCAGACTCTTGAAACATGAAAATATTGTCGAGTGCTTGTCCTTTTCAGCTCGTAAATAGATTGGAAATGACATCTACTCAGTATAAGTTTAACCCTTTTTTGGACTGAGATAGATTACTTACGAAAAAGGAATACGTTGATCGAACATGGTCAATAGGTTCTCTCTTGTATTATTTTACGCTTTTTTGGACTTGAGAGACAAATTTACGAAAAAGAACTTGTGGAGTTTTCTTTTTGTCCCTTTTCAAACTCTCTAAACATGAAAAGGATCAAGTTCTCATTGTCGTTAAACTCGTTAAAACATCAAATAGCGAAAAACTTGTCCATCATGACAAGACCGAGTTTCACCTTCACTAGGCTCGTTAAAACATCACATAGCGATGGATTCACCCGAAGGGTGGAATTATACTACAAGCATATGTTATCCTCCTCAAGTTTGTTAAAAAACTAAAGAGGTACTGGTTAGCAATGACTAGGGAAAATGGGAAAAGGGATAAATCACTTTATGGTAGCAAGTCTCTCTTGAACATGGCACTTTCACTTCATCTCCGTGACTATTTGGGTTGGGTTATCTGCTTGATGGTTATCATACCTATGGTCTATTACACCATCCATCACTTTGGTTTTGGGTCAATGCTGCCAATTCATTTAGTGTCATCGACATGTTCAAGAGAAGTCACTTAGTAAACTTCATCCTTTGCAATACTCATAAACCTTCATTTTCATGACTGCCATTCCTGAACATTGTGTCGTCAGTCACATTCTATCTTCAAAATTATTACACTCGTTTCATGTCATTGATGGGGGATACATCAAGGCCCTCTAGCGACGAGTCACTTCTTGTCGACATCAGCACATTATCCAAGAATTTGACTTAGAAACACCCTTCCAGTACCTTGAGGCTTGCATACATCAATGACAAGTTTCTCGCTTCCAACGTCAAGTTGACATCACTGGCCTTCAACCAAAAGAATTTTTATGGTGTTTGACATCAAAACATCTATTCACACCATGCAGAATGTCTTGTAGTACCTTGAGAATCATTATCATTATCGATGATCTCTCTCGCGTCTGTTAACAACTTACATCATTGGCCAGTAATCAGACATTGTCTTCCCATGTTTGACTTCATATCACAATTTCACATGGTTAGACTCATATTTGAGCGAACGATTGGACGAGATAGAAGACCCCATATCTAGTTTCATCCATCCAGGTTGCGATTTCAGGAAAGTACTAAATCATCTGTACGATGGCTTTACACAGATGGTCATCCTATCATGGGTATATATTTGTAGACGACTATCTGATTTATGTACATGTAATGAAAAGTTTATATGTTGAGTATGGGTATGCCTTCCCTCACAATTCATGAAAAATTCAAAGATATCATGATATTATGTATTGTAATTGATGCAGGTCACTGTTCGCTTTAGATCCTCCTCATCACATCATAAAGCATATCACTCGACGTTATCATTTTCAACTTCATGCTTTAGGCAGAAAATGTTACAGGTCTATTTTGGCACATCACTCCCGTCATTCAGATCAGTACAATTAGGTCTCATAAAACCCTAATTCAGTTATTACATGCCCTAGACAAGTCATCAAATTGAATGCTTCCATCCATGAAAGTTTCCTAGATTGAAACCCTGTTGAAATGCCTCCTTGGGACACTAGCACAACCTTGGTAAGGGGTAACTGTGCTGTAGAATAGGTATGCCCATTCAAGTCTGCACTATAGTGCACTTAGGCCCACTTTGACCTGCGCTGGGCGAGAATGAGTGAAATTGGCATAGGATTATGGGAATATTCTTTGGGTCTAGAGTATTCTAGAAGGATGTCCAACTCTTATCTCATCCTATGAGGTAGAATTTGGATAGGCTATGGATCAATTAACCCTCTATCCTCTCATCCCTTTCTCCATGGAAACTAACTCCAATTTTGGAAAGCCATTCAATGCCCAATTTATGACATAACCACCTGCATTTCCCTATAAATTGACCACTCATCATAGTGATCAAGGGGGTTGGAATTTGAAGATTGTAGAGAAATACCATTGGTTTGAGATTTGAGTTTATGTCAAGTAATGTTATGCTACTAGATTGATGTGATTTTCATGTGACGAGGGTTTCGACTGAAGCTAGATGAGTGACTTGGGATCGAATTTCTTTGGGTGTAACTCTTCGTTCTACATCAATAAAGTTGTTTGTTCCTTTTCCCATATTCTTGTTCATATCTATGATTCATATATGTTTCAATGTTGTTGATTCCATAGGTTTATAGTAGATAGATCATGTACTTTGATCATTGTCGTCTTCAGTTTTTGTTGACAGGTACTACTTGAGCGGATTCAGTTCGAGTGGAAGAGATGGGGGCAATTCAAAGGAGATCAAGGAAGTGAAAGATCACAAGTAAGTTCCTTCATCTCATCTATCTATTATAGGAAAAGGTTAAACCACTTTCTTTCTATTGTTCTAAGTGTAACTACCCACTTAGGGAAAATGTATTTATCTGTAGGTACAAATTCCATATAACAATGGTTTACAGATTTCACCCCCTTTTTATTTTCAAATTTTTGCTACAATGCAAAACAATGCATATGTCACACTTAGGAAGAAAGAGGAGGAATGATTAAAGACAATATCATTGTAACATATTTATTTTCTTTAATTAAAATATTTATCGAAAATATATTGCATGCATTTCCAGAAAATATATTGCTTGGAAAGAAATTTTGTTCAGAAGGAGAACAATTAAGTGCATTGTCGTTTGAATATCAGAGTTCACAGTCAAAAACATATGCAATCACACAACACATAACAATATGCTTTGACAGAGAAAATAAAGTGCAAGATATGCTAACAAGTGTTGAACAAAATATTGTTATATACAACCATAGTTAGACATGAATAAAGTTAACAAATGAGTAGGAAATACTTGCACTAACAAAATAAATTGAAGATAGGAAATTTGTATGATAGCTAAATACACATTCAACTCAGGTTTTTTTTTTTACAAAAATATTTCACTTCAACAATTGATTGGGAAATATAAATGTTGTTCCAAAAATATATTTGCATGTGATGACAGAAAAAATTTACTTGAAAATAACTTATGATGAAAACATAAACAATTAAGTGCACTATAGTTTGAATAACAGAGTTGACTGTAAAATATATATGGAATCAAAAAACATATAACAATTTTCTTTGATATAAAGAACTAAAGAGCAAGATATGCTGAGAAGTGTTGAAGAGAATATCCTTTTATTCAACCACAGATATACATTAATAAAGTTAATAATTGAGTAAAACATACATCTGTTAAGAGATAAAAGTCATGACAACAAATCAATGTGGTGGTTCAATCCACATTGAACTCAAGATTTTGTTTTACAGAAAATTTTCACTTGAAACTTTCATGTTGAAATACAAATCTTGTTCGGAAAATATATTTGCGTGTACTTCCAAAAATAAATTATTTGAGAAGAATTTATGTTCAATAAATTCTGCATGGTAGTTTGAATATGATGCTTCACTATGAAATTGATATGCAATCAGAGAACATATAACAATTTCCTTTGGTAGGGGAAAAAAAGAAGTCTAGCATATGCTGAGAAGTGTTTAAGAGAACATCCTAATATTCAACCATAGATAAACATGAATAAAATTGTTAATATTTGGGTAGTGGATACATGCATTAAGAAATTAAAGTAATGAGATGAAATCAATGCCACAGTTCAAAACACATTCAACTCCAAGTTTTGTGTTGCAAAAAACTCTCCTAAAATATTGATTTGGAAATACAAGCCTTGTTGCAAAAATATGTTTGCATGCAATGGCAAAAATAAAAAACTTGATAGGAAAATTTCTTGAAAACTTGATTAATTTAGTGCACTATAGTTACAATACCATAGTTCACTTCCAAAGAGACATGCAACCACCTAACATAAATCAATTTTCTTTGACATAGGAAAAAAAAGAGTGACATATCCTAATGAGTTTTGAAGAGAATGTGGTAATATTCAACCATAGAAAAACATGAAGAAAGTTAAGACTTGAGCACCAGATATAACGATTAAAAAATGAGAGAGATGATAGGGAATCAATGCCATAGCTCAATATGCACTGAACTAGGAGTTATGGTTTTCAAAAAGATTTTGCTTGAAAAATTGCTTGGGAAGTACAAGTGATGTTCAAAAATATATTTGCATGTAAATATAGAAATAAAGAGCTTGAAAAGAAACTATGTTGAAAAAGATATAGTTTAGTGTGCTATAGTTTCAATACTAGGCTTGAATTTCAAATAGATATGAAATGACAGGAAAAATAGAAAATTTCTGAGCAACAAATTAAGGTGTAGCATATCCCAATAATTGTCGAGAACAATATGCTAATATTGAGCTAGAGATAAACATGAGTAAACTTAAGAACTGAAGAGAAGGTACATCCATCAATAAATTAAAGTGATAAGAGGAAATGAATGTGGCAACACAACATGCATTTAATTCCAAGTTTTCATATTGAAAAAGATTTGAGTTCAAAAAATACTTTGGAAAATAAAAGTTTTGCAATTTATCAACATGCATAACCTTACTCCAATGTAAGTTTTCATATAAATACTAATGAATAAAAGGATATTTTCTCCATTTGTCTCAAATGATGAAATTTGTAAAGTTTCTTTGCAAAAAGCAGAATTTGTGCTCTAAAATTTCAATCCTTCTGAAAGGATTTTGTGCAGGGAAATCTCATAGGCCATTCAACCTTGTTCATCATCAAAGTCTTCTTTGTCCATATTTAGCAAATGTGGCGTGTTTGCCTTGATGTAGTTAGGCCAATCTAAGTACAAGTGAGAAATTGTTGAGAAGTGGATAGGATGAAAATGAGTGATATTCACTTCGCACATAGATATGAAATTTTGTACAACTATTTTATTTATTTTTATATTTGATTCTAAATTAAGAAAACATTTTGATTTTCTTGAAGGGAAACTACAGAAATCTCTGAAAGTTTTCTTGATTCTAGGTTTTAAGGATTTTTATGACTTTCTGGTCATCTGTGGCATTGTCTTTGAACTAATGTTTGTTGGAAACCTAATCCTCTATGGGTTGGTGTGGAATGTGAACAGCCACCGAAGTCCAAGAGACCATTTGGAATATGAATTCAAGGGTCACATAAATGTACTATAAATGTATATCATGTCAATAATATAGGCAATCTCATGATTATCCTTCATATTCTGCGTTCGCCATGTATGTGTTTAACATCGTACCAGAGCTGTAGGTGTATTCTGCCCTGCTCAAGTCTGAAATACTAGTTTTATGGCCTCATATGCCAATCAGATCTACATTTCTTCCCATCTGAGCACTGCCCTCAAAATGTTCTGACCTTTTGCTATTTTACGTGCCCAATTTATTCATTGTAGTTTATCTAACTTTGGCAGGCCTGGAATCTCCTTTGCATTGTCTGTGGGAAATCACCAAAACCGTTTTTGGTATGCATTGTACCCAATTGGAAAATTTGTGTAACGCTTGACTCCTTAACGTTCTAGCCAGACCTGCATACACACATCTCTGTGTCTAGGAGTACGATGCGGCGGCTACAGGCTAAAGTAGGAATGCATGAACTTATAGTTTAGTAGATTAAAAATGGGAGCGATACATAGAATTGAGGTATTCTTCTATAGTCGGACAACAATCTTCGAAAAATGAAGGAGGCAATGCAACTACTTTGGTGTTGAATTGAAGTTCCCAGTATAGCACATAGTGACCAGCATAACATTCTGTCTACCTACAAAATGGAATTGAGGTGCAGCGTTGTGGAAGTCAGTCATAGGTAACACATTGGTATCATAGGTGTCTCAAAAGAAAAATGTCCTCCAGTCATAGAAGGTGTCACAATAGAATTCCGGTATGAATTCCTTTATATGTGTTGATTGAATCTCTAGCAATCTTCGGCTACAATGCAGTCCTCTAGTTTATTGTCATGGCTCCAATGAGTTCACAGAATCTGCCTCTGCATACTACTCTATCCTTTGCAGAGCTCGACCTTTCCCAGAGAGCGATTTGACATGGCTTGTAATCCTCTAATGCCAAGTCAAAATTCCTCTTCTGCAGCCTCGTCTCGGCCCGGTTGGAATATGCTTTCACATTGATTATTTACTATTGATTTGGTGGTTGTTATTTCACGATTGGTTACTCGTTGGTTTTTGTTGTCAGAGAAGCTTACCAAAGTGAATGTTTATTCGTATATATATATATATATATATATATGTATATATATGTATATGTTATCTCCACTATTTTTTTTTTATGCTTCCCGATCTCAATCTGTAGGTTCCACTTTGTGGATAATTGCATAGGATCGACATAAGTGATTTGTGACACAAATTCTAGTAGCATATTGCTCAAGGATTCCTCTTATTGATTCTGGTGTCTTGAACCCTACGTTATCTCCGTTACCACCTGATCTCTGGTCTCTTAGACTTTCCATCACTATGGACCACAAATGTACCATTTAACAATATTGAAACCATTTCTAGTGTGAAAATGGACTTTGTCTTCACAAAGAGTGTTGTAAATGCCAAGGCCTCTGGTGCAATTGTTAGGTTGTTACCAATTGAACCTTGCCTCCACAAAGCTCCCTCCTCCTTTCTCTGCCAGAGTTATAATATACTTCGAATATAAATTATCTCCACATCGCCTCATAAATACTTTTGCTATAACTTCTCCTATGTTTCACTTATTGTGCTCTAAGAACAAAAAATTCATTTCTCCTTTTTATAGCCAGTGAGTGGGTCAGTCTGTCTTTTCGGCATAGATTTTCCTAAAATCTGGTAATAATGTTTTTTTAGGAGGATTTTCACGCCCTCATGTTCCTTACAGGTGAATGGATTCATAATTTTTGTCATCAAGGTTGCATTCTGCTCTTTTCTAGTCAATTTTTGTGGGGTTTCTCATAATATTTGGCAGCTAGAATGAAGTTCACTGCGAAAACTTTGAAGGGAAAACATTTTGAAATGAAAGCACTCCTTTCTCTCTCAATAGTTGGCTCAAACAGTGGAGCTACCAACAAGCATAAGAGTTGTGGTTTTACACAGATGCAGGGATTTTTCAAGCTGGAAAATGAGAGGAAGCGAAGCCCAGCTAATCTGCAAATTTAAGGTTGAAAGAGATTTTAGTGCCCTTTCAAGTCAATATGGGATATTCAATTACTCTATTCCAATCAAAACACTTATTTTTTAATTCAGAATCAAGTATTTAGTTGTAGGTGTACATTTATTTGACCTCCCTATTAAATAATCCAATTGCAGTGTATTGAGTTGGCATTGCTTCCTCCTCATTAGTTAATAGTTGTGATCAGTTTCTTTAAAGTGTAAGTTTGATAATGAATTAAATGACTAGCCTTGATAATGTATTAGAGTTGTTAAATACTCTAATACATTTCAGTGTTGATGGGATGGTAAAAATCAATAAGGAGACTCTTTCTGACATTAAAATTTGTCTACAAAATGCACAAGAAAGTATGGACTTTTTGCAGTTGGAGTCCCAACTTCAGTGAGAT
The DNA here is from genome assembly GCA_031772625.1 of Pinus tabuliformis. NCBI lineage: Eukaryota > Viridiplantae > Streptophyta > Pinopsida > Pinales > Pinaceae > Pinus > Pinus tabuliformis. Next base: position 828,920,314 of record CM062816.1, read on the forward strand.
GAGCTACAACAACATAGTCATCATTCTGAACCTATTTCTAAGAACATTGAAACAAACTCCCATAAACAACAAGTCAATAATGTTACAGTTGATTTAGATCCAGTGCCCAATGAAGTAGCAAAATTGCATGCAGAAGCATAAATTCAGCCTGCACTTCCCAAGCCAATCATCAGACCTTAGAAAGAGCTTGTCCATAAAACCACGTAATAGGTCTTGGATATTATAAAGAGGTTTTCTTTAACATTCCAGATTACTCAAAGCCCATCCAGTTTCAAAATGTTGGATTTATTCATGATAGTTCACCTTCAAATGTTTCAGATTCTAGTCCTCTTCCACAGCAGCCACAAGAAATTGTTAAATGCCAACATTGTGAAAGGGTTGTCCATGTGAAAGATCATTGTTTTGATCTTCATCCATGTAAGAATTTTCATAAAACCAGTAATTCTTCAAACAGATGCTTCAAAAACAAGTCTCCTACAAGAACAAAGATTCATCTTGGATGAATCACTTCTTGGAAATGGGCTTAAATAGCCAAGAAGATATTTCAGTCACATGTCAGAACTTGTGCTAGAGTATTGAACAATCTTGCAGTTGAGTTCATCTCACCTTGTATTTGACAGGGGGGAATGATGGTCATATACAAGATTCAAAGCCACATCAAGCGCACCTGAACCACAACCTGCCATATCGGATTTAGAGTTGTAGCCAGAGACAAAGATGTCATTGAGCATGCCTTCAGTTGATGATCAGCCTTAAACCATCTATGTGGGGTTGAGACATATCTTCAAAGAATTGGGGACACTTCCTCTAGCAGAATAATTCAGCTTCTTACAAGTTTTGGAAGAGTTCCAGGAATTACATTAAGCATTCTAGAGTTGGTGGTCATCCTTAAACCATCACAGGTTGAGACCTCCATTTTAAGGTTGAGGTTCTCCCTTTTTATGCAGGGTGAGACCTCCCTTTCAAGGTTGAAGGTTTCCCTCTTCAAAACATTGTTGGGCCTCCAAAATGTCTTCAAAATGACATCCACTTTCATCTTTATCGCCATCATTTCACTCACATGTCACATCTCCATAACCATATAACCTTTCATTAGCCACCATTTTCATAAATATATGGGTTAGGATCCTTATTTACCAAAGTTATTTATTTTATGTGTTTAAAGTGAATTTATGATTAAAAACTAGGAAATTAACATAATTTCATGTATCTATATATGTGGCTTGAGTTTCATGACATGTGTAGGTCATTTGGAAGCTTCCAAGGCACCCTTATGTGGCCTTTAATGCTCAAATTCGAATTCCCTTCAAAGGAGATTTGGATATGTGTCCTATTTGGATTGTAACTCTATGAGGTGCCTCATCATTTCATATTTGGATTAGAACTCTATGAGACACCTAGGGGATATGCGTCTCATTATGAGCTATTTGGTTGTAACTATATGAGATTTTAGTGGAACTTCATTAAATAGGGTAGCTTCTTATGTTTTTGTATAAATAGGAGAACCTTTTCCTTTGAAAGGCATGTGTAAAGTTGGGGATATTCTCATTGTTTGAATATAGAATTTAGATTTGGCACCATGCCCATGAGTGATGTTCATTTTGATTTGGCTATGTTTGCATTTGAAGCCTCTCAACTTGCCATCCCTCATGCTTTTGGATTGGCCATCTATAATGTGTGAGATTTATTGTTTTTCATAGATTAAGATTTATTTATTTGATATATTTTCCTGTGTGAGAGGTTAAAGGTGATTGTTTTTATTTGCTTTCATAGATTAAGATTTATTTATTTCATATCTTTTCCTGTGTGAGAGGTTAAGAGTGATTGTTTTTATTTTCTTTCATAGATTAAGATTTATTTCTTTCATATCTTTTCCTGTGTGAGAGGTTAAGAGTGATTGTTTTTATTTGCTTTCATAGATTAAGATTTATTTCTTTCATATATTTTCTTGTGTAAGAGGTTAAGAGTGATTGTTTTTATTTTCTTTCATATCTAGAGGTTAAGAATGATTGTTTTTGCTTTCATTTCATATCATGTGGTTTTGATTATTCATTTCATAAGATCCTGATTTGATAATGCACGCATGATCCTTTAGAGTAGATTTCATTTCATAAAATTTCATTTTTGAAAGAGTGGTGTGCTTTTCAATTCCCGCAAGTGTGGTAGATTAAGACTTCAATTCCTGCAAGTGTGGTAGATTAAGATTTCAATTCCTGCAAGTGTGATAGATTAAGATTTCATTTCCAAACACTATACTATAATTTCCTTTGAATTGATTGTTGAATTAGAATAGGTGAATTTGGTTTATCTTTATTTAGTTTAGTAATTAGATTGATCTAAATTGGAAGTTAATTTCTAGCATATATAGTGCACGCACGCTTTGCAAGTTTTACGAACCCCCACGTTGACAATTAAATGATAAGCAATCACTTTGTCCCAACATTTTGGCATCGTTTCCAGAGAAGTGTGCATAGGAACTAGCTTTCAGTCTAGAGTTCATATTTTTCATTTTTTCTCGATGCATGATTAAAGCATGTAGATGCATAAATCATTTAGTTGCATATCATTTTTTCGATACTAACCATTTATGGAGAAAGGATCTAGAACGCAGCCCAAATACTACATTGAGGAATGGTATCAAGAAGAAATTACGCCACAATATTCGTCAATTCTTCAAGAGATCCTTGCGGAAAATAGAAAGGTCAAGTTGATTTCGCATATCCTTATAAACAAACAGGTATATTTTTCAAATTGGGATATGAGCATTTCAAAAATTCTAACCCGTAAATGGCTTCATTGGAAGCATGAATATACTTAAAAAAATAAAAATAAAAATAGTTTTTAGATAGGTAGGAAAAATAAAAATATTTTTTTATAGTTTTTAGGATAAATTTGATGTTTTGTGGTGTAGTAAGAAACTCCTATCTACTAACCCTTGGTAGGAAAAATTTGCAATAAAACAAATGGTTGAGAACAAGGAGCGCAAGTGAAGATCACAAATGATAATTTAAGGTATGAGATCAAGCCTTTTCATTTTATTTTTGCAAAATTTATAGAAGAATCGATTGATAAAATCTTGACTATGCTAACAAAATAAATGTCTCAAGTATGCTCTTCTTCTGCACTTCGTGTGACCTGAAGGATAAAAAAAAATTGTTTTGTTAGTATACAGAATGCAATTATGCAATTAATCTCTGTTTAATCATTTCATTCGATTTAGTTTTACAATAAACTTTAAAATAAAATTAAAAAAAATATATTTTGTTTAATGAAATATATATGTATATTTTTAAATTTTTTGAAAGTATAACATATATAATTTTATTAACAAATCAATTAAAAAAAAACAAACACAAATATTAAAAAAACAAAACAAAACAAAACTTTGAAAAATAAAAAAATCTAATGCATAAAGGCCATAATCCCACCCATTGCATGATATAATCAAAATGAGCACAACACCAATTCGAATGAGGTCGTTGAGGGTTTGAATGGATGCCCAAAAAAAAAAACAACCAATGGCAATCCCCAATTCCAGTTTCTGCTGCGGCCTTGATAGAAAACCTGCAAGAACATTTTTAAAAATCAATTGTGCAAATTGTAGAATTCAACTTCTAATCATTGGTATTTGTTGTTGCAATCAATTGATTAAAACGATGAACGATTGCGGGTTTGAATCCCAGTTGGAGCATGGTTGCAATCAGGTCAGCACTCATCACTGCCTGCCTGTACGCACTGTCCTCCCTGTGCTTCGTTCGGTCAGAAGGAAAAGCTGGCTCCCTGCCTATTCAACTGATGAAAGATCTATGGTGTGACCAGATCCTTGTTCTGTGATTTAGATTCTTTGTAGAACCAAGAAATTTTGGTCCTGTATTGAAGATATTTCATAAGAATCCCATGAGCTAGCTTTCGATTTCCACTAGCATTAGAAACTGTTACCTTCATGTCATACAATATTTAGATCTATCGACCAACCTTTCAATTGGGAAACGAAATTCCTCAACCTCTGATCTAACCTTCAATGTAGACATGGCAGATACCTCGCCTTACCCGCAATTAAGCAATTCTAGTGAACCAATGATCTAGCGATTCCAACAAACCAGTGATCCAATGACTCTAGCGAACCAACAATCCCGTGATCTAATCGATCCAACGTTTCAACAATCTGATTTGATCCATGCACCTGGTAATTGTGATCCACCAGTGCGCCTGCTAATCCATACACCTAGCAGAGAAAATACGTAACAACTGAAAAACGTCAAATTTTAAATGCAATTTCTGGCCAAATGAAAATGAATTTCGGAAAACTGAGACATGGGTTTTTCTTAGGATAGGCTGAATTAGATAACCCAAAAACAGTTGCCTCAATTTCTCAACTGATTGAGAGAAATCTGGGATTCTTCGGGACATTGTGTCACTGACTATGTGAGAAAAAAATGGATTTGAAATTAATACACAGAGACAGCAGTGCGACCATCAAATCCGATCCTTGGGATGCTATGGTGGTTTGAGGAAACACGATTGTGATTTGCTGTCACTAAACAAAAGAGGGATTTGCCTTGAGATTGCACTGAGGAAGCTGTTTGACGTTGGTGGAATAGTCTGGATTCGATCCTACTCTGTGAGAAGGTTGTGGCTTTAAGCTACTTTTTTCTATGCAGTGACGAAAATTTGTTTGACTTCACCAAATATCATGTGCTTGTTTGTTGTTGAATCTTTTATTGATGGCTGAGATTGTAATTCTACAGTCTCGTGACATTATTGGGGTACAGGGGCATGCTTTTGGGTCACCACATGCGTGGACTGGAATACAGATTACAACTTAGTTGTGCTATGGGAATAGCTTGAACCAAAAATTCTTGTGTGTTGATGAACAATATAAGCACTGAATTGCAGGAAGAAAAGTGTTTGCCTTGAGGAGCTTATTGTCATAATAGAGAATTTTAGATGATGCAAGATTGAGCAACTATACACCACCAATATTGGGCATGACCTTGTTTTTCTCTTGGTTGTATGTACGATTTCACCTACCGCACTTTGTATCTCTGGAAATTTTGACGATGCATTATTTTTTTAGTGCTACCATTGAGGATTTTCTACTCATTGTTTCCACTGCTGCAAATTCAAAATGGACACTAGGGTTAAAACTTATGTTATTTTATTTTTCATAATGTGTGTTTTGCAACAATGCTTCACCATCTATATTTAGTATGGTGATGCCAGGGTTTTAGATGTAAATTACATTATTGTAAAAGAGAATATAGTTTAGTTCGGGCCAAAAAAAAAAAATCTAATAAGAGGTATTGCAATTATCACTGGATTCTGGCTCCAATAAACCACAACATTGTTTCTTGCTCTTTGAGTTTATTTTTGGTTATTTATTGACTTGGGTTATTTGTTCAGGATTTTAGCTACAGAAACTGTGCACATTCTACATCTGATTCCACTCTGCAGCTAATCGACAATTCTGCAGCTGAACAACGATTCTGCAGCTAGTCGACAATTCTGCCGCTGGAAAACAATTCTACAATTATGCATTTAACTCAATGATTTATTTGTCAAACAATGCATTCTAACCATTTCATCTTCATACATCATCTTTCATTGAAGCATCATGTTCCCATGCCATATTTTACATGACAATTTTCACTGTTTAATAAAAATTTCAAAACAATCTAACTTTCTCATACAACATCAAAATTCGATGATTCAAGCATCATTGGAAAGATCTCGACGAGATCTACAAAATGAGAAAGCTATTATCAGATTTTGAAATAGTAAAGAATGAAGAAATTGTTGAAAAGAAACAACATGTAACTTGAGGCACTACTTTCGACACACGTATAAACTCTTTTGGTTTTCTTTCATGAACTTGTTTTATAGTACCGATTCTTATTTTTTATGTAAATGTCATTAACAGAGAAATTGATCACCTCTCTATTTTGATAACCTTACAATCCATTGGAGAAGAAGTACTAGTTTTTTGCAGGTTCCAGGAGGAAGAACATATGACCATAAGCAAATAGTGTCTCTCAAAGACCACATTTATTTCACAAGAAAATGATTAGAGCAGCAACAGAGATGAAACATCAATGCATGAGCACATGCTAATTCATATCAGATATAGAAGTTGCAGTCCTTTCAGATTTCAGTATCTCCATTGCATGCATACTCCTTCAGTCAATAAAACTTTCATCTCATTTCCTTTGCAGTCGCATTGCATTTCACTTAGTCAGTCAATAAAATTCTCATCTCATATTTTCTTGCCTTGCTTTCACTAACTCATAACCCATTTTCATAAAGACATTCAGCTTGCTTACATGCTGATATTTCCTTTTACTTTCCATTCACTTGTCATTTTCCTTTCCGTTAAATAAACCTTGATCCACTGCAAAATTTTCCATTCATATTCCTTCAAAATCATTATTTCATGCTCGCGTTAGATGATGGAGGATTCCTTAAGGCCTTCCTTCTAACAAGCCTTGGCATATTGACATCGACACATTATCTAGGTCCAAGGCTAGAGTCCTCATTAGTACCTTGAGGCTTGTATGCCTTAATGACAGGCTCTCTCGCCAACAATCATGGGAATACATCAATGTCCCTTGATCATTGGATCTTGCAAGTGGCTCGACATCGGCTCACTTATTCGCCCTTCGCAAGATGTACTTAGGTACCTTGGCACTCATTGACATTAATGGCGAGTTTGCCTCGCATTGGTTAACGACATTCATCAATGGTCGGTAATCCAATGACCTCTCTTCATGCTCAACACCAACACATTTATTCGCATGACTAGAGCTGTACCATCGGTTTTATAGCGATTGAAGACTATATCATTTCAACATTTTACAGCAGATACCACAGATTTAGTAGCAGAGATAAAAGATCCACTTCACAACCTCATCCACCATTTATGCAACCAAGAAGCAGATGAGTTCTACATTCCATGATCTAGAAGCAGCCACACTCTTCATTTTCCATAACTCATGCACATCAAAGGTAAGTGAAGGTATGTGGTTTTCTAATTTTTAGTCATACAATTCCTTAAAATACTAAAATTGTAACTTTGGGAAATTCCTCACTTCCTCTTTCACATTGTCATACCTTTAGTTGGGGGGAAGGGACATCATTTCATATTCATATATCATACACCATCACACATTTTCATTTCATCCTAACATACTTGTCCTAATCAATTATGATTGCATTATGGTTCAAAAAGTTATATGATTTGCAAATAATGTCTAGATTAAGAGCACACTATATGGCTGATCTTAAAAATGCATTCTTAAATATGTTCAATAAATCTTGTTGCAACAAAAAGAAACAAGGTATTGAAACACAAGAACCAATACCAATTAGAATTTGGTTGAAACACAAGAACCAACCAAACATGTTGCAATTCAATGTATGACAAGGAATACTTTGCAAAAAAAAAATTGTTAAATGCAAAGTTTAAGGACATATGATATAAGCCAAGCTCATTCAAAAGCAAAGTCGTTGCAAGCAAATCAAAGAATTAATGCAATATTTGCATGAGGACATGCAATTACTCTAGTTGGGGGGTATGTTGGGCCTCCAAAATGTCTTCAAAATGACATCCGCTTTCACCTTTATCGCCATCATTTCATTCACATGTCACATTCCATAACCATATAACCTTTCATTAGCCACCATTTTCATAAATATATGGGTTAGGATCCTTATTTACCAAAGTTATTTATTTTATGTGTTTAAAGTGAATTTATGATTAAAAACTAGGAAATTAACATAGTTTCATGTATCTATATATGTGGCTTGAGTTTCATGACATGTGTAGGTCATTTGGAAGCTTCCAAGGCACCCTTATGTGGCCTCCAATGCTCAAATTCGAATTCCCTTCAAAGGAGATTTGGATATGTGTCCTATTTGGATTGTAACTCTATGAAGTGTCTCATCATTTCCTATTTGGATTAGAACTCTATGAGACACCTAGGGAATATGTGTCTCATTATGAGCTATTTGGTTGTAACTATATGAGATTTTAGTGGAACTTCATTAAATAGGGTAGCTTCTTATGTTTTTGTATAAATAGGAGAGCCTTTTCCTTTGAAAGGCATGTGTAAAGTTGGGGAAATGCTCATGTTTTGAATAGAGAATTTGGATTTGGCACCATGCTCATGAGGGATTTTCACTTTGATTTGGTTATGCTTGCAATTGGAGCCTCTCAACTTGCCATCCTCATGCTTTTGGATTGGCCATCTATAATGTGTGAGATTTATTGTTTTTCATAGATTAAGATTTATTGCTTTCATAGATTAAGATTTATTTATTTCATATCTTTTCCTGTGTGAGAGGTTAAGAGTGATTGTTTTTATTTGCTTTCATAGATTAAGATTTATTTCTTTCATATATTTTCCTGTGTGAGAGGTTAAGAGTGATTGTTTTTATTTTCTTTCATAGATTAAGATTTATTTATTTCATATCTTTTCCTGTGTGAGAGGTTAAGAGTGATTGTTTTTATTTGCTTTCATATCTAGAGGTTAAGAATTATTGTTTTTGCTTTCATTTCATATCATGTGGTTTTGATTATTCATTTCATAGGATCCTGATTTGATAATGCACACATGATCCCTTAGAGTAGATTTCATTTCATGCAATTTCATTTTTGAAAGAGTGGTGTGCTTTTCAATTCTCACAAGTGTGGTAGATTAAGACTTCAATTCCTGCAAGTGTGGTAGATTAAGATTTCAATTCCTGCAAGTGTGATATATTAAGATTTCAATTCCAAACACTGTACTATAATTTCCTTTGAATTGATTTTTGAATTAGAATAGGTGAATTTGGTTTATCGTTATTTGGTTTAGTATTTATATTGATCTAAATTGGAAGTTAATTTCTAGCATATATAGTACACGCACGCTTCGCAAGTTTTACAAAACCCCCGGGTTGACAATTAAATGATAGGTAATCACTTTGCCCCAGCAAACATGAGGAGCACTTCCTCTAGTAGAAGACCTTAGCTTCATGCCATATTTGGAAGAGTTTTGGGAACTTCACTAAGCATTCTAGTGTTGGTGGTCATCCTTAAACCACCCCCCTCATACCAAAATTTCAGAGAGCACATTCATCCTAGTGTTGTCATCCATATTTCTTTACATTTTGTATTACAACTCTCTTCTTGGACTCATACATACCCCTTCAGATTAAAGGGGGGAATGTTGGACACCTAATCCTCTATGGGCTGGTGTGGAATGTGAACAACCACCGAAGCCCAAGAGACCACTTGGAATATGAATCCAAGGGTCACATAAATGTACTATAAATGTATATCATGTCAATAACATAGGCAATCTCATGCTTATCCTTCATATTCTTCTTTCGCCATGTATGTGTTTAACAATGTTGCATTGACCCAGGTTTTGCATCTTTTAATGGTTTGGATCCTCACAAATCAAATTCCTCTATAAAATTTGTTCTTATATCCCGTACTGACAGACAATGTTTAGTGGCCCTTTTGATGCATTCTTTGATTTCTTTGGCCTCAAATTGTCATTGAATCAAAGAAGCAAACATTAGTCTTTTATCCATTTTAGAGACTTTTGAAATGTTGTCAGGTTGGAGCTATGTTTCCCATTCAAGAATTGATGTGAATCTTTCTTTGATGTACTTGTCTTCTTCGACCAAAGATTATATTTTCTCTTCAAGATCCAAAATTTGTTGATAAAATCTACACATTTTATCCATTTGTTTGTAAAACTTAGCCTAGTATTTCCTCAATATTTGGATGTCTTGTATTTCATGCGCCTTAAAAATCTTCAGACTATTTTCTGCTTCATGACTTTGAATTGATTGAAACTTAAGAGTTTCAATTTCTTCCTTCATTGTTGTTGTCATGGTTAGAATGTTGTTGTCACATTCTTCCTTCAATATTCGAATTTGTTGTACATGTGTCTTTTCAATTTGCTAGATATCTGCGGATTGTTGAAGTTTCAATTCGTTCAATTGATTTTAGTATTGATTTTATAAGTTTGGGCTCTCAATGGCAAACCCACCTACAAGTGTTGTGGAATGGTTTTTCCAAGTTTCTCCACTAAATGCTTTGTTTTTCTCTATTTCACTTTCCATACATTTTATCTTCTGTGGATTATTATTGTAGGTGGTGGAAAGTTCACCAACATGGTGTTGGTTATAATGAAAAAGGATCTAAGAGCATGGGAGGATTCTTCAACTTTTTCCTTAACATTTCATGTTGTTTTCCAACTAAATTATGTTGGAAATAATACTGAGGGGGGTTGAATCAGTATTTGTAAATCAATAACTTTTTCATTTCCATATTTAGATTTATATACACTACTTCAGTGAAGGGAACTCGCGTGTGCACACAACTGTTCTTAAGAAAACCAACGTATATGTAGTGAACTTATGATTTAGTTAATTCATCATATGTTGATCTTTAATCTGTGCATCCGTACTTTATTAAACATTAAATAGTAACGATGTGTAGTTAATAACAAAATGAACCATCACACATAAGCAACACACATGAACACCAAGATTTAAGGTGGAAACCCAATGCGGGTGAAAACCACCTGTTGTTGTCATCTCTGTCTTCTTTTAATAATAAGAAAATCTGTTTACAACATTGTACTGGTGCAGACTCATACCAGTACGCAGGCTTCTACTTGTAGAAGGTTACAACCTTCTCTCATCCTCCAGCTTCTACTGGAAGGGAGCTACAACCCCCTAGCTCTTGTACTAGCCGATATGTTTACTATTACATAGGTACCGACTTATAGAAGGCTACGACCTTCTTTCTTTCTCTAGGGACCACATTTCATAAATTTTCAGACTAGATGCTCCTGGTACACAACAATACATATGAAGGCCTCGTTTCATCCAATTTTCATACTGGACCCATCAACAACATTGAAGCTTAGAATTAATCATCATTACAATACAACCATCAACTACATTTGAATCAACCAATCACTGAAACTCAATCATCACTCTCTGAATCAACCAAACTCAATCAATCACTGACAACCTCTAAACCTATGACACAACTGAATCAACCATTCATTCATACTTAATCAACTTCAACAAATCCACTGGAACAGATAGATCACTGTAACCAGTACACAGATCTGAACCCAGAATACTGCATCATCATTCAAAACTAGCTGTAACCTCAAAAACATGCATCATAGTGTATACGCAACTTGTAAGAGTCGAACCAGTGTGTATACGCAACTTCATCAAAGTGAACCAGCATAGATCTGCAAATACTTACTTATAACTTCGCTGCACTTCCCGACTTCAGACATACCCAGATCATCAAATATAAAGGATAAAACATGTGTTAGCAATCAGATCTAGCCCATCAGATCACATAATGATTAGTCATTATGATCCTGATCCATCATTAGATCTCATCCATCATCACTGAAGCAAATCACAATCAATCAATTTGAACACTGTCACCAGAATGCAGTCACCAGAACATAAAGCAAAACCCAGAACTCTGCATCAACAACCAAAACCAACTGTAACTTCAAACATCATAGTTCATAAGGTATATGCTACTTCGATGTGTCAAACCAGCGTGTATACGCGCTTTTACCAAAGAGAAATAGCGTACATATCTGCAAATACTAACTTAAAACTTCACAGACATTCCAGACTTCAGTCATACCCAGATCATATCATTTATAGAATAAAACATGTGTCAGTATTCAGATCTATACTGTCCATGATCAAACCACATAATGATAATACATTTAAGGCTTTATGATCTTGATCCATCAACCATCATCAACCACATGGGTGCATCCTTAGATCAGATCAAGCAACGCATCAGAAGCTCATAACTTGCATATATGATCTAACATTTCAGAAGATATTCAATACTTGCACCACTTGGCCTAATGATATTCTCCTCCTTATATAGTTTTAGGCTTTTCTCAATACCTTGGACCAAAACCACTTAGGACCAATACCTTGTTCCAAATACTTAGGGTCAATACCTTGGACCAAATGCCTCAGACCAAACTACCTTGGACCACAAACTTGGTTTTCCAACATGTACATGCTTTTCCTTTTGTGAAACTGCGTGTTTACGTTATACGCTCCTTTGGTTCTGTTAACCCACGTGTATACACTCCTTGGACAAAGTGAACCAGCGTATACCTCTCTTTCTTCACTCTTTGGAGTTTGATCTGTAATCTTTGTTGTTAACCTGTTACACTATGAACTGTCATCTGAGAGAGTTGCCATTGTACATTACTTCTGAACTGATTCCTTTGAATTGCCCTACATTTTTTCACATCTGTAAACACATCTGCCATGCATTCTGTCACATCTGATATCTCTTCTGTAGATTCATTTAGTTACCATATACAAGTGGGTTTTTCTACTACAAGTGGGTTGCCATCAAGTACAACACATGCATCATAATTCCAACAAATTCTAAAAATAGTTTCAAAACTTTCAAACTTTTTTTTCTTAGTTGTTATGACAATTGACTTAGTTTGAGAATTAAAGTCATAATCAGTCAAGGATGGAATAATTTTAGGAACAATTGCTATGCAAGTGACAGGTTTAAATAAAAAATAATTGAGAGGGGTTTTATAGAAATTGGAGTCATGGATGTGTCATGACAATTCTATGGAATAGATATCTCAGTACTTTATTCTTGTTTCTCAAGAAACTCTTTTTCTCTGTTAGAGAAAGTAGTCAATGTTGACATAGGGTGCTAGTAATTTTCTCATCTTTATTTGTATCAATCTACATATATTTCAGTTCCTCATTAATTTTCTTCGACTCTATATGTGCCTTGATGGTGTCATCTAGTCTATCAATAATAATGATAAAGTCATCAGAGGAACTCTTTTTTTTGTTACCCGTTCTTTCTCTTGTCTCTATTGTTTCTGACCTTTGACTTATGTATTCCTTTGAGCTTATTTCTCTATCTTGGTATCTGACCCTTTTTCTTAAGAGTGATTGCTTTTTTTGTGCTTGTCTCTGGAGTTGTAAAACAAACATTAGGAACATTTTCAACTTGGGATTATTATATTTTTGGAGAAGAGGAAACAAGGTTTGAAATAATGTCATTGAAATTGTATTTCAGAATCTCAATAGATTTGATCTCTTCAATTGCAGTAATAGTATGAAGATACTTTTTGTTAAGGAAGTCCTCATAAAGAGGTTGTCTAAACTCTTGTAGTTTATTTCTTTCCTCCCTACTCAACAACTATCCTCTTTAAAAATCTTGGTGAAAATTATGAATATTAATGAAAAATTCATCAAAAAGAGGTTGTTGGTGTGTGTAGCTTTTGATGTAGCTGACAACCTGTTGATGAGGCTAGAATTTTCGGCCAACAGCAAAGGGGATCTCCCCGTGTAGAGTCCCAACTAGAGCTTGCACCATTTGCAATAGGGATCCCTTCCGGTATGTAGGCCCGACCACCGTTCAATTGTGTTGAGCTTGCTTCGGACGGAGGCAGAATATGAACTCAATTGAAAAAATGGACCTGAATAAATACAAGGAAATAATTGACAAATATCTTATGACGCATAAACCATGAATAGCCAGACTATAAACAACATAAGACTTATGTAAAATCACTGTTACCAGGCCTCAAATAAGACTCATGTTTGCCAAGATAAAGTGCTTAACAATTGTAAATGAATTCACAACGATCAAAATCTATGAGCATAAATAAACGTGCAGTCAAAACAGATTATACCAATACCAACGAAATAGTTCACTGGCACAAGAATAGAGTTAGCGAATCAAATACCATTCATACGAAGCAACACAAAGTTTGTAGTATGAGACAGCATATGAGGAGACCGCACATCAAAGAGCTTTTAGGAACATCTGATCCATCAAGTGAAGAAAATATTCCTGGCATTAGGACATAAAAGATCTGAAGAATCCAATAGTGGAAATGTACAATCACTCCTTGTATTAATTAGAAGAGCCAAAATTCTCTTAAGCAATGTATATATATATATATCTCTAAAAAGTCCTCAGCAAAACATCCATACAAATGAGGCATGAGGGTGTATTTATAGGGTGAGGGTAACTCTTAGCCTACCCTTGACTCTTGGACTTCCTCATGACTCTTCGCCTACCTAATAACTTTTTGTCTTCCATATGACCTTTCGTATTCAAAAAAATGCTCTATGCTATTGAAGTAGATACATCACAAAAAATAAGTTTTCGACTTAATTTACTAATTTGAAAATGGCAAGTTCCGGAATGTCAATACCGAGCTATTTTGTCAAATATGTGCACCATATATTGTATTCCTCTACGATGGGAGTGATATGTGGCTGATCTTCATCATGTTGGTGCAGGCACTCGAGTGCATCTAGGATGAGGGTGGTTCATTTGGCATGCACCTGGTTGTTCAAGGTTACCAGTTTGGTGTAGATCCTCACTAGTTCTACCACATAACGCGTGATATTTTCTTTGGTGATTGACAGGTATTTTGTATGGGTTGCTTATTTATACATCTCTACGAATGCATGTACTTCCCTGGAGATCTCATCCTTCTTCCTTACCTACCCGAATTCAACTATAGAGGGGACCCCATGAAGTTGGATCATAGATTCTAAGCTGCTAAACAGATGCTTATAGGATGCTAATACCCTATCCACATCTTTGGTCAGTTTGTCTTAGATTGAATTTTGATGCGGAGTTGAACCTTGGTATTCTGCATGGTGATCCAATCCTTCTTAGGGACCACCGTTGGTGCTCCCAGGTACTTGATGGACCATTTATGTATCTTATCTAAAGTAGTCATAGCCTCCTTAAGCATCATGACTCTTTCTTTTGTGTGGGCTTGGATTGTCACGATTGGGGCCACTGTGTGATGTAGTTTGGACATATCTTCGTAGACTACTACCATGGCCTCTCCAAGGGTCTCCGTTTATGCTTCAATTGCTACCTGAAATTTTGTTGCACTCGTGTGAACTAAACGGAGTGTCGCGTTCTCCTCCTCTTTCTTCTCTCCTACTCTGCCATGGTGGCCTTAGTTCATATGAGTAAAGCCTATTCTGAAGGTCTGCAATCTGTTTTCTCATCTGGGCCACATTGTGTTCTGTGGCAGCAACAAAAGTAGTCCCAACTGAGGTAACCATTTGCAGGTTTTCTGTAATGTTGGGCACAATATCCTTGGTCATGGTTATTAATAAAGGCTCAGCTGGATTCCTGGCGCAATATTTTTTCCTTTCTTGCACAATTTTGAGGTTTACTTCATCGAAAGTGAGGCTTGTGAGATCTAGGACTTCTTCGTCCTATCGCTCTGAGATACCCATTTCTTGTAGGGGGAGGTGTCCGCCAGTGAGGGGAGTGGTAGGAGGCACATCTAATGGGGGAAGTTCACTTTGCCCTGTACCCAGGTCAACTGTTTTTGTTAGTCTCTCCTTGTTCGTTTTCTCCAGCTTCGTTTTCCTTGTTTCTCCTTAGTTATTCTTCCTGTCATCTTTTCTCTTGATCTACGAGTGCTTATTGCCTCTCTAGATTGTCTTCCATATTTTTCAACTCTTGCTCTAATCTCTTGTTCTCCTCTTGTATTCTCTTCTTTGCTTCTTCCTCCTATTTTCTCCTCTACCTCTTCTTGTTCCCTTCTATCCTCCTCTTGCTTCCTCTTCTCTGCCTCTTCCTATGCCCTTCTATCCTCCTCCTATTTTATTTTCTCTACCTCTTCCTACACCCTTCTTTCATCCTGGTGCTTTTCTTGCAGTTTTTTCTCCTTTTATTGCTCTTCCTACCGTCTCCTTTCTCGCTCTGGCCTTGGTTGCTGGAATCTCGAAATTGTTTGCTCTCTAGCTCCCTTTACCTCTTGAGATCTTGCTTTCTCCTTGCCAATGTGGTGTTCCTTTATTCCAATGTAGTATTAGTGTCTTCCTCTTCATGATCTCTCAAGACATCCTCTACCCCTTTTCCTTTTCGCTTCTCAGATTCCTCGATGCCTTTTGGCACCTAGTGCTGTTTTTCTTTATCGTGGAAGCTCTTTCTTTAAGGCTCACATCTTCCTAGGAATCATCGAGGAGCTCATCTTCCTTGGCTTGCTACTCATTTGGGCTAAGTTTCCTTGTAGTGTTATACCAATTTTTAATCCCATCTCTGAGATCCTGTTTGGTCTGAGAATATGACCAGTTGAATTTTGCCTTTTTGTAGTGGGCGGCCACGACTTTCTCAGGATCATATGTTCGGTAGTTGAGGGTCACAAAGTGGCTTCCCTTCAATTCCTTAGCCTCTGCCTCTACCTGTTTGAAATTTTCTACCACATATGCTCTGATGGTGAGAGGGAAGGCAGGTCAGGGATTCCTTTTGCCTTTGTTCAATATCCTTGGAAAACCCCGTGTCATTTGGTAGCAGACCTCTCGCAGGAGTAGCTTGTCTGTGATGAACTTGGGTAGGGAATGAGGGGCCTTATGGGTACCAAATAGTCTGATGAATGTTCCTTCTTGAATGGGAAACCAGTGTTCTACTTTGACCACAGTCTTCATAGACCTCTTAGACATGAACAGTGGTTCTTCCCCAAATAACATCTGGTACAACAGGATGATGAAATATTTAGAGATTACATCTATCATACATTTGTAAGCCATGCCCTTGAAAAATTTGTAATAGCAGTGCACGGTCGGCTGCTCATGAGTCCTAGTTGCAGCTCGAGTGCTCGAAGTAGCATCTCGAGCAGATGACGTCGAAGAGGTATAAAGAAATATAGAATTTCAGAGGTTGTTTCGGTTGTGGGAGTTTGGCCACAGCTATGTTCGTTCTCAAAGATGATGCGAGGATGTTAACCCAGTTAAATATGGTTCCTCGGGTGGCAACGACATACATGAGGGGTACCCAGGTGTCGTAAAAAAATGTCGCAGTCTTCCTTACCATATAATCGAACAATCATTGTAGAAATTAACAGATATAACTTGCGCAATCCCTCTGTCTTGTATGCCTAATCCATTCCGACCTGGAACTTTGACAGGTTTTGCCACCATTCCCTGAGGATGTCCTTCACTTGGGTCACAAAATCAGAGAGCCACCTGGTATTAAAAACCTCCTGTCTCTTTGGGAGTCTGTAGTAGGCATGGATGTCTGCAGGGGAGATAATGGCTATGGGTGCCCCAGCATGATCCCTGATTGTCCATGAATCCATATCTGTGCTTTGCAAGATCCATCCAATGGTTTCTTTGCATGGGAAGACCGGGGCTGCGTCGCTACCTTGTGTAACCTTTACCTCTTGAAATTTATGTATACTTGGAAATCCTCCTGGGTTTCCAGGATGTCTGATTTTGAAAACTCCTCATAGATGTTGTACTAGAAGAGCTTCATGGTTTTACTGATGTTTCAAGTTGTGTCCTGGAAGATGGGTGGCTCCTCGTCTTGGTCGGCCTCCCATGAACCGCTTCCTGAGCCTCTACAAGCAACCTTAGTGGTTGGGGGAGCCATTTCATCTTCAAAGGAAGAGATGGATATGCACTCGAGGTCCACGTCACCTGGGATGTCAAAAAAACAATCCCACAATGAGAGAGACGACATGAAAATCAAGTAAATCTGAAAAGTAAAAGGAGTTTTAGCAGTTGGTAGGCCAGTCGCAAGGGAGGCAAGTCGCAAGGTCGTTAGGATAGAAATGCGACTAAGAAACTTGCTGTATAGTTCGTAGATTGATAGGGGTCGCAAAGTCGCAGTTCGGGTTGATGGAGGTTGTATGGTCGCAAGTCATTAGGGGTCGCAAGGTCACAAGTCGCAAGGTCGTGTCGGTGTGAAGTTGCAGGTCGCGAAGTCACGAAAAAAGAGATATCGTGGTCTCAAGCCACACAACTTAGGTTTTAAGAGGACCAAGGGAAACAATTTGTGGCTTTGGGAGGTTTGGGATTCTTCCAATAAAGTAGGTTAAGGCTTATTGGCGAAAACTAGAAGGGCTAGCATCAAAGAATGGCCAAGGTTTGGGTTCGAGAAGACTGGAAGTGACCAGGGCAACTGATTTTGAAAATGAGGTAAAAAGGTCAAGAAACATGGGCTAAAACCCCGTAGGAATAGGATGCAGAAGGTCAGGGATGCAGAAAGGGACACCTGGGAGAAAATCATGATTACAGGGAAGGCGAAAGGTTACTTACCTGGATCAAACCCCGTGCACGCCCAAGTCAGAGACCTTCCTCGTCTTCCGTGTGACCAAATGAATCGTTATAATAAGAATTGGGTGACCTTCCTTTTATAACTTTGGTCACACGTGTGAGGTTGCATGGGTCAAACATGCAACTTTGTGACCTATGCAACCTTGCGACCAGGTAGTCATGAGGTTGCAAGGGTCGCATGGTTGCATTCAGGGATGAGTAAGGACCTTGTGACCTATGTGACCTGCTGGTTGCATGGTCGCGAGGGTCGCATGGTCTCATTGACATCTAAGGGGGACCTATGCGACCTTGCGAGCTATGGACTAGTGGGTTGCACGGGTCGCAATAGTCGTGACGGTCGCAAGTTTAAGACTTAGTCGCACTCTGAAACCGCGACTGGCCGAATTTAGGCAGGAACTAGTGACTTAGCCATTCTTATATGAAAATTTATATTTTTCCAAGGTTCTTCAAGACTTTTTGAACTCTTTGAGAAGATCGCTAGCAGCGCAGGGGGCTCCGCACGATATAGGGGATCCGAAAATTTTAAGGGTTTCCAGATTTTTGGAGGGGTTGTTGCAGCAGCTACAACAATTGGTGATTCACTAGGAGAACTCCAAGATATCTGACACCTTATGGCCTAGCTTAAGAGGACTTGAATAAGTATTTCTTTATGGAGAAGTGGGTTCCACTGATAGTACTCGGGCCTCTCCTTCGAACTGGTCGGTTGTCCCATCCTACAGAAAATGGCTTTTGTCACACAAGATAGGGTGCTACCTCTCATTGTCCTGGGAAGGAAAAAGGAAACCTGAAGTTATGATATGAGCTTGAAGTTTTTTTAGTATAGTGGTCATGGTACTCTGGTGTTGCTCTGCTGCCAGCGAGCCTAAATAGTACCCCGATGGAGTCACTACCTAGAAATCACAAGCATTGCTCCGCTTCCAGCGAGCCTGGTCAGTACCCCAGTGGAGTCGTTGCCTCACCTCTTTGTGAAGGAAGCCTTTCTTGGTCGTTTAGCCCTTATTATAAATGGATTGATGCAATCATTGGCACTTATTTATCTGTGCTTATTTGCACTTATTTGATGGTGGCTTAAAGCCTGGGCGAATGAGGGATCCCGACTTATTTGACTTGCAAAGAGGTTGTTTCTGGTTTTTCAGAGACCTTATTGTTTTCCTGAAATATATGTATGCTCAAAAGGTTTCTTCAGTTTCCCCTTCCTTCCCAGTACCACGGGTGAGCTAGAACAATTCACAACTTATCGGCCATGTAAGCAGTTGCGACAGACCGATGTGAGCAAGAATAGAGGCCATGTGTACCATCGAGTTCCCCACTACTGCCAATCTAGCACACTAGATTTTTTTCCACGACTTAAGTCTCGGTCAGCAAACGGTTCTATAGAGCATCCATGGGATCCAATGTGCAAGGTCGTTCTAACCTCTACCTATCATCTCAAACTTATTCTGAAAGGAAAAGAAACAACAAACTATACTGAAAGCAAAACGATGACTAGCTAGGAAAACAAACAAAGCTATGGTACAAGATGGGGCTAGAAACCTTGGGGCACTAGGTGAAATAGAACTTAAGGTCTTGGACATTCACAGGGAGGGGTTCTACTCGCCCTACCAGGGTTTGTAACTTGAAGGTGTGATGGCCAATTTTCTCTTTGATCTGGAAGGGACCAATCCACAAATCTTAGAACTTCGTGTGTTTTCCCCTGTCTTCGAGGCTCAATCCCATTTAAGAACCAGATCGCCCACATTAAACTCATAGGACCCTACAGATTTCTTGTTAAACCACCTCTTAATCCGGGCTTGGTGAATGGAAAATTTCTCTTTAGTGTTTAGTCTCTCCTCTTCCAACCTCACAAGGGTATCGACACGACTTTGAATGGCAGGACACGAGGAGCCTTGCAACTCTTGGGCTAATTCGAGGGCTGGGAGATATAGGTTAGGTGACAGGATTGATTATTTCCCGTAAACTAGGAAGTAAGGGGATGTGCCAATGGATTATTTGGGGGTAACCTGGTCGGCCCACAAGGCGTTTCTGAGTGCATTGTGCCAGTTCCTTTGATGAGAAAGCAGGGCTTTCTTGAGGATGCAGACGAGGTTTTTACTATTTGATTATGCTAGGCCATTCCCCTAAGGGTAGTAGTTGGTTGATTGTTTTAACACGATATTGTTTTCTAAGGAAAACTCATACAATTTTAAAGATGAAAAATATGTAGCATTATCAAAGACAAGTGAGGTTGGAACATCGAACCCGGATATGATGTACTCATTAATGAAAGATATTACCTCGTGATCATTAACCTTCCATAACGGGATCGCCTCTACCCACCAGGTTAAATAATCGGTGCCCGTTATATACCTGTGTTGTTTTGATGAGTTCAACATGATCTCACCTATGACATCCAACCCCCATTGATGGAAAGGTTCCTCAAATGCTATGGGTTGGAGTGGAGTGGATGATCTCGCTTGCCTACATGCGTGCTTCTGGTAGATGGGACACTTCCGAGCATAGGAATGCGCGTCTTTGAACAGTGTGGGCCAATAGAAACCTACCCTCATGATCTTGTGGGCCATAGTGTCGCCTGCATAGTGACCTCCCGCCGGTCCATCATGAAGATCCTTCGTACTCGTTGAGCCTCACCATACTCCTAACATCTTAGTAGCATGTCGAGATGGTGCTTTCTAAAAAGGTTTCCTTGAACCATTTGATATGAGGCAGATTTAAGCCTGACAACTCTCTTTCGTTTGGCGAACATGGTTTCGAGTAGGGATCCTTGCACTAGGTATTGCCTTAAATTAGAGTACCATGAGGAGGAGTCGTGTGGGCTAGGGAGTTCATTTTGGTACATCTCAATTTCATGTTCCTAGCCTTTCGACTCCAGAATCAGTTGATTGGACTCCATATTTTGTTGATAGACCGCCTCAGCGTTAGTTTATAAATTTCGTGTCCTTTCATGGTGAGGGAGGGCTTGAACTCCAAATCATACTCTTGGAGGGAGGTCATCCAGTTGGCTCTCCTCTCACCCAGCTCCTGTTGTACGAAGAGGGATCTGACGGCCGAGTGCGGAACCATTACCGTGATGCGATTTTTTAGGATGTATGGTCTGAAGTGTTTCACCGCTTTGTAGACCATGTATGTCTACTTATCGATAGCTGGGTAATTTAGCTTTGTGCCTTGGAGCCCTGTATTCATTAAGGATATAGGCCGTTCATCGTGGTCGCAATCCTTTTGTGTGAGGACTGTGACCAATGACGATTCTGAGGTGAAAGTGTATAAGATAAAGTCCTTACTGAAATTTGGGTTGTAGAGGGAAGGAGCCTTTGCAATTGCTACTTTAATGTGATTAAAAGATTCATTTTCTTCTTGATTCCATTTGAATATTGCATCCTTATTTATCATATTCTATAAAGGTTTTACAATTTGCGCAAAATCTGAAATAAATTTGCGAAGAAAATTAATTTTGCCGAGGAAAGATTGCCCACCTTTTTTGGTGCTCGGCTGATGGATCTGTGCTATAGATTTTATGCAGTCAGGATCTATGGTGATTATGTTCTTTTTGATGATGTGACCAAGAAAGTTGCCTTCGGAAACCGTGAATATGCTCTTCTTAGGGTTGAGGTAGATTCCATATTTCTAGCATCTTTCGAAAATCTATTTTAAATGGTGCAGGTGGCCACCCCTTTTCTTCAAGAAAACTGTGACATCGTCCAGGTAGACCACCACGCTGTGACCCATTAGACCTTGGAAGGCGATATCCATTTGTCTCTGGAAGGTTTCCCTAGCATTTTTCAGCCCAAAAGGCATACGACGAAATGCAAACGTCCCCCACTTTGTTCATAATGTTGTTTTTATCCACTCAGGTTCAGCTACTAGGACTTGATTGTATCCGGAGAAGCCATCTAATAAGGAGAATATTTCGGATCCTGAGATGGTTTGGAGGATCTACTCCATGGAGGGATTGGGTAGTTGTCTTTGTCGGATGACCAGTTGAGGTTCCAAAAATCAACGCACAGACATATCTCCCCGGATTTCTTTCGCACTGGCACCAAATTGAACCCATGTAGAGTGTTTGACCTTGAAAATTATGTGAGCATCCAAAACTTTCTTGAGTTCCTTTTGGATGAGGGGTTCTAATGCGGGATGCACCTTCCTCAAGTTTTGCTGAAAAGGTTTGGCCTCATCTTTCATAGGGATGATATGCTGAATAATTTGAGTATCGTACATTTTCAGATCATCATATGTCCAAACAAAAATATCGCGTATCTTTTGAATAGGTTGATGAATGCCTGTCTTTCCTCTGGGGTGCATCCCAACCCTATGTTAACACACTTGGGGTCAAATTTGGTCCCGAGGTTGATCTGCTCGTGTGAGAGAGTGGAACTATGAGTTTTGGTGTTCGATGGACCTCGGAAACGGTTCTGGAGGTTGAACAATTTCTCTAATGTCACCACCCCCTTAGGTAAGGGGTTCCCTTTCTGTGAATCCACTTCTTCTTGTAGATACCTCTCATGTTCCTCCCCGTCAATGGATGCGTCTTTGAAAAATTTCGCATTTGTCATGAATTCCAGAATCTGTTGATCACCATTGAAAACGCACAAGTTAGTTATGTTATCGGGCACTGCTAGTTTATACATAATTTGAATAAAAAAACCCATCCCTAAGGGGTGTGAATCTAGCTACATCACTAGCTAAAGTGTCAGAAGTGGCATTATTAAATCTAGGGACATAAATGATATTGAAAGCTCTAAACGAATTTATCAGATGCCATACCTCTTGCTGATAATTCTTGAGGTGCGGGGACAAACAATGAATCATATTGCGTACCTGTCTCATAATAATTTCAGAATCCCCAATTACCTTCAGACAGTCTGCTTTTAGGTCAATGGCCTTTTTGAGGCTAAGGACCAATGCCTCATATTCTGTAGTGTTTTTGGTGCATTGGAACTCTAACATGCAAGAGATCAAGAATCTATTCCCCTTGGGGTCTAGCAGGACGCACCCTGCTCCATCTCCATCATGAGTTTTAGATCCGTCATAATATAACGTCCATGTCTCGGTACCGAGGGAGGGTAAACCTAACGTATGTAAGTTTAAGGCACACACTTCACTATAAAGTCTTGGGGTTTGCATGGGAATTTCAGCCTGGGTATTCGAGGGAACGGTCGAAGTCTGAGGCTGATAGCACCCGAACAAGGACTCTAGGAGGCACACCTGTAGCTCTTGATGGGCGTAGCTGATCGATTTGTTATAGCCCTCAAGGTCAATTATAGTGTGCTTCATGCAGGGCTCACTATTGACCCTGATCTAGTTATTCCTTCCCTTGTAAGGTAGCCATAAGTGGGACCAGTCTGTGGTGAAGTAGCCCTGAAGCTTACAAGACCAATCTCTGCTAAGAAGGAGACCGTAGGCTTCTGGAATGTCTACAACGATTATGTCAATGCACTAGTGAACTCGAGAATCAGAAGATAACCAAATGATAACATTATTTAATTCTCCCACAGCCGGAACTTGAGACCTATCGAGTTGGATGATTTTGGCGTCGGTTTTCTTTGGTTGGATATTTAGCTTCTTGCATACTGACCAGGGCATGATGTTGGTCGATGTGCCAAAATCGATAAGGCAGTTGTGAACATTAAAATTTAACATCTCGAAGGTTAAGAGGAAAGGAGGGGTCGAGCCTCTTGAGTTTGTGTTTGTGGCATTCACTATGGCTTGAAGGTCGATCACAGCTGGGGATTAGCCTATGGAGTTCACCCTGCTCGATGTGGATGGTTTTGAAGGGGTAGGAGAGATGGCAAAGGCTTTGGCAATCAACTCACGCTGACTAGTCAACTTGCATAACTCGTACAATGAGATATTAGCTCGAGTCTTCTTCAAATATTCGATGATATTGTAATCTAATTCTAAGGATGAAGGCTCTTGTGCCAAGCATTGTGCTGCTGAGGTAGTTTTAGCCATCACCCCTTTGGACGAACTTCTAGGTGTGGATGAGTCTCCTTTTGTACCAGTTGGTGACTCATTAGAGCTTAAATCATTCGTCCCTTTAGATGAAGAAGTGGATGACTGGCTAATATTGGTGGGGAGAATAATCCTTTGTAACAAAGCCCTTTTCTTATCTTCCAGCGTAGCGTCTGACACGGGACTTTTACTCCTGAGGTTGTAACCTTTTAGGGGCTTGGGGGGAGCATCTCCAATGATGGCCTCTTGAGCAATCAACACTTCTCCCCCATGGATGACTTCAGAGGTTAACACGGTAGACGGAGCATCATCACTGGGAGAGAAGTCGTCTTCTTCAGGATCGTTATTTTTTTCTTAACCCTCTCCAATGGCCTGATCCTCTAACAATTGGGTGACTACAGTAGTCATGTTTTTTTTTTTTTTTTGAATATGTCTACTTCTATATTAATACAAAAATATTTTACACCAAGGTCATGGCCTCTTGAGAGCTAGCCTGGAGAATCGGCATGTTTACAAGCATAACTTATCAGTATTCAGTGCAAAACCAGATGAGTGTTGCCCTGAAGAACTACCTAGAACTTGACTATTACTTGTGCAAAAAATAAAAAAGAAACCCCATTGTTGAACTTGGAACTAAAACTTGAACAGGGGCCTTATGAAAACAGTAACTGGAAAAACCGGACCATAACGAATAAGCCGAGAGACACTGCTTGAAACATAAATCTGAGTACTAACTTCAAAAGCGGCTGAGTCTACAAACGAGGCCAGAGACCAAAGGCTATCAAAGTGCCTCCTTCGCAGTATAAATTGGCTATTAGGATTGGAGCACTTATCGTGACTGTAAGGCAGATGATAAGTAAAAAACCTTGAGCACACTAAATTTCCAAAAAACCAAAGAGCACCGACCTGTTTACACACCATGGGAGGAATCAGGCTACTCTTTGATGATGCAGCAACCAAACTAGTAATCATCTTCATCCTCAGAGGGGTGACCCTCTCTACATGTTGATACGCTCGGGCCTGCCTGATCTTTCATGATTTGGGAAGTCGTGCTTTTGCCTGAGCTTGTAGCCTTGCTCGGCTCATAGTTCATCTGGACTGTGCCATGTCTTTCTTCCGCCAGCCTTTCTGTCATCACCCCAAGGGAACCTACAACGTGACCTAAATTTATCTTCTTGATCTCTATGGTAACAGAGGCCATGAAGGAGAGATTGTCGTGACTACAGGGGAACTGAAACTGAGCGGAGTTAGAGTTGAGGGAGCTCGCTACCATATTGTGTAGACCTCTGCCCCTGCCTCGTCCACTTCTTGTAGCTGGATATTGATCCATGCTGAAGTCCGAACAGAAAGTCGAAGAATCCGTCGTGGAGGAGGATACCTGGCAGCTTGTTTGTTCCCTGGAGCTACCCCTCCTGCTGCTCATCCTCTGGCAAAGTTTCGGCATAGCCGGAAAACCAGGATGTTCCTGGAAATTTGAGAGTCTAAGGAGGCATAAAAGGTTTAGCACAGGCTTGGCCTCAGTGTCCAGAAAGCTGAGATGAAGAGTGGAGACTAAGAGGCTGGCGAGATAGCAAATGAGGCAAGGAGGGATCTGTAGGCGCAGCCAGCAATTCGCCCAATGAACCAGGACCCAGAGTATCCCTAGAAAGGGTTGAGGATGAACCTCGACTGCAGCAAAGGATGGAATTGAGTGAAGAGGAGAAACTCGAATGCCACCAGTGGAGGGCGTCATGCTCAAAAGATAAATCGGTGGAGGAGGAGGGTCAGGTTGCATTAATGCAACATTAAACTTGTATGTAGGGGAATTAAAATCAAGTGTTGTGGGAGATTGAGAGGCGGTGGAGAGGAGCCACGCGCCCACCCAAGCTGCTGTCCACGCGCACGAACCTGTACTCTGATCAGACACCCAGATCCGGGAGGGATAGATCTTGGTGCACCAGGAGTGTGTAGTCTCCTTTGAGTTGTGTATCATTGGAACTATTCAATGGACCAGAGAAGAATGGGAGCTGCTGATCAGCCCCTTGATTAGCTAGTCTGTCTGCTACCTTATTAGCTGTTCGTCGAATGTGCCTGAAGGAAATGTTGCGAGGAGTTTTGAGCCATTCTTCAATTTTTTCCAGTCTACTTAGAAGCCTCCAACTCGAGGCGATCTTAGCAGCTGAGGATCCTGATTGTATCCAGATGGCGGCTTCTATAAGGATTTGTGAATCCCCTTCTACTTCTAGAGGGAGCAAGTTTTCTGATTCTGCTATACGTAGACCTTGCTATAAGCTCTCAAGCTCTGCAGTGTTGTTGGAATCTCTACCCAGCGATCCATGATAAATATGCATAACAACACCTTCCGCGTTCCTTAAGATGCCTCCATATCCAGCTGGTCCAGGATTTCCTTTAGCCGCTCCATCAAAGTTCAGCTTGTAAGGATGGATGGCAGGAGGAGACCAAAAATGTGCCGACTCAAAGTGAATAGAATTGTTGGACTTGATCTGATCTCCAGAGGTGATTTCTAGGTTCTAGTTAGTGAGAATGAGGCGTTCCTGGGGTAAGACTGGCATATCTGAGTCTTGCCATTGTCTGAGAGCTAGAGTTTCTTTAAGATTCTGCCTGAGGAGAGACCAAACGGGACTACGGTAGTCATGTTATGGAGCCACTGCGGATAGGTATTCTCAGAGTGGGAGGCCTGATGGAACGTGTAGAGTTATCTTTTCCTAGCTCCTCCACATTGAATTTTGAGCTAGATGTTTGCGACACTTTAGGTGGAAGATTGTTAGTTTTCCAAAAAAAGGGTTTAGCGGGTTTTGCTCCTCCTGAAGCATCACCAGTTCTACTCTTTAATTCAGATACATTTTTAGTCAATTGTTTTAGGGATTTGGACAGTCCCTCAAAATCAAAGGAATCTTTGTCTTTGTTTGCGGTTTTACTTGATGAGGTCTGGTTCTTCCTCCCAGAGGGTTTTGCATCCTCCCAAGATTCATGCTCTAAGGCTCCGATAGAAAGGAGTTCCTTTTCGACCTCGAGCATGGTAGCGAAGTTCTCTACCAAGGTGGGTTTTTCTTCATGTTTACCGAAGACGGAAATATCCTGTGGTAGGGCCTTGGTGTAATAATCGATCATGATGGAATCATCAAGGGCTACATCCTTAGGGAACTTATTCAAAATGGTGGTGAAACGTTGATTGAAATATTTCACCTTCTCTTTCTTATGACACTTCAACATGCTGAGCTCAGTGAGGAGCATAGAAGGTGTCTTGTCTTTTGAAAAATTGTCAAGAAACATTTTCCAGAACTCATCCCAAGTTTGGATGGAGGTGACGAGCAGCGACCGATACGAAATGTTTGATTTATTCTCAAGGGTGTGCGGGAATAAACGACATGAAAAATCATCATACTGGACCTTCATCATTTGCAATGCTAGGTAGAAATTGCTAATATGGTCGTCAGTTGAGGTCCCCTTCTCGGGGTCGAACTTCGGGAGGTGTTTCTCAGAATGGTGAGGCATGTCATGGAGCTGGCCTCTAAGGTTTAATGGGGATTGAGCCATCCAAGCCAGCGGCTATTGGCGGCAATTGCCTCTAGGGTGGAAAAGAAGATGGCAATAATTACCTTTTGATTCGCTATTTGTGCCTAATCCCTCGCTGGTGTAAGGGGGTCGCCTCCCTTCTCCCCGAGGCACTCTAAGGTGTCCTAGATATCTAGTGTTTCTCACATTCTCGATATTCCTCAGGTTTCTCATGACACGCTGAATGTTGTAGAATTTTATGTAGTCTCTAAGGTAATCCTCAGTTCCTTGCCCCAGGATCCCTTGAGTGCTCCCTGTGAGAGGTTGATTGTTAACAGGGGTCTCTTCAGTGAGACATCGATCATTTCCCTGTGTCTCCCCCGTTGTGACCAGTTTTTTTCACCGTGAAGGTATTCCTAGGGTCACCCCCTTCATCTTTAAGATGACTTTCCAACCCTTTGATAGATAGCCTCTCTACAGCGTTCACATAGTCATCCAGCGCTGAGCCGATTAACTGCGATATGGAGTTAACGAGGACACCTTGATGTGTGTGACGCAGCATAGATGTGCATGGATTGGATAGGGAGTTAGTGGTCAGAATTCATTTCAGCCCCTTGGCAAATTGCCGAGTGATAGGGCGCAGGGCCCTGAGTTGTTCGTTGGTGACTTCGAACATGGGAAGTTCCTCTCCTCCAGGAGCATATTCAAGAGGGGGAGCTTTGGATTCTTCTTGAAGTGGCCTCATGAAGGTTGGCCCATACGGGGGGTTGTATGGTATTTCAGGGGGCGTGGGAGGACGAGGTTGGTTACTAGCTTGATGGGAAGTTTCAGTGTGAGGGCGTGGATTAGTACTTTCCATGGCCCTCCTTCTAATGCCAAATTTGTTGACGAGGCTGGAATTTTTTGCCAACAGCAAAGGGGATCTCCCTGGTGTAGGTTCCCAACTAGAGCCTACACTGTTTGCGATAGGGATCCCTTCTGGTATGTAGGCCCGTTATCGTTCAGTTGTGTTGAGCTTGCTTCGGATGGAGGCGGAATATGAACTCAATTGAAAGCATGGACCTCAATAAATACAAGGAAATAATTGACAAATATCTTATGACGCATAAACCATGAATAGCCAGACTATAAACAACATAAACCTTATGTAAAGTTACTATTAGCAGGCTTCAAATAAGACTCATGTTTGCCAAGATAAAGTGCTTAACAATTGTAAATTAATTCACAATGATCAAACATCTATGAGCATAAATAAATGTGCAGTCAAAACAGATTATACCAATACCAACAAAATAGTTCACCGGCACAAGCATAGAGTTAGCGAATCAAATACCATTCATACGAAGCAACACAAATTTTGTAGTATGAGACAACATATGAGGAGACCACACATCAAAGAGCTTTCAGGAACATCTGATCCATCAAGTGAAGAAAATACTCATGGCATTAGAACATAAAAGATTTGAAGAATCCAATAGTGGAAACGTACAATTACTCCTTATATTAATTAGGAGAACAAAAATTCTCTTAAGCAATGTATATATATATCTCAAAAATTTCCTCAGCAAAAGATTCATAAAAATGAGGCATGGGGGTGTATTTATAGGGCGAGGGTGACTCTTAGCCTACCCTTGACTCTTGGACTTCCTCATGACTCTTTTCCTACCTGATGAATTTTGGTCTTCCATATGACCTTTCATATTAAAAAAAATGCTCTATGCTACTGAAGTAAATACATCACAAAAAATAAGCTATCAACTTAATTTACTAATTTGACAATGGCAAGTTACGGAATGTCAAGACCGAGTTGTTCTTTCAAATATGTGCACCATAGTTTATATTCTGTTGTGATGGGAGTGATATATGGCTGATCTTCATCATGTCGGTGAAGGCACCGAGTACATCTGGGATGAGGGTGGTTCGTTTGGCATGCACTTGGTTGTTCAAGGTTAACAGTTTGGTGTAGATCCTCACTGGTTCTACCACACAAAGTGTGATATTTTCTTTGGTTATTGGCATGTCTTTTGTACGGACTACTTGTTTATACATCTCTACGAATGCCTTTGCTTCCCTGGAGATCTCATCTAGCTTCCTTACCTTCCCGACTTCTCCTATAAAGGGGACCCCATGAAGTTAGATCATAGATTCTAAGCTGCTGAATAGATGCCTGTAGGATGCTAATACCATGTCCACATCTTTGGTCAGTTTTTCCTTAGATTGAATTTTGATGTGGATTTGAACCTTGGTATTCTGCATGGTGATCTAATCCTTCTTAGGGACCACCACTGGTGCTCTCGGATACTTGACGGGCCATTCGTGTATCTTATCTAAAGAAGTCATAGCTTCCTTAAGCATCGTGACTCTTTCTTTTGTGTGGGCCTGGATTGTCACGATTGGGGCCACCGTGTGATGTAGTTTAGACATCTCTTCATAGACTACTGTCATGGCCTCCCCAAGGGTCTTCGTTTCTGCTTCGATTGCTGCCTGAAATTATGTTGTGCTCATGTGAACTAAATGGAGTGTCGCATTCTCCTCCTCTATCTTTCTTCTCTCCTGCTCCGCCATGGTGACCCTTAGTTCAGATGCGTAAAGCTTGTTCTAAAGGTCTGCAATCTGTTTGCTCACCAGGGCCACATTATGTTCTGTGGCGGCAACAAAATCTGTCCTGACAAAGGCAATCATTTGCAGGTTTTCTGTAATGTTGGGCACAATATCCTTGGTCGTGGTTACTGATAAAGGCTCAACTGGATTCTTGGCGCAATATTTTTTCCTTTCTTGTACAATTTTGAGGTTCACTTCATCAAAAGTGAGGCTTGTAAGATCTAGGACCTCCTCGTCCTGTCCCTCCAAGATACCCAGTTCTTGCAGGGGGAGGTGTCCGCCAGTGAGGGGAGTGGTAGGAGGCACGTCTAATGGGGGAAGTTCACTTTGTCCTGTACCCAGGTCAACTATTTTTCTAGTCTCTCCTTGTTCACTTTCCCCAGCTTCCTTTTCCTTGTTCCTCCTTAGTTCTTCTTCCTATCATCTTTTCTCTTGATCTGTGAGTGCTTGTTGCCTCTCTAGCTCATCTTCCATATTTTTCAACTCTTGCTCTAATCTCCTGTTCTCCTCCTACCTTCTCTTCTATGCTTCTTCCTCTTGTTTTCTCTTCTCTGCCTCTTCCTGTGCCCTTCTATCTTCTTCCTGCTTTCTCTTCTCTGCCTCTTCCTATGCCCTTCTTTCTTCCTCCTGTTTTCTCTTCTCTGCCTCTTCCTGCGCCCTTCTTTCTTCCTGCTGCTTTTCTTGCAGTTGTTTCTCCTTTTCTCGCTCTTCTTGTCATCTCCTTTTCTTGCTTTGGCCTTGGTCACTGGAATATCGAGATTTTTTTCTCTCTAGCTCCCTTTGCCTCTTGAGCTCTTGCTTTCTCCTTGTCAAGGTGGTTTTCCTTTGTTCCAGTGTAGTATTAGTGACTTCCTCTTCGTGGTTTCTCAAGAAATCATCTACCTCTTTTCCTTTTCGCTTCTCAAATTCCTCGATGCCTTTTGGTGCCTCATGGTCCTTTTTCTTTATAGTGGAATCTCTTTCTTTGAGGCTCACGTCTTCCTGGGAAGCATCGAGGAGCTCATCTTCCCTGGCCTGCTTCTCGTTTGGGATAAGTTCCCTTGTAGCGTTATAACACTATTTAATCCCATCTTCTTTGATCCTGTTTGGTATGAGAATATGATCAGTTGAATTTTGATTTTTTACAGTGGGCGGCCACGACTTTCTCAGGATCATAAGTCCGGTAGGATCATAAGTTGGCGGCCGCGACTTTGCCTCTACCTGTGTGAAATTTTCCACCACATATGTTTTGATGGTGAGAAGGAAAGCGGGTCAGGGCTTCTTTTTTCCTTTGTTCAATATCCTTGAAAAACCCTAAGTCATTTGGTAGCAGACCTCTCGCATGAGCATCTTGTTCATGACGAACTTGGGTAGGGAATGAGGGGCCTTATGGGTACTGAATAGTCTGATGAATGTTCCTTCTTGAATGGGAAACCAGTGTGCTACTTTGAGCACAATATTCATAGCTCTCTTGGACATGCCAGGTGGTTCTTCCCCGAATAGCAGCTGGTACAATGGGATGATGAAAGATTCAGAGATTACATCTATCATACCTTTGTAAGCTGTGTCCCAGAAAACTTTGTAATGGCAGTGCATGGGGTCGGCTACTGATGAGTCCTAGTTGCAGCTCCAATGCTCGAAGTAGCATCTCAAGCAGACAACGTCGAGGAGTTATGAAGACATATAGAATTCTGGAGGCTATTCCGGTTGTGGGAGCTTGGTTGCAGCTATGTTCATTCTTAAAGATGATGCAAGGATGATAGCCTAGTTAAATATGGTTCCTTGGGTGGCAACTACATATATGATGGGTACCCTGGTGCCGTAAAAAATGTCATAGTTTTCCTTACCATATAATCGACACATCATCACATAAATTAACTGGTATACCTTACGCAATCCCTCTGCTTGTATGCCTAATCCATTCTGACTCGGAACTTTGACGGGTATTGCCACCATTTCCTGAGGATGTCCTTCACTGGGGTCACGAACTCTAAGAGCCACATGGTATTAAAAACCTCATGTTTCTCAGGGACTCTGTAGTAGGCATGGATATCCACAGGGGAGATAGCGGTTATGGGTGCACCAGCATGATCCCTGATTGTCCATGAATCTGTATTTATACTTTGCAAGATCCATTCAATGGTTTATGTGCATGGGAAGACCGGGGGTTGCACCGCTACCTTGTGTAACCTTGACCTCTTGACATTTATCTATCCCTGGAAATCCTCCTATGTTTCCAAGATGTTTTATTTTGAGAACTCCTCATAGATGTTGTACCAGGAGAGCTTCATGGTTTTACTATTGTTGCAAGTTGTTTCCCCGAATATGGTGGCTCCTCGTCTTGGTTGGCCTCCCATGACCTGCTTCCTGAGCCTCTGCAAGAAACCTTAGTGGTTGAGGGAGACATTTCATCTTCAAAGGAAGAGATGGATATGCACTCGAGGTCCACGTCATATGGCATGTCGAAAAAACAATCCCACAATGAGAGAGACGACATGAAGATCAAGTAAAACTGCAAAGTAAAAGGAGTTTCAGTAGGTGGTAGGCTAGTTGCGGGGGAGGCACGTCACAAGGACATAAATGCGACTAAGCGACTTGCTGTATAGATCGCAGATTGATAGGTGTCCCAAAGTGGTAGGTCGAGTTGATGGAGGATGTATGGTCATAAGTCGCAAGTCGTTGGGGGTCGCAGGGTCACAAATCGCAAGGTCACGTTGGGGCAAAGTCACAGGTCATGAAGTCGCGAAAAAAGAGATATCGTGATCTCAAGTCACGCGACTTAGGTTTTAAAAGGATCAAGGGAAACAAATTTTGGCTTTGGGAGGTCTGGAATTCTTCCAGGCAAGTAGGTTAAGGCTTACTAGTGAAAACCGTGAGGGCTAGGGTGGAAGAATGGCCGAGGTTTGGGTTCAAGAAGAGTGGAAGTGACTAAGGCAACTGATATTGAAAATGAGGTGAAAAGGTCAAGAAACATGGGCTAAAACCCCATAGGAACGGGATGTAGAAGGTCAGGGATGCAAAAAGGGACACCTGGGAGAAAATCATGATTACAGGGAAGGCGAAAGGTTACTTACCTGGATCAAACCCCACGCGCGCCGAAGTCAGAGACCTTCCTCGTCTTCTATGCGACCAAAGGAACCATTATAATAATACTTGGGTGACCTTTCTTGTATAACTTTGGTCGCACATACGAGGTCACATGGGTCAAATGCATGACTTTGCGTCCTATCCGACCTTGCGACCAGGTAATCGTGAGGTCGCAAGGGTCGCATGGTTGCATTCAGGGATGAGTGAGGACCTTGTGACCTTCCGGTCGCATGGTCGCATTAACATCCAAGGGGGACCTATGCGACCTTGAAACCTATGCAAGTAGTGGGTCGCACGGGTCGCAATAGTCGTGACGGTCGCAAGTTTAAGACTTAGTTGCACTCCGAAACCGTGACTAGCCAACTTTAGGCAGGAACTAGTGACTTAGCTATACTTAGCTGAAAACTTAAATTTTCCCGGGGTTCTTCGAGACTTGTTGAACTCTTTGAGCAAATCCCCAGCGGGGCGGGGGGCTCGGCATAATATAGGGGCTCCGAAAATTTTAAGGGTTTCCGATTTTTGGAGGGGTTGTTGCAGCAGCTACAACACAACCCTATAATGGTCCTTGATGATTCCTTGAGGGTCATAGTCATGAAGGGGTAATGAATAAAACCAAACATGGTTGAGTTCTTTAGCCTCCTTAAATGCATGTCCTCGGTTCTTGAGGAAAACTTTTCCAAAGTTAATTGGGAAGGTTGACTAGATTTTGTTATGAAGTTTTCTCATTTTCTAAGCTTGATCATTCAAGGTAGTTGATTGGCTACCTCTCTTAAAGCGATCCTCTATGGAATATATCTAGGAAGAGGATGAGGGCAAAATTCACTTCAATATACTCTAATACATGTGAATAATTGTTCCATAAACCAGTCTCATATTTATTCTAACACCTCTTTAAGGCCTTAACTATCCCTAGGAGGGTTTTCTACAAACAAAATTTGATGGAAAGGGGTCATCACATAATTACAAATGTCATAAAAATGGAATTTGGAGTTACTTTCCCACAAAATAGGGGAATAATTCTAAATAGGTAGTTGTTGATCAAATGGGTAATCATTTCATCAAAGGTAATGGAACAGAAGCGATTATACTATCCATAATGTAGGCAAACATGCAAAACTGTTGATCATATCCTAGAGGAAACAAAATGGAAAACATAAGGGCATCTATTATAATTCTGAGGAATAATAGCGGCCAAGTTGAAATGCTTTGAATCATTAAGTAGGATATGTATTAAAGCAATCCATTGCAATTTACAATGTTCATGGTCTTTCTCTCCATATGGACGGGACAATAATTTGATGAGGAACATAACGTGTCTTTTGAAAATGGAAATCAAATATTATTTTGATGGCCTAATTTTGAAGCCTTCTCTATCTACTCATAACCAATGTTTTCCAACTTTATCATAATTCCCTTCACAACCTAACAGTTTTTTTGAAAATGGCAACCAGATATTCTTTTGATGTCTTAAGTTTGAAGCCTTCTCTATCTTCTCGTAACCAATGTTTGACAACTTTATTATAATTCCCTTCACACTTCTTGAACATTGTGTTGTTGAAGTTATCCAGAAACTGAGTGTTTAAGAAAACTTTGGGAGGACTAAGCTTGTAAATTGTTGAAAGTACTTGCTGATTCCAACAAGCTATAACATTTTTGTTTCCATCTACTATAGTGCGGGTAGGAAAATCCATATGTCGCATGGCCCATGCAACTGTGTCATAATAAGGAAAAAAAATTCTCTAACAGCAACTTTTTGGAGTTCTATACCTCAAATTTTTTCAAATTGAGTGTTTTTGTCCTGAGTTGAAGTTTCGGAATTTAACTAGCTTCTATCCTCAAAGAAATTATAAATTTCTTCCCACTCCATCATACTTTCCATCTGGGTTTTGAAGGTGGTGTTAGAAATGAGAGTTGTGTTGACATTGCAATTTTCTGGTTCTGGATTTTCAACTCCCTTTAGGTGTTCCTCAATATGTTGAATAGCCTGCTTTGACATCGTAGATTTACCTTTCTTACCCATGTTGTGCCCTAAAAATGAACAAAAAAATTCAACTTTCTATGAGAGATATCAAATTTACTAGTGCAATTCTCTTTGACAATGCATGTTTACTAGAAACTAGAAGCCTTGCATAATGAGAGATAAGTTTCAGAGAACCACTATAGACAAGGTGTAGAGAAGAGATTGCAAAATAGAGAGCGGAAAGCAAAAAAGTTGCTAAATTTTGTTTAAACCCTTGGGACGTGCAACAATAAATTCACATGAAACGTGTTAATTATCATTCAAGTGATGAGACCTTTCAACCACTTGCGTGCAAAACTTGAGGTGAGGTTGCATGGTCAGAGTTTGGAGAAGGTATTTTTGAAACACAACAGAGTTCCATTTGGGAGTTTATTTAAAAAAAGAAAGATAAGAAAGCTAAAAGAAAATTATGGTTGGCGCGTAAACCGATACATAAAATATTTTATTCCTAGTCGTAGCAGAAACCAGTCGAGTACTTGGAATTTTCCATGCTATTAAATTCAAGTTTATGTCAATGCTAACGAAAACCCTGACCTCCAACATAGTCGGTGTAAGATGAATGCTAGTAGTCGGGAGGTCGGGTGTGAAGAACGTACGTTCATTTTGTTCGATTATGTTGCCCTATCCCGCTACAGTTGGGAGATGGAAATTCAAGACCCTGTGAAATATTTTTATGAAATAGAAAGGCACTAACGCCGACCTCTAACTTGCACATTTGAATATTTTATTTTATTTTTACTATTTTTGATGAAATTTTTCTCGGGTCTTTTGAAAAGAAATAACTATTTACAAAAAAGAAGAGGAAAATAGAGAATTTGTTTATATACTATGCTTCGTATTCACTGCCTTCACTTTATTAATCTAAGGGTTCATATTCGTAGTGTTTAATATTATTCACTCAATTTAGAATAAAATTATGAGGGTTTAATATTATTCGTAGGGTTTATAATATGAATTCAATGTGTTTAATATGAATGCCTTGGGTTTACTGATCCCTTGGGCTTCAAATATTTATATAATTGAGGTGAGGTTGCATGGTCGAAGTTGGGGGAATGTTTTATTCAAACATAACTCATTGCTATTTGGGAGTTAATTTATAGAAAAGTAAAGAAACCTACAAGAAAATTATGGTTCATACATAGACCACAAAATAAAATATTTTTTCCCAAGCCGGGCAGTTGGAAGTTGGGACGGTATTAAATTGAAGTTAGTCAGGTTGTCGAAGATCCACTAGCCAGAAGATGGATATAGGTAGCCAATTAGGTCGTTGGAAGTTAGGACTGTGTTAAAAGAAAGTTTATGCCAGTGAGGACTGCAACCCTAACGTGCAGTGTAATCGGCGTAAGATGGAAGTCAGTAGTCGGGAGGTTGGTTCTGAAAAATTTTCTTTGATTTTCTTTGAGTATGGGGCCTGATCTCATGGGAGTCGAAACATCAGTGACCTCAATGACGTTTTTATGTAATAGACAGGTCCGACTTTCG
The DNA here is from genome assembly GCA_031772625.1 of Pinus tabuliformis. Lineage (NCBI taxonomy): Eukaryota > Viridiplantae > Streptophyta > Pinopsida > Pinales > Pinaceae > Pinus > Pinus tabuliformis. The sequence goes on from CM062816.1 coordinate 828,957,059, forward strand.
ACTTACATCTTCTTTTTGTTTACTTTTTATCTTGCAATTTTTTTTTAGAATTTTTGAATAAAATAACTATTTACAAAAAGAAGGAAGAAAAAGAGAGAAAATTTTATATAGAGTCTTTATTTTATTTCTTTTTTATAGAAGAAAAAAATAACTATTAAAAAAAAGGGAAAAAATAGATAAATTTGTATATAAGGTTCTTATTTCATTTCTTTTATATAGATAATAAAATATTGTTTTCATGTGGATTTAATATTAATGGTTTATGCTTAATATTAAAATTCGTAGGGTTTAATTTTATTCAGAGGGTTTATAATAATAATAATAATAATAAAGATTAATATATTAATAAATGATAATTAATATATTAATAATGGTAATAATTTTATTATTATTATTATTATTATTATTAATTTAATAATAATATCAAAAGCCGTATTTTCAACTACATTTACTAATGTAGTTGTGCATGTGTTTAATTGATATACTACTATCATCCACATTTATTAAATAAATGTGGTTGTGCTAGCTACATAAATGAACCAATATTTATATGTTTCAAGAAGCAAGTAACATAACCAATATTTATGGTTCAAAATATCAAAAAATAAGAATCACATAAGAATTGTAGCGTGCTATTTTGCCTCTCAAATATCAAAAGCTTACAAAAATAAAAGTTTAGACAACATAAATCTGTATGCAGCTTTAAAGCAAGATATTGCCACGTACTCTCAAACCCAGAGAAATTTTATTAGTGAAAAAATTCAATGCTAGAACAAGAAGCTAATATAAAAAGATCTCCTCCCTATGACAACAACTTCATTTCCATGTGAGAACAACTTCACCGGTGTGTGTCGTGCACCTTGTAACTTGTCAATGGCTTCATGACTACTTTATAACATTTGCAATTGCTATATCTAGCTGCATCTAGTCAATTTTCATACTAGTTGGCATCAATTAAGATTGATTAATTAAGAAAACAAAAGTAGAGGTGCTCTATCTAATCTTTTTCTTTAATTAGCTTGTGGGACATAGGAACGACCACCCTTCCTTCGTTCGGGCCCTTCTTACTAGAGCATTTATGGACGCTGGAGCCATTTAGAGCCATGAGAAATGATACCATTGTTGATCCCTTATACCATGTATGACGAAGACTCGTCATTCCTTGGTTCTTGAATTGCTAACTAGAGCAATGTTGGAGCCTGGAGTATTATTGAAAACTAGAGTAATGTTGGAGCTTGGAGTATTATTAGAACCTAGAGAGATTAAACCATGAGAAATCACAGTGCTATTTTAAGGTGGAGTCATTTAGAACCATGACAAATGACGAATACATAGGAAGGAGAGGGAGTTGAGGTATTACTCCAATGTTGGACCTTGGAGCATTATTGAAACCCAGAGCCATTCAAACCATGAGAAATCACATTGCTATTGTAATGTGGAGTCATTCAAAACCATGACAAATGACAAATACATAATGAGTAGAGGGAATTGAGGTAAAACTTTGTTACTTTGTTATCATTGTTTTTTTTTTCGCTAAAAATATAATAGTTAATGAAAATAAAAAAAGATCATTTTTAAATTTGTATTCAGTATTAATTATTAAAATATTTGATATTAATGGTTATTTAGTATAGTTGTGAGAGTTAGTTTAAAATATTTGATATTAATTGTTATTCATTATAGTTTTGAATGTTAGTTAATTAGTTTAGTCTTTGCAAAATCTTTTTACACTATTTCTGGTTGTTGGTATTGAACAATTATGAATAGAGTATAGCTATGAATGAATTAGGAGTAGATCTTGAGCTATGAGCAGTATGACCCTAAAAATTTCTTAACAAGAGCAAGAAGGTTCTCGTGTGTCATGATTGGGATGAAATCATCCACTATTTCTGCCCTGTTTGTATTTCCTTCCTTCTGGATTGGCCATGCATTTGTTGGTTCACATGGTAAACTTCTCCATACCATCCCTGGTAGCTGCCACATATCCTCCTTGGCCACTTTGATCTACAACAACATTATTGGTTTCTTCTATCTTGAAGAAACTTTTAAAGGGCTCCACAAAAGTTTACAAGGAATGATAAAAACTAAATGTTATTGTTGGTCCTACTCCAAAGCTAAATACTCTGCTTATTAAAATAAAAGGGCTCATTCCTCTTCTATCAGGCCAGAAGCACTTTTGAGTAAATGCTCCCAATTCACTATGCTAAGTATGGTAAGTATAGCCAACAACCAACCCTTTAAAATAGACAAAGTCTTTATGTTATGACATATGCTTGAAATAAAGCTTATCTAAGAGATTACTCCACTCACATTTACATTGACCAAACCAGTATGCTTGAAATAAAGCTTATCCAAGAGATTACTCCACTCACATTTACATTGACCAATACAGGGTTACAATTTAGCTGAACAAAATTCTAAAACATAAAATTTGAAAACTAACAAAAACTAATTAAGATAATTAGTCTAAATAAAACTCTAAAACACCTATCAAATACTCTAAAAACACCTAACAAATTCTAATAATAAAACTCTACCAACACAAAACAAAATCTAAAAATAAAACATTCTAGATTTCTCCATTATTCTATGACAAACTGTTCTATTTTCTCCATTATTCTAAGACAAACTGTTCTATTGAATGCAGTGAAAGCATGGTAATTTGAGTAATTAGACAATTCTAATGCATTCACTACTGAGGGTAAACGATGCTATGGCTAGTTGTAATCTTGATATTCTGACAAAGCACCTGCAATTTACAGTTAAAACCAGAACCGATTTTATTAAATACAAACATTGTCTCATGTGTTTGAACCTTTTATTAAATACAAACATGTATCTCATGTGTTTGGTTCATAACCTTTTCCATGGTTAATAATTGAGAAAAAAAATTATAAAAAAAAAAATCTGATACAAGTTCAATCATGGGGCAAGCTTTGTGTCAGAGAGAGATTCCCATGAGCTTTCCATATGACATGAAAAATAGTCGCACATTGATGGTTTTCAAGCCATACTTCTGCTTGATTGAGTATTTTCCTTCAATGTGTGCACAAAAATCCTGCCAATGAACTCGGCCAACAGATGACCTAACTCAGCATATCCAAAACACAAGAAAGATGCCACACTCATCCTTTCTCACTTCAAATTTTCTCCTATCGGTTTGCGACCATATCAGATCAATATTATTTTTTATGAGAGCACTTGCGATGGTGAGAGTGAACTCCTTCTTACCTTCTATTTATAAAGTTCTTGATGGGTTTCATTTGCCACTAAGGGTCACACCACATGTGCCAAGCCTACCTAAACAATATGTTTAAACTCCATAAAACATACCACAAAAAAAATATTTTCATTCAACCAACACCACACCAATAAAGCATTTGGTGCCCCTTAGCCCTTCAAGGGTGCCCCACATGCTATCAATGATCAAACCATCAAAATATCCACTTGGTTTCACGCCCACAACTTTGGGTGCAAAACCCATTGCTTCTATACATTTCCCACAAAGCCTATGTGGGCTAACTTCTCCCAAATCCAGTACCCTCAGGTTGTGGGGTACCTCCCAAGCTAAACAAATCAACACTCCCTCTTAGAACACAGTTACCAACCAAATTGGAACTTGACTGAGTTCTCACTTTTTAGAGGTAGAAAAAAATCATCTGATTTTGAAAAGCGTTGATTCAAAATATATATATATATATATATATAATTTTTATTTATTTATTTAATTTAATTTAATTATTTATTTTATTTTTATTTTTTTTTCAGAGCATAATTTTGATAATTTAAATTTTCTTATGTATTAAGTATGTACATTTTTTTAAAATCTTAGTGACTTTCATGCCAATTTTGAAAAGTGTTGCTACAACATCAACCCTTTTTTTGGGCTTATTTTTGACACTTTAAATTTTCTGATATATTAAATATGGATTTTTTTTAAATGTTGTTGATTTTCATGTAGATTTTGAAAAATGTCAACCTTTTTTTGGGGGGCATATTTTTGACACTTCAAATTTTTTTATATTTAAATTATGCACCTTTTTTAAATGTTTGTTATTTAACCATTTAAATTTAATATATATATATATATATATATAAACAAAGGAATTTTTTTTTTAAATAACTAATAAAATAATGAAAATTCAAAGGGCCTCGCCTAGCAGCCAAGGGGTCGTGGGTGAGGGCGAGCACATTGGCCTGCAGCCCCTTGGCGTTTGGGCAAAGGTGGTAGGAATCGACCTACCACCTTTGCCCAACCTTTGAGGGGCCATAGGCCAGGGTGCCCACCCTAACCCATGACCCCTTAGCAGTTGGGCGGGGATGCAAGCTAATTTTATTTATTTATTGTAACCCAGAGGAACCCAGTCGCTCGCTTGACACGTAACTACCAGTAAACCTCTGGGGGTCTACGATATGTCTTCCTTCTCGTAGCCTAGGTCACAACAAGGGTGATTTGAACTTGGGTCTTTCAAGTTTCAATGATTTCACAATTTTCGGATTAACCAATTGAGTTTCCCCCCAGGACCAGCCGATTTCATTTATTATTTTTTAATGTATTATATATACATAAATTTTTAAATATTTTCTTTTATTTTTTACTTTTTACTTTTTATTTTTTTTGTATTCTTTTTTTTGTTTTTGGTCTTTTTAAAAAAATATATTGTTTTTTCTTATTTTTTGTATTTCAATTTTCATCATTCTAATTGTTTTTGTTGTTGTTGTTTTTTATACAAATTATATATATATATATATATATATATATATATATATATATATATATATATATATATTTTTTTTTTTTTTTTTTTTTTTTTTTTTTTTGATTTATTTTGTCTTTTTTAATTTTTAATTTTTCCTTTTTCAAAATTTTAATTTAATTTAATTTATTTTTTACTCTTTTATTTGGATTATGATTTAATTTAATTTTTTTAACTTTATTTACTTGTATTTTTTACTTTTATTGATTTATTTATTTATTGTTGTAGGGGTTGTTTCGGTGTCCAACTAGCAACCCGACCCCAATATGTGTCAATTTGGTAGTTGATTTTTCAGTTTTCATTACAATGAATCAAGTTCACCTCTGCTACGTGTTAATTCGATTGTTGATTTTCAAGTTTTCATTGCAATGTGTCGTTGTCTTAGGCTAAGATTTTAAAAGAGTTATATTTTTAGCAGTTGGTATAATGAATTTTTGATTTAGGTATTTATTTTTAAGGTTTAATTTAGTAATGATATTTGATCTCGAAATATGTTGAAAATATGAAGTTTGTTATAGTGACGATATTTGTTTTTAATTTCATGGTTGAATTTTTTTTGAAATTTTAGGGTTTTTGGAGCCATGATATTTTATATTTAATGCCATGGTTGAAAATTGCCAAAATTATAACGTTTTTCAGAGTCATAACGTCATGGTTGAAAATTGTTGAAAATTTTAGGTTTTTCAGAGTCGTGATATTTTTTCTTCAACGTATTGTTGAAAACTATTGTAATTTTAATGATTTTTGGAGTCATGGTATTTTATTTTTAATCTCATTGCTAAAAAGTGTCAAAATTTTAGCAAAGATAGACGTTGATGCCAACATTAACACTTTGATTTTTCAAGTTTTTTGCGCAAAAAAATTGGTTTTTGCTGCCATTTTTAAAAAATGTTGGAAATTTACACCCCCCCTCAAGCCAAAAAAAAAAAATTCGTTGTTCCACCATATGCACTTTTCATTTTTGGGTTGGTTTTTCATGTTTTTTGGGGCTTTTTTGGCTAGAGTTCTCATTTTGAGGTCATAGTTTGTGTTTGATTAGTAACTTTGTTTTAGTGAGGGAGGTACTTTCACCACTTGGAAGTAACCATTATCATCGGCAACATTAACCCAATCTCTTGCATTCACTGCTGAAACATACCCTGTAGAATGAACCACATTCATCTCAGTAGTGTGTCTTCCTCAATCTCGTCAGAACATAAATATTTAAACTTCCATAGGGCATACTCCCTCTGAATCTAGAGTCCTCGTGAATCTACATAACCTCTACTAGAACTTGTGTCCTACAAGGTCAGTTTGAGCTACAGTTGAACATGGGCCACATCACCACCGCAACCCAACACTGCAAGCAATCTCATCCTCCTAGTTCAAACACCACATGAGCACATGGCTCCAATCTCAGATGTGCAACATCACAACCCAATGAAGAAACTAACCTGCCATGAACTCGTCCCTTACACATAGCCAACTCTTCTATGCCAAAGCAACCCTTGGGAAGTCCCAACGATCCATGAAAATTCATGGGAAGTCGATGATCAACAAACCTACCACACAATAAACTATTGTTCACTAAGTTCACCACCAATCCACCAGAACTCCCATCCCATCTAGCTACTTATCTAGTCGAGACCACATCTCCATGTCCTTAGTTGAACCTTATGCTCCATGTTCTAAACAGTTCCACAACTCTCTTTGAGTTGCTTTGTTGTGTACACTCAGATGCAATCTCCCTTCAAAGTAGCCATGATACCATGTTGATTTTTCCACAACACTTCAAAATCAAGTTTATGTCAAAGATCACGATCACAAACACATTCAAATGCCACAACATAAGCACTTTACGTAGCTGAAAACATGTATAGTAGTGAATCAATCTTGTGCACAAGACAATTTTAAACCCACAACTTGTTATATTACAAACATTAATACAACAAACTTAGGGCTCTTGTACCAGGGATCGTGGCCCTTACTTACATCCTTGATACAAGGAAAACTAGGGCTTAGTGTGTCAACAACTATGGCCACCAATCTTTCCTTGAACAAAGTACACTTGACCTACTTGTTGATGAAGCGTTTCCACATCCCTTTCAGTCCATGTACCTTGAACACATTTGGCAGGTACTTTGCCTCCTCTATTATTGATCACTGCAACGTCCGGAACTTCATAATGCTTGCATCTCCAAATGTCCAATCTTCCACTATCAATCTCTCTTGGTTGCTCCAAGAGTTACTGATCATAGGCCCAACGATCTACCCTCTAGCAACCCTCTTGCTCTACCAAGATGGATTGCACTTTTGGACTCCACCAAACTTCCCTCTAGAATCGACAAGGCTACTCCATTATTTTTACTCTTAGGGTCTTCAATGTCTACCCTCTAACCATGTCCTTTGTTATTCCAAAGGATCACGTTCTTAGGGCCTTTGTAATCTTCCCAGTGATCAACTATATGCTAACTTGCATCAGTTGAACTAGGGCTCATAAAAATAACCATTTTATCATTGAGATGCCTCCTCCAAACCATTGAACTAGGGCACAATAACACTACCCCCACAAAATCCTTTAACTCATTATAAATGACTGATCTTAGGGCATGAATGGACTTCCCTCACACAATGACAAATAATCTCTTTGTCAATGTACTTAAGGCTTCTTATACAACCACTAACAATCCATAGAGGTATTGCTTATAGGCTGCTACAATTGTCTATAAACCAGACCTCATCACCACAACTTCATCCTCAAGAAGACCAATAAAACTTATCTAACAATACATCCCAAACTGCCTTGAAACCCTTGGCTCTGAGTACAGAATATACTAAGGTTTCAACCCTCTTTAGGGCTCCTACAATACCTCAAGGTTTCCCTACCTTTGACCTTCACTAACCTCTTTGTAAACCTTTTCTTTTAGGCATGAACACCATGGGTTGTATCTTCAGGGCTTGCGGCCTTGCACCAAAAACTTGCCAGGCCTGTTGGCTCACTAAAATATACCTTACATATCTTTCGGATGACTTTCCAACCCTTCGATAGATAGCCTCTCTACAACATTCACATAGTCATCCAGCATTGAGCTGATTAACTGCGATATGGAGTTAGTGAGGATGCCTTGACGTGTGTGATGTAGCATAGATGTGCATGGATTGGATAGGGAGTTAGTGGTTAGAATTCATTTCAGCCTCTTGGAGAATTGCCAAGTGATAAGGCGCAGGGCCCTGAGTTGTTCGTTGGTGACTTCGAACATGGGAAGTTCCTCTCCTCCAGGAGCATATTCAAGAGGGGGGGGTTTGGATTCTTCTTGAAGTGGCCTCGTGAAGGTTGGCCCATATGGGGGGTTGTATGGTATTTCAGGGGGTGTGGGAGGACGAGGTTGGTTACTAGCTTGATGGGAAGTTTTGGTGTGAGAGCTTAGATTAGTACTTTCCATGGCCCTCCTTCTAATGACAAATCTATTAACGAGGCTGGAATTTTTTGCCAACAGCAAAGCGGTTCTCCCTGGTGTAGGTTCCCAACTAGAGCCTACACCGTTTGCGATTGGGATCCCTTCCGGTATGTAGGCCCGACTGCCGTTCAGTGGTGTTGAGTTTGCTTCGGACTAAGGTGGAATATGAACTCAATTGAAAGCACGGACCTCAATAAATACAAGGAAATAATTGACAAATATCTTATGATGCATAAACCATGAATAGCCAGACTATAAACAACATAAATCTTATGTAAAGTTACTATTAGCAGGCCTCAAATAAGACTCATGTTTGCCAAGATAAAGTTCTTAACAATTGTAAATGAATTCACAACGATCAAACTATGAGCATTAATAAATGTGCAGTGAAAAAGATTATACCAATACCAACAAAATAGTTCATCGGCACAAGCATAGAGTTAGCGATCAAATACCATTCATATGAAGCAACACAAAGTTTGTAGTATGAGACAACATATGAGGAGACCACACATCAAAGAGCTTTCAGGAACATCTGATCCATCAAGTGAAGAACATACTCATGGCATTAGGACATAAAAGATCTGAAGAATCCAATAGTGGAAACGTACAATGACTCCTTGTATTAATTAGAAGAACCAAAATTCTCTTAAGCAATGTATATATATATCTCCAAAATTTCCTCAGCAAAAGATCCATACAAATGAGGCATGGGAGTGTATTTATAGGGTGAGGGTGACTCTTAACCTACCCATGACTCTTGGACTTCCTCACGACTCTCTGCCTACCTGATGACTTTTGGTCATCCATATGACCTTTCGTATTAAAAAAAATGCTCTATGCTACTGAAGTAGATACATCACAAAAAATAAGCTATCAACTTAATTTACTAATTTGACAATGGAAAGTTCCAGAATGTCAAGACCGAGTTGTTCTTTCAAATATGTGCACCATAGGTCGTATTCTGCTGTGATGGGAGTGATCTATGGCTGATCTTCATCATGTCGGTGTAGGCACTCGAGTACATCTGGGATGAGGGTGGTCTGTTTGGCATGCACCTGGTTGTTCAAGGTTACCAGTTTGGTGTAGATCCTCACTGGTTCTACCACATAACACGTGATATTTTCTTTGGTGATTGGCATGTCTTTTGTACGGGCTACTTGTTTATATGTCTCTACGAATGCTTGTACTTCCTTGGAGATCTCATCCTGCTTCCTTACCTGTCTAACTTCTCCTATAGAGGGGACCCCATGAAGTTGGATCATAGATTCTAAGCCACTGAACAGATGCCTGTAGGATGCTAATACCATGTCCACATCTTTGGTCAATTTTTCCTTAGATTGAATTTTGATGTGGAGTTGAACCTTGGTATTCTGCATGGTGATCCAATCCTTCTTAGGGACCACCGTTGGTGCTCCTGGGTACTTGACAGACCATTCGTGTATCTTATCTAAAGCAGTCATAGCCTCCTTAAGCATCGCGACTCTTTCTTTTGTGTGGGCTTGGATTGTCACGATTGGGGCCACTGTGTGATGTAGTTTGGACATCTCTTCGTAGACTAATGTCATGGCCTCCCCAAGGGTCTTCATTTCTACTTCGCTTGCTGCCTGAAATTATGTTGTGCTTGTGTGAACTAAATGGAGTGTCGAATTCTCCTCCTCTATCTTTCTTCTCTCCTGCTCTGCCATGGTGGCCCTTAGTTCAGATGTGTAAAGCTTGTTCTAAAGGTCAGCAATCTGTTTGCTCATCTGGGCCACATTATGTTCTGTGGTGGCAACGAAAGTTGTCCCAGGCGAGGCAACCATTTTTAGGCTTTCTCTAATGTTGGGCACAATATCCTTGGTCGTGGTTACTGATAAAGGCTCAGTTGGATTCTTGGCGCAATATTTTTTCCTTTCTTGTACAATTTTGAGGTTCACTTCATCAAAAGTGAGGCTTGTAAGATCTAGGATCTCCTCGTCCTGTCCCTCCAAGATACCCAGTTCTTGCAAGGGGAGGTGTCCACCAGTCAGGGGAGTGGGAGGAGGCACGTCTAATGGGGGAAGTTCACTTTGTCTTGTACCTAGGTCAACTGTTTTGCTAGTCTCTCCTTGTTCGCTTTCCCCGGCTTCCTTTTCCTTGTTTCTCCTTAGTTCTTCTTCCTGTCATCTTTTCTCTTGATCTACAAGCGCTTTTTGCCTCTCTAACTCGTCTTCCATATTTTTCAACTCTTGCTCTAATCACTTGTTCTCTTCCTATCTTCTCTTCTCTGCTTCTTCCTCCCGTTTTCTCTTCTCTGCCTCTTCTTGTGCCCTTCTATCCTCCTCCTGCTTCCTCTTCTCTACCTCTTCCTGTTCCTTTCTATCCTCCTCGTGTTTTCTCTTCTCTGCCTCTTCCTGCGCCCTTCTTTCTTCCTGCTAATTTTCTTGCAGCCGTTTCTCCTTTTCTCGCTCTTCCTGTCATCTCCTTTTCTCGCTCTGGCCTTGGTTGCTGGAATATCGAGATTGTTTTCTCTCTAGCTCCCTTTGCCTCTTAAGCTCTTTCTTTCTCCTTGCCAAGGTGGTGTTCCTTTGTTCCAATGTAGTATTAGTGTCTTCCTCTTTGTGGTCGCTCAAGACGTCCTCTACCTCTTTTCCTTTTCGCTTCTCAAATTCCCCGATGCCTTTTGGTGCCTCATGCTAATTTTTCTTTATAGTGGAATCTCTTTCTTTGAGGCTCATGTCTTCCTGGGAATCATCGAGGAGCTCATCTTCCCTGGCTTGCTACTCATTTGGGCTAAGTTCCCTTGTAGCATTATACCAATTTTTAATCCCATCTTCGAGATCCTGTTTGGTATGAGAATATGACCAGTTGAATTTTTCTTTTTTGAAGTGGGCAGCCACGAATTTCTCAGGATCATAAGTCCAGTAGTTGAGGTTCACAAAGTGGCTTCCCTTCAATTCCTCGGCCTTTGCCTCTACCTGTGTGAAATTTTCCACCACATATGCTCTGATGGTGAGAGGGAAGGTGGGTCAGGGCTTCTTTTTTCCTTTGTTCAATATCCTTGAAAAACCCTAAGTCATGTGGTAGCAGACCTCTCACATGAGTATCTTGTTCATGACGAACTTAGGTAGGGAATGAGGGGCCTTATGGGTACTGAATAGTCTGATGAATGTTCCTTCTTGAATGGGAAACCAGTGTGCTACTTTGAGCATAATATTCATAGTTGTCTTAGACATGCCAGGTGGTTCTTCCCCTAATAGCAGCTGGTACAACGGGATGATGAAAGATTCAGAGATTACATCTATCATACCTTTGTAAGCCATGTCCCAGAAAACTTTGTAATGGCAATGCACGGGGTCGGCTACTAATGAGTCCTAGTTGCAGCTCCAGTGCTTGAAGTAGCATCTCAAGCAGACGAAGTCGAGGAGTTATGAAGACATATAGAATTCTGGAGGCTATTCCGATTTTGGGAGCTTGGTTGCATCTATGTTCGTTCTTAAAGATGATGCGAGGATGCTAGCCTAGTTAAAGATGGTTCCTCGACTGGCAACGACATACATGATGGGTACCCTAGTGCCGTAAAAAATGACGTAGTTTGCCTTACCATATAATCGACACATCATCACAAAAATTAACTGATATACCTTGTGCAATCCCTCTGTCTTGTATGCCTAATCCATTCTGACTCGGACTTTGATGGGTCTTGCCACCATTCCCTAAGGATGTCCTTCACTGGGGTCACGAACTCAGAGAGCCACCTGGTATTTAAAACCTCCCGTTTGTCAAGGACTCTGTAGTAGGCATGGATATCCGCAGGGGAGATAACGGTTATGGGTGCCCCAGCATGATCCCTAATTGTCCATGAATCCTTATTCATACTTTGCAAGATCCATTCAATGGTTTATGTGCATGGAAGACCGGGGGTTGCGCCGCTACCTTGTGTAACTTGACCTCTTGACATTTATCTATACCTGGAAATCCTCCTGTGTTTCCAGGATGTTTTATTTTGAGAACTCCTCGTAGATATTGTACTAGGAGAGCTTTGTGGTTTTACTGATGTTGCAAGTTGTGTCCCCGAAGATGGGTGGCTCCTCGTCTTGGTCGGCCTCCCATGACCTGCTTCCTGAGCCTCTGCAAGAAGCCTTAGTGGTTGAGGGAGCCATTTCATCTTCAAAGGAAGAGATGGATATGCACTCGAGGTCCACGTCACCTGGCATGTTGAAAATACAATCCCACAATGAGAGAGACGACATGAAAATCAAGTAAAACTGCAAAATAAAAGGAGTTTCAGCAGGTGGTAGGCTATTTGCGGGGGAGGCACATCACAAGGACATAAATGCGACTAAGCGACTTGCTGTATAGATCGCAGATTGATAGGTGTCCCAAAGTGGTAGGTCGGGTTGATGGAGGATGTATGGTCATAAGTCGCAAGTCGTTGGGGGTCGCAGGGTCACAAGTCGCAAGGTCACGTCGGGGCAAAGTCACAGGTCGCGAAGTCGCGAAAAAAGAGATATCGTGATCTCAAGTCACACGACTTAGGTTTTAAGAGGATCAAGGGAAACAATTTTTGGCTTTGGGAGGTCTGGGATTCTTCCAGGCAAGTAGGTTAAGGCTTACTAGTGAAAACCGGGAGGGCTAGGGTGGAAGAATGGCCGAGGTTTGGGTTCAAGAAGAGTGGAAGTGACCAAGGCAACTGATATTGAAAATGAGGTGAAAAGGTCAAGAAACATGGGCTAAAACCCCATAGGAACGGGATGTAGAAGGTCAGGGATGCAAAAAGGGACACCTGGGAGAAAATCATGATTACAGGAAGGCGAAAGGTTACTTACCTGGATCAAACCCCACGCGCGCCGAAGTCGGAGACCTTCCTCATCTTCTATGTGACCAATGGAACCATTATAATAAGACTTGGGCGACCTTACTTGTATAACTTTGGTCGCACGTGCGAGGTCCCATGGGTCAAACACACAACTTTGCGACCTATCTGACCTTGCGACCAGGTAGTCGCGAGGTCACATGGTTGCATTCAGGGTTGAGTGAGGACCTTGTGACCTTTTGATCGCATGGTCACATTAATATCCAAGGGGACCTATGCGACCTTGAAACCTATGCGAGTAGTGGGTCACACAGGTCGCAAGTTTAAGACTTAGTCGCACTTTGAAACCGTGACTAGCTGACTTTAGGTAGGAACTAGCGACTTAGCTATACTTAGCTGAAAACTTAGATTTTCCCAGGGTTCTTCGAGACTTGTTGAACTCTTTGAGTAGATCCCCAGCGGCGCAGGGGGCTCGGCACGATATAGGGGCTCCGAAAATTTTAAGGGTTTCTGATTTTTGGAGGGGTTGTTGCAGCAGCTACAAAACAACCCTATAATGGTCATTGATGATTCCTTGAGGGTCATAGTCATGAAGGGGTAATGAATAAAACCAAACATGGTTGAGTTCTTTAGCCTCCTTAAATGCATGTCCTCGATCCTTGAGGCAAACTTTTCCAAAGTTAATTGGGAAGGTTGACTAGATTTTGTTATGAAGTTTTCTCATTTTCTAAGCTTGATCATTTAAGGCAGTTGATTAGCTACCTCTCTTAAAGTGATCCTCTATGGAATATATCTAGGAAGAAGATGAGGGCCAACTTCGCTTCAATAGACTCTGATACATGTGAATAATTGTTCCACAAACCAATCTCATATTTATTCTAACACCTCTTTAAGGCCTTAACTATCCCTAGGAGGGTTTTTTACAAACAAAATTTGATGGAAAGGGGTCATCACATAATTACAAATGTAATAAAAATGGAATTTGAAGTTACTTTCCCACAAAATAGGGGCATAATTCTGAATAGGTAGATGTTGATCAAATGGGTAATCATTTCATCAAATGTAATGGAACAGAAGCAATTATACTATCCATAATGTAGGCAAACATGCAAAACTATTGATCATATACTAGAGGAAACAAAATGGAAAACATAAGGGCATCTATTATAATTCTAAGGAATAATAGCGGCCAAGTTGAAATGCTTTGAATCATTAAGTAGGCTATGTATTAAAGCAATCCATTGCAATTTACAATTCTCATGGTCTTTCTCTCCATATGGACGGGACAATAATTTGATGAGGAACATAACGTGTCTTTTGAAAATGGAAATCAAATATTATTTTGATGGCTTAAGTTTGAAGCCTTCTCTATCTACTCGTAACCAATGTTTTCCAACTTTATGATAATTCCCTTCACAACCTAACGGTTTTTTTGAAAATGGCAACCGGATATTCTTTTTATGTCTTAAGTTTGAAGCCTTCTCTATCTTCTCGTAACCAATGTTTTACAACTTTATTATAATTCCCTTCACACTTTTTGAACACTGTGTTGTTGAAGTTATCTAGAAACTGAGTGTTTTTGAACACTGTGTTGTTGAAGTTATCCAGAAACTGAGTGTTTAAGAAAACTTTGGGAGGACTAAGCTTGTAAATTGCTGAAAGTACTTGCAGATTCCAACAGGCTATAACATTTTTGTTTCCATCTACTATAGTGTGGGTAGGAAAATCGATATGTCGCATGGCCCATGCAACTGTGTCATAATAAGGAAAAAAAAATCTCTAGCAGCAACTTTTTGGAGTTCTATACCTCAAAATTTTTCAGACTAAGTGTTTTTGTCCTGAGTTGAAGTTTTGAAATTTAACTAGCTTCTATCCTCAAAGAAACTATAAATTTCTTCCCACTCCATCATACTTGCCATTTGGGTTTTGAAGGTGGTGTTAGAAATGAGAGTTGTGTTGACATTGCAATTTTCTGGTTCTGGATTTTCAACTCCCTTTAGGTGTTCCTCAATATGTTGAATAGCTTGCTTTGACATCGTAGATTTACCTTTCTTACCCATGTTGTGCCCTAAAAATGAACAAAAAAATTCAACTTTCTATGAGAGATATCAAATTTACTAGTGCAATTCTCTTTGACAATGCATGTTTACCAAAAACTAGAAGCCTTGCATAATGAGAGATAAGTTTCAAAGAACCACTATAGACAAGGTGTGGAGAAGAGATTGCAAAATAGAGAGCGGAAAGCAGAAAAGTTGCTAAATTTGGTTTAAACCCTTGGGACATGCAACAATAAATTCACATGAAACATGTTAACTATCATTCAAGTGATGAAACCTTTCAACCACTTGCGTGCAAAACTCGAGGTGAAGTTGCATGGTCAGAGTTTGGAGAATGTATTTTTGAAACACAATAGATTTCCATTTGGAATTTTACTTAAAAAAAAAAAAAAGATAAGAAAGCTAAAGGAAAATTATAATTGGCACGCAAACCGATACATAAAATATTTTATTCCTAGTCACAGCAGAAACCAGTGGAGTACTTGGAAGTTTCCATGCTATTAAATTCAAGTTTCTGTCAATGGTAACGACGACCCTAACCTCCAACGTAGTTGGGGTAAGATGAATGCTGGTAGTCGGGAGGTCGGGTGTGAAGAACGTATGTTCATTTTGTTCGGTTATGTTGCCCTATCCCGCTACAATGTGGAGATGGAAATTCAAAACCCTGTGAAATGCTTTTATGAAATAGAAAGGCACGACCGTCGACCTTCGACTTGCACATTTGAATATTTTTTTATTTTTTTGAATATTTTTGTTGAAATTTTTCTCGGGTTTTTTGAAAAGAAATAACTATTTACAAAAAAGAAGGGGAAAATAGAGAATTTGTTTATATACAATGCTTCGTATTCACTGCCTTCACTTTATTAATCTAAGGGTTGATATTCGTAGTGTTTAATATTATTCACTCAATTTAGAATAAAATTATGAGGGTTTAGCCCCAAGAGTTAGCTCAATCGGTCAAATCAAGTGCCTCGCCAATGGGAGGTCACAGGGTCGAATCCCGAAAGCTCTTGGGGTTAGGTCAGTAAATAGGCCGAGGGGTGTTGATGCCTTCGGGTGCGTCCACTCAGTGTTGAACAACCCTGGATGTAGCGGCTACCCATTGACCCGGGTATCCATGAACCAGAAGTGAAAAAAAAAAATATGAGGGTTTAATATTATTCGTAGGGTTTACGATATGAATTCAATGTGTTTAATATGAATGCCTTGGGTTTACTGATCCCTTGGGCTTCAAAGATTTATATAATGGAGGTGAGGTTGCATGGTCGAAGTTGGGGGAATGTTTTATTCAAACATAACTCATTGCTATTTGGGAGTTAATTTATAGAAAAGTAAAGAAACCTACAAGAAAATTATGGTTCGCACGCAAACCACAAAATAATTTTTTTTTCCAAGCCGGGCAGTTGGAAGTTGGGGCGGTGTTAAATTGAAGTTAGTCAAGTGGTCGAAGATCCACTAGCCAGGAGATGGATATAGGTAGCCAGTTAGGTCGTCGAAAGTCGGGACTGTGTTAAAAGAAAGTTTATGCCAGCGAAGACTGCGACCCTGACGTGCAGTGTTATCGGCGTAAGATGGAAGTCAGTAGTCAGGAGATCGGTTCTGAAAATTTTTCTTTGATTTTCTTTGAGTATGGGGCCTGACCCCGTGGGAGTCGAAACATCAGTGACCTTAATGATGTTTTTATGTAATAGACAGGTCCGACTTCCGACTTACATCTTTTTGTTTACTTTTTATCTTGCAATTTTTTTTTAGAATTTTTGAATAAAATAACTATTTACAAAAAGAAGGAAGAAAAAGAGAGAAAATTTTATATAGAGTCTTTATTTTATTTCTTTTTTATAGAAGAAAAAAATAACTATTTAAAAAAGAAGGGAAAAAATAGATAAATTTGTATATAAGGTTGTTCTTATTTCATTTCTTTTATATAGATAATAAAAGATTGTTTTCATGAGGATTTAATATTAATGGTTTAGGCTTAATATTAAAATTCGTAGGGTTTAATTTTATTCAGGGGGTTTATAATAATAATAATAAAGATTAATATATTAATAAATGATAATTAATATATTAATAATGGTAATAATTTTAATATTATTATTATTATTAATTAATTAATTAATTTAATAATAATACCAAAAGCCGTATTTTTCAACTACATTTACTAATGTAGTTGTGCATGTGTTTAATTGATATACTACTATCGTCCACATTTATTTAAATAAATGTGGTTGTGCTAGTTACATAAATGAACCAATATTTATATGCTTCAAGAAGCAACATAACCAATATTTATGGTTCAAAATATCAAAAAATAAGAATCACATAAGAATTGCAGCGTGCTATTTTGCCTCTCAAATATCAAAAACTTACAAAAATAAAAGTTTAGACAGCATAAATCTGTATGCAGCTTTAAAGAGAGAAATTTTATTAGTGAAAAATTCAATGCTAGAACAACAAACTAATATAAAAGATCTCCTCCCTATGACAACAACTTCATTTCCACATGAGAACAACTTCACCAGTGTGTGTCCTGCACCTTCTAACTTGTCAATGGCTTCACGGCTACTTTATAACATTTGCAATTGCTATATCTAGTTGCATCTAGTCAATTTTCATACTAGTTGGCATCAATTAAGATTGATTAATTAAGAAAACAAAAGTAGAGGTGCTCTATCTAATCTTTTTCTTTAATTAGCTTGTGGGACACAGGAACGACCACCCTTCCTTCGTTCGGGCCCTTCTTACTAGCGCATTGATGGATGCTTGAGCCATTTAGAGCCATGAGAAATGATACCATTGTTGATCCCCTATACCATGCATGAGGAAGACTCGTCATTCCTTGGTTCTTGAATTGCTCACTAGAGCAATGTTGGAGCCTGGAGTATTATTGAAAACTAGAGTAATGTTGGAGCTTGGAGTATTATTAGAACCTAGAGAGATTAAACCATGAGAAATCACAGTGCTATTTAAGGTGGAGTCATTTAGAACCATGACAAATGACGAATACATAGGAAGGGGAGGGAGTTGAGGTATTACTCCAATGTTGGACCCTGGAGCATTATTGAAACCTATGAGAAATCACAGTGCTATTGTAATGTGGAGTCATTCAAAACCATGACAAATGACAAATACATGATGAGCAGAGGGAATTGAGGTAAAACTTAGTTACTTTGTTATCATTGTTTTTTTATGCTAAAAATATAATAGCTAATGAAAAAAAATAAAAAATTGTATTCATTATAAATTATTAAAATATTTGATATTAATGGTTATTCATTATAGTTGTGAGAGTTAGTTTAAAATATTTGATATTAATTGTTATTCATTATAGTTTTGAATGTTAGTTTAATTAGTTTAGTCTTTGCAAAATCTTTTTACATTATTTCTGGTTGTTGGTATTGAACAATTATGAATAGAGTATAGCTATGAATGAATTAGGAGTAGATCTGGAGCTATGAGCAGTAAAAAAATTTCTTAACAAGAGCAAGAAGGTTCTCATGTGTCATGATTGGATAAAATCATCCACTATTTCTGCCCTGTTTGTATTTCCTTCCATCTGGGTTAGCCATGCATTTTTTTGGTTCACATGGTAAACTTATCCATGCCATCCCTGGTAGCTGCCACATATCCTCCTCGGCCACTTCGATCTACAACAATATTATTGGTTTCTTCTATCTTAGAAGAAACTTTTAAAGGGCTCCACAAAAGTTTATAACGAATGATAAAAACTAAATGTTACTGTTGGTCCTGCTCCAAAGTTAAGTACTCTGCTTATTAAAAGAAAAGAGCTCATTCCTCTTCTATCAGGCCAGAAGCACTTTCGAGTAAATGCTCCCAATTCATTATTCTAAATATGGTAAGTATAGCCAACAACCAATAGTTTAAAATAGACAAAGTCTTTGTGTTATGACATGTGCTTGAAATAAAGCTTATCTAAGAGATTACTCCACTCACATTTACATTGACCAAACCAGTATGCTTGAAATAAAGCTTATCCAAGAGATTACTCCACTCACATTTACATTGACCAATATAGGATTACAATTTAGCTGAACAAAATTCTAAAACATAAAATTTGAAAGCTAACAAAAATTAATTAAGATAATTAATCTAAATAAAACTCTAAAAACACCTATCAAATACTCTAAAAAGTACTAATAATAAAACTCTACCAACATACGACAAAATCTAAAAATAAAACATTTTAGATTTCTCCATTATTCTATGACAAACTGTTCTATTTTCTCCATCATTCTAAGACAAACTGTTCTAATGAATGCAGTGAAAGCATGGTAATTTGAGTACTTAGACAATTCTAATGCATTCACTACTGAGGGTAAACGGTGCTATGGCTAGGTGTAACCTTGATATTCTGACAAAGCACCTGCAATTTACAGTTTAAACCAGAACCGATTTTATTAAATACAAACATTGTCTCATGTGTTTGAACCTTTTATTAAATACAAACATGTATCTCGTGTTTGGTTCATAACTTTTTCCATGGTTAAATAATTGAGGAAAAATCTTTTAAGAAAAAATCTGATACAAGTTCAATCATGGGGCAAGCTCTATGGCAGAGAGAGATTCCCATGAGCTTTCCATATGACATGAAAAATAGTTGTACATTGATGGTTTTCAAGCAAGACAAGCAAATAAAGTTGGTGTTGAATCGACTCCTGCTTGATTGCCCATACTGGGCCCATATGGCCTATTAACCTATTATTATTGCAAAATTTGTGTGGATGGCTATTTTTATAGGAATCCAGCAAAATAAATTTCAAAAAATCTAACACTGATTTTATAGTAAAAATAGATTTAGTATTATCAAATTGATGTGCAGCCAAAAATCTTAAAGTTTGACTGTTGTGATTTAAAAAAAATATTTTGCCAGATTTTATCAAAACCTTACCTAAATTTCCATAATTTTCTAAACAAATTTGAAAACTACTTAAACGACATTATTATTTTTCCAATAATACAAACTGTCTAAACATCTGCATAATTGCTGCTGAGCCAACCGTGTCAAAATGTGAGTTAATTGTTGTGGAAAGCATCTGTGCCAGTCTGGTACTGGCCAGGAGCCGGACAATACCGAAGTAACTTCCTGTGTCACAATTAGCAGGGACTTGCTGCTCTTTGCAGCTGTACTTGTTTGATTTCATATATAAATGAATGGCAATCTGTTTTATATGGCCTCATGCTTAATTCCTCTGTCGGTCACAATTAGCAGGGACTTTGCTGCTCTTTGTAGCTGTACTAGTTTGAATATATATATATATATTTTTATTTTTTTCTGAGGGGAATTTTTTTATGAAAAAAAGTTGTATATAAATATCATGATACAATATTACATCAGAATATACTGTACATATGTTACATCCAATAATAATTCAACGATCACATTAGCTGCACAGCAACTCGTGGACATGTATCGTGAGTCGAACCTACCTACATCATGGTACAATATTACATCAGAATATACTGTATATATATCACATCCAATAACAACTCAGAATCACATTAGCTACACAACAGCTCGTGAACATGTATCGTGGATCGAACCCGAGTAGAAAGATTAATAACTAGCCGTTACATCCACGTGGCATAACGACTGCATATAGTTTGACTACATATATAAATGAATGAATGGCAACCTATTTTATATGGCCTCATGCTTAATTCCTCTTCTGTCATAATGGCAATCTGTCTTATATGGCCTCATGCTTGATTTGGTGTATGGCAATCTGTTTTATATGGTGTCATGTTTGGTTTCGAAGTTATGAAATGAAAGATATATTTGTATTAAACATGTATTTATATATCACGAAATAGAAGTAATTTTTTTGCTTATCGATTGCATTGTAGACAAGTTGGCATTAACGAAATTAACTTATATCTTTTATTATTGTTGTTAAATTATATTTATAACGGTAAAAAATTATTAAAAAAATAAAATTAATAATTATATAATTTATTATTAAAAAAATAAAATTTAAATTTAAATTTAAATATTAAAAAAATTAAATATATTATTGTGTTTGGATGTGCTCTTACAATTAATTATAAGGAGATGTGTAGGAATAATGTAAGTATATAATTTTTTTTTAAATGGTAATGTTATATTTACTTGGTGAAATTATTTAAAATAAAATTAAAATTAAATGAGATAAGATCCATTTTAATTCCATCTGATCCTTTTGGGTGCTTGGTAGATATGCATCTAGGTTGGTATAATTGTGTCTTTTAAATAGGTTATATTCCACATTAATATCGTGAATCAATACCTTTACCATCAGTCAATACCATGTATATTTTTATTTTGTTAATTTTTTTTCAACATTGCAATACATTATCTATCATACTAGGCTAGAGAGCACAAAAAAATAATTAGCTCTATTTCTTTGTTTATGAGAACCCATGGTATTGAGCTCCAAGTTTACAAGAACCCATGGTATTGAGCAAGTTGACGAGAACACATGGTATTGAGCTTCAAGTTGACGAGAACCTATGGCATTGACCCATGGTATTCATGTAAAATGTAGCCAATTTAAAGAGGGAAAGAGTCTAAGTAAATGTCTTTCATATCCTAGCAATTTTAATCCTTTTAGATATTTTTTGAATTTAAAATATATATATATATATATATATATATATATTATTTTAATTGACAGTGGTTAGCAAATTGACAGTGGTTAGCAAAAATATATATATATATATATATATATATATTTTAAATTGACAGTGGTTAGCAAAAAGTGTTTGGCCAAAATTTTGAACCTTTTACATTATGTTAGTATTTTATCTTTTAGACTTTTTTCAATAGCTTTATCTTCCAAAGTAAAGTTTGATTAAAATTACGATTTCAGTGTTATATTTGTGTTATTAACAAAAATAATTAATATCTCCTTTATGTGACGTACTTTGGTTTTTTGTATGAGCTTCTACAGTGCAATAACCTAGTCCTTTTCTTAAATATTTCAATAAGAACGACAAGTTTAGGGTTTCATGTGGAAGGTGAAAGTGGTGCTAAGGCCCCATGTGGACTTGCATTCAAAATATTTTGCGTCGTTTGGGTCAAAAGAGTTTGACATATCTACTCTTTCTTAACTAGTTGTGAATATTACCAACCTAAATCCATCTTAACTCTGTATCTACCAAGAGTCGAGAGGGATCAAATCTATTTTCACTCTAAAAGAGGTTAATATCTCAAAATATTTAATCCCTCTCAATGCTTAGTAGATCCAAACTTCAAAGAGATCTAGGATGGTTTAATTATTAATTATAATCATGATTATAATTATTTATTTTCTGTTATTTTATTTTAGTTTAACCAAGTCAAAATGTTAAATAGGACATTACGTTGCAACATATCTACCATATTAGGTTGGAGAGCACTAATCATCATGAGTAAGTTGTAGAGAGTGAGGCCATTGCCTCTGAACATCTACAGGGAGTCTCACAAGACTTTGAAGCCTACCCTTACAGTCCCCATCAATATAGATCATCTCCTTTCTTCTTGAATTTGTTTTTTCAATCAGTGCAACTTTTATCTCCAATGAATTTCAAAGTTTTTCCTCTCTTCAACCCTGATTTTAATAGTTTCTTCTATAAACTTTCTGAACTAAATTCCAATCCTCCTCAGAGTTCGCCATGAACAACTCAACCACTCAACCATGGTCACCTTTCCCCACTACTTTATATTTATGCAAAATTCCTATAGAGAATTAAGGATTATGAGCATGATATAATATTCCAAAATAACCTTGCTTAAATCCACCTATACATCTTTGACATATCAATTGAATACTTTTGAAGGGTAGAATATTATATGAATTTTTCGTAATTCAAACATATACAATGAATACTTACTCCCAATAGTTTATATATTAAGAATTAAATTAAAATTTTAAAATTTATTTTAAAAGAAATTTCTTTTTAAAATTTAATTTTTAGAAAGCAATGTATTATAGAAAATGTTAAGAAATTACATACATAGGTGCTTTATGACCCGAAAGTTGCCAGCCTGAGTGAGAGGCAAAAAGACTAGTAGTCACAAAAGTATTGCAAGAAAGAGCACCTGCCCAAAAAGGAGAAACCATATGTCCTCCAAAAAACTTAAGCACATTAACATAGAGAACGAGAAAAAGAGAGAAACATAAGAAGACTTGAATCGTTGTTCCATAACAGTGCCACAATCTACCTAGTGAAATGTGTCGCGTCCTGTTAAAGGTTTAGTGGGTCTTCCTATTCCACCGAAGTAGGTTTGTCTTAGTCATCTTCATCGAGTTGAGGATGCCTAGTTGAGGTGGGTTGACCAGATGGCACAAGATGCACAACTGGTTGATGGAGGTGGACGCTTATGTGGTTACTAGCATGGAAACCCCTCTTGAATGAAAGTCCTAGTTTTGTTGTAGTGCCTTTAGTGAGGCTACGTTGATGATGACGTATGAGAGAGGGACACTCACTAATGTGCCTTTGAGACTAACTACGAGATTTGTTGCCTTGTGTGATAGATCTAGCAAGGGACTAAGAGGAGGAGTCCTTCATGACGGGTGTTGAGGGAGAAGAGGAATTATGAAGTTGCATGCCCAAAGTGTCTATGATCATATGTAATGCAGCCCAAGCATGAGTCAAGAGGAAATCAAGGTCCAAAATTTGACCTTCATGCACCATTATCGCTTCTTCTTAGTCCCTGAAGTGTTAACCAAGCACATTGCAAAGAGCCCATAAATGGTCACCTATGTTGCGAAGCTCTTCATCTTCGACATCTGCAACCATGTGTTGATGTCGATCAGAGATTTTTTCGTCAAAATTTTCATCTCCATCTCCATGCTAGGGAGGGAGGGGTGGCCTACCTCTTCCTTTACCTCCCCTATGAGGGAGATTGTGCTCCCTCACTATGTATGTGTTGATTTTTCTACAACACTTCATAATGAAGTTTATGTCTAAGATCATGATAACAAACACACTCAAATGCCACAACACAAGCACTTTACACAACGAAAAACACATATAGCAGTGAATCAATTTCATGCACAAGATAATTTTAAACCCTCAACTTGTTATATTATAAAATTTAATACAACAAACTTAGGGCTCCCATACTATGGATCATGGCCCTTACATACAACCTTGATACAAGGAAAACTAAGGCTTGGTGTCAACAACTATGATCAGTAATCTTTCCTTCGAAAAGGTACCCTTGACCTACTTGTTGATGTAGCACTTCCACAACATTTTCATTACATGTACCTTGAACACATTTGGCAAATACGTTGCTTCCTCTTCTGTTAATCACTGCAATGTTTGCAACTTTAGAATGTTTGCATCTCCATCTTTCCAATTTGCCACTACCAATTTCTCTTGGTTGATCCAAAAGTGACTGATCATAAGCCCACTAATATACCCTCTAGCAACCCTCGTGCTCCACCAAGATGAATGACACTTTGGGACTTCACAAAACTGCGCTCTAGAACAGACAAGGTTGCTCCATTATCTCTTCTCTTAGGGTCTTCAATGCTTTCCCTCTAATAATGTTTTATGTTTCTCCAACGGATCATGTTCTTAGGGTCTTTTCACTCTTCCCTCTTATCAACCATATGCCAACATGCATAAGCTAAATTAGGGCTCATACAAATAACCCTCTTATTATTGAGATTCCTCCTGCAGACCACTGAACTAGGGCACAATATTGCTACCCTCACATAATCCTTTAACTCACTATAAATCACTGATCTTATGGCATGAATGGAATGCCCTCACACAATGACAAATTAGCTCCTTGTCACTATACTTAGGGCTTCTTATGTAGCCACTAACAATCCATATAGGTATTGACATTCATAGGCTTATACAACTGTCCATAAGCCAGACTTCATCACCATAGCATCATCATTAAGAGGTCCAATCAAACTTATATTTCAATACATCCCAAACAACCTTGAAGCCCTTAGTTCTAAGCATAAAATATAATAAGGTTCTAACCCTCTTTAGGGTTCTTGTAATACCTCAGGGTTTCCCTACCTTCAGCCTTACTAACCTCTGTGCAAACCTCTTCTTTTAGGCCTAAATACCATGCGTTGTACCTTCAAGACTTGCGGCCTTGCACCAACAACTTGCCAAGCCTCTTGACCCACAAAAATAGATCTTACAACCCTCCAAAAATAGCTATTACATTGGTCTCAACCCTCCTTTCCTAAACAAAACAAATTCGGCCAAAACGCGAGTATTTTCCTTCAATGTGTGCACAAAAATCCTGCCAATGAACTCGGCCAACAGATGGCCTAACTCAGCATATCCAAAACACAAGAAAGATGCCAAACTCATCCTTTCTCACTTCAAATTTTCTCCTATCGGTTTGCGACCATATCAGATCAATATTATTTTTTATGAGAGCACTTGCGATGGTGAGAGTGAACTCCTTCTTACCTTCTATTTATAAAGTTCTTGATGGGTTTCATTTGCCACTAAGGGTCACACCACATGTGCCAAACCTACCTACACAATATGTTTAAACTCCATAAAACATACCACAAAAACATATTTTCATTCAACCAACACCACACCATTAAAGCATTTGGTGCCCCTTAGCCCTTCAAGGGTGCCCCACATGCTATCAATGATCAAACCATCAAAATATCCACTTGGTTTCATGCCCACAACTTTGGGTGCAAAACCCATTACTTCTATACATTTCCCACAAAGCCTATGTGGGTTAACTTCTCCCAAATCCAGTACCCTAAGGTTGTGGGGGTACCTCCCAAGCTAAACAAATCAACACTCCCTCTTAGAACACAGTTACCAACCAAATTGGAACTTCACTGAGTTCTCACTTTTTAGACGTAGCAAACAATCATCTGATTTTGAAAAGTGTTGATTCAATATATATATATATATATATATATATATATATATATATATCTATAATTTATTTATTTAATTTTAATTTTAATTTAATCTAATTTCTTTTTTTTTTTGAGAGCATAATTTTGATACTTTAAATTTTCTTATGTATTAAGTATGCACATTTTTTTAAAATCTTAGTGACTTTCATGCCAATTTTGAAAAGTGTTGATGCAATATCAACCCTTTTTTTTGGGCTTATTTTTTACACTTTAAATCTTCTGATATATTAAATATGGATTTTTTTTAAAATGTTGTTGATTTTCATGTAGATTTTGAAAAACGTCAACCTTTTTTTGGGGGCATATTTTTGATACTTCAAATTTTTTTATGTTTAAATTATGCACTTTTTTTAAATGTTTGTTATTTAACCATTTAAATTTAATATATATATATATATATATATATATATATATATATATATATATATAACAAAGGAATTTTTTTTTAAAATAACTAATAAAATAATGAAAATTCAAAGGGCCCCGCCTAGCAGCCAAGGGGTCGTGGGTGAGGGCGAGCACCCTGGCCTGCAGCCCCTTAGCGGTTGGGCGAAGGTAGTAGGAATCGACCTACCACCTTTGCCCAACCTTCGAGGGGCCATAGGACAGGGTGCCCGCCCCGACCCATGACCCTTTGGTGGTTGGGCAGGGATGCAAGCTAATTTTATTTATTTATTGTAACCCAGAGGAACCCAGTGCCTCGCTTGACACGTAACTACCAGTAACCTCTGGGGTTCTACGATATGTCTTCCTTCCCGTAGCCTAGGTCACAACAAGGGTGATTTGAACTTGGGTCTTTCAAGTTTCAACGATTTCACAATTCTCGGATTAACCAATTGAGTTGCCCCCCAGGACCAATCGATTTTATTTATTATTTTTTAATGTATTATATATACATAAATTTTTAAATATTTTCTTTTATTTTTTACTTTTTACTTCTTCTTTTTTTGGTTTTTGGTCTTTTTAAAAAAGAATATTGTTTTTTCTTATTTTTTATATTTCAATTTTCATCATTCTAATTGTTTTTGTTTTTGTTGTTTTTTATACAAATTTTTTTTATATATATTTTTTATTTTGATTTATTTTGTCTTTTTTAATTTTTATTTTTTTTTCAAAATTTTAATTTAATTTAATTTAATTTTTACTCTTTTTTTTGGATTATGATTTAATTTAATTTTTTTAAACTTTATTTACTTGTATTTTTTACTTTTATTGATTGATTTATTTATTGTTGTAGGGGTTGTATCGGTGTCCAACTAGCAACCCGACCCCAATATGTGTCAATTTGGTAGTTGATTTTTCAGTTCTCATTAAAATGAATCAAGTTCACCTCTGCTACGTGTTAATTTGATGGTTGATTTTCAAGTTCTCATTGCAATGTGTCAAGTTGTCGTAGGCTAAGATTTTAAAAGAGTTATATTTTTAGCAGTTGGTATAATGAATTTTTGATTTAGGTATTTATTTTAAGGTTTAATTTAGTAATGATATTTGATCTCGAAATATGTTGAAAATATGAGTTTTGTTATAGTGATGATATTTGTTTTTAATTTCATGGTTGAAAAATGTTGAAAGTTTAGGGTTTTTGGAGTCATGATATTTTATATTTAATGCCATGGTTGAAAAATGCCAAAATTATAATGTTTTTCAAAGTCATAACGTCATGGTTGAATATTGTTGAAAATTTTAGGTTTTTCAGAGTCGTGATATTTTGTCTTCAACGTATTGTTGAAAACCACTGTAATTTTAATGATTTTTGGAGTCATGGTATTTTATTTTTAATCTTATTGCTAAAAAGTGTCAGAATTTTAGCAAAAATAGACGTTGATGCCAACATTAACACTTTTATTTTTCAAGTTTTTTGCACAAAAAAATTGGTTTTTGCTGTCATTTTTAAAAAATGTTGGAAATATACACCCCCCCCCAAGCCAAAAAAAAAAAAATCGTTGTTCCACCATATGCACTTTTCGTTTTTGGGTTGGTTTTTCATGTTTTTTGGGGCTTTTTTGGCTAGAGTTCTCATTTTGAGGTCATAGTTTGTGTTTGATTAGTAACCTTGTTTTAGTGAGTGAGGTACTTCCACCACTTGGAAGTAACCATTATCATCGGCGACATTAACCCAATCTCTTGCTTTCACTACTGCAACATACCCTGTAGAATGAACCACATTCGTCTCAGTAGTGTGTCTTCCTCAATCTCGTCAGAACATAAAGATTTAAACTTCCATAAGGCATACTCCCTCTGAATCTAGAGTCCTCGTGAATCTACATAACCTCTACTAGAACTTGTGTCCTACAAGATCAGTTTGATCTACAGTCGAACATGGGCCACATCACCACCGCAACCCAACACTGCAAGCAATCTCATCCTCCTAGTTCAAACACCACATGAGCACATGGCTCCAATCTCAGATGTGCAACATCACAACCCAATGAAGAAACTAACCTGCCATCAACTCGTCCTTTACACATAGCCAACTCTTCTATGCCAAAGCAACCCTTGGGAAGTCCCAACGATCCATGAAAATTCATGGGAAGTCGATGATCAACAACCTACCACACAATAAACTATTGTTCACTAGGTTCACCACCAATCCACCAGAATTCCCATCCCATCTAGCTACTTATCTAGTCGAGACCACATCTCCATGTCCTTAGTTGAACCTTATGCTCCATGTTCTAAACAGTTCCACAACTCTCTTTGAGTTGCTTTGTTGTGTACACTCAGATGCAATCTCCTTTCAAAGTAGCCATGATACCATGTTGATTTTTCCACAAAACTTCAAAATCAAGTTTATGTCAAAGATCACGATCACAAACACATTCAGATGCCACAACATAAGCACTTTACGTAGCTGAAAACATGTATAACAGTGAATCAATCTTGTGCACAAGACAATTTTAAACCCATAACTTGTTATATTACAAACATTAATACAACAAACTTAGGGCTCTTGTACTAGGGATCGTGGCCCTTACATACATCCTTGATACAAGGAAAACTAGGGCTTAGTGTGTCAACAACTATGACCACCAATCTTTCCTTGAACAAAGTACACTTGACCTACTTGTTGATGTAGCATTTCCACATCCCTTTCAGTCCATGTACCTTGAACACATTTGGCAGGTACTTTGCCTCCTCTATCACTGATCACTGCAACATCTGCAACTTCATAATGCTTGCATATCCAAATGTCCAATCTTCCACTATCAATCTCTCTTGGTTGCTCCAAGAGTTACTGATCATAGGCCCAATGATCTACCCTCTAGCAACCCTCTTGCTCTACCAAGATGGATTGCACTTTTGGACTCCACCAAACTTCCCTCTAGAATAGACAAGGCTACTCCATTATCTCTACTCTTAGGGTCTTCAATGTCTACCCTCTAACCATGTCATTTGTTATTCCAAAGGATCACATTCTTAGGGCCTTTGTAATCTTCCCAGTGATCAACCATATGCTAACTTGCATCAGTTGAACTAGGGCTCATAAAAATAACCATTTATCATTGAGATGCCTCCTCCAAACCATTGAACTAGGGCACAATAACACTACCCCCACAAAATCCTTTAACTCATTATAAATTACTGATCTTAGGGCATGAATGGACTTCCCTCACACAATGACAAATAATCTCCTTGTCAATGTACTTAAGGCTTCTTACACAACCACTAACAATCCATAGAGGTATTGCTTATAGGCTGCTACAATTGTCTATAAACCAGACCTCATCACCACAACTTCATCCTCAAGAAGACTAATAAAAATTATCTAACAATACATCCCAAACTGCCTTGAAACCCTTGGCTCTGAGTACAGAATATACTGAGGTTTCAACCCTCTTTAGGGCTCCTACAATACCTCAAGGTTGCCCTACCTTTGACCTTCACTAACCTCTTCGTAAACCTTTTCTTTTAGGCATGAACACCATGGGTTGTATCTTCAGGGCTTGCGGCCTTGCACCAACAACTTGCTAGGCCTCTTGGCTCACTAAAATATACCTTAGATCCCTCCACAAACAGCTATTGTAGGGGTCTCAACCCTCCTTTCCTGAACATAATAAATTCGACTAGAACACAGAGTATTTTCCTTCAATATGTGCCCATAAATCCTACTAATGAACTTGGCCGGTGGATGCCTTGACTCAGCCTATCCAAAACACAAGAAAGATGTTGAACACATCCTTTCTTCACTTTAGATTTTCTCCTATCGGTTTGTGGCTAGATCAAATCAATCTTCTTCTTGATGAGAGCACTTAGGATGGTGAGAATGAACTCCTTCTTGCCTTCTATTTATCGATTTCTTTATGGGTTTCATTTTCCACCAAGGGTCACACCACATGTGCCAAGTTGACCTAAACAATATGTTTAAACTCCATAAAACATACGACAAATAATTTAATTCCGTTCAACCAATGCCACATCATTGAAGCCTTTGGTTCTCCTTAGCCCTTCGAGGGTGCTCCACATGCTCTCAATGATCAAAGCATCAAGATCTCCACTTGGTTTCATGCCCACAACTTTGGTGCAAAACCCACTGCTTAGGTACATTGCCCACAAAGCCTATGTGGGTCAACTTCTGCCAAATTTAGTACCCTTAGATTGTGGGAGTACCTCCCAAGCTACACAAATCAACAAAATTTTGCAAATATTGCAATTTCGACCTCAAAACATTTGCGGCTACCACCTTCGAGCTTCTGTGGCCTAACTCTATGATCCTGAATATAATTAATATAGGCCTTCTTAACATGCAACATGTCCCGACGAATAGGTCGACAAGTGCACCAAGCCTGATCACATCATAAATGCCATAAGGATGACTTCTTGACATCACCCTCTCATTTTACTATGTGGGCATCAAGGAGAGAGTACCAAACGTGTCACCATTCCCTTGAATTAATTGCTCTTGGTGCATTATTCATGTATACTATTAATGCTCCTTACTGACATTTGAACACCCAGATATGGGGTATTATACACACACACACACATAAACTATTTTCTAGGTTTAAATTTAGTTCATAAGAAAACAAATATATCATATATGTTTTCTTCAAAATTATAATTAAATTTTCAAACTTAGTCATTCATTAATTTGAAGATTTTAAGAATCAAGTGGATATCCATAATTATGTACCGATCTTAAAATTGAAATAATATAATGGTGGAATAAGTAAAAATATGACAAATACTCTAGTACAAAAAATTACAATTTGTTGACGCAGAACATGAAACCTTGTCGTCAACTATCAGCTCTAGAGAGTCTCTGTCAAAACCATATCCAAAGGCCTATCTGGAGCCAAAAACCTTTCCACAATAGTTAGTGGTTAAATTTGATTAGTATTTACCTATATTTTTCATTTTTGGAGTGTAGAACTTGAAAAAAGGCTTCCACCTTGAGTGATTTGATCCCTCTAAGTAATAATCTCATATATATATATATATATATATATCTTTTCCATATCACAATTAATTAATAAGTATTTAAATTTATATATATACATTTTAATATATATATATATATATATATATATATATATATATATATATATATATATATATATATATATAATTTCTTATAGAAGTAGTCTTTAAGTGCGATTTTTTGGAGTTTCCAGTGGATTTTTCGTTGGAATTCCACGATTTTTTTTTGGGCCAAATCTTTATTTGTGTTGTTTAAACTAGATTTTTGACTACATATATGGATTCGACATTGTAAAAAACCCCTGGGGCACTTTGATTGTGAATGTGTCAAACTTGTGATTTCAGTAAATCCTTGCATAATTCTAGACAAATTAGATTAGAAAACTTTCCAAAAAATAGCACTTAAAAGACTACTCATTTCTTATATATAAGATTTATTTTTTTAATAAAATAATTAATAAGATAATGCATTAATGTGTGCATCGTGTTGTCACCTAAGATGTACACCTAAGTGCGGGAAAAGTTTCTAACCCCGCAAGGTATAATCTTTAAGGCACAACCCTCAGAGTAGGGGTTGTCACCTATTCCCTACTCACTCTGTTTAAGCTCTCTCCTAGAAAAGCTAAGGGGGGTAGTCCCTAAGGATAGTTAGAAAGGGAAAACTTGTTGCAAAAACAAGTCTAGGAGACTAAGGGCAAGACAATTCTTTATCTAAGCAACTTGATTAAAATTATTTAGCAAGCTTGATTACTAAAAGAACAAGGTAAATATTTAACAAGACAATCCCAATAACATAAATAAGATAATGACTAGATACAATGATAAACCAGTGCCTTATAACAATGCTTAGAAGAGATTTAACACTTGCACGATATTTCAAGTCACAAGATAAATAATGTTGCAAGACAAGTATTAGTATTGGAAATGACACAATATTAAAAGATGAGCAAAAAATCTACCTTGCAAGAATAAAAGAAACTTGTACTTCGCTTTTAAAGAGATGCTCAAATAAATGTAACAATATCAATGGACAATGAGCAAGCAAATTAAAGTAAAGATAGAGTGCTCACAAAATAACAATATGCCAAATTAGACAAAGCCAGATAGGTGGATGCAAACTAAGTTAAGTGGAATGCAAAATCTAACTTTAGAATGCAAATATTAATGCAAGATTTTCAATGGACTACAATGATAACAATGTTGCTTCAAGGAAAGTAAAATTCCAATAAACTTGTAATCACAAAGGAGTTAAATGCTTCGAAGCACAAGGTTACTTGTTAATGAAAATGATTAATGAAACAACAAAGGCAATGCTGACTTAAAGAAAAACTCAGAATGCTTTTAAGAAGCGTTATTTAAAAATGTTCTTCAAAAGCAAATTATGGCAGATGAGGTTGCTAACAGGAAATTAAAGAAATTACCACTTAGATCTACAATTGCATCTAAAATAGAGACAAGAAATATATCAAACACTTAGATGCAAATATTGAAGTTAGATCTAGCATACTAAATAGATGAGATGTAGGAGCAGCTTAGTGAGTTACAAAACCAAACGCAAAATCTCCCTAAACAAGGAGAAATAGGATGCCAAGGGATGAAGATCCCAAGCTCCCCAAGAGAATGATAAACTTTTAATAATGAGAGTTACAAAGATGCAGAATCCTTTTGATAGAGACAAAGGCCTTTTGACATCAACACGTTTTATAGAATAGAGATAATGTCTTTACAAAACCAACAACCTCCTCAAGAGAGGCAAATCCACATATGATAGTTGTAACTACTTAAGCATTTGGATTTGCAACAAGGTGACTGCAAAGGAAAGGTTCTTGACTTTGATAAGAGTATGTGATCTTTTCAATGAAGCAGTCCCAAATCAAATATTGTCTCTGCTACAAAGACACTTGCCACTAGTAATGTGTATTCCTTATGAAACAAATGTTAGCCTTTGAATAAATAGTGAACAAGTGGCAACTTTCAGATTTTGAAGGTCACTGATAACTACTCCTGCAAGAACTAATGTTGATCCACCCAAAAACACTTCAAAACAAGCATATTAAGGACCCTCTAACTCACTGTTTTCAAACAAAAAATGAATTAATAATCAAACTTGCTCACTGTTTAGAGGACAATAACCTCTGAAAATCTGAAATTTAAACTTATAAAATGGATGATGACTCTATGCAGCAATGACTTGAACCTTAGTGAAAAGCTTCTTGCAAACAAAGAAATATTAGCCTTCAAATAGAATCACACTAGAAAATGAAGATACTACTTTGACCCAACAAGAAAAAGGCTAGGAAATTTTTGGTAAGAATTTTTAGGCCTTAAACACCTAAAATTAATAATGGAAATCCCCAAATAAATCACTTTCAGATCAGAAGGTATGTTGCTTCCTCAAGCTCACGGTAAAGATGAAAAAAACCTCCAATTATGCTTACGACCAACCCCTAAAATTGATTAAAAATTTTAATTTGACTTTGTCAAAATATGTTAAGGGAACTTTACTTAGGTTTCAAAGCTTGAAAGCCTTGAAAATTTGTTGCAATGACGAGATATAAGAAAATAAGTGCTTAGGCTCACAGCCTAAGGAAATTAAACCTCTCCAAATAACCTTTCACAGTCCTTCTAGAAAGGATTTTCTTGGGCTTCTGCAAAACAGAAATCTTGATGACAAACCCCTACAAAAAAAAATATGTGGGATTTCTTCAGACACTGAATACACACTTGCAAAGAGATGAAAACCTTTCTCTGCTCCCGGTCCAGGCAAGGAAGGCTTTACAAATTGTAACTCTGAGCTCAAATTGTATATTAATGATGCATAATAAACAAGCTTGAAACCCTACAGGGTTGAATAAGTGAAAAAAAAATATTTTAATGGCTCACGGTCTTCAACAAAATTAAACAATGATTTCCAAATGCTCACAGCTAGCCCAGAAATTGGTTGCAAGTTACTTACAGAACTTTAACAACAAAAATTTCACAAGTCAAAAAAAAAGTGATGAAAACCCTGCCTCAAGCAACCAAAATGCAATATTTATTTTTAAATTTTGGTAGGCTGAAGCCCTAAACAGAGATCCGATTTTGTGATGATATGAGGGCTTTTTAGGCAAGTATACCCGTTTGAAAATTTTCGCTAGTCAAGTAAGGTTCAAATCTGTTGAGAAACCTTGCAAAAAATTGTCGAATAATTTATGCAGCACAAATGAGAGTTAGATCTGAAAACAAAAGGCTTTGCTAATAGGGTAATTTTCCACAAAACTCAAGTTTAATCTCTCGAAAAATAATTTTTAATTTTTATGTAGTATAAACGTTTTAAAAAAAATAATAGAAAAAACCCTTCTTCCAACCATTTGGGCTTAAAGAAAACACACCCAGAAAAGAACTGAAATATGTGCAGCTTAGTTTGAGAGGATTACCTAGAGTCCTCAAATAAATTTTATACGAATGGATCAAGGGTTTGAACGACTGAAAAGAAAAAGGCTTGTGACCTCCTAAAAAAAACGATCAAAGGTAAATCAAAATTAGAAGAAAATCCCCAGAGAATTTATATCATAAATTTTGTGCCTCAAATCCCTCAAGAAATTTTGTGTTCTCTGCAAAGAATCGTGGGATAGAGCTAAGGTTTAACCCTAGTCTTCCTATGGCCCAAAAAAAAAACGATGCTTAAACTTATATTTGAGCCTCCCAGGCCTTGTTGCCCTAGGAGAGGAGCTCTAAAACCCTTACGCTTTTCTTTCTCGGATCTGCAAGAGACACAAGGAAAAACAAAAAAAACAACACGAAATGCATGTACAAATGAACTTGGGATTGTTGAGTTTATAAAGAAATTCATTCACAAATATTTACAAAGCTTGCCATATTGCTAACTTTTTAAATAGCATGCTTTTCAATTAACGCTCAATAGAAATGAAATTTAGTAATTTTACTTTTTTCCCTTTTTTGTTTTTGCTGGGATAAGAAAAAAGAAGCCAAAAAAAGATACAAATAATTATTTTAAAATAAATAAAATTTAAAATTTAAATTTGTTTGCAAAAGAAAAGTTTATATAGATATATATACAAGCTCTAAAAAAAGCAGATATTTTTCATTAATAGCTCTTTGATTCAAATAAGTAAATAAATGAATGATTTTCTCAAAGCCTAAGCCCAGAAACCCTGCAATAAATTTGATAGATAAATCCTTCAGGTAAAATAGAATGGACTCTCTCACTTAATCACTCAAGAGTTGGTTAGCTTAAGCAAAAGCATCCCCTTACACTTGAGATTAGTTTCAACTGAATATTTTCTACACACCTCAGAAATATTTTATTAGCTTTAGATGAGACATGAAAAATATAATGGAAGAAAATTTCAGCAACTTAAACAAAAGCACGCTAGCCACTTCCAATCCTAAAATATTTTCTAGATCTAACTACCAGTGTAAGATAGCTATACACTAGTAATTATATGTAAGCAAATGAAGTAACAAATAAAATCACCAGTAAAAAAATTTAGCTCAAGAATTCATTACCATATCCATAAGAGAAAAGCCATAAATTTTCACCCCAAAGACTTGTGTATTATTATTGCAAAATAGAAAAAGCTTCAAGACCAAAAGCTAGAGCACAGCATCGAGAGATGATACAATGAGGAGCATATGCTTCCTTATATAGAAAAAACGAGAGCTCTAGAGGCTTCCAAGTGAATAACGGCTAGTTCCATGAAGGTGCACCATTAAATGCTTGATCCATGTCAAAATGATCTCCACTGTTGATTGCTTGAGAGAAAATTCGAATTCCTTGATGTTGCCCTTTTCTTGGCACAAAAATATTTTGTTCTGACATTTTCTCCTCAAAAAACCCCCATTCTCTTAACCAACTTGGACCATGAATTCGATTTTCATTAAGTAATCGATTTTCCTGGGAATTAATTCCTTTTTTCTAGGCCAAGAATATTTTCTTACTTGATTTGTGGAGATTCCCTTCTTGAAAAGTGCACATTCACTTTTTAATATTTTTCACTTGGAGAGAATTTATTTTTCTCTCTCATTTTTATTTTCTGACCAAATTCTGACTAATTATTTAACCCTTTTTTTGTCGGAAAACCAAAAATAAAAATCAATTAATTTTCTGGCTTAGAATTTTAATTTATTTTGGCCAGAAAAATTAATTGATTGATACTAAAGGGTATTAATAATTTATTCCACCCTTAGATATTTAAGCCATGGTGTCTAAATATGAGGGACCATGCACCAAAATATTTTTACATCAAGATATTATAGTTAACTCAACCCTTGAAAGGGGGAAACACCTTTAGCCATAGACCCTTAATATCAATTCTCCGACAAATATGATTTAGTGGACCAAGTGACTTGTAACAGAATAATTTAGCCAATTAGCTTAAATTATTCCCAAATCACTTTTACAAAAGACTCGACTAGAACACTAGGACTCACCTAAGACCTTGACGATAAATTCCACCCTAGCTTTGGGGTGAGGCTAGAGGGGAAAACTCTTCTGATCATCCGTGTGTTTTTTTTAAATACGGATGAATCAGTGAGATGAAAAACCTCCTAGGATGAAAATTATCGCCAAAATAATAGGCTTACCTAGGTTGTTACATATGTATATGGTCTTACTAGAATCATTTACATTACAAACATTATAGAATGGGTTTATAACTCTGATACATTGATGACTGATGAATCCTAGATATTTGACTGCTCAAACATGAAGGAATTCATTTGCAAAAAAGTGCACTACTACAGGGTAGTTGACATAGAGTGGTCAACATCTGGCTCTACTTGGGGACACGTTGCTTCACTGAAGGAATGTGAGAATCCAGAATCTGCACCCAAGCAACACACAAGTTCATATAAGTAGCATCCATCCAAATATAATCCAAAAATCATCATATAACATTAAGCACATGAAATAGAAGCTCAAAAATATTTTTCTAACATGAAAAGTAAATCTTTTTAAAGGACAGAAACAAAAATGTTGAAACAAAATCTAAAATAACAAGGAGTAAGGTTAGAAATACAATACAGAAGATGCCCTTATGGCATCAGATGTCATCTTTGTAGAAAAACTTGAGCATCTGGCCATTCACAGGTAAGTCTAGTGGTTCACCATCCAATGTGCTCAAATGAAATGAATTTGGTCCAGCAAGTCCTCTAATGATATAAGGTCCTAGCCACAAGTTGTCGAACTTTCCATGACTTCCTGGTTTCTCATTCCTGCGATTCCAGAGTAGCACCATGTCTCCAACCTGCAAAGATCTAGCTCAAGATGATTTATCAAAACTTTTCTTAACATTAGATTGATTTTTACACATATTATCAAAAGCTTCTCTACGAGTTTCATCTAATTCCACAATTTGATCAATTCTGTGTTGAACAACATCTTTGTCAATAGAGAAATGTTGAAGGAGTTGATAATATGGAAATTTAAGGTGCATAGGAAGAGTTACATCCAAGCCTTAGACCAATTCAAAGGGACTTTTACCAGTATCTTTCTTCTTTGTAATCCTATCTGCCCACAACGCATACTTGATTTTGCTATCCCAAGCCCATTTATTGTCTCCTACTATCTTTTTGATAATGGTTATAAGATTTTTATTACTAGACTCTGCAAGACCATTTCCTTGAGGATAGTAGTTAGATGAATGAGACA
Organism: Pinus tabuliformis; assembly: GCA_031772625.1. Taxonomy (NCBI): domain Eukaryota; kingdom Viridiplantae; phylum Streptophyta; class Pinopsida; order Pinales; family Pinaceae; genus Pinus; species Pinus tabuliformis. The sequence continues at coordinate 828,995,061 of CM062816.1, forward strand.
AGATAATGCCATACTTAAAACAAAATGATGAAAACTTTGAAGAACTAAAAGCTTTAGCATTATTGGTAGTAATCTTAGCAGGGACACCAAATCGAGTAATGATTTTATCTTCAATAAAGTCCATAACAACCTTTTCAGTGGCATTCTTAGTAGGAATAGCTTCAACCCACTTAGTAAAGTAATCAGTAGCAGTTAAGATCCATGAATAGCCATTACTAGAATTCTCATGGAATTTCCCAATGAAATCTAGACCCCAATGTTGAAAAGGAGCTTCAACAACAAAAGGCTGTAAGGGAAGGGCTGCTAACTTTTGCTTCCCAGTGAATAGTTGACCAAGCTTGGCAACATCTAACATACTTGTGCACATCAGAGAAGATCGAATGCCAATAGTAACCAGTTCTAAGGATTTTGTGGGCAGTAGTCTTTGCAGTGTAATGGCCACCACAAAATCCTGAATGAAATTCAGCGATAAACTTTTTTGATTCAACTTCGTCCACACACCTAAGTATTATTCCTTTAGGATTCCTCCATCCAAGGCCACCCTTCATGATGCAATATTTAGTTGCTTTCAATCTTAGAGCTCTTCTCTTATGAGCAACTATATGATTAGGACATGTAAGATTTTGCAAATAATAAATAATGCCCTTGTACCATTCAATTTCTCTTAACCTTTGAAGCTCAGGTGAAGTTGAAGAATTATTTTGACAAATCAAGCCTAAAGCCTTCTCATTAACTTCAACCAACATTTGGGTCAATCCTTGACCTTTAACAAGCTTATTGGGTCTAATGTCCAAATCATACTCTGGAATCTTAGTGACCCACCTAGCTTTAGTCCCTAAGAAATCAATGTGAGTTAATATATCTTTAATAGCAAAATGCGGGACAAAAGCTATAACTTTAGAATATCCCACAGAAGTCCTAAAATGCTTAAGAGACTTCTAGAGCGCTCTACTCATAAAAGCAATCGATTGCTCATGACCTTCTTCCACAAGATGAGCAGACTCAAGTGGATTTGGCAGTCTCTGCTCATTTGATGGGCCCCTCTTTTTCCAAGCATTATTATTTCGATTATTCCTAGGCTGGATATTTTGTGCTTGCGATCCTTCCATTTGAACCAACCTGGCTTGCATGGCACTGATTTCTTTAGCATGATTCAACATCATTTTTTCTTAATTAATTTCCATGTTCTTAATCATTTGCATCAATTCTTTAATAGGATCATGATCAACCTCTTTAATTTCTTTTCCTTTAGAATCACGAGATTTACTTGGACCCCTATCAAAATCTAGAATCTCAGATTTCCCGGATGCTTTCCTACATTGTTCCATTTCTTCAGCCAAAGTCTGTGTGGCCCTATAATCATTAAGTTTAGCACATCTCAACTCATAAGATGTATCATTGTTAAATGCATCGAGATAATATTCTAAAAGAGACTTATCAGTAGGTTTATAATCTTGAGGTAAATCTCTAACAATACCATTAAACCTTTTGTTAAATTCTTCCACGATCTTATTTTCATTCTTCATTATGGCACTGATAGCTCTAAGTAAGTGCCTTTCTTATTTTTTATCTCCATGCTTATCCTTAAAGGTAGTAATAATTAAAGGCAATAATAATCGATTGCAATGAATCAAATGAATTATCAGGTTTTTCTGTAAACCAATCCAAAGCATCTTCTTCCAAATAAAGGACAAAGAGGCTCATCTTCACATCTTCATGATTATAGTCGAGACCTCTAGCATATTTTCCCAACCAAAAGCTAAAAGCTTTGAGATGAGCTTTAACAATAACTGCACTATTTCCTTGAAAACATGGCAATTTGTCAATACCATTATCTGGAAGATCATGCAGATAACCTTGAATGCTAGCAAAGTTACAAGGGGAAAACAAGTCCATGATTAACCGGGTCAAGAAAAAGAAAATGGATATCAGGGATAGCTTCCTGTCCAAGATCATCAAGAAGTCTACGAGAAAGAAGCTTATGTAATCGAACTCTAAGAGCCCTTTCAGGTTTTGGAGTAGGATTATACAAAAGACTTGGATTCCTTCTAGTAGAGATCCTTGCAGAAAATGTAAAAAGTGGAGCCGCCACTTGAACAAGAACCTAACTCTAAAAACCCAATATGATAAGAACTGAAAGTTAGTGAATAAACCAAGTCAAAGTAAACTTATCCCCGGCAACGGCACCAAAAAAAATGTTTTCGCCTAAGATGTACACCTAAGTGTGGGAAAATTTTCTAACCCTGCAAGGTATAATATATAAGGCACAACCCTCATAGTAGGGGCTGTCACCTATTCCCTACTCACTCTGTTTAAGCTCTCTCCTAGAAAAGCTAAGGGGGGTAGTCCCTAAGGATAGTTAGAAAGGGAAAACTTGTTGCAACAACAAGTCTAGGAGACTAAGGGCAAGGCAATTCTTTATCTAAGAAACTTGATTAAAATTATTTAGCAAGCTTGATTACTAAAAGAGCAAGGTAAATATTTAACAGGGCAATCCAGATAACATAAATAAGACAATGACTAGATACAATGATAAAGCAGTGCCTTATAAAAATGCTTAGAATAGATTTAACACTTGCAAGATATTTCAAGTCACAAGATAAATAATGTTGCAAGACAAGTATTAGTATTGGAAATGACACAATATTAAAAGATGAGCAGAAAATCTACCTTGCAAGAATAAAAGAAACCTGTACTTCACTTTTAAAGAGATGCTCAAATAAATGTAACAATATCAATGGACAATGAGCAAGCAAATTAAAGTAAATATAGAGCACTCACAAAATAACAATATGCCAAATTAGACAAAGCCAGATAGGTGGATGCAAACTAAGTTAAGTGGAATGCAAAATCTAACTTTAGAATGCAAATATTAATGCAAGATTTTCAATGGACTGCAATGATAACAATGTTGCTTCAAGGAAAGTAAAATGCCAATAAACTTGTAATCACAAAGCAGTTAAATGCTTCGAACCACAAGGTTACTTGTTAATGAAAATGATTAATGAAACAACAAAGGCAATGCCGACTTAAAGAAACACTCAGAATGCTTTTAAGAAGTGCTATTTAAAGATGTTCTTCACTTAGCTTATATGATGTAAACAAAAGCAAATTATGGCAAATGAGGTTGCTAACAGGAAATTAAAGAAATTGCCACTTAGATTTACAATTGCATCTAAAATAGAGACAAGAAATATATCAAACACTTAGATGAAAATATTGAAGTTAGATCTAGCATGCTAAAGAGATGAGATGTAGGAGCAGCTTAGTGAGTTACAAAACCAAACGCAAAATCTCCCTAAACAAGGAGAAACAAGATGCCAAGGGATGAATATCCCAAGCTCCTCAAGAGAAAGATAAACTTTTATTAATGAGAGTTACAAAGATGCAGAAGCCTTTTGATAGAGACAAAGGCCTTTTGACATCAACGAGTCTTTTAGAATAGAGATAATTTTTTTGCAAAATCAACAACCTCCTCAAGAGAGGCAAATCCACAGATCATAGTTGTAACTACTTAAGCATTTGGATCTGCAACAAAGTGATTGCAAAGGAAAGGTTCTTGACTTCGATAACAATATGTGATCTTTTCAATGAAGCAGTCCCAAATCAAATATTGTCTCTGCTACAAAGACACTTGCCACTAGTAATGTATATTCCTTATGAAACAAATGTTAGCCTTTGAAGAAATAGTGAACAAGTGGCAACTTTCATATTTTGAAGGTCACTGATAACTACTCCTGCAAGAACTAATGTTGATCCACCCAAAAACACTTCAAAACAAGTATATTAAGGACCCTCTAACTCACTGTTTTCAAATAGAAAATGAATTGATAATCAAACTTGCTCACTATTTAGAGGACAATAACCTTTGAAAATCTGAAATTTAAACTTAGAAAATGGATGATGACTCTATGTAGCATTGACTTGAACCTTAGTGAAAATATTCCTGCAAACAACAAAAGATTAGCCTTCAAATAGAATCACACTAGAAAATGAAGATACTACTTTCAGCTAACAAGAAAAAGGCTAGGAAATTTTTGGTAAGAATTTTTAGGCCTTAAACACCTAAAATTAATAATGGAAAGCCCCAAATAAATCACTTTCAGATCAGAAGGTATGTTGCTTCCTCAAGCTCACGGTAAAGATGAAAAAAGCCTCCAATTATGCTTACGACCAACCCCTAAAATTGATTAAAATTTTAATTGGACTTTGTCAAAATATGTTAAGGGAAATTTACTTAGGTTTCAAAGCTTAAAAGCCTTGAAAATTTGTTGCAATGACGAGATATAAGAAAATAAGCGCTTAGGCTCACAGCCTAAGGAAATTAGACCTCTCCAAATAACCTTTCACAGTCCTTCTAGAAAGGATTTTGTTGGGCTTCTATAAAACACAAATCTTGATGACAAACCCCTACAAAAAAAATACGTGGGATTTCTTCAGACACTGAATACACACTTGCAAAGAGATGAAAACCTTTCTCTGCTCTCGGTCTAGCCAAGGAAGGCTTTACAAATTGCAACTCTGAGCTCAAATTGTATATTAGTCCTGCTTACTAAACAAGCATGAAACTCTGCAGGGTTGAATGAATGAAAAAAAAATATTTCTGTGGCTCACGACCTTCAACAAAATTAAACAATGATTTCCAATTGCTCACAACTAGCCCAAAAATTGGTTACAAGTTACTTACAGAACTTTAACAACAAAAATTTCACAAGTAAAAAAAAAAAGGTGATGAAAACCCTCCCTCAAGCAACCAAAAATGCAATATTTATTTTTAAATTTTGGTCGGCTGAAACCCTAAACAAAGATCCGATTTTGTAATGATATGAGGGCTTTTTAGGCAAGCAGACCCCTATGAAAATTTTCGCTGGTCAAGTAAGGTTCAAATCTATTGAGAGACCCTGCAAAAAATTGTCGAATAATTTATGCAGCACAAATGAGAGTTAGATTTGAAAACAAAAGGCTCTGCTTGTAGGGTAGTTTTCCACAAAACTCAAGTTTAATCTCTCCAAAAATAATTTTGAATTTTTATGTAGTATAAATGTTTAAAAAAAAAATAGAAAAAACCCTTCTTCCAACCCTTTGGGCTTAAAGAAAACACGCCCAGAAAAGAACTGAAATATGTGCAGCTTACTTTGAGAGAATTACCTAGAGTCCTCAAATAAATTTTATACGAATGGATCAAGGGTTTGAAAGACTGAAAAGAAAAAGGCTTGCGATCTCCTAAAAAAAAACTATCCAAGGTAAATCGAAATTAAAAGAAAATCCCCAGAGAATTTATATCGGAAATTTTTTGCCTCAAATCCCTCAAGAAATTTTGCATTCTCTGCAAAGAATCGTGGGATAGAGCTAAGGTTTAACCTTAGTCTTCCTATGGCCCCAAAAAAAACGATGCTTAAACTTAGATTTGAGCCTCCCAAGCCTTGTGGCCCTAGGAGAGAAGCTCTAAAACCCTTACGCTTTTCTTTCTCGGATCTGCAAGAGACACAAGGAAAAACAAAAAAAACAACACAAAATACATGTACAAATGAACTGGGGATTGCTAAGTTTATAAAGAGATTCATTCACAAATATTTACAAAGCGTGCCATAGTGCTAACTTTTTAAAAATAGCATGCTTTTCAATTAACGCTCAATAGAAATGAAATTTAGTAATTTTACTTTTTTCCCTTTTTGTTTTTGTTGGGATAAGAAGAAAAAAGACAAAAGCCAAAAAAAATACAAATAATTATTTAAAAATAAATAAAATTTAAATTTGTTTGCAAAATAAAAGTAAGTGTATATATATATATATATATAAGCTCTAAAAAAATAGATATTTTTCAGTAATAGCTCTTTGATTCAAATAAGTAAATAAATGAATGATTTTCTCAAAGCCTAAGCCGAGGAACCCTGCGATAAATTTAATAGATAAATCCTTCAGGTAAAATAGAATGGACTCTCTCACTTAATCATTCAAGAGTTGGTTAGCTTAAGCAAAAGCATCCCCTTACACTTGAGATCAGTTTCAACTGAATATTTTCTACACACCTCAGAAATATTTTGTTAGCTTCAGATGAGACATGAAAAATATAATGGAAGAAAATTCTAGCAACTTAAACAAAAGCACACTAGCCACTTCCAATCCTAAAATATTTTCTAGATCTAACTACCAGTGTAAGATAGCTATACACTAGTAATTCTATGTAAGCAAATGAAGTAACAAATAAAATCACCAGTAAAAAAAATTAGCTCAAGAATTCATTACCATATCTGTAAGAGAAAAACCACAATTTTTCACCCCAAAGACTTGTGTATTATTAATGAAAAATAGAAAAAGCTTCAAGACCAGAAGCTAGAGCATAGCATCGAGGGATGATACAATGAGGAGCATATGCTTCCTTATATAGAAAAAACGAGAGCTCTAGAGGCTTCCAAGTGAATAATGGCTAATTCCATGAAGGTGCACCATTAAATGCTTGATCCATGTCAAAATGATCTCCACCGTTGATTTCTTGAGGGAAAATTCGAATTCCTTGATGTTGCCTTTTTCTTGATCCAAAAATATTTTGTTCTGACATTTTCTCCTCGAAAAACCCCCATTCTCTTAACCAACTTGGACCATGAATTCGATTTTCATTAAGTAATCGATTTTCCTGGGAATTAATTCCTTTTTTCTAGGCCAAGAATATTTTCTTGCTTGATTTGTGGAGATTCCCTTCTTGAAAAGTGCACATTCACTTTTTAATATTTTTCACTTTGAGAGAATTTATTTTTCTCTCATTTTTATTTTCTGACCAAATTCTGACTAATTATTTAACCACTTTTTTGTCGAAAAACCAAAAATTAAAATCAATTAATTTTCTTGCTTAGAATTTTAATTTATTTTGGCAAGAAAAATTAATTGATTGATACTAAAGGGTATTAATAATTTATTTCACCCTTAGATATTTAAGCCATGGTGTCTAAATATGAGGGACCATGCACCAAAATATTTTTACATCAAGATATTAAAGTTAACTCAACCCTTGAAAGGGGGAAACACCTTTAGCCATGACCTTTAATACCAATTTTGCGACCAATGTGATTTAGTGGACTAAGTGACTTGTAACAGAATAATTTAGCCAATTAGCTTAAATTATTCCCAAATCACTTTTACAAAAGACTTGATTAGGACACTAGGACTCACCTAAGACCTTGACGATAAATTCCACCCTAGCTTTGGGGTGAGGCTAGAGGGGAAAATTTTTCCGATCATCCGTGTTTTTTTAAATACATATGAATCAGTGAAACGAAAAACCTCCTAGGATGAAAATTATCGCCAAAATAATAGGCTTACCTAGGTTGTTACATACGTATATGGTCTTACTAGAATCATTTACATTACAAACATTGCAAAATGGGTTTATAACTCTGATACATTGATGACTGATGAATCCTGGATATTTGACTGCTCAAACATGAAGGAATTCCTTTGCAAAGAAGTGCACTGCTACAGGGTAGTTGACATAGAGTGGTCAACACATCGTAAACTATCAAATTTATCATTCTTAGTGAATATATATTTTCACATTATAAAAAACATATATTAAATTTCTTTATTACAATAAGACTTTGCAATACAATGTCCACGGGTCTTGGATAGACGTGATCGGGTGCTTTGTTAAGGCACTCCTTGATGTGAAGTCACCGGTTCAATTCCCTGCCCAGATCGGGATAATATACTGTACATGATAAAAATATAGTCCTCCCAACTTACAAGTGTGCGGGTTCAGGTCTGCGATCTGTAGGTTATGATGGGTTATTGCGTGATTAATAGATAAAGCGAATAACCCACCCCAGCAGGATTGAAGTCATAATAATTAATGATTTTTTGTTTTTTATTTATATGTGATAAGAGTTCTTTAGTGGGATTTTTTGGAAGCTTTTCCGGTCTAATTTCTCTAAAATCCGGCAATAATTTATTGAAATCACAAGCTTGATAAGTAACTACTGCACAATTGAAATGTCTTAAGAGTTTTTCAAGTCTTGAATCCATATATACAATAAAAAAACAACCAGCTTAAATTACAAAATCTAAAATTTCACCTCAAATTTTTCCCCAAATGAATAAAAACAATTCTTATATGATATAATATAATTTTAAAATATGTATATTATTTTATATAAAAATATATAATTAGGCCGATAGGCCTTTCTTTGAAAGGGACCTTTCGTCGTCCTTTTCTCTCCACGGTTGACACGTGTCATCAACATTCAGCGACAAACAGTTTTCGTATTAGGGTTTTTTTTACTATTTTCCAGCGAGCCTTCAATTACTTGTCGTGGTCTCAACCGAGAATAATTGCAGCGGCGCGAGTTCTTTTTCTTCTCGAGGAGGTAATGGTGGTAGTGCTATCGGTTCCTCGTTTGCCGGAGGAGGAGAAGGAGGACGAGCGGGGGTTAGTTGCACTGGACTCGGCTCCTCAGGCTCTTCAATTTCTTTAATATGTGGGGCTTCCACTGTTTCTTCAACAGGAGGTTCAGGCGTGCTTGGGGTCAGCTCCTCAGGCTTTTCAATTTCTTCAACAGTCGGGCTTTTCAACGGATCCTCGGACTTTTCAACATCTTCAACAGTCGGAGCTTCCACTGTTTTTCTTCAACTGGAGGTTCAGGCGTGATTGGAGACGGCTCCTTGGACTTTTCAACATCTTCAACAGGCGTTCTTGGAGCCGGTTCCTTGGGCTTTTCAATTTCTTCAACAGTCGAGGATTCCACTGTTTCTTCGACAGGAGGTTCAGGCGTGACTAGAGTCGGATCCTCGGGTTTTTCTGTTTCTTCAACAGGCAGGGTTTGCACTGTTTCTTCAACGGGCGGTTCAGGTGTGCTTGGAGCCGGCTCCTCTGCCTTTTCCATTTCTCTAACAGTCGGGGGTTCCACTTTTTTTTCAACAGGAGGTTCAGGCGTGCTTGGAGCCGGCTCCTCGGGCTTTTCGATTTCTAAACAGTCGGGGCTTCCACTGTTTCTCCGACAGGAGGTTCAGGCCTGACTGGAGCCGGATCCTTTAGTTTTTCAGTTTCTTCAACAGGCAGGGTTTCTACTGTTTCTACAACGGGCGGTTCAGGTGTGCTGGGAGCCAGCTCCTCTGGCTTTTCAATTTCTTTAATAGTCGGGGTTTCCACTTTTTCTTCAACAGGAGGTTCAGGCGTGCTTGGAACCGGCTCCTCGAGCTTTTTAATTTCTTCAACAGTCGGGGTTCTCACTGTTTCTTCAACAGGAGGTTCAGGTCTGCTTGGAGCCGGTTCCTCGGGATTTTCAATGTCAATTTCTGCTGGAGGTTCCTCGGGCGGTTCATCTGCTATTGGAATTTCTTCTTCTTTATGACGAGGTGGCTCCTCCTCTTCAGGCATCTTGACCGGAACAACCATTTCAGGTTCTTCCTTCTGAGCTTCAACAGCCATTTCAGGTTCAGGGGTGCTTGGAACCGGCTCCTCGGGCTTTTCAATTTCTTCAACAGTCAGGTTTCCACTGTTTCTTGATCAACAGGAGGTTCAGGTCTGCTTGGAGCCGGCTCCTCGGGCTTTTCAATTTCAATTTCTGCTGGAGGTTCCTCCGGCGGTTCATCTGCTATTGGAATTTCGGGCGGTTCATCTGCCATTGGAATTTCTTCTTCATGAGGAGGTGGCTCCTCCTCTTCAGGCATCTCGACCGGAACAATCATTTCAGGTTCTTCCTTCGGAGCTTCAACAACTTCAATTGCAGGGCTTTCGCATTCATCGCTGGATGGTTCACTCACCTCCGGAATGCTGATTACTCGGACTGCGGGAGGTGGAGCCAACGATGGAGGTTCCTCTGGTTCGTTAGTGATGTCTTCAATACGAATTCCACGCTCAGGCTGTTCATCGTCCGATAGGAACTGGATCTTGTTCTTCTTGTGGCTTAGTCTCCTCAGCCTGTCCCAAAACGCCGATCCGTCCGAGCTCCCCGGGTCTTTATTTGGGCATAAAGATGTACAATTCCCCATGTTCAAACCTGGCAGCTATGGCGCCCAAGTTAATGTTATCGGGAATTCTCAGATACTTTCTAAACCTTAGGGCGCGTTCCCTTTTCTGCCATGTCCATCCCACAATTCCCATTTCCTGGAACCGTCTTTGCGCACTTAATATCAGAGTCCCTGTGTCATCGATCACCACTCTTACATTGTCTTTCTTGAATCCTTCATAACAACCCAACCATTTCAGGAAAAAATCAAATGCCCTATTTTCATTAAGAGCAGAAGAGTAAAACGGTTTTATTTTGTACCTGGGAGATGAGCAATCAGTATGTATGAATGGGGAGTTTCTGTGATTTCTATATGAGGATCGAACTCTTCTATTTCATATGGTTGTTGGTCACCATACCCATGTGAGCGATCCTCTCTGTTGCGGGTAATTTCGAGAGCTAACCTCATCACCATCCCATCAAACGCTCCGACTAGTGTTTTCTTGTGTACACTGTGGAGCCTAAGAGTTTCAAAAAGCAATTGAATTGCTTTGCAGATTCAGAAATAGATGTGTTTCTCTCCAGCTGCGGCAGCTAACAGTGTGCCAACAAACACATGTGGCCATGCACGTTTCTTTTGGGTGGGATCTCTCTGATCTGCCCTGTGTGCTTTTCTAATTTTAGCTTTTTGGAGGTGAATAATTTTGTTTGTGGAAGGAGGAGGTCCCAAAAGCGCATTATGTCCCCCGCATGTCACATTGAAACGAGAAAGAGACTCTACCCTCGTCCCTTTTCCATGATCAGATAGATTGGCGAACTCTCATTTGACTTAATGAGAACTTTCAGACAACGCACGCTATCAGAATGACAAACAAAATGATAATGGCGCTTTACAGAATCGTTTCGAGTTGAATTTTTTTTCCAAATTTTGCCACCATGCCAGGATTTCCATAGAATTCTATTTTGAAAATGCGCACGAGGAAGAACAGAATACACACTTTATCCTTTGTAGTCCAGGTAATGGCCCCCCTCTCCTTTAAGCGTCTTAGCACTGTTTTCTGTATAAAATTCTCACAACTTCATTCAGGTATTCACATTTATTGTTTATATTGGACTTTGCATGCGTGTACAAGCCAACTAATGGAAAATTTATTAAAATCCATAGGATTCTGGGTACTAGCTAGCCTCAACTAAAGCTTCACAGTATATTTTGTTTCCTCTTCACAGTCTATTTTGCTTCCTTCACAAATGCCTGCTATTTATTTTATTATGCCTTTGTATTCAATCAACTCCATCCATCTGTTTTGCATCCTCAGTGCTTACTTGAACAATATATCAGCCTTCATATTTATCCCTTGCAGACATGCTGAAAAGATAATGACATGGAATCTTTCCTTGCTTCTCTGATTCCGTCCAATGATGGGCCAGCTGCAAATTTTCCTGATTGAAATTTCCATTTGACCTCTCTGCAATGTGTTTGGAATCTGTTATCACCTGTAGACAATTTAAACCTTTCTCTATTGCTATTTTCAGAATCTACCAAAAAGCATAAAGTTCTGCTCTGTTGTGTGATCCATCTCCTACAGCTCTGCTTTGAAACTGATCTCGTAATTGTCTCTTAAAGTAATGCCTCATGATCCACAATAGCTGGACAGGGTTTCTATCCAGATTTCATAGTAAGCGTTGCAAGGTTCGTGTTAATATATGGACCGCGAAGGATAATTTTCAAAACCCTATGTGCCAGTTTACAAGCAATATGGAACGCCATTAGTGCATTTGAATGCCAAATGACATGTATGCATCTTTCTAAAGGAGTCTAGATTTTACTGCAATGCCCAGGGTTTGTAAACAAATATCAAATGCCCAATTATTGTGACCTTTGCAGTGATATCTACAGAGATCGTCCCACAAATGTTCTCTCATATGAGATGGTTCTACATCAGGAAGAAATTGTGTCAGAAATGCACTCGATGTCATTTGAGTTAAGGGGCATTTATGACAGATGAAGAGATGAAGGAAAACGCCTAGTTTGCAAGTGTTCTTCCTACTTTGGTCACAAACTTCAGAATGCTTTTGAAGCGAAAAGCCCATGTGAAACCCCTGTTGACATATGTTGTGTTTGCTATTGAGGATTGTTTGTTCCAAACCAGGAATATAGAGCTCTCTGAGGAGTTTAAATGCAGACATCATACAAGCATGCTCACAGGATGATATAATAGCCAAATAAAGTTGATTGGTGGGCGCATTGCACTTTTACTTTTACTAACAAGTTTTGAAGACAATTCATGGTGGTATTACAAATTCCTAGAGGTCTGGTTTGAATAACTATGGGGTCATAATCGCCATAAAGTTATAACATTCGAGGCAATGGTTCAATCCTTCCTCCAGTTTGTAGCAGAATCGAGTGTTGCAGTGAGACAATTATGCAAGTTTCTTGTTATCTTGTTATAAAAACAATGTGATAATAAAGGAATGGAGAAGTTCAAACTCGCTTTTGCAACCCTGTGAAGTTGACATTACTTTAAGGATTTCAAGAATTGGAATGTATCAATTGGAAGCTATTTTGAATCCGGCTTTCTATGAGGACTTTGAGAATTGTAGCTTCAAGAGGAAGGGTTTTGAATGCTTCTCGATCCTTTTGAGACTTGTTTTGTGAACTTTTCATTCTTCACTTCACTCAGATATAGGGTGAGATAAAGTTCCTAGCAAAGGAACCAATTTCTTTAGTGTTAGCTTCAATAGATTTGTGACCAAAAGATAAGCCCAATCATGTGCATGCTGAATTAGACCAATATATGACCATAGTTTTGCAAGATTGACTCAGTGGAGTACAAAAATTTGCAATCGAATGTTAATCCAACAGGGAGGATATGGACAGCAAAAATGGGGGCATTGAATGCAACCAGTTTGTTCTGTTGCACACTTTGCAGTATGTATGTCTATGATTGAGGAGATTGTGACAGTAATTTTGTTGAAGATATCAGTTCCTCCAAATTTTTATGCTAACTCTTATTCCTTCGAACTAATATTGACTTTGGTAATTAGCTGGAAATAAGCAGAGGATTATTCTCTTGTCATATTTCCTTTTTAACTTTAAAGGGACTGTTTTGGCATGCACAATCGAGAGCACATTAAAATGGATAAAGGCTGTCAGCAACAAATGGCAGGCTCAGGTGGCAGTACATCTAAAAAGAGATTGTTTGAACATTTCCAGGCATAAAATCAGACTTAAATTGTTTCTAGATTTTGAGGAACATAAAATAAGAACTTGCTGCAGATTCTAGGCCACAAAATGAGCATTCAAATCCATCGAAGACAAAGCATTCCAGGAGAAATTAGCAGGTCAAAATTTACTCCAAATTTTGTGGACTGATGATTGATTGGCACCAAATCAGCAATTCCAGATTTGCAGGACATAGTTGGCAGTCAAAACACAAGTGGCAATAAAAGTTCCAAATCTTCAGGCATAGGATAAATCCATCAGCAGCTACAGCAATTCAAATCCATTGCAACAACTTTTATTTTTAGCTTATTTGTTATGATTTTAATTGATTTTATTTCCAGTAAACCAGTAACATATGGTTATTATTTTGTTTATTGAAGGGATGATTTGTAATAGTCAGGGGTTGGGTCCTGAGGAATTTCATGGGCCAATTTTTGTAACAGTGTTTCTGAACTTTAATCAAATTCTCTGGATCAGAAGTACCAGAGCTTTGGCCATAGAGATTCATGTGAAAAGTGCTTTCTAGTCTGTGTTCTTTCATGTGATTGTTTTCCATTCATATTATCTTTCTTCAGTATCTTATTAAGGGAAAATATTTCAGATTTCGTCCAAGTTAGATGCTCTGAAATATAGTAATCAATACGTGCAAGCTTTTCCTTCTAAAGCTACTTCATTGGAATTCGCCCTCTGTTAGGTGCTCCTTTGTAGTGGATTGTGTTTCTCTTTTCATCTGTTAACTGATCTTAAATTTTATGTCTAAGAAAACATTTTTCTACCTTGCCTCTGTCAAGCCTTTGCTCATTCGACCAAACATCCAGCAAACCTTTGGTTATCTTCCAGAGCCTGTGACTCCATCGCCCAATGGATACCCTCTCCTGCCCAACCAAATTTCTTTTGAATATCTCACTTGCCAAAGATCTGGCCATTGCTTAATTACATGAGCAGCTGCCTAAGTGACATTGGGTAGTTGATTCAGAGAGGGAGCCCCTCGGTTGGAAAGGTCAGTTTCCAACCCAAAGATTGGTTGAAAAGGTTATCTCAGAGATCTCCTTCCACAACCAGGACAATTTCTGAGCGATAACAACAACATTAATATTCGTCATTGGACTTGTATTTTTCCGGAGGTATGTTCGTCACCAAGCAGATAGGCTGGAGGTATGTTCATAACTTGAGCTTCAATGCAGAAGAGCTTTCTAGGGTTTTATTATTGAAAGACAAAGCAAATGTAATTGGAAGTGGGGCATCCAGCAAGGTTTATCGCGCTGACATACACAACAATGAAACAGTGGCAGTGAAGCACCTCTGGACGACCTCCAAAATGGATATAGATGATTTCAGTACGGACAAACATAAGAAGAAGAATAACGAAGTGGGAAGCATTTACTGTGAGAGTATGACCATCGATTGTCCAAGGAAGAAGTTGAAACATTGGGAACCATTCGCCACAGAAACATAGTGAAGCTCTATTGTTATATGTCCAACAGGCAGTCTAATGTGTTGGTCTATGAATACATGCCTAATGGGAACCTGTTTCAAGCTTTGCATAGCAATAATAATTCGGATTGGCCAACATGACATAAGATTGCATTAAGGACGGCTCATGGATTATCTTATCTTCACCACGATTGCTCCCCTGCAATTATTCATAGAGATGTCAAGTCTACCAATATCTTGGTGGATCAATTTTATGAGGCCAAGATTGTTGATTTTGGTGTTGCAAAAGTTCTTCAAGCTTGTAACAGAGGAGGGGATTCAACAATTTTTGTAGGCACTCACGGTTACATTGCTCCTAGTAAATTTACCATCCCTTTTGCCTAGCCTATGTGTTCCATTTTTTTCCTTGATGTTTCCCACACAAGGTTCTGCAAATGGATGAACCCTGAATTGCACCTTGTTTATCTATTTTTCTGGTAGAACATGCATACTCCTTGAAGGTCGCAAGAAAAAAACGATGTTTACGGTTTTGTTGTGGTTTTGCTGGAGCTCATAACTGGCAAATGAGCCATTGAACAAGAGTTTGGGAGAACAAGGATATTCTTTATTGGACTTCATAAAAAATATATGAGAAGGAAGATGCACTTGTGGTTCTTGACTCGAAGATTTCCAATTCATTTAAGGAAGAAATGCTTCAGACTTTGAGAATTGCAATATCCTGTACACACAAACTGCCAGCGTTGCAGCCTTCTATGAAAGAAGTTGTGCAATTGTTGCAAGATGCAGATCTACTACTCCCTGAATGAAAACCCTAATTGTAAACTACTACTACTTCCTGAACGAGAGTTTTTCCTGGCCCCTGGATGATGAATGAGGCTTGTATGATAATTCCTAAATGTTCAATTCTTAGGATAAGAAGGCCACAAATGGATTACATAATGTATCATAGAATCCATTATTGGTAATGAATGGATATGTTCAGTTGGTCAGTTGGTCCATAAAGGTCTGAAAGCAAGAACTGTATTCCACATCATGAGTTATTTCGATGGGCTGAAAAAATATCTCCACACTATTGTTATATATATATATTCAATCAATTAGTTTTGAGTATTTGCTTTCTAGATTGTTACCGTGACAAATCTAGGGTAATCCCTGACAAATTATGCTTGGGGCTATAATTGTGGAGCCATTGAGTGCAGAATTGATGCGTAGATCCTGTAGCAAGAGAGATCTGAACTGTGCAGGGCGATTGAAGTAGGCAAAGTGTCCAGGTTACAGATGTAGCGGCGAAGAGTGGCCAACAATGGGGTGGCACTAAAACTACTTATGTGATAGATACAGAAGAAGAAACTCATCACAATTTCGAAAGTATTCATATTTGCCATTTAAAATGTAAATTCTTCTGATTCCTTTTTCAAGAAAACAGTGGGAATTTATAAATTGTGTTTCTTTGTTTACATTAATGATAAAAGATCCAGACGAAATTCCCTGAAGGCTTGTTCTTTTTCAGGGTTTGAGTGAAAAATGTCGCTGCGTATGTATCCTACTTATGGAAAAGGGTATAAACAGTTTTGGGGCAGCAAAGATTGCTCCAGAGAAAATTCCAAGAAACTGAAATCATTTTAATTGAATTTGAAATTGTAGAAACCTTGAACCCCTTCTTGGTTTGAAATCAAAGTTGAAGATGATTGGTCTGAGTAGAAGGAAAATGAGTGTATGGGAGTATGGGAGTGTAGAAGGAAAAATATCTGGATACACAGATTATGTGAGGAAGCAAAACACAAAGATGGTCTAAAACTATTGTTAGAATTGGATATCAAAGAAACCTGTTAACCTATTGCGAATGAGTGATGCATAAGCAGTGTTAAGTGGGGGCAATTGGTGTGTGACCAATGCTCTGTGTGAACTGGCGATCATGGGGAATTGGCGATCATGGGGAATTGTTATCTGGAGACACAGATTAAAGTATAACTGAAAATTTTGGTTGAGACTATTTCCATTTTTCGAAAGACAAATTGTAAAATGCCCTTTAAAGGAAGGATGTGTAGGGATTGCAGAAATTTCCAGAATCAAATTCTTGATGTAAATTTTTAACTTTCTTCCTTTTAAACCCCTTAAAGGTGGGGTGGGGATGTAAGATATATATTTTATTTGTAGAAATTCAGACAAGTAAATAGAACATTTAAAATATTTGCACTGTTTTGCCTCTTAAAATGCTTGAAAATGAAAGTTTGAATTGTATCTTGGACAGAGCATAGATTAATAAGTGGTAAAAGCTTGCTTTGAGGGCCAGAGAAATACATATTGTTTTCAATGGTGGGTTTGCCAAAATGGAATCTAAAACCACTATATTTGAGGACTTAAGTATGTAAAACAAAATACTTTGAAAAATACAATACATGAATTTAAAATCGGTTTGAAAATTTTAATAATGTTAATGTTTTAGTTCTACTATCAACGAGTAATGTGAGTGATTTGTTTTAACATTTGCAAATCACAAATTTCTCCACTTTTCATTTACCATGTACAACGTTGTAATTTACTTTTCATTTAGAAAAAAACCGTGCTGCCAATAATCTATTGAACCTATTGAGCTTTTAAGTATGAACGCGTTCTACACTTACTATATTAATATGAATGGTTTGGTTTTGGTTTTGTTCTTCTAATATCAAAATGCACTGGTACAGGATGGTCAACGTGGTTATTGCCTTCGTCACTACTTACCTTTATATATGCTTGACTATCTATAGACCATTCTTCCTTTCACTAATCCTATCGGCCTCTCTTTGTACCTTTTGGGACAATTGCTAGTATAAAATAATTTCTAATTAATAAAAATAACGTATTGGTTTATTATTAATTTTATATATACGTATATCTATTTTAAGGATGTATGAATCATCCAACCTCATTTGATGCACACAATTTATTTAATTTGTGTTCTTAAAATTATTTTTATATAAATTATTCATTCACATCCAATATATGATGTCTAATTTACATGTGATTTATGAATACATTGAAATCAAGAATACATTGAAATCATGTTCTTGAGATCAGTTTTAGTTATGTTGGAGAACACTGAAACCAAACTTTAAATAAGTTTTATTATTTTTTTAATGTGTAGTTTAATTATGGAAAAGTTTTATTAAAAACTATGAAAATTTAAATAAGATTTTGAAAATTTTGGAATTTTTTGGAAATTTAAATTATAATTATGGCAAGTGTTCTGATTTTTTTAATAATATTAAATCTATCTCCACTGTTAAAAAAATTAAAAAAATTCTAACCAGCTAAACAAAATTATCACCTTCATAAACAATACGTATGAACTTTAAATATATTTACTTATTTTCATTTATATCTATCTTCCTTCATCATAGTTAAAGTCAAAGCATAGTTACAAGTAATCTCACGTAATAATGCCCTCACTTTTTTAGCATCCAATTTTAATTTCTCAACATACACTCCGGGTCATGACAACAACTTCATTATGATGCCAACCTTGAAATATCATTAAATATTAAATTATATGTTTGTATTTTAAATATTATTAAATATTAAATTAAAGAGGATTGTGTTTAATAAATAAGATTTTGTTTTTATTTAAAAACAAGTGTAATATGCAGCGTTGTTGTTTAGTACATATTTATTACAAATAATTGATAATAAAATTTATTGTAACTAGGATAAAAATAATACTATTATTGTGCAAAAAAATATTTATATTTATAGTGATTTTTTATTTCTAATTTTTTACATTTAACATAAGGTGCTAACTAAGATTTTTAAATGACACTAACTTCCATGGTTGAGCATGGTTTGTGATATACTTGAGACACAAATTAAAGATATAGTTTTTGGTGATCACAAAGATAATAGAACAAATCCTATGCTATAGGGAAACTGGCATACTATAGTAATTAGGAGTTATAATGACACTAACTTCCACGAGGAAGCATGTTTTATGATATGTTAGAGATACAAATCCAAATTATTATTATGGTGACCATATGCACACATAGAAATAATCATTTCTTATAGTGATATCCAAAAATGATCAATGTCAAAAAAAAATATGTTGTGATTTTTAACACTTCTAAATTCTCATATAATCATTTAAAATTAAAAAATTATATTTATTGTTATTTTTTAATGAAATTATAATTTATTTAATTAGCATTTGCTTAATTTTTAAAAAATAATGATTTTAATAACATTTAAAAAAAAACATAGACTTGTACTATGGTTAATTGTTAATTATAATATAAATATTATTTAATTTAAAATTAAATATGACACATTTTAATTATTTTATGGTTTTTTAATTGAAATTTCACAGTATAATTTTTGGTGATAATCTAGTTTTTTACTGTTTAAATTGTATTTTTTACGTGTCTAAAATCTCCTAGAACACTGAAATTGTGCAAACTACACCACTAAAACTTACATTTCCAACCAATTTATTTTAGATTTCATATAAAAATGATGAAAAATATACTTTAAAATACTAAAATATAAAAAAATAAACCATATTAAAATAATGTAAAATTAATAATAAATAAAAAAGAAAAGGCCACTAAGAGAGCAACACTCTACATTAATGAATTATTTTAAATTTACCCAATTTTAAATTTAAATGCCAAAAGTAAATTATTTAAAAAAGAAAAATAATAAAATAAAATACAACTTAAATGATAAAAATAAATTAATTAACCAGACCAAAATAATAAAATATTTTTTTATTAAAAATTAGATTAATTTTAATATATATATATATAGTTATTAACATTACAATAATACTATAAGGATATAGTATTCTATTTAAATAAAAAAGAAAAATGACAAAACAATATCCATTAATAAGTTTTTCTAAATTCGATTTTTAATCCATAAAATATTCAATTTAAATATATAATTTTCAATTTAAATATTAAAAATAAATTAGTTAGAAGACAAAAAATAATAAAATATATACTCAAATAAAAAAGAAAAATAACAAAGCAATACCTGTTAATAAGTTATTCTAAATTTGGTTCTTAATCTATATAATTTTCAATTTAAATATTAAAAATAAAGTAGTTAGAAGACAAAAAAATAATAATAAGATATATATTTTTTCAGTTAAATATTATGTTGTTATTAATATCACCACTAAATGAGCATTGTGAATAATTTCATAAATATATAATAATTACACTATGATTTATATAATTTAAATTACACCCTATTGATTTTATTAATTAATGTATTAATAAAAATAATTATAACCTAAAATTAATTATAATATAATAACTATATCTATTTTTTTAATTAATATATTAACATTTTAGTACAAATCCTTATAATATATCTTATTATAAATTTTATTAATTGATATATTAACTTTACAGTACAAGTCCTTTTTATAATAAATATTATTTGTAAAATATAGATAGAAATCCATCTTAAAAACATATACCTAAAAGAGGTCTTGTTGTAATCTAATTCCACATATATATATATATATATATATATATAACAATTTAAACAAAAAATGATTTATGTGACATTAATCAGGCCACACTCAACTTTAATGCTCCACAATTGTAATATAAAAAATATTATAAAATAATATTAAATAAAAAAGTAAGTATATAAATAAAAATATTTTTTAAAGAATAGATGGTACACTATAATAATTATAGTACATATGTCATGTTATTATAGTACAGATTGATATAATAAGGATTGTACAGATCATACATGTCATTTTTACATATTTTTCTCAAATTTATATTTTCAATTTTTTTTTTGTCTGACAATTTAAAAATAAAGCCCATAAAAATGGTCTATTTAATAATTTAGACCAATGAGAAAATAAGAAATTTTAATTTAAAAAATTATAAAATTAATTTAATTTTGGGAAAAATAAATTTAATATAAAAATTTCTTAGAAACTTTATGAAACTTTGGAAAAAAATTTATAAAACAAAAAGTCAATGCATTTTTTACTATAAAGTGATTACAATATAACTTGCAGGTATAATAATAAGGAGAAGCTTTGTGGAAATAGAGTTATAAGTTAAGATTTGTTTTTTATTTAAATATTTAATAGAAATAAAAAAATAGATAATCATTTTTTTTGGATGGGTTGCAATTTGAAATTGGCGATGGCATGGGTATCTGAGGCTACCATTTTGGCATTTGTCTATATGAAATGTTGGGGTGGCATGGTGTTGCTTATCTTTTCATTTTCGAAATGTTATGGACTTCTCTTTTGGTTTATATGCTTCCTTTCAAGTTGTTTTGAACTGAAGTATCAATAATAGTTTGAAGTATGGGTTTCTAATTTGGATTTTAAAGACAACCTTCTATTTGTGATTGGAATCTTCATTAAAAATTGAATACTAATTTATTGACTATGATTACTGGTTGCATATTCTTTTCTCTGCAATAGTAGCTTAGCTTATGTGTTTTGAAGCACCTTATGAGGTCATAAATTTTTGTGACCTAGTCAACATGTTCTCATAAAAATTTCCATTATGGCTTGTATATATATTTTTATTTCGATTATTATTTTACATTATGTGTTAGTTATGACCCTGTTACATTTCAATGGCTTATATGAATTACATTAGTCCCAAACCTTATCATAACATTGGTTATTTATCTAATGTGAATGGTTTCATTCTAAGTCTGATGGTATTGACATTTTGATTTCACGTGTTTTATTGACCTTGCATTTCATAGTAATACGGGTCTGATTGTTTTGGCAAAATTTCTATAAGTTTACATTTCAAACATAGTCATTTCATGACCTTTTCATACCATTGATTATTACCAAACCTTGTGGTTAATGTGTCTACTTGTAACGTATAGTTTGATGGTCTTTTCAATAAATGAAACATTTGGTTCTGTGAAAGATTTCATATTCATATTGAGAATTTTCGATGGGTTATAATGAGTTTTTGTGTGGCATAGTGTAAACAAATACAATGAGACTTATTTGGATTAAAATATTTGTGGCCTTTGATGACTTGGCATAATACGTCTAAATTATTGATTATGATTCTCGCCACCTGTTAACTCTATTCATTGTTATTCGACTCAAAATTTCTAGCCCTAGTACTGCTTGTGTTTTCGCACTTATTGCTTGGTACGTTAGTCATGTCGGTTTGCCAATTCACACCTTAGGGTTTTGTTTCCCATCCAATGCATCTCATTTTTGTTGTTCGTTCATTACATGTTTCTCTGTGAGACTGTTAGGGTTTAGAACCATTGCTTACTCTTCAACTTATTTCCAAGTCTGATTTTTCTTAAACTCCATCAGGGTTTCAACCATGCCACCAGTAATCAGGACTAAACCAGTGGGGGATGTTCTCATTGAAACTTATGATGAGTATTTGGAACTATTTGAACAAGCTGGATAGTGGAAATTCATCCAATCATTTCAAGGTTTTTAATGAAATGGTCGTTAGAGCCTTTTCTTCTACCTTTGATGGTAAGAGGGCAAAAATTGGTGATTTGATTATTCCTGTGGATGTCAGTTTTATTTCTAAAGCAACCTATCCTCCCATAGAGGGAGAAAAATGGTCAAAGAATTTCCTGATATGTGGAATTCCTTGGAATAAGTTTTTTGCCAACAAAAATTAGACATATGATGTAAGAGGTATGCTCATCGGCTTCCTGAAGCCTCAGTGACAAGATTTTTTTTATTTTTATTTTTGCATCGTTATGTGACTTGTGAGGGTTATCATGGCTTGGTTTCATTTATCAAATGCAACTCCTTATGGTTTTCTTTGGGTATGAGTTGAATAGGCCATATTTCTTATATAAAATGTTGGCCAAAATGACCAAAGCTTACTATGTGTTATATGGAAAATTCACTTCTACAGATAGAAATGAACTCCCTAGATCTAGACGAACAATAGAGGGAAAAAGGATCTAGGTTTTCCTTAGAGAGATTAAAAAATGGAAAATAGACCTACTTGGAATTTGTAGTAAGTCCTCTTCTTCTCTTCGCTTGTAAGCTCTAGCTCTAGCTCCACGCGCTATAAATGGAACCTACAACAATGACTAGAAAAAGCAAAGGGACTACAATATCAACATAGCATAATCCAATACCTCTAATCAATGAGTCAACATGGCATTGAAATACATAAGCATCAACATGACATAAATATATGAAAAAATAGTGCTTTTGCATTAATAAATAGAGAGAGTTACAACCATATATAGAATATGACTTTGTATATGTCTCCCCAATTGTCTTGTCCTTCCTTGCCGCAAAGTAAGACTTCACAATCAACCCTAATGCATAAATGGATGAGGATTCCTTAATCTCAAATTAGCATCATGAGGGCACAAACAATCTCCAAAAGCCAACCCAGACTTTATGGGAGGCAGTAAATTTATAGGGTGAAACCGGTAGTTTAGGATCTACCAATCTAGACTTGAGATCCACATATGAGGGAGCATAATCTCAAGGGATAAAAGATGAGACCACTATAGTAGGATCAGATAGGAATTCGATAGCTATATCTATGGTAAATGGTTAAAACCACCTTAGAAACTTTTGGAAGAAGAAGATTCGATTTTATTTTTAATTTTCCTCAAATTCTAAAATCAGCGCACCTACATAATAGAGCAGCATGTGTTGATCTATGCTGATACTTAGTTATGCAACATGCATCCAACACAGGTGGATAAGCATGCATATTGCACTGGGGCTAAAAAGATAGTTTTTGACAAGATAGACCCAGAAAATCTTTTGGAGAGATGATGCTTAGGTATTTACAAAGGGATTATGAGAAATTGTTCAAGAATGTTAAATGATCTGGTTTTAGGCCTTTTGAGTGGATGCGACAAAATGACCTGTAATACTAGGGCCAACATAAAAACCTAGACAGGTCCTTGTTTCACCACAAATTTATATATATCCTAGTAAAAAATTATTTGATTAAGAACGACGATGTGCAAAATACATTCCTCCTTCGAAATGATTTTGAGAAACCCTAAATCTCGAACAAATTAGGTCCTACAATGAGGGTTTTGACTAGTCCTCCACATGTTGACCCTATTTTGTTTGATTCTCATGTTGAGGATCATCCCAACGAGTTGTTTCATGCACATGAACCAAACTAGGAGCATGGCTAAAAATGTTGACTTCTAGTTTGAGGAATTGAATCTTGAATTTAGGGAAAATGAGGAGTTGAAACCCTCGTGCTCTAGCCCTCAATCCAAACCTTCAAAACAAGAACAAGATAGTCACCTTGAGTGCAATTTTCAATCCAAAGTGAAGGCTAAACATATTGAACGAAATATTTCAAGGGTGAAATGCAATAGACATAAGAACACCCCTATAAAGGAGGTCTTTGTCAATTTAGAAGAACCACCTAGGCCTTCACTGAAAAAAACTAAACCTCAGGCCAAAGAGAGTTATGCCTTTTCTAATAATGATAAACTTGAGACTGGTGGCAACAATGAGGGGGTCTCCTGATACGGGTCCCCCTTCACTCCTTGATGGGACACCCATCCTTGATGGGGCCCCTCCTTGAGCCTATTCAATTTCGCCTTATCCATACCAGCTTGTTCAGCTTATAGAACTGTAACCTGATCGGGTATGGTAGTTTTCCTTCCTTCCGGAATGTTGCTTTCTTGCCTCCCGTTGGCTGGTTATCCTCAACTCGAAGGGTCGAAGGGTCGAATAAAGAGAAGACTCCTTAGAAAATCCCTGCCTCTGGCCCATATTTGTTTGACATGTATTGGCACCAGTAATTCCTTGTGACTATGCCTCACCTCGAACATCAAAACAATCAGTTGTTATAGGAAAATTATTAACTTAGAGCCCATAATCAGTTAATATAAATTCAAAGTAAACAGAAGTCTACCGAAACTGAAGTTAAAACACAATTTGGGGATACTCATATAATTATTAAATATTTAAATGTAAAGGTTTCCATTTATTTAGATTTGAATCATGCTAAATAAAGGCTTTTGTTTATCTATGTTCCATAACATTTTTTCAAGAATGGTTTATTTTGATTTCATTTGATAAATTTAAAATGGTCGCTACAGAACCTTGATTTTGTAGTATCCTTCGTTAAACATTAATAAAAGTTGTTTATTCTATTTTTCTTTGTTTATGCTAATAGGTTGTAACGATGGTTTCAATGTCAACAATATCTATTGTCTCGGATATATTTTAGCTATGAGAGGAAGACTTGTTAGCTATTCTATGTTTATTTCTTGCAATTAGTCAAGATATGATCGAGAGGTCGAAGACCAAATATTGTAATTGTGTAAAACAATTTTATTTTGCAAATTTTTGTATGGAACAAAGTTAGGCTCTCGGGCTTGTCTATAAACCAAAAAAAAAATTAACAGTAGGAGGGAAGTATAGGAAAGGAAATGTTGTTAAACATTACAATCACTGTGTATTTTTGAAAACATTTATGTAAGTGTGGTTGTTTCAGTTTGATTTAATTGATTTACACTTATACCATTCCTCTTTTCCATGGTCACGATTATTTATTGTCTTCTTGATGTTCTGTGATTTTATTCTGGAATATTTGGAAGACAACATTATATCGTTCTGTGATTTGATTCCATGAACAAACATTGAAATATTTTCGCTTTCTTTTACCTATGTTGATTTGATTTCAATTGTTTATATTCGATCATATCATCCTCCAGTGACTTGTGTCCTGATGTTAACACTGATCTGGACATTCGTTCAATCCAAGTTCTTTTGATTTGATTCCCGGAATTTAGATTGTAAATCATGTTACTTTTACATGAGTTGAATTAACATAAATTCTATAACATTTTCTGATGTGTATTCATATTTCATTGTTTATTTATTAATTTGATTCATAAATAGATAATCAAATATCACTTAATCTTTGGAAATCGTTACAATCATCTTTCCACTTTATTTTGGCTGAAAGTTATAAGTTAAGTAGCATTAGTCAATTAGTTCTTTAGTCCCACATTTGATGACAATTCCTAATGTATAATTATTCAAAAAGAGTCTAGTTTGACCTGTTTTTGTTGGAAAAAGTTGAATGCTTACATTTCGTAGTTTTCACCTTTTATTTTATGTCATCAAGAACTATTAGCATTTAGATTATAATTGCATTTTTGATTTACACTTAGTAATCAGTTTCTTTTTGGACATTTATCATAATATACATTTAATTTACATATTCTTTGTTAGTTACATGTTTGCTGGTGTTATATTCTTTTGTATTATAATTTGTATTTTTTTGTATTATGTGTTCTGACATACTTCACTACTCTATAATATATTTGATCATTAATCAGTAGAATAGGTAAACTATCATAACAATATCTTTAGATTAACCATAGGATAGTGATAGGATAAAACTTGTATTTTCATTCAAAAAAGAAGAGGCGGAAGGCCAATGGAGCCTTAAAACCCATCGAGAGTGACCACACCAAACAACTTGGGCTATTTAAAGAGCTTCATCATGGTTCATTTCTCCTTTGTTGACAAAGGTCATAAAACCCATGTCAACCAAATGGTGCTAGGAGGACCTACCAAAGGCAGCCATAAAAGACACATTGTTAGGTCCCCTATCATCTCGAGAAGTCATATAGAGCCTCCCTCTATTGATACTTCTTATATTTTTTAGCTTCAACCTCAACAGGAAAATAGTAAACCTACAACTCCAACACATTCAGAAGATAGATTTGAGATAAGAGTGTTTACTAAGATCTCATGAAGTTCTTTGCAAAACTCAAGAGAGGTTAGAACACATGAGGTCTATTGAGAGACAATTATCTCATCATCTCATCACTCCTCTTGATTTTCATCTAGAATAACCTTCAGTACTGGACCCTCATGCAGACAACCTTCAAACAATAATTAATACTAACGATAGGTGGCATGATATCGTTATTGGTAGAATCATCGACCTTAATAAATCAACATTAGAAATACCTGCTTGTGAATCCAGTCAACCAACTTTGTTTATAGGATTTGGTCCACCACCTACCCCATCCAACTTGCCATATTCTCCTAAAGATTCCTCCAGTGAAGATGATTCTTCAAAGTCATCTGAATTTGAGGGATCCCCAAGAATGGATAATAACCAAGGGCAACCCAAGAAACAACCAAGGAAACCAACAAAATAATCATACACCTCCATGAACATAGTTACCGATCAAGTGAGAAAGTGAACTGGTACCCGTTTTTTTGAGGTAGCAAAAAATCACCCGATTTTTGAAAAGTGGTGATGCCAGAATACACTTTTTTTTTAGCATATTTTTGGCACTTTAAATTTTATTATGTATCAAGTATGAATATTTTTTTTCAATGTTAGTAATTTTCATGTTGATTTTGAAAAGTGTTGATGTAGCATCAACACATTTTTTTAAATGTTAGTGATTTTCATGTTGATTTTCAAAAGTGTTGATGCAACATCAACACATTTTTTATAGGTCTTATTTTTGACACTTAAATTTTTTTGTGTCAAGTGTGAACAATTTTTTTTGTTAGTGATTTTCATCTTGATTTTGAAAAGTGTTGATGAGCATCAACCCTTTTTGTTTAAAGGGCTTAGTTTTTACACTTTAAATTTTCTAATGAATTAAGTGTGGATAATTTTTTTTAAATGTTGGTGATTTTCATGTTAGTTTTTTTTGTCACCTAAGAGTGGAGCCTTCAATTAACCGCAGGAAATATTACATATGTTACATGTCTTTACAAGTATAAAGACCAGCAAGGGCAAACCCGTTGATGATTAACCATCAACAAAACCCGAAACAAAACCTGAAACCTTACACATAAATCTTACACAAAAACCTCCGCCCATTATCCAACCCGATGGCTATTCGATAAGACCCCAGTGATCCAACGGTCCTTAAAGAAATCGCTTCAGAGACTTGCGCGACCCTTACCTGCTTTACGGAGCCGACAGAGAAAATAAATTGTCAATGAATAAAACTTCGGGTCCATTCTAAGACTTAACCTTCGAACACTTTTAAAACCCAATATCCATACGATCAAGCCCCTGTTGATCTGACGATCC
Organism: Pinus tabuliformis; assembly: GCA_031772625.1. Classification (NCBI taxonomy): domain Eukaryota; kingdom Viridiplantae; phylum Streptophyta; class Pinopsida; order Pinales; family Pinaceae; genus Pinus; species Pinus tabuliformis. The sequence goes on from CM062816.1 coordinate 829,022,693, forward strand.
TTCGAGATATCGGAAGGGAAACTAGATCAATCATTATCCTCTTTACGGATCTGATGAGGATTATAAACCACTGATCTATAAATCTTCGGGTCCACTTGAAGACTTAACCTTCGATCAATTTCCAACCCGATAGCCATTCGATGACGAAGGCCATCAAAATCTATGGTTAGTGACCTTCCAAAAAGCCTGCTATTTACTAAGTACCCCTCCCCTATAATTAACTCTATTTTAAGCATTCTATGTGGGATCAACGAATATGATTGACTTCTACTTCCACTTTCTCCTGCTTCCACTAGTCTTCCTTCTGTTCGTTCCTCATGGTCTGGAAGTGCTCCATGTCTTTGGTCATCTGTCTTTGACAATCATCACGCAATTTCCCCGAGGGTGTCGAATCCCAAGCATGCTTACTATAACTTTCCTTGCCAAACACTCCTTCATTCGCCAGACGATTAGCTAGCATATTGGTTTTTCTTCTCACATGAACGAAGCTGACCATTCTCAGGTTTCGTAGGTGGGAATGAATATGTTGAAAGACCTGCAAAAGCCACCAATGTTTTGAAACTTTTCTAGGTGTCGTTCCATTACATATCTTCTTGGCTGCATTAATTACCAATTCAGAGTCTGCTTCAATGATGGCATTGTGTAGATTTGACTCGATTAGTATTTACAGGCACTACTCTAAGGCCATGAGCTCCGCCATGTTATTAGTGGCAGTCCCCAAATGACTATGAAATATATCCATTATGTGCCCTTGCTCATCTTTGATGACCCTGCCAAATCCAACCATCCCTGGGTTTCCCTTAGAGGCTCCATCTATATTGATTTTCAAGAAACCATGAGGAGGAGGTTGCTAGAAGTCTTTACCAGTAGTTATCTGGCTCACACCCTTGTTTATGCTCTGGGGAACTAGCGAATGGAGACTCAACTGCAGCAGTATGCAAGCATCCTGGGGTAGAGTAGGGTCCTCAGGAGGTCTCCACAAAAGGGCTCCAACAGTGTCTTTGAGTTGTTGTAATATTTGTGCAATAATGTTCTGGGTTGAGCCAATTTTGTTCTTGAAAATCCTGCCATTGTGTTCTTTCCAGACATCCCAGATTATAAAGCCTAGAACCAAAGTCCAAGATTTGTTGATGATTTCATTGCCTGAGAAGTCTTTTGTCCAATTCTTCAAAGTGTTGGTGATACTAAGTCTATCCCTATCAGTTTTCCTAAAGACTGAGGCCACCCAATCCCACAAGGTAGAGGTGAATGGGCAAAGGTTGAGTAAGTGTTCCATCGTCTCCTCTTGTAAACCACATAGATGGAATTTGGATGGGCCAAAAAGACCCCTTTTTAGAAGATTTTCCCAAGTTAGAATTTTCTTTTGTTGAACCAACCAAATAAAAAACTTTATTTTCGTCAAATGCAGGTGCCGCCAAAGGTCCTTCCATTCCTTATCAAGGTTTTGATAGTCAAACCCTAGGGCCAATCGTTTGGCTTCTTTGAGGTTAAAGTTACCTTCTGTGTTTCTTCCCCATCTTAGTTGGTCAAACGAGGATGATACCAAAATCTTCCTCTGTTTCAAGTCCAAAGCAAGAGAGCCTACCTGGGCCTTCAAAGGGCTCTCTTCACTATAGCCCAGATCCTTCCATATTCTCCATTTACCATTTTTCCTTGCCTGATCCCAGAAGTCACTTACCATGCATAAGCCTTTGTTATCAATTTCATTCTTGAGAGCGGTTAGTTCTTCCCTAAACAAGTTTGGTTCCTGATGCCAGTTATCCTCCCAAAATCTTGTCAAGTTCCCAGATCGGATCTCCCAGAAGCTATGCTGTTGGACAATGACTCTATTTTCCCAAGCAATATTCCAAATGTGGGAGCCATTGACAAGCCCAGACATTTGGATATAATCACTCTCCTGCCAATTGTTTGCATAATTTTGTTTCCAAAGCTTGGCCCAAGGGGTTGCCGATTCCTTAAGCCACCTCCACCAAAGTTTTGCCCCCAAAACTGTACTGAGGGTTTCAGGGTCATGAAGCCCTAAACCACCATGGACCTTAGGTTTGCAGAGCTTGTCCCAAGCTACCAAAGCCCACTTCTTTTTCTCTTCCCGTTTTCCCCAAATAAAATCTCTTTGAATATTCCTGATCTATTGCATAACTCCTTTAGGAGCAGGAAGAGCTGACAACATGAAAATGGGTATGGCCTGCAGGACAGCCTTTGTAAGCACAAGACGCCCTGTCAAATTCAAAGACCTGCAAGTCCATTTCCTGATCTTGTCCTAAAGTTTGTTAATTACTGGCTCTCACACACCCTTGCTCAGAGGTTTGTCCGTAAGAGGCGTTCCAATGTATTTAGAAGGTAACTGATCCATTTGAAACCTGAGAATTCTGGTGAGGTTCCTCTGAATAGAAATGTCAGTGTTAGAAAAGAAAACATTTGATTTGTCGAGGCTTACCTCTGTACCGGCGGCCATAGCAAAGTAGTTCAAAATTTGTTTAAAAGATTTGGCTTCCTTGACTGTGGGATTACCTTGCAGCATAGTGTCATCCAAAAATTGTTGATGAGTCAAAGCAACACCATCTCTGGTTAGTTTCAGTCCCTAGATTCTTCCTTCAACATTTTCCATTTTGATCGCTGCCTAGCCCTTCCATCATGAGCACAGAGAGGAAGGGGGAGAGCGAATCTCCTTGTTTGAGACCTCTAGAAGGCATAAAGATTCTGTAGGGCGAGCCATTAAGTAGGATTGATAAAACTAGCCATGGATACAAGGGCCATAACCCATCTAATCCAGTTGTGGTCGAAACCATAAGCTCTTAACATTTCCCTGATGTAAGACCAACTTAGTTTATCATAAGCTTTTGCTAGGTTAAGCTATATGATCATACCAGCTTGCTTAATGCTCTTAAGAGAGTGTACCACCTCGTGATCTTGTATGATGTTATTGAGAATCTGTCTTCCTTCCACATAACCAGTTTGCTCCTCTAAGACAAGAGCTGGAAGAAGGGGCTTGAGTCTATTAGCGATCACTTTGGAAATAATTTTGTACACCACATTACATAAAGCTATGGGTCTGAATCTGTCTGGTGTCATAGCTTTTTCTTGCATTGGAATCAAAGCTATGAAAGAGGCATTGAGAGCCTTCAAAACTGTTTTGGATCTTCTTGAGTCTTCCACAACGTGAAGGATGTCTTGTTTGATAGTTTTCTAGCATGCTTTGAAGAAGTCCACATTGAAACCATCTGGGCTAGGAGATTTTCCATTTTGCATCTCATTGATAACTTCACTGACCTCATCTTCAGACATTGGTCTGTTAATATTGTGATTGTCTTCCCTGGTTACAAGCTTGGGAATGTACTTTGTGAAATTGTTAATGAATCGTGATTTGTCGAGGAGAGGCTCCTCCGCTATGCTAAGGAAGTGTTGAACTAGGACAGATTCCATTTCTTTGTGGGAGACGAGCTCTTTCCCTTGAACATCTCTGACTTTTGAAATTCTGTTATGTGACCTATGATCCAAAGTTATTTTATGAAAAAACTTTTTGTTTCTTTCCCCTTCTCCGATCCACTGCACCCTCGATTTCTGTCTCCAGAAAATCTCCTCTTGCATGCACCTATCTTCCCATTCCTTTTGAAGAGAATCGGCTTGAGTTTTCCTTTCCTTGGTAAAACCATTTGTGATGATGATATGATTAATCCCCTGGAGTTTCTGTTCAACTTCTCTTCTGGCTTTGAAAATATTACCAAACTCTTTTTTGTTCCAATCTTTAAGTCTGGATTTGATATGTGTAAGTCTTTGTTGCAGCATGAACATTTTAGTGCCTTGAACGGGCATATCTTCCATCCACCATTTGTCAATATTGCTGGTGAAGTCAAGGTGAGAGAGCCAAAAATTTTCAAACCTAAAAGGTTTGTTCCTCGGTGTACCCATAAAGAGGCTTCAAGCTGGACAGACCAGTGGTCTGAGCCTCCAAAGGGAAGGATTAAAGCTGACATGTCAAGGCCTGTGAGAAGGAGGTTCTCTGAGATTATGAATCTATCTAGTTTAGAGACAACTTGAGAAGCCCCTCCCTTATTCAGTATCCACTAGTCCCATGTTATTTAAGAATTTCTGGAAGGCAATGGATTCTTTGCCTAGTATTCTGGTGCCACCTTTTTTCTCTGTAAGAGATTTGATCATATTGAAATCCCCTGCCAGAATCTAGGGCATATCAGGATATCTCTCTCTTAGCTCCTCAAGGGAGGTGAGAAGCTTGAGTTTGTCTTCTAGTTTTTGAGGACCATAGACATTTGTAATCATGTAGATCTCTTTATCACCCAAAGGTTGAATCACCAGTGATAGATAGTTCTTGGACGCTTCAGCATCCAAGATTCCAAGTTTCTGGGGATCCCAAATCGTAAGAATCCCCCCCCGCCGAGTTATCTGCCTTATCCTCTAGATACTCATATTTGATTAACCATTTGCTATGTATTTCTCTGATATTGTCCACCGAAAACTTTGTTTCCTGAATAAAAACCATATCTAGTTTTTCTTCTTTTATTCTATTGCTAAGATTTCTTTATTTCCTTTTACTTCCTAGACCCATAATGTTCCAGGTTGTAAGCTTCATTAAGAAAGGTTTGTAAAGGGGTAACTGGTGAGATATTTCATCTTACCTGAGTTAATCATGAGTTTCCCACATTCGGTCAGCAACTCATTCTATCTTTTCCTTCATCTTTTCCTACCCGGGTTCTTGGAAGAGTGCCTTGGTGTTTCCTCCATTGTTTTCATCCTTCTATTCTCCTGGCTGTCATAGTTTCTTTTGACTCCAGAACCTTTTGATTGGGATCTCTAGAGGAAGAGCTGTTGAACCCTGTCAAACTGCTCTTTTGGCAGGGAGTCAACCCCTTTGGTGATTCCCTGCTCCAGCAACTTTTCTAGATCTAAATTCTCCTCTCTAGAATCTTTTGCAGTTCATGGTCCTCCATTCCTACCTCACTTGGGGTCATCTCATGGTCCTTACTGAGCTCCATAATGCTCAATATATCATCCTTTTGCTGGTTTTTCTCTGGTATATCCTCCATGCTAGCATCCCTTTCCTTCTCAGTGGGATTAGTCTTCGATTCCTGGTTTGCCCCGTTGTTTCCAACTTGATCTTCTAAGATCTTGAAACTATTGTGGCTCGGTTTCCCATCCTTGTTGATTTTCTTTCGATACTGCTTTCCTCCTTTCCCTTTACCCCCCACCTTAGTGAAACCTTCGGGATCTTTGCTTGTGGTGGTTTTCGTGTTGCTCTCCAGTTTGTTTAATGGGAAGTCTCTGTATAGGTGCCCATGTTCATGGCACTTACGACACCTAAATGGGACATGTTCATAGTCCATCGCCTGCACCCATTCTTCGTCATACACTTCTAAAATGATCTCGTCCGGAAGTTCCCCAGATAAGTCCATTTCCACACAAATCCGAGAGACGGAAGTGTATTTGCCTCTTAGAGTCGCATCTGATATCTTTATAAAATGCCCTAGCTTGTTGCTGATAGACTTTAGAGACTCTCGTAGCCAATAATCTAAAGAAAGGGAGTAAAGTCTTATCCATACCAGTACCGAAGTGAACGTTTCTCGTTTTGGGACAAAATTCATCACCCATGGTCGCATGTAAAGGCCTGCAGCAGCATAAAAATAGGGTCCTCCCTCGAACACTCTATCTTTATCCTCTAATCTTGTGAACACCACTGTAAAGAAGCCCTTGGACCCAAGGTGAAGGCTTATTTATCCCATTGGTTTCTAGTGGTTCCTTATCCATGTGTGCAAAGCCTTCTCCGTCGGCCAAATCCCCATAAATTTGCATATGACTGCGTGTTCCACCATGTGATCTCTGTGCACCTGTATCACTAAGTCACTTAAACCTACCCGAGGAATAATGGTCGACTTAGGTTTATAGACCCCTGTCACACTCATAGGTGTAGCTTATTGGCTCCTACCCCCTGTCCTTTACTCCCTACTATCTTCCTCGTGATTCTCTTCCTGTCCACGAGGTCTGATATTTCCTGTGTTAATATCCTCAGTTGTCACCTCTGTTGGTTTCTTGAAGTGATGCTGACCAGCTCCCTTGCTTCTGTTCGCAGCTACTTAACTATAGGAGGGAGCAGAATACCCTCCTCCACGTTCCACCATGGTTACCATTGGCCAAACCCTAACTCAAACCCTATTTCAGATTGTAGACAAAAGATTTCCCCCAATTTGCAACCTAGAAATCATGTAGATCTTCGTCGGTGATTTTCATGTTAGTAATAAAACATACAAATAAAAATAAAATAAAAAACATCACAAAAAAATCAAATACAAAAAAATATATTAAAAAAAACAAAACAAAAAACCTATAAAATGGTAAAAAAAACATAAAACATAAAACATGACAAAAATAAAAATAATAAAAACATGTTAGCAATAAAACATAAAAATATATTAAAAAAACATAACAAAAATAAAAAAGCATAAAACATAACAAAAAAAAAACAAAAAAAACATGACAAAGAAAAAAACAAACAAACAAACAAAAAAACAAAAAACAAAAAACAAAATTAAATCGTAAAAATAAAAAAATTGAATAAAAAATTAACAAAAGATAAATAAAAAGAATGAAAAATTTTAAAAATATATACATAATTTAAAGAAAAACAAATTGAACCACAAAAAAAAATATAAAAACAATATATATATATATATTTTATTTTTGTATTTTTTATTGTTTTTTAAGTTAAAAAAAAAAAAAACAAAAAAAAAAACTAACTTAAAATGTTTACCAAAAAAAATAAAATTAAAAAAACAATTAATTAAACTTAAAAATTAAAAAATAATTAAATTAAATAATTTAGATAAACAAAATTAAAAATAAAATAAAAATTTAAGAATTATTTTTAAAATAAAAATTATAAAAATAAAGAAATAACATAAAATAAAAATAAAAATAAAAATAACAAAAAAAATAAATTTAAAATTTAGAAACAAAATTTGAATAAAAAAACATTATAAAAATTGAAAAACAAATAAAAAATAAAAAAATTAATAAAAAAAAGAATTCAAAACAAATTAAAAAATTATATTATAATAAAATTAAAAAAATTAAAAAAATAAATAAAAAACAATTAAAAAAGAAACAAATTTAAAAAACCATTAACCAAAAAAAAAAAAAAAAAACACAATTATAAAAACACAAAGACTGCTCCCCTCTCCCCTCACCTGACTCCTCTCCTCTCTCCTCGGCCCTCCCTCATCCCCATCGCTTCCCCCTTCCTCTCCTCTCCCCCGACCTCTTCCCCCTTCCCTCCCCACCCTCAGACCTCCCCCTCTGTAAGGTCCTCGGGTTGATGACTCGACCGGGCGCGGGTGAGCGCACACGGCGGGCGCACGGGTGAGCGCACACGGCGGGTGCGCGGGCGAACGCACACGGCAGGCGCGCGGGTGAGTGCACACGGCGGGTGCGCGGGCGAACGCACACGGCAGGCGCGCGGGTGAGCGCACACGGCGGGCGCGTGGGTGAGCGCACACAGTGGGCTCGCAGGCGGGCGAGCGCACACGGAGATGCGACGAAAGGCCGAGTCACTTGCGACGATACATTGCGACACTTGTGAAAATTGCAATGGAGCAAGGGTTGCGATGGGAGTTTATACGACCACTTGGAGCGTGGGTTGGATGATGGATAGGCCAACCTATCCATGGGCGTTCAACGCTTGAAGGGGTGTGCAAACGCATGTTTTGGTGGTCGGCTGGGCAAGCCACCACCCCACAACCATGCGTATATATTGTGGCATGTTTGGAGTTCAAACATCATTCGACTTGGACAAGCATCATTCGCTCAAGGGTAGTGCACAGATCTTTGTGCGCAGAAGTGACAAGAGGAGAGCGCATAACTCATGCGCTAGTCTTGGTGAACGCACAAGATAGTTCGTACTTGGAGATTGGGTGAAGGCGTGGGCAAGGTGTGCCCGGTGTTCGGTCGAAGTGCAAATATTGTGCCGGGGCTTGGCGAGGGTGTCTTGGTGGCTCGGCTGAGCACCCGCCCATTGTGCAAGGTGTGCACAAGGTTTTAAAAGGCAGGGTTGCCTTTGATTGTAAAATTGGCTAAGTATGAGACTTGGTCTTGCCAAGACATACTTGTGTATTGTAAACTGATATTCTTAATATATTATCGGGCAGACTCATTGTTCATGGAGTTTCCCCTCCCTTTATACTGTGCAATTGTTGTTTTCTTTTATAATTGTTGATGATAATGAATGAGTATGGGTGTTCATTAGTATAAAGGATAAACATAATATTGCTTGGTTGCGAAACACAAACTAAATAAGGAAAAAGTGTAATAGGCGTAGTCCACGAACATTAGTATTGGTGAAAAGAAAGTGTTTGGTGGTGCCGCACCTCGCTATAAGCGGTTGGAAGACTACTGCAGGTGTAGGGGCGTGACACCCTCCCTCCCACCACCTGACCCCTGCCCTCCCCTCCCCCTGCCCCCATGCTCACCCCCCTCTCCCCTCCTTCGACACCCGCTCAACACCCTCCCCTCCTCGCCCGGGAGGGGAGGGCGTTGAGCAGGTGTCAGGGGAAGGGAGAGGAGGGTGAGGGATGGGGAGGGAGGCGGCAAGTAGGGCAGGGGTCGGGTGGTGGGAGGGAGGGGGCTAAGGGTGGGAATGGGAGGGGGCTAAGGGTGGGGAGGTAGGAGGGATTGGGAGGGAGGGCCAAGGGGTCGTGGAAGAGGGGAGAGAGGGGGAGGCGACGGGGGTGAGGGAGGTCCGAGGGGAGAGGGGAGGTGAGGGAGAGCCAAGGGGAGGGGGGAGGCGTCGGGCGAGGGGAGCGGTTTTTGTGTTTTTATAATTGCGTTTTTTTTTCAATTGTTTATTTTATTTTTGTTAATTGATTTTTATTTTTTATTTTTTTAATTGTTGTTGTTGTTGTTTTTTTTTTTTTTATTTGTTTAGAAATTTTTTGTAATACGTTTTGATTTTTTTTAATTGTTTTGAATTTTTTTTAAATGTGTTTTTTTGTTTTTTTTAATTTTAATTTAGAAAACTAATTCTTAAATTTATCTTTTATTTTTAATTTTGTTTATTTAAATTACTTAATTTAAATATTTTTAAATTTTTTATTTTGATTAATTCTTTTTCCAATTTTAATTTAATTATTTATTTTATTTTTTTGGTAATTTTTATTTTTATTTTTATTTTTAATGAGGTTTTTATTTTTTATTTTTTAATCTTAAAAAAAAAGTTTTTGGATTTGTTTTTTGTGGTTCAATTTGTTTTTTCTTTAAAATATATGTTTTTTTTCATTTTTTCATTTATCTTTTTATTTATTTTTTGTTTTTATTTTTTGTTTTTGCTTTTGTTTTTGTTTTTGTTTTGTTTTTTTTGTTTTGTTTTGTTTTTTGTTTTGTTGTTTTGTTTTTTTTTTTTGTTTTGTTGTTTTGTTTTGTTTTTTGTTTTTTTTTGTTTTTTTGTTTTTTTTGTTGTTTTGTTTTGTTTTTTGTTTTTTTGTTTTTGTTTTTTTTTTCGTTAATTTTTTATTCAATATTATTATTATTATTATTATGAGTTAATTTTGTTTTTTTCTACATTTTTATAGGTTTTTTTGTTTGTTTGTTTTGTTTTATTTTTTCGTTTTTGTTTTGTTTTTTTTGTCAAGTTTTTTTAATTTTATTTCTATTTTTATGTTTTATTACTAACATGTTTTATGTTTTTTTTTGTCATGCTTTTTTATTTTTGTTATGTTGTTGTTGTTGTTGCTGTTTTTTTTTTTTTTTTTTTTTAACTACTGCTAACATGTTTTTATTATTTTTATTTTTGTCATGTTTTATATTTTATGTTCATTTTTTACATTTTTATAGGTTTTTTGTTTTGTTTTGTTTTGTTTTTTTTTATATAATGTTGTATTTTATTATTGTAATTTATTTTTTTTACTCATTTTTTTTTCTTTTTCTAATTTTACATGGTATGGTTAATCTTTTTTTACATTTTATAGCTTTTTTGTCATTACTATATATTTTTTATATTTGATTTTTTTGTCATGTTTTTTATGTTTTATTACTTGTTATTTTATTTTTTTTTCAATATTTGAATTTTTGTTTTCGTATATATATATATATATATATATATATTAGGGTCCCTGTCAATGCTTGTCTAGCAACCCGATCCGATTATGTGGAATTTGATAGTTGATTTTAAATTTTTCATTATAATGAATCGAGTTTGCCCCACAATGTGTTATTTTCATAGTTGGTCTTTAAGTTTTCGTTACAATGGGTTGAGCTCACCTACACTGCATGTCAATTTGATAGTTGATTTTTGAATTTTTTTTTTGAAATGTCTCAATTTGTCTTAGGCTAAAATTTTAAAATCATTATACATTTAACATTTAAAAAAAATACTCTTGGTATAATAACTCTTTCATTTAGGTGTTCATTTTTAAAGTTTTTTTAGTCATAAAATTTTTCCATAATGTCATGCTTGAAATATTTTGAAAACTTGAGATTTTTTTGTAGTCATAATCTTTGGTTTTAATTACATGGTTGAAAAATTGTCAAGATTTTAATGTTTTTCTAAGTCATGATATTTTATCTTTAATGCTATGGTCGAAAACAATTACAATTTCAAGGTGTTTTAGAGTCAAGATATTTTATCTTTAACAATATGGATGGAAATAGTTGGAATTATCAGACATGATATTTTATCTTTAACATCATGTCCGAGAATTGTTGGAATTTTACAATTTTTCATAGTCCGAATATTTTCTCTTTAACTCCATTGCTAAAAAATGTTAAAATTGTAACCCGATTTTTTTTTTGTTATTCCATAATAAACAATTTTTTTAATGGTGTTTTTTTCATCCATTTAAAAAAAAAGGTTTTTACTTCCATTTAAAAAACATGTTGAAAAATTACCCTAAAAAAAAAACATCATTCTGAAAAAACAATTTTCATTTTTGAGTTGTTTTTTCATTTTTTTTTGGGGTTTTGGGCTCGAGTACCCGTTTTGAGGTAATAGTTCCCGTTTCATCTGTAACTACGTTGGATTCATTAAGATGTTGTCACTTATCTTGGCATGCAACATTCTCTACCCAGAAACCCTCTGTTATACTGAATCTACGACTATAGGCAGAAGTATCTTCCCTAGGCGTGGTGGACTGACCTAGACCAACAAAAATACAGAGGGACTAATGTTTTCCTTAAATTAAATAGATAATGGGATGAAGCCTACATGGAATTGGTCATATGCTTTGCTCCTTCCTTGGCTTGTATGCTCCAATTTTAGCTCCAATCGCTATAATTAGAACTTGCACAATGAAACAACACAAGCCAATGATCTACAAAATCTATGTAGCATCATTTAATCACTTTATTCAATAGATCAACATGGTATTGAAATACATGAAACCATAACATCATATATAGGAAAACAAATAAATCTTTGCATTAATAGAAATGGAGTGAGTTACAACCAAAAATAGGTGTTAGTCTTTTAGAAGTGCTTCTCCAAGTTCACTTTTCCTTTCCTTGTGAAAAAGTACACCTCTAATCACCCTAATGCATGGAATGGCATCTCTCACATTAGCAACATAAGGGTAGAATCACTCTCTAATAGCCAACCGCTTTCCTATGGATGGCAGTAAATATAAATGGTGAAGGAGGTAGTTCATGAATTCTTATCCTTTTACCAATATGGGCTTGAGATATGCTCTCAATGGGAGGATGAGCTCAAGGGAGAAGGGATGAAAAATCCAAGGTATGATAGGATAAGATTCAACACTTTTCTTTAAGGTAAATAGTTACAACATATCCTGGAAGCTTTTGGAAGAGGAAGCTTCGGCATTCTTTTTTGTTTTCATGAATTTCCAGAATCAGCGCACCCCCAACACTGAGTAACCTGCTGATGATCAGGGCAGGTGCAGACTAGGGCAACCTAGTAGTCAATGTTGGCCAATGAGGAGCCAGGGTGCATTGGTCCTTAAAATGATTGTAATAAGGTACTTTCATACATAAACTAATGGATTAGAAATATTCGTGCTTAGGGATTTGTGTAGGGAGGAGGAAAAGGTGTTCAAAGGATGTGAATGATCCTATATGCATGCCTATTAACCAGATGTGAAAAAATGGACCATAACACCCTCACAAATTTCTCCCCAAGTTTGACCATAATTCTAAGAATTCAGGTGAGGATAATATCAAAGTTTTTATGTTAGAAATTAGATAGAAAAGTGTTTGACACGAGGATGTAGTTTGTAGATTGTTCCCTTACAAATTTGAGGGGGATAATACCACTTGGTACTTCACGCAGCCCCATCAAAGCATTATTTCATGGGTGCAATTTGAAACTACATTCTTAGAGAAATTTGGAGATGATAAACCTTGAGAGGTATTGGTAACAAAATTTTCAAACATGAAAATTTAAAGGATTTTAATGTAAGGTTCCATTTATTAAAGAACAAAATTCCAAATGAATCTATGCTTTCTTAGAATTTAATTGTTGTCTACTATGTTAAAGCATTACCTAGTAAAATTTCCACGTGGGTGAAGAGGGTCTAGAAGGCCACTCTACAAGCGGATTTGAGGAAACTCTATCTATAGAGAAATATATTCTTAATTTGAAACCCAATTATGGTAAATAGAGTGACACAGCCTCATCTTCTAGTAAAAAAATTGAATCAAAACAACCTACCAAAAATAAGGAAACATATCCTTTTGATATGGAAAGCCTTTAGGAAACTCTTAACAATCTATCTAACCTTGAGAAAAATTCAACAGAGGGTACTTCTAACAAAAATCCTTATAGGAAGTCATTTAAAAAAAATATGTTCCCCAAATGAAGGCCTCACTGTTGAAGGCTTATTAGATACTTTGCAAGAAATTATTGTTGATTTTACCTCTGATAATAATGATGCAAAGGAGGTTGAAAATGATATTGATGATAATGATAATCAATCAACCCCTGTTATGGGCCATTTTTCAAACATGTTGTATGAAGATGATCTTGATTTAATCATTGCCAACCAGCACCAGTACAACACACAAAGTAAAGGGCTAGATGAAAATCAGAATTCTCTTCCTTCTAATAAGATGAAGAGTTCTTAAAAATAGCCAACAAATACTCAGAAAAATTCTTTTATAAACTTAGAATACGACCCCATCAAAGATTTGAAAAAACATAAAGCTAACATTTCATTGTTTGAGCTGTTTAAAATACCTTTGATCCAACAGAAAGTTCAACAACATATTTTTCTAAATTCTAGTAAAAATAAAGCTGCTCCAAATGCAAATTTTGTTTCCTTTAAAAAACTTTCAACCGAACATATGCACATCTTAAAATACACTTCAAAACATTATCCTACATAGAAAATAAAATTTCTTCCCTTTTTGCATACATTTGATATATTTAATCGTAATGTTCACAACTACATGATAGATTTGGGAGCTTCCTCAAATGTCATGCCTCTCTCTGTTTGCAAGAAATCAAATGCACAAATGAAGCCTTCCAAGGAAAAAATTATGCAACTCGATATGATAAATGTTAAAGTTGTAGGAAAAGTTACTGATGTGCTGATCAGGCTATTCTTAGATCATAGAGTTCACCAAACCATCGACATATTTATTGCTAACAACATGGAATCATATGGTTCATTCCTAAGCTAGGATTGGATGCAACAACTAAAAGGGTATATGGATACAAACTTAACTCATTTGTGGCTACCCTTGAAAGCAGAGCCCAATAAAATTAAATTTAATAGAGAAAAATATATCAAGCATTATGTTACTGATATTGATGGTCCAGATGAACCAACTATGTTTAATGACTCTTTGAATATAGATTCATTTTTTGGAAACTTTGTTGTTGAAATTTCTCCTTTTTTCTAATAGTAAGCAATAATATGCATTTTTAGCTATTAATAAATTAGTAACAACTGATAAGAAATTACTTGATGTTATATTTGATCCAAAATGTGAACTTTGGTCTTTGTATTTTGATGGATCAAAATCTAAAGAATTTGCAGGTTCAGGATGTTTACTTTTAGATCCCAAAGGTAACAAAGTTTTTTTTCTTGTAGATTAGAGTTTGCATGTACTGACAATGTTACAGAATATGAGGCACTCATATATGCACTCAAAAAATCTCTAGACCTTGGAATCCAATGCCTAAGGGGATATGAAAATTTTGAAATAATCACTAAGTAGGTAAGGAACATTATACACTACATTTTATCTCATTTTAGAAATTATCAGATAGAGGTATGGGATCTAATTACAAAAAAATTCAGCATTTAATATTTTTTCTATACCTAGGTCTCAAAATAAGGAAGCTGATTTACTGGAAAATGTAGCATCTAGACTAATTCTTGCAGAAGGGTTCCAACTTGATTATTTGTTAGTTGAATTAATGTTTAAACTGTCAATACCTGATAATGTCACTAATTGGCACATCTTTGATCATGATCAACAGATACTTGAGTTCTTGCACTCTGAAGGCAACTTTCATGATACCCAATTGACGGGTTGACACATGAAGAGAACCTTCACTCTTTCTCTCATATTCAAAGTCACTAGTCAGTCGATGAGTCAACTAATATGGTAAACCCTATCCATCAACCCATTGTTAGGCTTTAAATTTTTTATGACTTGCAAGAAATATTTTAAAAAGTGCTTAGTTATAAAAATAATAGTTTAACCATGTAGTACTAAGTCATAAATTTCGGAACCGAAAAGGACCCTCAAATTATAAACTTTGGAGTTAATTCTAACCCTCAGGAAAAGGAAAATTTTATAAGTTTGTTTAGAGAATATAAAAAGCATATTCTCTTGAAACTATGAGGACCTTAAAACTTTTGATCCCAATTTCATACATTACATTATTGCCATAAAAACTTATAGCAATCCTTTCCAACAAAAGTTGAGGAGAATCCACCCTAGTTTAGAATCACTTGTCAAGAATGAATTGAAAAAACTATTAACAACTAGAATTATCTTCCATGTTCGTCACATGCAATGGGTTGCGAATTTAGTCCCTGTGAGAAAGAAGAATAGTGACATTCATCTCTATATAGACTTAGGAATTTGAATAAAGCTTCTAAAAAATATAACTACCTAGTACCTCCCATGGAGAAAATTATTTAACAAATTTCAGGCTTTGAGATGTTGTCTATCTTGGATGGTTTCTGGAGCAATAACCAAGTCATGGTGGCTCCCTCTAGCCAACTCAAAACTACCTTTAGGACTCCATGAGGAACATTCGCCTATAAAAAGATTCCCTTCGACTTGATTAATGTCGGGGCGACTTTCCAACGGGAAATAGATGTTGCTTTTTGAGGGCTTATAAACGAATTTTTTGTCATATACCTTGATGATGTCACTATTTATTCTAAACAAAAATATAATCATATCTCACATCTTAGAACTATCTTTAAATGATGTAGGAAATTTGGCATCTCTTTAAATCCTAAAAGTCCATCTTTGCGGTCACAAAAGGAAATTTCTAGGGTGTACCATGTCCAAAGATGGTATAATGATTGACCCAGAAAGAAAACATGCCATTGACAATTTTTTACCTCCAAATTCTAAAAATGCCATACAATGTTTTCTTGGGAAAATCAAATTTCTGAGCAGATTCTTCCTTTTTTTCTCTCAAATAGTCAAACCACTTCAAGATCTTGTTAAAAATAGTTCTACTTTTAAGTGGATAGACCTAGAAAAATAGGCTTTTGGTACTATAAAATAAGCCTTCTCTTAGGCTTTTGCTCTAATCAACTTAGATTTTTCTAGAGATTTCATTCTTTATAACTTTGCTTCTGACTCAATTTGCATTGTTGTCCTTACATAGAAAATATAACTTGATAATGAAATTCCAATTACATTTATGAGCTCTGCCTTTAAGGGAGCCAAATTAAATTATATAATAGTAGATAAACATGCCTTTGTTTTCTTTAAGGTAGTAAAGTATTTTAGGTCCTATATGTTGAAATCTAAAACAAAAGTAATTTTTCCCTATCCAATAGTAAGAAACTTGCTTGCACAGAAATAATTAGGAGAAAAAAGGGCTCACTGGATAATAACTCTTCAAGAGTGTGACCTGGAGATCAAACCTGCTCAAATAGTAAAAGGTTGAGGTATTTGGAAACTTATTGTTGAGTCTATTTACTCTCCCAATCAAAATTCTTTTTTGATAATGAAGTTTATTTGATGCAAAATGAGGTTTTGTGTGTGCTAGATGATCCTAACTCTTGGTATTATGATATCAGATTTGATTTGTAGAGTGATATAATGCTACCTCATCTTTCACATAAAATGTGAATAGCATTAAGGCTCCAATCTGATCCCTATCAGTTCATCAGTAATGTTTTGTTTCGTAATAATTACAAAGGGGTATTGCTTTGTTGTCTAGAACAAGGTGACTCTTAGAAAGTACTCCACGAACTTCATTCTAGTCCCATTGGTCATCATTTTGACGGATACACCACTACTCACAAAGTTTTAATGGTTGGGTATTATTGGCCCACCTTATTTAAGGATCCGCACACTCTAGTACGAATATGTGGGACTTTCCAAAAGACTCACGGTAGGATTAAAAAACTATCCTTTCCCCTTCAACCTATTATTGTTGAAGCTCCTTTACAACTATGGGGCTTGGACATTGTTGGTCCTGTTAATACTTCTTCCTCTCATCAACGTAAGTATATCTTAACAATGACCAATTACTTTACGAGATGGGTGGAGGTATTACCTCTGTGAGTTGTCAATGCTAAACAGTTAATCACATTTTTGGATTCTAACGTTGTCATTTGTTTTGGAGTTCCGAAATAATTAGTGTTTGAAAATGCGTCTTATTTTTCTTCTCAGGAATTAGATGCTTACACTGTAGATAAAGGGATTAAAATTAAATACTCAACAAATTACTACTCTCAGGAGATGGTCTTGTTGAGTCCTCAAACAAAAATTTGATAAAAATCCTTCAGAGAACAGTTTCCGAGCAACACAAAAATTGGCGTATCGTGCTCTTTAACACATTATGGGTTCATGAGGTCACCCCCAAAGTTGCAATAGGGAATTCCCCATTTTCCCTTGTTTATGGTAGATAAGTGATCTTGCCTCCTAATATTTTCTTACCTTCTCTATAATTGTCTCAACAAGTATAGGAAGTCAAGGCCTTTTCTATGCAAAATAGAATATATTCCTTGCTTAAACTAGAAGAAGAAAGAGTAGAGGGAAAGAAAAAATTGTATCAACATCAGCAGGTTGTTAAACACTAGTTTGATGGTAGGTCTTCTCTCGATAGAAACATTGAGGTAGGCAACATAGTTCTTAAGTGGGACAAGACCAATGAGGATAAAGGGGAGAATTCCAAGTTTTAGAGGCTATGGCTAGGGCTTTTCATTGTTATAGAAAATATTGGCCCCAATACATTCCTTCTGAAAAATCTGGAAGGTTGGTCTGAACCCTTCCAGTTAATGGGAAGCTTTTGAAAAAGTATTTTTCTTGAATCCCTTTGGGGACCTCTTATTTTTGTAAATATGTTTTTTACCGTTTGTTTGATTTTTATTTTGCAGTTTGCTTTTCTTTTTCTGTTGTTGTTTGTGTGATCAAGCCCACAACCTAAAAAGAAATAGTTATATATGAAATTTATTTTCAAGGAAATTTTCAAAACAAATATCATTTATTAATAACTATTTGATTTGTTTTCTTTAGTATCAATTGATAAAATAAGTCATTTTATGTTCGGAATATCTGGAAAATTTGGTCATTGTTGTAGAAACAAAATTGATTTAATACTTGCTTTATAAAGGAGAAATCATTTCACAGTCAACCAAATTTTAATATATAGTGTGACTAGTGTTAGGTTGGTGATCTTAAAAAAGTTTTATGCGATCCTATCTCTTAAGGATACTTTAGACCTTCTTCCCCATCTACTATGGAATCCCAATCAAGGTTAACAACAACCACTCATGGTCTTAGCTTCTTTTTGTTTTGGATACTTGGGATAAAAGAACTTAGGTAAAATGGGTTTAAGAGATGTCCCTATTGAGGAAATGGACGTCTGCTGGTAGTAGTGACTCCTTCTATAACATATGAGATTCCAAATCAATATTTGAATTAATTTGTGCACAAACCTTTCAAAATCAACATGTCATCCCATGCTTTTAAGGGGATTCTGAGTTTGATTCCCCAACAACAAACAACTAGAATGTTGAGTCGTGAAATATTTAACTACTATGATAGGATCCAAGCATCTAAATCTAGTTAAAAGGGCACCCATGTCAAGGCTATGGAAATTTGTTGGGAATAGAGGAAATGTTTGTGGTATTAAAGTTATAATTATGCCACCCACCTAATCAACTATTTCATTTCTAATCTCTTGGTTACTTGGTTCTCTCAAAATTCATATGGTTTTATATTGAAATTTCTGCACAATGCTTTAATTTTTTACGATTATCTTTGAACAATTTGGTAATGATTACAGTCAAGTAGAACTAAAGCAACCAATTTTTAGATTGGTTATCATTCATTTCTCATGTTACATCTAATTTATATTATTTTTATATAACTCATTTAAGGACAAAGATAACTGGTTTGTCGAGCAAGTCGCCAATTGTTGGTTACCCAACCGACTCCCCTCTCATTTTCAAAATGATATGGGCCCATCTTTTGGTTCATATGCTTCCTTTCAAGCTATTTTGAACTTAAGTATCAATAATAGTTTGAAGTATGGGTTTCTAATTTGGATTTCAAAGACAACCTTTTGTTTGTGATTCGAATCTTGATAAAATGGGATACTTTCTTTAATTTGTCGACTTTGATTACTAGTTGTTTTTGTTACATAAGGCTGCATATTCTTTTCTGTTGCAATAACAAATTGAATTATGTGTTTTGAAGCACCTTATGGGGTCAAACATTTATGTGACATAGTCAACATGTTCTCATAAAAAATTCCATTATGGCTTGCATATATACTTTTATTTCAATTTTTGTTTTACATTGTGCATGAGTTATGACTTTGTTTATATTTCAATGAGTTATATGAATTATATCAATCCTGAACCTTATCGTAACATTTGTTATTTACCTTATGTGAATGGTTTCATGATAAGTCCCATGGTATTGACATTTCAATTTCATTGGTTTTGATGACCTTTCATTTCGTAGTAATACAGGTCTAATTGTTTTGGAAAAAGTTTTATATGTTTACATTTCAAATTTCATCATTTCAAAACCTTGTGTTATGAAACCATCTCAAGAAAAAGATAGAAAATATAGATCAACGCCTTAAAATTCAGCCTCTTCGAGGGGGCAACCTCCTTTACATTACATAAATGAACAATTCTTGGATGATACAAATGAAAAAACCTACTTTCTATATATAGGAGTCTAAGGAGTCACAATATAACTCAGCTGACCTAACAATAATAATATAAAGCCACAAAAATAACAATAGAGGGATTCTATGGGGCACAATAATAACAATATGGGGATAATAGGGGCACAACAATATTAATAAGGGGTACAATTACAATAGTAATGGGGTAATCACTAGTATTATAGGGACCCAACATGCCCCTCTCCTTCAAAAAAGTGTTGTCCTCAATGCTTGAGTAGTTCTGGATACTTCTGTATAAAATTCTCATCCTCCCATGTGGAATATTCAGCAGATAAGTTCTTCCACTTGATAAGATACTCTGAAATTGATCGATTTCGTAGTTGTTGAGTTCTTGTTTCTGTGACTGCTTCCGGTTCCAATATAATTTTTCCTTCCTCGTCAAGTTCGGGAAATATTGTTTGAACTGGGAGCTTGTCGCCTATAACCTTCTGAAACATTAAACATGGAAAACTGGGTGCAATCGAGAAGCTGGAGGAAGCTCCAATTTATATGCCATAGTACCAATCTTTTGCAACAACTTGTATGGACCATAATACTTTGGTGATAATTTATTATCCTTATTAGCTTGCTTGAGGGACATTTTCTTATATGGTTGTAGCCATAGGAATACCCAATCACCTACATCAAAACTTCTTTCGCTGCAATGTTGATCTGCCTGTTGTTTCATTCTATTCTGTGCCAACACGAGGTTATCCTTTAAGAGTTGGAGGACTTGTTGTTGATGTTTGATGTGATGTTCCACTGCTTGAACCTTAGAATTTTCTCTTAAATATGATGTGATGGATGGTGGCTGATACCCATAAAGTTCCATAAATGGGGTTATTTTTGTTGTTGTATGGAAGGAAGTGTTATACCACCATTCAGCCAGAGGCAACCATTTGACCCATTGTGTCTGTTTATCAGATACAAAGCAATGAAGATATCCTTCCAAACATTTGTTTACTATCTCAGTTTGCCCATCAGATTGAGGATGATAAGATGAGCTATGAGCTAACTGAGTACCAAGACAAGAAAATAATTCTGTCCAAAAATTTCCAGTGAAAATGGGATCTCTGTCACTTACAATAATCTTGGGTTTCCATGTAGCTTTTGAATTGTTTCCATAAATGCAGTAGAAACTGTACTGGCTTTAAATGGATGTGATAATGCACGAAAGTGTGCATACTTGGTAAGTCTGTCAACTACCACCATGATGACACTCTTTCCCTCAGACTTGGGTAAACCTATGATAAAATCCATTGAAACCTCCTCCCAACGTTGGCTTGGAATGGATAAAGGTTGTAATAGACCCGGTGTCTTAATTGTTTCAACTTTATTTTGTTGGCAAACCAAACATTCCGCCACAAACTTTTGAATATTATATTTTAAAAATCCTGAGTGCCCTCCTAAGGGAGAAGTGTGCAATTCCATAAAAATCTTTTATTTTAGCTGGGAATTCTTACAGAGGTATAAGCGATCTTTGTACCATAACGGCTGATTTTTCCAGCTAAATGTATCAGACGTACTGGAATCTTGTTGTAACTTTCGAATAAGTGCGCACACTTCTTCATCATTATTCCATTCCTCCCTTGCTTCATTTATCCAATCTGGTTGGATAATAGAAATGGTGCACAACAATGCTTCCACATCCTCATCCTTTCTTGAGAGTGCATCTGCCACCACATTTTGCTTCCCTTTTTTGTAGATGATTTCAAAGTCATAACCCAACATCTTTGTGACCCACTTTTGTTGCTCTTCAGAGGATAATCTTTGTTCTAAAAAGTATTTAAGGCTATCATGATCCGTTTTTACCTTGAAGTGTCTTCCCATTAGGTAGGGTCGCCATTTCTTAAGTGCATGGAGTATTGCCAACATTTCCTTCTCATAAATAGCTTTGTGTAAAAACTTTCCCTTGATTGGACGACTTTCAAAAGCAATGGGTCTTTCATCTTGCATTACAACAACACCAATTCCATTTCCTGAAGCATCACATTCCACAATAAAGGTTTTTGTGAAGTCCGGTGTAGCTAAGACCGGTGCTTGGCACATTGCCTGTTTAAGATGTTCGAAGGCCTTTGTTGCTTCCGAAGTCCATGAAAATGCATCTTTCTTCGATAATGTTGTTAGAGGTGCTGCTATTCTCCCATAATTCTTAATAAACTTGCGATAATACCCTGTCAACCTGAGAAATCCTCGCAAATGCTTTATGGATGTGGGGATTTTCCATTCCTTAATGGCTTTAATTTTTCTAGGGTCTACCTTAACCCCTTCATGAGATACAATATGACCCAGATATTCCACCTCTTGGACTCCAAAGAAACATTTGGATCTTTTTGCATATAATTGTTTTTCCTCCAATAGTTGTAGCACCCTGTCAACATGTTCAACATGATCCTTCCAAGACTTGTTGTAGATTAGTATATCATCAAAAAATACTAACACAAATTTTCTAAGGAATGGTTTGAAAATTGAATTCATCAAACCTTGAAATGTTGAAGGTGCATTGGTAAGGCCAAAAGGCATGACCAAAAGTTCATAATGACCTTCATGAGTTCTAAATGTTGTCTTCGAAATGCCTTCAATCTTCATTCTGATTTGATGATATCCTGAACGAAGATCCAACTTGGTGAAGTAAATTGATCCATGCAATTCATCTAGTAATTCATCAATGAAAGGAATGGGAAACTTATATTTAATAGTGAGCTTGTTGAGCTCCCTATAATCCAGACACATGCGCCATGATCCATCCTTCTTGTGCACCAATATTACTGGAGCAGAGAAAGAACTTTGACTCAGTTGAATTATACCAGCCTCTAGCATTTCTGCAACCATACATTCAATTTCACTCTTTTGGGCATAGGGATATCTGTACAGCCTGATGTTTGGAGGAACACTTCCTGGAATCAGATGAATAGCATGATCATGATCACGCATAGGTGGGAGACCTTTGGGAGTCTCAAGTACCTTGGAATGATTGTCCAGGACTTTTTTGAGATCTGTAGAAATAGATGCTTTCAATGTGGAAACATCTAGCGAACATAATTGTGCAATTACACCTCTTTGTTCCTTTTTTAGAAGCTTTGTCACACCATTAGAGCTGATTATCTTTCCTAGTTTCCCTGCAATACCCCTTAATTCAACTTCCTTTCCTTTCGTAGAAAATTTGATGGTTCTTGAAAATTAAAAGCTATTGTACCCAAGGATTGTAGCCATTGGACTCCTAGTACAACATCAGCACCTCCCATTGGAATGGAAAGCATTGGGCTAGTCAATACATATTCTCCCATGGATAGCTTGATATTATGGCACTTCCCAGAGAAATTTATTGTTCCTCCATTTGCAACCATCACTTGACACTCTGGTGCTAGATATAAGAAGCAATTCAATTCTTTTGCTACCTTACAATGAATAAAATTGTGGGTACTTCTTGAATCAATCAACACTATTACCTTTTTCTTCTTGATTTGTCCTTCTATCTTAATGGTTTGACGAGTGGTAATTCCTGCCAATGCATTACAAGATATGGTCGGATTCATTTCTTCTTTATCTAGGCTTTGTTCTTGGAGTATATCCTCTTCTTTTGACCCTTCTTGCTCCTTTTCTTCTTCCTCTTCAAAATCTATGTAGAATAATTTCTTCTCAGCACACTTATGACCTTTAGTGTATTTGCTATCACAACTGTAACAAAGCCCTTTTGCTCTTTTTTCTTCCAATTGTTGTGGTGTCAACCTTATAGGTTGTGGAAGACTAGGGGCAACAACACTTCCTTCTTTATAGTTGTGAGTGGTATGCTTCCTGGTTGCCATAATTTTTCTTTCCATTTTTCTTGCTAACCTGAATGCCTTCTCTAATGAATCAGGTTCCCAAAGGCGAACATCATGTTGGATATTATCCTTTAAAGACCCTATGAACACATCAATCCTATGCTCCTCTGAAATATTTTTTACCCTTATGTTCAATTTTTGGAACTCCTCAATGTGCTCCATTATTGAACCCTTTTGTTTGAGACTTATCAATTGGCTAAAGAAAGTGTTGCTTTTTGTATCCTCATAATGTGTTATCAATTCTTCCGTAAAAATTGCCCAAGTGATAAATTGTTTACGAGAGAAAAGCCATTGATACCATACAAACTGATTGGGTTCCAAATATAAAGTTGCAATACGTACCTTTTGTGTGTTTTTCACATATTGAGATCGAAAAATTGCTCCATCTGTAATATCCATGTTGCAGGATCCTTGCCATCAAACTTCCTCATATCGATTTTTGGAATATAGTGGATCTTCGATCCAACATTAGAGTCTATGAAATCATGATTAACATTTCTTTTGTTCTCACCATGAGTTTCCTTTACTACCCTTTCACCATTAGTAAGCATTTCTTGTAGAAAATTTGTTAAATCTGTCTTCAAATCTTCCATGCCTGTCTTCAAATCTTCCATGTTTGTCTTCAAATCTATCTTCAAATCATCCATCTTAGCTTCCACGTCAATCATCTTAGCTTCTACGCCTTTCTTTAAACAGCCCATCTTAGCTTCTACACCTTTCTTTAAACCATCCATCTTAGCTTCTACATCTTTCTTTAAACCATCCATCTTAGATTCTGTTCCTTTTTGTGCAAGGGACAGTTGTTGCACTTGGTCTTGTAATTTTGATATATCATGTTGCATTTCTTCCTCTTCTTCATGAGTCATGCTAGAGCTTTCAGGTTCCTTACTAGGTGTTTGCATTTTCTTTCCTCGGGGAATTAGTTACCGATAATAATGCTCTACTATTCCCTTTGAATTCCTTCAAAATAAATTTCAAACCAATCTTAAGCAAAAATTTAAAAGAATCTACACACCTTTATTCACTATGTAGGATCTTGATATTGCCTTTAATGTATCTCTGTACATTCAAATCATCCAGTTCTGAAATTGTGAACTGCAGTAGCCCTCTTTGTCCTCTTTTCAATGCCAGTAGTCTAATCCAAATTGGATTCTCCAAGGAAGAGTTATGCGAAATCTCCCCCAGTGACCTGATTATAGACTAGTTCAGTAGAGCAAACTTGTATGACGTGCCACGAGTCACTGTTTCAACCTTTGGCTCTGTAAAATATATATAAAAAACTACAGTCTGTCCTATTTCTATACCTTCTTATGAAATTTCAATCCGATGCTCAGAGAGAAAGTTATGACGATTTTCCCCAGGTCACCTGTTTGGAATGTAATTCAGTAGTCTGCAAAAGACCAACTTCCTCAGATCATATCTCCGCAAATATAGCGCGAAAAGCTCTGAAATTTGGACCCGAGCTTCAGCGCGATGTCTTCTCAAATGGGATTTTTTTTTTAGCTTCTAAAATGTTGCAGAAAAAAGGTTATAGCGAAAATTCCACGATGACCTATTTGGAGCAGCGAAACCCTAGAATCCAAAGCTTTGATACCAAATGTTATGAAACCAGCTCAAGAAAAAGATAGAAAAGATAGATCAACGCCTTAAAATTCAACCTCTTCGAGGGGGCAAACTCCTTTACATTACATAAATGAATAATTCTTGGATGATACAAACGACAAAATCTCCTTTCTATATATAGGAGTCTAAGGAGTCATAATATAACCTAGTCGACCTAACAATAATAATATAAAGCCACAAAAATAACAATAGAGGGATTCTATGGGGCACAGTAATAACAATATGGGGATGATAGGGGCACAACAATATTAATAAGGGGTACAATTACAATAGTAATGGGGTAATCACTAGTATTATAGGGACCCAACACCTTGTCATACCATTGATTATTAAAAAACCTCGTGGTTAATGTGTTTATCTGTAACCTATGGTTTTATGGTATTTTCAATAAATGAAATTTTTGGTTATGTTCAACATTTGATATTCATATCAATAATTTTTTATGGGTTATAATGAGATTATGTGTGGCATAATGTAAGCAAATACGGTGAGATTTATTTGGACTAAAATATTTGTGGCCTTTGATGGCTTGGCATAACACATTTGAATTATTGATTACGATTCTCGCCATCTATTAACTCTATTCACTATTAACTTACTCAAAGTTTTGAGCCCTAGTATTACTTGTGGTGTTGCACTAATGCTGGGTATGTTACTCCTTTTGTTATGCTAGTTCATGCCTTAGGGTTCTATTTCCCATCCAATGCATCTCATTTTTTCTATTCAGTCATTCCATGTTGCTCTATGAGACTATTAGGGTTTCAATCCTTTACCCGCACTTTCCATTCTTTCCGAGTCAAATTTCTGTTAAAATCCATTAGGGTTTCAACCATGCCGCTAGTAATTAGGACTAAACTAGTTAGAGTTGATCTCATTGAAACTTACTATAACTATTTAAATAGGTCAGATGGTGGAAATCCATCCAATTGTGTCAAGGTTTTAATGAAACAATTGTTAGAGCCTTTGCTTCTACCTTTGATGGTAAGAGGGAAAAAATTGGCTATTTATGATTCTTGTGGATGTCAGTTTTGTTGTCGAAAAAACCCATCTGCCCACAGAGGGAGAAAATCGGTGCCTAAAGTCCTTAGAGAAGCTTCTCGCCAACAAAAAAATGCATATGATGTAAAAGGTATGTTGATCGCCTTCCTGAAGCATAAGTGGCAAGATTTATTATTTTTTCTATGCCACTATGTGACTTGTGAGGGGCGTTATGGCTTGATTTCACTTTTTCATATGTGTCTCCTTATGGTTTTCTTGGGGTATAAGTTGAATCTTCCATATTTATTATATAAAATCTTGGCCAAAATGGCCAAAGCTTACTAGCCCAACATAAGAACTCAGACAATAATCCAAATATTTTACTTCAAGGATGCATACAAAATTGTATATGAAAGAGCATGTAACTAGGTAACTTAAACACATGAAAAAAGAAGCAGAAATCTTAAAGAAACCATTAGATCAAAGCAACACAAACGATTTGATTACGAAGTTCACCCAATGTGGGCTACATCTCTAGGCCCTGCTCAAAGTGGGGAGGCCTTCTTTCATTAAATGACAACAAAGAAATGAATTACAATCAACTTTACATAAATGACCCTTATACCTCCAATATCTATCATGGATGAAAAATGCAGAGCTTAGACGCAGAAACATACATCACCATTGGATTCGTTGCGCGGAATCATATGAAAATGAATATACATTTACCAAATTCTAACACTGGCACTTCTGGACCCTAAAGGAATCTTTTCAGCATCCTAAGATTCCCCTCTTTGTGGTTCTGCCCCCTTGGTCCACTCAGAGTTCTGTTGGTCTGGACCCTCTCCTCTCTTTGCGGGTGGGTCGAATGGAAATGAGTGAGGTTAAATATATTTTTGTGGGCGAAGTTTACACAACCGAGTTATTGGCTCGTTGGTAAATTGTGGCACGTTTAGTATGTTTGTTGGGGGTGGACCGGGTTCAAACCTGTTGCACCCCAATTGTGGCTTGATCCGTGTATTAATAGGTGGTTCGTTATTTTTTTGTTATGGTTTAAATATAATGTGGGGCCGCTCGATTGGCGAGCTAGCCCACATGGGCTAGGCGGGTTTGAACCCCACCGACCCCATAATGTGTTGACATTTATCGGGTGCGGGTGGGTCCATCGGCGGGTGTCCCACCCACCACATTACCACATATATATATATATATATATACCCAAAAAATTTTGTTTGTTGTTGTTGTTGTTGTTGTTTTTTTTTTTTTTTTTTTTTTTCGTTGTTAGTTTTTAAGGGTTATTAGGCAAATTAAAGAGGCCAAAAATTCACCCTTTCCAATAGTTAGATTCTGTGTGTTATCCCTTCGCCGAATTCTTGCCTTGTTAGTGACTGCCACTTGGCCAAGTTTCATTGGAACTTTGACAGACTATATCTTGAGCATTCAAACTTGGATTTGAGTTTCGTTTACACCATTGGAATCAGGATGATGAACACTACAATCTAGTCCTAGTGACTTTGATTTTTGAGTTGTTTCAAGGCCACTTCTATTTCTAGAGCCACATCATTCCTCCCCACTAAGGAGCTTTCAGTCGTCCAAAAGCATGAACACATCCTGCACACTGCCTGTTTCCTCATCAAGCCACACTTTCAACAACTACGTTGTAAGAAAATCTATTACATTCTTTTCAATCACATAGTAAACTACACATGACTCAAACAACCCCATACTTGCCAAGAGTTTATAACACATACTCTTTGGTCAAGTTTACATCATAATAGAAACCAATACCCCAGCTATCAACAAAAGGCCAAAAACATCATCATTTCTTTAATAAGTGATGGAAAACACATCATCACTTTTACAATTATTCGCAACACATGATTTACAAAATGTGGCCATGACAAGCTATTATATCTAGTAAAACCATCTCTTACTCAACAAAGTGAAGGGGTCATCATCCTAGAGTTGATTCGCTTGATGAAAAACTTTTCCCGTTGGTTTCTTCAGAGGTGCTTTCTGGGCCTGGAGCATCTGACACATGGCTCTCTGGTGTCCAACCTCGTTGCAATGACTACAATGATTCTTTCTCCTCCAAACTTTCTAGAACGTCTTGTAATGCTTATTTTTGGTGTTCCTCTAATAAGTGCCCATGGAACCCTCATTATCACTAAAATGTGATGAAGTGCTCTCACCATCTGTCGTTGGTTGGTCACTAGCTAACTTGGAGCATTCCCTAACCTCTCTTCTAACATATCCAAGTCCTACATAACAATGCAATTCCTCCACTTTGATGGGATTCACAATGCCTTGGCCATTAATGTCGAGGCCCTTTCCTTGATACCCCATTTTCTTCAACAATTTTGATCCAATTCCTGTAGTATGTTTCTCAAAAGAAGTGAAATCATCATCATAAAAAGTACATGAAATTGAAGAATCACTTTTTACCTCAGGCTTGTTATGCTGCAACTTTTCCAAGGCCTCCTCCTTGGCTTGTAACTGATGTTGCAACCTTTGTTTCTCCTTCTCTGCTTCTTGTAGGAGTCTTCTTAGTTCAACATTCTCTGCTTGAATGCTTTGGTTGATTTCTTCAAGTTCTTGGAGCCATGCCGCATTTGGTGCCCTTTTCATTTTTGGCACAACATCTGCTGAAATCTTTGTCTCATTGCCTAAATCAAAACCCAAGTCAATGGGTCCATCCTTTGCAATCCCAAGAGCTGCAATCTTCATTTCGTCACCTGAGTCTGATCCTAGGTCAATTGGTCCAACACCTACAAATCCCACAGTTGTGATCTTCTCATCATCCTCTGATTCATATTCTTGGTCTTGTTGCATAGTCGTGACTGTCTTTTGCTTCTCTTTTCTGTCATTCCTCTTAGGTCTCAATTCTGGATGTAGTTTCTAACAATTCTCCTCATCATGCCCTTCTTTCTCACAATGAATACAAGGGGGCCTTGATTCTCTTCTCTTGGTTGTTGCTACCCTCTTCGGATGGTCATCTTTCTCATGGTTCCCCCTACTTTCAAAATGTACAACCTTCACACTAGCTTCATCAAGAGACTTAGGTTCAAATAATAATAATGGATGACACAAATAACTATGCAAAGAGCCAATATATTTCATCAACCTCTCAGAAGTGTCTAGTGGAACATTCATTTCTAATGCTTGTTTTCTAAACTCCTCTGTAAATTTCTGAATAGCTTGACCTTTACTTTTCTTCAAATGTTGTCATTCCATGGCTTTAATAAGTCAAAGAGTAAATGTCATGTATGAAGAAGCTCTTCTTGAGCCTGTGTTCAATGTATACAAGTCTATATAAATGTTTAACAACCCTCCAAAGACAAGCACAATCCTCTTGAAGAAGTTAAGCCTCCAAAAATAGCTAAAGAAGTGATGTTGGCTCACCTATGGAGTCACACCCATTCGGATGCCTATGAAATATCGTGGGTAATTAAAATGAGTATAGTCTAAAGACCTCACAATCTTATAAAATATTTGTTCTTTAGATGGGTACTATAATGAGGAGGATCTCGGTGCAGGGAGAGAACACACCTTGTCTCAGCATACTATATAGTCTCAACATATCTATGATGATGAAGATAACAATGTAGGAGAAGACACAGCCATGGTCTCGTTATATTTGTGATGAGATGATCTCACAGTGACACACTATGTCTTGGCATACTTCTAGATGTAGTCATGATCTCATCATAGTTTCAATTATGATATGGGTATAGATATAGTCACAATCTTGATGGAGACATAGTTACAAGGTGAATATCTCACTGAAGATGTGGAAATGGTATAGTAGTAATGGTTTCGTTGTTATGATGAATATCTCCGTGAAGGTGTAGTAATGATGACCTTGGTGAAGTAGCAGTGATGATGATGATTTCATCATAGACAAAGAAGAGGATTTGTGTCTTGGCTTTGGAGTGGCCTAATAGGTCAAGGGTCATGGTCTTGGTATTCGTCAATTGGAATCTCTATAGGAAGAATTTCGTGTGGGTTTTCCTCTCAAACAGTGAGAGGTTTTGGCCTTGGTAGAAATCCAAAATCTTGTCTCTTTTGTTTTGGTAACTATTTGATGAACTAAGAAGACACACTCTAATAATATCAAGAGAAGATTTCACTTTCAAGAAAAAGTTAAAAATACCTCACAAATAGTTATCATGGCAAGAAGAATCTCATTAACTTAATTTTCCCTAGATTCTTCGACATGGTATCAGAGCTAAGGTGTTGAAGTTAAAGGAAGGGCAGAAAAAAGGGACATTCAAGGATTAGTTTTCAAGAATGGCATCAAATAAAGTTGAAGGGATTTGTGTTTCATGACATACATCAAGGATTGAAGGATCAGTCTACAATAGCATTATACAATGGCAAGGGCTTTTGTCTATATAATCAAGGAGACAGTCTTCAACATCAAGACAATTTATTACTATAACAAGACTTATTTTGATCCTTGTCTGAAGTTCTAGGATCAAGTAATATCAACCAAAAGATGAAGCGTTCAAAACTCGAGTACATGGAAACAGTTTTGGTGTCTCCCATAGTTTCGGTCTATGTCATACAATGATCTCAATAATAACATGATTTCATCATACCAGTGATAGTCACTACCTCAGATTGAATCCTTTTCTATAAAGAATACAATATTGACAACTCAAATTCATGATAATTGATGGCATATGGAAGCAGATCATCTATAACATAGCACTCAGAAATAGTTCCAAGTACTATAAGGTGATCGTAGCAAGTAACCTTTATGTTCTATGATTCTACACAATGCTTCATACTACAAGCTTCACTAGTGTGACAACAATACATTGTCATCTCAAATCATAAGGATCAGATGTATAGGTCATAGGAACTTAAATGCAAGCTTCCTATTGTTACAACAAGGATCTCATCTGGAGGAACCATTAATGCATCTGCTTCAACCACTTTCAACATGATCAACGTGAAGATTTTATCTTCACATGTCAAGTAAGTATTTTCATTAATAAATTTGGTAAAAATGGCTTCATGATTGCAAGGAGATCCATAGGTTGGATGGGTCATCAAAGGTCCTTGCATGGAATAAGGAGGGTTTTCATAATCCTCATAGATAAGAGAATTCATTGAATATATCAAGGAAAAAGGTATCCTTTGAATTCATGGGAGGGAACTCTTAAGGTCCTCTCATCCCTATGTAGCAGGAAAGGAGATATAAAAGAGATATATGAAATGATAGAAGATATACTCTTTGAAATGAAGTGAAGAAGGGAATATCACTTAGACCTTATTGAAGGTATCAAAGAATGAAGGAATATTTTCATAAGATCTCAATTGGGAAATATGGGAAAGATGATAAGAAGATAATCATCATTGCTCTGAAATGCACTAAATGATAAGCAAGGTAACAAATGACAAGAAAGTTTCATCATTCAACAACTTGTGGTTTCTATGCTAGAAAGAAAAAGACAAGTTGAAGGAAAAAGTGTTGAAGGTTAAAGGACTCAAACATTTTAGTAAAAGGAAGTTTAGTCCTCAAACAAGACAAAATAGTGCTATGGAAAGATTATGAAAAGAAAGGTCATATCACCGGAAAATGGAGGAAGTTGAAAAAAAGGGCCAAGGAAAAATGGAATAACAAATCTCCACTATGATTGAGATGGTATCCCTCACAAATGGACCTTATCATAAGCTCCTCAATCTTTTGATATGACCATGATAATAAGATGCATCGTGGCATCATGAAAGCATTAGAAACAAGAGCTCATGACATCACCATGGGAATCATGAAGGAAAAAATCCATGACAGTTAAACATGAAGGATATAGCTCTTAGGAAACTCATTAGACATTGAAGGAAGGGATGAAGTCATCCAGGACAAGGCTCATCACACATCAAGTCAAAAAGGAAACATCTTCTAGATGGGGATATGAAAGATCCTCAATATTCTCAGATGGAATCCTCATCGGAGGGTTCAATAATCTAGAAAGGAAGAAAGTGTTTCATTAGAAACTCCAACTTGTGGAATTCATGGATGATGTTATGGTGACATAAGAGAAGAAGAAGATCAAGGGGTTGAAGACACTTCAATAAAGGAATCTGTTGACAGAAGCCTAGATGACCTAAAGGTAAACTAAGGTATGTATGCTTGTATTTAATATTATAAATTCATGCCGTATGGTTGCAGGTAACATGGATTATTACTTCTATCTTGGGAAGCATGATTAAGGGAAATGGATCTCCTCCTCTAAAAGGATGCAGGAAGGCATAAATCACACTAGATGAAATCAACATAATATGTCCTCATATGAAGTATAAGGTGGTTGACTACAATTAAGAAACTCTGATTGAAATCTTATGGGAATGGAATGTGTGAGGGAGGAAGAGATCGTGAGATATGAAACCATGATGAAGGCAAGAAACATCCAAAAGACCAAGAAGACTTGACTAGGAAATCTCCTGAAAATATATGAAGACTTTGATAAAAGTCTGAAAAGATGTAGACCCTTGACAATGGATATCTTTGGGAGATGTGGTAACATGTATGCAGGACATTGATACCTACAGGAAAATGTCATGATGAAGAGCCATATCATAAGGTACGATTTGATTTCATGTGATAATATCTGGATGAGTTCATGCAGGGCTACTTGAACAAGAGTTGTAAGTACAAGTACAACTAGCATTCATATGGTGGATCGAAATTCTTGAAATAAACATGATGAGGAAGAAGTAGCCATGTGACGAAGGTTCCAAATATGTATCAAGAAGGCCACTTTCCACGCAGAAAGGAATGACATGATGATCCAAGAAGGAAAGTGATGGATGGCTAATGCCCTACAAGGAAGAAGCTCGACTATTTTTCATGACATCAAGGAAAGAAATTGATCAAGAAGTTGAAGGAACTAGGAAGAAGAAGTTTTTGATGAAAATGAGAGTCCCCAGTTAAGAGGGAGCTCTAACAAGTCCCTAATTGAGAGGGAACTTGGGGAAGTTCCTAGTTAGAGGGAACTTGGGTACATTACTTTATAGGAATGGGCATATCTTCCCTAGTTAAAAGGGAGAGATAGACACAACATTCTTGTCTTAACTTGGGAAGAAAGGATGGAAGGATTGAGTAATCATCTGGCATTTGATGCTCTTTGAGGATGTGTAGGGCATCCAAGATAAGAATAGGAAAGAGGACCGATATTATTTTAGGGCTGGGAACCAAAGATAGGAATAGCCATATAAGGTCATCTCAGTGAACACCAAGGTGGGTATGTACCTTGAGAGACAATGATGAAGGTGTCTATAGTCATTGGTCTTGCCAACATTGTGCTCTGATCTGATGAGAGATAGAGTTGTTAGTCAAGGCCTTTTTGTGGAAACAATGTTGGTTACTATGATGCTATAAAGGTGGGTTACCAATTCAATTCTTCTTATGAGAAATTATTCAGATTGAGAATGACCAAGTACCATTATGAATACCTCCCTAGTTAAGAGGGGGTGTTGAAGAAAATGTAACTAGGTTCAATATTCATAATGACATGATATTTGTAAATGATGAAGTAAAATAAATAAATAAATTGTATGCCTTGCAGCATGGGTTTCATGAGCAAGAGGTTTAGTTTTTAATGGCTCCCATTGAGAGCCTTATGATTTATTAATAAGTCAAAGAGTCAATGTCATCTATGAATAAGCTCTTCTTGAGCCTATGTTCAATGTATACAAGTCTATAGAAATGTCTAACAACCCTCCAAAGACAAGCACAATCCTCTTGAAGAAGTTAGGCCTCCAAAAATAGCTAAATAAGTCATGTTGTCTCACGTATGGAGTCACACCCATTTATCATGTCATGTCGGCTCAAATGTAGAGGCAGACCACTATATATATGTGACTAGGGTCACCACAAGAAGCGCAGGAACTCGGATGCCTTTGAAATCTCATGGGTAATTACAGTGAGTACAGTCTAAAGACCTTGCAATCTTAGAAGATCTATGTTCTTCAGATGGGTACTATAATGATGAGGATCTTGGTGCAGGGAGAGAATGCACTTTGTCTTGTCATACTAGACAGTCTCAGCATATCTATGATGATTAAAATCTCAACGTAGGGAGAAAACATAGTCATGGTCTCAATATATTTGTGATGAGAAGATCTCACAATGACACACTATGTCTCGACATACTTCTAGATGCATTCATGATCTCAGCATAGTTTCAATTATAAGCTGGGTATAGATATAGTCATGATCATGATGGAGACATAATTGCAAGGTGAATATCTCAGTGAAGATGTGGCAATGGTGCAACAATAATGATCTCGTTGTTATGCTAAATATCTCAGTGAAGGTGCAGTAATGATGACCTCAGTGAAGTAGCAATGATGATGATGATCTCAACAGCGACAAAGAAGAGGATTGGTGTCTTGGTCTTGGAGTGGCGTAATAGGTCAAGGATCATGGTCTTGGTATTCATCAATTGGAATCTCTATAAGAATCATTTTGTGCAGGTTTTCCTCTCAAAGAGTGAGAGGTTTTGGCCCTTGCAGAAAGCCAACATCTTGTATCTTTTGTTTTGGTAACTATTTGATGAAATAAGAAGACACACTCTAATAATATCAAGAGAAGATTGTTCTATTAAGAAAAAATTAAAAATACCTCACAAATAGTTATCATGGAAAGAATCTCATTAACTTAATTTGCCCTAGATTCTTCAACAGGTCGAACAACAATGAGTGAGGTTAAATATATTTTCATGGGCGGATTTTACACAACTGAGTCATTGGCTCATTGGTAAATAGTGGTGCATTTAGTATGTTTGTTGGGGGTGGACCAGGTTCAAACCCACCACAACCCAACTGTGGCTTGGTCTGTGTATTAATAGGCAGCTCGTTGATTTTATGTTACAGTTTAAATATAATGTGGGGTCGCTTGATTGGCAGGCTGACCCACAATATGGGTCGAGCGGGTTCAAACCCTGTCGGCCCACAATGTGTTGACAATTTTCGGGTGGGGGTGGTTCTGCCAACGGGTGGCCCGCCCACCATGTTACCATATATATATATATATATATATATATATATATATATATATATATATATATATATATATATATATATATAATATTTCAATGTCGCTTTTTAAGGTTTATTAGGAAAATTAAAGAGGTTAAAAATTCACCCTTTCTGACAACCAGATTTCGTGCGCCATCCCTTCGCCAAATTGTTGCCTCGTTAGTGACTGCCACTTGGCTAAGTTTGACTAGAACTTTGAACGACTATATCTTGAGCACATGAAATTGTATTTGAGAGTCGTTTGCACCATTGGAATCATGATAACGAGAATTACGATTTGGTCCTAGTTTCATTTGAATCTGATGACTTTGATTTCTAAGCTATTTCAAGGCCACTTGTATTTCTGGAGCCATCCAGATCAAATAGGTCCTTGTTTCACCACAAATTTATCTATATCCTAGTAAAAAAATATTTTATTAAGAATGATGATCCATGGAATATGTTCCTCCTTCAAAATGGTTTTGAGAAACTCCAAATCTCAGATGAATTAGGTCCTACAACTAGGGTTTCATCTAGTCCTCCACCTACTCACCTTATTTTGTCTAATTCTCGTGTTAAGTATCATCCCGATGAGCCATTCATGCATGGAACCAAATTATTCTAACAATAATGAAGTCATAGATCCTAAAGTTACGCCTGTCCGCATTACCAGGAGCATGGATAAAAATGTCAAGTTCGAGTTTAAGGAATTGAAGGCCAAATTCAGGGAAAATGAGGAGTTGAAACCCTTGCACTGTAGCCCAGGGTCCAAAACTAGAAAACAACAGTCACCTTGAGTGTAAGTTGCAATCTAAATTGAATCCTAAACATATTGAATGAAATATTTCAAGGGTTTGACACAATAGTTGGAAGAACACCCCTGTAAAGGAGACCTTCGTTGATTTAGAAGCACCACTCGAGCCTTCACTGAAGAAGCCTAAAACTTATGCCAAAGATAATTTTTCCTTTTCTGATAATGATAAACTTGAGCTTGATGGATACAATAATATAGAGAAGACTCCTCATATTAACCCTAGCTCTGACCCATCTTTGTTGGACATGTATTGGAACTAACAATTTATTTTCATTGTGCCTCTCCTGGAGCATCAAATCAATTAGTTGTTACAAGAAAATGACCAACTTAGAGCCCATAACCAGATAAGAGAAATTCAAATAAACATAGGCCTACTGAAACAAAATTTAAAACACAATCTAGGGATGCTCATATAATTATTAAATCTTCAAATGTAAAGGTTTTCATTTCTTCATATTTGAGTCCTAGTAAATAAAGGCTTTTGTTATCTATATTCCAACACATTTTTCAGGTATGCTTTATTTTGATTTCATTGTTAAATTTAAAATAACCTATACAAAATCTCGATTCTGTAGCATCCTTTGTTCAACATTAATAAAAGTTGTTAATTTTTTTGCTTTGTTTGTGCTGACAGGTTTAACGATGGTTTCAATGTCAATAATATCACTCGTCTTGGATATATTTCAACCATGTGAGGACGACATGTTAGTTCTTCTATGTTTATTTATTGCAATTAGTTAGGATATGACTGAGAGGTCAAAGACGAAATATTGTAATTTTGTAAAACAATTTATTTTGAAAATTTTAGTATGGAATAGAGTTAGGCTCTCAGGCTTGTATATCAACCCGTTAATTTTTAAAAGTGGGAGGAGGGAAGTATAGGAAAGGAAATTTTGTTAAACATTACAGTGACTTTGGATTTTTGAAAACTTTTATGTAAGAGTCGTTGTTTTGTTTTGATTCAATTGGTTTACACTTATATTGTCCCTCTTTTCCATGGTCATGATTATTTATTGTCTTCTTGATGTTCTATGATTTTATTCTTGAATATTTGGAAGACCACATTCTATTGTTCTGTGATTTGATTCCATGAAAGAACAGTGAAATATTTGCATTTCCTTTTGCCTATGTTGATTCGATTTCAATTGTTTATATTCGATCATATTGTCCTCCAGTGAATTCTGTCCCGAGATTGACACTGATATGGACATTAGGTCTATCCAAGTTCTTGTGATTTGATTCTAGGAATTTAGATTGTAAATGATGTTACTTTTACATGAGTTGAATTAACATAAGTTTTGTAACAGTTTCTGCTGTGTATTCATATTTCATTGTTTATTTATTGATTTGTTTCATAAGTAGATAATCAAATATCAATTAATCTTTGGAAATTGTTATAGTTAGCTTTCCACTTTAATTTAGCCAAAATTTATAGGTTAAGAAGCATTAGTTAATCAATTATTTAGTCTTGTATTTGATGATAATTCATGATGTTTAATTGATTAAAACGAGTCTAGTTTGATCTATCTCTATTGGAAAAAGTTGAAGGCTTACATTTTCATAGTTTCCGCCTTTTATTTTACGTCATAAAGAACTATCAACATTTAGATTATAATTGCATTCTTAGTTTACAATTAGTAATTAGTTTGTTTTTGGACTTTTAGAAAGACATACATTTAATTTTACATATTCTTTGTCAGTTACAGTGTTTTCTAGAGTTATATTCTTCTGTATTATATTTTTTATATTTATGTATTATATGTTCTAACATACTTTCCTAATATATAATATATTTTATCATTTAATCAGTGGAATAGGTAAATTAGGATAACATTAGCTTAGATTAATCGTAGGATAGTGATAGGATAAAAATCCTTGTCTTTTCCTTCAAAAGAGGAAGAGGCGAAAGGCCAACACAGCCTTAAAATTTGTTGAGAGTGACCACACCAAATAACTTGGGCTATTTAAAGAGCTCTGGTTTGGGTCACTTCTCCCTTTTGTGACAAAGGTCATAAAACTCAATTCAACACACCATGCCTGAAAATGCATGTGAAGTAACATGAAAGGAAAATTTTGGATGATATGCAAGGCAAACTAAAGAGAAGGGTGGGGAGTTCACCTCAACCACTACTTAGGAGTGCTTGGCCCCTTGCTACCATTAGTAAACTAATGTTAGGATTCCATGTTACTGGAATGGAGAGATGGAATTGCTATTGGACTAGAGGTTATGATAATTAGAAAGGCCTGAGAACTGATAAGGTCAGTTGGGGAGGAGGGTGGAGATATCGGCCATATCGCTATGTGGGCATACTTTTGTTCCTCACCATAGTTGGGATGCTTGAGTTAATAGACTTTCACACTAGTATTAGGAGTTGGGTGGAGTGTCATAGCTCTCACATAAAATTTGTATGTCTCTATAGTGAAGCTTAGGGAACCTGAACTTACAACATCGATTGGGAAATTGGAGAGACAACTGGTGAAGGAATTAAGGAGATTGTTGCTTCCCATCAAACCTATGGAAAGTGATGCATGCCAATCTCTGGATAAATTTGAACTTTCTCATACTTCTCTAATTTTCTATTTATTTCTGGCTTAAAGTCTGGTTAGTTAGATGGCTCGACGTATCTAGTGACAATATTGTTAGTTGGCTTATTTCCCAGGTGTATCATTTGAGACGTGGTCATTATGGACACTCAGTTATACAAATTGGACTATGGGAAGGGATTTTGTTTTATTACTTTAATTCATGGTCAAATTTATGGGTATTTAATGCAGGTTCTTTTATAACTTATGGTTTACCCCTTACTGTTTCTTTATTGATATTATGTTGAGTGGTTTAATTTGGGTTCAACCCTATCAATCCAACATCATGTAGTGGCATCATATGAGATGCCATAAAGGTTGGGAGTGGGGGGGGGGGGGGGGTTGGCTTAGGCCCTGAAGGCCATAACCAGGATCACAAACAAGCCTATGAGGCTACTAAATCTTTTCTCTTAGGCCCTGAAGGCCATAACCAGGATCACAAACAAGCCTATGAGGCTACTAAATCTTTTCACTTAGCCACTCCCACTGATATTCAAGGTGAGATGCGAAATATTGAAAATATGACTACCAAAGATGGTCATTCTATGTTTTATTTAGAATTATTGGAGGAGTTTGTACAAATGGTTATGGACACTTACCATACCATTGGTTGAAGGAAGTGGTACCTTCAAGCTCTCTTTCTATATTGGAAGATTGAAACATTGATGGGAAGGATCTTGATGGAAAGGCAGGTGGAACAATACAATATTTTCTCCCACCTTGCAAATGTGAAGAGAGAACAACATATCATGAGGTTCTACATGAAGAGGGTGAAACCTCATTTGGCACAAATCAAGTGCCACATTACATGCATTGCTAACTTGTTAACACCTCCATGCTTGAGCTAGCGCAGGAGAGTCAACACCAGTGAAATCTTCTGATTCTTAATTGTCAAATGTTTCTTGTTGGTTTTCTATGATATGATGCCTTTATAGATTCAAGAGTGAAGTTGTAAATGTTAAAATTTTTAAATTTTTGGAATTGCTACTCTATTGGTAGATGGTCAAACTACATAGTTTCCCACTAGGCAGGTTGAGACCATCTGTTGCAAAGTCTGATCACAGAATATGGCTGAACTATGTAATTTCATCATGTAACACATAATTTTTTTAAGGAAAATCTTCTTGGGAATAAAGTCTATTTATTATGAAATTTTAAAACAATTGGATTAATAACAATTTCAACTATGAATTTACATAACCTATAGGATTATGCATCCACAAGGTTACATTTTAAATGCTTAATATTCATGGTGAAAAAGTTAAGATTTTTCTTTCCATAGGAAACTTCGTTCTATTAAAAAAAAAATGTAACAATTCTCTACGATATGATTCTTCATTCTACTCTTATGGTGAAAATTTTCAATATAGTCCTCTAGTTTAACCTTCAATGTGTCTTATTATGGGCCATCTCAAAGGGTAATTTAGATATATTTAGTTGCTCCCACATCTCTTTAATTATCAAAATGGATGGACTTACCATTAATAATCGATGCCATTATCTAGTCAACTCATCTTGATCATTCAATGCCACCTAGACATCCCTTCTTTATTGACACCTATCTAAATAATGTAATACTATTGACAATACTTCTAACCATTTAAATCTTCATCCATCTTAAGAAAATTTCCTTGTTCATCAACATATGTGTATTAGTTGACCTAGTCAATTCAATATGCTAGCCAATTTTGTTATTGATACTCATTCAAATTATTCCTATTTTCAACCAATCAACTTGGTTAAATATTTTTTTTTTAATTTATTGTACTTTGAGTCTTCTATATTCTTTTTAGTCAATTAAATTTTGGATCACTTTTGGGGAGAAACAATTATGGGACTTAGAGGATATGTGTTTATTTTAGGGCACTCAATGGATGACTTGTTAACAAATTACAAGGAGAAATGTATTTTTTCCAAGTTAGGCCTTTACTAAAGATACCATCAAATAAGGACTAGGGAAGTTACAAGAAAGTGTCTTTTAAAAGCAACACCTAGTTTTTTTTAATGGTTTGTAATGATATTTGGCTTAATAATTCACCAAACAAATTTATGAGGTTAACGGATGAAGTTTTTAGAACCTTCAATGAGTTTTTTGTAGTTATATACATAGATGATATACTAGTCTATAGGGAGACTTCAAAGAATCATTTATACCATTGAATCAAATGGTATAAAATATCAAGGAGAATAAGTTATGGTTTAGTTTGAAGTGTAACTATTCTATACATGTACTTATATATCTAATATTCATGATTGTGGAGATGGATTGAGAATCAACCAAGCCAAAGTTAAGACCATTCAAAAATGATATCACAAACCCATGAATCTCACATAGGTAAGAAGTTCCAATGGTGCTTGTCAATATTTGCAAAATCTTATTTTATATTTCTTAGATATTGTTGCACATTTACATTCCTTAATAAGAGAAAGCACT
Organism: Pinus tabuliformis; assembly: GCA_031772625.1. Lineage (NCBI taxonomy): Eukaryota > Viridiplantae > Streptophyta > Pinopsida > Pinales > Pinaceae > Pinus > Pinus tabuliformis. Next base: position 829,063,315 of record CM062816.1, read on the forward strand.
TGACATATCCAAAAATATTATTTGTGAAAGACCTATGTTAGAAGTTGGAAATATACAAAATCTTTTGAGTTTGAGGATGTAATGTCTAATTATGTTATTCAGATAGTTTTCATTCAAGAGGGAATATGAATTTCTCACCATTTAGAAACCTTTATAGAATACTACTTATGATTATGATATTTTGTCCTTACAACAAGTAGTGAAGCATTGAAAAGCATAAATTATAGGGAAAGAGAGTGATCCACACGAACCATAATCCATTACAAGTTTTCTAAATGTTATATAAGTGTTGGGCATGGGATCCCCCAAGGCATGTTTTGGGGCTTAAAGCCCAAGTTTTGACTAAATCCATTGTAAAGACTCCACGAATTGTGGGCATAGAACGTGAAGTCATAATAGACTCATAGGGTTGATCGCCCTTGTTTTTGTAATGTAATACCGGTTTGAAAGATCTACCTGTGGTCTGCGGACCATGGGATTGTATAAATAGAGCAAGGCTCTGAGTGTAGAAATCATCTAATCATGGATCTATGAATCTAAGGAATCAATGAAGCATTGGGTCGAATTGTAAGTCATGTCTTTGTGTCGTAGAGTAGGAGGAGGCTCCGTAGCTGAGTGTGTAGAGGCCTAGTAGTCCATGACAAAGTGCGCAGACCCCTGCAGTTGAGTGCGCAGGGTAGGTCGAGTCTGTAACCATTGGAAGCATTAATAAAGAGAAGTTTTACCATATTTTTGTGTATCTTTTCCTGTCTCATGCATTATTGGGTATGAATTGCAAGTTTACTATTTATTTACTACGCGAACTTATATAAGTGTGCTGAGTAACTGAATATAATACAAAGTATCTGTTTATGCGAAGATAATTAATTGTCATAAGAAGATAAGTAAGATCCATGGTGTAACTTGGGGAAATAGTGTAGATCGATGCTCCAGCAGCGTGAAATCCCCACAGCCACTAGTTAGGGTTGCGTGAAGGCAAGTATATTAGGGTGCGAAGGCCTCACAAGCCAGGGAAGTGCGCGAAGTAACCTGCGCAAAGGTATTCACAGTTGGACCAGATCAACCCCTCAGACATCTCAAGAGTGTGAAAACCTAGTTCCAGCACACCCTCATACTACTTCGGGTGAGACCTTAGTTCGCGCTCTGCGGACTGTTGCCGAAAGGGCCAGTAGTATAGGGATTTGTTTGGCTAATTAACTCTGAACCTGGGTCAGGCCCAACAAGCCAACAAATGGTTCCGTTGTCAGGATCGAGATCTGCATAGAGATGTCTGATGTCGTATCACTAGAATCCAACTAAGAAATAAACTGAATATTTGTTGGATAGGAAGATTCACGAGTTCGTGGTGCAGGAGAACAGGAATCCGCGACTACCAAAGGAAAAGTGGTTAGACTGCTACCTGTACATGGAAATCCATGAAATTTTCTTCGCATCTTTCCCTACTGAGCTGTCTGAGTGGATTGTGAAGCTAGCAGATAGCCAAGGAAGGTGGAAACTTGATAATCCTATTGTGTGGACTCCAGAATTGGTGCATAGATTGGAAGCATCGGAGGATAAGATCACGTGCACTATTGATCACTAGCTTGATCGAATTATAGGAGGATTCATTACTGAGTTTGTGGTAGATACTTTACTTAGCTATAGCGAGGCAAAATGACACTTCCTCAAAGGACCGCGAGGTAAGTATGTTAAGTCTCTGAACACTTGGATTAAAATGCTACTGTGTGAAAAGTGGATTATGCGAATACATTGATGTGTGGGGCTACGCGAAGTGGGAGAATTTAAAGAAACAAAGGTAGTGCAAAAGAAACCAACCCCTTGATTTCACCTCCGCGAGGGGACGAGGAAGAGCTCACAAAGGTCTCACCAAGAAGTACGATCAATTTGATAAGGCAGAGGATTCCGCGCATACCACCCCCACCCACACCATCGCCAGTTTCACCATCTTCAGCCCCATCTTCGCCCATACCACCTCCGCCACCACCACGAGTTGATATGGCAAGCGCGATAAAGCTTCCAGTATTTAAGGGAATAGGAAATGAAGATCCAGACCAGTTTTGGTTCGGGATAAGGGCTGTATGGGAAGCATAGGGAGTTACAAATGATAATATAAAGAAAGCGACGCTGGTCAGTGCTCTGCGGGATCATGCGCTGACCTGGTATATTAAGCATTCTAATGACAATCTGAATGTGGGGATTGCAGACATCCAAAATGCATTGAATAAAGAATTTAGCAGGCCGAAGTCAGAGGCACAGTCAATCATTGGGTTCAAGGAGATCACGATGCTACCAGGCGAGACTCCTTGGGAGTTGGATCAGAGACTGAAGTGCACAATTCACGAAGCTAATATGACTTTGACGGATGGACAACACCGCGAATGGTTTGTAGCATCGCTAACGCCGCATTTAAGGAACGCGTTGTCACAACAGAGGCTAACAACTCAGGCCGAGGCCTTGGATATCGTGATGAGGCTGCATGAAACCCCGATACAAGATCCTAACTTGGGAGTTCAGCAGATCCATGCGCAGTTGAAAAACTTGTGCCTTAAGATGTAGAGTTTGAAACAAGACAGGATAGCTCGCCCAAGAAGTGCACGACGAGGTATGGTGTGCTAAATGTAAGGGTCAGGGTCATGACAAGGACCACTGCCCAGTGTTCACGAATTACCTCGCGGGAGGAGGACTGATACCGTTAAGACTGGAGGCCCAAGCAGGACCTAGTGCAGCGCCTACGTTGTGGTGCACGATTTGTCAAATAAGAGGAAATCATGCTACAGACAACTGCCATTTATTGCAGAAGTACACACAGAATTCGCAACAGTTGTTTTGTAATTTCTGTAGATCAGTGGGACATGATGAGCACACCTGTAGAAGCTATAAACTGATGATGGATAGGAATCCCACCTACAAATTCACGCCGAAATGCAGCCCCTTGACTAGAACACAGGGATGGTGCGAACTGGATTTCAGGGGCGCGGACGAGGCCGAGGTGGAGGAGGACCTGGAAGAGGTCATAGAAAATTGATATGTTACAATTACGGAGGGCCAAGACATTATGCCCATGATTGTACAATTCCAATGCGTCCATCATGTCTATATTGTACCTTGTTTGATCATGAGACGGAGGATTGTCCCACACTGATAGCTAGGCTGTGAGACAAAGGAGTGCTCCAACCTCCCCCGACTCAGAACCTGCAAATGCTGAGGTCTAATCCATGCAAGGAAGACCCCAACGTGAACATTGTGCTCTAAATTGGAATTACGACATGGGATGATAAAGGCAAGTAACTTGAATATAGTACTTGGGTTCGCAAGGATCCGACAAAAGAACTAGAGTTTTATTTGGAGCGCATTAAGGAAACCTTCATGGAAGCCACGAAGAGCTTTGTTGATGCCTCCACTTCAGGAAATGGACCCATCAAAGCTCACGATGTTCCTGGAAACATGCATGAAGCTGCTACGCGAAAACAATGCTGTAAAGGGATTGCAGGAACTCATTAATCGATACGTTGGGACCGCGCTAGGAGAATCGCGCGTATTCCAGAAGGTTGGAAAGCACATGACGAGGACAGGAAGAGAAATGAGATTGACCGCACAGATTGGAGAATATGAGATGGACTAAGTGATTCTAGAATTAGGATTGGATGCAAACGTTCGTCGAAGCAGACATGGGAGCGCACGGGAAGGCCTACGCTGTAATGGTCTCCTATCCAACTGCGAATGGTGAACCAAAAAAAAATCCTACCTATGGGAAGATTTTAGGGAATCACCGTGGATATTGAAGGAGCAAGCGCGCTGGCAGATTTTGAAGTGATAGATATTGTTGATCATAGCAATCCCTACCCTACACTATTAGGAATAGATTGGGCCACTGACATGAATAGGGTGATAAATCTGAAGAAGCGCAAGATAATTTTTGAGAAAAAGTCTCTGCGTGTAGTTGTAACTTTGGACCCTGCAGAAGGATCACGCTACACAGAGCCAGTGCGTGACTATGAAAGCGACGAAGACTTATATTACATCTACAAGATAACCACGTGCGAGCAAGACTAGGTAAATCCCACCATGGATGGACGAATCTCATGGGAGTGTGAAAGCTCCTATACATTGGATTCTGACGAAGAGATAGAGTGATGGCAGAACCGGTTACATGAGGTAACCAGGTTGATTTGCAACATGATGAGAAGATTGTTGCGCAGCATATCAACGGAAGTAAGGGATCTGCCTACTTATGATGGGTTAAGTGAGGTAGATGCTTTCCTGAAACGATTCGAAAGAGAAGTGTCGGAACAACAACGTTTCGAGGCTTTGAAATGGGTACTACGTGCAATGCCCGTGAGGTGGTGGGGCATGCACCAAGGAAGCTTTGAGGACTAGCACTTTTGGGACTAGATTTGAATAACATTTTGGGAAGCCTCAAATGTGTCTAAAATACAAGTATGACAGACAAAATGATCCGCGTGGCATCTGTCCATATGGGTACAGGCATATTCTAAACAACCTGCACGAATGCACATGGACTTCGTGTTCGGGAACATAGTCACTGAGCATGTGCGGGCAAGGAAATTGCGTGAACGACCCCTCTGGCTGGGACAATAGATTATGGAAAGAATGAGTGTGCAGAAGGTTATCCATGCAAAAGCCTTTAACGAAGTGTGCGAAGCACTGAACACAGTATATGATGCACAACAGACTAATGGGGATCTGCGCGTACCAGCAATTATATGGGCTTATAGGACAACATGCAAGAAACTGAGAGGGCAGGCGCCTCCAAGGCTGGAGTATGGAGTGAACGTTGTAGTGCCAATAGAGTACAAAATGCCTAGTCTGCACATAGCAATGCAGGTAGATATGACGGCTCGCGGAGCCTTGGAAGAAGGGATCGCGCAGCTGAATGAAGTAGAACGCTTGGGACCTCAGGAAGAAATCTGACAAGGTGATCTTAGGCTCCAAGAAATTATGAAATAAATGGTGTGATTAAGGGAGAAAAGCGCTCTGGTGGAAGTGAAAGTCAAGAACCTTCAGGAAGGAATAACGAAGGATTTTCTCGATAAGGAAATCAGGATGATAAAACATGGTGTGCACAATTATGATGATGAATTTGGGAACTACCGCCGAGATTTGATCATCCTGATGCCTTGGATTAGACCGCATATTACAAAAGGGTTCACCCATGGTGGTGCACTGCAGATGGTAAAGTGCATGACGCAACTAGTAACAATAAAAGGTCGATGTTTTCTAGGAAAAGTGATGGATGACCAGTTGAAACCCTATACAGGTGGTGCGGCCACCTGACTAGCCGTGGGAAGTATAGTCTCAGCGCTCCAGGCAATTGAAAGGAGGCGCGAGACTATAAACTACTCTTCCTGGGAGTTGTGCGATGTTGGAGCTACGTGCAGGAGAAAAGTGTCACAAAGTCCGCAACCACGCAAGGGGGGCTGCATTTCCACACAGTTTGGCTAGAAAGTGACTGTTGTAGCCACTATTCATGATGTGATGCTTGACTTGAGACCAAATGGAGTGGGCGGTAGGAATTTAAGACGCGCTTTATGGGAAATATTTGGGAAAATATGCCACCAAGGGAGCATTAATGAACCGAATTTGGGGGGAACGATCGAATTCAAATTCAAAAGGTGCTATAAATTACAAAGAGATACCCCATAAACAACACTTGGTCATTTGCGAATTGAGCTGTTGTGTGCCCTGAGCATCCTGAACTGAGACCTGTTTATCCTATGCAGAGCGTTGTTTGAGCCCCTGAGTGAGCGGTTGAGAGATTTCTGGACGAATGATATGGAAGCATCCGAAGAATCCAGGGAAATAGAAGAGATGACCATCGAAGAAGCCGCGCAGACCCTTGACCATAAATGATGCCCCTGAAGGCACCGGGATTGTTGCGAAAATCCCTAAATCATTGTGCATGCCAAGACCAAAGAAAGATAAACAGCCAATGATTCTGGTGTGTGTGTCCCCTCAAAACCCGTTGCGCACAAGATTAATGATGGAGGAAAAAGGGAAAGTGGTTAACCTGGAAATTGACGAGGAGGAAGAAGACCTAGAGGACCTCATAATTGAAGAAGATGAGGATGAGGGCATGGAGGAAGAAACCGAGGTTGCGCACTCTCCAACAAAGCTTCCTGTGTATGTCCCCACGCGGAAGGGGAAGGAAAAAGTGCCCAAGGACCTCGATGAGAGCAAGAGCTTTCTCCAAACTCCACTCCTCCTGGACGACATCATCTTTGAGGGCACACACCTGGGACGGGTGCCGAACTTGAAGTTTGAAGATGGGGATCTCGCTGACCACGAGAAATTCCCTCACCTAGAGACCATGCAGCTGATGAAGCCAAAGTAGAACACCACGGTGGGGGTTATAGAATTGGAGCCGCGAAAGTGGTTACTTGGAGTTGAAAAGGCAAGGTTTCTAAACCTGCTCTGGGTGCCGCATTACCACCATGCCCTATTGACTATCTTCGTCATCAAGCAGCTCCTTTGCCTGGTGCATGGTGGGTGTTTATGGCTGGAGGAGCCCATCCCCATCATGGACCACTTAATCCATCACATTACCTGGCTCCCATGTAAAGGAGAGGACCCCACAGACATTTCGGAGGGAAAGAGCAGCGATTTGGCCATCGCGGAGGCCATGAAAAAGAAATACAAGCTGGAGAAGAAGAAAAGGGGCTACACCATATCCAACATCAACAACAAAGCAGTCAAAGTTGCAACCTAGATACTGGCAAGTAAGCTCATGCGGAAGTGCCGCGCGGATGAGGTACCCACGCCGGTGGTGGCACTTGTTGAACAGTGCACAGAAGGGGTCCAGTTTAACTGGTCCGAATTCTTGTGCAAAGAGTTCCTAGAGAATTTCTGTGAGGCGCAGGAACAAGGCAAAATGTTCCACTATGCATGGCTTCTATTGTCCATAGTGTTGGTGGTGGGGGAATTGCAAAGGATAGATAGTTCCCCACGATTGCAAGGGATCTCCCGGAGGCTGTGAAGTACGCTTCGCTATGGGCCACTAAGGATGTGAACCAGATCCGTGACAGTAAGATATTCTGGGTGTTCATGGATATGAACATCAGAATGGGGATTAACCGCAAGCCACTGTTATCACCCACTGTCTACAACAACTTGCAAATTTTTGCAGAGTTTAAAGCAGACTTTCATCACATATACCTCAGGGCGCGGAAGGACCATGCAGAGAAGTGAAGCGAGCTACCCTACATAGCCACAAATGATGTGATATTCGACGTACTGGAGATGTGGCTGCCAGAGTGGCGTGCTCTGGACATCTCTGCGCTGGAAAAATCTGTTCCACAGAAGAAGAAGAAGGAAGAAAAACTACGCATGGCACATTTGGCGGAAAAGAGAAGGAAAGAAGCAGCAGCAACAAAAGTGCAGGTGGTGCGGGATGCTGCGCAGGCAGCAACAGAACAAAAAAAGGCTGTAGCAGCAGCACATAAGGTAACAGAGAGGCATGCGAGGGCCAGAAGTCACCTTTGCCTGAGCAGGAGAAAGAGATGGAAACAGAGGAAGAAGAGAGCGCTGCAGACCCACAAACAATGTCAACACAACTAAAGCGCCAACGACTGAGTGAGCGGACGGGGCCGCACAAGAAGGTAAAAGTGTCCAAGATGTCTATCGACCTGATCAGCCTTACTGAGGAGGATCTACACAATATAGGCGAGACGGTGCGCGACGTCACTGTAGAGGCCCTCTAGAACTTCGTGGTGGAGAATAAAATTGTGTTGGGGGTCCTCTAGGCATAGATTCAGGAGTTGCAGGTGCGCGATCCTTAGGCTGGTACCCTCTCGACCAGCCTCACAGTAGGAATAGCTACAGCAGAGGAAATGTTGCGTGCTTGTAGAACCAACACAATAGTGCTGCCAGAAGGGGCACTGGTTACAGCAAATGAGGCCGACTAACCTATGGTTAGTACACTAAAGGGGATAGGGATAAACATGGTTGTGCTCCCGCATGAGACGCTCTATGTTCTGCATGATGGGATTACTGTAGAACTACGGCCTAGGGAGAGTCGCACATTGCAGGTGCTGAGTGAGCAGAAGATCAACATGGAACAGTTGAGCTTGTAGCGCAATGAGGTCGTGTCTCAGAACTGGTAGATGATGCAGGTACTTGAAGAAGCCTACCAAATGGTCCCTAATCTGGCCATCCCAGTAGAAGCACCAGCAGAGGCACACATCTAGAGATTAGCAGTAGGGGTGTGCGAGGCACAAGAAGAAATGGCTAAGGTTCAGTTGGAGCTGAACCTTCAGATAGCAGAGCTACGGTTGAAGGCGCGACCGTCCACTCCTCCAGAAGTAAGGGAACAACATGCCAGTGCTATTACATTAGGGATGGAGGAGATTACCAGTGCAGTAAGGGACTGCACCAGAATGTTGGAAGAATCATTCGAGGTCCTCACCAATCTGCAGGAGGACCCGAACATTCAGCGCTTAGAAACAGAGGCACGTGAGCTACAACTACAGTATGACAATGTCAAAGGGACCGCACAAATGGTGGTCCTCACTTAGAGGCTCGTGCGAATTCAATAGGCCAAAGTGCTTAAAGATCAAGTAGATGCAGTGTGACACAGAGAAGCAGTTTTGAAGGCGCGCGTTCAGCCTTGGATCGACGAGGCCTTCATCATCAATTGAAGGCAAGCTCACGTAGATGCAACGGACACAGGAAAAGATGTAGGGGAGCAGTTCCAACACCATGGTCTCAGAACAACAAGTACAGGAGATTCAGCAGGCAACCGCCCAATGCATTGCCGACCTTGCAGCCATCCAAGCAGAGTTGGGAGGTCTTCGCGCAAAGATCTTTGCACCGACAGAGTGACTCGGGAGCAAGTCATGATGTTTGTGTTGGGGGCTTGTTGGGCGTGGGATCCCCCCAAGGCATGTTTTGGGGCTTAAAGCCCAATTTTTGACTAAGTCCATTGTAAAGACTTCGTGAATTATGGGCACGGAGTGCAAAGTCATAATAGAGTCATAGGGTTGTCCACCCTTGTTTTCATAATGTAATGTCAGTTTGAAAGATCTACATTGTATAAATAGAGTGAGGCTCTAAGTGTAGAAATCATATAATCATGGATCTATGAATCTAAGGAATCAATGAAGCATTGAGTCGAAGTGTAAGTTGTGCCTTTGGGTCATAGAGTAGGAGGAGGCTCTACAGCTGAGTGCGTAGAGGCCTAGCAGTCCGCAGCTGAGTGCGAGGACCCCTGCATCTGAGTGTGCAGGGCAGGTCAAGTTTGTAACCATTGGAAGCATTAATAAAGAGAAGTTTTACCATATTTCTGTGTATCTTTTCCTATCTTATGCATTATTGGGTATGAATTGCAAGTTTATTATTTATTTACTGCACGAACTTATATAAGTGTGTTGAGTAAGTGAATATAATACAAAGTATCTGTTTATGCGAAGATAATTAACTGTCATAAGAAGATAAGTAAGATCCACGGTGCGACTTGGGGAAATAGTGCAAATCGTTGCTCCAACAGCGTGAAAGCCCCACAACCACTAGTTAGGGTTGCGCGAAGGCAATTATATCAGGGCACGAAGGCCTCACAGGCCAGGGAAGTGTGCGAAGTAACCTATCCAAAGGTATTCACAGTTGGACCAGATCAATCCCTCAGACATCTCAAGGGTGTGGAAACCTAGTTCCAACACCCCCCCATACTACTTCGGGTGAGACCTCAGTCTACGCTCTGCGGACTATTGCCGAAAGGGCCAGTAGTACAGGGATTTGTTTGGCTAATTAACTCTGAACCTGGGTTAGGCCCCAACAAGCCAACAATAAGTCACAACAAGCACATCACAACAAATTCATTTCTTATATGTGACAACCTAACCTTGCCATCAAGTACAAGGAGAGAGGTATAATAATATCATTGTAACACCCCTTGTGTTAGCCCCTGATTTTGTAATTATAAAATAAAATATTTTTTTTAATTGGCTAGCCTGAGGTGTGGGACACACAGATCCACGATATGAGGGAGAGCTGAGAGTGGTGTTATTTTGAGTAGTTGAATTTCCACCACTAAAAATTTGGAAAATACATGAAGGGGGAGAGGAGATACCCAGATTCTTCCCTGCTTCCATGATGTGAAGGGTAGGGGAAGCAAAAAATCTCATGGGGGCACCACAAAGAGCCTAGAGGAAAAAGAAATAACAAAAAGAAAAATAGGGGACTTGAACAACATAACGTTGGACACATAAAGAGAGAGAATGCTAGAGAGAGAAACTAGAGTGTAGTGCAAGAGCAAAGGTGTTGTGTAATAGAGAAAGTATGTTGGGACTGATAGGATGTATTTCCCAATATTAATGCATTGGATTTGTTGGATTGTGTGTGTCCAAGCTTGAAATATTAGTGGGAGGCCCAAAGGAGGAATTGGGTGATGAGTGCTTATTTAAAAAGGTTAATAAGCGACTAAGTGATTGTTGAAGATTTTGATAAACCACATAGTTCTTTCCAAGTAGTTTGATAAACCACTCAGGTGCTTGTTCTATGGATCATAAACCACTAGGAAGGGTGGGAATCCACTAGGATGCTCGCTGAAAAGCATAGATAAACCACTGAGTATTTGCCGAGGAAGATAATAAAGAACTCAATGCTTGTAAATCACCTATAAAGAAAACCCATTCTCTTAGAAAACTAAGAAATACCCTAGCCGAACCTAGTTAGAATCCCTGAGAAAGAACTCCATTGGATTGTGGATCTGGCTCAGGGATGGACAACTGTAAGAAATATTGTGGTGCTACTGACCTATGGTTGGGTGGAGAGTTGAATTCCCACCTTCAATTTCCAACCATCTCTAGCAATTCAGATAAGTGCCATGAACTATGGATATTTGGATGAGATTTATTAACATGAATGTTATGTTAATGACTAATGTATGACTCTATGCTATTTTTGAATGGTCATTAAAAATTATTGCATGTCCTTATTGGGAAATCTATTATGTATGTTATTTTGGCTAAGTTGAAATACTAGCTTTATGTGGTGTAAAATAATGTTTCTTGATTATAAATGCAATGGTGATTGGTTACATGAAGACATGCAATTAACTGCTAATTCTAGTATTGTAATGGTTGGCATGCCTATGAAATTAAAAAGCCTCACTGCCTTGTTTAATATTGTAATGTATTATGTTTATCAAGAGAATGGATTAAGCATTATGTGTGTTGTGTATGAAAATTATATATATATATATATATATATATATATATATATATATATATATATATATATATATATATAGATATACATATATATATATATATATATATATATATATATATAATATGTTTCATTCTCACCATGGTGTGCTTCAGGTTTCATTCAGACCCAAGGAAAGCTCGACAAAGCCTTGGGAATCTTTGGAGCCTCAATTCTATGTAATGAAAGCCATAGCCTTGCATTCAGTTGAATAAACCTTTGAGTTATTTTCATATAAAATGACGTTGGTTTTGACTAAGTTTTGGTAGGCGAGGGAAGAGATTATTCCCATCACCCCATGTGCAACTTCACATCACACCGTGCCTCCTCTCACTGAGTTGTATCATTAATCACTTGAGAGTGACGTTGTTGACGGAGAATGAAAGATGGAGATTACCCCATTGCTAGGCGAGAAAAATTCATGTCATGCCATGCATCCCCTGGCATGTGGTATGTATCAATGTTTGGGGGTTTGGCTGTTATTAGCGGGGCACAAGACAAGAATCAATCTCGTTACGCAATGTGAAAGTTCACAACGCAACACATCCAAGTTGGCATGAGCCCCTATTGTATGGTAGCATTGTGGTATTATGGCGGGACAAGAATATTTTTGTCTCAGGGAACAAAAATAGAGAATGGGTGTAACAAAGAAATCATGGCATGACAACAAAATTTTCCATAATGTAAAATATTGGTTTTCATGAAGGGACCACCCCTGTGGGATCCCTTGGTGAAGGTTGAGGTGGCTAGTACCACATAGGCTAGGAACGTTGCGTGGATGCTACGATGGTAGGTGACATGGAATATTTATAACATGGCACCTACATGGCGTAACGTGGCAGGTGGAATTGGCTCTATTGGATGGTCAAAGAGTTTATTTTTGGATGACATATGACACTATCATAGGATTCCACATGGCAGGGTAACATCACCTAAATGCCAACATGAAGTCTGTAAGAAGTGGAGACAGGTGATGTGGCATTAGATGACGTGGACACTTGTGCACCATGGGTCATGCCACGTCATAGTTTGACACAAGGAAAGACATAAAATAATGGAGTTAAGTGATGGGAAAGTTCCCATTAGCACCTTTTGTCTAGCACCTAATGGAGAATGTTAGACAGTAAATCCTCTGGCAGCTAATGTAAAATTTATTGTCATGCCACAAAGGATTGAACATGGTATTTACAAAGGAATGGTGGGATGACACTAGGTTCACTAGCATGGTGGGATGCCACACAATATTATGAGAAACATGGAAAATCCATGAAGGTCACTTTGAAATGCCACATGGCAGGGCATGCTGATGTGGCAGGGATTAAAGGGCCCAAACTTCAAATGGGCATAAGTTATATCAACGGAAATCTCTCGACGATTCAAACATGATGGTGGTGTTTGTTTTCAGCTTTAAGGATGTTGGAAAAGAGCATTTGGTGACCCCATCTTCATAATAGACCTTGAGATTGGGTTACTTTTGATGTGACACCTTACACTACCCGAGAATAACACAAGGGGGTGGGAGGGAGTGTTACAATCATTAATTCTTGTCTAAACCATTAAGGTTAGTAGTAGTATTCATGGCCATTATGCAATGGTAAACTTTTCAATTTGAATATATGAAGATTCAACATGAATAAAATAAAGGATTTTATTTTATTATAGTTTAATTATAGAATGAATTAGAGAAGCCTATTTACCAAAATAAGGATAGATTATTGCACAAGGATAATAGTTTGGGAATATTAATTAGAGAATGTATAACCATGAAATTAATAGAAGACCATACTTCCAAATTTCTTGGACATTTTGGAGCTAAAATGACTTTGTCAAACTCACAAAGGTATGCATATTGGCCAAAGATTTCTACTTCGTTGTTAAATTTATCTAAGAATGATTGGTTTATTGTATGTTGAAACCTGACAATAGGAAATTGGTATTATACTCCTAATGTGATTATAAAAGACCAAAAAAGGAGCAAATTATATATTCTTAATAAATTCAACAAGATGGTATATTTGATTCCTTGTAAGAAGATGATGCTTGAGGAAGAAGCTAAATTGTTTTCCCATAAACCATGGGAAATTATTTGAAACATCTAGGTCAATCTCAACTATCAATCTATAGTGGTCAAACGTTGATTTAAAATGGTCCATAGGGCACAAATTTCCACCGCACCCCTCCCCCACCACACCCCCTGCTAAAGTCCAACCATGTCAGGAGGGGTGGGGGCGAGGGGGCTGCAATTAACCTTGACCATTATATCTTGCATTGTACAAATTTCATCCAACTAATTACATGTTATTTAACACAAGTTTGCTAAGTGAAAAGGTGAAATCACCCTGCAGGCATGTATACTAATTAGAGTTCCTTCACTCTGTTAGAAAGGGATTCTAACATGCTTCCATTTTGGGGCAAAAACCACTGAAGGAATATCATCGCTAATGTTTCCTCACCCTTTAAACTTCAACCTCAAGGTGTTTTCATAGATAAAATCAATTTTCATATCTAGTACTATTGTCGATTGATGCCTATCACCCCTCTAAATTGTAATTTGACCCCCTTTTACCAATTTTCACATGAAATTTCCACAAGAATTGTCAGGAATTTGGGGATTTTCCCAAAATTTGCCCAATTTATTCATAGCCTGCTCTATCTTTGGCTCTTGTTGGGAACATGTAATATTTCTTGTCTCAATTCTTTGAATTTCCTCAAATTCCTCAAAAATTTCCCCTATTCCACTTGGGGCATTTTGACAAATAAATGGTAGGCATTTTCGTACTAGTGTTTAATAAAACACTTTGCTTACAACCTTTGTACAACATACTTATGCTTGACTCTTACAAACCCAATGTTTCATCTTGGAATTTGATACCACCTATAACATACCTCAACCCTATTTTGGTTCATTCTTTCCACTTTTGAGGTCCAATCCTGTGTTGGTTACCCCTAGTAACTTGTATATTGGAAAATTTCCCCTTATTTTGGGAATTATGGCATGTGCATAATATTATGTAATGCATATGAACCAATGCATTTAATTTAATACTCTTATACAATTAACAACAATATATGAATGATTTGCAATAGAAAAATAACTATATACAACATTATAATAATTATCTTTTAATTGTGTGTAACTAGTTGTAGGCCTTTGACGTTCCACCCACCCGTAGACCATGCTATTCATTCTCTTTCAATAGTATGTCACCCATGAGTTGGGGCTTTGAATCCATGGGAATTAGTGCACCAAAAATATGGTACAAGATCAGTACCAACAATCACTAGCTAAGGTACCAATACCAACAACCTCCAACCAATAGTATTGTGGTGTAATAGCCCTGGTCAAAAATTCATGTAAAAAAAATATAAGAACAAGGTCATGGGACACGTATTCCAAGTTGAATTTTAGGCAAAACATCCTAGTGGGTTTTAATTTCGGTTATTATGGCTAAAGGAAATTGGCAAAGGCCATGAAAAGGATTTGAAAAGGAAAAGTGGCATTAATTGGCATTTATTTATGAAAATAAAGGAAATTAGCAGAAGGAAGGTGAAAGGTCACAAGTTGCATGTGAGGAGGAAATTGAAGTAAAATAATTGAAAAATGAAGAAATTAGAGGCCTCATTAACAAAAGTCTTATGAGGATCAGTTGGTAGCTTTTGATAGTTCTATGTTGGAGCTCTCTCTCTATTCTCTCTCTTTCACACTCTTGGACACTTAGAGTTTTCTTGGAGCACTTCAGTGTTGGATCAAGAAAAGAAAAGGAAGCACAAAGAAGGAAAAGGGAAGTAAAGATCAATCAAGGAAGAGAAGGATCAAGTAACTACATTGGGATTACTTGCAGGTATCGATTTGCATATGTGATTTCCTTGCTAGATTTGGCATGCATGATACATGCATGTGTGTATTTGGTTCTCTTGTTGTCATTGGCATGGGTTTTTCTAGGTGTGACAATGATCTTCAGCCTTGCCTTGCCATTTATGGATATCCATGGTGTGATGGTGGTTTCTCTTATTTGGTTGAGTTGGATTTCTAGATGGTATCGAAGCTGAGTGAGGTGGTCTCTAAAAAAGAACACAAGGCCTAGGAACCCCTGGACCAAAGAAGGTGGGATTGCAGTAAAGTCATATTTTGTGTACATCAGTAGGCCTATGAATCCTCAACTGGTGAATGGTGGGATATACGGTAAATTCTAGAGGTGCGTGCCCTCGATCACGCCTAGAAATCCTCAACTGGTGAATGATGGGATATACGGTAAAACCTAGAGGGTGGAGTCTCGATTAGGCCTAGGAATACTCGACTAGTGAATGGTGGGATATATGGTAAATCCTAGACACTAGTGTCTCGATTACGCCTAGGAATTATTGACCCATGAATTGTGGGATATACATTAAAGCCTAGAGACTAGGAGGCATCCAAATTCCGCATGATGTAGGTGGAGAGATCCAGAGGCATCCATGCTTGTTTAGGGCCTAATGATCAGGTTGTGATTGTGGTAAATCTTGGTTGTATGGATGAGGGTTCGGGCCTAGTGATCTGGTGGGGGTTGCGGTAAAGAATGAGGAAGCACTGGTTGGTTTTGTTGTGAGTACCACATTCATGCTTGGAATATGGCACGAGGGTGATTGGCTGAAAGAAAGATTTGCTTCATGCAAATCTATGGTCGGGTGTATGTCGAAGTCCCAAACCTAGTTTCATTTTGCATATGTTAATAAGATCTATTTTCCTCCTATTTTCTATGTGTAAATGTACTTGTTATTATGCGGCTTTAATAGTTGTTATATTGTTGATATATCTCTAGCCATTTGATGGACCTTATAAGCATGGTTTTATGACAGATCTTAGTCATGGATCTTACTATGTTTTGATTATTGAATGAGTGAATGATGAATGTATGACCTAATAGATGTTATTTCAGCTATTATGAGAAGGCGCTAGAACTTCTTGGTGATTTTCAGATAAGTATCAGACCCCTATGATCAGATGTGTATTTATGACTTGTATATTTCGTGTTCATGATATGTTTGACAAAATGACTGTCATGGATAGGCCTTGTTAGTTCAAGTTCTTGTCTAATATTTGTATGGAAGGCTTTGTCCTTATGTCATTCATGGTTCTGGAAAGTTTCATTAAGTTCTGGATAGAGGTCTAGATCCTAGCCTAAAAAAGTGGCTTAAATCTCATGGTCACGAGCACAGAACTAGGTGAAACTTATTGTAGTTTCTACCTTCTAGGCATCATGCATTCAACTAGAGGGTTTCAGTCGAAATTAGACAACGTTGTGACAGTGTCTGAGAGATCAGGGCACTGAAAAAAGAGGTTTAATTTAGGGTTCGGGCACCTGGAATGGTGGTTTATCCCTTGTAGTTCCTATAACAACTAATAGGGAAGTCATTAAGGGTTTTGGTTTGTCGATTTCACTTCCTTAAGGTGATTACCTCGATAGGCTGATAACTTGGGTAAATGTGGGAGGAGGGTGTTACATGTGGCTTCCAAGAGTTCCACTTCCTTCACAGGCTTTCCATGCCTCACACATCTAAGGTACCAATCCCAACAACCCCCAACCAGCAATATTATGTCCTCCAAGAGTTCCATTTCCCTCATGGACCTTCTAGGTACCCTTCCAAGCCTCACACAACAAAGGTACCAAGCTCAAAAACCTCCAACCAATAATCTTATGGCTTCTAGGAGTTCCACTACCTTCACGAGTCTTCTAGTTACCCTTATCGACTTCCACTTCCATAATGGTATCCATGCTTCCATGGTCATCTGCTAACATCCTTCATAGGAATCGTCCATACTCCTGTCACTGAACAAGAATGCTTACATACTACTTCACTCTACCAAACAAGCCTCTTTTGTCTATATGCCTATTTTCTGCCACTTCACACTCCCTAAGCCCTTAATGGAATTTTATTATACGTCTGGACACTTTTATGATCATTAAATCATAAGTGCATCTTTTACCCATCCATGGAGTCTTAGGACCTCATTCTCATTTCACCTTTTGATATATGACCATTATTTTATTAACTTGCATATGTTAAATAATTACATACCAAGCCTTCAAGCCTAAAAATATCAACCATGCGTACACAGGCATACCAACCCCAAACACAAGACATTCATGCACATGGGCACAACTAACCCCATAACACGTATAGGAAAATGTATCTAGGCACCACAATCCTCAAGATCCATCCTCGGCTCACCAACCTATTTACTGTGTCCCAGTTCATTGGTCTAGTTCTACATTTACATGCTATTTACATTCCATGGGTCAAGTAAGGGTGTTACATAAACAATGTTAACACATGAGCTTGCCTCTTTTTTATTTTGTTTTTCCTCGTAACCTTTAATGTCCTTGATGGTTTTGATTGATTTTCCTACCATGATCAACTAAAATTAATGCTTCTCCTTCCTGTCTTGTTTGTAATTTATTTGCATGACATGTCTTCATTAATAAGATTTTGCTAACATCATCAAACTTTAGCGTTCCCATAGGTGTTGAATTTCTCATAGCTACAATCAGGTTCTCCTAGTTGTTCAACATGGAGCACATTAGTAAGATGGCTCTAATCTCATAATCCAAAATGATTTAAATAGATAAAAGTTTGCTAATAATTATGTTGAACTCATTTAATTGCTTTACTACTGAAGCACCCACCTTCATCTTGATGATTTGTTTTTATCATCTAGATCATGCATCTTTTTTGATAGAGCTTCTGATGTCTTCTCTCTAGCCATATTAAAGTAGACATTATTTACTAGATGGTGGTAAATTGTGGCAATGGCCTTTGTGTCCAATTTGATCAAATATGCATATCTCATTGATGAGTGTTTCTTTGCTCTTCCCTCAATTAACAAATGTTAATCCTTCAAAATTAATATCTCGTCCATCTCTAATTTCCATAGGGAAATATTAGCTCCATTTAATTTCTCTATGTCACTCAGCGCCATTGCCTCTATGCTCAATGGGACCCAACTCAAACAATAGTTTTGTGCTCCTCGAACAAACAACAACCTAGCAGTAGCTTTGTAAACCCTCGATAATCCTTTATGTACATTGAACCTCTCTCTAATACTAGTTGTGGAATATATTGTCACAAAGAAACAAAATTAATTCCAAAAGATAATGACTCTCATTGCTTTAAAGCTAATATTATCTAAACTTAGATTAGTACAAATTTGGTATTAACAATAATTCCAAAAAAGTCATAAACAAGTACACTATTCAAGCTAAATGTCTAGGGGATCCTCTCCTTCCAACCACCTATTTTCCATCATACTTTAGATTGAGTGCGAGAAGAAAGATTACTTTCTATAATTGCATTGAGAGGTGCTCTCCAACCCACTATGATAGATATGTTGTAATGTAAAGTCCTATAAACATTTAACTCGATCAAAATAAAATAAAATAAAAATAACCCTATGTTAAAATAAAAATTTTATATTATTGCTTTATTTTTATTAGGTAGTTAAGGTAAACTTGACTTGGTCAAGTTACAGATGATTTTTGATCTCCAATTTTATGAGAACTCATGGTATTGACCCATGTTCTTCATGTGCAATATAGCCTATTTAAAGGGGGCATTACACCAGCCTAGATCCATCTTAACTTTGAATCTACTGAGTGCCGAGAGGGATCAAATCTCTTGAGATGCAAAGAGATTTGATCCCTCTTGACACTTGGTAGATTTGCAATTAAGATGGATCTAATTTGGTGGAATCTATCTTCCAAGAAAAAGGTAAATGGCATGCTAATCCATTGTTTGACAGGTGCCAGATGAACAAACATCCCTAAAAGTTCTTATAGTTTAATAAACCTTATTCAATATATTCACTTTAACAACTTTGGGATATATAGAGATGAATTCTTATAGCTTATTGATTTTTTTGTAGAATTTTTAGCTCAATAAATCTTATTCAATATATTCACTTTAATAACTTTGGGATATATAGAGATGAAGTCTTATAGTTGATAGATTTTTGTGATCAACACCAATAAAAGAATATTGGTCAAGTCAACTGAAAAATAAAGGTTAATAATCTACTATCATGTGATGGTAACTGGACAATAGGGTGGAAGGTGACAACCTAAGGTAGTGGAAGGTGATAGCCGCCATATATGGTAATAAGAAAAATCCAAGATATTTGAATTTATTTCCCTCACTTACACAAAGATTGCAGTGAGGTTTTTCTAACTCTTTAATGACTCTGGTTTGGTACAATTAGCTTACATTTCAATGACAGATAAGCTATACATAATTTTTTAAAAGAAGGGTTTCCTTACGTGATGTCCTCCAAGGTGGGAGGGGCTTCCCCTCCTTCGAAAATATATTTTCTGGTAAAGAAAGTGATGAGGAACATAGAGGGGAGGAAGGCAGTGGTCCATCAGGATTGCCACAAACACCAGTAATGGGTGATTTGTGGTAAAAAGGGATGTGGGGGCATGCATACCCAAAGTCCCACAGAAACCCAAGTTCACCATTCCTATGAATTTTTTGGAAAATTAGAGAAAGAGGATGCAACATCACACATTCATTGTAATTTTATTGGTATCTAGTTGACATAATGAGAGATAGAGCATTGGATACAAGAAAACTGGCATCCTAAGGGAGAGGTAGATCTGTGAACAGGTTTGGAAGTCTTCTTCACTGTTATCTTTTGCAACCTAGAAGAGAAGGAACATATTTTTGAGGGAGGATCATACTTTCTTGATAATCCAGGACTTTACATTAGGCATTGAGAAGCTTGTTTCAACCCAAATAAGGAGGAATTCATGGCTGCACCGGTGTGGGTTAGATTATATTCTTTACCAGTATAATTATGGTTCTCAGAGATATTTGAAGGCATATGTCAGCCTCTAGGACGTTTTGTGAAGGTTTTAGAGGTGACTAAAAGGGGGTGGAAAATGTCAGATGTCAGGATATGTGTTTATATGAACATCTCGCAACCCCGCTAGACTCCATAGAATTGATTATCAAGGAGATATTTGGAAGCAACCCCTAGACTATGAACATGTGCCATTCTGATGTAGACTCTGTGAAAAACATGGCCACCTATTTCATGAGTGTCCTTTCAAGAAAAATGAATATCCCCCAGAAATATCGACAATGAATGATGGGTTCATAAGAGTTTCCAATAGGTGACACAATCAAAGGAGTTGAATGCCTTTTAATACAAGGGGAGATGAGGACAATAATTCCTTCTCTGCGATTGAAGTAATGGAGGAACACAATCAAAATTTCAATGTAACCCAAATGGATATTTTTCCTCCGGAGGATACTCTTGATAACGGGGCCTTGAAACGTAAAATGGGCGAGGACGAAAATCTGCAAAGAGAGTAATATTTACTTGCCTTGCCAGGGTTTACGAAAGTGGTTCCTCTCCTTGACCATAAAATTTCAAATTTGTTGGAAGAAGAGCAAACATTGGTCACTATGGTAAATGAATGGGCTGAGAAGGACCTTTCTAATCTTCCAAATGAGGAGAAGGAAAGGTATTCCCAGGTTTACCTTCATTGGAAGTCAAAAAAATAGACTGTCCTAGGAGACCCAATAGCACAAGATTTAAAAGCATTTAAAGAAAAAGGCAAGGAAATTTTATCAAAAAAATTGCATAAAAAATAGAATAAGAATATCATCAAACCAAAATGAGAAGCCAAGAAATAGATGGGGAACAGTCAGAGTATCTCATAATAGGATCTCACCATCCCAACGAATGGTTTGTAAAAGTTTTTTCACAGTACCAATGAAAATATTATCCGGGTATATTAGAGGTCTAAATAGCTGAGGTAAACAACGTTACCTCAGGCATCATATTAAAAAGGAGAATCTGGCCATTCTAATTTTACAAGAAACAAAATTGGATATGGAGAGAATGTAAAACATTATAATTTTTTGTTGGAAAGGTTGTGAACATATATCTTTATTGGCCTTGGGGACCACAGGAGGCATATCCGTTTGGTGGAATCCTCAAATGGTACTCTTTCAAAAATGGTTTGCATTTGATCAAATCCTAATAGGTAGTTTTCGATATGTAGGAACTGAAGAGAATGTCTTTCTTTCAGTGGTATGCAATCCCTCGACACCTATTGATAAAATAATCTTATTAAAGCAATTATAGGACATCAAACAAATTATCGGAAAGGAATTTTCAATTGTCAGAGGATATTTTAATATCATTTGATCACCCAAGGAGAAAACGGGTGCTATAGGTAGATTAGATCGCATATTGGTGGTTTTTGATGAATTCCCTGAAGCTCTCTATCTGGTTGATATCCCTACAACTAATGGTTTTTATACTTGGAGTAATCGTATGGGGGGGGGGGGACCAAATATCTTTTATATTAGACATGTTCTTGGTTTCAAAGAGTCTTGTACAAAAATATTTATATATTGAAGGTGTTATATTACCATGTATGGGCTCAAACCACTAGCCAGTTAGACTCGAAATAGATCTCAAAGAAACACCATTAAATAGACCCTTTCATTTTGAAATCTTTTGGTTTCAATCGAAAGATTTTGTGGATCTCCTTAGGACTTGGTGGGAGGACATTACAATAGAAGGAAATACTAAGATGAGAAGGTTCCAGTTGAAACTGAAGCAGTTAAAATATCATATCAAAAATTGGAATACAAAAATGTTTGGAAATATATTTAAGGACAATAGGGAGCTAGAAGACTATATGTCATCGATCCAACAAAGGATCATTTGGAAGCGCAGATCCATGGAGTTAGCAGCTGAGGAAGTGGATGTCACGGTAAAAGTAGAAGACAAAAATAAGTAGGAGGAGATACTATGGAAGCAAAAGTATATAATTCAATGGTTGAAGGAAGGCAAACGTAACACCACATTTTTTCACAATGAAATGATTCAACACTTCCTTCACAATAGAATTTTCTCCATCACTGACAAAGATAGTGGGAGCCACTTGGTGCATCATGACATAGAAGGAAAAGTTGGTAAATTATCATTTTGATATCTGGTTTGAGAGTAAAATAGAGCCATCATTTTCAGGCTCCACACTTACAATTATTAAAAAAAATCCCTAAAATAATCAGCAAGGAGAAAAATAACACACTAATGCGAGTGATCTCTTTATTGGAAGTAGAGAAAGTGGTTAAGATTATGCCAAGCAATAAGGCACCGGTTCTAGGTGGATTCATAACAATGTTTTACCAGGAATGTTGGCATTTCCTTTCCAAAGACATCCATGAAGTGGTTGAAGAATCGAGATGGACAAGGGACGTCCTCCCCACCCTGAATGCAATGTTTATTTCATTAATACTGAAGCAGGCGAAAAATGAGGTTTGGATGGCTACAGACCAATCACATTATGCAATGTAACTTATAATATTATAACTACTGTGATTGCAAATAGATTGAAACCATTGCTCCCAAAACTGATCTCCCTAGAACAAGGAGGGTTTGCAGAGGGAAGGTAGATTGCAGATGGAATCATAGTATTTTAGGAAATCATCCACTCACTCAAGAAGACAAAATGCCCAAGTATTTTTGTTAAATTTGATTTGTCTAAAGCTTATGACAAAATTAGTTGGTATTTTCTATTTAAAGTCCTACAAGTGTTTGGCTTTGTTGAGCCCTAGATGGAATGGGTCGGTTCCCTTATCTCCACAACCATTTTCTCAATTTTGGTCAACATATTACCTTCTCAGACCATTCATCGATCTAGAGGTATTAGACAAGGTGGCCATTTATCACCTTTTCTCTTTATTTTAGCCATGGAAGGTATCGGAAGAATATTTTGAAAAGCTAGAGATTCGAATTATATATATGGCCTGCGTTTGTATGGGAAGGATTTTCCTATTACACATCAATGAATTCGTGGTGGTCATGGGTGCAGGGTGGTTCCCAAGTTGGGAAGAGGGTGTGGAATAGGAAATATATGTCAACCAATTCTCATGTGGAAAGGTTGAATATGGACATTCCAATCAAAGGCTCTAGAATTTGGAATTGGGCCTATGAGGCAAGAGTCAAGGTCAAACAACTTGCCTTCTAGGAAATACATTATGGTAAATCATCCTCTTTCTGGGAATATTCATGGAAACAAAACCCTCCTATAGATGATAATAGTAATCTCTATGAGATAAAAGAGTGGACCCAATCTTCAGGTCAATTTAAAGTAGCTGACTATTGGAGTATGAATCCCTCTACCCATGGGTGGTGACAGTGGAAAACATAACAATATTGGGGAAATTCCAATATTCTTTTGTCGTGGGAATATTTCCAATGCTATATTCAAGGAATAAGAATATGAAACTCGTAGAAAGGAGATATTGTGCACTAGGGAAAATGAAAACCTGGCACATTCTCTCTAAAGGAAGAATACTTAACATTTTTCGACAATAATCAGGAGGAATGTCAATTATGGAAAGATGTTTGGCATTCAGGAGGCTGGTCAAAAGTGTCCACTTTTATGTGGTTGATAGCATGGGATCGTGTGCTAACATGGGATTGAATGCAAAGAAATGGATTTGCCAGTCCCTCGAGATTCTCGTTTTGTTTACAAGAGGAAGAAAATGCTACCCACATATTCATCTCTTATGCCTATTTGCGGGAAATCTAGCACTATGCTTATGTTTTATTTAACCAAAATTTGCCAAAATTGGTGGATGTTAAAACTTGGTTATTAGACTTGTTTAGAGATAAATTCAGGCATCCATGGGTATTGTCAATGTAGTGTTTACATATGGCTTTCTATTTCTGGAATTTATGGAAGCAATGGAATTCTAGGGTGTTTGAAGGTAGAAGTTGACCGTCATACATGTTACAAGAACAAATTGCATCTAGTGTGCGGGAATCTTTGGCAGTGCATCCGGCCAGACAAAAATGCATGGAAACAGGATGACGAATCATCCCTTAGTCTACAAAAACTACATCTCTAGGAGGTTGCAGATTATTCAACTTGGAAAAATCACAGTCAAAGGAAAAATTGTGAATGCTTATAATAATTGCCCCCTCCATATTTTTTTATGTTGAGTTTTGATGGAGCCTCAGGAGGCAACCTTGGAGTTGTAGGTATTGGAGGGATATTGAGAGATGTCGAATTGAATCCATTGTATGTTTATGCATTTTCATGTGGAGAAACCACAAACAATTTAGAAAATTTATGGACGCTGGGAAAAGGACTTCAACTTGTAACAAGAAGAGGAATCCACCTACTATAAATTCATGGGGACTCTCAAATTGCCATCAACATGGTGCACAAACTTCTGTTGGGTCACCCTCCTGAAAAAGTGATATCTAGATGGAATTTGCAAGAGATAACAAGCAACATTAGGGAAATCCTACAAAATTTTGATTGTGTTATCCCTGTTCACATGAAGAGGGAAGCTAATTAGGTAGAAATTGTTTTAGCTAAATGGGGCAGTCATGAAACTGAGGTAACTCTCTAGGAAGAATGGGGTGGATGGTTGCAGCATTATCTCATCCTTGCAATGTAGCAATGAGTAGCACAAGAGAGGAAAAGGGTTGATAGGTTGATCCCTAATGGGGGTATTTGGTTGATGGTAAACCATTGCCGACCTTAGACATGAAGTTTTCCAACGAACAGGCAGCAGAAAAACAATGAGTAACATGCAAAGAGTTTCGGTGGCCAAGGTGGGGGCGACCCTAGGGGAGTGTGCAAAGACACCCACTTGGCACAATGTTCCTAACGTGTGGAGGAGGCCAAAAGAGTTAAGTGAGGGTGCCATATGATTTTTTATATGGAGCATTTACTTCGAAAGATTATGGTATGAAGTAGTGGGTTTTGTGAACACCATTGAATAGGCAGTTGAGGTTTTTGAAACTACCATGAAGGAGAAGGGTTGTGTGAGAATGGAGATAGGGAATATTTTTCCTGACATGTGATCGGTTTGAATTTATGATACATGAATTATGGGTGGTTTCAAGCTAGAGAAGCACAGGATGGGGTTTAACACTTGGCCTGTGGTGAAGAAATGTCAAAGGATATGTTCTTTTTCATGGTTTAACCTTGCCTTCTTGGTTTTGTTATATATAGCCGCTATTGAGCACATAAGGTGGTAGAGAGGATTAGTGTCTATAGGGTGTTGTAAAACATTTCTAACTCTTTCAGGGTATGCATTGATGCATTGTTTCTTGTGTGGTAACCTTATTTCACAAATTGCTATCAACTCCGCCTTCAAACAAGGTATTCTGCTGAGCTCTCAACCTACTTAATGTGGTCCCATTACAGTTCAGTCATATATAGGCTCTATTGTTGTTGTGGAGTCACAAAGAGAACCATTGTATTTAGGGTGGCGCCATACTATTTTCATTCTCTCAAGGAAGGTGCGAGCGGTTTGTGTTTTCCACGGTCAAAACCTTTTTAGAGATGCACGGTCTCAAGCTAATTTCTTTCGCAAATTCTCATTCTACCCAGCATTGAGTAAGTACATGATGGTCTACTCAGGCCTAGGGCGGTCATGTGGTTACTCTGGGTATTTTAATTGCATACAATGTCATTTCAAGTTGTGTAGTTGTGTTATTTTGCGATACATCCCAGTTTGAACTGTGTTGCGGGATATAGTTACGGGTGGTGGTTATTTTGGCCAGTCTCCTCTTTGTATTTTCCACTCTATCATTGTCATTGACAGGGTTGTGGGGTCACGGGAGGTCACCAAATGTATTTTGTGTGCTTTCTGCATAACTCCTCCTCTGGCCCTTCTTTCGAGTTGGTTGTGGTACTCCCGTCAACAGACTTGCAATCCCTCAAACCTTATGGCTTATCTTTCAACTGCCCAGTCTTGGTTGTTGGTGTCTGGTATAGTGGTTCATTTTTGATTTGGTTTTAATACTGTGAGTTTTCGAATTGATCAGTGGGTAGTTATTTCATCTCAGGAGGAGGAATTGTCTGTGGTTCTAAGTCCTACTCAGTATTGAGTCCTGTTTGGTTGGAATATTCATTATTGTGGGTATGTGGATGATGTGTACACAATGTCTTTCCCTCCACTAGTTATGTCTGATCTTCTAGGAATTGAGGGTTTTCTGTCTCGGCATGACCCAACCACCCATTGTAACTTTAGTTGTGGGTTGTCTTGAGTTTTCTTTGGTCAAGTTTTTTTGTTGGTTCTTTAGTTCGATGGCATCACAATAATGAATCATCAGTAGAAGAAGAGGCTCATCTATGACGTCCTCATACAAACAACGCCATCTCTTTGGTTGGGAGTCACTGGCAAATTTTTATGATGTTGTGCCTATGGAGGCTCAATAGGAAACTTAACCCCTGGAGGCAAGAGAATTTGGTGAAAGATAGTATCATTCAGATTTTGAGGTTTGTGAAAGGAAAACAGAGTGGGTACTAGACCCAGGCAAATGGAGAAATCATTGGTTATATTTCATGCACTCAATATTCTCACATAGACAGATGGCCTCTCTGCTCCACATGGTGTTGAGGGACAAACATGTTGATAATTACAAGCTATTTGTGGGTCAGGAGGACCTCAAACACATAATGCGAGATATCAGATATGACATGGATGACATTGCAGTTCGATATTACAAAAAAAAAAAATGGTAACTGGACAATATTATATTTGAATGTAAGGAAATGTAGAGTATCCAAAATTATTTACAGATTCTCAAATGTTGTAACCATAACACTACATTAGCATAAATCTCTCCTGTCTTAAGATTGTTATCTAATAGTGTATGCACAATATAATATTTGATAGCAATTTTGTTCCAGAAATGACTATACATTTGAACTTAAAACTAATAGGCCAAAATTGAGATATGTTTGGGCTTATATGTGAACTGGCTATATATTTCGATTCAAATCAATCCATTTTAATTACATATGTTTGGATTTAAATTAATCTTTTTAGTTACATGTGTTTTCATTTTATAAATATTAATATTATTGTTATTATTATTATGGTTAATTTTTTCAAAAAAATATTAAGCTTATTTTTATTATGTATTGTTAATTAAATTTATCTTTCATGATTGAGAAGAATTCCACCCAAATTCAATTCCAACAAATAACATGTTAAATTCAAATATATTATTGTAATAATTTCTTATTGAATCATGGAAAATTATAAAATAAAAAATGAAATATTTTGTTAAGAAAAATTGAGGCATTCCAACAACTGCTTTGAAAATACAGAAACACACTGTGAGTTTATGTCGGTAAAACGCTTTGACAATAATCTCTATCCTGGATGACTTCACGAGCAATAATCAAAATTCTTTGAATAAAAGTATACTCACAGTTTTTGTAGGTAGAAGTTGGTATAACATCAATAGTTGCACCAAACATTGAAACTCTTAGAATGCACTATTTGAAAATCCTTCTTGGATATTAGTGCGTTGAATTGGGCAATGTATATGTGAGCTGGATGTCTTGTATAGACCACCCTCTCTAGACTTTTTAGCGGTTTTGGTTCTCTTAATGCTAATTTTCCTTACACTCATTGGGATTGTCCCAAAATCAACTTAATTGTTGCTAGTGAGTCAAATTGATTTTTAAAGATAAATTTAATTACATATTTAAATTTTAAATTCGAGTAATTAAGTGTAATTAGATTGTAGATTTCAGACTATTTTGAAAATTTGATAAATAAGAACAAATTCAAAATTTTTTATTTCTATCATATTTTTGAAATATTTCTATCATATTTTTGAAATATTCTATAATCTATATGTGAGGAGATTTTGTGTTAGTTTCTTATTTTGGCAACATGGTTATTGGAAGATATATGGAGATTTCTTTCTTATTTTTAAAAACTCATGTTCTTTTTACACGCATGTTGACCTAAAAATTATTCTAAACCTACGCGTAGAGAAATTTCATTGAAAAAGTTCTACATAAATTTCTCCACACTTTTTCCTCTATACCCCATACGTAGTCAATTTGTGAATGTGCGTAGAAAAATCCACACCCATTCTATTTGCACATTCCTTCTCCGCACATTTCTTCTCCACACTTTGTCTATCCACACACTTTATTCCACACATTAACCCTCCACATACTTCCCTTACGCACACCTACCACCACACACCGTACTTCCACACAGTGACCTCTCACACAACATGAAACTCCACAAAATTCACTCATCTTCATTTCATGTTATTACTTAACATTAATTGCGCCAATCAAGTGTCAGATACTCATATCACCACCTTTACTCTTGTGTTACTCTTTTTGCTTGTTTTGAGGTCACTTAAAAGATCAATAAAAGAAATTTATCTCCAAGTAAAGGTTATGTAATGGAAAATGTACTTTAGGATATGATCTTCATCACCCCTTCTAAATCATGATCATGAGTTAGTAACTTCTACTTATTAGTTTTCCTCATCCAATGGAATGACATGAGAGGAGATGATATATTAGTAATCTCATCAAAGAACAAGGAGTTAACAACTAAGACTCACTAAAGGGATTTATTGATTAATCATATATCGCTAAGTATAATAACAAATTGACGCTAGAAGGAAGAAAGATCCAATCTGCAGTGACATTCAATTCACTCATTCATTTAGATATAAAAAATCACTGGTCAACTACATACCAATGGTATTTGAACTTGTTTTCAGATGAGAAGAGAAATAAAGGTTTGGATAATTGGATTGTAAAACATTGCATGCATCCCTGAAGTTTTTGATTTCAAAGAACTAGTTTATTTGTGCAAACGACGTTTTGATCCAAAACCCAAAATGATCAAACTTGGAGTCATGAATAACCCAATCCCTCTGACTCCAAAAGCATTCAAAAAGCTCCTCAAGTTGCTAGAACCCATGAAGTTACTCAGGTTATCAGAAGCGAATAAGACTCTCAAGCTGGAAAAATTATTATCATGCAAGAGTTCATGCTATCATATGTATAGTTTCTTTTTGATATTTCTTTCTTGGATATTTCATTATTTGTCGATCCCTTTAAAGATTTTTCCTTGCATTTTTCCTGAATAATGAGGCAAGAAACTACTTGAAATGCCCTTAATTCGTTTCTCTACACATTATATTATTCTTTCAAAAAATATTTTCTTTTTAACTAGGAGATCTTATTTCTAGTGAATATCCTTCTAGCGAGCTAATCTATCCAAAACTCATAAATATTTCATGATATCATATTTTTTCATAGCCCTAGTCTCTTGTGATAACTTCTAGGGCCTACCCCATAAGAAAATTTTGAATCCAGATATAGAACCAATGCAGTTATAGTACCTAGTGTTATGGAGGCGTAAGGCCCCATTTCATTTTTTTCAAGTGTGAGATCCTTTAGTTAGCGAATTAATTATATGGTGACTAGGTGAGAACCTAACAAAATTTCAAATGAAGCACAAGATTTCCTCTAGGGAAAGGAGATACATGAAGAGAGGGAAGAAAACACCCCAATTTGGATGTTTGGATTCAAGGAGAAACCTTTGTTGCTTTGAAATTTTGTATTGGATAAGTACTTCATCGCTAAAGTATGTAGGAAATATCATCCATGCTTAATTATTTTTGAAAGAAAAAAAAAGCGGTTTATTTCTTGTCATTTATTGTGAGAGAAATAATTGTGAGAAACATGGACCACCTGGTAGAATTTTCTAAATCATTGAATCCTTTCAATTAAATTGAAGAAGGGGAAATTCAAGGATTTGACTCAGAGGGTATTTTTTCAATGCACCTCCTCATAGTAACATATGAAAATTTGTTTCCAATAATTATTGAAGAAAATAGAGAAAGTCACATGGGTCCATTAAGAGAAAGACAAACACCTACGCCTATTGAAGAAGTTATTAAATAAATTATCATTACTTCGGGAGGAAAAAATAGAGAAAGGGGTAGAAAGCCTCAAACACCCCTCCAGCTTCGACAACCTAGGCTCACTCGAGTTCATTATTAAGTCACAAAAGGAAGGACACCAATGTGGCTAGAAGAATGATTAATGATAGGCCCTCATGTGTAGGATATGGAGAGGAGCCACCTCCTAATGTGATCTTAGAAAGATCACACGCTGTTGAATAATTGAAGAGTAAGAATTATAAGGAGGCTCAACCTATCAAAGAGCCATCTTATATGGAAGTTGATAGTACCACACTACCTTATTGGGTTGCATCCTGCATGGTTGAAACCCAGATAATGATTGAAGAAATTGCTAAGGAACTAGTCAACTTTGATGACCATCCACTAACTATGTAAGATGCACAATATGTTAGGAGCAATAAGAAGCTAACGATGGAAAGAGTAAAGGTTAAAAATAAAAGGGTTATGAATCAGTCAAGAATATAAGTGGGCATCTCTGAAGTAGGAGCTACTAGACTCCTAAAATTACACCGAATTACTGTTGAAGCCTTGTCCCACTCTATTACAGAACAAGAGGAAGAAATTCTAAGATTGAAAAAGAGAATGAATGAGCTTGAAGATGCTCTCAACCCAAAGCTTATGTTCATGACCTCTTTAGCTATCAAAGCACCCGATTCTATGGAATATACACCCATAACACCCCCTTGAATAAGAAATGTGTCACACCTTTTAATTGGAATAAGGTCTTATGTTGTAACTAATATCAATAAAATAATGAAAATTATTGAGGAACTATAGGAAATCGTTCTATGCTTAAGAAATTTGGAACAAAGAATTCATTCATTTTTTGAGTATCTTAAAAAGGATCTTGAAAATGATCGACAATTTTTCGATAATGAATTGTTAACCAATGTGCATAAAATCAAATCACTCAACAGATTCCAAAGGACGCAGTAAAATTTCCTCGGACCTAAAATACTTAAGCATATAAAAAATGGTTGGTATGTTCTAAGCAAAATGTTAGAGGATGTTATTGTTGATTATTCAAATGTTGATGATAAAAGAAGCAATGTCTTTCTTAAGGTCATTAATGTTATCAAGGACCTCCAGGGTCCACGAATTATTATAAACTCTATGCTTGTTTCCAAAGATATACTACAAGAAGAGCTAGAGGTTATTAAGACATCAATGGGTTCCAAATTTGACAACTTAACTGATTTCCCAAAAACTGAAATTAAAAAATGGTTAGTCACATCTGTTGATTGTAATGAACACTTATTCGCTACAATTATACAACTATGAACATCTGCCTCAAATATCAAGGAGGAAATATTTGGCCTACATGTCAAACATGACGTAATGGTCCTCCGATGAAAGAATATATTGAAAAATGGTTGAAGAAATCAATGCAAAAAATCGTTAATATTCGATAATTGTCAAACAATTAGATTGACGACATCATCCCAACCATATAAATGAGCACATTCTTCAACATCAAAAAGTAAAGTCATTCCAGATCATTTTTATGAGTATCCAAATCCATTGAAGCAATTCCCCTCTTTCTTCCCCATATTTGATCATCTAACTTTCTTAATTTTTATATACATCATTTAAGTTGATCCTTGACTACATTTCTTTATTTTAGATACCTTAATATTTAGTAGTCCACATGATCCCAATCATAGTCCCCTTATGAGATGAATGCACTTACTTTTACAAATTTAAGTAATTGGATTTTTAAGAGTGCTTTATGCACCTGACATTTACAAAACTTTGAATTTGTAAAATTATTTAGACTCTCGTAGAGAGCTCCCTTTCATGATAGCGATTCGTTTATGATTTCGATGAATGAAATGATTTTATGGCCATCGAAATCTCTAGACCATTAAGCTTTTGTCTTTTTTTATTGCTTCAATGATGTTTATCTCATAATGATGAATGGACTGGACCTATTCAATTAAACTTCATATATTTATTTTGTTATGTATTTTTTTACCACACCTAGTACGCTCGAGAAAGTCTATGCTAGGTTAAAATGACAAAGTTTTTATAAATATTTCGTCTTGGTTTTTAATTTATTTAATTGTTTTATTTATGATTTTAATGTTTATGAAATATAATTATTTTTTGTTACTCACTCATTATAGAGTGGACTGCGGACATGTTGAGATTAACAAAATTATATTATATTTATTATTATTAAATTATATTTAAAATATATAAATTATTATTATGTTAACTTATTTTTTTGGTTAATATTTCAAAAAATTATATAAAGATTTTATTTATTTATTTACTATTTGAAGAATCAAATTAGAGATAAAAAAGTATGTATTAGATAAAAAAAAATATTCAAATTTATCTAGAGAATTAGAAGTAGAACTTTTGGTGTGTAATTTAGTGAAAAGAAATACATTAAGAGATGGAAGTTCAGAGAAAATTACTTTAAAATTTTGAAAACAACGATAAATTTGAAGTGGAGACGTCCCAAGAGAACAAACATAGTAATCCTAAAATTAAACATCATAATCTAAAGAAAACCTAATGCATGAGGAGGACAAGGAAGTGTCTAGATTGATAAGTTGCTCTTCGACCTTATATGGCAGTGGAATTAGGGAATTAGGGGGCGACCCTCTCCAATTTGACCATCCTTCCTTCAACATTTAGCATAAAATTCTTTAGCTTGTCCAACATGTGCACGAGATTGACCTAAGCTTGACACCTATCCACCAAAATATTTCCAAGCAATTGCTTGGCATGCCAATAGGGGTCCACCAAATGAAGGTAGTGGTTTTTCAACCCTTGCGAGTTACCAATGGATAGCACCCATGGAACGACCCCTGCCATAACATCTAAGTCCAGGACCTTCTATCATTCCTGACGAATTTTATCTTCCATAATTCAATTTTATTCTTGAATGTTGGGTGGAGTGTGTTCCTAATATCCATGATCTGAAGACTTGTCTTGGAATCACCCCTAAGAATTGCCCATTATTCCTCATCCCCCCCTTCTCTATGACAATGTGCTCGTTGACACGTCACTTCTACGGGAGGCAGTGAAATGCAAGTGATACTCGATGTGGCACTGAGAGATGGAGCAACCTATGGTAAAACAAGGTAGCTATATTATCTTTTTAGGAGGGCAACACTTCCGAAGAAGACTAAACACACCCCTCCCCTTCTATAAAAGCCACCAAAGGCAAAGGGAAAGCTAGTGGAGAGAGGTTAGTCCACCACAACTAAGACACAAAACCTCGGGCGAAGGACATGACCAACATTGGGATTAGTATAAGGGCACAATGGAGGAGCAATGGCAAAGTCAAAAAGTTTTTGAGGAGCACAAGCACCACAAAGGTCTAGATGTTGTCAACTAAGCAAAGGTTAAGACATTCCAAATTCTCTCTACCACCTTCCTTAATAGGAAGGGCATAATTAGTTCCAACTCACATAATGGCATGTGAAGAGGTGGAGCAATAGGAGCCCCGCCCTATCATCTTGTGCTTCCATTATAACAATGCTAAAACCTTAGTAGATTTAATTTTTCTAATATTAAGTAAAATGAAAATCACCAAAATATTACAATAAAATTTTATCTTTAATTTTTAATAATATTTTTATAAAAAATAAATTAACATTTTTTATTTAAAATTAATAAATAATCACTTTAAAAATATTAAAATTTTAATTTAAAAATAAATATATATATCATTCATATTAATCGCTCTTTTAACCAGGATTATATTATCTACACATCGCACTTTACATCTATCCAGTTTTCTCAATTAATTATCATCATACTTATACAATTTTTTAACAACTTTGCAATGCCAATATAGTTCCATATATACTTTACATTATACCATTCTTTTATATATTTCATATCATATATATTCATGGCCATTTTTTTCCATCATCTCTATACAATTTTGTAACCATTATTGCAATGACAATATACTTCCATACACTTTAAATTATAACATTCTTTATTGATAGATTTATATACTTCATATTATATATATTTTATTGTTTTTTTTCAAAGTATTATATTAAAAAACATATGTTATATTTTTAGATATCATTTGAATAGGTTATTGTATAATTTGAATGGAATTAATGATTAAGAATATGCATTTTTAATTATAAATTTAAATTTAAAAAAATAAAAATAATTAATTTTTAATAATTAAATTACTAATAAAAATAAATTTATTATTCCATTAACAAAAAAATCTCTCTAATTTAATAATAATAATATTATTATATAATACATTATTTTATTTTTAATTTAAATAGTATAACATTAATATAATATTTAAATTATTCATAAATAATTTAAATAAATTAATTTAATTAATTTAAATCTTTTAAATTGATATGAAATTCTTGCATCAATATACCTATTTTACACTCTCTCTTTTATATCTATATAGTGTAATAAAATTAATCAACATATTAAATATAGAATGTATTAATTTTAAAATATACATTTCGACATAATAATTTTTAATGTATATTTATATATATCATATTCATATCCCCGATGGGAGTATCGATCGAGGAATTGGGGGTGCCATGGGTTGCCGAGCCCACCATCTTGTGATATGAGCAGCATTAGAGGATGGGGTGGTATGGCCACCCTCATGTGAGTTCCTCATGTGAGTTCCTCATGTGAGTTATATTTATATGTTTTTTTTGGGATATTTGAAAGTTATAATGAGAGGAGGGAGTAGGGTTTTGGTCTGGGAAATGGGTCGCTTATTAGTTTTAGTTGGTTTAAAAAATTTTAGCAGTTTTTTAAATTTGAACAGGTGTTGGGTGAATCAAAGCTATCGATTGCTTCTCATCATAGTGGTAACACAATACCTCAAGTTATGGACGGAAGAGGCTTCAGGATAGGGGAGAGAGTCGCAAGTCTAAAATGAGAACTAGTAGAGGAGTTTGGGGATCAACTTGTCGCCAAAAATCTCAGTCTTCACACAACCATATTTCATCTCTGCATGTAATGTTTGGAGTATCGTTCTCTCTGAATAACTCTAAAACCTCTCAATTATCTTTATCTCGCAATCACATTACTTTACGATGTTTGGTTTGGTAGTTGGATCGTTACTCCTGGCTATGGCATCACAATTTGGCTTGTGGTTTGGCTTAATACGTATACTTGGGTCAATTGTGGTTATTATAAGTCTAGCTACAAGTGTTGGGGAGAATTATTAGTTGCGGTGGTTTGGTTTTGTGTGTATTTGTGCCTATTTGTCTTGGTTTGTGATTTTTCCCTAAGCACAAGTCGTGTTGGTTCCTTTTGGAGTTTTTTCTTTCAAGACAAGTCTAGGGTTGACCACTTATATCCCTTTTGTTGCATGTCATTGCTTGGTCATCCCAATGTAGGCCCTTGTCAACCCAACGCCAGCACATGAGGAGCATAAGAGGAGGTGGGCATTAGAGGCCCCAAGGGCCGAAATTGAACCCAACAACAAGTCCAAGAGGCTGCTGAGACTTTTCAATTGGTTGTCCCCGTTGAAATTCAAAGTGAAATTCAAACCCTTGAAAACATGGTAGCTAAAGACATACACACCCTTTCTTACTTAGAGATTCTGGAAGAATTTGGGCAATTGATTTCCATTAGAGAAATTTTGAGGTCTGAAATGGGTCTCCTAAGGAATATTATAAAATAATAGTGGAAATAATAAAATAAGATTAGATTACTTCATCAAATTTTAGAGGGAACAAAGAAAAACTATTTTTTCAACTCATGGTTTCAGCTTATCTCCCTATGACTTTAATAAAACTTCAGACGGGAGCACTTGTTGGATGCATAATTTAATTCCTCATCCAAGGAGTACCCATTTTGCATACTTTAGATGGACACTACAATCATGTTTTTTCATGTATTTCTCATTTTTCGTGTAGCAGGGTCCATCGAAAGTATGCAACATGGGTACTCGGATGTGGAATTAAATTTTGCATCCAGCAAATGCTCCTGCTTGATATTTGAGTAATACTGTAGGGAGATAAGTTGAAAATACGAATTGAAAAAGTAGTTTTTTTTTTTTTAATCCAAAAATGTGGAATCATCCCCCATAATTGACATCATGGTCTTGAATCCTATTGGTTCTTATAAAATTGATTTTGGTTGTACATGTTTGTTTTGAGGTCCATTTTAGACCTCAAAATTTCTCTAATGAGACCCTAGCCACATCAAGCGACGGAAAAAGCAGTATCTTCAAGTCTTATTTCTTTATTAGAAAATGAAAATTTTGATTGGCAGGGTTCTAATGGAAACACAGGGTAACAAATACAACATCTTCGTCAATCTTGTAGATGTGAAAAGAGAATAGAGGAATATGAGGTTCTATATGGAAAGGATGGATGCCCACATGGCTCAAATTGAGCTTTATGTTCCAAGCATAGCCACTTCTTTTGCACCCCAAGGATCAAGTGCTAGAGATCTGAGACCTGTCATTTCTTCTGACTGCTAGTTCTTCTATGTTTGTTGATAGTCTCTTGTGGTATGATGACTTTATAGACACTCTAGTTATGCTGCAAATGTTACAATTTCTTTAATTTTGAACTAACCATTTTATAAATGATAAAAAATATTTAGTTTTTCATTAAGAAAATTGAGATAATACACCATAAAAAACAATAACAAATAACTAAACTATATACTGGAATTTTTATTTTTGTAAAATACTAAAATCATATATATGTATATGTATACATATATATTAAATTAGTATATATTATATAAATTTTTAAATATTAAAATTAATAAATAATATATATATTTTTTATAAAATGATTAATAAAATAAGATAATGTGTGCATCGTAAACTATCAGATTTATAATTCTTCTTTATAAAAGGAATTTCATTTGAATGATTTCCTGATTATCTTGTAATTTATATTGACCTAAAGATTCATGTGGGAATTGTAATGCCTTTTTAGAGTGCTTATTAGTATGCTGATTTAATTCTTTGTGTACAAGTTGTTCACTCAAACAACAATTTTGTTTAGCTAATTTCTCTAAGGATATGATTCATGTCAAAGGACGATTACAACTAATCTCAAGTAAAGATGGCTTTCCTTTTTTTTTTTATATCCCAATTTGGTTTTTCAACATAACTCCTCATGATAACAAAACAAAACCTTCATTATGATGCCAACTTGATTCATTTTCTAGTGGGTAAGGTGAAGTC
The DNA here is from genome assembly GCA_031772625.1 of Pinus tabuliformis. Lineage (NCBI taxonomy): Eukaryota > Viridiplantae > Streptophyta > Pinopsida > Pinales > Pinaceae > Pinus > Pinus tabuliformis. The sequence goes on from CM062816.1 coordinate 829,100,487, forward strand.
ACTGCTTCAAATATCATTAAATAAAAATATAAATGATTGTGTCAACTGAATATCATAAGTTGAATATCTTTTTCATCATTAGATATTAAATAAAAGATTATTATATAATGACTATTATAAGTTTGATTTTTTAATAATCAATCTTATTAAATTCATTATACAATATATAGATATTTTTAGGGAAAAGATGGAGGGTGAAAGAGTATTTGCTACAAAACTTCAAAGAGATTGGATTAATGAGTTATTATATAATGACTATTATAAGTTTGATTTTTTAATAATCAATCTTATTAAATTCATTATACAATATATAGATATTTTTAGGGAAAAGATGGAGGGTGAAAGAGTATTTGCTACAAAACTTCAAAGAGATTGGATTAATGAAAATTTCAACTATGAATTTACATTTATGATTATGTATTTATAAGGTTATGTTTCAAATGCTGAATGTTTATGGGAATAAAGATTTTTGGTTTTTATAAGCAATTTTTTTTTTTAAATGCAACAATTCTCTAGGATATGGTTCTTTATTCAACTTTAGTGGTGAAAATTATCAATCTTAAATCTTTTAGTTTAGCTTTTCTCCTTTCATGTGTCTTGTTATGGTTCATCTTATTTATTTATATATATATATTTATTTATTTATTTATTTATTTATTCTACGTTTTTTAATGAGTAACTTATCATTTAATAATTTATGCTATTATTTAGTCAATTCACCTTGGTCATCGAATGCACCTAGACATCTCTTCGTTATTGACATTTATCTAACTATTGTAATACTATTGACAATACTTCTAACCATTTAACACATGTCTTCATCAATTTTAAGAAAATATCTTCATTCATCAACATAGGTGTTTTGATTGACCACGTTGGTTCAATATGCTAATCAATTTCATCATTAATACTCATTCAAATTATTCCTATTTTTCAGCCAATCAAATTGATTTATTAAAATTTCATAGTTAATAGTACTTCAAGTATTATATATTCCTTTTAGTGAATTATTTTTGGATCGGTTTTAGTGACAAAAAATGATGGGACTTAGAGGGCATGTGTTGATTTTAAGGTATTTAATGGATGCCTTTTTTCTTCTCGGTAAAATAAATTGTATTTGATTAGAGCCTGAAGAAAGTGTACATATCAATATGCCTTGGTCAACTACTTTGGAAACCCAACCAATGGAAGAACCATAGCTTTTTAACCATCCAAAAATATTTTATGTAAATAAAAAATATGACATAACAGTCTTCAGGCATGAGGCCTACTAAAGCAAGCATATCCAAAAAACTATAGAAACTATCATAAAAGTAACTATTAAGGACATAGGATGAAATCATCAACCTGCTTTTGGAGATTTTGATTCCTCAACAACAATGGGCTCTTTGTTGCTTCCTAGTGAGCATCCTATATCTAGAGGGAGGGCCAAGTGGCATTTAATTTATTGTAGACGTTGACACAAACCTTGACCCGTGATCTAAATATTATTGAGCATCATCAAAATCTCTTGGAAATCTTTGTTTATGTTGAGTATAACTCTCCCCAACAATATTTTCATGTGCTAGTAAATATCAATTGTGTGCATGTATTGATTGAGCCATCCTCTAGTGTTCCAAATGTTTGGTATCCACTTGTTAAGTGTAGCAAGAAAGGTTCAATTTCACTTAGCCTTAGTCAAATTGAGTAAATTCAAAATTTCCACAACAACATACGACTTGGAGGCAGTTACCTTAGGTTTCATGGCTCTTGTCACTTAGTTATCTTAGTAAATTTGAGTTAAAGGGTTTGAGTTCAATTATGCATGTATGGTTACTAATTTGTAGCAATCTAGTTTAGTTATTTCCAATTGTATTCAATTAAACTAGTTCTAACTATTGATAGAACTAGTTGGAAGTTAGTTGTACAGTGGGACAAAAATATAACTTAGTGATCATCCAATTAACTTATTAATCAACCAAAAATAACTAGTGCATGAAAGGAATTCGAGTTGCTCAACTGTGATGGAAATTCTTGGGAAGTGTAACATCAGTTGTAGACTAGTATTGAGTCTACAAATGTTGCATGCAATCAATGATCAATCCTTGGAATTGCGCAACTAATTGGAGGAAAATTCCTAACCAATAGGGGCCTAATTCCTCAGGATTTGCGCAAGGAAATAGGAGCTCAGGTGGAGGCATAAATTGACTAAGTCTGGGTCGGAGCTTTTCATTGAGTAGAGAGAACAATTATTCACTTGCAAGTTGAGCTTAGAGCAAGAAAGCAATTGTAATACATTCTCTATTCATCTGATTAATGCAAGAGGCTTAAGGGGTTTTTAATAGTTGGTTTCTCCTAGATGAATCTATATACTTGTGTATGTGATTGTTGCATTTTTGCAAATGTTATTCTAAATTGTGAATTAATTTCCGCAAAGCAGTAGAGTAGAATTGTGTCTATTGATTTAGATTAAATTTATTGAGCAGTTGTGATTCTATCACCATATTTCTACACCACTCAACAAATTCACTGGAAAGCTCAATATCTAAAAATAATTCCCTCTCCACAGAGATGCCATGTTTTGTCTCGGTTATCTTGTCCTAAATTTTAGTCTGCGTGTAGTCTCTATACCTTCAAGATGAATCCTTTTCTCTTTTCTGAGCACATGATTTCATTTCTCAGTAATAAGAAGCTCCCAGACATGGCCTAGCATGTTGTTGAGGCCAACTAGAATTCTACCAAATACCAAGGTCAAAGTTGAGACAAAAAATGGTGAGGATTGGACATGAGATAGAGGTGGTAGTTTGAACTGGAGGGATAGTGAGAGAAGAGGTAAGACTCTAATGTAGAAAAGAGAAGATAAGGATAAGTGAGGTGAAAAAAATGGGTGCAAAGGAAAGGCCACCATAGCTTGACCAAAACCACTCTTACGCCTGAGAAGAAATGTTAGGTGAGAAGACAAAATTGAGGATAGGAGCAAGAGGGGGCAATCTAGGAAACGAGAATATACAAGGTTGAAAGAGCAGACAAAGAGAACTAGCGGAAGCCTAGAAGGGAGCCCAACCTTAGAGTAAGAATGGAAATAAAAAAAATAAGTGGAAAGGCCATTAAGAGTAGAAAAGCTCCAACTAGAAACATTCGTAAAATAGAGAAAGGATGTGTTTTCTATCCAATTTATATTCGAACTTGTGACCAATTTGAAATATAGCTCAAAACTGAGATCTTGCAACCATAATCAACAACAAGTGAGTGCAATAATGGAATGAAATAATAGAGCACAACTCAAGAAATCAAACCTTATGCGTGCCAATCTTGATTGGCATCCCTAATTTGGGTTCTCCATTCCTTGGAATGAGGAATTGACATTACAAACCAAGCTAGAAAAGATTGCATGGTTACATTATGACCTCGTCGCCTATGCTACCACACATTGGCATGAATTCTATGGCTTGCTTTTTGATCTTACGATAGTGCATTATGCCAAACTTTGCACCACCTCCCAAATACACCATCCTTTATACTTATGAATAATCAAGACCTTGTGGGAGGATTGGCCACATCCCGCTCATTTACTCCCGTTGGAATAGTGATTGTGCCATTACCCACTTGTCTCTTCTATGATACTCAATACGAGTAGGCACTCAATGGATGGCTTGTTAAACAAATTATAAGGAGAAAAGTATTTTTCCAAGTTAGGCCTTTAGTCAAGATACCATCCAATAAGGATTGAGGAAGATATATGGAAAGTGCCTTTTAAAAGAAACAAGTGGTTGATTTTAATGGTTCGTGATGATATTTGGGATTACTAATGCACCAAAAAAATCTATGAGGTTAATGAATGATTTTTTAGAACTTTTCATTGACTCTTATACCTAGATGATATGCTAGTCTACAGGGAGACTTGGGAGGATCATTTAGACCATTGAATCAGTATTAGAAAATATTAAGGAGAATAATTTATAGTTGAACTTGAAATGTGTTTTTTCTAGAAACATAATTAGATATCTAAGATTCATGATTGGTGGAGATGGATTGAAATCAACCCAACCAAAGTTAAGACCATTCAAAAATGATATCCTGAACATATGAATCTCACATAGGTAAGAAGTTTCATTGGTGCTTGTCACATTTGCAAAAGTTTATTTTATATTTCTTGGATATATTTTCACCTTTACATTCCTTATAAGGAGAAATACTTTGACATATCCAATAATATTATTTGTAAAGAACCTATTTTAGTACTTACAAATCTACAAAATCCTTTTGATATTGAGGATGATTGATCCCAAAAATCTTTTCCTTGTGATGCATTAAAGAATTACATATTAAGCTTGTACTTAACCATGAAATTACAAGTGCATAAAGAAGATGAAGAGAAGAATAGAAAGTCATGCATAGAAGACACATGATTGATATCAGAGTTCATCCAGGAGGGACTACATCTCGGGGCCCTGCTCGAATTAGTGGGGAGGCCCTGTTTTCATTAGATGGCAAAATAATGAAATTACATCAAAAGTCGAAATGACAACCTTATACCTCCAAAATTGAATAAGCCTAAAAATTGCAGATCTTTGATGGAGAAACAGACAACACCATTGAGTTTGTGGCGTCGAGAAATGTTGAAACCATATAAAATTTGTTGAAAATTGACAAAGTGAAAATCTGGCCCCCTAGAGAAATTGCTCAGATCATGGTTCTGGCCCCCTCTATGCACTGCTCATGGTTCCACTTGCATAGAAATGCGTGTTCATTCCTGGCCTCCTTGGCGCACTGTGAAAAAAGGCTGATATACATCTTGGTGGGTGGATTACCTAATGCGGACCGTTGGGTGCAATGGTTAAAATTAAAAAATCATTAAGGAGGGGTCGGGGGATCAAATCTTGCCCTTCCCCTTTTTTTACATGGCTGTTACATAATATATGTTGGGAGGAGGGTCCACCGGTCCCGATGGCCTGCTCCCCCCATACTCCATTGGTTCCCGTAGTATTTAGGTGAGGTGGAGGGGCGGCGGGGTTGACAACTCGCCCCCCGACCATATTTAATACAATGTTGTTGTGGGGACTCTGGGGGTGGCAGGGTCATGGCCGCCCACCCAAAATTAAATTTGGTTAAGGTTATGGGGGCAGCGTGGTCATGGTCGCCCAACCTATTTTTCATATATATATATATATTTGAAAAATAAATAACCACCCCCTTTTTTTACAATTTTCCAGAACCTTACGCATATTAAACAAATTAACGGGCCCACAATTTCACCTAGAATCTGGCCCAGTTTTGCTGGAATTTGGTGGCCAATTTTTGTCCAAATTGTTGCCTCATTAGGCCTGCCAAGTCACCCAAGTCAACCCTAAACTTTGATTGCTCCTAACTTTCACATACGGAGTCGGTTTGACGAATCGTTCACACCACTATGATCACAACGACAAGATATTAAACATGAACCTAATTTGAACACAATCCAAACAATTTTATTTTTGACCCTTCCTGAGTCCTCTTAGACTTCTGCATGTGTCTAGAGCCACTTGGATCAATCCTCCCCACTAAGGATCTTTTGGACCCCAAAAGCATTTACACTTAGCACACTGTTTGTGTCCTTTTCAATCCACACTTTCAATCACTTGCATGCGAAACTGGTACATCTTTTGCAATCATGCACACCACACATGACTCAACAACCCTTCCTTGCCAAGAGTTTATAGCACACACTCATTGGCCAAGGATTACATAAAAAGTAATCAATACCTCAACTACTAATAAGGAAAGGCCAAAATATCATTGTTGCGTTTTGAAGTGATGGGAAACACACCATCACTTTTACATTTACTTGCAATGTATGATTTACAATGGTGGCCATAACAAGCTACTACCTCTAAAAAAACCAACTTAATAAAGCGGACCACCGTGAATGGGGTGGATTCATTTGTTGAACATGTTCACCTTTCGGCTCCTCTAGTGATGTTTCTAGAGCATGGAGCATTGGACACGTGGTTTGTTGGTGTCCCTACTTGTTGCAATGTTTACAACGATTCTTTTCCCTCCAAAATTTCAGGGCTGCCTTGGGGAGCTTTCCCCTGGTGTTCCTCCAATAAGTGTTCATGGGGCCCGCACTATCCCTGGATTGTGAGGAAGGAATTTCATCATCTATCGTCAGCTGGTTACTAGCTGTATTGGAGCTTTCTCCCATTTCCTTTTTGGCGTATCCGAGTCCTACACGACGCATAAATTCCTTGACTTCGATGGGGTTTACGATGCCTTGGTCTTTGATGCCGAGGCCCTTTCCCTGATACCCCATCTTCTTCAATAGTTTGGATCCAATTCCTGTAGTATGTTTTTCAAAAGCAGCAAATTCATCATCATGAAAATCATATGAAATCGGAGAATCACTTTTAACCTCCAGATAGTGATGTTGTAGCTTTTCCAAGGCCTTATCCTTGGCTTGCAACTGGGATAGTAATCTTTGTCTTTCTTCCCTTGCCTCCTGTAGAAGCCTCCTTAGCTTAGCATTCTCTGCTTGGATGTGGTGGTTGATCTCCTCAAGTTCTTAGAGTCCTGCTATGGGGAGTGCCCTTTTCGTTATGTCTGTTGAAATCCTTGATTCATTGCCGAAATCAAACCCCAAATCTATGCATCCTCCTGCCGTGATCCCAAGGATTGCAAACATCATTTCATTGCCGGAATCGGGCCTCAAGTCAATGGACCTACCTTGTGCCAATCGCGCAGTTGTGACCTTCTCATCTTCCTCTGACTCATAATCTTGGTATTGTTGCATGATGGTGACAACCTTCTGCTTCCCTTTTCTATCATTCCTTTCAAGTCTCAGCTTAGGGTGCAACTTCCAACAATTTTCTTCGGCATGCCCCTCTTTCTCACAATGTGTACAAGAGGGCGTTGCTCCCCTTCTTTTGGCTGTTGTCGTTATCTTTGGGTGGTCTTCTTGTTCATGTGTTCCCCTGTTTTCCAGATGAATGGCCTTTACATTGGCCGCATCAATGGTAGTAGGTTCAAACATTAACAACGAATGTCTAATGTAACTATGTAATGATCCAATATACTTAGTTACCAATTCAGGTAAATGTAATGATATGCCCATGTTTAGTGCTTGTTTTCTAAATTCCTTGGTAAAGCTTTGCACTTTTTTCCCCTTGCCTTGCCTTAGGTACTGCCACTCCATTAAGGCTTTTTGCTTATAACCCAAGGGATAGAATTGATATTTTAATGCAAAAATAAAACTTGGCCATGAAGAAAGAAGATTACCCATCCTCTTACCGCTTCACAATTTTCTCTCCCACTCGACGAGAGCGGTGTCGTTCAGCTAAAGGGAGGCCAACTGTATTTTTTCCTCGTTCTCCTCTATCTGCTGAACCCTGTAGTAGACTTTGATTTCCCTAATCCATTTGTTCAGTTTCTAAGCATTACTTTCACCGTTAAACATAGGGAGATCAAATTTTACATTTAACTTAAAGAAAGGATTTTTAGATGTGTTTCCTGTATTCCTATGATTATGGTGAGAAGAAGAGGAAGAAAAACTTTCACTTGTTGGTGGAGAAGGGGGTGGATCTCCTCCATCATCTCTGTGCACAGAACCTTATCCTTCTGGAGCTTTTTCCCTTGCACTCTCAAGTTTTTCAAGTCTTGAGAACATCTTCTCAACATGATCATACATCATGTAGAACGTATTGCGGAAGTTTACGTCCTCTTCATATCGAACATCGTCCTCCTCACCCATGTTTCTCCTTCGACGCACACGTCCCGCTTCGGGATCAAAAGACTTTAATTCGCCTTCACCTCTTTGAAACTTGTTTTTGGTTAGCATGCAATTCGCATCCATAAAATCCTACTCTAATACCACTTGATCCCAAAAATATTTTCCTTGTGATGCATTAAAGAATTACATATTAAGCTTGCATTTAACCATGAAATTACAAGTGCATAAAGAAAAGGAAGAGAAGAATAGCAAGTCACGCATAGAAGACAAATGATTTCTATCAGAGTTCGTCCAGGAAGGACTACGTCTCTGGGCCCTTCTCGAAATAGTGGGGAGGCCCTTTTTTCATTAGATGGAAAAACAATGAAAGTACATCAAAAGTCAAAATGACGACCTTATACCTCCAAAATTGAAGAAGCCCGAAAATTGCAGATCTTTGATGGAGAAACATAGAGCACCGTTGATTTTTTGGCATCGAGAAATGTTGAAACCATATAAAATTTGTCGAAAACTGATGAAGTGAAAATCTGGACCCCTGGAGAAATTTCTCAGATCATGGTTTCGAACCCCTCTCTGCACTGCTCATGGTTCCACTTTCATAGAAATGCGTGCCCACTCTTGGCCTCCCCGGTGCACTGTGAAAAAAGGCTGATATACCTCTTGGTGGGTGGATTACCCAATGAGGACCTTTGGGTGCAATGGTTAAAATTAAAAATTCGTTGAGGAGGGTTTGAGGGAGCAAATCCCGCCCCTCCCATTTTTTTACATAGTTGTTACATAATATATGTTGGGAGGTGGGTCTGATGGTCGTTACATAGTATATGTTGGGAGGCGGGTCTGATGGTCCTGGTGGCCCGCTCCCCGGTCGTTACATAGTATATGTTGGGAGGTGGGTCCGATGGTCGTTACATAGTATATGTTGGGAGGCGGGTCTGATGGTCCTGGTGGCCCTCTCCCCCCGTACTCCACTGGCGCCCGTAGTATTTAGGTGAGGTGGAGGGGCAACGGGGTTGACAGCCCGCACCCCCGCCATATTTAATACAATGTTGTTGTGGGGACTCCGGGGGTGGCGGGGTCATGGCCGCCCGCCCCCTTTTTTTAAATAAATGTTGTTGCGGTGGTTCCAGGGGCGGCGGGGTCATGGACAACCGCCCTATTTTTCATATATATTTTAAAAAAATAAATAACCACCTCCTTTTCTACAATTTTCCAGAACCTTAGGCATATTAGACAGATTAACGGACCCATAATTTCGCTTGGAATCTAGCCCATGTTTTTTGGAATCTGGTGGCCAGATTTTGTCCAAATTGCTACCTCCTTAAGCCTGCCAAGTCACCCAAGTCAACCCTGAACTTTGACTGCCTAACTTTTGCATACGGACTCGGTTTGATGAACCATTCACACCACCGCGATCATGATGACGATATCTTCAACATGAACCTAGTTTGAGCACAAGCCAAACACATTGATTTTTTACCCTTCCTGAGTCCTCTTGGACTTCTGCATGTGTCTGGAGCCACCTGGATCAATGATGCATATGGTTATGCTATTGGGACAATTTTCAATCAAGAGGGAATATGAATTGCTCACCATTCAAAAACCTTTTATATAAGTGGTGTTACAATATCCTACTTATGATTAGGATATTTTGTCCTTACATCAAGTAGTGAAGCATTAGAAAGCTTAAATTATGGGGAAAGAGATAGTAATTCACACTAACTATTAGAATTTGGAATTTTTCTAAATGCAAAATAAGTTGCAACAAGCACATCATAACAGGTGCATGTATTTTTTGTGACAACTTAACCTTGTCATAACGTACAAGGAGAGAGTTACAAGAATATCATTGATTTTGTCTAGACCATTAAGGTTAGTAGTATTATTCATGACCACTATGCAATGCTAACAATTTCAATTTCAATAAATGATGATTCAACATGAAGAAAATAAATGAATTTATTTGATTATATTTCAATTATCATGTGGATTGGAAAATCCTAATTACCAAAACAATGATAGATTCTTGCACAAGAATAATAACTTGGGAATGTTACATAGATAATGTAGAACAATTCTTATTCCAATCCAAGGGGAAGATGTGAAGATTAATGCTTTGTTCAACTCAGGATCACAAGAAAATCTCATTGTGACAAAGATGGTCAACAAATTAGGATTGGAAGTTTGTGATCATCCAAGCCCATATCCATTAGTGTGGGTACATAAGGATTTGAAAATAAAGGTAACCAAACAATGGAAAATCGCATTTGATATTAGTGTTTATTTTATTAATGAAATAGAACTAGATGTCATTTCCCTTTATGTATGTGGAATAGTATTTGGAAGTCCCTATATGTACACGTGGGATGCAATATTCATGTCAAGAGAAAACTAGTACCACCTCATCAAGGATGGAAAATACTTCACCATCAATACACATAAGGGAGAGTCCAAAATTTCATTGGTAAGTGCCAAATAAGCCAAGAAACTAATTGGTTTTAGAAAGAAGTCTGTTTACTATTTTTAAGAGAGAATCAGTCTATAGAGGAGTAAGTAAGAGAAAATTCATCCCTATAGAGGTGGACTAAGGAAAAAAATCATCAACTAGAATATTTTCTACATGCATACAAGGGTGTGTTATAGGATACTAAAGGGCTATCACCCAAGAGGGAAGTGGAGCACAAGGTCTAGTTTATGTCAGACTCCTTGTTGCCGAACATATGGTTGTATAGGTAGTTTGTTATAAAAGTAAGGGAGTTGAAGAAGCAGTTGCAATAGGTACTGGAATGGGGTGTTATTTAACTAAGTACCTCACCATGTGGGTCATCGATCATCATTGTGCCAAAAAAGGATGGGACTTGGTGTATGTGCATTGATTATAGGGCATTAAACAAAATTACACTCAAGAATAGGTACACCCCACCTAAATAGATGATCTACTAGATTAGTTGGAGCAAGCCAAATACTTCACCAAGGTAGACTTAAACTTTGGAGATCACCAAGTTCAATTCAAAGAAGGAGATATCTAGAAGACAAAAAAATGAAAGGTTTATGCGAATGCAAAGCACCAACTACATTTATGAGGTTAATGAATGATGTAATGTGCCCTTTTATAGATTCATTTTTTTTTGTCTACTTGGATGATATAATGGTATATAGTTCTACTTGGGAGGAGCACATCTCACATTTGATGCAGGTGATAGAGACGTTAAAGAAGCACCAATTGCTGGAAAATATCAAGAAGAGTGATTTTTCATAGCAATCAATGGTGTATCTAGGACATGTGATAGGTGAAGATTGAAGATAGATCCTGCCAAGATGGAGGCCATAGAAAAGTGGTTGGTTCCTATTAATGTTTTTGAGGTTAGGAGTTTGATTGGGGAAACATAGTGCCTAAGGAAATTCATAGCCTCATTTTCAACATTAGCAACACCACTCTATGCCATAATAGCAGTGGCCAGAGTTTCTAGTGGGGAAAGGGTCAGTAAAGGGCCTTTGAGGAGTTAAAGAAGAATATAAGTCAAGCACCAATTATGGCATTTCCAAATTTGCAAAAATCCTTTGAAGTGGAGAGAAATGTGAATGAATATGCTATGGGAACAATATTGAAGAAGGGAGGAAGACATGTATGCCATAATTCTTATGTATTTCATGGGGTGATTCTCAACTACCCTACCTATGACAAGGATCTCTATGCCCTGGTGCAAGCTATGAAGAAGTGGAAACACTATCTTATTGAAAAGGAGATAGTCATCCACATAGATCACCAACCATTACAATACCTATAAGCCTAGAGTAAGTTACAACAAATGAAGCAATACAAGTGTATGGGGTTTCTATAACAATTTCATTTAGTGGTCAAGTACAAGAAGGGTAGCACAAACAAATTGGTTAAAATGATTTCAAGGCCTCCCACATCAAAGATAATAGCTTTGGTAACTCTTATGCACATGAATCCATTCACCCATGAAGCATACAAAGAGGCATATTCAGGGGATGAGGAATTTATGGAGGTGTTTTAGTAGTTACAGAGCTAGAGTCATGTGCATGACAGTGAAAACATAGTTGAATTCCATCTCTAGGATAGGTTGCTCTACAAGATGGATAATTTATGTGCTCCTAACGGTGAGCGATTGCAGCTAATTAGAGAGGCTTACACCTCCAAGGTTGTTGGGAACCTTGGTGTAGGGAACACATTGGACAACTTGCATAGGTATGTGTATTTGCCTAATATGTAAGAAGAAGTAGCTAGGTTCATAAGAATATGCATGCTTTGTTGTACTATTAAGCATAGTTACAAGAAACAGGGTCTATATCGTCCCTTGCTTGTACCTACTTGTCCATGGGAAATCAAATCCATTGAATTTGTGGGAGGTTTACCAAAAACCAAGAAGGGGCATGACTACTTATTCATGTTAGTTGACATGTTTAGGAAAATGAGTGTTCTAATGCCTTGTAAAAATACCATCAACAAACAAAAATAATTAAACATGTTCTTGGATAGGTCTGGGTGCACTTTGGGATGCCAAGGAACATCATTTCATATAGGGAAATAATATTTCTCAATTCACTTTGGAATATATTATGGGAGAGGATGGACATGAAGTTGAATAGGCCTGCAACATTCCATTGAGAAATAGATGGATAAGAAAAAGTAGTCAATAGAAATTTGGTGTATATTTTGAAGGGTTATGACCAAAAGCATCTACAAACTTGGAACAAAAATATGGTATATATACAACAATCTTATAATAGAGAAGTCTACACTTCTACTAGTAAGTCCCCATTTGAAACCTTTTTTGGATATCTACCATGTTTAGATTTGGATATTACATATGGGCAGGAAGGAGGAGTTAGGGAGGAGCTCAAAGGGAATTTTTTTGTTGTTGAGAAGATTAGGAAAATCCAACTATAGGTAGAAGAGAAATTGTAGAAATCATAAGAAAAATACAATGGAAAGCATGATCCAAAAAAAAAGTCCTTTAAGGTGGGAAACAAAGCACAGTTACAATTGAATAATGAATGACTACAAGGTCCTGATAAGAAAATTAAGGCATTGAGATATGGCCCCTTTTACATACTAGAAAAGGTGGAAGATAATTCTTATAGACTTATTCGACCCCCATACATAGACATTTTACTCAGTGGTTAATGTAGAGAATCTAAAACTCTATGTGCCTTTCATGCTATATTAGGAAGATGAACATGTCCTATCTTCTATAGAGGATTTGGCACTAGATGCTCATGCAAAGTTGATAAAGCATACAGTTTTTTAGCAGACGTCTAAAACTACAATATTGAGGTAGCATTAACTTTAGCATATTGGGTTGAGAGGACAACTTCCAAGCAAAGCTAAATGGTACACCTGAGAGAAGGTGGAGGAAAATTTTCATCGTCTCATTCAGTAGGAGATTTTGGGGACCAAAATCCTCCCAAAGTTGGGATTTGTGATATGGATGAGATAATTATATTATTTTTTATCCATCTTGATATTTTTAGAGTGGAAAAAGTGGAGGAATCAATTCACAGGACCATTTTTACTAACGGGTTGTAGTTTGGAAAATTGAGGTTTGAAACCTTCCAAAAGTAGTTTGAGGCATAAAAAGGATTTTTTTGAAGTAAAACTTTTCCACTTAAATGATAGACCTCCTATCACTATTCTACAGACAAATATCTTTCCAACAACACAAGAATAACCCCAATTGGAGTTTGCATGCAAAAGTTATGCCACCCAAGAAGTTATCCTTCCTATTTTTACCACCATGATATGAGAGGTTGCCATGTCAACCCCTATTATTCATGGAAAAGGAGTTATTGACATGATCATGATAAAAAGGAGTAATGAATATTTGATATTGTAACTCTTGTGAAGAGTTGAAGGAGTCAAAATTAACTAGTAGTAGGCTATCAGGTTGTGTTATAACAGGGCCACTTGGAGGAAAAGGGGTTCCATTCTATCTGAGTGCATTTTGTTTCATAAATAAGCAAAGTAACTAATAATGGATAGGGAGATAGTAAATAGAGATGATTTTTGCATTATAATATCCCACATGTAGAAAGTCTCACTTATTTGTACTTGCATGCATTTTCCATTCATAGAAAGAGAGTACAACAACTTCACCTTCCAGCTAGATTTTCTCTTGAAAGGGATTCCTAGGTTATATCCTGTGTAAATTGTGGTTTGTGAGATTTACTTTGTTGTTCTATTTATTCTACATATTTTATATATTGCATGGATAAGCATAAAACAATAATTAATGAATCTAAGACGATGACTAAGGAAGAAGAAGGTAAATTGTTTTTCCATAAAATATGGGCCATTGATTCAAACATTTAAGTTTCTAAATCAGTTTTGTAAAACATTATGGTGAATGATGGATATTAAGTTTAAATTTACTATAGAATTCATCCACATACTAGTGGACATATATAATGGTAAATAAAAGCATGTTTCATGTCTTGAAAGGGTATAACAAAAAGTGACATATGACTCGGGATGAAATTTTGCCATATATATATAGCAATGGTATAATTGGGCAACCCATAGGGGCACTATAAGAGTCTAATGTTAGAATAACTGACCGGGGGGGATGAAATCATATGGGATGCTGCCCCTCATGGTTGTTACACACCTTGGGAGGGATACACCTTCCTTATTTCAGAATAAGAACCAATGGAGGTGGTTTGGTGGTGGTGAAATCTCTGGAAGCTTAAGGCACCACATAAAGCCTGATTTTTCATGTGGTGCATACTATCAAACAAAGCGCTTACATAAGATAACCTAAATCATCGGGCCATACATGGAACATCATGATGTTTTCTTTTCAAGGAACAGGCTGAAGCCATAGACCATCTCTTTCTTCAATGCTCGGTGACGAATCAGGTGTGGCATCAGATAAATCTCTCCCTCGATATCAACATCAGATGGAATGGGACTCAACTCACAAATTCTTGCCATAATTGGTGGATTGCAGTAGCATCACAAAAAATTTGAAATCTTCCTCTACTTGTCTGCTGGGATATATGGTTGGTCGAGAATCGAACCATATTCCAGGACTCTCCCATACATTGGATATCAACTTGCAATAACATTGTAGCACTATATCAATTAGTACCTGAGGAATTGGCATCAAAATCCACCCAAGACATTACTCTTGAAGTAATTGATCACACATTCCCATGGGCATATTTTAATGGATTGGCCCAAGACATTGGTTGTGGGGGTGGAATAGTACTATACAAATCAAAAAGACATTTTTACAAGCTCAAAGTGGGATTGGGGAGGGGCATCAAAAATTATTCTGAACTTAATAGGCTTAGACACCTACTCATATCTACACTTGAACAAAACTGCAACACGATACAAATATTTGGGGACTCAAAAATTGTTATCAATTCGTTCAACTCTGCATTTCATTGTCACATTCACACACTCACAAGATTGTTGGATGAGGTCATCGCACTAAAATCACATTTTTGATTTTATTGTCTACTCAAATATTTACAGGGAAAGGAATGAGATTTCTGATAGTCTTTCCAAGGAGTCCATGCAATGACTTAGGGGGCAGTGGATAATTCATGGACACAGAGATAAGGAGATTCATCAGTTCTACCATAGGCCTTTCATCGAGCATGCTGGGGGAGATTTATTGAATGATCAGCCATGATCATTCAACTGTTATTTTGCTTTTTGTATATGATGTAGACTTTATTGATTGATTATGATGTTATTTACATGTTTTTTATATATGCCTTTTATGTAAATATTTATGGTCCTAACTGAACATGACACTAGATAGATGGCTTGGTCCATCTCTGATAATTTAGCATATCCTTTATGCAGATGATACAACATGTAATTTTCTTTTTGATAATGGAAATTATGATTTTTTTTTCTTGGAAAGAAAAATAAAGTTAATATAAAAGATGAAAGGGAATGGGGTCAATTAGAGACAGACATCGAGGTTAAGGTGGGAATCCAATTCTTACTAATTTTCCAACCTTCATCTGTATTAAGGTTATTATGGCACTTACTTATTTCAATGGCTTCCCTAAATTTTTTATGGTGATAGTGATCAATTTTGGCGAGGATGCAAGTATTTTCAATGAAAATATGATGTTTAGTATTATTAAAATGTTTAACTAATGCTAAATATTTATATTTATTATTTTCTATGTCTACAGAGTGTTCTTGAATCCTATTTTTTACGAAGTTCCTAGTTTCACCAACATATGGTATCCCGCAGGAAAAAGGGATTAAATAACTCATTTTTGACTTGTAGAATCAATGGGATCTTTGATGGATTTGAGGCATCTTTGGATGGTGTTTATGGACTTAAAGGTGGTCATAATTTTTTTCTTTCTCAAAATGTGCACAATCTTGTCTGTAGTACTATGAATGTAGGGGAGGTGGACTTTACCTGCAACATTGTTAATATGTTATTTTTCTTTAGACCCTTTATTGGCATTTGGAATGCCTTAATGCCTTGGTGTCTCTTACATCCATTCTTTTTTAAAACCTCCATAAGATGGGTCTTTTCAGTTTTAAAATTTTCATTGTCAGAAATCCTTATAGCCCTAGTTGTCGAAGTGTTAAGAATACCAAGTTTTTTGGAAGGATGATGATAAGAGTTAGTGTGAAGATACTTCTTAATGTGAGTTATTTTTTTCCGATAGACCTAGTCGGATATGGAACCACCTAGATTTTTAGAAATGAGAATGTTGAGAAAGAGGAGGCTACCATCAACCTCAACTTCCATTGTGAATTTGATAAAATCTGATTGATTGTTGAGGTGTTGTTTGAAAATTTATAATTTGTCTTGACCATGTGTCCATATGATAAAGGTGTCATATACAAATCTTTTCCAAAGTTTTAGCTTGAAGGGAGAAGATTTAAGGGATTTAGTTTCAAAGTATTCCATGAATAAATTTTGAAACAATGGCATAGAGGGGAGAACCCATAGCCACACCACACATCTATTCATAAATTTTTCCTTGGAAACTAAAAAATGTGGATCCAAGACAAATTTATATTAACTTAGATGTGTCACGATCAATAATTTTGCAGACAAATTCCATGACACCATCAATAGGAATATTGGTGTAAAGTGAGACCA
Source organism: Pinus tabuliformis (assembly GCA_031772625.1). Classification (NCBI taxonomy): domain Eukaryota; kingdom Viridiplantae; phylum Streptophyta; class Pinopsida; order Pinales; family Pinaceae; genus Pinus; species Pinus tabuliformis. Next base: position 829,117,284 of record CM062816.1, read on the forward strand.
CATCAAAACTCACTAAAACATCATTATCATCAAGTCTTAGATCTTTAATTTCATTGATGAAGAAGCTAGATCCTTTAACAAAAGCATTTGTAATGCCAACCATAGGTTTAAGTTTCTAGGAAAGGTGTTTGGCAAGATGGTATTTAGGCCCACCAGTAGTATTAACAATGGATGTATGGGGTACCCCTTCCTTGTGAATCTTAGGAGTACCACAAATAATGGGGGTATATGGGCGACTTTCTATCAATTGTTTATTGTCTCATTCATTACTAGCTTTGATGGATGCACACACCCATAGTCTGTTAGAGATTTTTTTTTTTCACTTACTTTATCTCTCTGTATAAAATTGATGTAAAATTAAGATGAAAATTAAATTATTTTAGCTATGGTTGATTTTGAAAGATTTATTTTAAAAATTGTTAATATAAGTATTATTTTATTATTTTTAAAGTGACATTACCCCATACTGAACTATAGAGCATGTTTCAAAGTAATAATTTTAGAACGTTGAAATCATAAGATGTAGAGTAACTAAGGCTAATCACAATCAACATTCAGTTACCCCTAGGAGTTAACCTTTAGTAAGCCAAAGCTTGACCCTTACTAGAAGAGCATGTTAAATACTATGCAATAATAATTGTAGGGGAATCGTCATGTGGGCATAATGGGTGAAAACCAAGTCATAAGTGGCTCAAGAAAATAACTTTAACCTTGAGTAAGTCAAAGCTTGACCCCTGTTAGGGGAGTATGTTGGATATGTTGGATACTTTGCAATAATAATTTTAGGGGAATCATCACATGGGCATAATGGGAAAATATGAAGTCATAAGTGAATCAAGAAAATGTATGTGCAAGTATGTATGTCTATGGACATAGTTGGGTATTTGAACCTCATTAACCAACATAATGGACCAATTCCTAAGCAAGGTCATCTTAGTGATTTATGAAAATACTCTATAGGATGTTACATTCTTACACCTACTGATGACATCACCTCTTTCTTAGAGGTGGATTGAATTCACTATGATATTGATTAATAAGTTAACCAAGGTCACACCTTTTTGTATGAAATTGACATTCAAATTTCTTGACATAATGAGAGGCTTTCACAAAAAAAATTGTGGGGTTGCATGAGTACCCAAGAGATTATTTTGGAAAAAAAATATCTTTAGTAAAGACTTTTACTTATCGTCCCAACCATCATTGGTACAAAGTTGGACTCATGCGTCATAGCACCTTAGATAATTTGTTACCATAAAGGGTTATGTTGGGGTTGGAAAGAGATCTAAAAATAGCCTAATACTAGAAATTTCCCCTAAAGGTTCAAAGCTACACCAAGGGAATTGAACATGCCTATGATGTTACTGCAAAAATGTTGCAGCAAAGAAAATAGAACAACCTAAAGGGTGGAGGATGGAGGGGAGTAAATGTGTACATACTTGCAATAGTCTCACACTTGTGCCAATGCATGTTTGACAAATGTTGCTCAAACACATGGCTAAATCAAATTTTCCAATCATACCACTATGTAAAACTCTTATATACATATTATATCCAAGATATAACATGCAAGGTAATGAGGAGAAATGTTACCATAGGTCCTTGTGGGCACTGACGCACAAAAATTGTAATTGCACAAAGGAAATGACTAAAGTAAATGTGTGTTGATAATGGGATTATATAAATAGAATATTTCACTTGAGTGGCCTTCAGATTCCAGAATATTCTACAATCAACATAAAGAAAGGGGTTTGTTCTAGAATTTTAACTATCTCCTTTTGAAAAAATTAAATTAATTTGGAGCCATTAATTTTAGTGTTAAATTCAAATTTAAATTTTGTCTAGCAAAGATTTGTTGGAATTGCAAATCTATGTGGTGTAATTTACACAATCCAAGTGTCCAAGTAAACCTTCAAGGCATTGTATCCATTTATGCATTCAAAAATACAGTTTTAAATATGAAGAATTACACATGCTATATGCATATATAGAACCAATATATATCCATTTTGAAGAGGATTAAATATCTTGAGGTGCATACTTTTTTTCAAGTTTTTCACTCTAAAAGAGGTCCCATAGGATATATTTAACCTTGTGGATGTTAAAATTTTCTTTCTTTCTTTCTCATTATACCAGAAGTAATTATGGTTTCCTTTGCACAGTTCGTGTGCGTCCCACAATAACAAGTGACCATGTAAGTTAACTGTAGTTAAGAAGTCTTTATGTCAAGGATGGTCATTCCTAAAAAAATACTCAATAACGTCTCATATTGAATTCGATTTAAGGTGGGACTTTATCATAATTAGTTAAAGCAATATTGTGTGGGAGTTATCTGAAATCCCCAAAACCGAAATTTCTATACGCACTTGACCAAAAATTTAGATATTTTCTGTTATACAAAAAAATTGGTTAGGTTATGATCTAGCTGTAAATTGGTTGAATAAAATCAAAATTAAGTCTATTTAATTTTTCAATTAAACATTTTATCTCATTCTACCCAAAAAAATCCCTTAAACACCTAAAGGAAATCTTTAAAAATAGATAAATTATATATATATATATATATATATATATATATATATATATATAGAGTATAAGTTTCTTTGGTAAAATGTTATAGGTTCAAATTCAAAGAGGATTAATATATATATACCTTTATAAAATTTAAATGAAAAAATCTCATATATCAATTAGATATCTAATTTAGCCATAATCTTAAAATTAAATTATCATTATTATTATTCTTCTTTTTAAAAAACATTAAAAATAAATAAATAATAAACTTGATTTTAATTTAGATACTAAAAAGTAATTAAATATATTTATCCCCACTTATCGTGGAGATTCCTAATTTGTAAATAGGCTACTTTTTATTTCAACTTAAGGTGGATGAAGATCTGTTGATTTTTATTTTTATTTTTTGAATTGAGGGCCTACATTGATTCTCAGGGGAATATGCTCAACATATGTTTAGTCTTAATGTTTATCATTAATCAATTTTAAAAATTATATTCATGCCATGTGGCTCCCCACCCACCAATTTCCTAGGGATTTGAGATTATTCCAATTCTAATAAGTTCCTCCATGATAAGTTCCTCATTATTATTTATAACATTCATTTATATATAAGAAAATTTTATTTAGAAAAATGGTCCCTTTTACAAAAAGATGTTTAATTCTTCTTTTTCCTAAGTTAAAGTTGACCCGTGTCAAAAAACAGATGGACAAATGTCAAATGGAGATTAAAAAGGTAGACAATGCCAAACCTGATTAATTTCAAAAAGAGAAACCTTTGGTCTAAAAATTAGATTCGTGCCATATGGCTCCCACCCAACAATTTCCTAGGGATTTGAGATTATTCCAATTCTAATAATTACCTCCATGATAAGTTCCTTATTATTATTTATAACACTCATTTATATATAAGCAAATTTTATTGAGAAAAATGGTCCATTTTATAATAAGATGTGTAATTCCTTTTTTTTCCTTAAGTTAAAGTCAATGCATATCAAAACAACAAACAAATAAATTTCAAATGGAGATGAAAAGGGTAGCCAATCTCAAAAAGGGACACCTTCTATGTAAAAATGGTCCATTTTACAATAAGATGTATATTTTTTTTTTTCCTTAAGTTAAAGCCAACCCATATCAAAACAGCGGACAGACAAATGTCAAATGGTGATGAAAAAGGTAGACAATGCGTAGCTTGACCAATTTCAAAAGGGGACACTTTGTGTAAAATGATCCATTTTACAATAAGATGTGTAATTTTTTTTTTTCTTAAATTAAAATTGACCCATATCAAAACAGCATACACACAAATGTCAAACGAAAATGAAAAAAATAAATAGTGCCTAATCAATTTAAAAAAAAACACCTTCAATATAATTATATCATATTCAAACCCTTACCTACCTTACAAACCTCCAACTAACCTATATCGGTGTTCAATACCCTTGCACATTGTACTTCAAATATTTTTGTGGTCAAATATACCTCATTATGTAGTTGAGAATGATTATCAAGGAAGGTGCAAGGATTATGCGTTAAATTCTTTTGTCTTATTATGGAGTCAAAAATTATTATCAATGAGGGTGCAAGGATTATGTGTTAGAGATATTTCCCTTCCATAGTTGTTGTTTTCCATGTGTGAAATATAATTTTAGTGTGAAGTTTTTTAAAAAGTAAATGTAATATTTTATATTATAATTTTTTTTTTTTTTTTTTTTTTTTTTTTTTTTATTTTTGTTATTATCGTTAATGTTGGGCGATTTAGTTGTTTGCTAAATCCCTGTCATCTAATTTATCAATCCGAGGTATCGTAAACTTAGAAGCAAACCAAAATATATGGGACCTTAGATGAAACAGGTGTAAGAAGTTTGTTTAGAATGGAAATGCATATTACAAATCTAAACTATCAGATCTATTTTATGAAAGCATAAAAAATATGTTTGATCAATGAAATTATTTTACTTTAGAAGATAGAGAAGAGTCTCTTGTTCAAGAGTTCTGATTGTCCTTCTACAATATTCCTATAATAACATTACCAAACACCTAAGAAAGCAAGAAAGAAAGCATATAAATGAAAGCAAGTAAATATTGTTTTCAGTTCAGTTCTTAATGGAGAAGAGTCTCCTAACTTAGGAGGACTTGATTTCTCTAGATACTGAAAGGGAATCAATATTCACATAAATATAATATAGGAAAGCATATGAGAAAGTAAATCTTATTTCAATTTAATCTAGCTCATGGAGAAGAGACTCCTAACTTAGGAGTTCCTGGTTTTCCTTCTCACATCAAAATTAGCTACTGAAAGGAGATCAACCTTCACACAACAAAACATGGCCACACCATGAATTCATACTAAAATTATCTACAAGTATTTACAAGAAAGAAATAAGATGAACATCATAATTAAAATTAGTATATTCACAACATTACTTTACAACAAAGTGCACTTATCTCAGTATGGGGATCCTTCCATTCCTCAATGAGCACACATGAAAAATTATCACACCTTAAGAATCAAACAACACTCATAACTCATGATTTGGGAAAAATGAAATTATTCATGTTGAATGAACAATCATAAATTTGGTGCTAATGAATAATGATAATTGGTTTCTCTCCCTCCTCCTCCATCATTACATGATTTGGAGGATGCTCCTCTTATTTATACATGAATTAGGGATATCTACTCAATAAATGTAGATCCCTTAGATATCTACTAGACCCACACTTGTCTCAACTTATCCCTAAATACTAGATACAAATCCCATGACACATCAAAATCTCCATGATCTTTCTCCTTGGAATATGGTCCACCTCTTGAGTTGAAATTCGAATTTGATCTTGGGAGGCCACATAAAGGTGCCTTGGAAGCTTCCAAATGATCTACACATGTCATCAAACTCAAGCCACTTTTAGGTATAAGCAAATACATGTTATTTCTCTAACTTTTAATCATAAATTCACTCTAAATACATGAAATTAATAACTTTGCAAAATGAGAATATAAACTCATATGGTAATGGAAATATAGGGTTATGTAACGATAATATGATGAAATGAGGTGACAAAATGAGGATAAAGGTGAAAATGGAGTGAGAATTGAGGTTAATTTGGCGGCCCAACATACCCCCCAACTTAAGTTATTGCATGTCCTCATGCAATCTATTACATTGACTTTTGAATTGTCTTGCTTTTACATGAACTTTGGCTGATATCGATTTTTTTAACTTCACATAATTTTCTTTTTGACAACCTTGTTCCTTTTTGCAAAGTCTTCTCTCTTAAAAACATTTGCTTGCAACATATTATTTTGGTTGGTTCTTGTGTGACAACCAAAATTTGTTTAGTATTGGTTCTTGTGTAACAATACTTTCATTGTTTTTGTGTTGCATCAAAAGACTTTGAAAACATTTAATTGATTGCAACATATTATTTTGGTTGGTTCTTGTGTAACAACCAAAATTTGCTTAGTATTGGTTGGTTCTTGTGTAACAACCAAAATTTGCTTAGTATTGGTTCTTGTGTAACAATACTTTCATTGAAGTGTGGGTAAATATATCGTGATGCAAAAGATTTCTCTGTAGTGACAAATGTCACGACATTTGTAATTAACTCCTTCAAGCTTTCAATGATGAATGTGATTTCGTGAGATCACATCTGCATGAACTTTGATCATCGCACACCTGTAAAAGCTTAGTACAAATCCTGCATGAAAACTGTAAGAGATTTTTGAAAGATATAAAATGCAAGAATGAGTATGAATGTTTAGTAACCAAAATAAAGTGAAATAAATTTTTTTACCTGTTGCCTTTGCGCGCTAGTTCCCAACTCCAACAAGACAAGTTAGCATAAAATGTTTCCAGCTATTAAGAAATTTCCATTTGCAATTTTTTTTTTAATTGGTTTTTTTAATTTTTTTTTTTTGTTCTAATATTTTTATGGCTTTGATTTGTTGTTGTTGTTGTTGTTGTTGTTGTTTTTTTTTTTTCTTTTTTTTGTGCATTGTTTGATTTTTTTTTTCAATTGCTTTGATTTTTTTTTTTTAATTGTTTTGATTTTTTTTAATTTGTTTTGGATTGTTATTAAATTAAAAATAAAATAAAATAAATTTTTTTTTGCATTGTTTTGATTTTTTTTTTTTAATTATTGTTTTTTTTTACTAAAATAATTATTTATTAATTAAATCTACATATGGGGAAAAAAATGAAAATCTATAATGATCAAACTAAATTAATATTAACAATAAACTAAAAACTAACTCTAAATTGGAATAAAAGTAAAAGAAAATGAAGAGGGCCTTGCAGTGTTTTCCCAGAGCCTCTAGTGAAGAGTAAGTCATCTTCTTACAACAGCTGATATCCAGGTGGGTTATGGTTGCCAGTTTTGGAGCCACTTGGATAGTTACTATATCTGTCACATTCACCCAAAAAAAATTAGGTACATGTTTTTGGAATGCCTAGGGGTTCCATAGAGTCACAAGGAGATAAAAATTTCCTCAATCAGTCATCTAAACTTGTTACCCTTTTCATATGAAATGTCACCCTGTCAAATAATCATGCAAGGTAGTATATAACCAGCGCTGTCTTCACATGAAAAGCTGAATCAATCTAAAGAGAAAAGGAACAAAAACGAAGCCAAACCTATCAATATCATCTAAAAAACAAACTTTCTGGTGCCAACTTTTTTCAGAGAAGTTTACCTCTCTCCAATTCAAAAAGGTATTGTTGGCAAACCTTCTGTGTCATCTTCAACTGCTCACCATCCTTACATGTAAACCATTCATTGAATAAATCCATTCGAGAAAAATGATTTGATAATTATAAAAGTGGAACAAAACAAAAAAATCTGTGCTTCAGATGGACTAGTTCTGGATTCCGCTGACAGAGGGTTCCAATTTTTCTTGCGTGCTACTCATGTCATATGATTTGGAGAAAATGATATTCACAATTTTCATGATTCTCTTGAGAGCTTTTCCTCGATCTTATATTTTCCAGAACTGTCAAGAACTTGGCCTGAATGAAAATTACTATCATTATGGCAGGCAGACAGTTTTCTGCGATCAATCGGTGACTCATTGCACAAATTAAGCCCTTCAGACTTGACTTTCTTTTTGGGAGTTGGCTGGACAGGACGCTCATCCTCTATCTTTCCCTCAGAAATCAAACCACTTGAGGCCACAAGAGCTAGAGGAGCAACAATTTTTTTTATAACCCTTTGTGTCTGTGGCTTACTACACAAAGCTACACGTTCATTGCTAATGCAGTTTGGAAGCATTTCTTCCAAATAACCATTCCGTTTTCTATCAAGATTGGCCATTGAAGATACTTGCAAGGCTTTTTCTAAGCGACGCTGTACTACTCTTTCACGTATTTCAGCTTCAGTGGCTCGCTTCTCTGCCAATTCCCTTTTATCATGAGCCTCTACGATTTGCTCTTCAAATGCGTCTCTCTCACGCCGAAATCGCTCACATTCATTTCTTAACTCTTCACATATTGCTATATGTTTCTTCAATACAAATGCATTCTGTGTAACCTCATCCTTGGTTTTTGCGTGCTTTTCGGTGGTGAGCTTCAGCTGATCATCTTTCTCACTTAGTTGTTGCTGCAAACTGTAAACCTGTTCCTCCAATTTTCTGATGGATCGGTGCACTAATTCCAGCTGGAATGTAAGCACAGAGACAAAAAGAACCACCGCCTTACCTACTTCAAGTCAACTGAAACTGCAGTTCTGCTACTAAAATAATGGAGATGCGGGCTATTCACCGGTGTTGACAAGGCTTGGGCCAACTTGCAATTTCCCATGCCTAGGAGGGTGGTTAGAATGATATCGCATACTTACCCAATTTCGCTCCATAAATCCATATTAAAAGTTCGTTTTATCCTCCTCTGAAGTCATTGATATCCGCTCGGTCTCTTCGGTCAATCTGGTAGAGATTTTAGACCGATCTGGATCTTTCAATAATCTCTATTCATCATAGCCGTCGGGCATAGTGGGTTCACAACGATGCAACAGCCCCACCTAGCAAAATGAAGGTTTTCTTTCCTTGATTCTACCTATCGAAATGGAAGACTTTATTTCCTTGCGTCACACTTTTACTTATATAGTCAGTAAGTATGGCATTTTCTATGGCTTGGCGGCTTTTAATTGAATGTAGGCGATGCCACAGTTTCTTATGCCAGCAATTAAATCGAATTTTCCTTCGTGAGCACATGTAAGGTCTTCCCACTTGCGTTCTATATACCTGCCTATCTTTCATTGTCGCTGATATAATCAATTTTTCATGTTGCACAGATTGGTCATAACGGTGGAAGAAATTTGCCCATTCCAGGAAGATACAACACACACTGGTTGGCTTGGTAAAGAGAGAAAGAGGAGGCAGTCAGTTAGCCCCACCAGCGAACGGGAAGCTGCAGGATAGAGCCAAGCCGCTACACCGATCAGCGACGAGGGTTTTCTTCTCTGTTACACGGGAACCGCTCCCTAGAGGTGGGAAACCTGTTCCAGTGGTTCCCGCACTCCCGGAAGCTTTGGAACTGTATGGGAACGTTCCCTTTTCTGTGGGAGCTGCAATGGGAGCTTGGAAAAGTTCCGGGAGCTTTGAAGACTGTTTTTTTTGGAGTTCCCGAGTTCCATGGGGTTGGGGAATACAAAGCATGTAGACAAATATGTTGAACTACCCACAAAACATGAGGCTTTGTTGAAACCTTTGCAGGAAGAAAGGCCAAAGACATCCTTAACACCGATATCCTTAATTGAGAAACTAGAGCAATCTCTTGATGGGTTAAGGAAGCGTGTGACACCTCAATGTAAAAGCGATATTTGGGATGTCACGCTATTTATCGCAGAAGATTGTGTGCATATTGTATGTGGCAGTCAATGCTTAACCATTAGAGTCGCGAGAACTGATAATGAACTTGACATTTTAATATTTTATATATATAAAAGGGAGAGACTCAGGAATAGAGACACCCAGAGAATATATTTATATATAAGAGAGATTATATATTTAAATTGATTTTAATATTTGAATATTTTGGTTTAATATTAATTTTGATTATTATATAATTATATTCTTTTATTTTTATATTTTTAATTTTTTTATTATATAATATTACCGTTCCCGATTAGCCGTTTCTTGTAAATTTTGGGGAAACCTCTACCGTTCCCGACACCTGTACCCAAGTTCCCAACGTTCCCACGTTCCAGAAACTCATGCAACATAGGTTTTCTTAGAGCCACTAACCCTGCCATTTAGGGAGATAAACGTCAAAGCCATTCTGGAGTATGAAAAATATTCACTTCTTTCTCGAAATGAAGATCTTAGCCACCCGTTCAGTATCCCTTCATATCCCGGCCAACTAGCCTATTTTTCCTACATTCACTGCTGTTCCAATCATCTTGCATATGTTGGGCTTGTAGACGCATAAGCAAAAGCACCAAAGACCTGGGCAGTGATCTTCTCGCATGGAGGGCTTTTATTGACTATCCCGAGCCGGTGGGTTCAGGTATCATTCGATTGCTTGCTACAAATGCTTATACCATAGCCCCTGTCTCTATTCCCTATGATGGTGGTGAGGATGGTACTTCCACCCGGATTTGATAGAATGGCCTGCAATACAGTTCCAGTTTTTGGTACGGAGCATCATGTGAGTTGCAAGAAGCATCAAAATAGGATGGATACTAGTGGAGTGATGAGAACTTCTGGGAAGGAAAATCCTTATTATGGATCCCTGTCAACTACATATAATGAATTGCATTCAACTTGTATGCAAGTTGTATGGCAAGAAGTGTTCAAATTTCATTTTTTTTTTTACTAAATTAAAATTATTTTGTTGAAACTAAAATTGTTTTATTTTGTTTTGTGTTAACAAAAACTACAAAAAGGAAAAAGGAATTAATTAAATTTTTTACTTTTTATTTATATTGTATTGTTATTAAAAACTAAAAAAATAAAAAATGAAATGTAATTTTTTATTTTTATTTATTTATTTTTTTTAACTTTTCCAATTAAGAAATTAAATTTGTTTTTACAAATTAAATTTCATTCCTACTTTTAATTTTTTTTTATTTTTTTTTAAAATTGAATTTTATTCTAATGTCTATTTTATTTTATTTTTTATATTGTTTTTTTTTAATTGAAATATTAAAAAAAAAAAAAAATTTATTCTAACCTTAAAACAACCTAGGATCTTTTATTGATTTAAGATGATTTTTTAGCAAATGGAGACAACTATATTGCAAACCCTGAAAACATTTATAAACATTCAACTTTCTGATCCTCGAGATCGTATGAAAACGCAGGAGGAGATCATACTTATTCGAAACATAAAATATGATCCTACCTACTCTATGCTAATTGAAAATTACAAACTATTACGTGTAATTAAATTTCCAGTGTAACCATTCACGCAATAGTAGTAAAAATATATTTATTTTCAATTTCCCAATTTTAAAATGAAAATATACAAGGATGATCGAATCTAGTTTTTGTGAGTATAATCTAATGAAATAAAAACAAAATCGATCTAACCTCGTAGTTGTTTGAAACCATCGAAACCACTTGTCAATAAGGCTTTCATATGCGTGATTTCCACTCTCATTCAGATCGTGCTGTAGCTTTTCTTCGTCCTCCTCATTTTCCTGTTCAAATAATTGTTCATCATTAGATATACAGGATGATTCTTCAAATGTTAATTCATTGTTTTCTTCTAGAGTAGTTAAGCTTTTGGCTGCTGTCAAGATCTCTTCTTCGCAAGAAGAGGAGATCCTGACACTTGCTAGGATCTGAGCGAGTTGTTCCAAACTTATACTCATCATTTTTATTGTGTTTTTGTTTTTTTTTAGTGAATGGGGGGGTTTTTTGATTTGTGTTTTATTTCTATGTTTTCTATATGAGAATAAAATTAAATGAAAATTTCTAAATGCAACTAACCCTAAATGATCCTAAATACAATTTTTTCCTAAACAATCTTCCTAACTAGCTTACATCTAAGTTTGCTTCCTCGGCAATGGCGCCAAAATGTTGGGCGATTTAGTTGTCTGCTAAATCCCTGTCATTTAATTTATCAATCCGGGGTATCGTAAACTTAGAAGCAAACCAAAATATATGGGACCTTAGATGAAACAGGTGTAAGAAGTTTGTTTAGAATGGAAATGCATATTACAAATCTAAACTATCAGATCTATTTTATGAAAGCATAAAAAATATGTTTGACCAATGGAATTATTTTACTTTAGAAGATAGAGAAGAGTCTCTTGTTCAAGAGTCCTGATTGTCCTTCTACAATCTTCCTATAATAACATTACCAAACACCTAAGAAAGCAAGAAAGAAAGCATATAAATGAAAGAAAGTAAATATTGTTTTCAGTTCAGTTCTTAATGGAGAAGAGTCTCCTAACTTAGGAGGACTTGATTTCTCTAGATACTGAAAGGGAATCAATATTCACATAAATGTAATCTAGGAAAGCATATGAGAAAGTAAATCTTATTTCAATTTAATCTAGCTCATGGAGAAGAGACTCCTAACTTAGGAGTTCGTGGTTTTCCTTCTCACATCAAAACTAGCTACTGAAAGGAGATCAACCTTCACACAACAAAACATGGCCACAACATGAATTCATACTAAAATTATCTACAAGTATTTACAAGAAAGAAATAAGATGAACATCATAATTAAAATTAGTATATTCACAACATTACTTTACAACAAAGTGCACTTATCTCAGTATGGGGATCCTTCCATTCCTCAATGAGCACACATGAAAAATTATCACACCTTAAGAATCAAACAACACTCATAACTCATGATTTGGGAAAAATGATATTGTTCATGTTGAATGAACAATCATAAATTTGGTGCTAATGAATAACTGATAATTGTTTTCTCTCCCTCCTCCTCCTTCATTACATGATTTGGAGGATGCTCCTCTTATTTATACATGAATTAGGGATATCTACTCAATAAATGTAGATCCCTTAAATATCTATTAGACCCACACTTGTCTCAACTTATCCCTAAATACTAGATACAAATCCCATGACACATCAAAATCTCCATGATCTTTCTCCTTGGAATATGGTCCACCTCTTGAGTTGAAATTCGAATTTGATCTTGGGAGGCCACATAAGGGTGCCTTGGAAGCTTCCAAATGATCTACACATGTCATCAAACTCAAGCCACTTTTAGGTATAAGCAAATACATGTTATTTCTCTAACTTTTAATCATAAATTCACTCTAAATACATGAAATTAATAACTTTGGAAAATGAGAATATAAACTCATATGGTAATGGAAATATAGGGTTATGTAATGATAATATGATGAAATGAGGTGACAAAATGAGGATAAAGGTGAAAATGGAGTGAAAATTGAGGTTAATTTGGCGGCCCAACAGTTAACTAGATTTGAAATTTATTAATTTGTAAATTAATTTATACATATTAGTTGACTTAACTTGTGGGTACATGTTATTAGTCCCTGCCGTAGGCATGGCAGGGACTACTATAATAAATTATGCTCCTCTTAGCATTAGTCCACATGTTTGTTAATTCCAATGATCATGATATAGTTAAAGTTTTTTGACATACTTTGATTCGCCATTTATTAGACTAATTCACCATCTTATTTGGCCTCTTCCCGAGGTGAAAAGGCCAAACCATATGTTATAATTATTAATTTGTTTTGCATTTTCAAACTAGTAAAAACTAGCTAAACGAATGCTAGCATTAGTGGTGCACATTGAATGCTAGTTCACAAACATAGATGACAAGTTTAATACATTTCCTTGCCTAGTTTTCCCTTCTGGCGTTTGGACATCTGGATCTTTCTGACCTTCCATTTGGGCCTTTGTAACACTTATGTGGCGAGCACATAGGGCTTGTTACCCATGACCCCAATTTGGACGTAGCTTCACATATCCTCTTCTTGGCCTCACCAGTCACCACATCACCACATGGGTCTTTGCCTTCACACCATAACAATCTTGAATCTTCAGAGCTCAGTTTAATACCTTTATGGTATTCCTCTTTGCATCCAAGTCAAGAAATTAGAAAACTTGATTGCACAGAATATAAGTTGGATGGGCAATACAGAAGATGTACACTATAGAATCCCAAAAAACAAAGAATATAAGTTTCATGGGAAATACAGAAGATTTAGAATATAGAATCCCAAAAAACAGTGCAGGTAGAGAAATGGGAAAATTCTAGAAAAGTTTTGAAAAGAAATTACCAAGACCCATAGAAAAAGAGGATTCATTTGACTGGTTTGGTTCATTACACGGTGCAAAGCAGATACAACCTGGTGAGCTTGACTTGTATCATTTCTTTTGTTTCATTACATGGTGCAAAGCTGTAACTTGGTGAGCCTGACTTGTATCCTGACTTTTGTTCCATTACATAGTGCAGCGATATTAGTGGCGACTCTGTGATGGGATTTTTTGTAGAAGAGTTTCCATCTTCGTTCATATTGGGCTTACTCTTCCGTTCTATGACTCTTTCCTGTTTGTGTGGTTATCCCTCTCTCGCGTTGTTATCCCCTCTTTGTTGCTTGCATGAGGACATCTGGTCTGGCTCTCTGGCTTGCTTGTAGAATTGTTAAGGAATAAACTGATTTATAGCAATTATTTAACCATGAAGAGCCATTAATAATATATACATACTTTTTCATTAACCAGACAACTCGTTAGCAGTGATCTAAATACTTAGAGCTAGCTATGGACAGGTATTAATTAGCCCATAAATCTTATCTTGTTTTCCCTTAACCACTATATGTGATAGTCTATTTATGAGTTTGTATAGCCAACTTGATAGTTGTTCAGCTTAATTACAGGTTTAATCATAGGCTAAATAGCACCACCCTATTTACTACTGAGGGAAAATCTCAGTCCTATCTATTCCTTGGTTACAGTCTCGTAATAACTATGGTAATAGTTACGGTGTATGGCATTATTCCTCTATGATTTATTAAGTTTAATGATTATCTTAGTTAAGATGCTACTGTTAATATTGTCCAAGCAAATAAAACAAATAATAACAACATCAAACAGAGCAGTAATAACAAGAGAGAACTGTTATATTATAGCACTAATAAGTTAAATAGGAATACCTTCTGATGGATGTTCAAATCCACAGTCTACAATAAACTCTGGTTTTAGAAGAAAATCCCTGAAGCCTGAACTATGAATACCAACATAGCCTCTGCAGAATAATAAATGGAGCTAGTTGTTAAGCAACAAACGATCTAGGTGTCTAAATTATTGGAAGTAAGTGTAAACATTATATTCACTACTCCATAGTACAACATACTGCAACATTAACTCAAACTGTGGTGACTCATGGAGCACTGGAGGATCGACACTTCCAGCCGTGAAAGCTTGTAACTTGTGAAGGTTGTGGTGGCTTCTTTCAATCTCTTGACACGTTAATTCCATGCAAGGTCCTTCTGAGAAATCTTTTCCTTTTATTTTAATTTTCCTTTATTTATTATTTATCTTTTTTTTTATAGACTTTTTTTAATTGACATGTAGAAACATTGTTTAAGATGTTTCTGAGCATGTGAGGTTTTCCTATGGTTTTTGTAAACTAAATATTCATTGCCTCGAATGACATTTCCTATTGTCCAACTAATCCAGTAAGAAAACCACTACAAACCACAATAGCCCATGCCCAGGGTAATGAAACAACCCAACTGCAACGACCCATGGAAAATCCTTCTTTCTAGGGTTGTTTTGTTTCTGGTGCATACCAATCTCAACCCGCAGGGAGCATTATTGACATTTCAGCTTCTACTTTTTTCGCGGGAAGTTGCAGTGTGGTGTTGTTTCATTTTTGGTGCATACCCATCTCAACTGGGCATCGTTATCCACATTGCAGCTTCTGCTTCAGCCATGGGCCATTACACTCTGGGGTTGTTTCATTTCTGGTGCATACCCATCTCAATCAGGCATCATTATCCCCATTGCAGCTTCCGATAATAGATATATTGAATATATTATTTGAATTGGTAGCTATATCGGGTAACAACACCTACATCATGTATGAGTGCATTGAATCTGCATTGGATATATTATTTATGGACACCCTGTGTGTTGGATGTAATAGGATCCTGGGTCTCCAATAGCGACTTAGCAATCTCAAGGAGCTAGTCCCTACCTTAAGCTAGAGGAATAGGGAGTGGGTGGTTGAGGACTGCATGTGTTGCCTTCGAATTTAAGGCAATTGAACCTTACCTTCAACACCATTTGGATTCGCTATATGATCTGAGGAACCCATTGAAGTTCCCAAAAACTGCAACACTGATTGTAAAGACATAGAACTACTGCTAAGGCAAAAGCAATGATTATGCATGTGTAAACTCTTCATGGTACCAAAGCTATGTCTCTTATAACAAAGAAGAGTTAGAAGGTGTAGCAATAAGATCTAACCAGTGCAACATTAACCTCTGGCTGGCCCAGGAATGATGCTCTAGTCGATCCATGAAGCTCCAGTTGGTGCATAAATGATGCTCTACTTAGTTAGTGAAGCTCACAAAGGAAAATTGCATATCATGGGTAGAGACCAACACTCCAATCACTAGAGTTTCATTCTATCATTTAAGATCTAGTCCCATATCGATAACTAGTTTAAGATCCTTTAGCTTTAGTGGGAGATTAAGTTATATACTTTGTATATTCAGTCCCTGATCCAAATGGTCACTAGCCACTATAGGGCTATTAGGTCCCTATACTACTAGTGTAACCCCTTATTGTTATTAGTACAACCCACTTATTATATTGTTGTGTCCATGTAGTCCCCATATTGTTATTATTGTGCCCCATAGAAGCCCACTATTGTTATTATTTTTCCCTTACATTATTATTGTTATGTCGGCTTTGATTATATTATGACCCCTTAGACTCCTATATATAGAAAGGAGGACTTGTCATTTGTATCATCGAATAATTGTTCATTTGTGTAATGTAAAGGAGGTTGCCCCCTCGAAGAGGCTTATTTCTAAGGTGTTGATCTATCTTTTCTATCTTTTTGTGAGCTAGTTTCATAACATTTTGTATCAGAGCTTTGGATTCTACGGTTTCGCTACTCCAAACATGTCATCGTGGCATTTTCACTATAACATTTTTTCTAAGACGTTTCAGAAGCTAAAAAAAAAACTCATTTGAGATGAAATCTCGGTTAACCTTGGGTTCGAATTTCAAATCTTGTCTCGCTATATTTTAGGATATATGATCTGAGAAAGTTAGGGTTTTTGCAAGCTCTAGAATTTCATCTAAAATAGGTCATCATGGAATGTTCGCTATAACTTTTTCGCTACAAAGTTTCAGAACCTAAAAAAACCCATTTGAGAATAAATCAGTTTGAACCTTGGTTCTGAATTTTAGATCTTGTCTCACTATATTTTCAGATATATGATCTTAGGAATTTAGGATTTTTGCAGACTCCTAAATTACATCCTAAACAGGTGACCTTGGGAAAATCGTCATAACTTTCTCTCTGAGGATCAGATTGAAATTTCGTAAGAAGTTATAGAAAGAGGACGGATTGTATTTTGTTTGAGTATAATTTTTAGAACCTAAGGTTGAAACAGTGATACGTGGAACTTCGTACAATTTCACTCTACTGAACTATTCTATAATTAGCCCATCCCGGGGGATTAGGAATAAATATTTCTTCAGGAATCCGATTGCGATTAGGCTTGCGGATTTAGAAAGAGGACTCAAAGGGCTATTACAAATGGTAATTTCAGAAGTTAAAGATCCAAAAGTATAGAGTTACAGTTGTTTCAAGATCAAGCTCCTAAAATCAAGAAAAAACGAGAAGAGGAAGTTTGATGGCAAGGATCCGGTAAATTGGATACTACAGATGGAGAAATATTTTGATCTACATGGTGTACCACTGTTACAAAAGGTACGTATTGCATCTAATTATTTAGAACTGAATCAATTTCTATGGTATAAAGGGCTTTTTTCTCGTAAACCACTTGTCACGTGGTCAATTTTCACAGAGGAAATGATAGCACATTATGAGGATACAAAAAGAAACACCTTTTTTAGCCAATTGATAAATCTCAAACAAAAGGGCTCAATGGCAAAGCACATTGAGGACTTCCAAAAATTGAATATAAGGGTAAATGATATTCCATAGAAGAAAATGGTTGATGTTTTAATGGGGACTTTAAAGGATAACATTAACATGAGGTTCGTCTTTGGGAACCTGATTCATTGGAGAAGGCATTCAGGTTGGCAAGAAAAATTGAAAGTGAAATTATGGAAACAAGGAATCCAACCACTCAATACTATAATTATGGAAGTATTTTTTCTCCTAGCCTTCCACCACCTACAGGGTTTACACCACAACAATTGGAAGAAAAAAGAGAAAATGGGCTTTGTTACAATTGTGATAGCAAATACACTAAAGGTCATAAGTGTGCTGAGAAGAAATTATTTTACATAGATTATGAAGAGGAGGAAGAAAAGGATCAAGAAACATCAAAAGAAGAGGATATACACCAAGAACCCACCCCGGAGAAAGAAGAAATGAATCCGACTATATCTTGTAAAGCATTGGAAAGAATTACCACTCCTCAAACTCTCAAGATAGAAGGACATATCAAGAAGAAAAAGGTTCAAGAAGTGAAAGATCACATCGAGAAAGAAGAAATGAATCCGACCATATCTTGTAATGCATTGGCCAGAATTACCACTCCTCAAACTATCAATATAGAAGGACAGACCAATAAGAAAAATGTTCAAGAAGTGAAAGACCACATCGAGCATCAAGAAATGAATCCGACCATATCTTGTAATGCATTGGAAGAAATTACCACTCCTCAAACTATCAAGATAGAAGGACATATCAAGAAGAAAAAGGTAATAGTGTTGATTGATTCACGTAGTACCCATAATTTTATTCATTGTAAGATAGCCAAGGAATTGAATTGCTTCCTATATCCAACACCAAAGTTTCAAGTGATGGTTGCAAGTGGAGGAACCATAAATTGCTACGGAAAGTGCCATAATATCAAGCTATCCATGGGAGAATATGTATTGAGTAGCCCAATGCTTTCCATTCCAATGGGTGGTGTTGATGTTTTACTAGGAGTCCAATGGCTACAATCTTTGGGTATGATAGCTTTCAATTTTCAAGAAATTTTCTTGAAATTTTTTTGGGAAGGAAAGGAAGTTGAATTGAGGGGTATCGAAGGGAAATCAGGAAAGATAATCAACTCTAACAGCATGACAAAGCTTCTAAATAAAGAACAATGGGACTAATTGCACAATTATGTTCACTAGAGGATCCCACATCGAAATCATGTATTTCTCCAGATCTCCAAAACGTTTTGGACAATCATTCCAAGGTATTTGAGACTCCCAAAGGCCTCCCACCTATTCGTGATCGTGATCATGCTAGTCATTTGATTCTAGGAAGTGTTCCTCCAAACATCAAGCCTTACAGATATCCATATGCCCAAAGGAGTGGGAACTCATTCAAGAGTTGTAGAAGATCCCAGTTCAAACAATATTGTGAGAACTTGACAAGGAAGGAAAAATCATATTGGAACCTGAAGTAGTCACAGAACCGATAAATCGACAACTTCAAAATTGATCAATTTCAGAGTATCTCATCAAGTGGAAGAACTTACCTGCTAAAGATTCCACATGGGAGGATAAGAATTTATACAGAAGCATCAATAACTACTCAAGCATTGAGGACAACACCTTTTGAAGGACAGGGGCATGTTAGGTCCCTATAATACTAGTGTAACCCCTTATTGTTATTAGTACAACCCCCTTATTATATTGTTGTGTCCATGTAGTCCCCATATTGTTATTATTGTGCCCTTACATTATTATTGTTATGCTGGCTCTGATTATATTATGACCCCTTAGGCTCCTATATATAGAAAGGAGGACTTGTCATTTGTATCGTCGAAGAATTGTTCATTTGTGTAATGTAAAGGAGGTTGCCCCCATGAAGAAGCTTATTTCTAAGGCGTTGATCTATCTTTTCTATCTTTTTGTGAGCTGGTTTCATAACAAGGACATACCACAGTGATTGCAAAAACCGACCACCACTCTAGGTTATGCCGTAGCAATGAGGGCTACCAAAAATAGAATATTATAGATACAATGATTGAAGAGTAATCTAATCCATTAATTGTCACCAAATAGAATGGATTACTACTAGCTCATGTTAAGTAAATACTCCTCCGATCTTGACCAGCGAAGCCTACGAGCCCATCTCGTCCATTTTGGTACTTCTTTGTCCGCGGTGAGGGGGATAGAGGTTTATGGCCCTCTCACTCAAGCAACCTGGAAAAGCAAGCGAGGGGGGGGGTCGTTACACCCATAATAGGAACACAGTTTCTCAATGAATGTTGCACTTGATGGAACACAATTTCTTTCTTTACCATCTCTTTCACTTACTAATGCCTGAAGCTTAGGAATTTAATGATTTCCTTTTTATGTACTCTTGGAAGGAAATATAAATTCATCTTTTCCAGTATTAGTTTCGTTCATAAACGAAAAAGGAAATAGCATAAGCTCATTTTATTTCAGTTTTATAAAATTATATTGATCTCTGAAAGTAGCATAGTTTTCTGGTGAGTACAAAATTCATTTTGTTTCCCCTATTCATAGGGCTTTTATGGGGAAATGGATAGTTCAATAGGCAGGAAGAAACATATAATGTATGGATGGTCTGATAGGCAGGCATAAAATATAGCATGCAATATCATTAATGGGCATGTCCTTTTAATGGAAAAGTTTAGTTATGAAAGGTTGAGTTATGAAACCTTTCAGGGACAACTGATCAATTCCATTTGGGTGAAGTTACAATCTCTAATCAGAACTGTTTATACATATTTCAGCTAGAATTGGCAACTTGAAAAAAGATATCAATCTCTTGAAATCAGAGTCATGGTGGACATGCTAGCTCTCCTTGCTTAGTATGGAAGCATCGTACATAGAGACATCTCTTTCTCATTAGTCTGGCATTAAGAAGATTGAATATGAGAAATTTTACTGCTTAACAAGAAAGGATGGGAAAGGAACCTGATTTGTAGTTGCTTGAATCACTCCAATGGGAAGACTTAATCTGCATACAAGCCCACATGGCAGTAGCATGCCCCACCATGGAAGTTGAATATCATCCTTCCATATAATGTAAAGTATAAGTGACAGAGCCATGCTTCCTTCCAATAAGATAAGAAACCACCACTGTGGTACATCATTGTAATATCTAATCAAGCATGCATGGACATCAGGTTTATCAATGTTTAAGAAGATCTGCTTTTCTTAAGGATTTCAATGCACGTAAAAATGTGTGGTAAGTTTATTTTGGTGGGCATGTCATTAAATGAATCCAAGCAACTCCATAGTGAATGAAGAAAAAAAAATGTAACAAAAATCATAATACATGGAGATCAGAAAATGACTATATAGTACATGATGCATGTACTATGTTTATATATATATATATATATATATAGATATATATATATATATATATAGATACACACACACACACAAACACCATTGCTTAAGCCTCTGAGTTGACAAACCAAGATCATAGTGATGCAATTTCTTCTAATAATGATAATCAATATGGCAACTGAAAGCCCACTCGGAATTATCAAGCAGCGAGTGAAGGGATTGAACAAGGCCTTAAGAAAGCAAGAGCGGCAAAAAGAAATAAGTCACTTGCGAGCCCAGGAAGTAAGGCGAGGCAGGCTCTAAGAGAAAGAGGGTTCCAAACAATTGCTTGACCCTTTTCATAAATCTTAATGACTAAGTGGTAATATTCCAGACCTCTTTTCCCTTACTACCTCCTTAGATTGTTCATTAGAACCATTTAAAGGGTACTCAACTGGTTCAAACGAATCGACATAATATACTGGCTTGTCTCGCTAATAAACTAGGTTGTGCCCTTTATGATCCAACGTGAGTTCTATGATCCAATTACAGATGCAATTACAATAGGTTGACTTTAACAGATGATTTCGAGAAAGTGATAGTTCCCCATGTTGACATAGTAGATTTCCCAGATACAATCTCTTGTTGACTATTTCTCTCTAATCTTTGAAACAACAACCTTCTTGTTGACTGTTTCTCTCTAATCTTTGAAACAACAACCGATATCTTGATTTGTAATAATGTAATTTATCACAAACGAAGTCTATAATTTGTTGGATTTAGGACTACCTTGTGTATTTCTCAAGTCTTATTTGGGCAACGTAAACTAATGGATATTCTAATTTGACTAAACAGATTGTATACCAAACTGTTGTGTGCAAGCAGTTTGGTATGATTGTATTTTTAAAATTTATTATATTGTGAACCTTTTAGTAAAGATAAGTTATTTAGCTTTGGTAATAAACAATCAACAACCAAAATACCAAGTTTGTGAATTTAACCTATCTAAGTTCAAGAACTTGCAAATTTAACTTCCCATATCCAATAACTTGGGGCATCCCATATCCCTACAATTGTATAACTATTATAGCACCATCTGTTTCATTGATGCATACAGAGTAATGGGCTAGCTAGTAGCTTCACCACTAGGATGACATGTATTAATCATGTTTGCTTGCCTATATCTAGGGTGTGTAATGTGGATGTCTCTTTATTCTATAATCATTACTAATTTGTCCAATGTGAATGTCCCTTTATTCTATATTCATTATGATCCGGATTTAAATAGGAACGCAATAAAATACAGAGATAACCATAAAGACAAATATGCAGCGGAAATAATACTTCATTTCATTACTGTAGAATACTGAAATATGCTTACAAATAGAAATGGAAATAACCCAGCTAGGGCAATGGTAGCTTATCTCTGAGAAGAGATGTGTCGGCTACATGCCTCTGAACTGTTCTCCCCAAAACTGTGTTACAATGAGGCTCGAGGGCCTATTTATTGTTGAGAAACAATGGAAAACCCTTCACATTCCAAAACCTAACCCTAGAAGATGAAACACCAAATTGTGGGCCCCGTTTTTGGGTAAGTTGGTACATCAACTTCCCGGGGTCGCGAATTGGTCGTACTATCTCCGTTTGACATGCATGATAGCCCGTTGGAAAGATCTCTCCGAGGACTACGACGGAAAAGACGATTTTTAGACAAAAAAATTGCTGGCGGTGGATTTCCCAAAAAACGTTGTTTAGGGCCTCAAAACGGCTCCGGAAGTTTAGGACCCGAAAAACTGCTAAAAATAGTAAACTGTGCTATAATTAAGGAAACAGAAAAACTGAAAGAGACAGTTGTGGGGGTCCAAATGGGATAGGTGGGTGGCCACCAACATCCACCTGGATCATTCCTCCCCCCTTAGGAAGCAATGGTCCCCATTGCGTTGAGTTCCTCCTTGAGATGAGGAAGCTTTGCTGAGTTGGGTCTCTGGTGAGCTGTTCTGCAATCTCTGATGTGTCCAGAAATGGTGGGGAGCATGGTCGACGACGGTCCACATTGAACACTCAGTGCAAGCGAAGGAATGGAGGAATGCTGTGCTTCAAAGCATTGTTTCCCGTAGCCTTGTTACTGGTGTAAGGACCATGTCGAAGTGGTCTGAGTTTCTGATGGGTTCTGGTAAGGCGCTCCCTCTGCAAATGTAGCCAAACTTTGTCGCCCACCTGAAACTTGTGTGGTACCCCTCGGGTAAGGAGAAGTTGTTCCTATGTTCTGTCACGACTATATCCCTCTGTTGCTGCTGCTGTGTGGAGGAACCCTTCGCGGGGGTCATGGATGTAGCAACGATCTTCCCCTTACTTTGGGATAGAACTAGACAGAAAATAAATTTCCTAGTCTGTGAGATGAGCTTGCTGCCTTTCTTAGTAGTGATCAAAGAGGTGGCGGTAGGTGGGGCTACCTCCGGTATCCTGTATAATGAATTATCCAAAGAAATGATGACAGTGCGAGGCCTTGACTCATACACAGCATGTCGCCTCCACAAGTATGGCTGGCCTAATAGTACATCACAAACATCCAGAGGTGTAACATCACACAATACCTCGTCTGTGAAGGGCTTGATGCTGTAGGGAAAGCGGAACTGCTGGCGAACTTTGAGATCTCGTCCTTCATGAAGCTACCCGATACTGTACGGCTATGGGTTTGGTGTAGTCGGTAGGCCCAACCGCTTCACGACCTCTGCTGAAACGAGGTTCTTTTGGCTGCCACTGTCGACAATGAATTGCAGCGGCGAACCATTCACCCACATCTGTGAGTGGAAAAGACGCTCCCCCTCTTCTGGATCTGTAGGTTCATTATTCTGGATCTTGGCAGTGGCAACAGTGGCACTGGGATCCGCATCAATGATCTGCTTCCCTTTTCCATTCCCCTTGTCGGGTTCTGGCTCAGGGTCGGAACATGCATCTGATTCGGAAGCCTTCAACTCGGCCAGCAATTGCTTGGTCCGACACTCACTTGTGTTATGAGTGGGACTCTTGTGGAACTCACACCACTTTCTTGTGTCCTTCCTCGACTTCGTGGTGTTGTTCTTTTCTTGCGGCTTCGATGGTTTGTCTTGGGTCACCCCGCCTTGGCTTTGTCCTTTGAGCTTCGGATTTGCAGATCCAAAGTCTCGCTTCTTCTGTTTGAACTTTTGCTCGATTTTGACAGCATATTGGTATGTTGTGCTGAGTGAGGAGATATTCAAGAACCCCATCTCTTCCTGGATGTATCTGTGTAGGCAGCCACGGTATTTGAGTACCAGATGCAGCTCAAAATCTTTGATACCCAACTGTGTGCAAAGGGTATGAAAAATTTTTGTGAACTCCGGCACATCTTGGTCTCGTCCCTGCCGCAGTGTCGTCCATTTGATGTAAATGTCCTCATAGCTTCCGACAGGGTAGTACTGCTCCTTGATGGCATCCCGGAAGTCATTCCAAGTGGGTGTGGCTGAAAATAGTGAGCCTGTACTTTCATCCTTCTGCTCGCAGTAGGTTTCCCACCAGTCCTTGACGTGGGGGGCTGCTTTGAGAAGAGCGAAAACAATCTTTTCCCGATTTGAAAATTCATGAACAGAAAAATACCCATCTAGTAGATTTAACCATTTATCTACGGCATCTGCGTCTATTTGACCCTCGAATATGGGGATTTCAAAATTAACTTGTACCTTGAAGAGTGTGGCATTTCCAGAGTCGCTGTTGGAAGCCGATGCGTCGCCTCTGTGTAGCCGCTGAAGGATCTGCGCAAAGCTATCCATCATCGCGTTCCTTTGCCGCTCGAGCGCTTCTTCGAGCAAGATTTTGATAGGATCTCCTGCCCCCTCGTCTTTCTTCTCATCCGCCATGGGAGGCCGTTGGGATTTGCGAGGCTGGTCTTGCAAAGGTTCGACCAGTTCAAGCCCTAACTCCTTATATCCCGACCTCGTTGGGGACATGCAAATAAAAACAGAGAAAAAAAGCAGACCGCTCTGATACCACTGATCCGAACTTAAGCAGGAACGCAATAGATTACAGAGATAACCATAAATACAAATATGCAACGGAAATAATACTTCATTTCATTACTGTAGAATACTGAAATATGCTTACAAATATAAATGGAAATAACCCAGCTAGGGCAATGGTAGCTTATCTCTGAGAAGAGATGTGTCGGCTACATGCCTCTGAACTGTTCTCCCAAAAACTGTGTTACAATGAGGCTTGAGGGCCTATTTATTGTTGAGAAACAATGGAAAACCCTTCACATTCCAAAACCTAACCCTAGAAGATGAAACACCAAATTGTGGGCCCCGTTTTTGGGTAAGTTGGTACATCAACTTCCCGGGGTCGCGAATTGGTCGTACTATCTCTGTTTGACGCGCATGATAGCCCGTTGGAAAGATCTCTCCGAGGACTACAACAAAAAAGATGATTTTTAGATATAAAAGTTGTTGGAGGTGGATTTCCCAAAAAACTTCGTTTAGGGCCTCAAAACGGCTCCGGAAGTTTAGGACCCGAAAAACTGCTAAAAATAGTAAACTGTGCTATAATTAAGGAAACAGAAAAACTGAAAGAGATAGTTGTGGGGGTCCAAATGGGATAGGTGGGTGGCCACCAACATCCACCTAGATCACATTACTACTCTGTCCAATGTGAATGTCCCTTTATTCCATATTCATTGCTACTTTGTTAATGAAACCTTTACGGGGCATCCACTCCATGTTTCACATCGTTGTACACTACCAGAATAACAGAAGTCATGTAATGGGCATTGATCCTTCTTACATTTTGCATTTTTCATGAGGCTTCAATTGTGATTTTCATCATAAAGTCATTTTGTCAAATTCAATCTTGGTATGTACTTTGGGGGCATGCTACTAAGATTATTGTTTAGTTTATACATAGAAGCAAATGGCCTTGGATCAACTGGGGTTGCAATATATAATTATAAGATGAACTACATGCCTATTTTGATCAACTACATGCATGGTTTCATATTTTTATTTCGTATATATAGTCTTCAATCATTGATCGTTTTTAGATTGAACACTTGAATCATGCAATTATCTGTATAGTAATAAGCATTAATACTTTCATTTAGTTCTTCTATCATGAGCATCCATAGAAAAGTGGGTTGAGCTTTATGGAAATAGGGGCATTGATTTTTACTCAACGCATCCAGGTTGGGCAGCAAAACTCAACCCATCTAGTTTGGGCAGAAAAACTATATGGGGAAGAGGCTAAAAACTTCAACTTGCAAAACGACCCAATAAGAATAATTTACATGGGTGTCGACCAATTTAATTCTCAAAGTGACATACAGACATATTTCAAGACTCACCTCCATTCGCATCCACTGAGAGAATGCAAGCCTAATTTACATGGGTGTTGACTAAGGGTGGTTTTAACTTGTCTGTCTATCGATAAGTGTATTTGTAATTTTACATACAAAAGAATAGCGTTTCAAAGGCGTTTTTCCGAGCTGCAAAGTTTTCTATGCCTCTCAAGTGGAATGGAACCAATACTACTCTATGCCTCCCAGGCAAAATGGAACGGGTACTACTCCCCTCAAGTGAGGGACTAGTACTACTCCCGCTCAAGGCAAGGACTAGCTGCCATGAAACCTCCCTTGTTTTAGATATGTGATAATGTGATATAATCTATAATCATTTTATCGATACATTATTTTGTAATGTTTTTTTTATTAGTGTGCACTTCAACTTTTGTAGTCTACTATGTGTGTTTAAGTTTTTGTAGTTTATTAGTAGTGATTCAATTGATCAACGAAATCTAAATCTTAATATACATTATATTTTATGTTTAAATACTTATGATCTAATGGGATATGTCAAATAAAGAATATCACCCCATTGTCGATATATTTCCAAATCTATTAATATTATTTTTATGTATTATATGTACATTAACATATTTTTGAATGATTATCGAATGAGGGGCTTGCTATGAGACATGGGAACATTTAGTTCTCGGTCGTCTTGTTGGGAAACAAATTAGTTTGGGTTCTTTCCTATGGAGTTTTTTTGGATCTAGTTTTTTGTCCTGTGATTTATTTTACATTCTATGAATTTCGAGAATGTTAGATGCATTGATATTATACACTTTTACATACATGGAGTGATTTCTGAGATTTTCTTTGTTTGGGGCATCGACATGTTGGCCACTGATGTATGGTTTTGACACCATTTTGCTGATATTTTGTAAGCATGATTTTTGATAATAGAAATTGTTGATTTTTCCAAAATAAATCCAAATAATTGTGTTTTTAAAAGAGGAGAGGTATATTTTTTGAATGGTTTATGAATAATTATGTCTATAGGCATGTTTATTTTGGAATAGGGTTTCCATAGTTTCAATTTAATTATCAATCATTATCGAGTGGACGGTTACAAAGATTTAACCTCAATGAAATATTTTAGATATTATTAGAAATAATCATAGATCAAAGGTTCATATTTCTCTCAAAAGTGGTTATGCACTTTCTTCCTTTTTAATTAAATTGAGTAATTAAAAAAATGATCTCGATTGGATCATTATATTATTTTTCATTCATCTTGGTGCTTTTAGAGTCGAAAAAGTCGAGGAATCAATGCACATGACCATTTTTTTGGTGGTCCCAGTTTGCAAAATTTCAAGTCAAAAACTTCAAGAGTCATTTTGAAGCCTTAAATGGACAATTTTTGTGTTTTTATCCTAGATTCCATAATGTACATATTGATACCTTTCCAACAACACAAGAATCGGAGCTCGTACAAGTAAGTTATGCCTCTTGAAAGTTGAATTATTAAAATTAACCACCATAATTCGAGAGGATGCCATGCCAACCCCCATTATTAGTGGAAAAGGGGCTAGCTACATGTACATGATGAATATTCTAGAAGATTCAATATTGTAACTCTAGTTAAGGGTTGAAAGAGTCAAATCTAACCACTAGTACTCTATCAGGTTGTGTAATAATTGTACCACTAGGAGGAAAAGGGGTGTTGGCATTATGATACAAGTGTTGTCCTTGATGGAAATTCACTTACAGGCCAGCTCAGATTTGATAAAAGGAAACTCATAGTGTAACAGACCAATTCAGAGGTAACATGGCATTGGTACAGAAGAACAAGAAGTTGGAACAAAGATCTACTGATCAGATTCAAGAAGTTGAAGAAAAAGGACATTTTCAAATATGTAAAGTTGTATACGCGGGTTCACTGTACAAAAATATAATATACGTATGCACGCACTTTCACAAGAGGAAAAGCGTGTATGGATTGGAAAATCAAGGAAATTCAATTTTAAAGAATACCAAGGGTTAATACCATGGTATTAGCCCACAATATTGAGCGGAGTAACGATTATTTGATCCCTTCTAAGAATACCACCGGTTCTTAGCGTTGTTTTGGTTTGAGGTATTGAGAAAGGCTAAAACTATATAAGCAGGAAAAGATCAAAGGGATATGTGCACAAGTAATGAATATCTTATGAAGTGTTAGATCAAAAGCAAATATGCATGTTATGGGTTTCTGATGCTTTTCTTGATCTGGACTAAGTATGCACCTGAGTGTTTTTTTTATGATGGATGAGATCTAATGATGGATCAAGATCATAATGACTTATCATTATGTGATCTGATAATGGATAGGCTAGATCTGAGTGATAACAAATGTTTTATCTTGTAAATGCTATGATATGGGTATATCTGAAGTTTGGAATAGTTGTGAAGTTATAAGTTTGTATTTGTAGATCTATATGTTGGTTCTCCATGGTGAAGGTGCTTATACATGCAAGTTATACTCTTCTAAGTAGTGTATGCAAAAGAAAAGCCTATTGTTCAGAAATGATTGATCTATCTTATCAGTGTTGTTGTTTTACTACTATTTGTCAATGAAATCTTCTTAGATTTGAAAGTAGAACTGAATGCATAAAGAGTTTGTGTCTGATTGATTGATTAATTAAGTGATAAGGGTTATCTTTGTTGTTGACTATCTAGATCTCTGTAATTGACACTAGATGTTTAGAATATTCCTGGTTGGTACAGATTTGATTCATAAATTTTGATGATTCAGTAGTTTTAAAGGTATACGCAGGTTTGGTTAAAGAAAGTAGCATATACACGTAGGTTGGTTTCATTGAAGTAGTGTATACACTCTGAGATATGATTTTTGAAGTTGCAGTTGGTTCTGGTTGTTGATGCAGTGTTCTGGGTTCAGATCTGTGTACTGGTTACAATGATCTATCTGTTCCATTTGATTGATTGAATTTTGATGAAGTATTGGTTGATTGAGTTTTCAATGATTGATTGATTTAGTTGTGGTTGATTCAAAGATTGATGATTGGGTTTCAGTTATATTAGAGATTGATGATTGGGTTTTAGTGATTGTTTGATGCAGATGTATTTGATGGTTGTATTACAATTGTGATTTTGAACTTCAATGTTACAAATGGGTCCAATATGAAAATTGGATGAAATGTGGGCTTCATATTGTGTTTTTGTGTACCAGGAGTATCCAGTCTGAAAATTTATGAAACTTGGTCCCTGGAGTATACTGAGGGTTGGAGCCTTCAGTGAGGAAGTCGAAGCTTCCTTCCAGTAGTGGCCGGTGATTTGATCAAAGGGTTGGAGCTCCCTTCCAGTAGCAGTTGGAGAACGAGTGAAAGTTGTAGCCTTGTGTAGGTCAGCACCTATGTACTAGTAAACATATCGGCTAGTACAAGAGATAGGGGGTTGTAGCTCCCTTCCAGTAAAAGCTGGAGAACGAGAGAAGGTTGTATCCTTTTGCAGGTGGGTGTCTGCGTACTGGTATGAGTTTCAACTAGTACAAGATTGTAAACACATTATTCTTTATATTAAAAGAAGACAGAGACAACAACAACAAGTGGTTTTTCTCCTGCATTGGGTTTCCACCTTAAATCTTGGTGTTCATGTATGTTTTTTATGTGTGATGGTTTATTCTATTATTACTACACATGGTTATTGTCTAATGTTTAATAAAGTACCGATGTACTGATTAAAGGTCAACATATGATGAATTAACTGAATCATAAGTTCACTAGATATACACTGGTTTCCTTAAGAACAATTGGGTGCACACACGAGTTCCCTTCGCTTAAGTAGTGTATATAAATATGATTATGGAAATGAAAATTTTATTGATTTGAAAATACTGATTCACCCCCCCCCCCCCCCCTCTCAGTATTATTCCCAACAATTGGTATCATAGCAAGTGCTTCAGAAGAAGCTTGATCACATGAAGGGAGATCTTTCAAGATGAACAATCACAAAGGCATGGGATCTATCAGACCACAAATCTTCAATGGGAACAACTTGGTATATCTGAAAATAAGAACCAGAGCCTATCTTCAATCGCTTGGAGCCGATGTTTGGGAAATTGTGGAAGTAGGATATCAATTTCCAGCAGCAATACCTACAGATTCAACATGTAAGAAGATATACAAAACCAATGCCAAAGCAGTCAATACTTTATTGGGAAGTCTATTAGAATTAGAATTCGTCAAAGTCATGTAGCTCAAGACAACCAAAGAGTTATGGGAAAAAATCATTCAGATCTACGAAGAAGATTCCCAGGTAAAATGTGATAAGCTCCAAACTCTCAGAATTCAGTATGAAAATCTTAAGATGCATAGTGATGAAATTATTGCTAGTTACTTTTTACGTGTAGATGAGATTGTTAATTGTATGAAGAATTTGGGTGAAGAAATAAAGGAGGCTACTTTAGTAGAGAAAATTTTAAGATCTTTGTCTTCTAAATTTGAGTCAAAAGTATCTACCATAGAAGAAAAGCAGGATCTTCAATCTATTACTGTGGTTCAACTTCATGGAATTCTAACTGCCTTTGAAATGAGGAAAGGAGGTCCATCAGATATGAGAGAAGCTGCTTTCAAAGCTTCAGCAAAGGGAAAAGAAAAGGAAGAGCACAATGAATCAAGATATATTTCAGAAGAAGAAGATGAGGCAAACTTTGTCAAGAAGCTTCAACGAGGTTCCGGAAGATTCAGAGGTAAGCTACCATTCAAATGCTTTGCTTGTGGTAGAGTCGACCATTATGCTGCCAAATGTCCTCATAAAGATAAATATGAAAAGGGAAAGGAATATGAAAAAGGCAATAGAAAACAGGTTGTTAATAGAAGAAGTTACTATACCCATGAAGATAGTGATGGATTATCTAATAGTGATGAAGATGAAACTGAACAAGATTATAAACTACTCATGGCTTATGAAAATGATGATTTTTTGGATGCCTTAGAAGAGGAATACTTTCTTGAAGAAATCACAAAACTCAAAATCTGTTTAGAAGAAAAGAATATGATCATAGACACGTTGACACATCAACTCACTGAAAGAGAAAAGCACAATGAAAACTAGAATGTGAAGTTGTGAGTCTAAGAAAAGAACTTGAGAAGACAAAATCTCTTAATCTTAGATTTTCTGAAGGATCAGAAACTTTAAATGAAATCATCAAAGTTCAACGTTATCTTATAAAGATAGGTATTGGATATACTAAAGAATCATCCCAATCACAAAAGTTGTTAGCCTCCACCAACAGCTATCTTGATGCAACAAAGACCAGTGAACAGTATGTCAATCGTCAGCGAAATCATAAAAGTAATCATCCGGTAAATCATGCTCAATTTATTCCGAGAATGAACATCAACAAAAGCATCAACCAACAGGTAAACGATGCCAAAATATTCTATGATCACAGAAAATTCTTTAATAGACAATGTTTTTCATGCCATAACTTTGGGCATAAGGCTGCTCAATGTGTTGTTTACAAAACCATCATGACTAGAGAAGCACGAAATCAAAGGAGAATAACAGGAATCAAGAAAAGCTCCTATAATAACTTTTCTCCTCTTGAAGATGAAATTGAATGTTCGTTTTGTAATAATTTTTGTCATGAAGAATCTGAATGCAGGAGAAAATTTCGTCCAACTCTTCAAAAGGAGAAAACCTCATCAAATTCCAAGATATGGAGAAAGAAGGAATTTCAATCAGAAATATGTGGCATAACTATGTTTGCACAAGGACAAGAGAATCAGTGGTACATTGACAACGGATGATCCAAACACATGAGAGGTGATAAAGAGAAACTTAATTCATATAATTCTTTAGAAAAGGAAAAGAATGTCTCCTTTGGAATTGACATACCAGTTGTCATTAAAGGTAAAGGTTTTTTTATTTGAAAGAAAAGGTTAAAGCTGGAAATCTCATGTATGTTGATGGTTTAAAAATAACTTGTTGGGTTTCATTCAAATATGTGATCAACGAAATGAAGTTGTGTTTCGATCAAATGGATGTGTGGTTTGTGAGCTTGATATAGGAAAGACCATAATCAACGGTACACGAACTCCAACCAATCTATACATATTGAATGGAGGACAAAAACTATTCTATCTAAGTACAACATATGAAAATTGGTTATGGCACAGGAGATTGGGGCATCTAAGTTTTTCTGAAATAAGAAAAGCATGCAGACTCAAGGTGGTATGTGATATTCCAGATATTAGCATCCCATAAAATACCATTTGCAAACCATGTCAAGTCGGTAAGCAAACCAAAGTTCATTTCAATGAAAAATAATGATCAGCTAGTAAGCCTCTTGAACTCATCCATACTGATTTTGTGGACCAACAAGGAAAAGGTCACCTCATGGAATAATTTATTTTATTCATTGACGATTTTTCTAGAATTTGCTGGATAGGTCTACTAAAGCATACAGATGAAGCATTTGAAAATTTTAAATCCTTCAAAGTTTTGGTTGAAAATGAATCAGGTCGAAAAATCAAATGTATTAGATCTGATCAACAGGGAGAAGTTCTTTGTTGCCATAACTCCTCAACAAAATGGTGTAGTAGAAATAATGAACAGAGCAGTTCAAAAAATGGCTTGAGTTATGCTTGATGAATCTGGAATTCCTGCCACCTTCTGGGGTGAAGCTGCATTTGTTGTCGTGACTATTCTCAACAAAGCTAATGTTTGGGTAAATAGAAATCAAACTCCATATGAACTTTGGTATGGTAAACCTTGTACTATAAAACACTTTAGAGTTTTTGGAAGCAAATGTTTCATCAAAAGGATTGATGAAAAACTTGGTAGGTTTGAACCCAAAGCAGACAAAGGAATTCTTCTTGGTTATTCATCCAAAAGTAAAGGATACAAATGTTATAATAAAAGACTTCGGAAAATTGTTGAATGTATTGATGTAGTAATTGATGAAGCATGCAGAAATCTGGAACAAATGAAATCAACAGAGGAATATGACAATGAGGAAGATGATGAATTCTTTCCTGTATCAAATCAAAATGATATAGAGGAAGAAACCAGTGAAGCACCAGAAGAAGATACAACAGAAAGGGAAAAGACTTCATCCATGTATGTTCAAAAGAATCATCCAGAATATGAAATTCTAGGAGAAAAAGGGTCTGGAGTACAAACAAGAAGAAATCTTACAGGAACCTCAATTTATCTAGCATTACTATCCTCCATAGAACCATAGAATGTAAATGAATCTAGCAAAGATGAATGTTGGGTTAAGTCCATGGATGAAGAACTTGACCAAATTGAAAAGAATTATACTTGGGAATTAGTTCGTAGACCTCATGATAAAAATGTTATTGGAACAAAATGGATATTTAAGAATAAGTTGAATGAAAATGGAGAGGTTATTAGAAACAAAGCAAGACTTGTTTGTAAAGGGTATGCTCAACAAGAAGGTATATACTTTGAAGAAACTTTTGCACCTATTTCCAGACTTGAATCCATCAGAATGTTTCTTGCTCTTTCTAGTTTTAAAAATTTCAAAGTATATCAAATGGATGTAAAATCATATTTTCTTAATGGAGATTTAGAAGAAGAAGTTTATATTGAGGAACCAGAAGGATTCATTCTAGGAAATGATGCAAAACTTGTATGCAAGCTCAAAAAGGCTCTTTATGTAGAAAATATATGTAGGTTAACCTGATAATTCAATATAAATCAAAGCAGAATACTATAACCTACTTCTACTATCAATTTGCGAAAGCTTAAATATCGAGTTGAACAATATAACCAGAAGAAGAAGAATCAATGGCACAATATACATGAAAATACTTTGGGGAAAGCCTCAGCTAAAAACCCCAAGCTACTGTATTATCATACATTGTGGAAATACATAGGAATTATACAAAGCCTTAGCTCTCATAGCTAGCCAGCTCTCAGTACAATCTTCACAGATGCTCACAGGAAATATTGGCTTCTCTCCAACCTTCCTCTATGCCCTTCAAGATCCTATTTCCTTGTGCTATTCCTTGTGGATGATTCACCTATTACCAAGTGGATGATCTCCCTCAAAATTGCGCAATCCTCAAGGATTAAATCCTTGACTACATGCATGAGTTTTCTCCATGAGAAAACACATGCAACTGATAGTACATTGTCCTTGACTTTAATCTCAACTGGGTCTTTCTCAGAATAGACATGCATGAGTTTCTGATGAGGGAATCTTCAGTTAACTGGAGTAGCACTAGTTGAGTGCATGCATGCATCAACTGACTGTTAACTCACCATTAGTTCCTCAAATAGTTTGGAACTAATTTAACTGGAATTAACTCAGTAAACTGAGTTAACTAATTACAACTCAAATATAACTCAATCTTATCTCCTTAATTTAAGGGATAACTCTTGCATGACTTCAGAAAGACTTCTAACTTGAATTTCTCCAACTAATTAATTTAAAATTAATTAATTAATTATTTCCAAGTAGTTGTTAAGACTAAATTTGATTTTAATTCAAGGACAAATTAAATTGGAATATTCTTGTTGCCATATTTCAACACTCCCTCTCAAAAAGAAAGGGATTATATGCCACCCCGATCCTGTCTCTATGGAACTCGAATTTACACTTTGACAATGCCTTTGTCAAAATGTCAGCATCTTGCTCCTTTGTCGAAATATATTGCAACAACACGATCCTCCTCGCTACACAGTCTCTGAGATGATGATACCGGATGTCGATGTGCTTGGACCTATCATGAAATACTGGATTCTCAGAGAGTTTGATACAACTTTGATTATCACAATAGATCACAGTTGGATCCATCCTCTGATCAAACAAATCAACTAGGATTTTCTGCATCTAGATATCCTCACATGCTCCCTGACTTGCAACCATGTATTCTACCTCTGTTGAGCTAGGTGCAACCGACCTCTGTTTCCTGCTATACCAAGAAACTGCCACTGATCCAAGGTTTAAAATCCCTCCTGATGTGCTCTTCTAATCTGATGGACTCCCTGCCCAATCTGCATCAGTGAAGCCCTGTAGCTTCACTCCCTCTGTCCGTTTGTACCATAATCCATACTGAGATGTGCCTCTAAGGTATCTCAATACATGCTTTGCCGCCTTCCAAAACATCTTGGTAGGCTGAACCATCGCTTGACTCATCTCGTTCACCAAATAGCACAAATCTGGTCGTGTGTTCACTAAGTACATTAGTGAACCCACAAGCTGCCTATACGCAATAGCCTCTACCACTTGTCTTGAAGTAGCAACCTCCTTCCTCCAGTTACCTGATAGAGGAGTCTTCATGGGCTTTCACTTCTCCATGTGGAATCTCCTGAGTATCTCATTGGCATACTTGCCCTGAGACACAAACAACCCCCCATCCTTCTGCCACACTTCCATGCCAAGGAAGTAAGGCATGAGACCCATGCCTTTCATCTTGAATTCTCTTACAAGGTCCTCCTTGCAAGACACGATCAATTTATCATCACAAGTCAAGATGATATCATCAACATAAAGTATGATGATCAACAACTTACCTTTCACCACGATGTGGTACAGGTTCGCATCCACTCCACTCTTTGTGAAGCCCAACCCGGTGAAGTAGTTGTCTATCTTGGTGTACCAAGCACAAGGTGCTTGCTTCAGCCCGTATAATGCTCTCTTGAGTTGGCACACATGTGACTCATGATCGAAGGTCTCAAAACCTTCCTGCTGCTCTATGTACACCTCTTCCTTAATCTGGCCATCAAGGGATGCAGTCTTCACATCCATCTGATGGATCTTCCAACCCATCTGTGCTAATAGTGCCAACATAGGTTTGATATATGAGTACCTTGCGACAGGAGAAAAAGTCTCATCATAGTCAATCCCCTCGACCTGTGAAAATCCACGAGCAACAAATCTTGCCTTATTCTTCTCCACTCTACCATCAGTAGCTTGCTTTACCTTGTAAAGCCAATGGGAACTCACAACTAACTTGTTCTCTGGTCTCGGAACCACATCCCAAACATTGTTACGAACTATGGAGTCATACTCCTCCACCATAACATCAACCCAAATCGGCTGCTGCACTGCTTCCTCAAAGGAAGATGGTTCGGTCTCAACACATTCCCCAGCAAGGGCCATGTATCCAGTGTACCTCTCAGGTGACCTCCTCTGTCTGCACTGAGAATATGGTGCTCCCACATTCTCTCTCGCATCCTCCAACAATCTGTTAGCTTCTCTTGTGCACTTCCATCCATCTCTGGAAGACTCTTCTTGAGTGGATGTCTCCACTTCTGGAACCTCCGCATGCGGCTTCTCTGCATCAATCTGAGGCTACTCCTACTTAGGAACCAACAGTTCCTCCACAACCTATAGTTGGATCTCCCTCTCAAGGGAAACTCGCATGGCCTTCTGCTCATCAAACTTGAGATCTTTGCGAACCACTGTCCTCCGACTAGTAGGCAAGTACACCCAATAGTTGTGAGGTGTATCAGCGTACCCCAAAAATATCCCCAACTCTGTTGTTAGCTCAAGCTTATTCTGTGCATCCTTTGTAACATGGAAATATACTGATGAGCCAAAGATCCTGAAGTGACTCACATCTGGTCTCTTATCGAAGAAAGCTTCCTCTGGTGTCTTCATCCCAAGTATTCGATGCGGGCTTCTATTCTGCAAATAGAAAATTGTGTTGCATGCCTCAACCCACAAGTGAAGTGGTAGGCCTTGGTCATGTAGCATTTCCCGTGTTGCCCCTACAATAGTTTTGTTCTTCCTCTTGGCCACCCCATTCTACTGTGGGTTATGAAGTGCTATCAACTCTTGTTTAATTCCTTCCACTGCACATAAGTAATTAAAATCTAGAGAGACATATTCTCCACCGTTGTCGCTTCTCAAGGCCTTGATCTTCTTCCTTGACTCTTTCTTGACCAAAGCTTTGAACTCACAAAACTTTGTGAAAGTTTGGTCCTTCTTCTGTATTAAATAAATCCAACATTTACAAGAATAGTCATCAATGAAAATCACATAATACCTTTGCTTTGTTGTGGATGCCGTCGAGAATGGTCCACACAAATCAGTATGAAATCGCTCTAAGATATCCTCTTCTCGACTGTCTCGATCATGAAAGGAAGACTTGGTGTACTTTCCCAAGGTACAACCTTTGCATGTGTCAACTTGCTCAAGTTTACCTTTGGGAAGTCCTGTAGATATCTGCTGCATTATCTTCAAAGCCCCATGATGCAAATGGCCTAACCTCCTGTGCCACAACTCGCCAATGTATTGGCTTTGCACCAATTCTACTTTCGTACTCAATGTTGCACAATCATCTACCTCTATTTTATATAGATTCTTCACCCAAATCCCTATCCTCTTGGTTTGACCTGTGTCTATGTGTCTTAGGAACGCCTTTCCTTTACTGAAGACAACATTGTAGCCTTTGTCCTCCAACATCGCGACCGATAACAAGTTCTTCTTGAGTCCAGGCACATACATCACATCTGTCAAGGTGAGAGGAGCTCCATGCTCCCTCTGAAAAGCAATCGTGCCAACTCCTGAAACATTATACCTTCCATCATCACCCATCTCTATGTGCATCTTGAGGTCTTTCTCCTCCAAGGCACTGAATAATTTTTATCACCGTTCATGCGGAATGAGGCTCCACTGTCAAGATACTAGACACAACCCATCATCAATGACACCATGCATGCAATGAGGGTAAAGTCCATTTCAAACTGAGAGGCTAATGCCTCACCTTCCAATCCTTCTGAGGAGCCCTTCTTGGACTTCTTCGATGGGAAATTAGTCGCATAATGTCCCATCTTGTGACAATTAAAGCATCTTACTTTAGACATATCACCCTTCTTCCCTCCATGAGAAGAATTTGATTTGAAATGGGAAGCCTTCCCCTTCCTTTTCCTTGCCTTACTTGCTAAGGCTAGATTTTCTTCATCATCATTCTTGGATGAAGAACCATCTCGTGTGCTCCTCTTGATCTCCTCCTACATAAGATCCGATCACAATTGTTCCCAATCTGGTAGTTCTCACTTCCATTCACAGAGTCCTGGTAGCTATTCCAAGTCTTTGGAAGGCCAAGGAGAGCGAGGCTCACCATATCATCATCGGCAGTAGTTATTCCCACACTGCCAAGCTCATCTCTGCAGGTGGTGAGCTTGTTCAGATATGTGGAAATAGTATCGCCCTTCTCCATCTTGATTCTTCGAAGCTTATCCTTGAGCACCAATTTCCTCTAGTCGCTACTATTCTGATAGAGGTCCTCCAGTGTCTTCGACATTGAAAATAGACTATCCTTCCCATGGAGACTCGAGACAATATGGTCTTGAACTCCCTCAAGGATGATCCATCTCACCTTCGCCACATACTTCTTCCACTCATCCAACTCTTGTGCATTATTTGAAGCTGGCTTTGGGATTTCTTGATCAATGAATTCCTTCAAGCCATTGTCTTCTAATACAACCTCCATTCTATCTTTCCATGCTATGTAATTTGAGCTACCTTCCAGGGCATACTCGAGTCTCAAGCCATAGAACGCCATTGGCCAACCTTGAAGTATGATATGAATTTATTTTCACCTACAACCTCGAACTTCAAACTTCGAATTCTCTTCTCAGTATACTGTTCATAGCTCTGATACCATGTAGAAAATCTGTGTAGGTTAACCCGATAATGTAATATAAATCAAATCAGAATACTATAACCTACTTCTACTATCAATTTGCAGAATCTTA
Organism: Pinus tabuliformis; assembly: GCA_031772625.1. Classification (NCBI taxonomy): domain Eukaryota; kingdom Viridiplantae; phylum Streptophyta; class Pinopsida; order Pinales; family Pinaceae; genus Pinus; species Pinus tabuliformis. Next base: position 829,156,232 of record CM062816.1, read on the forward strand.
AAGATCGAGTTGAACAATATAACTAGAAGAAGAAGAATCAATGGCACAATACACATGAAAATACTTTGGGGAAAGCCTCAGCTAAAAACCCCACACTATTGTATTGTCATACATGGTGGAAATACATAGGAATTATATAAATCCTTAGCTCTCACATCTAGTTAGCTCTAAGTACAATCCTCACAAATGCTCACAGGAAATCTTGGCTTATCTCTAGCCCTCCTCTCTTCCCTCCAAGTTCCTATTTCCTTGCGCTGTTCCTTGTGGATGATTCACCTATTACCAAGTGGATTATCTCTCTCAAAACTGCGCAATCCTTAAGGACTAAATCCTTGACCGCATTAGTACATTGTCCTTGACTTTAATCTCAACTGGGTCTTTCTCAGAATAGACTTGCATGAGTTTCTGATGAGGGAATCTTCAGTTAACCGGAGTAGCACTAGTTGAGCGCATGCATGCATCAACTGACTATTAACTCACCGTTAGTTCCTCAAACAGTTTGGAACTAATTTAACTGGACTAACTCAGTAAACTAAGCTAACTAATTACAACTCAAATATAAATCAATCTTATCTCCTTAATTTAAGGGATAACTCTTGCATGACTTCAGAAAGACTTCTAACTTGAATTTCTCCAACTAATTAATTTAAAATAAATTAATTAATTATTTCCAAGTAGCTGTTAAGACTAAATTCGATTTTAATTCACAATTTAATTCAAGGACAAATTAAATTGGAATATTCTTGTTTCCATATTTAAAAAATTTATGGATTGAAACAAGCTCCAAGGGCTTGGTATTATTGCCTTGACAAATATCTACAACAACAAGGGTTCAAAAAAGGATCTGCAAACAACCACTTATACACCAAGATCGAGAATGATAAACTACTAATTATTTTTATTTATGTTGACGATATCATCTTTGGAAGCAATGAAGAATATATGAGTTAGAACTTCACTTCGATTATGGAGCAATGATTTGAAATGTCCTTGCTTGGTGAACTTACATATTTTCTTGGTTTGCAAGTTCAACAAACAAAATATGCTATTTTTCTTTCACAAACTAAATATCTCAAGCAGATTCTGAAGAAGTATGAAATGGAAGATTCTAAACCAGTATGTACTCCAATGGTAACAAAATGCAGTCTCAGTTCTAACGATGAATCATTTGCAGTGAACCAACCAGCATACAAATCTATGATTGGAAGTCTACTTTATCTAACAGGTACCAAACCTGATATCATGCATGCAGTAGGAATTGTTGGAAGGTTCCAAGAAAATCCAAAGCAATCACATATTCAAGCTTCAAAAATAATATTCAAATATCTTCAAGGAACTCAAGACTTCGGTCTATGGTATCTTAAAGATACAGATCTTGCTCTTCATGCATATACAGATGCAGATTGGGCAGGAAATGTTGATGATCGAAAAAGCACTAGTGGAGGTGCATTCTACATGGGATCACGGTTGTTGTCTTAGTTCAACAAGAAACAAAGTTTGATTCCCTTATCTACAACTGAAGCAGAATATGTAGTTGTTGCATCTTGCTACACACAACTACTTTGGATGATGCAAACATTACAAGATATTCAAATCACATGTACTCCACCCATCTTCATTCTATGTGATAATACAGGTGGCATTATCATTTCAAAAAATCCAGTCATGCACTCCAAGACCAAGCACATACCCATTAAGTACCATTTTCTACATGAACAAGTGCTTGAACAAAAGGTTAAATTGGAGTATGTTCCCTCCAAAGAGTAGGTTGCTGATATATTCACCAAACCACTTCTCAGAGAAACATTTGAATATCTTAGACAAAAACTGGGAGTAGTTTTTGCATCATCCTACTGTTAAATCTAGTTTCCAGAAGAAGGTTCCTATACGCGGGTTTTATGAAGGATAGTTGCGTATGTACATGAGTTTCTGTGGCTCAAGGAGCATATATGTTTCTCTGATAGAAAAACAATGGGTCAGACTCTAACATGGGAACTCAGTCTGATATTGATGATTACTGTCTACCGATATGCTTTGTTCATTGATTTTTTATCTAGCTGATGAAGATGCCTTGATGAATGGTTTGTTTACAATGCAAAGGTAGCACAGGCTCAGGGGGGGAGTTAGCCTTCAAAAATATTCTACATTGTTGGCATTATGGTTGCTGATTTCAGCTATGGTTTCATATATTCATTATTTCATAGGTCATGTAAAGATATAGGGTGTAATATGTCACATTCTTTCATAGTCTATTTTCGAATGAGTCCTATTGGATATATGATGTAATTTGTTTCCCCTATATGCATGGGAATGATGATGTAATAATTTTTATATTTCAGCCATGTATAAAAAATGATATATCCCCACTTGGTTGGGTGATTGATGTATGTATGATTCATTGGTGATAGGAAGGTCATACTCACATAGTTGAGTTATAGAGTCATGTTATTCTATTAAAAAATATCTCTGCAGACTCAACATGTACTTAGGGGGAGCATGGACAACATCGTGTCTCTCAAAGGGAGAATATCTTGGTCTGCCCTTTACCCTTGATGTCAAAGGGGGAAAGTATCTTGGTGTTGCTTGATACATCTAATAGGTTCTACAGCTTGAAGTAATCAACACCAATATGGTTTCCATCAAGTCCAAAGGGGGAGATTGTTGGCATTATGGTACAAGTGTTGTCCTTGATGGTGACTCACTCATAGGTCAGCTCAAATTTGATAAAAGGAAACTCACAATGTAACAAATTAATTCAGAGGTAATAGGGAATTGGTACATAAGAACAAGAAGTTGGAACAAAGGTCTACTAATAAGATTCAAGAAGTTGAAGAAAAAGGACATTTTTAGGTATGTTAAGTTGTATACGTGGGTTCATTGTACAAAAAGAGCGTATACACGCGGGTTGGAAAATCAAGGAAATTCAAGTTTAAAGAATACCAAGGGTCAATACCATGGTATTAGCCCACAATATTGAGAAGAGTAACGGTTATTTGATCTCGTCTAAGAATACCACATGTTCTAAGTTTTGTTTTGGTCCGAGGTATTGAGAAAGGCTAAAACTATATAAGGAGGAGAAGATCAAAGGGATATGTGCACAAGTAATGAATATCTTATGAAGTGTTAGATCAAAAGAAAATATGCATGTTATGGGTTTTTGATGCTTTGCTTGATCTGGACTAAGTATGCACCTGAGTGTTTTTTAATAATGGCTGAGATCTAATGATGGATTAGGATCATAATGACTTATCATTATGTGATGTGATAATGGATAGGTTAGATATGAGTGCTAACAAATGTTTTAGCTTGTAAATGCTATGATATGGGTATATCTGAAGTCCAGAATAACTAAGAAGTTATAAGTTTGTATTTGCAGATCTATACGTTGGTTCTCCATGGTGAAGGAACATATACATGCAGGTTATACTCTTCCAAGTAGCGTATGCAAAAGAAAATCTTGTTTTTCAGAAATCACTGATCTATCTGATCAATGTTGTTTTGTTGTTGTCTGTCAATGAAGTCTTCTTAGATCTGAAATTAAAATTGAATGCATAAAGAGTTTGTGTCTGATTGATTGAATGATTAAGTGAGAAGGGTTATATTTGTTGTTGACTGTCTAGATCTCTGCAATTAACACTAGATGTTTAGAATATTATTGGTTGGTATAGATTTGATTTAGAAATTTTTATGATTCAGTAGTTTTGAAGGTATACGCAGGTTTGGTTAAAGTAAGTAGCGTATGCACACAGGTTGGCTTCATTGAAGTAGCATATATGTTCTGAGATATGATTTTTGAGGTTGCAGTTGGTTCTAGTTGTTGATGCAGTGTTCTAGGTTCAGATCTATGTAATGGTTACAATGATCTGTCTATTCCAGTTGATTGATTGAATTTTGATGAAGTATTGGTTGATTGAGTTTTCAGTGATTGATTGATTCAGTTGTGGTTGATTTAGAGATTAATGATTGGATTTTAGTTATATCAGATATTGATGATTGGGTTTTAGTGATTGTTTGATGCAGATGTATTTGATGGTTGTATTGCAGTGGTGATTTTGAGCTTCAATGTTACATATGGGTCTAGTATGAAAATTGGATGAAATGTGGCCTTCATATTTTGTTGTTGTGTACTAGGAGTATCTAGTCTGAAAATTTATGAAACTTGGTCCTTGGAGGATACTGAGGGTTGGAGCCTTCAGTGAGGAATTCAAAGCTTCCTGCCAGTAGTGGCTTGTGATTTGATCAGGGGGTTGGAGCTCCCTTCCAGTAGCAGCTAGAGAACGAGTGAAATTTGTATCCTTCTGTAGGTCGGTGCGTACGTACTAGTAAACATATCGGCTAGTACAAGAGCTATGGGGTTGTAGCTCCCTTCCAGTAGAAGCTAGAGAACGAGAGAAGGTTGCAGCCTTCTGCAGGTGGGTGCTTGTGTACTGGTATGAGTCTGTACCAGTACAATATTGTAAACAAATTATTCTTTATATTAAAATAAGATAGAGACAACAACATCATGTGGTTTTTCTCCCACATTGGGTTTCCACCTTAAATCTTGGTGTTCATGTGTGTTTCTTATGTGTGATGGTTTATTATGGTATTACTACACATGGTTAGTGTTTAATGTTTAATAAAGTATTTATGAACTGATTAAAGATCAACCTATGATGAATTAACTGAATCATAAGTTCACTGGATATATGTTGGTCGCCTTAAGAACAGTTGTGTGCACACACAAGTTCCCTTCACTGAAGTAGTGCACATAAATCTGATTATGGAAATGAAAAATTTATTGATTTGAAAATATTGATTCACCCCCCCTGAGTATTATTCCCAACAAGGGGTTCCATTATTTCCAAGTGCATTTGTTCCACAGATGAGCAGAGTAGCTGAGAGGGATAGAGAGAGAGCACACAAAGAATATTTTTGTATTATAGTAGCCCAAAATCCATGGGCCTTTACTCGCAACCATTTTATATTCATAGAAAGAGAGTAGAGTGACCTCACCTTCCTGCTGGATTTTCTCCTGAAAAGGTTTCCCAAGTTACATCTTATGTTGATCATGGTTTTTGAGTTTTCTATTTCATTTTTCTCTATTTTTTACATAATTGTAATTTTCATGCATACACAATAAACAATAATTCTGATCTAGATATATAAATAGAAATAAACCCTCAAAGTGTATCTTTCATATTTTTAAGTATAATTTTATCAAATATGTTGTGACGAACTATCTAGTGGAATATCCATGATAGTTTATGGATAAAAAAAATGTCATATAAACAAGTGCCATGTGAAATAATTTTTAGTTTTTTGGGCATGTAGAAAGTATAATCCATGGTATTGTCCCATGTTTTGTGACAAAGCCTATTTGCATGTTTAATAATCTCCATGGTAAAGTGGGGGTCGATATTCATGGTTAAGAATCTTATTACACACACACAAACATATTTTCTGGAGAAAAAATTTTGTAATTTTTATTAAGAGAATAAAACTTACATTTGTATATGTCGAAGCATTCTTGTTGTTATTGCCCAAAACGTATATACCAAACCTGTGGCTATTTCCCAAAAATTATACACTAGTCTTGACACACTTATTTTCTTTTACTTATTTATCTACATATATAAAATAGCCAGAAAATCCTTGGTACACAGAAAGGGAATGCATGACTCCTATCTTATGAGTTTCTGCATCTATTTCCATAAAGGGTTCTCTTACTTTAAACATAGATTACATGTTGTTAAGTGTTAGTATGAAGTCCTTTCTTCGGTGTTGAGTTGTAACCATGCTAACCCTATTTGTTTATATATGTATATGAATCTTTTCTAACTTTAACCAAAATTAATTACCTACTCAATCCATAATTCTTGTACAACGTGAGTTCATAATAGAGATTTGACCTTTCCTCAAGTAAGTAGGTACTAGACTAGATACATACTACTCAATCATACTTCTACGCATGTAAACATAAATAATTTTGAACCACAATTTCTTGAAAAATCTTACATAACCAGTCCATTCAATTATCTAATTGTTTCGAGTGCTCTGCAACCCTAGCAAACCTGAGCCTTTGCCATACCCTAAAACTAAGCTGGGAACTTGATTTCTTGATTGATCCAGAAACTCCACCAGCCTGTGGGTCGTTAGACAGGCCAGGATGACAAAAGAAGTTGGGGGGGAGAGATTGCCTCCTACCGGGATGTTGTGACAGGAGACTCATGCCACAAATCAAACACTGAACCGCAAGCCCAAGAAACAAACCATATAAATGGCCTTGTCCTCAGTGCGTGTTGGCAGGCTCGTAGTAGGACAAAATGATTGCCATGTGCAATAGAGAAACCGAGATTTGTTATCCTGATGAACAAATTGGAAAGATATAGAAGCTTCATGAAGGACCACATGATGATCTGCAAGTTCATAGGAGTGTGGTTGACAGAGAAAGGCCTCATCAATTGGATACAATAGAAATGGCAACCCAAAGGCCATATCGGACTCAATCTAGGAGCCAAAGGCTTCTTTACGGTAATATTCTCAAACCTGCAAGATAAAGAAAGAGTATTTGAAAATGGCCCCTATTTCCATTATAATGTTGGTATGTTCATGTGATATTGGGAGGAATGCTATGACCCTGACAAAGAGAAATTCCTGGCAGCCCCGGTATGGGTAAGCCTGTTTGGACTCCCAATGGACTTTTGGGATCCAAAAAATATTAGAGGGAATCGGGAACACGATAGGAAAATTTGTCAAAATAACAAAAACCACAAAAGAGGTCGTTATAAATCCTATGTGAGAATCTGTGTGTATATGAACATAGCAGAACCCATACCCGAATCAATAGAGCTAAAATACCATGAGGATGTATGGCAGCAGACCCTAGAATATGATCATATTCCGTTCATATGCCGAAGGTGCCATGAATATGGACATTTATTCAAGCAATTCCCACTGAACCAGGAAGAGATGGAGAATAAGGATAAACAACCGAAGACCCCACAGGACGAACATGAGGGGTTCCAAGAAGTGAAAAACAAGAGGAGGCCACCAAAGGGACTCCATAACCCAGAAAAAGAAAACCAAGCTCAGTCGAGTAGTAAAAACAGATATGAAGTATTACAGGTGGAAGAAGAAGCAGAAAATGAGATTCGACCCATAGATTGCCAGGAAAAGGGAAAAGAGAGTAGTTCTAGTCAAGAAAAGACAAAAACTAAGAGGAAAGCTCAAAGAGACCTCACAGACAAAGATGAATAGGTAGGGATAGAAACCACTATAATGGAAATCGACCCAAGCAAGGGGGAGGAGCTCAGTATTGAAGAAGAAGTCCTTAATAAATTGTTGAATGAATGAAGACACTTAGATGAAAGATTCATTCTGGAAGACCAAAAGATATTGTACAAAGAGACTTTTCAACAATATCAGGCTAAGAAAGGACAGGGATAGGTCGAGATCACAGAACAACTGGGAATGCACTAGGAAAACCCACGGGAGTGCCAAAACAAATCAAAATGTGGGAAGCAAAGAGGCGGAGAAACCTACAGAATAAATAATGATAATGGGAGAAATGTTGGTGAACACAAATAGGGTGGTACCGCTATCAGCAGTATACCAACAACTTAATAAATTTTCCCAATGATAGTAATATCCTGGAACATAAGAGGCCTAAACAACTAAGGAAAACAGAGATACCTAATGGAGCGATTGAAAAAAGAAAAGCGACAAACCATGCTTCTCCAAGAAACTAAGATCATAGGAGAAAAACTAGAAGATATCTTCAACAAGATGAAACCAAGGTATGAGGCAGTGGCAACAAATTCAAAAGGAAGTGTAGGAGGGATAGAAATTTGGAACCCAACAGAAGTAAAAGTAGACTATTGGATAGGCATGTAACGCATCCTCACCAGTCGATTCTACCTCATAGGAACTAAATATTTGTTCATGCTCTCAGCAATTTATGGCCCTCACATCCCAATTGAAATGAAAAACTTCCTACAAAGTATAAATACCCTAAACCAAATGCATGACGAAAAGCTTTGGTTGATAGCAGGTGACTTCAACCTGATAACATCGTTAGAGGAAAAAAAAGGGGAATTAGAAGGGAGGATCCAGAAATGGAACAATTCAGGGATATCCAAGAAGAACTCCACCTAGTGGACATCCCAACAATTAATGGAAGGTATACGTGGAACAATAGATGAGGAGGAAATACGAAAATTGCATCTTGCCTTAACAGATTCTTGGCAACAGAAAACCTCATCAGAAAATATGTTTACTATGAGGCATCCATCATACCATGCTTAGGCTCGGATCATTGGCCGATTAAATTAGAAGCGGATATGAAACAAGGGAAAACAAAGAGACCCTTCAGGTTTGAATCCTTTTGGTTAGGAGACCCGACCTTCCTTGGAAAACTAAAGGAATGGTGGAAATAAAGTGAGAAATAAGGTAGAAACCTAATGCATACTTTCCAACTCTGGCTCAAATATCTTAAAGGTAAAATAAAAAATGGAACAGGGAAGAGTTTGGTAACATACAACAGGAACAGGAATTGATTCAGGCTAAAATGAGGAAAGTGCAACAACAAATAATTAACGAGGAAAGATCTGAAACCCTAGTAGAGGAAAAAAGACAACAGCTAAATAAATTATAGGAAAGGAGGCAACAAGAAGAGATCTCGTGGAAACAAAAATCAAGAATCCAGGGGTTGAAGGAAGTTGAAAGGAATTCTAGATTTTTTCACAAAATGATGATTCAATACAAGAAGCATAATAGGATCTTCTCCATAGTGGACCAGGAAGGAAATCGCCTCATCCAAAAGGAAGATATGGAGAACTTGCTAGTTCACCATTTTCAAAACTTGCTGACAGAACCCCACATAGATAAGATGGAGAATATATCCAGACTAACTCGGCATATTCCCCAATTAGCGAGCATGGATCATAACCTAGCACTCCTAAGGGAAATCACCAAGTCTGAGGTGGAAGAAGTAATCAAAGGCCTTACGAAAAACAAAGCACCAGGCCCAAATGGGTTCACAGCTAAGTTCTTTCAGGCTACGTGGTTGTTCAAGGGAGATGATATTGTGAAAACCGTGGAGGAGTCTCGACACAATAAAAGAATGCATCCAACCCTGAATTCAACCTTCCTTGCCCTCATCCCCAAAACCGACCACTCATAATAACCGCAAGGTTTTAGACCAATAGCCCTCTACAATGTAATATATAAAATCATGGCCACAATCATAGTGAATCACCTCAAACCTATCCTACTTGGTTTAATCTCTCAAGAACAGACAAGCTTTGTCAAAGGGAGACAAATAGTGGACGAAATTGTTACAGCTCAAGAGGCAATACACTCCCTGAAGAGCCAAAAAACTAAAGGGATGATGGTAAAACTAGCCTTATCGAAAGCCTATGACCGTCTGAGATGGAAGTACTTACAAGGTATCCTAAAGGCATTTGGCTTTGATTCAAGATGGATAAGCTCGATAACATCGATGATCTCCACCCTGGTATTATCAATCCTCCTTAATGGGTCTCCTACTGAGGCATTCAATGCAACCAGGGGACTTAGACAAGGTGATCCAATGTCCCTGTTCTTGTTTATATTGGTTGCTGAAGGATTAGGAAGGTATGTAAAAGAAAAAGTGCAAGGGGATCAATTTAAAGGTATCAAAATGTGGGGCAATGATTTGTTGTTAACACATCAACAGTTTGTCGATGACATAATGATGTCTGGGCAAGAAACACTCAAGGAAGCCAGAGACCTGATGGAAATCCTGAACGACTTCACAAGCACCTCTGGGATGGAGATCAATATGGATAAGTCAGACATATTTTTCTTCAATACTACAACCCCATCTCAAGCCTTCCTAGCAAGAATTATTGGATTCCGTATTAGCAATCTCCCTTCAAAATATTTAGGAATTCCGCTAACTGTCCACCAAACCATAGTGGCAAATCGGAAGACTCTGCTGGAAAAAATCCAAGGGAGAATGCAAAATTGGACCTTCAGATCATTGAATATGCCAAGTCGTGTTATACGACTGAAAGCAGTACTTCAGTCAATTCCGATCTACCAACTATCTAGTCAAGATGTCCCCAAAAGGGTGTGTCAAGGGATGATTTACATCTTTAAGAAATTTTTGTGGCAAGGGCCTAAAAAAAATGGCCCCTGCTTTCATGGAACTGGCTCAGAAATCCATTAAAATAAGGAGGGTTGAGTCTTAGAGACCCTTATATTCTCAACTAGGTCATGGGGGCCAAGCTATGGTGGCGATGGGTTCAGGGAGGAACAGATCTATGGAAGGAAATATAGAATTCCAAGATCGATTGAAGGAAGGCTAAGAGTCCAGGAAAACATCAAGGGATCGGCCGTATGGAATTTAGCATCAGAAAATAGAGAATTGATAAGAAATCACAACTTTTGGGAAATAAGGGAAGGATACAAAGCAAATTTCTGGAATGAGGCATGGTAGCAGACATAGAAAACTACATAATAGACCTGATTTGGATGCAATATGTCAATTCACCAATAACCCTACAAAACAGACTGTGAATTTTTTTTGGAGCCCGGACACAGGAGAACATTGGAGAAAATGGAAGCAGAAACAAGACTGGTCAGGTGCTCCTGAATCCACCCAGTGGGAAACATATGAGAAAGATATGGAAACTTAGAAAATTTCTATCTCAGAAGGTCTAGATATAATAAGGTGGGGGTACAAAATCAAAGGGATGTTCAGCATTCAAGAATGCTACCACCTACAAGCAGTGCACCACCCACAACAAGGGCCACCTATATGGGATAGAATTTTGCAAGATAAATCATGGGAAAAAATTAATTTCTTCCTATGGATAACTCAGCATGGTAGAGCACTCACTTGTGATCAACTCCAGATGAAAGGTTTGCAGGGACCATCAGCCTGTAGTACCTATGGAGGACACTTAGAATCAATGGAATGTCTAACAAACGCCTGCAGCTACAGCAAAATCCTCTGGAAAAATCATGAACAATGCTTCGGTGTTAGTGACAGGGATCGAACAAGCATGAAAGAAACAATGGAAAAATGGAGAAGAAAGCCTTACCAGAACCCCATTCTGAATTATGGGGAATGATAGTCTAGAATATAACAGAAATGATCTTAGCTGAGAATTGGTACACAGAGGACTGGGAAACCAATCCGTAGGAAGGATGAATAATGACAGGCCTAAGCCTAAAACTCAGCATGCTGAATCACAACTCATGGAAATAGAAATCCCCTCACTGTGAGTCTCCAATCATTTCCATGCGGCCTCAGAAAGACTTCATTAAACTCAAATTTGACAGAGCTGTGAAAGGGAATCGGGGGGCGACAAGATCTGGAGGCATGTTCAAAGATGAAAAAGGCAATGCTATCCATATGTTTGCTATGCATTGTGGCACTATGAGAAATAACGAAGCTCAACTCTATGCGCTGAAGTGGTGGTTGAAATCAAAAAGAGGGAAAGCTTTCAGAGACTTGAGGTGGAGGGAGACTCGAAGCTGGAAATAGAAATGGTGAAAAAACTTCAGCAAGGAACTACATGGGAGAAGATAAGCCAAAGTTGGAGGACGACATGGCTAGTCCAAGAAATAGGAAATCTAATTTGAATGATAGACTACATTGTTCTGACGCATGTCCGTAGATTAGGTAACGTGGCAGTAGACAACCTAGCCAACTGGGGGTGCGGGAAGGCAGGAAGAAACCTTGATATAAGGGGAGAGGAGTTAAGCCAAATGGAAGGCATGGGAAGTTTAGAGGAAATCCTAAGAACCGACAAGGAGAAGGGAGAAAACCCCCAATCGGGGTGCGAAAGGTACAATGCAGTAAAGGAAGGTGAGGCGAGACATAGGACATGGGGGGCTGAGGGGGGATCATTCACCTAGCTAGCTCGAAGTGCAGAGGGAGAAGCAGACGACATGAGACCATGAGAGCAGGTGAAGGACAGTGGGGCAGCAGGAAGTACAAGGCGGAGGCAGATGTGGATGAGGGCCGAGGGGAGAGAAGGAGACCGGGTGTCAAGTGCGATAGAAGGCAGGCAATGGCAGTTGGCAAGTGGTAATGTGGACGGAGCAAGACCATGATAGGAGCAACCGACGATAAGAGAGGAGTTATGAAGGGAAATTATGGAGATGTTAGGGAAACCCCATCCTAAGAAAATCAAATGAGGGAATAGGCGGCGGAAGGATGACAAAGTCACAGGGAGAGTCCTTTAGACGACAAGCGGGGTAGCTAGCTAGGGAAACTAAAAGCTAAGACAATTAGGCTAGGAGGCATTTGCATGCAGAGTGAGAAGTCAAGACGTGCTGTTGAAGGTGGTATAAATGGTGGGCTGGAGGACGTCGAGCTGCAACTAGTTTTTGTCTGCAAGAAGTGGTATGTTCTCTTAGCTCCCATTCTCGACTGTATGGCAAAAATGATTTTAAAAGAGGAATGTTGGTTAATGGAAATGATACCCCCAGAAGCGGCCATAGTAGAGACCTTCTGTTTCTCTTGGGGTTCTAGCCTGTTAACCTGGAGTGAATTCGTCTAGAATGCCACTGGGGGAAGGGGGTTCAGGAACACTGGTATTGGTCTCAGGGTAGATAGGTCCAGAGATATTATGGCCCGTTGGGATGTCCTTCGGGGTTTCCACAATGGTGGTATAATAAAACCTACCGAACCGTTATGGTGGATTCTGTGGCCTAGGAAGGAAGGAGTCATAGTTAAGTGTGAAGGGTCAGATGCCTTCTTTGATATAGCAGCAAGGCTGCTTATTCTCCAACCTGAGTCGAGCCTAGACCTGGTCGAAGGCTGCGGGATCAAGGGCAGTAATTGGGGTTGAATACAGGGTAGGGATATAGCATTGAGAAAATATATGTCCTGCCCATCTGTTAGGACCCAGGGTAGGGCTAGAATTCCAATTATCCATTCCGAGAAGCATCCCTTCGTCTATTGGGGTTGTGATACTTAGGGGAGGGATGCAATTACAGTCAGGAGGAGAAGTAGAGAAACCCCATGGGCACTGGGAAACTGGGTTCTTCAAATTTCAATGGGGAACCACTAGAATGATGAGGAGGCCAAAAGCCTCAATTTCTTTGAGGGGGGAACCCGGGCATTAATGGGGGCTATTATAATTCTCTAGGCTAGGAGTGATGGGAAAAGATCATGTCAGAGAAGGCCACTCGGGAGGTGGGAAGCTTGTGTTTACTCTGTTTAAATTGATATTGACTTATAAGGATATTACCCTGTTTTTGTTTTAGCTGATATAACAAGCAGAGTGCAGAGAATTCCAGAGTCTCGGAACTCATCCCGTGCTCCATCCCAAGAACAGGTGCATCATCTGGAAAAGGAGGAAGTAAGCCAAATGGAGAGTGGGATGGCAAAGGAAGGTAACGAAGCGGGAAACAGAGGAAACAGAGGAATAGGCAAGGCTGAAAAAAGACGAAATAATTGGAAGCGACTTCCATCAGAGAACCAAGTAAAAGAGGAAGGAAGACCGGGAAGGAGAGTATGCAGAATGTGATCAATGCATACATGGTAGGAACACCGCCGGAGGTGAAAGAAATAATTTCCGAATGGGAGAGAGAGCCAAATGACAATATAGCAAATCAAGAGATCTAGGCAGAGGAATGGGAAACATTGGTTGAAGACCCCGAGAATACCAGAGGACATCAAACACTTTTTCATCAAACAATTCAACACTACTAGGTCATGAAGAATATCATGACCCAAGCAATGACAACCTATAAGGAAAGAGAGGAACCGAGGATGCCAGACCAACTAAGCCAAGCATGAAGAATATTAAAAGGGAGATCTAGTCTGTCCAAATGCAACTGTACTGAAACAACCTCATGGTAAACAGGATTGAATAGAGAGTTCAGGATAGGAACAGAAGCAAAATCCTATGCTCCAACGCGGAAGCCCGAGCCCCGGTGGAATCATCAGATGAATGAAGTAGATCTTTAAGTAGAATTATGTTTATATGATGGTTAGCATTTAATGTTTTAATATGAATATTATAGCTTGGATGGTAATGAAAACTGTTTTTAAATTTTGGATAACGTTTGATGCAGACAAGTGGCCAACAGACCTAGTTTCCTGTGGGCAGGTTGAGGCCACCTACAATTTTTGTTAAAGATATACTTATTTGTAGGAAATGTTAATAGAAAAATGATCTACCAAGCTTACATTAAAAAAAAAAATAATAAATAAAAATAAATAAATAAAATATGATTGTTTAAAAATATAATAGGAGCAACCACACTCCACCCAACCAATGAACTGGTACCTAAGAAATCCCCCCCAAACCTCAAGAAGCCATCATGTTAGGAATCGAATCATAATATTTTATACATTTTCCTCCTTATACACTAACAACATCCTACTAATGCAAGGTCCAAAATTATTTTATTCTTTCGGGTATAGTCTTTCTCTCCCATTAGAACCTTTTTTTCCTTAGATTGTATTTCTCTCCTGCAATCTATCTTTCTACTTCCACCGCATGACCTTTCTCTCCTGTCATTTCAATCCTAGTGATTAGCAATCCTTTTAGAAAGATCAAGGATTGTTTTAATTGTGACAACTATCACTTCAAAACTATCCTTTCTTGGATTACAACTGATTCTCAACTATTTCCTGAAAGTTGGGAGCCTGAATATTCACATGTTGGCTTCTCTTATATTTTCAAATAAACAATAAGTAAAATAAATAAAATTGCATTCATAAAAATTAAGGCAGTTGGGACAGGACTTCTGGTCGCAGTCTCTTAACTGAGAAATTTCAGATGTAGCCGCACATAGGATGACATGTGCATGTAGCTGGAGCCTTCTAGATGCATGGACAACTTGGCATGCATGTGACTGGGTTGTGAGGTGAGTCAAAAAGGTAGTTACATTTTAGGAAAAGTTGATCAGTAGATGTTGCTTGACATCTAGGTGATCTGGTGTTCCTAGAGGATGAAGTAAATATTAAAGGCAGTAGGCCTCGCTTCCATAAGTGGGACTTGGATGTTGGGTCATACATAGTAAATATCGGCTCATGTTTACCTTGGAGAGCTTGTAAAAGTGGGTAAATGTGGGCTGGGGTGTTACATAGGACCTCTCAAAAGATGTTGGAGTTCTAATCTATGCCCTCCCACCAAGTGGCACACTCTCCAGATGGGAAAAATATGGTCATAAATATATTGGTTTCAACATAGATGATGGAAGATTAGTTCTCTCTCATTGGTGGTAACATCTACTCCTATCCAATAGTTTCTTATAATTTTCCTTCCTCCCACCCTTCAAAAGTTTTCCCTTTAATGCCTACAAATCCATATTTAGCCACGCCCACCCCCCCACCGCCCACCCCCTAGTGTCCCCATATCTACATTGTGAAAGGGTTCAGTCATTGAGCTAGCCCCCAAAGGACTGCAGGTATGCACCTCCACCCCCCTTCTATTAAACCATTATGTTTCCCCCTATGTTGTCTCAAAATAAGAGAAATTCTCAGGCCTCCGAAATCGAAAAAACTTTGTATGGTACCACTGTTTTATGGTGGCCTTGAGTTAAACTCTCTTAACGCTCCCCACTAGGTGGGTAGGAAATAAAAATTGCATAAATCACAAGAAAAGGAAAATATATAAATCAAGAAAGGACGTCAAGCTTCATTACCCAAGGCCCTTAGAGCATATGCATCCCTCTCCTCTGGGACCTCATGTTCTTCCTCTCCTTTAACACCATGGGAATTAGGGGTGTCTGTAAAATATTAGCCCTCAAAAGTTTGATCTATTACAAAAACCCAAACATCATTTTGATTCAAGAAACTATGTGCTCGGGTAATAAGGCCCATGACATTATTTTGGGTATTCTGAAGAAATGGTTCTTTTTCCATATTGATTCAAAAGGTATTTCTAGGGGTTTTTATCATAGGGTGGAGTTGTGTATGCAAATCCCTCTCTTTATCCTCCTTTCCTTCCGCTCTTCTGGTTAAATTACAAGTCAAATATCTACAGTTTATGTTTTCACTTTTAAAAATATATGGGCCTTACTCTAACAAAGAGTATTTTTCGGACGATCTAGCTTTGACAGGTGCCTTTTTGGATCCTTTCATAGTTATAGGTGGATATATACAAATTGCTTTGGGGCTTCGGGATGTTTGGGGGCCTTCTCCTCACCAGGACCCTCAACATTCTTTCTCTATGACTTTATTTTTGAAAATCAGCTGTTGGATGTGGAACCTGTCAAGATTCTACCCACCTAGTCAAATGGTCGCTCAAATGGATCTGAAGTATAAAGAGACTGGATCATTTTCTGGAGATGAAATTTTTTATAGATGTTGGTTTTTCTTTTAAATTGATGTTTGAGGTTGGAGGGATATCATATGACATATCAATTCTCTTACATTTATACTTTCATGATGATCCCAAAATGATCCATTTTTGTTTCAATCTCTCCTGGTTATCTATGAAGGACCATTAAGTAATGGTGTAAAATATTTGGTGTCACTTGAGATTGGATGCATCCACTTCTTATCATGGAGTAGTTTGTAAATAACCTAAAATTTATTAAAAAATCTTTTAGGTCTTAGGCTAAGCACTATTATGCAAGATAATAGGAAAGTCTCACAAATATCAAAGGTAGGATAGAAGATATGGTAGTTCACAGGAATATTAGAGGAAATTTATTTGAAACCTAGTTGTAGAGCACCATGCAATCCTTGTGGAGGAATAAGAATGATGGAAATCAAAGAGCAAGGCCATAAGTGATGGCAATTAAAGAGCAAGGCCATATGTATCAATGATTGTGAAAACAATACAATTTTTTTCCTTTAGTTTGCTAATGAGAGGAAACAGGAAAATAATATATGGAGCATCAAAGACCCAAATGGACATTCTCTTACTATATTTGAGGAGAAGGTAGAGGAGGGTGTGTGGTTTTATAAAAGCATATTTTCGACCACTCTTAGGTGTCCTATTTAGGACTTCTGTAGGTTTTATTTCAAAATTTCCAAAAGTTATATTGAATTAAATGAATGGATTATTCCTAGAATACATCTCTATAAAATAAATTATGGAGGGTTTACACTCAATGAAAAAATAAAGAGCCCAGGACCTTATGGGTTCCCATCCAAATTCTATCTTGGTTTTGTAGATACTATTAAAGAATATTTGACGAAAGTCATCAAGAAATATCAAACCACTGGTAAGGTACTACGCTCCTTCCGAAATCCACTTTTTTATGTCTCATCCCAAAATCGCAAGAAGGATCCTCCTTTGCAGATTTCAAACCTATTATTTTTTGCAACCTCATTTACAAATTAATTTCGAAGATAATTTCTATAAGATTAAAGCCCATTCTAAGCTCCACCATATTGGAAGAACAATTTGGGTTCCTTCACGGGTACAATATCCATGATGTAGTCGTGGTTTCCGCAGAAGTGTTACATTATGTTAAAACCTCACCATAGAATGTGCCTATTTTTAAAAATGACATTTTGAACACTTATGCTTGGGTGGATTGGACCTTTTTGTGACTAGTGCTTATTCAAATGGGGTTTGTGATCCATTTTATTAATAGGATCATGGGTTTTCTGCAATTTGCATCTTTTGTAGTGTTGATAAGTAGTGCTCCTTAAACTTTGTTCTAGGTTTCTGATGGGTTATGAAAAGGGTTCCCACCCTTCCCCTCTCCTTTTCCTGATTGTGGCAGAGGTTTTGGCCAACTAGTAAAAGAAGCAGCTAGTAGGGGGTGCCTTCGTGGTTTCTAGATATTGGTGAATGTTTTGGTTACTCATATACTTTTTGTGGATGATATTTTAGCTAGTATGTCGGGTGATTTAAGATAAATCATTTCTCTCAAGAAACCTTTGGATCTTTTCTACCATGTCATTGGGATAGAGATCAATGGCCAAAAGTCTTGTATTATTTGAAAATGGTTTGGTTGATTAGATTGGAGCCCTCTTTCCTCTCCTAGAAAAAATATTGGATGATGGCTTAAAATACTTGGGTTTCTACATCAAACCAACAAATATCATAGTTTTTATTGGTTATGGTTGGTATGTAAGGTGGAAGTGAGTATCTATCATTGGTCAAATCGCTTCCTCTCTCGAGGTGGTTGATTGATTCTCATCATGTCTATTATCGAGAGCATTAATGTATACTAGAATTATAGTTCTATATTCCCCAAAGGCATCCTAAATATGATTAGGAAGATAAACTTTAATTTTCTGTGGATGGGATGAAGCGAGCGCAAAGGTTTTCCTCTAGTCAGTTGGACATGCATTGTTTCTCTTGGAGATCTAGGCGGATGGGGCTTAAAAAGTCTCCACCTGTACACAAAAGCATTGGTGACAAAGATTTTATGGAAGCTTATAGAGGGCCCTTCCTTGTGGTTTAAGGTGATACAAGCTAAATATTTTTCTAGGTCTTCCATCATTGATTGGTTGAAGGAACCCAACAAATCAACTAAAGGCTCAACTATGTGGAAAGCTCTGGTAAGAGCTTTCTCTCTGGTGGGAAAGTGGAAAGCTTGGAATATGGGAGATGGGTACCAGATACGCATTGGATCAAACCATTGGTACAGATATAAGAATGAATATATACTCTTTGCTCCACCCTTGAATTCCCTTGCACAACAAAATATCCACTTCCTAGTTGATGTTGGTGCTCAACAACCACAGATCAGGGGTCGTCTTGGCTGGAGATTTGCGATAGAATTAGGTCTATGGTATGAGCTAGCCTATGAGTGGGATAAATTCATCAATTTATTGGTAGAAAATCATATATTTCTCAAAGTTTCTCATGGTTCAATTATTTAGTCAAAGAATCCCCTCTTAGTAGCTTTTGCTTCCAATCTTGGATACAATGTCTGATATGAAGACACACACTTTGATCATCGATTTTGGTGGTGGAAGCACCTATGGGTCATCAAAGCCCCCTTAAATTCAATTATTTGTACCAGGTTGAACCTCAATAACAGTTTGTTTACCTAGGACAACCTTTGTAAATGAGGTTAGCATGGCCCAAACCAATGGCCTTTATGTCTATAGTAGGAGGAATCCATCTCTCGTCTCCTTACAAGTTTCTCTTACATCACAAAGGTATGTGACATACTCTAGAAGTAATTTAGGCCAAACTCCTCATGGTGTGGCAATATTCTTCTTAACACATGTATATTCTGGTGGTCTGATAGGGTTGTTTCCTCTTTTAAGGGGTTTCTATGTGTTTATTTTTCAAGCATCTTCTAAATTGATAATTACTACTTGTGATTTATTTTAGGTTAATATTTTCTTATATTCATATTCATCATAAATAAATTACATAGAGGATGTCAACAGTAAAACAAAATTCTAGTAGGATCATAAAGATACAACCAAATAAGAACACAAGACTTTTACCTTGGGAAAACCCACTTGGGGGAAAAAACTAGTAACCTTTTCCTTAGAGAAGTTATTCAAGTCAATGAAGTTACATATAACCCAAACGTAAAGTCAAACTAACAACTCTAGTCACACCTAGTCAAACTGCACATAAGACAAGTCAATATTCCCAACAATTTGACCTAGTCTGCTCTAGTAGGACTGAACTTTTGCCTTCTTCTTTTCATAGTAAAAACCTAATTATTCTCCTCAGAAAAATCTAGAACCTATGTCATAGATTCTTCCTTTATCTAATTCAAATACATCTTCTTTTCTTGCCTCAAATTTGAATTCTTCATTTTCCTCATATAGACTTCTTCACTAGCCTTAGACATGCCTCTTATGTTGCCTCATATAGACCGAGTTACTTGCTATTGGAGGGGGACGAAATGGTGTGAATATATAGTGTCTTGAGAGGCTAAATGGGTGCCTCTATAAGTTGGGTCGACCTTTATTGTAGGAGGGTCGACCAGGTCATCCTTGGAACCAAAATTCAAATTTAAAATTCACAATTTTTCTCATTTAGAATTGATATGAAGAACATGTCATATATTTTATATTTTGAAAATAACATGAAGAACATGATTTATATTTATCATTATAAATACATTAAGGGATTACATATTAATTACGAAGACCACCCATAGCTACAAAATTCAACACTCCCTCTTAGCTAAGGAGGTATTCATAATGACTATCTAGATGTTCTCATGTTGAAAAAAATCTCTAAGAAAATGTTATAACAATTCATCAACATCAACATCAACATCATGCAATGACCATAATCTAGTCAACAAATTTGAAACATGGTAAATCAACAACATCAATATTATCTAATTATCATAATCTGGTCAACAATTGTGAGACAAAGTAAATCAATAGCATAAAAAAGTTACCATAATTTTGGTCACTATGTTTTACCTATGGTGTATCCTTCACCATAATCATGATCGATACTCCTGACACATAGTATATATTTAGCATCAACTAGTCACCATGATTCTAGTTAGTGAATCTAACCCATGGTATACTGACTAGTCCTAGTTCATCATCATCCTAGTCAATCTCTTTGACTCGTGGTGAAATGCAAGGGACACACTCAATCCATTTGAGTAATTTGGTCCCAAATCCAAAGGCCTCATTCTAGGCCATGATGCTAAATGAGCTCACTCACCTATCTATAGAGTAATAGAAGCTTGATGTTGAAAGGCACCCACTCAACTGAGTGATTATGGGCCTCTACGATCATTCCTCCTAATTTTAGTCAACATGCTTAACACTGGAAGAATGATTTTCCTTTATGGGACCATTCTTCCTAATATAGTCAACATAATTGACATAAGAAGAATGAATTTCCTCTGCTAGATAGTTCTCCCAAGTCTGGTCAACATAGTGTTGGACATTGGGTTCAACGCTCTCCGTCTATTTTGTGACATGGACTAATTGCCACTTGTGGATCCTAACTATAGCGATTGTAGCGGAGACTAATGTCTACAGGTTTTTTTCTAACAACAATCGTGATTCCAACAAGTGGTAAGAGTGACAGGTCCCGAGTTTGAAACTCACCCGACTCATGCTCGGGGGAGATTGTTGGACATTGGGTTCAACTCTCCCCGTGTGTTCTGTGACATGGAATAACCACCTCTTGTTGGCTTGATGGGCCCTGACCCAAGTTCAACATTAGTCAACCAAGCAAATCCCTACACTATTGGCCCTTTCGGCATCAACCAGCGGAGCACTGACTGAAGTCTCACCCGAAGCAGTATGGGGGGATGCAGGAACCAAGTTTTCGCACCCTGAGATGGTTGTGATGTCGGTTTTACACTTTAACTCTGCCTTCGTGCAGATCAATAAGCCTTTAGGGCTTATCATTGTACTTCTTTATTAGTCTTTCAGAACCTCCGTGAAGGTCTACAATCATCCTTTGCGTAACCTTAACAAGCGACCTAGGCACCTACGCGCCTTTGTAACTACTTTACTATATAGTTTCTTGAATTATCTTAAGTGTTTGCTAACTCTACCATTCCATTAAGATTGTTTTCGTGTAAACAGATATCTCTACCTGCGTTCATTTAACAGAGGAAAACATATATATTCGGGCATCAAATTAGCAATAAAACTTAAACCCAGTGCTTAACATAACATAATCACATGCAATTGAAAAAAGTAAAATACACAGGAATTTCAGAATACTTCTCTTTATTGATTGTTGCGGGTGAGACCACCCTAGGTTCTTGGGTTGAGAACCCCAACGGAGCAGAGGGAAAACCACAACAAGAAATGCTCAAGCAATTAACCTAAATGCTTATTCTACTGAACTGTGTAAGGGTGTCCTTACCTGGGAGTCCTATGTTTGAGTAGATCCCGTAGGGTGCAAACCGTTAGCTTCTCTTGATATCTTTGAAACTTGAAAATTATTCAAATGAAACATATACAGTGGTAGAAATGTAAATCTTGTTCATGATATTATCTTTAGATCATATAAATGAATGAACAATTATGCATCAATGTAAGATTCATAAGCGAATTACAATATAAATAGATGCATAAACACATTTAATATCAAAAATAGAAAAACATTCCTTTATTGAAGTTAGCTACAAGTAAAGTGGAGAAACACGACCTGAGTCCTTCTCCGGCTCCAAGCAGAACCATCCTCCGGATTCATCCTTTCCCGGCCTTAGCAATATTCCTCCATCACCAATACAAGGATATCTTCAAGAAAAATGAAGGATATCTCTAACAAGGAAACAAGGGTTTCCTGGAGATTTTTGGAGTGCAGAAGGCATAGGGATTTCGTCAGACTCAATTAAGGATAATCTTGTTATAGTATCAATATCTCATATCTTCTCCCTGAAGGCCTTCCCATGGAGGTTTATTTATACTTCTCCAAATTAGTTTTTTCAGTTGGGAAACAGCTGGGCGACGAGAAATAGGAGGTGAGTAATAGGTAAAACTTGTGAACTCCGCCCGAAATTAAGGAATTTTTTTTTTAAGTGTTTTAACATATGTACACAGGTTGGGTATATGCTGACCCACGTGTACATGCTTTTATCATAGGGAGAAGTAGCGTATAGGGAATAAAACATTGTTTTTTATATTTTGTACTAAGTCTGGAAGGAAGGGTTGCCCTAGGCCATAATTAGAGCATCCTATCTACCAAGAGTGGAAAATGGTGCTATAACATTGATGATTTAGATTTCCAGTACAGACTCTAACTACCCTGCGCACACAGCTGTAGGGGTCCATGCACTCAACTGCGGACTTCCACCCTAGGCCTCTGCACACTCAGCTACACAGCCTATTTCCTACACTAAGACTATCACTCTTCACTCTTCACAGACTTATTAATGACTCCAACTATGAACTGAACTAGGTTAGACTCCTTTAAGACCTCCTTTTTATACAATCCCATGGTCCGTACACCAAGGGTGGATCTCATCAAGCCGACACAACCTATCTAAACTAAGGGTGGAAACCCTTTTTGAAATTTGATATCTTCGCGCTCCACGACCACAAAATGTGGAGAATTTATATTCCTATATACAAAATTTGGGTTTTCTGCCCCAGAACTTGGGGTTTTAACCCAAAAATTGACCCCAGGGGACTCGTTCCCAATAGGCCCCCAACGCAAACATGGTGACTTTCCCTCGAGTCACACAGCTGGTGCATAGATCTTATCATGAAGACCTCTCAGCTCCACTTGGACTACTACAACTTCGGCAGTGCACTGTGTTTCCGCCTGCTTCATCTTCTTGACCAACCGCTTCGTCGTTGGCCCTACACTAGTTGATTGTATCTTCTGCTAAGTCGCCTGCAGACTAGCCAACTTGCCTTCAATAATGGCCATGATCAAATATGCCTCATCCAACCAAGGCTTCAAGCGAGCCTTCAACACTGCTTCCTTGTGCTGAGCTACATCCACCTACTCTTTCAGCGCCTTTGCCTCCTGAAGCTTTGCTAACCTTTCTGTGATGGTGATGGTGTGCGTTGTCGTTTTAACTTCGTCATATTGCTGCTGCAGCTCCCGCGCCTCCATTTCCAGCCTCTGTATATTGGGTTCCTCTTGCAGGCTAGTGACTACTTCAGGTGACTGCTCGAAGAACACATTGTAATCCTTTACTATGATTTCCACTGCTGCCACGACATCTTTCACAGTTGTCTTGCACTGTTCTCTAACTTCTGGCGAAGTTGAAGGTTGGGCCATCAATTGCAGTTTTTCAATCTTGAGGTTCAGGTAAAACTAAACCTTCACCAACTCTATTCTTGTGTCGCGCACGCTGGCATCGAGCTTCCGAATCCGCACATCTACTGGCTCATCATCAGGAATGTCTAGCTCTAGGACAGACCTACATGCCTCAACCACTACCTTGGTTGTGTGCTCATTTTTGTCTGTGATGACTTTGACGAGGTCAATAGTGGAATCTATTTGTACTATCATCTGAGCATTGTTGACTTTCTTCTCACTAATTACCTGTAACACATGTTATTCGTAGGCTCGAAGTTCTACGGTCATGCCATCTTGCAAAGTGTGAAGCGCCTCACTAGGAAGCACAACTAAATTGAGCCCAAATCCTTTCAGGGTGCTGAAAGCGGGCCTGTCAGCTTCAATTTATGTGGTTAGCACTCCCTCTGGCAGCACTATTTCATGGGGGTCCAGTGTGCGCACCATCCTTGTTGCTTCCGATGTGCTGGGCGCCAAACTAGTTGACATCGCGCTGCTTCATCCCACGTTGGTCTGTACCTACAATGACTGGATCTGCAGCTCGTGCAGACCCATCTGAATGTAACCCAAGGCATGGTTCTGTTGTAGCTCAAACTGCTGCAACAGTTCCGCGGTGGCATCCCTTACCATATTACCGATATCATTCAAATCACCTTTTGTTAAGGTGATCAGACAGAGAGAAGTCTTGCTGGCCTTAAACTTGTTTCGTGGCCCTACCTTCTCTAGATCTCTATTGTGCTTAATGCAGAATGGAGTAGTCTTTGGGTCTGCTCCTCCCTATTTTGACTGCTGGTCCTCCTCCTCTGTCTCCGGGGAAGGCGACTTCTGACTCCTGTCAGAGCCACGCTCCTCTTCTTCTGCCTATCCTCCCCCCTGCTTTGTTGTGGTGCGCTCTACCTTAGCCTTGTCCTCAGCCTCCTTTTTTCTCTTCGCATCCAACTGTTCCATCTTCAGCTTGGCCTCTTCCTTTTTCCGCTGTGTTGCAGAATTACTAGACCCAGTTGTCAAGTCCGAGGCAATGTGCCAATCTACCGGCCAGTGGTCGAGGACCGCTGTAATCGCGTCGTTTGTTGCCATGTATGGTAGGTCATACCATTTTTGCTCAGGATCCTTTCATGCACATATCAATACATGGTGGAAGTCGGCCTTGAACTCTACATTCTCTTGTATCTTCTCAAAAATGGTTGGCGACAGTCGTGGTTTGCGGTTGATGGCCATATGGATACTCATCTCCATCAAGATCCAAAAGACCTTTCTGTCCTTGACCCTTTGAGGGTTCTTCATAGCCCATAGCAAAGCGAACATTGCTGATTCTGATAGGTCAGGCATGACCGGAGGAAACTGGCTATCTTCTAGTAACTCCCATGCGACCAACACTATGGACAACAACATCCATGCATAGTGGAATGGTTTTTTTCCTGATCATGTGCCTCTCTACAGTTCACAAGTAACTCACCGCAGAGGTAGCATGCCCAGTTAAACTATATGCCCTCTGCGCACTGGGTTGCGAAGGCTACTATTGGTGTCGACACTTCGCCTGCATGTCACTTCATGAAATCTTTCCTACCAAGATTTGTGTTGCTACTTTGACCGCGGGGTTAGTTATACTTGTGATGGAATAAACACGTGGCTTCTTAGCGAGTTTGAATTTGTCCTTCATTGCTTCAGTGAGGTCGCCTTCACCTGTCTTTCTACCAAATGCCATGGCTAGATTTTCTCCCGAGTGCGGCATCTGAGTAATCCTATGGATCAGCATGTCAGTGAAGGGTTTCGACTCTTCTAGCCACAAACACCCATCGTGCACCAACCACAACAGCTGCTTGATCACTAGCATGGTTATGGGTGTGTGGTGATAATGGGGTACCCTCAGCATGTTTAACAGACCCACCTTATCCACCCCTTTTACCCACTTTCTTGGCTCCAGCGTGGTCACACTAGAGTCTTTGTAGAAGACGCGATGCATGAGTTGATCTATGGCTGTGGGGAAAGCGTTACGTATCAACCAAATCCCAGTCCTCCAGATTTAAAAAGGGGATGTGCCCCAGGCATGGTCCTTCAAAGATGATTTGGTCCAGTAGTAAGGGTGTGTGCCGTGTGACCTTACTTTCATCAATATCCTTCAGAACCTTTGTCTTACCTTTTCACGAAGGAATGTACTCAGGCAGTTTAGAAATGGGGTCAGACCCCTCCACATCAACGTCCTCTACCCCCTACATATCAATGTCATTTGCACCCACATGGAGTTCTTCAACATCAGCTTTAGGCTCTAGGTTAATAACCTTTCCCTTCTCCTGTGTCGTGGGATTTCCCTTCTGTGGGTGCTTTCTGTGTGATGCGCACACCGGTTGTTGTGCTTTCTTCTTATCTTTATTTGGTTTTGGACCCTCCTTGGTCGACGTAGGCCTTGGCCTGGGTGTCCTTGGTGATTTAGGCACTTTTACCAGTACTTCAACGTTTTCAACCTATGGGGCAGCTCCCTCAATTGCCATTACTACCTCTGGGGCAGTTCCTTCAACTACCATTGCTTCTCCGACACTCACGGTTTCTGTGGGCGGTGACATAATGCTAGACAACAAATCATACGTCTATGTTGGAAATTTCTCAAACATTGAACTCCCTATCAGAGATTCAAATATCTCAGGGTTCATATGCGCCTGAGAGCTTAATACCTCAATTCTCAAAATGCCAATTGTTTTTCGTTGGGTAGCCACTTGTAATTTATAGGCATTTTCGAATTCAAATCAGACCGTTCCCCCAATAACTCGTTCATAAATGTTGGATTGGTGGTAGATTTTCACGGATCTTTACCTTAAATTCCAACTCAAATGCCGCCCCCCCACTCCATTTGGTCATTTTCCCACTATCAAGTCATGAACAGTGACCATAACAGTCACTTTCTGGCTACCTTATGTGGTCCATTCTTGGATAGCGCAGCTCCCTGTGCATTTCTGTTGACAATGTGACATTCCTTCATTCCGCACAATTCCCCAATCGCTTAGCTCCCCAACCCGGGTAGTGTAGTTTATAGTCCCGTGCCTCCTTTTAGCTACCTGGAGTGCTAAGACTGTGTTGTCATCAGGTAGTCATCTAGTCGAATCGGCAGTGTATGGCTTCAATCGGCTGCCATTCACCTGTCTTGGGAATGGTTCTTCATTCAATTTTACCAACTGAACTGCTCCACCATCAGTAATCTCCTTGATGAGATAGGGCCCCAGCTAATGCATCCTAAATTTCCCTGGAAATTTATCAAACTTGCTGCCATATAACAAAACTAGATCATTTACCTTGAAGGTATGCAGTTTGATGTGTTGATCATGCCATGCCTTTTCGCGCCCCTTCTGAATTTGTTAATGAAATCTAGCTAGAAATATATCCTCCTCAAGTTCAATTAGCTGCGCGATCCTCTCTTTCAGGGCTCCATGGCCCGCCATTCCTGTGAATGTTGTTATGCATAGACTAGGTACAATGTACTCCATTGGCATCATAGCTTCTATGCCATAAACCAGTTTGAACGACGTTTGTCTAGTCAGCTTCTTGCAATTCGTCTTGTAATCCCATAGCATCGCGGGTACGTGCACATCCCAGTCATTCCTTTGAGCATTGTAAACCTTTGTTAGCACGTTTTCCAGTATCTTATTAAATGCTTCTACCATGCCATTCACTTGCAGGTGATATGGCATGCTCTTTTGATGGTAAACATGAAATTATTCCGTCATTGTGCTGATCGTCTCATTAAGAAAATGTGTACCGTGATCGCTCATTAAATTTTCTGGACAACCAAACTTTGTCAGAACGTACTCAAAGATAAATTCTTTTGTTGTCGCACTTGTACAGTCCTTCACAGATTGCACCTCTGCTCATTTGGTTAAGTACTCAGTCACGATGATGATGTACTGTGCACCCGTCTTCTTTCCTAGAGGCTGAATTGGTCCTACAAAGTCAAATGCCCACTTCTCGAAGTGTTGTAATTATATCTGTGGATTCAATGGAAACTCATCCCTACGCGAGGGTCTTCTGGTCCTTTGGCATGCATCACATGCCCTACAATAGGCTTTTGAATCCTTATGCAAGGTCGGCCACCACAACCCAACACGTAGAATCTTCTGTGTTGTTGCTTTACCTGCATAATGACCTCTCGCGGCTCCGTCATGAGCCTTAGTGAGGATGTTGTTTCATTCAAACTCTGGCACATAACGTCGCAATATTTCATCTGATCCCATTTTGTACAAGTGTCATGCAATGACAGAAAAGTCTGCCGCGCGCACCACGAGTTCCTTCTTCTGTTGGCTTGTATATCCTTCCAAAGTCGTACCTGTCGTCAGGAAGTGTATAATATCTTCAAAGTGGTTGTCTGCGATGTGTACTGCAAAGAGCTGCGCATCAGGTAGACCCTCCTCCAAATTAGTAGGCTCCTCCCCTATTTCAATGCGCGACAGATGATCCGGTCCAACATTCAAGCATCTTGGTTTCACAATAAATTCAAAATCATATTCCTGGAACAACAACAACCACCTACATATCTTTCCCCCCAACACAGGCTTGTTGACCAGGTATTTCAACACATAATGGTCTATATACATCTTAAAGTGTCCACCCAACAAATAGTGCCTAAACATCTAGAGTGCGTACACCATAACTAATCCTTCATGCTCTGTTGTGGAATAATTTTTCTCCGCTTTAGACAACTTCCTACTTGCGAATGCTATAGGATGATCCAATTCCCCCTCACCAGCCTGTGTCAATACTACTCCTAGCGCAATACATGATGCGTCCACATGCACATGAAACTCCTTTTTCCAATCCGGGAAAACTAGGATCGGCATGGTGACCATTTTTTCCTTTAGCACATCCAAGCTCTTCTGGAATTCTTCATTCCAACATAACGTGATGTCATTCTTTAATAGTTTCTCCATTGACACAGTGATCTAGGCATAGCTCTTGATGAATTTTCTATAGTATCTTATATGCCCCAGTGTTGCGGGCAGCTGTTTCACACTCCTTGGCGCCTCCAAAATGATTATGACCACGACCTTCGCAGGGTCTACCATCAAGCCTTGTCTGCATACCACATGGCCTAGCAAGATCCCAAAAGGGACACAAAACAAAAAATTCTTCAAATTGAGCACAATTTGGTACCTCCAACATGTATCTAGCATCAAGCACAAACTTTCCACATGGCGCTTCACCAGTACAAACACTATCCAATTGTCAAAGTATACTTCCAGAAATTTATGAATGAAATCCGTAAACGTCATGATGATTATGCGCGAAAAGATCGTCGGGTCGTTCTTCAACCCAAAATGCATCACCGTATAATGGAAGCATCCCCATTCAGTGGTGAAGGTCATCTTACTTCTATCCTCTGGCGCGATCTTGATTTGATGGTACCCAAGGAACCCATCAATGAACGAATATGCTTCCTGGTCACCTACATTATCTAGGACCTCATCGGTGAACGGAGTTGGGAAGGGATCATGCACATAGGCATCATTCAATTTCCTAAGATCTATGCATATCCTTATTTATTCCTTTTGCTTCTTTTCCTAAACTACTATTGGGCTCACCCATCAGATTCTTCGACCGGTTCAATGATACCCACCGCGAGCATATTATCTAACACAATGTAGACCCTCTCCTTATACTTCAGATTGAGGCGATAAGGTCTTTGTTTCACAGGCTTCATGTCTGGTTTTAGAGTGATCTTCATGACACCCAAGTCTCCTATTATTCCTTTCAGATTAGAAAACTTCGTGGGGAACAAGTCCTGATATTCGCGGAGCAGTTCGATGACCTTATCTACTGTCGCGTCATCCCAATAGTCCCCAATCTTTGCAAACTTCAGCTCTGCCTCCGTGCCAATGTGCACCTATCTAGTTTTGAGCGGCTTTTTTATGTCAGGGTTCTCTAGTTGTGGTCTTTCCACTTCGCGGTGACCTTCAGTCTTTGGGATATTAATCTTCCTTGGGTCTTTGTCTTCTTATTTCGCTATTACATTGTAACACTCCAGCGCGTTTCTCAACTAGGTGGTCCAATCAGGTTGAATCAAATCTAAAGGATCCTACAGTATCCTAAAAATTGCTATCTTAACCTCCTACAACGCTTCATCGATAGACTCAAATCCATCCTCAAAACTGAACGTCATCAGAAATCCTTGGCGCAAAACATCCCATTCTTCGGTGCCATGACAAAGTTCTATCTCCAAGTACCAATTCACTAGTATAACATCCAAGGTATGAAAAAACAGATGGACCCACTATGGCTGAGGCTTCACTCCATATACTTTAGTCCCTTTGGCCAAATGATCGCATGGATCATTTCTCTCATCATACTTTTCTATTAGTCATACCTTTGGGTGGCCAAAGCATATCCTCATAATCCTTCCATATTCACGCCAATCCTCAAAACTGTCCTTGTGCGTACCCTACCATCTCGCGAGTGTAGCATGTAGTGCCCAATCTAATACCTGGAAGCAATGCTTCTCTGATACTTCCCTTTCAAATGCATCCAGAAAGTGATCAACATTAATTAACCCATCATATTGAGGCAGATTTCTTACCTCTGATGATACACAGTGCAATGACTTAGTCATCATATTACAACGCAGTGTAGATACTACATGTTGTCGATTCTTCTAGTGCTCCAGTTCTTTGTCTGAATCTGATGTGCAGGATCTCTCGCGATCCCATGCAATACGTTTGTCTGTTGCCGGATTCACCCAATCTTGACCTCGTGTTTTTATCTTGTAAATCTGGTCCAAATAGTCATCACTTTCATAATCGTGGACCAGTTTTGTATAGCGCGATCCTTCTGCAGGATCCATTGGCACCACTACATGGAGAGATTTGTTATCAACTATCATCTTTCACTTCTTCAAGTTAATTACCCCATTCATGCCAGTGGCCCAATCGATCTGAAGGAGCGCGAGGTATGGATTGCTATCATCCACAATCTCTATTTCTTCATAATCCGCTAGTGCGCTCGCACCTTCGATGTCAACTGTTACCCCCTGCAACCTCCCCATTAGGATGATTTTCTATTGATTCGCCATTCTTAACTCAATTAGAGGCCACTATAGCGCAGGTCTCTCCATTCTTTTCCATGTTTTCTTCGACAAAACATTTGTGGCGGACCCTAGGTCCAAGATAAATTGGTCCATTTCGTATTCTCCTATCTGCATGGTGAGTCTCATCTCACGTCCAATCCTTGCCTTATGCTTACCAATATTTCTAAATATGCGTGGTTTGTCAGTAGTATTTTCCTTGCCAACACACTTATTGATAAGCTTCTGCATTCCCTTCACAGCCTTACTATCACGGAGCAGTTTCATGCAGGTCTCCAAGAACGTGGTAATCATGGATGGCTCCATTTCTTCAACTAGTTTCTCCTAAATTCCTGAGGTAGAGGCCTCAATGAAGCTTTTCTTTGCTTCCATATACTTTTATTTTACACATTCAAGATCAAACCCGATTTCCTTTTCTGGTGCTTTACGGACCCACTCACCTTCTGCAGGTTGCTTCCCCTTATCCTCACCAGTCGTCGTTCCACTTCGCAGCATAATCTTTACCTTAGGGTCTTCCTTGCGAGGCTCAGCCCTCATCATCTGTAGGTTCTGAGTCGGCTGCGAAGGTTGTGCCCCCTTTTCGCGAATCTTAGCCAACAATATAGGGAAATCCATCGTCGCATGGTCAAACTGAGTATTATAGTGGCATGAGAGACGTGTCGGATTCGGGCAGTCTCTCACGTAGTGTCCTGGTCCTCCTGTTGACATGGCGAATTTTCGCTATACCAACAATGGGGAACTAACCCGATCACAGACCATAATTAGGCCTGCTTTCATTTGGGATGGCTAGTTCCAATGGGTTTTAAGGGACTCCATAAACTGTAATAGGTGTTGAGAGATTGCTTCTAGGAAGAAGACTTCAATTAAATCAACAAAATAAAAAAGCTAACCACTATGTATTAAATCCTATATACACTACTTCCAACTACTCTAATCTAGTCCTAATTATCCTAATCTATCCTGCAGGAGCAAAACAAAAGGAGGTTAAACACCATACACAAATCCCAAGTCCAAATGAATCAATTACTGGTCCACTTAAGAACAAGGATGTATTAGATCCTAATCATAATGCCCTTACTTATACAGGAATATACATTCCTTTCCATACAAATAACACTTGCAACTGATGTTTAACAAGTCTGGAATCAACAACCTTCCATGAATTATTAATGCTATTGAATCACATTCAAATAACCAGGAATAACCATGAGCAGTTAGTTATCAATATGCACAAAGAAAATCACATTTTTCCTCATACCAGGAACAACACACTGATTCTAAACATATCAGATAAAGGGGAAACAAATTGGAAACAACAGGCTCCTTCTTGAACCAAACAGTCCTCTTTATTCACAATAAATCAAAACTGTTTTCTCCAAACAAAAATCCCTCCTCTCTTATCAGGAGGTAATACTTATGCAGCCCTCCATGACCCTCCCTCTTCCATGACCTTTCATTTCCCCCATTTCATTACACAGGTCAGCATATGTAGATGAGAACGGTCAGTGAAATTGCTGACACGCCAAGGTCACCCTTGGCGGATTGTTCTCCTTCCTGGGGAAATGAATGGATGCCTTTGGAATAGAGGAGGACTGCGTATCATTTCTTAGCACCTGTGTGGAGTGGCTATCATTCTCTGTCATTTCCTGAAGGAAACTGAAGACGCTATGCTCATCATTCCCACATCTGGCATGCTTTGCGATGTATCTGGCAATGACGACATCTTGATGGCTTAGCGTTGTCATGAATGCTTCCACTGAACTAAAGGAGTGCCTCCATTATGCAGTTTGGCAGTCCGTGTTCCCTTTCGCAGAGTGTGTTTTGCAATGCTGACACCGGTAGGGTAGAGGTGTCATCCTGATACAACTCACCTTCATTCATTACCAGGTCTGCTCGAATTTTCATGCAAAATAATCCATATTAGCTATGACGGTGAGACATATGGCAAATAGGCCTACAAAACACAAATCTTGCGTTTATAACGTCAAATGTGAAAGAATTCCCATTTATTTTTAATTTATGCACTGATTATGTCTCGTGAATGGAAATCCGATTTACATTGCAAATCCTTGCAAAACACATAGCGGAACCCAAAACTCGGACTTGAAATACTATGGGTGGGAACCTATACCCTATCGAGTCTGCCATATGGCATTTCCCATAAAAAACCGCGACCATAGCACTTTACCAAATACACAAGAAACACGGGAAAAACTCGTGTCCAGGCCGTATACCTGGACTTCAAATTTTATATGCCCAAGCCTAAAATTATCGACGTGTCCGACGTATGGTGTCGCGCCTTATGCATGAGCGCTAGACCCTACCGACAGCGATATGCGATGGGGAGGGGCGGACCTAATAGCATACATATTATGTTTAATCAGATTGGTGAGTCCACCATATCACATATCGCAATATGCATAGGCCTAGGGCCCGCCTATTGCGATATGTGATTAGGTCGAACTCGATATATATATATATGTTATATTTAATAGCCCCGGTGGGTCCACAGTGTATGATTTCCCTTTGTAAAACCCGACTTCAACATTTTTTTTGAAAACACAAGAAATAATGGGAAAACCCCATGTCTGGCCATAGGGCTAGACCTGAAATGTTATATGCTTTGGTCTATAATCATCTGCAGGTCTGGGGTATAACAATGTACCTTATATATAGGCCCTGGACCCTGCCGATTGTGATATGCGATTGGGAGGGTGGACTCGATAGAATATATATTGTCAATAATATAGTCGTCGGGTCCGGAAGACATACGTGCCCTTTATATATATAGCTTTGGGGCTTGGCCGATAGCGATTTGCGATGGGTCTCCAGACCTGAAATATATGCATTTAGGTTAATAAAACATGTCAGGTCCGAAAGCCATGAATGCGTTGTGTTAATTGTGATAGGCCCAAAAAAAAGCAATTTATGCATGTTTTGCGAAGTATTTCCACTATAAGGAATTATGATGGGAATAATGATGCCATAGAAGGTTTTGAGGACTTAAAAGGTTCCAATTGGGGGAATGAATGGAGGGCTAGGCTGGGTGATGAATGGAGTGTGCAACAAGGTCTAAAAAGGGGGTCTTGACCATTAAGAACTGAAGATTTGGCTCGCCAATGAGTTAAAGACTCTGAGACTAAACAGATCATTCAAAGAGGTAGAAGACCAACTTTT
Organism: Pinus tabuliformis; assembly: GCA_031772625.1. Lineage (NCBI taxonomy): Eukaryota > Viridiplantae > Streptophyta > Pinopsida > Pinales > Pinaceae > Pinus > Pinus tabuliformis. The sequence continues at coordinate 829,190,075 of CM062816.1, forward strand.
AGGGGACCCATTCAAAATTACTGCCAAGGCAAGTTTGATAGGGTGGTGGTTGTGGTCACAACAAATGGCGAACCATTGGGAGAACCAGCTATCTCTATTTCTCAATAAACTTTGGATCAATATAACATCAGGGTGTTAGGATAAACTTGAAATGCAGACTATATAGATGAACAAGCATGAGTTCCACTTAAACTTTAATTGCTTCAGGTGGGATAGAGACAAATAGCTTCTACTTACTGATATGATTTTGACAGGCATTCTCCAGTGGTAGTGTTATGGGGTTTATTGACCTCCCTTTACCTATTTCCCACTTTCAAAAATCCTTTTGGGGCCATCACTGGTCTGTCCATACCTGTTTAGGTGTGTACCTCAGCTCTTTATTACTCATCAAACTTGATGTAGACATGTTTATCCGCATTTTATATGAGAATTTCAGTGCTAATTTTTCGTTGATTGAATGGGGTGCAATCATGGATCATGCCATATTTTTAAACCACTTAAGCAAGGTTGGGCTTGCTGTGTCAACTAGTACTCTGAGCCCAACAACAGTCCTTACTCTAACCAGCTTCCCGAACAACCTGTCCTTCTCGATTGGTACAAGGACTTGACATTTCATTTCTTTTAAATAAGTCCTTCCAGTTTCACGCACAAGGACTAGAGCACAATTGGATTTGCCACATGGTATATGATAGTGAGTTTAGCCCATGAAAGGAAATTTACTTGTAGATAACATGCATTGGGAAATTTAGTGTGGTGGATGTGACCAATGGAGAATGACTGCAAACCCTACAGGAAATTATAGACTAGGTCTGAGTGGGATTTATTCAAAATGCAGCGTCCCCCCATGCCAATATAGTTGTAGTTATACATTTTTTGTTTTCTAAAGATTCCCCTACATGCTCCAGATATCAAAGTTATCAATAGAATCTTACCTAGTTCTCAACAGATGCCAATGAGTGGCTTGGTTTGAATTCCACAACTGATTTTCAAGTGCTCATGGGCTGATTGAAAGTTTGTTTGATTTGCAAGGTAATGGTGGGTTTAGAAGCAACAGACTCATCAGCAGGTTTTTTAGGAAGGGGAAGGATGAAGGTGGTGAATAAGGGAAAATCTAAAAGTAAAAATGAGACTGGAGGATTGAAATCAGTTAGCTGAAAAGGACTACAATTCAAAACAGAAGGAAAAAATTGCAAGAAACAAGAAAGGAGAAGACTGAAATGTAACTAAACTAACAACAAAAATAAAATGAATTCTGACCTATTCAGGAGGTAACCACCATGTGGTGGCTACTGGAAGTATCTCTTCAGATGTTTTCCATTAACAGGGAGTTTTTCAATTTCTCCCTGTAACGTTTCCAACCTATAAGTTCCTTGACCAATTTTTTTCACAACTTGGAATGGGCCCAACCATAAGTGTTGGAATTTCGTGTGTTTACCTTTTGGCTCATTTAACTTGTCCCATTTCAGGACTAGCTCTCCTATTTGGAAGTTTTTATCTCTTGCTAGATGATGATCAAACCATCCTTTTACAATCATTTTGTGACTTTTGAATTTAATTCTGGCTCTATCTCTTAATTCCTCCAGCCTCATCGGTTGGTTGATCCTTTCTTGAAGCAAGGCTGAAGGGGTTCCTCTTGAAGCTTGGGAGAGCTGTAAGGAGGGAAGGGTAACGTTTGGAGGCCAAGATGGCTTCCTGTGCATAAACGAGGAAGTTTGGGGAGTTTCCTAAGGCCACTTTAAGGGTGACCCTATCGGCCTAATGGGAATTTGTTAAGGCATTGTGCCAGTTCCTCTGGTTGTCTGCTACAGACTTACGAATTATGTGTATGAGGTTCTTATTTGAGGATTCTGCAACTCCATGTCCTTGGGGGTAATAGTTTTCTTCATACCTTATGTGGATTGATTTATCAATAGAAAATTCAGTGAATTTCAGTGATGAAAAGTAAGAAGCATTGTCAAATATGAGAGCATCAAGGATGCCATACCTGTTGATAATGAATTTCTCAATGAATGATATTACTCATCTTCGTTCACCTTCCGAAGCGAGATGGCTTTGGTCCATCTGGTGAAGTAGTCGATCGCTGTGAGTATATACTTATGTTGCTACGAAGAGTTTGGAGTGATCTCGCCTATGACATCTAGGCCCCATTACTAGAATGGTCGATAAATCATAACATGCCTGAGGGGAACAACTAGCCTTCTCTCTTGTCCTGCGGCAATCTAACGGACCTTTCATTTGCGAGCATAGGTATGCGAGTCTATGTACACTATGGGCCAATAATATCCAACTCTTAGTATTTTGTGAGCAGTGGTATCTCCCCCATAGTGACCACCTGCTGGGTCATCATGCATTTCTTTCAAGACATGGTTGGCATCATCCTTCTCTAAACACCTCAGCCAGATTCCATCATAATTTTTTCTGTATAAGATGTTATTGGCCAAATGATACTGATTGGATTTCATTCTGAGTGCTCTCCTCTGTGATGCATCCATGTTTTCAGGACATGATCCCTGTACTAGATAGAAGCGTATGTCGTAGTACCATGACTCAGCGTCCAAAAAGCCTTCTGACGTTTCTCGCTCATACGTCAACGCTTCGTTAATCCATAAGGGTTGTTGACACCTAATCCTCACGATTGGGTGAATTCATGTAAATAATTAAATTAGGAATGTGAACAGTCATCAGGAGATGAACTGAACAGTCACACCCTTTTGTATATAACAATAACATACCTGATGGAATAATACGAATCAGTTTTCTGCCAAATGGAGTTACTCCTGGCCTGACATGGTATCAGAGCCAGCTCCTTGTTTTAGCTCTTATGCTCCTGTAACTCCTCTGTCCTGTCCTGACGTGGTACAGTCCTGAGTTACCTACGCTCTCTGCCTCTGTCCATAATGCTCTCTGGCGCACCAGCGCTGCCTCTGCCGTGGTGGTCTGACATGGTTTCATGCAGTATGTTCACTGCCGGGCTCTCTGTCCCTCTGTCCACTCTCTAAACTTTGCGCATAGACCAGTCCGCCCAGTCTGCGTTTTCTCTTCCCTCCTAACAGTCGAGGATCGAAACTTGTATGGTTGGAGAAACAATTTTATGGTATGTCGATTTGTCCGAGCGATTTTGGTGGTATTACATTGCATTGACAGTGTGTTATTGGTGCTATTTTTTTAGTTGAACCGAATGGATTACCGCTCCTATGAAATCGTGGTGCTCTTCATGACTTTATGAACCACTGCACAGTGGAACCACGCACCATTTTTCTCTGCAGTCTTGTCCTCCGACCGCCTATGTCACAGGCTATACGATACCTTTCTCCTCACTTTTGGGCTTTGTGTTGTGCCTCTAGAAAAATTTAATGAATGGTAGGCACCGCTATGTACTAAGTGTCATCGTAGATTTTCATATCGTTCCAAAAAGATGAGGCCGAGAATCGAACAACGGACGGAATGACGACAGTTCCACCAGCCACCATGGACAACAGCAACGCCGCTACGAGAGCATGGATGTGAAAGAGCGGTAAAACAATGACAGTTAAGTCGGAGGGCGAAAGCTCATACATGGTTATGATGTGTTTTTAATACACCACTGTGTGTTTTTAATACACCACTGTGTGTTTTAATACACCGCTCCCACTCTCGTTTTAGTACACTGTTGTGTTTTTAATACATCACTTTTTAATACATGCGCTGGCCTGACTTGGTTCACCCATACCTCCATACGTGAAGCACATTTTTTTTCACTTTCGGCCGAGATTCTGTGCTTCTGTCCCGACAGTTGGGTCCGATTTGATTGCTGGTGCCATTCATATGTTTGATGCTTTGCCGAGGTTGACCGTTGTAAATTACAGTTCAAAGAATGCGTTGACCTACATGGTCATGACCATGGTATTTATATATGAAGTTTATAGGAAATTTATATAAGATCTATATGGTGAAGTTTTATGAGATTTATATGGTGGAACTTATATGAGGTTTATGTGAGGTGGATTTATATAATGATGGATTTATATGGGTCACATTGTGGATTTGAAATCTTTTGAGAATGCCCTTTTGAGTACATTTTTATTGTATATTGGCAGAAGTATTTTTTTCTATCAGCAAAAGTTTTTTACAGAATGCATTCAATCATATCCATGGTAGGAATAGTTCTCACTGGCAAGGAGAACTATCCTGAATGGTCCCGGATGATAAAACACACCCTCATCTTCAATGAGTTGTGGAAAGGAGTGTGTGTCAGAGAAGGAGACAATGACCCAGTACAGCCTACTTCAGACAAAGAGCTTGTCATTTGGGAAAACAAGAACAAAAAAGCTTATGCATTAATCGCAACATCTATAAATGAAGAGGTGAGTCGCCATATTTCGTCATATTCCACTGCCTTTGAAGCCTTACAAAAGCTGAAAGAACTCTATGACTCACATTCTGCACTTGAAGTTGTTCAACTCATGATTAAACTCTTCACTGTTGAACTGCAAAATAATGATCCTCTTGCTCTTGCATCTGAAGTAAAGTCTATAATGCATGATATCAATTCCACTAAGGTTGAGATGGATATCCCTCTTATTGCTTTTATCAAGGCACTTTATCCTACTTACTCCAATTATCTTGATTCTTTGCAAGCAAATGGAAATCTCAAAGATATAACCTTTGACTCTCTTGTGAAAAAGTTTGCTGAAACAGAGAAAGCTTTTGGAAAGAAGGCAGCCCCTGAATCTTCTGAAGAGACTGTGTGCCTTGCTCATAAAGAAAAGCATCTTGCTCAAGATTCTTCAAGAGGAAGAGGTGGATGAAGAGGAAGAGGAAGATATTTCAGAGGTAGGGGGGCAGACATTCTCAAGGAGAAAAGGCAGATCTGCACTGCATTCACTGCAAAAGAAATGGATCACATGATGCCTCTACATGCAAGCTACCATGGGACAAAATTGAGCAGAAAAGAAATCAACAAAAAGGTAAAACTGATGATACAGATAAAGGTAAAGCACCTGAATCCGCTCACTATGTTGAGGCACAATGTAACATTGGAGTAAATGAAGATTTGTTTAATGCTTCACTTACTTCTTGGAAAAATTATTGGTTGCTTGATTCAGGAGCAACCTGTCACATGACTCATAGATTTTTTTTTTTTGAAGATTTTACTGACAATGTTGATGGAGCAGTATACTTTGCAGATCAATCAAAAATCAAGCCATCAGGGCTTGGCACAATCAGGCTTAAACTGCCTAGTCTTCCAGACTTTCTTCTGGATCATGTTCTATATCTCCCACAGCTCAAGAGAAACTTGCTGTCCTTGGTCCACATCCACCAGCAAGGTCACTCCATTCATATGTTTGATGGAAAGCTTGAGGTAAGAAAAGCATCTGACCACTCACTTGTCATGAGGGGAATAGAAGAAGAAAGGCTTCTCAAACTGCAAGGAACCTATGCTCATGCACAACATTTCTCATATACTTCTCATCATGAAGAAGGTACACTTCCATCAAGTTTATTATGGCATGCTAGATTTGGACATTTAAACCATGACAGTCTCCGCTTATTGAAGAAAAATGGTGTTGCTGGTTTGCCTACAATTCCTAGGAAACTTAAGCAATTTGATGCTTGCATTCTAGGAAAGCATAACAAATAGTCTTTTCATGATTCACATTCAACAACATATAGGAAGCTTGAACTCATTCATTAGATTTATGTGGTCCAATGCCTGTCCCTTCTGCAAATGGAAATAAATATATCATGACATTTATTGATGACTACACCAAAATGTGTTGGGTTTATTTATTGAAGAACAAATATGACGCTTTTCAAACATTCAAGAATTTTTATAAATGGATTGAAAATTATGCACAATCTCATATTGGGTCTATTCGCACTGATAATGGAAAAGAATACACATCAAATGAATTTGAAAACTATCTTCGCCAACATGGGATCAAACATCAAACAATTGTGCCTTATAATCCCCAACAGAATGGTGTAGCTGAAAGAATGAATAGAATAATCTTGAGTATGGTGCGATCCATGATTTTCTTCAAAAATGTAAAGATAATGTTTTGGGCTGATGCTATTCTATGTGCTGCATATATAAAGAATATATATCCACCTAATGCTATAAGAAACAAGACTCCTTATGAATTGTGGTATGGACATGTTCCTTCGGTAAAACATCTCAGGGTCTTTGGTTCCACCTGTTATGCTTTGATACCTAAGGTACATAGAAACAAGCTTGGTGCTAGAAGTCGTAAGTGTATCTTCCTGGGGTATTCAAACACCTCCAAAGCATACCGACTCTATGATGAAGTAAATAAAAAGTTTGTTGTATCTAGAGATGTAATTTTTCTTGAATCATCCAAAACTGACAATGTTGTTGAGTGGCAACTTGATCGCTTGGACAGATTCACAAAAGTAAAATCATTTCAAGAATTTGATAATCAGATTCCACATCTTGAAGGGGGGATTCCTATACTATATCAACATGTGGAATCTTCTTCTGAGGAACAATCTCCCCCGCATGAAACTCCAACAGTGGATGATGCTTTAAGTGATGTAATTGATAGAATTGGGAGACTCAATCTTGATTTAGTCCCAACTCAATCAACAGATCAGCCTAGACCATCTCAGAAAGGTCCCCCAAAGTGGCTGACGAAGACACTTGAAAGTGTTCATCCTGATGAAATTGGAAAAACAGGAACCAGAAATTCAAACTGACAAAATGGAGGTGATGTAGATGACTCTAATTCACCTGTTGATATGGATGTTTCTTATGATTGTGAATTGAACTTGTCCACAGATTTTGAACCAACTTCCTTTAAAGAAGCTGCTTCTCATGATGAATGGAAAGAAGCGATGCAAAAGGAGTATGATGCCCTCATAAAGAATGGCACTTGGAAGCTGGTTGATCCTCCATTTGCAACCAAACCAATTGGCTGCAAGTGGGTCTACAAGAACAAGTACAAAGCTGATGGCTCACAAGACAAGCACAAATCTAGGCTTGTGGCAAAAGTTTTTGCACAGAAGGAAGGGGTCAATTATGAGGAAACTTTTTCCCCCACAGCAAAATGGGCCACCATCTAGACACTCTTTGCACTAGTAGCTCAGAATGGTTGGAAAGTCCATCAAATGGATGTAAAAACTGCCTTCTTGAATGGAGATCTAAAAGAGAATGTTTTTATGTCCCAGCCTGAAGGATTTGCTATGAAAGGACATGAACATAAATTATGAAAACTTGTGAAGTCCTTGTATGGCCTCAAACAAGCACCCCAAGCCTGGTATGAAAAACTAACTGAGCATCTTCTAAAACTCAATTTCAATCATTTTGATCTTGATGATGCAACTTTATTTGTCAAGAAAGTTGGCAAAACAGTTGTATATCTTGTGGTATATGTAGATGATCTTTTAATGACAGGGAAAAATGAAAGCTACATTGCATCCATAAAGAAGGAATTGGGAAAAAGTTTTGAAATGACTGATTTGGGCTATGTTCATTACTATCTTGGCATTGAAGTAACCCAACATCCAAAGTCCATATTTCTTTCTCAAAATAAATATATTGGAGATTTGTTGAACAGGTTTGGCATGACAGAGTGCAATCCTCTTACTACTCCAATGGAACAAAACTTGAAGCTCACATCTATTAAAGGAAAGGAATTTGAGGCTGCATCAAAGTATAGACAGCTTGTAGGAAGTCTCAACTACCTAAATACCACCAGACCAGACATTTCATTTGTTGTTGGAATCCTCTCCAGGTTTATGCAAAAGCCTTGTGAGGGACATTGGTCTGCTACAAAAAGAGTTCTAAAGTACTTGAAGGGAACTCAAGACTTTGGAATCAAGTACACACGGGTGGATGACTTCAGTTTAATCGGATACTCTGATTCAAACTTTGATGGAGACAAAGAAACTGGGGTATCTACTTCAGGATATGCTATGAGTCTTGGATCAGGAGCTGTCTCCTGGAGATCACGCAAACAATCAGTTCCAGCAGATTCCACAACAGAAGCAGAATACGTGGTAGTAGCTGAAGCGACAAAAGAAATTGTGTGGCTCAGGAAAATTCTTTAAGATTTGCAGGTAAAACAAGTACAATCAACTCCACTCATGATTGACAAAACCTCTGCAATAAAGTTGGCCAAGAACCTGAAGTTCCATGATCGAACAAAGCACATCAATACTAAATATCATCTGATCCGACATCATGTTGAGGCCAAAACAATCCATCTCCGTCATTGTTCCACAAATGAGAAAATTGCAGACATCTTCACCAAAGCGCTTGGAAGAGAAAAGCTTGAAAGATTTAGAATGATGCTTGGACTCACCAACATCCCTTCAGATTGAGGGGGGGAATGTTGACACCTAATCCTCATGATTGGGTGAATTCATGTAAATAATTAAATTAGGAATGTGAACAGTCATCAAGAGATGAACTGAACAGTCACACCCTTTTGTATATAACAATAACATACCTGATGGAATAATACGAATCAATTTTCTGCCAAATGGAGTTACTCCTGGCCTGACAAGGGCTCCTCCCTGAGTTCCATTTATGCATATTGCATGCTCTGCATTTTTGGTTCTTCAAACACCCTTTCTTTATCCAACAAGGCTTCTGCTACTAGCCTGCAAAGTCCCTACCCACGAATTATCTGTGTCATCTTTATCTCGAGGTCGAACTCTTTAAGGGTGGTTATCTAGTTTCCTCTCCATTCGCCCATTTCCTTCTGAAAGAAGAGGGCTCTTATAGTAGGATGTGGGACAATTACTTCGGTCCTGGCCTTTAGTAAATAAGGGCGGAAGTGTTTTACGACCTTGAAGACTACATAGCCCTGTTTCTCCACGTCCGGGTAGTTGAGTTATGCCCCTTGGAGATTATAGCTCATATAAGAAATAGGGATTTCGTTGTCTTCATTATTTTTCTGAGTGAGTATTGTGGCATATGAAACATCAAAAGTAAAAGTGTACAAGAAGAATTCCTTGCCGAAATTGGGGTTGACCAATGTGGGAGCTTCAGCGATGGCTTCCTTGATTCGCCGAAACGCTTTCTTGGCTTCATCGCTCCACTTGTACACAACGTCTTTCTTCATCATTAGCTTCATGGGACACACTATTTCAGTGAAACCTGAGACAAATTTCCTAACGAAATTGATCTTCCCGAAGAAAGATTACATGGCCTTCTTATTTGTAGGGGGTTGTATTCTCATAATGTTCTCTATTCTTTCAGGATCATTAACAATCCCTTCTTTAGAGAGGATATGACCCAGTAGTTTCCCTTATGTGACTGTGAAGACACTCTTCTTGGGATTCAATGATATTCCATACCTTCTGCATCTCTCGAAAATCTATCTCAGGTGATAAATATGATCCTTCTGTTATATGAATACATAGTGATGTCATCCATGTAAACCACTACTGATCTGTTAATCAACCCTCGGAAAGCTATGTCCATAGCTCTCTGGAATGGGGCGCCTGCGTTAATAAGTCCAAAAGGAATTTTAAAATATGTGTAGGTGCCCCATTTAGTGTTGAAGGTTGTCTTCAGCTGATCCCCATGAGATACCAATACTTAATTATATCCTGAAAACCCATCTAATAGGGACAACATTTCAAACCCAAAAATGCACTGAAGGATGTGTTCCATAGAGGGGACATGATAGTTATCCTTTTGTGATGCTTTGTTTAGGTTTCTGAAATTGATACACAGCCTAATATCTCCATTTTTCTTCCTTAATAGCACGAGATTGGCTACCGAGTATGTGTGTCTGTTAGGAAAAATGATTTTAGCATCCAACATTTTGTTTAATTATTTCTTCAACAATGTTTCTAGGCTTGGATGCATCTTACGCAGCTTTTATTTGTAGGGCTTAGCCTCCTTATCTAAAGGAATCACATGCTACATAATGATGGTATCAAAGGTTTTTAGGTCTCCATATGTCCATGCAAAGACGTCCTTGTATTTTTTAAATAGCTTGAAAAATGTAGCCTTTTCTTGTGGAGAGCACCCCAACCCCAAATTAATAATTTTTGGGTCTTCTTTGGTCCCAAGGTTGAATGATTCGTACTTCATGGATGAGCTATGCGTTTTGCAATTAGTTGGCTTCTTGAATTTATCATACAGGTCATACAAGTCCTTCATCTTGACAATTGACTTGGGGAATTTATTGAAATGATCCTTTTCCTCACCTCATCTCTCATTCATTAGCTTGTCATGTTCTTCTTCATGAATGACTGCATTCTTGAAAGTATTCTCATAGTGCAGGAACTCAAGGACTTTCTCATCATCCTCGAACACCTACTAGCTTGAGATGTTATTAGGCACAGATGGTCTAAAAATCAATTCAACATAACATTTATTCTTCTTCAATCTAAAATCAGGCAAAAGTTTAGCAGCCATACTATCCATCAGATCAGCATCTTGGTTTTTTCCTCGAGGTATGTATGTGATATTAAAAGAATCAAAATTGTCAATTAGGCCCCATACCTCATGCTAACCAATCCCTACTAAGCATCATTCCATAAACCTAGGGTATATCAACTACCACTATATCAATGACTTATGTGTACTGTGGTTTAGCAGTCATCCGGGTCAATACATCTTTCAATTCCCCAATTACTTTCACATTTGTTTTGTCTAATTGCATGATTCGAGTCCCAGTTTTCTCAAGTATCACATGGAGTCTTTTAGAAACAACATAAGGCATCATAGTGGATGAGGCACCTGAGTCTACCAAGCAATTGTGCACATTCATGTTGAAGATTTCAAATGTGATAAGGAAAGGGGGAGTCATGGATTTTGATTTCCTTCCTATCATGGTTGCACTAACATCTTGGGGTTTTCGATTCATTTTTGATAGGGTGGCTTCCATGGTTGCTAGCTTTTGGGCTGAGCTAGGAGTACTAACAGATCTGGAGGCCGACTTCTGGGTTTGGTTGCTCGGGGTGGTGGGATTTTTGCAGTTCCGCTCATTCATAGCTTTCAAGAACAAATCTCTTTGCTGCGTTAATTTCAACAAATCAAAGTATGTGATATTAGCCCTAGATTTCTTAAGATCATCCACAATATTGTAATCAATGTTATAAATAGGATAGGGCAGAGTGAACATACCGGTTTTGCCATTCTTAGGAGAGAGCTTACCATTTTGAGTCGCCTTTATTGCAGCGGGAGATGCATTTTCTTTCTCTAGATGGTTTGCTACTGGGGTATTCTTGGACTAACCACTAGATATACCCTTCTCAACAGGGACTTTGGGAGCGTGTGCCTTCACAGGGCGGACATCTTTCTTGGTCTGATGTATAGGCTTTATCACACCCATAAGCGGCCCCTTGCTTCGTGTGTGGATTTCATGAGTGTGGATCTCTGCCATACTGTCTCCTTGGTCATCATCATTCTCATTTGTATAAAAATCCCACAATACACTGATTCGAGATTCTTCTTCCAAGGGCTCCTCTACTTGGTATTCTTCCTCATCTTCTTGTTTTGGCTCTAGCTCCACTATAGGTTCTTCCTAGTTAAGGAGCGATTCGATAACAACCAGCTCTTCTATATTTAAATTCCCTTCATTGGGTGGAGCAGGCAGTGCAAGTGGACCATGACCACCTTCTGCCTTCTTACAATAGAAAGGTTTGAAAGGTTTTCTGTTGTTATACTCTCTCCATAATTCCTTTTCATATCGATGACTTTATTTGTCAACTTCTTAATGATTCGATGCAGACCTTCTATATCAGTGGTATCCTTTTCTTTGGTTTCAACCCCCTTGTTATCACTCCCATTATTCTTCTTGGATGCCTGAGAGGCTTTCTTTTCTCCGGTTGTAGGGTGGCATGCTGTGAGACTGAGCATTTCATTCTCGACCTTTACTGCTTCATCGATATCACCTTGTAAGGTTTATGCATTACTCCTCTTGAACTACATCGTAGTAGGGATAGGGAGAGAAGCGATGTAGAATTCCATGAGTACCTCCTCAGTAGGTCTAGTGGTGGCTGGAATTCTATTAAACAAGGTGTTGAATCGGATGTTAAAATCTTTGACCTTTTCTTTGGTTTCCATTTTCAAACCAGATAGTTCTAGAACTAAGGCCACAGGGGTTTTATCATTTCCATACTTGTCTAAAAAGGCTTGTTGAAAGGTAGCCCACGAAGTGATTGATCCTGTTCTCAAGCTAAAGTACCATGTAGAAGCTGCACCAATCAGGGTAAAATGGAATAGGCGACAAACTATATATTCATCAACTACCCCCAGCATGCGCACGACCAGGAAGAACAAATTGATATGGTTTTCAGTGGAGTCTCCCCGCTCAGGGTCGAATTTAGGCAGTACTTTTTCTACATTCTTGGGTAAGGGATGTTGCTGCCCAGGTATCGCCACAACATCTTGAGTGAGCCAAGGAGGCAGTGCTCCAGGATGAGGTGGGAGTTGGTTTCCACCTAGTTGAGGAATGTTAGCCATATCGAGGATAGGGATGTTCTAGTTAAGGGTTCTTCCTTAGGACTTTCCAAATCAGGCCAGGGATTGCCTTTAGACGGGGAATCCTCAGGGATTTCTTCCCAAGGAGAGTTGATACTTTGTAAAGAATCAAGCACAATATCTTCAAGAGAAGGGGTTGCAGATGTCTCTTCGTTTATGTGATAGAACCTTGGTTTTTTTTTTGCTGTCGGAGGTAAATATTGAAAGGTAGGGAGCTATGATAGGGAACGAGCGTAAGCTCGAGTAAGTCTTTTGACTAGTTGTTCCTGAGTGACAGGATACTCCCATAGTGTCTCTTCTTCGAAATGAGTCTTTTCCAAATGAGAGGAAGGGTCTTTTCGACCTTCACAATCCATGTATTAATATTTTTGAATCCATGCGTGGCACTTATAGATGAAATCTTGAAAAGTTGTGGATGGCAGTTCAGGCCCTCCTTCTAGCGCCAATTTGTTGACATGGTGAATTTTCGCTATACCAACAATGGGGAACTAACCCGATCACAAACCCCAATTAGGCCTGCTTTCATTTGGGATGGCTAGTTCCAACGGGTTTTAAGGGACCCCGTGAACTGTAATAGGTGTTGAGAGATTACTTCTGGGAAGAAGACTTCAATTAAATCAACAAAATAAAATAGCTAACCACTATGTATTAAATCCTATCTACACTACTTCTAACTACTCTAATCTAGTCCTAATTATCCTAATCTATCCTGCAAGAGAAAAACAAAAGGAGCTTAAACACCATACATAAATCCCAAGTCCAAATGAATCAATTACTGGTCCACTTAAGAACAAGGATGTATTAAATCCTCATCACAATGCCATTACTTATATAGGAATATAAATTTCTTTCCATACAAATAACACTTGCAACTGATGTTTAACAAGTCTAGAATCAACAACCTTCCATGAATTATTAATGCTATTGAATCACATTCAAATAACCAAGAATAACCATGAGCAATTAGTTATCAATGTGCTCAAAGAAAATCACATTTGTCTTCATACCAGCAACAACACACTGATTCCAAACATATCAGATATAGGGGAAGCAAATTAGAAAAAACAACCTCCTTCTCGAACCAAACAGTCCTCTTTATTCACAATAAATCAAAATTGTTTTCTCCAAACAAAAAGCCCTCCTCTCTTATCAGGAGGTAATACTTATGCAGCCCTCCATGACCCTCCCTCTTCCATGACCTTTCATTTCCCCCATTTCATTACACAAGTCAGCATATGTAGATGAGAACGGTCGGTGAAACTACTGACACACTGAGGTCACCCTTGGTGGAGCGTTCTCCTTCCTGGGGGAATGACTGGATGCCTTTGTAACAGAGGGGGACTGCGTATCATTTATTAGCACCTGTGTGGAGTGGCTATCATTCTCTGTCATTTCCTGAAGGAAACTAAAGATGTTGCACTCATGATCCCCACATCTGGCATGCTTTGTGATGTATCTGGCAATGATGACATCTTGATGGATTAACGTTGTCATGAATGCTTCCACTGAACTGAAGGAGTGCCTCCATTATGCAGTTTGGCGGTCTGTGTTCACTTTCGTAGAGTGTTTTTCGCAATGCTTCTACCTGTAGGGAAGAGGTGTCATCCTGACACAACTCAACTCCATCCATTACCAGGTCTGCTCAAATTTGCCTGCAAAATAATCCATATCAGCTATGATGGTGAGACATATGGAAAACAGGCCTACAAAACATGAATCTTGCGTTTATAACATCAAATGTGAAAGAATTCCCCTTTATTTTTAATTTATGCACGGATTAAGTCCCGTGAATGTAAATATGATTTACATTGCAAATCCTTGCAAAACACAGAGCAGAACCCAAAACCTAGACTTGAAATACTATGGGCGGGAACCTATACCCTATCGGGTCCGCCATATGGCATTTCCCATTAAAAACCACGACCATAGCATTTTACTGAATACACAAGAAACATGGGAAAAACCCGCGTCTGAGCCATATACCCGAACTTCAAATTTTATATGCCCGAGCCTAAAATTATCGGGTGTCATTCCTTATGCATGAGCATTAGACCCCGCTGATAGCGATTTGAAATGGGGAGGGGTGGACCTTATATATATATATATATATATATATATATATATATATATATATATATATATATATATATATATATATATATATATATATATATATATATATATATATATATATATATATATCGATATATATATATATATATATATAGATATATAGATATATATATATATGTTATATTTAATAGCCCCAACGGGTCCACAATGTATGATTTCCCTTTGTAAAACCCGACTTCAACGTTTTTTTCGAAAACACAAGAAAGTATGGGAAAACCCCATGTCCAGCCATAAGGCCAGACCTAAAATGTTATATGCTCTGGTCTATAATCATCGGCAGGTCCAGGGTATAACGATGTGCCTTATATATAGGCCCTGGACCCTGCCGATTGTGATATGTGGTTGGGAGGGCGGACCCGATAGAATATATATCATGCTTAATATAGCAGTCAGGTCCGGAAGACATACATGCCCTTTATATATCTATATAGCTTTGGGTCTTGGCCGACAACGATTTGCGATGGGGCTCCAGACCTGAAATATATGCTTTTGGGTTAATAAAACCTGTCAGGTCTAGAAGCCATGAATGTGTTGTGTTAATTGCGATAGGCCCAAAAAAAGGGATTTATGCATGTTTTGTGAAGTATTTCCGTTATAAGGAATTATGATGGGAACAATGATGCGATAGAAGGTTTTGAGGGCTTAAAAGGTTCCGATGGGGGGATTTAATGGATGGCTAGGCTGGGTGATTAATGGACCATGCAGCAAGATCTAAAAAGGGGATCTTGACCACTAAGAACTAAAGATTTGGCTTGACAACTAGTTAAAGTCTCTGGGACTAAACAAATATTCGGAGAGGTGGAATACCAACTTTTAGGGGACCCATTCAAAATTACTGCCAAGGCAAGCTTGATAGGGTGGTGGTTGTGGCCACAACACCTCCACAATTGTAACAAATAAGATTCCCTCGACCTCTACCAGTTCCTCCTCCACCTTGGCCTTGGTCGTGCTCCTCCAGCACCTCGGTCCGAAGGCCACATTTCTGCCTGCACCCTATATGCAAGTGTCATGTCCATCATTAATTCGTAACTATGACAATTGCACTCGTCATGACCTACCAATTGACATAAAATGCAAAAGATTTGTTGTGGTGTCTGTACGAATTTCTGCAGCAAATGGAAATTATCAGTCACATGTTTCCCAGCTACCTAATAGATAACACACCATAGCGCGGGCCCTATACTTGGCCCTACTGTAGCCTCAGAGGCATTGGTCCCACTACTACAACATAATTCTCAAAGACTGGACAGTGATCCTTGTCATGCCCCTGACCTTTGCATTTCAGGCACCATAATTCTTCGCATACCTCAGGCCGAACTGTCTTATCATTCTTTAGACTCTGCATCTCTAGGCAAAGGTTCTACAACTATATGTGAATCTATTGAACCCCCAGATTAGCATCCTGCATTGGTGTCTCGTGCAATCTCATTGCGATTTCCAGAGCTTCCACCTGGGTCCCTATCTTCTATTGTGATAGTGCAACCCTTAGGTGAGGCATGAGCGAGGCCACAAACCATTCACAATGCTGCCCATCAATCAGATTCATGTTGGCTTCACGGATCGTAAACTTCAATATTTGATCCAAATCCCAGGGTGTCTCTCTAGGCTTCATCATGATCTCCTTGAATTCCACATTGGATTTCACTTGAGCCTTAGGTCTACTAAATTCCTTATTTATCGTAGTCTGGATATCTACCAACACGTACATCGGGTTATCAGTACTATACTTAATATACCACGTTAGTATGCGGTCCTGCAAGGCAGTAACCAATGCTACTTTCTTCATTTTATCATTTGTGATACCCTGAGCTTCCCATACAGCCTTTGCAATGAAACCAAACTAGTCCGGATCTTCATCTCCTACGCCCTTGAACACGGGTAGCTTTACAAAGTTCTCCATGCTGAATGGTGGTGGAGGTGGTGGCAGTGTGGGTGAGGGGGTAAGCGGTGGAGGTGAGGATGGATGAGATGAGGATGGAGGCGGTGTAGGTATTCGCGGGAACCCTTGTCTTATCACTTGAATAGCACTCAGAAGAGAAGCCTACGCTTCTCCTTTGTCATCACTCAAAGGAGGCTTAATCAATGGGCTATATTCAGGACCTTTTCTTCCCCCGTCCCTGAAATTCCTTCCACTTCGCGTAGTCCCAAACATCAAGGTAACTGCATAACCCTCTTTTCACACAAGAGCATCTTAATCCAAGTATTTAATGATTTCAAATTCTTACATCACTACCCCTTGAAGAAATGGCACTCTACTTCGCTGTAACTGAGTGAAGTATCGACTGCGAACTCTGTCACAAATCCCCCTATGATGTGATCGAGCCAATGATTGACCGCACGTGTGATCTTATCTTCAGAGGATTCCAATCTCTTCACTAACTCCGGGGTCCAGACAATCGGACCGTCAAGCCTCCACCTCCCTTCGCCGTCTGCCAACATCATGATCCACTCGTATAATTCAACTAGGAAGGAACATAAGAATATCTCGTGTATTTCTATGTACAGGTATCTGTCCAACCACTATTCTTTCTTTAATCATGGATTCCTATTTTCTTGCACCAAAAATTTGTGGATCTTTTTGTCCAACCAGTCTTCAATCTCCTTCTTAGTTGGATTCCAATGATGCGACATCGCACATCTCGTTATGCAGATCTCGGTCCCGACAATGGAAGCATTTGTTGGCTTGATGGGACCTGACCCAGGTTTAGCGTTAGTCAGCCAAGCAAATCCCTACACTACTGTCCTTTTCGACATCAACCCACGTAGCGTGGACTCAAGTCTCACCCGAAGCAGTATGGGGGGGGTTGAAAGAACCAAGTTTCCCCACCCTGAGATGGTTGTGATGTCGGTTTTACACTTAACTCAGCCTATGCGCAGATCGATAAGCCTTTAGGGCTTATTGATGTACTTCTTTATTAGTCTTTCAAAACCTCCACGAAGGTCTGCGATCGTCCTTCGTGTAACCTTAACAAGTGATTTAGGCACCTACGCGCCTCTGTAACTACTTTACTATATAGTTTCCCGAATTATCTTAAGTGTTCGCCAACTCTACCATGCAATTAAGATTGTCTTCACGTAAACATATATCTCTACTTGCATTCATATAACAGAGGAAAACATATATATTCGCACATCAAATTAGCAATAAAACATAAACCCAGTGCTTAACATAACATAATCACATGCAATTGACAGAAGTAAAATACACAGTAATTTTAGAATACTTCTCTTTATTGATGATTCATATTTCTAGTACAGACTCTAACTTCCCTGCGCACACAGCTGCAGGGGTCCGCACACTCAGTTGTGGACTTCCACCCTAAGCCTCTGCACACTCAGTTGGAGAGCCTCTTTCCTATGCTAAGACTCTCACTATTCACTCTTCACAGACTTATCAATGACTCCAACTATGAACTGAACTATCTTAGACTCCTCTAAGACCTCCTTTTTATGCAATCCCATGGTCCACAGACCAAGGGTGGATCTCATCAAGCCGGCACAACCTATCTAAACGAAGGGCGGAAACCCTTTTTGACACTTGATATCTTCACGCTCTGTGACCACAAAATGTGGAGAATTTACATTACTTTATATAAAATTCGGGCTTTCTGCCCCAAAACATGGGCTTTTAACACAAAAATTGACCCTAGGGTACTCATTCCCAACACCTCTCATGGGTCCTAACTCTTGTGATTGTAGCGGAGAGTAATTCCTACGGGTTTTGGTCTAATGGAAATCATGATTCCAACACATAGTTGACACAGGGATAATTTATGTCCCCAATGTTATCACTCTAGACCATTTTCCCTAATCTTGGTCAACTTGACCTTGGGAGAATGATTATCCTCGATGCTGAAACATTGGGTATGTGTTATATTATTTCCAAGGGGGTGGTATCCCCCTTACATAGGGTCTGGGGAAGTGCCCCAGGAATTTTTTTTATGTGGACCCAAGGATGGTGGGTGGACCCAAAGATGGAGGGCACACCTACCCATGGTTTTCTGCATGGGCTTTGCACATGGTTTTCTGCATGGGTTTTGCACATGGTTTTAGGCATGATGGTTTTCTACCCATGGTATTTTGTAGATCCGTTCAAGGGAAATACAATTACTTTTAATCTAGGGTTAATGGATTGGGATTTATGAATGCTTCAACATGTATATATATGTATTGCCAAATTGAAAGGAATATAATGAAAAATCAATCGAGTAGTCTTGGTTTTGGGATCCAGGGTAAAATATTCGGGTATATTTATTTTATGTTCTCTCCATTATTTATTTTTCTGTTTGAAGTATTCATTTGCAAGTAATTTTTGTACAGGGTTAAAACCTACATGCAAGTTCCTCACTCCCTCTTGTTGAGAACAACATTCTAAATAGACTTCATCTTGGGACAAAGGCTTTTTCAACAATCTACTTGACTGTAGAATAGTATTGAAGCCACACTATTTCCTTGTGTACCATGTATCGGTACTAGATATCACTGTGCTTCACCCTATCATTGTGGTCATCACCTACACTTGATCAAGAAAATCCTGCAAGTAGCCTCTTAAGCCATATTGCTTCTCAACTTCCCAATCCAACTGCAATAAAATCTCCCTCTGCAACACTTAGTGTGACAAATGATTGCTTCCTACTCATCCAAGAAATCATAAGGGAACCCAAACTAAATAATTATTCTTGATGAAATCTTTCTAACTTCAACACTCTTTGAATCTGTGAATCCTTGCAGTTGTACTTCACTATTTTAGGAATATCTCAAACTATAACTAACCGTTCCATGACCAATTTTACCATGCTATTACTCCAACACATATTAAGCGGCATGCCTTGGTTGATATGCTTCCTTCATTGGATCCATCACCACAGATGTTTTCCTGTCACCCCGATTGGGTGTCCCCTCTCACACAGAAACATATCTTCTTGTGATAATTTTTGTTACTCCATTAGCTTGGTATACCATTGATGCAAGAGCATCGATCCATCCTCTAAAAAATAAACAAGAAAGAGTTATGAAAGGCGAAAATATGAAAAGGTAGGGTAATAACTATTTTGCAAAGGATTAAAATTGTGAAAAATCATATCCATGAGGGATCTTAGGAATTTGTTGAGGGATTTGTGGAGAATATCAAGCTGAGTGCGTTGTGGAGAGGATCATGCCGAGAGATTTATGGAGAAGATTGTGGATCTTGAAATGATCCACAATATTGTAATTTCCTCTATAAATTGTAACCTTTGGACATTGAAAATAGGTGGTCAATTGGATGAATATTAGACCCATAGAGGTGCCATGTAATAGCATAGAAATTAAATTAATTGCAATGCCTAGTTTATGGAATTTTGTTTGTGTGCATCGTAATTTAATGCATGAATGGCTCGATGCATAGATCGATTGACTATGTTTGATAAATTAGCTTTACATGTAGACCACGGGGTTATTTAGTTTGCAGTGGGAGCGCGAATGAGTTGATTTTGTGGGTTTATAACCCATAGGTCTAAGATCGAGCCAATAAAAATATTGAAAATGACAAACGCCCATAAATAATTTTCATCAAGTGCTATCATAACACAAAATATTCTTGTGTGTAATTGGAGGATAAGTAGCAAAAGAAGGTACAAGTTGATTAAATATTTTGTAAGAGATATGTTTTCTCTGTGCATTTGAAAATAGAGGAAGATGAGAATATTTGTAGTATCCTAGAGAAAAGAGTGCTCGAAGAGAACCATGAAGATGCCAAAAGCTCAAACTTAGGAGAAAGTTTGGTGAGGTATCATGTAGCAAGGGGGATACTTTTTACTGCATAGGCATGTTGCAACTCACGAGTTAAAGTTTTTATGAGAAGACTAGAAATCATATGACTAGGAGGTCATAAATTTTCTTACCTTGGGAGTCTGATGTAGGAGGATCGACCCATCCTCTTAAAAATAAACAAGAACGAGTTCTGAAAGGTACAACTATCAAAAGGTAGGGCAATAAATATTTTGTAAATGATTAAAAGTGTGAAAAATCAGATCCATGAGGGATCTTAGGAATTCATTAAGGGATTTTTGGAGAAGATCAGGTTGAGTTCTTTGTGGAGAGGATCATGTTGAGAGCTTTATGGAGAAAATTTTGGATCTTGAAATGACCCACAAGATTGTAATTTCCTCTATAAATTGTAGCCTTTGGGCATTGAAAAGAGGCGGTCAATTGGATGAATGTTAGACCCGTCAAGGCACCATGTAATAACATATCAATTAAATTAATTTTAATTCCTAGTTTATGTAATTATGTTAGTGTGCATGGTGATTTAATGCATTAATGGCTTGATGCATAGATCCATTGACTTTGTTTGATAAATTAGCATGACATGTAGACCATAGGATTATTTAGTTTGCAGTGGAAGTGAGGATGAGTTGAGTTTGTAGGGTCATAACTCATAGGTCCAAGATCAAGCCAATAAAAAGATTGATAACGACATACCCCCATCATCTCAGACTCAAATTTCCACTCCCTCTGACTACTCCCTCTATTATTAAAGCAATTCTTTCTTCCACAATTGTTCTCTATGACACATGAGTCTTTCTGACAACTAGAGAAAACATCTTCTCATGATCCTCTCCCTCTTTTTGGGAGAATATTGTATTCTCAACTCTAGTTTTTCACTTGCATATGTTGTTATCTATTGCACGTTAAATCTCTTAAAAGTCACCATTGTCTTCACTTTAGCATAATCAATATATACTTCAAAATTTTTGGTCTACTTACTTCCACTAAACTTGGATCTCATCTAGTATAATACACATAACTGATTCTGGGAAAGTCCTCTTATTACTCTTTGCTTCATTCTTCCACTACTTCCATTTGTTGCGAGAGTCTAGGAAACCTTTACTATGTACCTGTAAACCTTACTAGGAGGTCATGGAAGAACAATTACAACCAAGCAAAGGATATAATGGAAAGAGACTGACTAATAGAAAAACAATAATAATCATCAAAGAAGAGAGATATAAGATACTTATCTTTAGAGAATAGTAGGAAATGTCAACTCCCTATTGATATTAGCCTTTTTGAAACTTTATCAACCTTGTCCTCATCATTAGCATGATGTCATTCCTTCCTTGCATGATCTATGGTTTCTTCTTTCAGCAGAAATGTTAATCTAGGCTCATCTCTAGGATTTTCTCCATAATCCCTAGGGTTTTCATATCCAAGACTTCCAGTCTTCTAAACCATATATTTTCACATATCCATTTTATACCTTTTGCAAGTCCAATAGAATTTGTATTTTACTAATTATTCTTTCCATATCTCAACAAACAATCAAGGATATATCAGACGTAGGCAGATATTAGGACCATCAATAAATGTGAGATATCTTCCTTAAGAGAGCATACTTTGCTATTGTTTCAACATTAGTTGTGATGATACTTTCAAAAATATTGATTTTTACTTTTCAACCCAATAGATTATCCTTTATCGTCAAGTTCTACAAATCACTCATATTTCTTGAGAGGATTTCTTCTTCATTTTATGTTTGTCATATCAAATGAACTTCCTTCATCAGGTGTGCTTTCTTCAAAAACATATTAGTGATAGAGATCTTTTCTTTAATGCCTTTATGTGTAGAGTAAAGGTTTCAGGACTATGTTCCCATATAAAATATATACAACATATGTTACATCTTATCATCAGCAAATGTAATGCATCTTTCTAGGACTTTTATTCAATAGGGAAAAGTGTCAAAAAACATGGGACCCCAAAGCTTTAATATATATAAATGTCACTTCATATAAGAATTTCACATGGTTCATTCCATATATTAGTGACATGATTGTGCATTTACCCAAGATATATTTTGAGAGAAGGATTCCTTCAATACAATTATGAGCACTTTATTGAACTCACATAGGTCTTTGAATTCAACCCATATTATAATTATGTATGCAAGGATGACTTACATGTTATGCATCAGTAGATGTATCTAACATTTTCTTATAATTTCATAACTTCCCTTAATGGATTTTTAAAGGATGATAACAAATCAAACTTTTCCTATGATTTGAAAAAGATCACAATCCTGCTCTGATATAAGTCCTTTCAACCAAGCATATTTTATTTCGAATGTTATTTTGGTGATCATTTTCTCTAACTGAGGTTTATAGGAATGATGCGAGATTAAAATATTTGATTATTTTAGGTAAGATGAATGATGGTACATATCTTAGGAATTAAATTGCATACTTCTAGCTTCATTGATCTTGTTGCATTCCCATGTCTAACTCAACATCATTGTAGTGTGTATGCATGCTTGCTTGGTGGGTGTTAGTGTCGATATCTTCATCCCTCCATCAGCGATAAAAATTATCTTATTGCAGTGCTCTACCTTAGGGTTTCATTAGTTTTACATGTTTTCTACTGTTTGAAGAGGATTCATGATACTTTCATGCCCTCTCCAACTCCTCACCAGTCTTAAGACTCTCCATCTCACTTAATTCAAAGTACTAAACCATTTTCCTACCTCGGCCCACAGAAACCTCTGCAAGACTGAGTACATTCCCCGGACACAAAACTGTCTTTCACATTTGATCCAACAATCAATCATAAAATTCAATCAAACCCCTCTGAGCATATACCTAGCCTAAAATTAGTCTTTATATCAGTCATCTCAAGCTTTATTGGCCATATTTTCCTGAGATTGACAAGGAGAGAGCCATCTCTCAACCTGGTAGGGATAGCTACCAGGTTAAGCATGGTTTGATGTTACCCTAGACCTGCCTTTCTCAGCCTGAGGTCAATCTAGGCTATAACAGTGGGTAGAGTAGAACATCAATTTTTCTTGTTGTATGATATTGGAAATCATACTCAACTCATTTCCCTCTCATAATTGCATGGATCACTACACAAGTCATCAATCAATTCCTTTATAAGTTTCAATAAAACACAAATCCATGATTTTTTTGTCCCTGGGGATATGGTTACTTGGTCTAAACCAAGCAACTCAAAGTCTTTAACAATCACTGTACTAACAATTTGTTTTTCTTCAAGAGCTCGCACAAGGATTTCATGGTGCTATAGTTCAAATAATTACAAGTATAATATGTTTGCTTCATGTTAGCTTTCGTATCTGGTACTTCCTAATCACTGAAGATGTTCTCAGCTTTAATTTGGTCTTGAAGATAAGCATACAATATCTCTTATCAAAACATTTTTTCACAAAGAATTTTTTCAGGATATGACTCCAAGAGATGTCTAAATGAGGTTGCAACACGACTTATAACTAATGGGCCACATAGGATTAAAAAAAAATCAATCCCAAAGGTCTTGTCAGTTTATATTCAATATAATTTAAGGGTTTTTTCCCTCTCTCCACATATTTAAATAGACTTGATGGATTTCCTCAAACAAACTTTGCCTTTGTACTTTCTGAAACATAAACTCCTTCAATACCTCAAGTATATTTCAGTCCTCTATCATATATTGTGAGGCTTCTCAGACTGAGATAGATTCTAAGCCTTCTTGCAACCATATTCAGCCTCTTGTAACCATATTAGGACTAAGGTCTAGCCTCAAATAATCTCTACCTTCCAACTCACTTAACCTACTTGATTTACTAGCCTACTTCGACCCTTATGTAGATGGACTGAGGCTTAGGGATTCAACCTACTTTTAAGCAATGTTATTGAAATAATACTCCTTCCATAACAAATTTTCTTCCTTCTAAGAGATATAATTTTAGTAACCCCTTTGAGGCCTTTCGATCTTCCACATTAGGTTGAATCTGTGGTTTATCAGGGTTTGGTTATCCTTTGTTTACGCATAACTTTCTCTCTAAGAATTTTGGTGGTACCTTTTTCCTTATTTGACTCTAGCCCGAGGTCTCTCGGGTTCCTACTAGGGCTTCAACCCTATTATTTTTTAGCTCACATATGACTACTCAGATCTAGATCTCGTCCCTTCTTTAACCAAAGTATTACTATGGTTTCTAGGGCTAATAACAAAATAATACCTAGAGGATATCTTGAAGAGATTGGATTCTCTTGAGGATGCTCTTTTACCCATGCTCTGTTACCATCTTGATTTTTCAAGAATCCTCTAAACTGATAATTACTTCTTATGATTTATTTTAGTTTGATATTTTCTTATATGCATATTCATCATAAATCAGTTACATAGAGGATGTCAATAGTAAAAAAAAAATCTAGTACGATCATAAAAAGACAACCAAACAAGAACACAATATTTTTACCCTCAAAAAACCAACTTGGGGGAAAAACCCAACAAACTTTTCCTTAGATAAATTATTCAAGTCAATAGAGTTACATCTAAGTCAAACATAAAGTCAAATTGATAGCCCTAGTCACACTTGGTCAAATTTCTCATAAGACAAGTCAATCTACCCAACAAATTTGACCTAGATTACTCTGGTAGGACTAAACTATTGCTTTCATCTTTTCACAGTAAAAAATTTATTCTTATCCTTAGATAAATTCAAAACCTCTACCACAAATTTTTCCTTTATCTACATCGGATACATCTTCTTTCGTTTCCATATATTTGACTTCTTTTTCCTCAGACATATTTTTTTGCTAGCCTCAGACAAACTAAGTTACTTTGTTAGGCCCCTATACTACTAGTGTAACCCCTTATTGTTATTAGTACAACCCACTTATTATATTGATGTACGCATGTAGTGCCCATATTGTTACTATTGTGCCACATAGAAGCCCACTATTGTTATTATTGTGCCCTTACATTATTATTGTTATGTCGGCTCTGATTATGTTATGACCCCTTAGACTTCTATATATAAAGGAGGTCTTTTCATTTGTATCATCCAAGAATTGTTCATTTATGTAATGTAAAGGAGGTTTCCCCCTTGAAGAGGCTGAATTCTAAGGCGTTGATCTATCTTTTCTATCTTTTCTTGAGCTCGTTTCATAACATTTGGTATTAGAGCTTTGGATTCTAGGGTTTCGCTGCTCAAAACAGGTCATCGTGGCATTTTCACAATAACCTTTTTTCTGCGATGTTTCAGAACCAAAAAAAAAACCCATTTGAGAAAACATCGCGCTGAATCTCGGGTCCAAATTTCAGAGCTTTTCGCGCTATATTTGCGGAGATATGATCTGAGGAAGTTGGTCTTTTTATAAAGTCCTGAATTACATTCCAAATAGGTGACCTAGGGAAAATCGTCATAACTTTCTCTCTGAGCATCAGATTGAAATTTCATAAGAAGGTACAGAAAGAGGACGGATTTTAGTTTCTTGTATATATTTCTTAGAGCCAAAGATTGAAACAGGGACATGTGGCATGTCGTACAAGTTCACTCTACTGAACTAGTCTATAATCAGGTCACTGTGGGAGATTTGGCATAACTCGTCCTTGGGGAATCCAATTTGGACCAGACTGGTGGAATTGGAAAGAGGACGTAGAGGGCTACTACAGGTCGCCATTTTAGAACTTAAAGATCCGAAATTACAGAGTTATAGTCGTTTCAAGATCGATCTCCTAAAATCAAGAAAAAGCAAGATGAGGAAGTTTGATGGCAAGGATCCAGTAAATTGGATACTTCAGACGGAGCAATATTTTGATCTACATGGTGTACCACTATTACAAAAGGTATGTATTGCATCTTCATATTTAGAACCAGATCAATTTTTATGGTATGAAGGGCTTTGTTCTCGTAAACAACTTGTTACATGGTCAATTTTCATGGAGGAAATGATAGCACATTATGAGTATACAAAGAGAAACACCTTCTTTAGAGCAACACCACAACAATTGGAAAGAGTAAAATGGCTTTGTGACATAGTGGAAAGAAAAATTATGGAAACCAGGAAGCATACCCCTCACAACTATAAAGATGGATTTCTCCCAGCCTTCCACAACCTACAAGGGTTACACCACAACAATTGGAAGAAAAAGGAGAAAAAGGGCTTTGTTACAATTGTGATAGCAAATGCACTAAAGGTCATAAGTGTGCTGAGAAGAAATTATTTTACATAGAATATGAAGAGGAGGAAGAAAAGGATCAAGAAACATCAAAAGAAGAGGATATACGCCAGGACCCCACCCCAGAGAAAGAAGAAATGAATCATACCATATATTGTAAAGCATTGGCAAGAATTACCACTCCTCAAACTCTCAATATAGAAGGACATATCAAGAAGAAAAAGGTGAAAGAAGTGAAAGATCACATCGAGAAAGAATAAATGAATCCAACCATATCTTGTAATTCATTGGTCGAAATTACCACTCCTCAAACTATCAAGATAAAAGGACATATCAAGAAGAAAAATGTTCAAGAAGCGAAAGATCACATCGAGCATCAAGAAATGAATCCGATCATATCTTGTAAAGGATTGGAAGAAATTACCACTCCTCAAACTCTAGAGATAGAAGGAAATATCAAGAAGAAAAAGGTTCAAGCAGAGAAAGATCACATCGAGCGTCAACAACAAGTTCTCCAACTTTTAAAGGATAATGCCACGTCGGCGAAAAATCAAAAAACAGGTAGATCAACATCGTAGTGAAAAATGTTTTGATGTAGGTGATTGGGTATTTTTACTGTTACATCTCAAGCAAGCTATTTATGAGAAGGAAATGTTGACAATACTACATGCACTTAAAAAATGGCGACCTTACTAAATGGGAAGACTCTTACAGGATGAGGATTTGGAAGCGTTGTTTTGTGCTATTTCTATTATCCAACCAGATTGGATAAATGAAGCAAGGGATGAATGGAAGAAGGACAAAGAAGTATAGCCACTTATTCAAAAGTTGAAAAAGATCCCAATTCAAACATATTGCCAGAAATTGAAGAGGAAGGAAAAATCATATTGGAACCTAGAGCAGTCACAGAAACAAGAACTCGACAGTTACGAAATCGATCAACTTCAGAGTATCTCATCAAGTGGAAGAACTTACCCGCTGAAGATTCCACATGGGAGGACAAGAATTTTTACAGAAGCATCAAGAACTGCTCAAGCGTTGAGGACAACACTTTTTGAAGGAGAGGGACATGTTAGGCCCCTATACTACTAGTGTAACCCCTTATTGTTATTAGTACAACCCACTTATTATATTGATGTACACATGTAGTGCCCATATTGTTACTATTGTGCCACATAGAAGCCCACTATTGTTATTATTGTTCCCTTACATTATTATTGTTATGTCGACTCTGATTATATTATGACCCCTTATACTCCTATATATAGAAAGGAGGTCTTTTCATTTGTATCATCCAAGAATTGTTCATTTATGTAATGTAAAGGAGGTTGCCCCCTCGAAGAGGCTGAATTCTAAGGCATTGATCTATCTTTTCTATCTTTTCTTGAGCTGGTTTCATAACATACTTTCTCTTGGAGGGGGATGAAATTGTGTGTATATATAGTGTCTTCAGAGTTTGAATGCGTGTCTCTAGAAGTTGGGCCTTGTTGGCTTCGTGGGTCTTAACCCAGGTTCAGAGTTAGTTTCACCAAACAAATCCCTACACTACTAGCCCTTTCGGCATCAACCCGCGGAGCGTGGACTGAAGTCTCACCCGAAGCAGTATGGGGGATGCTAGAACCAAGTTTCTGCACCCAGAGATGAGCATGATGTCCACTTTCACACAAATTGAAAATCCTTTAGGGCTTATTGATATAACTCCCCTTAATCAGCTTCTATACCTTCGTGAATGGTTATGACTGTCTTTCGTGGACCCTGAATATGTGAATCCACTACTTACGTGCATCAAAGATTACGTATAACCCAGTAACTATTCAGATTAGCTTAAGTGTTTGATAACTTCAACATACAACAAGATTATCTCCACATAAATAATTAACATTAATTGTGTTCATATAACAATATAAGTCATGTAAAGTCGCACATCAATACATCATTATTTCATAAACCCATTACAACATAAGGCACATTCATATAAACATAAGTAAAGAGATAACACAAGTATTTCTGCGCAATCTTCTTTATTGATAATAAGTTGAATCTTACAAGCTAAAAACTTCCCTTTGCACTCAGCTGCAGGGGTCCACACACTAAGTTGCGGACTCTACTCTAGGCCTCTGCGTACGCAGTGGCAGAGCCTTCCTTCTACTCTAATACTTCTTCGCTCTTACTCTTACTAACCCATTACATTCATCTTCATCATCAGTACTATGCCTTAGACTCTATAAGACACACCTACTTATACAATCCCATGGTCCGCGGACCATGGGTAGATCTTCAAAAGCTGACTCAACTTACATAAAACAAGGGTAAAACCCTTTATGACACTTTAACTATCTACGCGCTCCGTGACCACAACTTGTGGATACTTTACATTTTGTATAGAAAAACTTAGGCTTTTTCTCCAAAATTGACCATAGGGGACCCCATCCCAACAAGCCCCCAACACAAAGATTGTGATTCACCCTTGAGTCACTCTGCTAGCACGGAGATCTTACTGTGAAGACCTCCCAACTCTACTTGTTCAACTTCCACTTCAGTTGTGCTCTATGTAGCTGCTTGTTTGATCTGCTCCAACAACTTCTTTGTTGGTGGTCCTGCATTGTCCTCCTTGATTTTCTGTTGCATGTTGTATACGCTTGCCAACTTCTCCTAAATTTTGGCGAAGATAATGTCAACCTCATCCAGCCAAGGCCCCAATCTAGCCTTGAGGACCACCTCTTTCTTTTGCATTACTTCCACCTGTAGATGCATCTACCTGGCCTCCTGCAACTTAGCAAGGTGTTGTGTGACAACAACGGTGCGCATCGTTGCTCTGACTTCATCATACTGTAGATGGAGTTCGGATCTTG
This sequence comes from Pinus tabuliformis, assembly GCA_031772625.1. Lineage (NCBI taxonomy): Eukaryota > Viridiplantae > Streptophyta > Pinopsida > Pinales > Pinaceae > Pinus > Pinus tabuliformis. Next base: position 829,219,439 of record CM062816.1, read on the forward strand.
TGTATTCAAGGCATGCAGGGTGTGATATTCCTGCGTGGCCAAGTTGAGGCCGATGTTCTTCAAAGAGATGAAAATAACCTTGTCAACGGCTCCCTCCGCACTCAAAGATCCATCTGGTAGCACAACTACCTGGTGATCCAATGACCAGACCATCTCGGTTGCTTGAGTGGTTCTTGGTGCCAAACTTGTGGATTTAGCATTGCTCTGCCCTGCGCCCAGCTAGATCCTAGTAGTCTAAATCTGTAGCTCCCACGGATCCTTCTAAATGGTGCTAAGTGCCTACTTTCGTTGCTTCTCAAATTGTTGCAGCAGTTTCGTGGCGGTATCTGCACCTTATCACCTATTTCATCTAGGTCACTGTTGGTCAAAGTAATTGGGTCTAGCGACGGCTTGGTAGATTTTTTTTTTCTTCCATGACCCTTCCTTTTCCTGCTCCCTATACCACTTTATTCGGAAGGGAGTGCTCTACTCGTCCTAGACACCACTGCCCTACTTTAACTACTCTTCCTCCTCCGTTTGGGGTGAAGGAGACTTATCACTCTGCTAGAAGTTGTGCTCTTCCTATTATGCTTGCTTCTTCATGGCACGCTCCGCTTCCACGCGGGCCTTCTCCTTGGCCTCTTTCCTTTGTTTCTCAGCGAACTGCTGAACCTTCTGTTTGGCCGCATCCTTCTTCTTCTTCTCCGCGGACTTGCTGGTGCCTATAGCCAGATCAAAAAGAGAATTCCAATATGTTGGCCAGCACTTGATGACCTCCTCGATAGCGTCATCTGTAGTGAGGCATGGTAGATCGAACCATTTTTGCTCCAGATCCTCCCATGCCCGGATGTACACACGGTGGATGTCATCTTTGAACCCAGCGTATCCTGAAATTTGTTCAAACATGGTTGGTGACAACCGCAGCCTCTGGTTGATGGCCATGCGAATGCTCGCCTCCATTAGCATCCAAAATACTTTGGTCTCTGTGACCCGCACAACATCTTTTTTGGCCCATAGAGATGTAAATTGTGTAGCCTTCGAAAAATTGTTCTCTACGAGAGGTAATTAGTTGTCCTCTGAAAAATCCCAGGCGACCAACATAGTCGAGAGCAATAACCATGAATAGTGGAATGTTTTACTCTCGTCCTGTGCCTCTCTGTAGTTCGCGAGGAACTCACCACACAGGTAGCGCGCCCAGTTGAACTGCACGCCCTCCATGCACTACGCAGTCAAAGAAACCATTGGTTCTGGAACCTCGTCCACGCGACATTTTCTCATAACCTTGCTAGCCAAAATCTGTGTGGAAACCTTTACCATAGGGTCAGTGATCAAGGTAATAGAATACCTGTGCAGCTTCTTCACAAGTTTGAACTTGTCCTTCATCTTCTCAGTGAGGTTGCGCTCGCTCATCTTTCTGCCAAACTCCTTGGCCAGATTTAACCCCAAGTGTGGAAATAGCATGATCTGATGGATCAACATATCGGTGCACTCAACCACAAGCACCTGTCATTCACCAGGCACAAAAACTGCTTAATGATGAACAAATTTATGTTGGAGCAGTGGTAGTGGGGCACCCACAACATCTTCAACAACCCCGATTGGTTCACTCCGCGAACACTCCATAGGCTCCAGTGTAGTGACACGAGAATCCTTGTAGAAGACCCTCTTCATGTAAGTGTCTGTAGCAAGGTGGGAGAACCACTTGTGGTCCACCAAATCCCAATCTTCTAGCTTCAAATGCGATATCCGTGCCAAGAGCTGACCTTCAAAGGTTAGGTTTTCTGGCAACAGGGGTGTGTTGAGGAGGAATTGTCTTACCTTTGGGCATGGACCTTCAAAGGTTAGGTTTTCTGGTAACAGGGGTGTGTTGAGAAGGAATTTTCCTGCATCTGGGTCCTTAGGGACCTTCACTTTTCCCTTGCATGGATGGATATACTTCAGCAACTTAGATATATGATCCACCCCCTTGGTTTCTATATCTTCTGCACCCTCCTCAGCCTCCAAATCCACCACTTTCCCCTTCTCTTTCGCGCTCGACTTTTCTTTCCTCTAGGCCTGTGTAGTGGAATGCTTCCTCGGTGACTCACGTACTGGAACCAACTTGTTTTGCTTATCTTTCTTTGGTTTGGAGACCTCTCTCATCAGTGTAGGCTTCGACCTAGGTGACCTCGGCATCGTAGGCACTACAGCTGGAACCTCCATGCTCATTACCTCCAGGACAACTCCCTTGGAGGTAATACTTCCTCCAGTGCTAGTGGTTTCAGTGAGACCTGGTCCTAACATGATGTCAGTAATGAGTTTCTGATCTAACTCAGGCAACTTGTCGAACACAGGGCTTGTGATCAGAGCTTCAAAATACTCGCGATTCATGCGCACCAAAAAAAACAACATAGAAATTCTAAGGATGCAAAGTGTTTTTTGTTGGACAACCATGCATAATTTCCAGGTGAATTAAAATCCAAATTCAATTGTTCCCCCCAAAATCCATCCATAAATGCTAAATTGGTGGCATATTTTCCAAGATCTCACTCTTAAATTTAGCCTTAAATGCCTTAAATGTTGCCCCCCCTCTCCTCTTAACCGTCTCTTGGCAATCAAATCATGAACAATGACTGTAATGGTTACTTTCTGGCTACGTTGCGAGGTCTTTCCCCCTATAATGTAGCTGCATTCACCCTTCGTCTGGTACTGTGACACCATCCTGTTTCGCACAAACCCACTGTCGTGCATCTCTACAAACTAGGAAGTGTAGTTTATAGTCTCGCACCTCCTTGAAGCTACCTGGAGCACTAAGACTGTGCTACCATCATGTAGTCATTGGGTCATATCCCCGGTCTATGGCTTCAATCGGCTTCCATTTACCCTTTCCAGAAATGGATCTCCATTCAACTTCGTGAGTTGAATTGCTCCACCACCTGTAATCTCTTTGATAATATATGGCCCCAGCCAGTGCATCTGAAATTTTTCTAGAAACTTATCAAACTTAATGTTGTATAATAAAACTAAATCATTTACCATCAAGGTGCGCAGTTTGATGTGCCGATCATGCCAATATTTTTCATGTTCCTTCTGTTTCTGTTGATGGAATCCAACCAAAAACCTATCTTCCTCGAGCTCTGTTAGTTGTGTGAGCTTTTCTTCTAAGGCTCTGCGATCTGTCATTCCTGTGAAGGCTGCTATGCATAAACTAGGTACAATGTACTCCATAGGAATCACTGCTTCTATGCCATAGACCAACCTGAAAGGTGTCTCACTAGTAAGCTTCTTATAGGTAGTTCTGTAAGCCCATAACACTGTTGGTACGTGCACGTCCCAATCATTCCACTACTCATTGCAAACCTTCATCAATCCATTCTCCAATATCTTATTAAAAGCCTCAACCGTTCCATTGGCTTGAGGATGGTATGGCATACTCCTTTGATGGTAAACCTGAAACTCCTCTGTCAGTGCGCTAATCGTTTCATTAAGAAAATGTGTTCCATGATCGCTCATCAATATCTTCGAGCAACCAAACCTCATCTTTCACTACTGTTGCCCCTCTATAGTCCTTCACAGGTTGTGCCTCCACCCATCTGTCAAATATTCAGTTGCGGTGATGATATATCGCGCACCCGTCTTCTTGCTTGGAGGTTGAATCGATCCTACAAAATCAATTCCCATTTCTCAAATGGCTGCAATGACACCTATGGATTCAAGGGCAACTCATCCCTCAGTGATGGCCTACCCGTCCTCTAACATGCATCGCATGCCCTACAATATGATTTGGAATCCTTATGCAGCGTCGGCCACCACAACCCAGTGCGCAAAATCTTCTACATTGTTTCTTTTCCTGCATAATGCCCTCCCACAACTCCTCCATGAGATTTAGCGAGGATACTATTTCTTTCAAAATCAGGCACATAACGTCACAGTATTTCGTCCGATCCCATCTTGTATAAATGCCCTGCAATAACTAAAAATTATGTCGCACTTACTACCAATTATTTCTTATATTGACTCGTGTATCCTTCTAGTGTTGTTCCTGTAGTTAGGAAGTGGATAATGCCTGCAAAGTGAGTATCTGCTATGCGCACCATGAAGAGCTACGCATCAGGCAACCCCTCCTTGAAATTGGTGGGCTCCTCTCCTGTTTCAATGTGCAACAGATGATCTGGCCCTACATTCAACTTTCCTGGCTTCACAATCACCTCGAAATCATACTCCTGAAACAACAGCAGCCATATGCATATTCCCCCCCCCCAACACAGGTTTATTAACTACGTACTTCAATGTAGAATGGCCTATGTACATCTTAAAATGTCCTCATAGCAAGTAATGTATGAACTTCTGGAGTGTGTACACCATAGCCAACCCTTCATGCTCTATCATCGAATAATTCTTTTCAATCTTAGACAACTTCTTGCTCGCAAACGTTATAAGGTGATCTAGCTCTCCTTCACCAGCCTGTGTTAGCACTGCTCCTAGTGCAATACATGAGGCATCCACATGTACATGAAATTATTTCTTCCAATCCAGGAAGACAAGGATTAGCGCAATGACCATTTTCTCCTTCAGTACATCCAGGTGGCAATATCATTCTTCATCCCAACAGAATGTAACATCCTTCTTTAGTAACTTTTCCATATGCGCGGTAATTTGAGCATAACTTTTAATGAACTTTCGGTAGTATCCAGTATGACCCAGTGTAGTGTGCAACTGTTTAACACTTCTTGGTGGTTCCAAAATGATGATTACTGTGATCTTAGTAAGGTCCACCATGAGTCCTTTCCTGCATACCACATGACCCAGAAAGATCCCAAAAGGGACACAAAACAAGCATTTCTTTAGGTTTAGCACAATCTGATACCTTCAGCATGTATCCAACATCAAGATCAGACTATCTACATGGATCTTAACTAGCCCAAACACTATCTAGTCATTGAAATATACTTCCAAGAACTTTTGAATGAACTCCTTGAACGCTGCAATGACCACGCAAGAGAATATCTTTGGCACATTCTTAAGTCCAAAAGGCATCACTGTATACTGGAAACATCCCCATTTTGTCACGAAGGTGGTTTTACTCTTGCCTTCTGGTGCAATCTTTATCTGATGGTATCCAGAGAACCCATAAGAATGAATAGGCCTCCTACCCGCCAACATTATCCAGTACCTCATCTATGAACGGAGTTGGGAAAGGATCATGAACGCAAGAATCATTTAGCTTCTTGAGATCTATGAAAATCCTTATTTCATCCTTCTGCTTCTTTTCCTGAAAGACCATTGGACTTACACAATCAGATTCCTCCATTGGCTGAATAATACCTGCTGCAAGCATCTTGTCCAACTCCATGCGGACTTTTTCCTTGTATTTGGGATTAAGGCGATATGGCCTCTACTTAACAGGCTTCGCGCCCAGTTTCAACGTTATTTTCATTACTCCCAAATTGCCTGTAATGCCTTTCGAGTTCGAAAATTTTGTGGGAAACAAATCTTGATATTCGTGGAGCAACTCAGCAACTTTTTCCACCGTAGCATCATCCCAGTAGTCCCCTATATTTGCAAACTTCGGTTCCGCCTTTGTGACAATGTTTACCTTTCTATTTTTCAGTGGCGCAATGATATCTGGATTCTCGATCTGCGGCCCCTCAACTTCACGGTCGCCTTATGCCTCTAGTACGTTAATGTTCCTTGGATCCTCTTCTTCATATTCGACAATCATATTACAACATTTCAGCGCATGGCACAGCTGGGTGCTCCAATCCGGTTGAATCAATTCCAAGGGATCCTGTAGAATTTTGAAGATTTTTGCCTTAACTTCTTGCAGCACTTCATCAATACTTTCGAACCCATATTCAAAGCTTAATTTCCTCACAAAACCTTCTCTTAAAATATCTCATTCCACGGTGCCATGGTGGAGGTTTGTTTCCAAATACCAGTTCATAGGGATGATGTCCAAAGTGTGATAGAAAATATGCACCCACTCTGGCTGCAAATCCATTCCATAAACCTTAGTCCACTTTGCCAAATGATCACGTGGATGATCTCTCCCATCATACTTCTCAGTAAACCGTACCTTGGTGTGACCAAATCACATCCGCATCGTCCTCCTATACTCATGCCATTCTTCAAAATTGTCTTTATGCGTACCTCACCACTGTGCAGGTGTAGTGCACAGTGCCAAATCCAGCTTTTGGAAGTGATGCTTCTCAAGCACTTCCCTTTCAAATACATCCAAAAATTTATCTTCGTCAATTATACCATCATAATGAGACAAACTTCTTACCTCAAATGATACACAAAGCAATGATTTAGTCATCATATTACAGTGCAGTGTAGATACCTCGTGCAACCTATTCTGCCAGTGCTCCATTTCTTCATCCAAATCTGATGTACAAGAGCTTTCATGATCCCATGCAATTCATCCATCGACTATCAGATTAACCCAATCTTGGTCTTACATTGTTATCTTATAGATCTATTCCAAATCATCATCACTTTCCTCATAGTCGCGGACTAGTTCAGTATAGTGTGGCCCTTCTGCAGGGTCCAATGGTACTACCATGCAGAGCGTTTTCCTCTCAAATGACATCGTCCACTTCTTCAGATTGATTACCCCATTCATGTCAATATCCCAATCAATTCTAAGGAGTGCAGGGTATGGATTGTTGTCATCAACATTCTCTATCATGTCAACGTCAGCCAACGCACTTGCACCTTCTATATCTACAGTTACCCCATGCAATCTCCCCATATGGATAATTTTCTGTTGATCTTCCATTCTTAATTAAATCGGAGACCACTACAGTGCAGGTCTCCCCATCTTTTCCAGTTGAAATGTGGAAATAAGAATATTCCAATTTTAATTTGTCCTTGAATTAAAATTTGAATTTAGTCTCACCAGCTGCTTGGAATTAATTAATTAATTCATTATGGATTAATTAGTTGGAGAAATTCAAGTTAGAAGTATTTATGAAGTCATGCAACATTTATCCCTTAAATTAAGGAGATTATCCGTTAATTAAGAAGATAAGATTGAGTTATATTTGAGTTGTAATTAGTTAACTCAATTTACTAAGTTAAGTCTAGTTTAATTAGTTCCAAACTATTTGAGGAACTAATTGTGAGTTATCAGTCATTTGATGCATGCATGCACTCAACCAGTGTACTCCAAATAACTAAATATTCCCTCATCAGAAACTCATGCATGTCTATTCTGAGAAAGACCCAGTGGAGCTAAATGTCAAGGACAATGTACTATCAGTTGCATGTTTTCTCCTATAAAGAAAACTCAAGCATGCAGAAGGATTCATGCACAAGAGGATTGCATAGTTCTGACAAGGTGTGAGATTAGTGTTCCACTTGGTTGAGAGTTTTCCACTTGGTAATAGGAGGATCACCCAGGAGAAACTACGCAAGGAAATAGGAGCTTGGAGGGTAGAGGAGAAGGCCTGTGAGAAGCTTTGATTGCCTATGAGCATCCAGGAGGATTGTACTGAGAGTTGGCTAGTTGTGAGAGCTAAGGCTTTGTATAATTTTGATGTATTTCCACCTTGTATGATAATACAGATAGTGGGGTTTTTAGCTGCGGCTTTCCCCTAAGTATTTTCTGTGTTTCATGTGCATTGATTCTTCTTCTGGTTATATGTGTTCAGCTTGGATCTTGCTCAATATTTAAGCTTCCACAAAGCAAATTGATAGTAGAAGTAGATTATAGAATTTTTCTTTAGTTATATTGCATTATTGGGTTAATCTACAGTCAAATTTTCTACATGGTCTTAGAGCTAGATTTTTAGAGAATCTGCAGAATTTCTACATGGTATCGGAGGCTAGTTTATTGGAGCTATGAATAGTATACGGAGAAGAGAATTTGAAGTTTGAAGTTCAGGGTTGCAGGTGCAAATCGAATTCATATCTTACTTCAATTAAGATGGGACATTATGTGACTAATTGCCCATTGGAGAAGTCCAAGAAGGGATCCTCGGTAGGATCGAAAGGTGAAGCATTAACCTCTTAGTTCGAAATGGACTTTACCCTCAACGCATGCATGGTGTCATCGATGATGGGTTGTTTCTAGTATATTGACAATGGAGCCTCATTCCACATGACCAGCGATAAATGTTTATTCAATGCCTTGGAGGAGAAAGACCTCAAGATGCACATAGAGATGGGTGACGACGGAAAGTATAGTGTTTCAGGAGTGGGCACAACTTCTTTTCAGAGGGAGCGTGGATCTCCTCTCACCTTGAAAAATGTGATGTATGTGCCTGGACTAAAGAATAACTTGGTATCAGTCACAACATTGGAGGACAAAGGCTATGATATTGACTTCAGTAAAGGAAAGGAGTTCCTAAGACACATAGACACGAGTCAGACCAAGAGGATAGGGATTCGGGTGAAGAATCTCTATAAACTAGAGGTAGATGATTGTGCAACATTGAGTACGAAAGCAGAATTGGTGCAAAGCCAAGACATTGGCAAGTTGTGGCATAGGCAGTTGAGCCATTTACATCATGGGGCTTTGAAGATAATGCAACAGATATCTACAGGACTTCCCAAAGGTAAACTTGAGCAAATTGACACATGCAAAGGTTGTACCTTGGGAAAGTACACTAAGTTTTCCTTTCATTATCGAGACAGTCGAGCAAAGGCTATCTTAGAGCGAGTAGATACAGATGTGTGTGGACCATTCTCGATGGCATCCATAATGAAGCAAAGGTATTATGTGATTTTCATTGATGGTTTTTCTCGTAAATTCTGGATTTATTTCATGCAAAAGAAGGACCAAACCTTCTCAAAGTTTTGTGAGCTCAAAGCTTTGGTCGAGAAAGATTCAGGGAAGAATATCATGGCCTTGAGAAGTGACAACGGTGGAGAATATGTCTCTCAAGAGTTTAAATACTTCTGTGCAATGGAAGGAATTAAACGAGAGTTGATGGCACCTCATAACCCACAACAGAATGGGGTGGCCGAGAGGAAGAACAGAACTATTGTAGGGGCAGCATGGGCGATGATGCATGACCAAGGCCTACCACTTAACTTCTGGGCTGAGGCATACAACAAAACGGTCTATTTGCATAATAGAAGCCCGCGTCGCATATTTGGGATGAAGACACCAGAGGAAGCTTTATCTGGTAAGAGACCAGATGTGGGTCACTTCAGGATCTTTGGCTCATCGATATATTTCCATGTGACAAAGGATGCACAGAAGAAGCTTGAGCCAACAATAGAGTTTGGGATACTTGTGGGGTACACTAATACACCTCACAACTATCGAGTGTACTTGCCTACTAGTAGGAGGACAGTGGTTCGCAAAGATCTCAAGCTTGATGAGAAGAAGGCCATGCAAGTTTCCCTTGAGAGGAATCTCCAACTACTGGCTGTGGAGGAACGATTGGTTCCTAAGGAGGAGGAGCCTCAGACTAATGTAGAGCAGCTGCATGCAGAGGTTCCAGGAGTGGAGACATCCACTCAAGTAGAGTCTTCCAGAGATGGATGGAAGCACACAAAAGAAGTTGATAGATTGTTGCAAGATGTGAGAGAGAATGTGGGAGCACCATCTTCTTAGTGCAGATAGAGGAGGTCACCTGAGAGGTACACTGGACACATGGCCCTTCTGGGGAATGTGTTGAGACCGAGCCATCTTCCTTTGAGGAAGCAGTACAGCAGCTGATTTGGGTTGATGCTATGGTGGAGGAGTATGACTCCATAGTTCGAAATAGTGTTTGGGACGTGGTTCCAACACCAGAGAACAAGTCAGTTGTGAGTTACCGTTGGCTTTACAAGGTAAAGCAAGCTACTGATGGTAGTGTGGAGAAGCATAAGGCAAGATTTATTTCCCATGGCTTTTCACAGGTCGAAGGGATTGACTTTGATGAGACTTTTGCACCTGTGGCATGGTACTCATCTATCATATCTATGTTGGCACTATCAGCACAGATGGGTTGGAAGATTGATTAGTTGGATGTGAAGACTGCATTCCTCAATGGCAAGATTGAGGAAGAGGTGTACATAGAAAACTACTTCACCAGGTTGGGTTTCATAAAGAGTGAAGCGAATGCTAACCTGTATAGCATCATGGTGGAAGGTAAGTTGTTAATCATCATTCTTTATGTTGATGATCTCATATTGACTGGTGATGATCAGTTGATCGTGTCTTGCAAATAGACCTTGCAAGAGAATTCAAGATGAAAGACATGGGTCTCATGCATTACTTCCTTGGCATGGAAGTGTGGCAGAAGAATGGGAAGTTGTTTGTGTCTCAAGGCAAGTATACCAACGAGATACTCAGGAGATTCCACATGGAGAAGTGCAATCCCATGCAGACTCCTCTAGCAGGTAACTGGAGGCAAGAGGATGCTACTTCAAGAGAATTGATAGAGGCTATTGTGTACAGGCAGCTTGTGGGTTCACTAATGTACTTAGTGAACACATGACCAGATTTGTGTTATGCAGTGAACCACCTGAGTCAAGCGATGGTTCAGCCTACCAAGATGTTTCGGAAGGCATCAAATCATGTATTGAGATACCTCAGAGGCACATCTCAGTATGGATTATGGTACATATGGATAGAGGGAGTGAAGCTACAGGGCTTCACTGATGCAGATTGGGAATGGAGTCCATCAGATCGGAAGAGCACATCAGGAGGGATTTTCAACCTTGGGTCAGCGATAATTTCTTGGTACAACAGGAAATAGAGGTCGATTGCACTCATCTCGACAGAGGCTGAATACATGGCTGCAAGTTAGGCAGCATGTGAGGCCATCTGGATGCGGAAAATCCTAGTTGGTTTGTTTGATCAAAGGATGGATCCAACTATGATCTATTGTGATAATCAGAGTTGTATCAAACTCTCTGAGAATCCAGTATTTCATGATAGGTCCAAGCACATTGACATCTGGTATCATCATCTAAGAGACTGTGTAGCGAGGAGGATCATGTTGCTACAATATATTTCAACATAGGAGCAAGATGCTGACATTTTGACAAAGGCATTATCAAAGTGTAAATTCAAGTTCCATAGAGACAGGATCAGGGTGGCAGATAATCCCTTTCTTGTTGAGAGGGAGTGCTGAAATGTGGCAACAAGAATATTCCAATTTTAATTTGTCCTTGAATTGAAATTGTGAATTAAAATTTGAATTTAGTCTCACCAGCTGCTTGGAATTAATTAATTAATTAATTATGGATTAATTAGTTGGAGAAACTCAAGTTAGAAGTCTTTCTGAAGTCACGCAATAGTTATCCCTTAAATTAAGGAGATTATCCCTTAATTAAGGAGATAAGATTGAGTTATATTTGAGTTGTAATTAGTTAACTCATTTTAATTAGTTAAGTTAAGTTAAGTGAAATTAGTTCCAAATTGTTTGAGGAACTAATTGTGGGTTATCAATCAGTTGATGCATGCATGCACTCAACCAGTGTACTCCAGAAAACTGAAGATTCCCTCATCAGAAACTCATGCATGTCTATTCTGAGAAAGACCCTGTTGAGGTAAACGTCAAGGATAGTGTACTATTAGTTGCATGTTTTCTCCTATAAAGAAAACTCAAGCATGCGGAAGGATTCATGCACAGGAGGATCACCCAAGAGAAAATGAGCAAGGAAATAGGAGCTTGGAGGGCAAAGGAGAAGGCTTGTGAGAAGCTTTGATTGCTTGTGAGAATCTAGGAGGATTGTACTGAGAGCTGGCTAGCTGTGAGAGCTAAGACTTTGTATAATTCTGATGTATTTCCACCTTGTATGATAATACAAATAGTGGGGTTTTTAGCTAAGGCTTTCCCCTGAGTATTTTCTGTGTTTCATGTACATTGATTCTTCTTCTTCTGGTTATATGTGTTCAACTCGAATCTTGCTCAATATTTAAGCTTCCACAAAGCAAATTGATAGTAGAAGTAGATTATAGTATTTTTCTTTAGTTATATTGCATTATCGGGTTAATCGATAGTCAAATTTTCTACATGGTCTTAGAGCTAGATTTGTAGAGAATCTGCAGAATTTCTACATTTCCCAAGTCTGTTTAGGCAAATTATTCACGTCCGACCCTAGATCCAAAATAACTTGGTCCATCTCGTATTCTCCTATTTGCGCATGAGCCCCATCTTGCGTCTTGTTCTTGTCTTATGTCTACCGATCTTTCTAACCGTGCAGTGCCCATCAAACACATTATCCCTACCAACACATTTATTTATCAACTCCTGTAATCCTTTCACATCCATGTCGTCACGCAACAATTTCATGCAAGTCTCCAAGAAAATAGCAAGCATGGAGGGGTCAACTTCTTTAGATATCCTATCCGAAATTCCTAAGGTAGAGGCTTTAGCGAAGCTTTTCTTTTCTTCCATGAACATCTCATTTACATGCTCCAGAGCAAACCCAACCTCTTTTTCTAGAGCCTTGCAGACCCATCCGCCTTCTTTAGGTTGTTTTCCCTTATCGTCACCAGTCATCACACCACTTCACAGCATGATATTGACATTGGGATCCTCTTCACGAGGTTCTACCCTCATCATCTACAGGTTCTAGGTCAGTCTTTGAGGTTGCACCTTCTTCTCCTACATTTTAGCTATCAATATAAGGCATTCTTCTATCGTGTGGTCAAATTGAGTACAATACCAGCATGACGGCCATGTCTGGATCGTACACTCCTACGCGTAGTGTCCTGGCACTCTGCAATTATAACAAATAACTTGCCCTCAACCTCTACCAGGTCCTCCTGCTCCTTGGCCTCACCCACGTCCCTAATATCCTCTGCGCGCTCCCCCAGCACCTTGGTTTAAAGTCCGATTTTCTGTTTGCATCCGATATGCAGGTGTTCTTTCCATCATTAATTCATAGCTATGACAGTTACACTCATCATGGCCTACTGATTTATAGAAGTTGCAGAATAATTGTTGCGGCATCTGTACAAATTTTTGCAGTAAGTGGCAATTGTCTGTTGCATGTTTTCATGCTATTTGGTAGATAGCGCACCACAGCACGGGCCCTGTAATTGGTCCTGCTGGGGCTTCCTACCTCAGAGTCAAGGGCCCTCCTCCTGCCATATAATTCGTGAAAATAGGGCAATGATCCTTATCATGCCCTTGGTTCTTACACTTGAGGCACCAAACTTCTTCATGCACTTCTGGTTGAGCCGCTTTCTCCTTCTTCAAGCTCTGAAACTCCAAGCAGAGATTTTTCAACTCCACATGAATTTGTTGAACTCCCAATCCCACATCCTGGATAAGCTTCTCATGTAATCTCATTGCGATCTCCAACGCTTCTGCCTGTGTTCCTATCTTTTGTTGTGAAAGAGCAATACTTAAGTGAGGCAGGAGTGCGACTATAAAACAGTCGCGGTGCTCACTTTCTATGAGATTCATATTGGCTTCACGGATTCTGCACTTTATTATCTGATCCAGCTCCCAGGGTGTTTCACCGATCCTCATCATGATTTCCTTGAACCCCACTAACGACTGTGTTTCAGATTTAGGCCTACTAAATTCCCTGTTTAGAGAAGTTTGAGTGTCTGTTAACGACGCCATCAGGTTATCAGTGCAGTACTTAATTACCATGTCAATGTGTGATCTTGTAGAGAGGTAACCAGTTGTGCTTTCTTCATATGATCATCTGTAATAGTTTTTGCTATCCACACGGCCTTCGCAATGAACCAAAACTGGTTTGGGCCCTCATTTCCCAAGCCCTTGAAAATGGGAAATTTCATTGTATTCAACATATTGAACGGTGGCAGAGGGGGTGGTGGTGTGGGTAAAGGTGTATGATTTGTAGGTGAAGGTGGAGGTGGTGTGGACGGATGAGGTATTAGCGGAAACCCTTGCCTTATTAACTGGACAACGTTCTGTGGTGAAACCTGTGATACTCCCTCGGCATCACTCAGAGGAGGCTCAATCAACGGGCTATATTCAGGGCATGTTCTCCATCTATCCATGAAGAAATTTCCACTTCGCGTAGCTCCAAACATCAAGGTAATGGCATAACCCACTTTTCACACAAGAGCATCTTAATCCAAGTATTCAAATATCTCAACTACTTATCTCGCGGTCCCTTGAAAAAGCGTCTATCTGCTTCATTGTAGTTAACTGAGGTGTCGATTGTGAATTCTATCATGAATCCTCCTATGACTCGATCAAGCCAGAGATCGACAGCGTGCGCAATCTTATCTTTAGAAGCTTCCAATCTCCGCACTAGCTCCGGGGTCCACACCATTGGACCATCAAGCCTCCACCTTCCTTGGTCGTCTGCCAATTAAGTGATCCACTCATATAGTTCGATCAAGAAGGTGCAGAAGAATATCTCATGTATTTCTGTGTATAGGTATCTGTCCAACCACTGTTCTTTCGTTAGGCGCAGATTCTTGTCCTCTTGCACCACGAATTCGTGGATCTTTCTATCCAACCACTCCTCAATTTCTTTCTTTGTTGGATTCGAGTGATGTGACATCACACATCTATTTATGAAAATCCCAGTCTTGGCAAAAGAACCATTTTTGTCTTAATGGGTCCTGACCCAAGTTCAGAGTTAGTTTCGCCAAACAAATCCCTACACTACTGGCCCTTTCGGCATCAACCCGCAGAGCGCTGACTGAAGTCTCGCCCGAATCAGTATGGGGGGATGCTGGAACCAAGTTTTCGCACCTAGAGATGAGTGTGATGTCATTTTATGCCCTAAATCTACCTTCACGCAGATCGATAAGCCTTTAGGGCTTATTGATATAACTCCCCTTAATCAGCTTCTATACCTCCACGAACACTTACTACTGTCTTTCGCAGACCCTGAATAGGTGAATCCACTACTTACGCACATCAAAGATTACGTATAAACTAGTAAATTTTCAGGTTAGCTTAAGTGTTTGATAACTTCAACATACAACAAGATTATATTTGCGTAAATAGTTAACAGTAATTGTGTTCATATAACAATATAAGTTGTGTAAAGTAATGCATCAATACATCATTATTTCATAAACCCATTACAACATAAGGCGCATTCATATAAACAGAAGTAAAGAGATAACACAAGTATTTCTACAGAATCTTCTTTATTGATAATCAATTCAATCTTACAGGCACAAAACTTCCATGCGCACTCAGCTGCAGGGGTTCAAGCACTTAGCTGTGGACTCTACTATAGGCCTCTGTGCACAGAGCGACAAAGCCTTCCTTCTACTCTAATTCTTCTTCGCTCTTACTCTTACTGACCCATTACATTCATCTTCATCATTAGTACTATGCCTTAAACTCTCTAAGACACACCTATTTATACAATCCCATGGTCCGTGGACCATGGGTAGATCTTCAAAAGACGACTCAACTTACATAAAAGAAGGGTAAAACCCTTTATGACACTTTATTTATCTACACACTTTGTGGCCACAACTTGTGGAGACTTTACATTTTATACAACAAAACTTATGCTTTTGCCCCAGAATTGACCCTAGGGAACCCCATCCCAACAGGCCTACTTATCTTGTAGGACGGCCAACTAGGTCATCTTTGGAGCCAAAATTCAAATTTAAAATTCGCAACATTTCTATTTTAGAATTACATGAAGAATATGTCCTATATTTTATATTTTTACAATAGCATGAAGAGCATACTTTATATTTATCATTATAAATACATCAAGGTATAAAATATTAATTATGAATACCAGCCATAGCTACAAAACTCAACACCCTGCATTCTTATTTCAAATATCTGGTACTCTTAGAATCAAGCAATATTTCATGACAAATTCATCCCCCCAAAGGTATGTGTTGGGAAGGTGGTACCTAGTTCAATGGAATATAAATCAGAGCTCCCTCTAAATAAGTTTCAACTTCAGATTATGCCTGAAATTGATTTTGTCTTTCCATGGGGTCATTTTGACGGTGCAAGTCAGGGCCACGCTCCCCATTGTGGTATCGGGGTCATTTTAGATTTGAGTCAACACATTTATTATATGGGCATTATGCAGCAAGGCATGGATCCAATAGTAAATTGGAATTTTTAGCTCTCTGGGTCTTGTTAGAAATCACTCGGAAGAAAGGTGTGGCAAGCATACAAGTGATGGGCGACTCCAAGTTTGTTATGTATTGGGTGAATCGCATGATAAATTTCAACATAATTTTTCTTGAATCCCTCATGGTAGACTTCAATGATGGTCATAATTCCTTTTCCCATATCAATTTCTTTCATATCCTTCAAGAATTTAATATTGAAGCTAGTAGTCTATACAAGGAAGTGCTACAACTTCCTCCTCGCCCGATTGGTCTCTATGAATTCGTAGACGGCATTGAGACTAAGTAAATGGAACAAATCT
This sequence comes from Pinus tabuliformis, assembly GCA_031772625.1. Taxonomy (NCBI): domain Eukaryota; kingdom Viridiplantae; phylum Streptophyta; class Pinopsida; order Pinales; family Pinaceae; genus Pinus; species Pinus tabuliformis. The sequence continues at coordinate 829,235,696 of CM062816.1, forward strand.
AATTTTTTGAAGCATCGTATGTTTTTTTTCTTGAAGCTAAAACTACATAATATGGTTTTTAGGGGGGATAGGGATACTCCCTAGATGCTACAATTTTTTTATATTGTTTTTGTTGATGGAAGAAGGCAACCATTCTCATTATTGACAAAGTGAGGGAGAATTGTCGAAGTCATGGATGGATAATATATATATTTTATCAATAATATATACGTATTTTTTTCTCTTGAATATGTGTGTGTGTGTGTGTGTGTTTAACTTATATATTAATTGTTTTATAACTAATAATAATTTAACTAAAGTTATACGGAGGACCTTGTGTAAGCGTGAATCTATTGCCCTTGGTAAACGGGTTATGATTCAACCGCTGCTACCTACGCCTTTGTTTCCACCTCTATCTAGTCTTTCAATGCCAAGGAAATAAGTCCTTTCCGAAACCTTTTTTCAACCTCGGGGATCTCTGTACCAATCCCAAAGCAGGCCACATCTCAAGCATTACCACGACCGAAGCTCATGCAGCTATAATAGTCAAGCAGAGAACCAATCCTAACTGGCAGAGAAATTAAGGTCCCGGAGGGGCTTGTGCTTCCTAGTGCAAGGAATTTATTACTTGTCCCGCATCGGGCAAGGAGAGTTTAAATTTAGGATATGGCAAGAACACGAACAAGAAGGATGAGATTATCTCGTAGTTATTTTTTATGATGTTTTTTAATCTTGGTAATGTGATATGTATCATGAAGTATGTTTTTTTATGCTTATCATGAATTGAGGTATATTGACATTTATTAGCCATTTAATTTATATGGTTGTACTAGTCAATAGGAGATTTGTTTACTAAGAAACATGAGAGAGACAAAGTAAAAAATGATAATAAAAGAAATCATAGGTAGAGGGTATGCGCAGGTGAGAGTGCATTGCTTACAAACCACCATATATGTGACACACCTTTCATTACCCCAAATTTTGTAATGTAACTAAAAACAAATAATTTTGGGGTTCCAATATTGATTATATGATGTCAAACTCTATTATATGATGTAATGTTTAATTTTATTAAAAAAATGTTAGAGTTGAAGAAAGGGGACAACCAACAAATAATGATGCTTTCGGAAGAAGGAAAACTTGACTTAAGAAGAAAAATATACCTTGGGTGAATATTTAATTTACCTTTGAAATGATTAATCTTCCCAAAAAGCTAAAAGGTTGGGAAGATTAAGGGTCAAGTTGCTATGATAAAAATAAGAGAGAGGATTAATCAAAGAGTTATTTTTCTTGGTTCTTAAGCTTTTGCTTTCTCTCTTTCTCTCTCTCTTAGAAAATTTGTATTGGAAAAGTGATTGGTGACGGAACTGAGAGAAGTTTAGAACTTATGATTGGTTAAGAGTTGTGAGTGGCAAATTATATGACTATAAATGAATGTGTTGTAGTGCTTTTTCTTTGGAATAGATGTCTCTGAGGATTGGAAAAGGTCTTTTTTTGTGTGGCACATAGAGCATTGAAGAGGGGAGGGCCAAGTGACTGTAGATATTAAAGGACTCCCTTGTGTTATATAGACATGCATGGTAGTTTTGTAAATCTTTATGAGTATGGTCAAAGATGGAAAGGTTGAACATTGAGCTTACGAGAATGGTATTTTTGTGAATGTTTATGAGCATGGTCAAAGATGGAAAATCCCTAACCCCCTCATATCAACAAGAACCAACTTGCTCAAGGCACCAACCTCGGATTTGTATAAGCGCCAACCCATTGCGGCCAAGCAGATCTATATTTCATACATTTTCAAACTGATATCTTTGGCAATGTTTTTTTAATTTTGAGTCAGACCAATATCAACACTCTGTCTTCAACAACCTCCTTCCTTTCTTCAATTGAATTCTCGCCCACACACATAGAGCACAAAAGCATCAACTTTAGTAAGTCTCATACAACTCAAAGAGAGAAATTTCTCATAATGAATGCAATTAGCTTTTATTCAAGGAATCAAATTCACTCCTACAGTTGTGCCTTTAATTCCTTAGAGCTAAATTTGGCACTTTGTTTCAACCTCACTGATTCTCAGTGGGATCACCGACCACTTTCCATCAATTGTGCTAACTTTTATAATCTCTACGCATAAATTAGCATGGGCATAAAATTGTAATTATGACCTCTAGTAAATATTCCTCTTGACTATATCAACTGGACTTGGTCATTACAACCAAAACATGGATTTACTTTGTCATTTAGTTATATTTTGGTGCTTGAAACACCAACTTTTTATATAGGTTAGTGTCGTCAAATTCAAACCCTCTACACCACATGATCGCAACCTCAAACTCGTGTTCTAGCCTATCAGAGGGTAGTGAATATCTTTGAACTTTAGAGCTCTACCTCATATGCATGAGACCTCAAAACAACACCTTTATCTCAAAAGGTTCTTAGTGTTATAATTTTCTATCTAGGGTATTTTGTGTTGTGACACTTGTACAAATAGCCCAAAGGCCCAAAGATCTGAATGGCATTGCCATAGCATATTGCCATGACCGCCCACTAGTTCAACATTCATTTATGCCTATCAACTAATGGGGTCCTCCCACCTTGGGTTGCTCCACATCATTATTGATCTGAAGGAATTTGGTATCCAAGTTAATTTGATTTATAACAGTGCGTAGAATGCCCAGAGGCACGGATGTCCAAATTTACTAGTGAAAAATTAGAAACAAGACCCCCTAACATGAATTCAAAGACTTTACCACATCATATTCTAACATCATCATTTCCACATGAAAGTCTCTTAGTGGTTTCAGGTGTCACTCAAATTTATCCCACTTTAGCCACCCAAAAAGGTCCAAAAACACCTGCGATGTGTCATGCTATCAAAGCACCACATCATATTCTTTCTACGCCACTATCATCTAGCACCACCTAGCTACTAGCTCATGTTGCCACCTGTCTGGGGTCCACATCCTATTTATCTTTAGAGAAATCTGGATTTGTGCATTTAGAAAAAATGGAAAAATGGCTACATGCCTAGATGCCCAGATACCCGTATGTACTTATTATTGCCACATCAACAAGACAACTCAACAACTATCTCATCTAAGCCACCCAATCAAATGCTTCCACCTATTCCCTCTGCCATGTCATGCATCTTTACAAAGGAAATCTAGTATTTTATTGTTTTTCAATGTTTTTCTCTGTTAATCTTCAAAGGTGCTGATGGACGATTACAATGTTTTGGAACAGAACCAAGATTTTGGAACCAAGAGCCTAATCTGGATCTGAGCCATTTCGAAATTTCCTCTTATGCTGACCCCGAGATGTCCTGGATTTTTGGATATCTGGATGTCTCTTCCTCCACGTGGATAAATTTGGATGAATCTGATATCCATATCTTTTATTCGTGCACCAATATTGCTTGCACCCTAAATTTGTCGGATATCTCGGATGTGCCCAGATATCCCAGACGCCTTATGACTTTCACTCACTACAAAACTTCAAAATGCTTTTTCTCATTAATCCTTGGGAGTTTTATTGAGTGTCATATACCATTGGAAAGTTATTTGAGAGATCTATTTAACTAAGAACGTTTCTTGTGCTTCTGAGAAACTTACCTATAAAGTGAATGTCTTCAAAGATAGGTTATTAGACTATACATTCAAATATCAAAAAAAACAAGAACATGTCAATTACAACCTCAACAAGCTCATGTTAAGCTTTTATTCACTTTGATATGAATTACTATCAACTGCCAACTTGCTCAACACTCTCCTTGGACTTGACATCAATGAAAATAATTTTCTCAACATGTATTTACTTAACCAAAATTATAAAACCATGGGTTGAATCACCATGCACCAAAAATTTGCTAAAAGGAAAAAAAATTGCTAATAACAAACAAAATCAGACACAAATATTAGCCCAAATTTTTTTCAAGGGTGTTTCCCTTGAACACCACAAGTAGGGGGGGTTCACCCCCTTGTGATCCCTCCACAACACCTGACACAATGAACAATGCATGGAGGTAGTCATGCAAAGAATATAACACATACCCAACAACTGCATCTACAAAATTATCTCAAAGGTCATTGTCATAAGAAGATCCATATTAACTCCAAATCTATCAAGCACCAAGAGGGATCAATCTCTCGAGGTGCAAACCTCTCTTTTTAGTGCAAAACTTGAGGAAAGTTTTGCACTTTGAGAGATTTGATCCCACTCGGTGCTTGATAGATTTGGAGTTCATATGGATCTAGGCTAGTTTGAGTTGTGTGCGGCCAAGGAAAATATAGTGAACATATGATTAATTTTATCAATAATATGTAAATACATCTAATATTAATATTATCATTTTAAATATGTCAAATATGTCTGATATTTATCTGGTCATTTTAATTTTAAATTTTCATAGTTACCTCAGTTTGTTGAGATGATAAATATTGTTAATAACTTTGATGATGAAAAATGATAAAATAAAACTTTGAATACAAAGCGACAATGTAATAGTGCTGAATGATAGAAAACGTGAATAATAAGAATGTATTCAATTACAAATATAATTCATTGTGATCAATCTCAAACTATTTTATTCTACTATTCAATTTTCACCCTTGTTAGTTTTGCCATCTTTTCATATCAATTATATGAAAAGGACAGTGGAAATAGTAAACCATTTAAATCTTTAGCTTGAGATGTTGTAGTAAACATCAAACCTTGTCTCTCTTGCTCTCTAATATTAATAGGTTGACTTACTATAACACAAAAATCAATATACATTGTCAATACTTTTTTGTGCTTACACTGAAATCAATGCACATTGTTAATCCAATAACTTTAAAATTAATGTACCATCAAACATCTAATTTCATCAAATCAGAAATCAAAATCTACACTGAAATTAATGCATTTAATGCAAGCAATCAAATAAGATTAGAAAACAACATCTACATCGAAATCAATGCATCTAATGCAAGTAATCAAATAGGATTAGAAATCAACATCTACACTCAAATCAATGCATCTAGTGCAAGTAAGCAAATAGTATTAGAAACCAACATCTACAATGAAATAAATGCATCTAGTGGAAGCAATAAAATAGATTAGAAATCAACAACTACATTGAAATCAACGCATCTAGTGCAACAAATCAAACAGGTTTAGAAATAATCTACATTAAAACCAATGCATCTAGTGCAAGCAATCAAATATAATTAGAAATCAGCATCTACATTGAAATTAATGTATCTAGTTCAAGCAATCAAATATGATTAGAAATCATCTACATTCAGATCAATGCATCTAATGCAAGTAATCAAATAAGATTAGAAAGCAACATCTACACTGAAATCAATGCATCTAATGCAAGTAATCAAATAGGACTAGAAATAAACTTCTACACTCAAATCAATGCATCTAGTACAAGTAAATAAATATGATTATAAACGAACATCTACATTGAAATTAATACATCTAGTGCAAACATTAAAATAGGATTATAAATCACCATCTACACTAAAATCAATACATTTAATGCAAGAAATCTTGCATTGAAATCAATGCATTTAGTGCAAGCAATCAAATAATATTAGAAAGCATCTACATTGAAATCAATGCATCTAGTGAAAGCAATCAACTATAATTAGAAATCAACATCTACATTGAAATTAATGCATCTAGTGCAAGCAATCAAATAGGATTAGAAATCACCATCTACACTAAAATCAATGTGTTTAGTGGAAGAAATCAAATATGATTAGAAATCATCTACATTGAAATCAATGCAACTAGTGCAAGTAATAAAATATCATTAGAAATCAACATCTACACTAAAATAAATGCATCTAGTGCAAGCAATCAAATAGGATTAGAAATCACACTATATATTGATATCAATGCATCTAGTGCAAGAAATATTCTTCCCTCTCTCCCCCCTCCATCTATATCTATATCTCCCACCATTTCTCCTTCTTTGTATCTCTATCTCACCCCCTCCCCCAAACACACACGCTTTATCACTTCATATCTATCAATCTCTTTGTCCCTCCCTCCCTCTCTCCATCCCTCTCTTCTTCCCTCGCTTCGCCTTCCGTCTATATCTCTATCTCCCTTTGTCTCTTTATATCACTCTGAAAACATACACTCTCTTTCTCCAATATCTCTCTCTCTCCCCCCACTACTATCCTCTCTCCCTCTCTCTTCATCTTCCTTATCAGTCCATCTCTCTTCTCCACCTTTCTCTCTGTATGTCTTTCTTCTTACCTCCCTCTCTCTCACCCTCCAACTCCATCTCTCTTTCCCTACCTCTCTCAACTCTCTCACATCCTCTCTCTCTCTTCCTTCCTCTCTCCCCCTTTCTCTCCCACCTCTCTCTCTCTCTCTCTCTCTCTCTCGCTTCACCCCTCCAACTCTATTACTATATGCCTCTCTCTCTCCTTCTCTCCTCCCTTCTCTCCATCTCTCCTTCTTTGTATCTTTATCTCGCCCCAAAAAATACACACACTCTCTCTCTTTCTCGCTTCACCCCTCCAACTCTATTACTATATGCCTCTCTCTCTCTCTCTCTCCTCCCTTCTCTCTCTCTCTTCTCTCTGTTCTCTCCTCAAAAAACACACTCTCTCTCCATATATGCCTTATCACTCCCTCTGTCTCTTCACTTCTCACTCTATATGTCTTTTTTATTCCCTCCCTCTCTCCCCCTCCAACCCCGTCTCTCTCCTCATATCTCCCTCCCTCTCTCTCAAGTCCTCACTCTCATCCTTCCTCTCTCTCCCTTTCTCTCCTACCTCCCTCTCTTCCCCCATATCTCTCTCTCTCTCTCTCTTTTCCCTACAATCCTCTCTCTTCCCCATCACTCTATTCCTATCTCTCATCCTCTCTCTCTCTCTCTCTCTCTCTCTCTCTCTCTCTCTCTCTCTCTCTCTCTCTCTCTCTCTCTCTCTCTCTCTCTCTCTCTCTCTCTCTCTCTCTCTCTTTTCCCTCCAATCCTATCTCTCTCTTCTCTCTCCTACTATATTACTATATCCATCCCTTTCTCCTTCTCTCTCCTTCTCTCCCCCCTTATCTCCATCTCTCCTTCTTTGTCTCCTTATCTCACGCCTAAACATACACACACTCTCTCCATCTCTCCCTTGTCACTCTCTCTCTCTCTCTCCACTTCTCACTCTCTATGTATTTCCTCTTCCCTCCCTCTCTCCCCCTCCAACTCCCACTCTCTATCCCTCCCTCTCTCCTCCTCTCTATCAAGTCCTCTCTCTCCCTTTCTCTCCTACCTCCCTCTCTCTTCCCCTATCTCTCTCTCTCTCTCTCTCTCTGCCCTTTAATCCTCTCATTATCTCCCTCTCTCTCCCCTTCTCCCTCCCTCTCTCGTTTACTCTTTCCCACCTCCATCTTTATGTCCACCTCTCCCTCTTTTACTTTTCTCTATCTCTCTCTCTCTCTCTCTCTCTCTCTCTCTCTCTCTTTCAGTTTATCTCCATCTCTCCCTTGTCACTCCCCCTATCTCTCCACCTATATCACTCTATGTCTTTGTTCTTCTCTCCCATATATATCTAGAGTTAATATATATCATGATATATTAATATATATTATAATATAAAAAATTTAATATTGTATTAATCCAAAGTTATTAAATTTAATAATAGTAATATTATAATATATTAATATAAATATTAGATTTACTAATAATAATAATAATAATAATCTTTTAATATTGATAGTAATGTTAATCATGTTCTTTTGCATGGTATTAATAATAATTTGGCCCATGGTATTTGGCCCATAGGCTTCACCTAAATAAAACCTCTTTTTTGAGTGTTCGTAAATATAAAGAGATTTATGGAGTAAATATAAAAAGAGGTTTTATTTATTTACCATAGCTCTAGTTTATTTATATTTTTATTTATTTACCATACCCTGGAGTAAGTGTAAAAATATGTTTTTATTTATTTTCCATACCTCTAGTTTATTTATATTTATATTTATATACCATACCTCTTTTTGAGTGCTCAAATTTATATTGTGTTTATACATAATAATAATTACGTAGTAAGGCATTTCCCTCTGGGAAGAACTTCCCTCCCACCCACCTATCATTACTCTGGATCATTGGATCATATGTTAGACGATTGGAGGATGTCCAATCATTCGATCATCAAGGAAAAGTTTGTTGGAAGGAAAGATTAAGCCCTTACAATTTTATCATTTTTCTACAGGTATGCGGAAAAGATTCCATGGTCACTCGTCGATTGCCACCCTAAGGCTAGTAGTAGGTGGCACATTTGGTAGAGGAACAACAAATACTAATTCTTGCCTACTGCCCTTTACCAGAAGCAGAGAGAGATTTTCTTGTGGGGTGAGGCAGGTATCGAGGATTGGCAGATCTTACCTTATGAACTGTGCATATTGCCTTCTTACCGCTTTTCCTGAACAACACTGCCTACTTTCGTGTTATGTTAGGATGACAGCCACAACTTTCTTACTACATATGGTTGTTGCGGCTTAGGCCATTTCATTTTTGGCACCTTGCTAGAAGGAGGGAATGGGGCTTTGACGTATTGTAATGTCTGTACAGCCAAACGCGTGGGGGACATGCAAGAGGTTAGGTCTCCATCCGTGGAGATGTTTATCGAGGCCACTATGCATACGATCCTAAAATACATGCCAAAAATAAGTATTATGTACAATGGTCTCAACCTTTGGTCCCAGGTAACAATAATTTTCCTACCTCTTGTTTTACATCTGAAGAAGCAGTTAAAACATCTTTTTTAGAGGGAGGACCTATGGGAGATTATACTTTAAGGGGGTTTCACTTTCTCCAGTCCATATGGATCCTTATCTCGATGCAGGATGACCTTCTCACTTGTCTCTGTCTCAATTTCACCCTATTGTAATTGAAAGGGGACTCTCTCTGATTAATTTTCTTTCTACGCCTATTCTCCTTGTCGAATCTCGAGGGTTGATCCATCAGTCGGCCAGCCGATGACAAAAGGCTCGATCCCAATTATCGTCTAGATACATCAGTGACATTAAACCAATCCTCGGATGTGGATTTTTTTTGTCCATAGATCCCACCAACCCTAGTATTTAGCTTGGGTAGGGAACGAGGTGATGGGGTGAACCCAAGGTTTAGTGTTGGTCGCACCATAAGAAATTTTAGTGGTAGCATTTTGATTTCTAATCCCTCAAACTATAGTTCACTTGGTGCACCTTCAGAAAGGTTGAAAATTGCAGCTTATTTAAGCGCCAAGTCTGTGGCTTTGGATGAAGAATCTACAATGGAAAGGATGGCAAAGCTTGTGGAGGAAGCACAAAGTCAACGCTCCTCCACTAAAGAGTTCTTTCAAAAATTTGCAAAATATTACACTCCAGGTCTATATGCAGTAATGTTTTTGAAATTCCTTTCATCAATCTTCATGGAGTTAGAAAACATCTGATTCCATTTTATATCATGTGGTAGCTATAATGATGACATTGGCACCTTTGATTGACCACTCGCTTGGATTTCACAAATGGGTTTACAAAGCCTTAGTTGTTCTGGTGACTGCTTGCCCATGTGCATTGGTTATCTCAACTCCAGTGGCCACAACTTTTGGATTAGCCCATGCTACTAAAATAGGCTTCCCATCAAAGCTCAGAGGTATCTGGAAGCCCTGCGGAGGCTTAAGGTGATAACGTTTGATAAAACTGGAACACTCACAAAAGGAATATTCAAGGTGGTAGATGTAAAGTTTGTTGAGTCTAAAACCATTGATGAGCAGAAATGGATATCTTAGTAAGTCATTATTTCATGGGAATCCAATTAAGAAAACTAACCATGGAATATTATTTCTCTGCAATTGTTTTTGTAATAAAATTTTCCACTAGAAACCTTAATCAGCTTTGAAGTATTGAATGAATGTTGCAGGATAGTAAGCCTTGAAAGTAGATCAAGTCATCCCATGTCCGTTGCAATTGTATTGTAATATCGACAGAAAGGCCTAGAGCCATCAATAGAGGTTAAGGATTTCGACATGCTAGAAGGAGAAGGCATCTGCGGAGTGGTGGACAACCACAAAGTTTACATTGGCAATGCTCGTTTATCAAATCAGCTAGGTTGGACCGAATGTAAGTTTGCATCTAATTTCACATGAGGCCACCCACAAGTATTATTTACTGTAACTCAACTCTGTTTGAAAGAATTAACATTGTGAAACATGGTATATTGCAGATGTACCAGACACCTGGGGTATCCTAGGAGCTATTCATGTACCATTATTCTATAGAAAGCAAGCATATCCTTGTAAAATATGACAGTGAAAAATAACTTATATTTTGTCCTTTTATTTTTCAGTCAGCTGGTGCGGACGTCAACCAGAAGTTGTTTAGAGGTTATGCAACTACAACAACCGCTCGAGAAGGTCATCATGAAGTATTAGGTATTCTTCTGAAGGTCAGGGCATCTCAGCTGGCTTGTGAGGATGCTTTGTTGGAAGCATGCCTCTATGGTTGGACTAAAGCTACTGAGTTACTAATCAGCTCTGAAATGATCAGGCCAGGAGCCTCTATGCATGCATTGGTTCATGCATGTTGTCTAGGATTTGTTGATATTGTTGCAACCTTAATTAAGGCATGTTTCATATCAAGTGCTTGATGATCTCTCATTATGTGTATTAAACCATAAATAATATTTCTATGAAATTTTCTCCGTGATAGAAATCTTTTTAAGTTTTCAAATATCTTCTAAGTTGTTTGTGATCGAAGTATTGACTGAGATTACAGACATGAAGTCTGTCATTTCATATTGAGATTTGAAATGTTTGACATTTGATTTGATTGGTTGGGTTGTTTACAGAGTGGAGTGGATGCAAACTCATGGGATAGGATGTTGTTGCATTTAACCAAGCCTGCTTTGTATGCAAATATAGACTGCACACCATTGATTGCTGCTATTGTCAGTTGGCAAGTTTATGTAGTGAAACTTTTGTTGGAGGTATTTTATGTGCAATTTGTGACACTCCAGGGTAGATGTACTCCCCAAAACTAAATAAACACACAGATAACAGGACACTATTATACTTAACCCTAGCCAACATGAAACCCTATATGACTTTCCATGAGGGCTATGCATAACCGTGTTTACATATATCTGATATCTAGTATTTCTGAGCCCCTAAGATCATAATATAAGCTTCTAAATCACAAATAAGTTACCAATTCTAGAGTTGTGCCTGGGGCTCAACGGTAGAAATTGCTAGTAGATTCTTTTCCATACCCTTTAAGAACTTTAAACACAAAGGATTTTCCTATTTTTGAAGGAAGTACTATAAATTATCATTATGGTTGAGTGCTTGTAGTGGTTCAATACTTTAAATACTTTCCATGTGATTTTTTTGTTGGAGCCTTCTTCTTGTTCAGTTTGGAAGAGATCCTAATGGTCAATATCTGGTTTTAATACATAAATTAAAAGTGAACAAAGTTCATGTTTTTGTTTGTTCCCTTAACACTTTTTCCTCCAACTGTAGGCTGGTGTAAATATAGATTGTAAAGTTAGCATCAGATCTTGGTCATGGGATGTAAATTCAGGTGAAGAGCTGCGTGTTGGGGCAGGTTTAGCTGAACCATATAATGAAGCATGGTGTGTTGTTGAATACTATGAAGCCAATGGCACTATTCTTAAACTATTGTTGAAGCACTTATCCCCTGATAGTGAGCATCGAGGAAGAACACTAATGTCATGAAATCCTTTGCCATAATATGTAGGCAGACAAGATACTTTATGCTTCTTAATGTGAATGGTAAATATTCAGTACTCTACCCTGCTTTCTACCCTGCTTCCAAAGTCTTTATTCTACATTTCCATAATTGTTTAAACTAACCTTATCCTTCTGATTGGATGTATTCCTCTGAGAATAAAATGCACTTAACTATGGCATCTTCACTGAAGTAATTTGTAGGTCCCAACGACACTTATTTGAGATCTGTATTTTTCACTAGTCATTCAAATCCCCTTTTCTGAGCACACGCATTGGTTTATCTCAGTGACTGAAGGCATAAATGTGCACACATTGAGCTCCAATGCTCAAACAAAATTTTTGTAAAAGGTAATTGATTGGTTTATGGATGAAGCAATCATTTGGAGCCTAATTCCTTAAGCTAATCCAATAATTTAAGGTTGAACGGTGATGCCCTAACCAAACACTCACTAGAGCATAAATGATGGGTTTATTTTGAATCCTCTTAAGGACAATTGGAAGATAGATTTGTGAGAATGTTTGGCACATTTTTAAAGTTAAAGTCATGGCATAATTCTGAGGGTAAGCCTGAAGAGTTGTTGCAAACAAATACAAAGATCTGAACTTACAAATCTAAGGCAACTTTTGTGACTTGGCAATGTCTAAGATTTCAATTATCCCTTGGTATGAGTGAATTATGTATCTACAATTTAAGATTATCGAAGACAAACAGTCCAGCACCAATTTGCATCCTTTCTTGAGCCTACTGTGGAAGATTTGTTTTTAAAAACTACATCATACTTAGATATTTTGGTCCAGGTGTTAACAGTGAGCACTAAAGTTATTTTAGTCAAAATGAGTAATGATAGGACAAACAACCTTGTATAGGAATTGCATTGAGATTCTTCTTAAAGGTGATTTAATTCTATCACATTGATTTTGACATGACAACATCAGTAAAATGATATAAGTCATTGCAGCTAGTACACCTATGTTTTGTGCATTAATCATTGTATGAGATTGAAGGAATCTGGTGGCATTCTTGATTAGAACTATTGCTTGATTGACAGTAGCATGAACCTTGTTATGACATTTTTATTGACTGTGAAGGATTTAAGGAGTAGTAATGTTGTTTATGCTGAGCCTAGCAAGGATTATCAAATAGATTGTTTATTGGTCCTTGTGGTATATATTAGGCCCACTTTTCAGCAGAGGTAAAACGAACTCCATTTTACTTCATGATTCATTTTAGTGATTAGATAAATATTTGTATATATTCATTTCATCTGTAACGGAATAAAGAAAAAGAAGTTGATCTGTAATGGAATAAAGAAAAAGTAGCTGACATGTTTATATTTAAACTTGTGATTAGGAAGATGCAATAGATGGCACACTGATTAGGTTGATCATCCAACAACATTTCGATCGTAAACAAAAAAAGCTTACCATCAATGACAACTCCAGCTCTTCCAACTCCTCTTCGACCGATGTTAACATACATCATAGTTGTTTTTAGTTTTATATACCCTTTAACATTGCAGGTTTCTTATTTTGTGGCATTGCCTGTATGCAACCCCAGCCTGCAACATTATCTGCTAGCCTTCCATGAATATAGCTACATTTTCACCTCAAGTAAGGAGATTCTCAATTCTCATTCTCCATGATTTGGATATTAGTAGGGAAATATTTTGTTAAATGCATAAGAGAGGAATCCAATTGCATTCAATTTTTTGTGTATTTCAAAAGGATTTGAGCATAATTCATTACAAGTTTCAAAATATTCCCAAAATTTTGATACATAAACAATGTAAACTTTGAAACGGGAACTATAAACTCAAAACGGGAACTCTGGCCAAAAAACCCCAAAAAAACATCAAAAACAGTGCTAAAAACGAAAAGTGTGTATACTGGAACGATGTTTTTTTTTTAGGTGTGAATTTTGAACGTGTTTTAAAAATGGCGGTGACTACGAAATTTACTACGAAATTTTCGTCCAAAATATAGCTTCAAAACGAAAGTGATGCTACTGGAATAACGTTTTTTTTTTTAGGGTCAATTTTCAAACTTTTTAAAAAATGCTAATAAAACCAATTTTTTATGTCTCAAACAAAGTTAATTTTTAAGGAAAAAACACATTAATGTTTCTGGTAGAATATCATTTTTCTTTCCTAAGTATAAATTTAACATGTTTTCAACCACACCATGCTAGATACAAAAGAAATTGAAATTTTTTCAACTATAAAATTAAAAAACCATGACATTATGAACAAAGTATATCACTGAATGAAATCAAAAGTTTTTATTTGTATATTGAATAAAACAGACATTATATCTCTAATTTGATATTGCATTGTAGATATTTAAACAATAAAATTTATCATACTTAAGACATAATCCAACAACATAAAAATGCTTCATAACTTCTCATTTAACAACATATGGAAAACATTAATTTTATTTGAAGATATGATGCATACATCAGTTATATAATCTGTCTTAAACAATTATTCAAAATCACTCATATTTTCTTGCACACCATCACAATTCACATCTTCAGATGAGTGACTGGATGCTGACGAAGATGTTCCATATTCTTCTCTTTCATCAACTAGTGCCCCATCTGAGTCCACATGCATGCCCAACATTCCAGGTTTCAAAAGTCTTCTAGATCTACGACTGGTTTCAACAGACTCCCATGTCAACACTATTCCTTCTGGTAACAACCTTTTCAGAATCTCTATCGTCTTGAAGCGAAGAGTTCCTCTATTTGTTAAATTGAAGTCATAAACAAGTATGTCAACATCCTCCAATTGTAATATGTCTATGCGGCGGCAATTTATATTTGTACCCTTTCTTTTTCTTTTTCCACCATTTTTTTTGTCAACTACCATCTCTGGCTTATACACACCATTGAATGGGTGTGTATTTGTGGCATACCAATATACTTCAACACTTGTAACATCCTCATTTTCTGTAAAGACCTTTATAACTTTAGCAACCCAAAATGGATAGCCTTTGGGATCTCCATCTGCTAGCACTGCAATCATGCAACCCTCCTTAATATCATGTACTGAACCCCTATAAAGGTCTTCCATGGCTTCACGTTGTGCACGAGATCTTCTGGAACCAATATACATCTCTCTTTCCATTGCCTGTGAAGAATTAATAATACCTTGAGTTTGTTGTTGTTCAACAATGTTTACTTCCTCTTGTTCATTCGACACATTTTGTGGCCAAATAAATGGATTTTTCAAAGGTATATCTTCATTGGTTGTTGTTGAAATGATATCACTTTGATTATTGAAAAATGACTCCCACCAAACTGAATCAGCAATGTCAAAGTACTCATATGTATATCTAATACATTTTTTAATTTCTTCTAGGCAATCAGAATAATTTATATGTCTATTCTGTCTGCGTGCATTCTGAACTTCACCAACTGATTGTAATAACAATATTTTTGATGCAAATATTGGACGATCTGGAATGAACTTCAAAAATTGCAAACCTAATGACGGTGCCCATTCTGTAGTAGTTGAAAACTTCTTGCCCCATATTAGTGTTTTCCCATCAATTTTTTTATACGAAATTGATGTTGGAAGCTAATATCATTAAGTTGTTCAATGCATTTCCCCTCACCATATGATCCTAGAATAAACCTTCGCATGTCAACAGTTTCTTCCAACACTTCAAAAGCAGGCTCTGGCATGTATGATTTCTTAATACATTCAATTAGTGATGGCAAGCTCCCAACTTCTTTCCTCCTCTATGTGACTGAAAAAACGACTGAACATCTGATCAATATGGTCATGAGTGTGCCCAACAAGAAGGAAACCAACCTTTACCTTTTGAAAAATTCTCAATTCAACAAGCATGTTCAGATACCCAAAAACAACCTGATTTTTGTTTTCACGGCAAGTGTTGTCCAATTGTAGATACAAAACTTCAGGAAGATTACCAGACCAATGAAAAATCACATCATGAATTATGGTTATGGTCAGATTTGCATCATTATGAATATTTGGAGCTATGAAGTACACCCTTGGCAACATTTTCCCATTGAAGACCATACAACCGACCAAGTGAAACTGAATAAAATTTTCCTCTTGTAGATTTTTGGGTGTGCGAACAAAATGTGGTAAAAGTGTTTTCTTCTGGTCCATACCATCAATTATCAAACCCAAATATTTATTTGGATTATCATAACACTTCTTTCGATGCTTGTACAACTTCTTCCTTTCATTTGTTTGTTGTTCGCGATGCTCCTGAAGTTCTTTGACAATTAAATCTACACAACATAAAAGAAATTCATTAAGAAATATGTTTTCATAGTTGATGACTATACAATTTTGAAAGTAAAAGTTATGAACACTTACCTCTTTCTGAGCCTTCACATTTGTCCCTTTTTTATTTAAGAGAAGCACATGTACTGCAAATCCCCATCCTTGTCTTCTTAGGAATACGAACATTATTGAATTCTTTCTTCCATATCTTCACAAAATATTGATATGTAATAAATTGGCCCTGTCCCTCAGCACTTTCTGCATATTCTTTGTATAAGTTGTAGATTTCTCGTCTTTAAAAATTATCTGGAATATGTATTGTCTCTCTATTTGGCATACACTCTCCATGCTTTGAAAAGAAATCTTTCATCCATGACATTGCAGTATTTGATGATGGCCCAAACTGTCTTTTATAACGTACTTCTGAATAAAATGTGGGATCCTTTTCCAAATTTTCTTGAATTCTCGAGAGACGAAAATTCCCAATTGAATGAAACATTTTGAAAGCTTTTCTACACAATAATAAATTCCTAATATGATAATCATAACCTGACAATGTAGATTGCATGCAGCCAACTAAATATGAGTTTTGCATGCTTTTATTCATTGACAAATATCTCTTCCTACTTTCTAATGCAAATGTGAAATCCATACGTTTCAAGCAATTTTTTTGGCAACATTCACTTGAAATGAGAGCACTGATAGAACTTATTCTCGTCAGATATTCTGCTCTACCCCTTGTATAACTAGAATATTTTGCATTGATACGAAAAGGTCTGCTCCTACTCCTCGATACAATATTTCTTGGCAACATCTCCATCATTGGATCATCACTGCTGCTCTCATCCTGTTCTTCATCACTGCTGCTCTCATAGTCCTTAGAATCAGGACTAAGAGGACATTGTGATACTCCAATATTTTGAAAATCATCATCCCGCGCTTCATCACTGCTGCTCTCATAGTCCTTAGAATCAGGACTAAGAGGACATTGTGATACTCCAATATTTTGAAAATCATCATCCCGCGCTTCATCACTGCTGCTCTCATAGTCCTTAGAATCAGGACTAAGAGGACATTGTGATACTCCAATCTTTTGAAAATCATCATCCCGCGCTTCATCACTGCTGCTCTCATAGTCCTTAGAATCAGGACTAAGAGGACATTGTGATACTCCAATCTTTTGAAAATCATCATCCCGCGCTTCATCACTGCTGCTCTCATAGTCCTTAGAATCAGAACTAAGAGGACATTGTGATACTCCAATCTTTTGAAAATCATCATCCCGCGCTTCATCACCGCTGCTCTCATAGTCCTTAGAATTAGGACTAACTGGACACTTTGACACTCCATTCTTTTGAAATTCATTATCACACTCATCATCACTGCTGCTCTCATAGTCCTTAGAATTAGGACTAAGTGGACACTTTGACACTCCATTTTTTTGAAATTCATTATCACACTTTTCATCACTACTGCTCTCATAGTCCTTAGAATTAGGACTAAGTGGACTCCGTGACACTCCATTATTTTGAAATTCGCCATCATGCACGTCAAAACTGCTGCTCTCATAGTCTTCAGAATTAGGACTGAGTGGACACCGTGACCCTCCATTCTTTTGAACTTCACCATCACACTCTTCAAAACTGCTACTCTCATAGTCCTCAGAATTAGGACTAAGTGGACATTGTGACACTCCATTCTTTTGAACTTCACCATCATGCTCTTCATCACCGCTGCTTTCATAGTCCTTAGAATCGGGACTAAGTGGAAGAATTGACTTTCTATTCATAGTGGAAGAATTCCCGCTATATTCATCAATATGAATAGAGTTGTTACACGATGAAGATGTTGATGGTGTATAAATCGAAACCTCACCATCAAAACAATCCATCCCTTTCAAATAGAAGATGTTGAATGATACAAATGGAGTCTCCTAAGAATATTATATAGCTTAAAGAATGAAATTTCCCCTCCAAAATTATTCCCTCCAAAAATTTTCGCGAAAATATTTCCCTCCAAAAGTTTGTTAGATTTATTTAGCTTTATTATTTTATTCTACAATTCATTGAAAAACATAAACTAAATTTTTTTATGAAATCAATCACTGAAATTCAAATTGTAAACTACAACTTCTATATTAATTATTCTAATAGTTAAAGTATATAATATTTTACTAAACAACTAATTTTTTTTTTTAAATTTTTATAATATATTCTAAAACAAATTAATCCCACATTCAATCCATTGTAAAATAACTCTACAATATTCGCTCTATAATAATTTAAAACAAATTATCCCACATTAATCGTACAGAAAAACATCTTCGTAATTTCACTTATATATTAAATTTCGTTATCACTATTACTTACCTCACATCCAGGTTTTCTGAAGTTCGTTGAAAGACGTGAATTTGTGGAGCAGCTATATTGCTATCAACAACATATTCAACGAAGAATTATCGCAATTGAAAGGTAAGTTCAATTTTTTTTTTCAAAATTTTCATATTAAATTAATTTAACGTAGAAGAAGATTTTTTTTTTAAATTAATAATTTTTCGAAGCCAAAATAACAATTATGTCAATCGTGAGCATGGTGAGCCCAATCAAACTCAATCACCCAATAACCGTGGGTAGGTCGTCGCTGTGACCCCTTCCCCCAACCCATTACCGATCTTTCCCATTCACCCATGCCCTCTTCCCCCTTCTACCCTACCCATGCGCCAGCCCTTGCCACCCCCAACTCACCCACCCATGCACCATTTCCCCAACTCTTCCTTCCCTACCCCACAACTCTCCTCCCCATAAGCCCACCCCCTAACTCCCATTCCCCTCCAATCTCAACTCCTCCCCCCCTTCCTTAACGTCGACCCCATGGGCCCCACCCCCTAACTCCTTCCCCGTGCCCCCTCTCCCTCCACCCCCTTTTGCCCCTACCCCTACCCCCCACCTACCCCCTAACCCCTACCCTTACCCCCCCCCACCCTACCCTACCCCCCCCCCCCCCCCCCCTACCCTACCCTAACCCCCCTACCCCTCCGCCCTACCCCCCCTAACCCCCCCACCCTACCCTACCCTACCCCCCTATCCCCCTACCCCCCCATCCCCCCCCCCGCCCCTGCCCCCTACCCTACCCCCCCACCCTACCCTACCCTAACCCCCTAACCCCCCTACCCCCCTACCCCCCCCCCCCCCCCCCGCCCTACCCGACCCTAACCCCCCTACCCCCCCCCCCCCCCCCCCCCCGCCCCCTACCTTACCCACCCCGCCCACCCCTCCCCGGCCCCTCCCCCTCCCCCGCCCCCTCCCCGACCCCTCCGCCCACCCCTCCCCCTCCCCCGCCCCTCCCCGGCCCCCTCCGCCCACCCCTCCACCTCCCCCGCCCCTCCCCGGCCCCCTCCGCCCACCCCGCCCTCCCCTCCCCCCCCGCCCTCCCCTCCCCCTCCGCCGCCTCCTCCCCAGCCCCTCCGCCCACCCCGCCCTCCCCTCCCCCTCCCCCCCCCCTCCCCGGCCCCTCCGCCCACCCCGTCCCCTCCTCGGCCCCCTCCACCCGCGCAGGGCCACCCCCGGGCCGTCCCGCCCCGCCCCGCCCGACCGGCAGCGGGGCGGCCCGGGGGTGGTGCTGCGCGTGCGGCAGCACCACCCCCGGGTCGCCCCGCCCCACCCGACTGGCGGCGGGTTGATTCACGGAATCGACCCGTCGGGCGGGGCGGGGCGACCCGGGGGTGGCGCTGCGCACGCGGAGGGGGCGGAGGAGTGGGAGGTGTGGGCGGAGGGGGCCGGGGAGGGGCCGAGGAGGGGGAGGGGGAGGGTGAGGGGCAGCGGAGGGGGTCGGGGAGGGGCAGCGGAGGGGGCCGGGGGAGGCGACGGAGGGGGAGGCGGAGGGGCGGCGGAGGGGGCCGGGGAGGGGCGGGGAGCGGGAGGTGGAGGGGCGGGGCGGGGTGGGCCGGGTGGGCGAGGTGGGCCGGGTAGGGGCGGGTGGGCCAGGTAGGGGC
Organism: Pinus tabuliformis; assembly: GCA_031772625.1. Classification (NCBI taxonomy): domain Eukaryota; kingdom Viridiplantae; phylum Streptophyta; class Pinopsida; order Pinales; family Pinaceae; genus Pinus; species Pinus tabuliformis. The sequence continues at coordinate 829,255,654 of CM062816.1, forward strand.
GGGGCGCCGGGTGGGCCGGGTGGGTGGGGTGGGCCGGGTGGGGGCGGGGCGCCGGGTGGGCCGGGTGGGCGGGGCGCCGGGTGGGCAGGGCGCCGGGTGGGCCGGGTGGGGATGGGGTGGGCCGGGTGTGGGGATGGGGATGGGGTAGGATAGGGGGCGGGGGGGTGGGGGAATGGGGTAGGATAGGGGGCGGGGGGGTGGGGGAATGGGTTAGGGTAGGGGGCGGGGTGGGGGTAGGGCTGGGGGGGGTAGGGTAGGGGGCGGGGGGGGGAATGGGGAGGGTAGGGGTAGGGCAGGGGGATGGGGATGGGATGGGCTGGGTGGGGGGATGGGGATGGGGTAGGATAGGGGGGGGGGAATGGGGTAGGGTAGGGAGCGGCGGGGGGTAGGGGTAGGGGTAGGGCAGGGGAGGGTAGGGGGAGGGGGGGAATGGGGTAGGGCGTGGGTGCGGAATAGGGGGGGTAGGGGGGGAGGGTAAGGGTAGGGCGCGGATAGGGTGTATGGGGGGGGGATAAGGGATGGGGGGGGTAGGGAGGGTAAGGGGTAGGGCGCGGGGATGGGGGGGGATGGGGTAGGGGGGGCGCGTGGTGTGGGGAGTGGTGGGCGCAGTGGGGAGGGGCGGCCGCGGGGAGGTGTTGGGGGGTGTAGGGGGTTTGGGGGCGGGGGATGGGGGGAGGGGCGGGGGTGTGGGGGACGGTAGGGGGTAGGGTGAGGGAAGGGGAGGGGGGCGGGGAGCGGGGGAAGCTTACGGGGTTGTGGGGGGCGGGTGGGTAGGGGCTCGCCCATACTTGCCTAAATGTCTACCTAGCCTCATTATCCCTCACCTGACCTCCCGCTCGCCCATCGACCCGCCTGCCCGTTAGAGGTGGTTGGGCAATTCTGATTATACAAATAAAAAATTTATGGTATATTTTTGTTATTAATTTAAGTTACTATGTTTTTTTATTTACTAATTTATGTGTTTTTTTTTAGGAAAATGGCATCAAGGAAAATTTTTGTGAATCTTTCTGGACCAAAGAGTCTTAAAGGTGTATCTTCAAAAAACATTGGTGAACGAACTCCACCTGAGCTCATGCCTACAAATATTTCAAGTGCTTCAAGTGATAAGAAGCTAATCTCAAATTGGAAAAGTTCAAAAGAGGTGAAATTTCCATCAAGAGTCTGGTATGTGAAAGAAAGAGAGAGCACAACTGTGAATATATATCTATACATTGATATACCCCAAAATAATGAAAATTTGGAGGTGATGGGAAGAGTCATAGATATGTGTTCGGTACCAAACACTGAAGTTGTTTACGTACTTACAAAAGCTCCCAAGTCACATGAAAGGATTAAATACCGACTATCATATTCATTATATGACACGAGAGAGGTATCTACAAAGTTGTGTAAACAAATCGTAAATGAGATGACACAAAACATCGTAAGTATTGTTATTTGTATTTTTATTTTGCGTTTTGAAAGTGTCTCGCTATATTTTTTTAACTTTGTTTATATTAACATATGATATTTTGTTTGGCAGAATTTTGTTGAAAGTTGTTCAATTAGGTTGGGAGGCATTCATTTCATAGAGCATGATATCATGAAAGTTGTCAGCCATTTTTACTCAGTGTCAGAAGAAGATATGGAAAACATGGAAAATGTAGTAATTGATGATGCTACAAAACTACATCCAAAGAATCAGAAAAAAAAGGCCTTTGGTGGATAAATCTAGCAAGGGTAAACAAGTTACTTTTGAGGACGATGAAGTTGAAATTGACAATGAAGCATATGTTGCCATTACTGAAGATGACATTGGAACTGAAGAAGGTCGTAAAAGACCAAAAGTAACAATGCCCAAGAATAGATCTCTTGAGAATGTTATGACGAAAAAAAGTAGAGTTGAAGATCTTGAAGTAGTCATTACCAGCAGTCAAGAACCTAGTGAAACTTCAAAAGAAAGCAGAGAAATCATTACACCAGGAGCTGATTTAGATGATGGCATAATCAAAACAAAACAAAATGCCATTCGACATAATTTGACAAAGAGAAACTTAATTGATGGTGGTCGTACATTTCAGTTAAATGCCAGACAAACCTATAAGGCAAGTGAAGGACAATGCCAATATCAAATCAGAAAGCCACATCATCTGCATGTTCACAACTTGAAGACATTGATGAGGTACAATCCATATGCTCATGTGGTTAGTTATGTGCTTCTTGTTGATCCACTTCAAGTTCCCAACAAAGAAGCATTTGATAAGTCAAAATGTTTTGAATACAATTATTATGTGCTTGGGGGGAACCATTCTGTTGAAGCTCAAAGACAATTGATGGAGGAATATCCTAATAACCCACGTTTTGAAACAATGAAATGTATCATTTATGCTAGTTTAAATGAAACAGAAGCAAAGTTAGTGGCATTGGATCATAATTCAGATAATGAATATAGGATTTCTATGACTTTGATCCAAAAGGTTAGATTTATTCATAGTGAATTCCTAGAAAAATGTGGTGGGGATAAGATAAATATTACTGCAGATTTCCGAAAGGAATGTTGTATGGAAATAGGCTATCAAATTGAAGAGAAAACCAATTCAAAAGGTGGAAAAGACAGCAGATATAGCGATTTATTCAGAGGTGTTGATAACATTTTCCAATTGGCATTTAGAACTAGAGATATTTGGAATTTGATTGATGACATTTTTAGCATGTGGGAAGACATTGGCATTAAAAACCAGACGGTCAAAAAGTCTAAGCCATTGATATGTAGCAACAATAAATCAGCTCCTGAACTGAAGCAACTTCCAGACGATATGACCATCACGCCTTGGAGGGCGATGCAAGGAGTGAAAGATGAAAAAATTGTCAAAACAATATTATCTCGTGTGAGGTCAGGGGAATTATCATTGGAAGAAATGTCTGAAGAATTTCAAAAGTAAGTTTGCTGAATTATTTTTACTTATTTCCAGGATTATAGTTATCTTTTAAATAAAACATGTTGTAATTGGTAGTATTTGTTATACATATCATTATATTAACTTTTTCTTACTTTATCTATGCAGTCACAAAGTTTACATGAAAATTCAGGAACAAATGGTTAAACTTTTGAATGAAGATAGTTGGGATGACGTTGTACGCAACTATCCAGATTCAAGTTCTACATCAACATTAAAAGCTTTTTATCTTGCATTTAAAAAGGTAACTTGATTTATACATTCAGTTTTAATCATCTGTGCACTATTTTTAATTTAAAACTTACACATACATTTGTTTGTTTGGTAAAAGATGAGGAAATAAGATAATGGAGCACCAGACAGTTTCAAGACTTTTATTGAAAAAATAAAGATTGAAAGACTGAGAAAGCAACGTATTAAGAATGTTGAACTTGATCCAACTCTTAATCATTTCATTTGGAATGGGCTAGACACTATTCAATATCAAGTAATACAAGGCGACTGTGAAGACATTGCTAAACTCGTACCAAAAAGGGATTATGCCCTGGTTATTGCAGATATTCCCCATGGTTTCAATATTCCAAACATTTACTATGATAGTGACCCTTATACTTATCAAGCTTTTAATAAAGTGGTGGCGGGATTTATGGAAGTGACGTCATCACCATTATGGAGATTTGTGACATTTCATTCAGACACACAATTGGCAATGGTATTGTCAAGCTTCAAGGGGAAAACAAATTCAAGGATGCAGCTTACATGGTAAGATGTTTAAAGGTATATTTGATTAATGTTGAAAAATTCATTTATGTACAAGTTAATTGAACTTTTACTATTTTATGTTACAGGCAAAAGTCAAATCTTCTTAACAATGAAGATCAACAATTTATAAATGACTGTGAGTTCATTCATATTGATAGTTGGGCAAAAGATGATAGCCATATGTCTATGATTTTTAATCGGGTGGAGAGAAAGAGTCATAGCCAAATACTGACTTATGATGCCGTTGTGAGAAAACTAACATATGAAGACAAAGAAACGAAAGGAGAGATAATTAACATTTATCAGAAACCACAATTATTGATTAACTATCTTATAGACATATGTTCAAATGAAGGAGATTGGGTTCTGGATTTATTTTCTGGCTCAGGTAGGTTTTGCCACATGGAATTGAATTTCAATAGTTCTTTTTTTTTAATTAATATGTCATTGTACTAATTTACTTCATTATTTTTTTGTGCTTGATAATTAGGTACAACACTAGCATGCTGCCTTCAAAAAGGAAGAAATTGCATTGCAATTGAGAAAGATCCATTACAATGCAATTTCATTCAGCAAAGAATTAATGCTCTTCAATTTCTTCCAGATGAAATGCAAGAAATTGGGTTGAGGAAAGGGGACTTTAGTGAATCACGTGTGGCAAAAAAGGCAAAGGAACCCCAACCACCATTACATGGAATGTTTGGAAAAACATATATTGGGAGATTTGCAAACATCAAAGACCCATTAGAAGAGGAAATTGCGCAAAAGGAAGCAGAAAATATTGTGGAAGATGACAATGATGAAACTCTAGAGGACGAAGAGTTTGGATTACGTGACATTGTTGATTAAATTTAAGTTATACATGGAAATCAAGCTTTGCAATGTTTTGACTCTGACATTTCATGAAAAGAATAATCAATGAATTAAAGTTGTTATGTGTTCAATATTTGTAATTTGTGATTTTCGCATTGATTTTTAAGTTAATTATTATTTTTTGAAAAAAAATTGTTATTATTATTTTTTTGACATGAAATTCATAAAAAAAACTATTATTTGACCATTTCTAGTTAATATTTTTGTATAAAAATTGTGATTTTGACATGTTAATTCTAGCAAAAAATTATCAAAACATTTAGTCTTTTTGTTATATTTATGTTAAAAATGGTTATTTTTATGTCCATTGTTAAAAAATGTTGTTTTTTAGAAACAATTATTTCATGTGGATTCAAAAATTAATTAAGGATGTATAAATATGTAGATTATCTAAAATTCAAACTATCGACTTTCTAATTTAAAAATGCAAAACAATAAAACCCCCCTAAAAAAAAAAAAATTAAGATAGAGAACAAGAAAATATGAATAAAATGACGACTTCAAAAACTATCAAATTTAGAAAATAATTTTTTACATTTCACACACTAGAAAATTAAAAGTAAAAAAATAGGTCTTTTAAAAAAAAGGTGTGATGCAGAATACTCACTTTTTAAAATCAGCATGAAAATCACTACCATTATAAAACTTGATTTCATCCTTGAACATGAAAAAAAATTAAAGTTCCAAAAACCATGTTCTAAAAAAAACATGTGTATTCTACATCACCACTTTTGAAAATCGGGTCATTTTTTTGCTATCTCTACGAAATGGGTAACAGTATCAGTTCCCGTTTCAAAGTTTACATTGTTCATATGTAAGAATTCAAACCCTTAATAATTAAATTTGTTCATATCCATAAGATTACTAGAATATTAAGAAAACTGCAATGAAAATAAAGAGCCAAATAAAATAATTGGCTCGACTAAATTGTTGTTTATTAGATCTCGAACCTATTCAGGAATCTGCAATGAGCCTTCAGTGTTAAAAGTTAAATCAAATGTTTTATTTTGTTAGATACTTTTCTTCTTCTGGTGTAAGATATTACATTTACATTATTGATTTCGAACATATATACACTCAAACTGTCCCCATGCAACAACCATTTTCCAAAGTTTTCAGATATGTTTTCAAAGTTCTCAAATACGTTCTTCACATTCTAATTTACGTTACATTTTACTTCATGAGAAAGGGCTCGCAATTTCAACAGAATATGAAAATAGGGGAGAATTTCTCGAGTTGTTCACTAAAAAGAACCTGAGGTCACCAACACTAAAAATAAAGGGAGGTGGTGAATAGCTAACTCTTCGTACTACAGATATTAAGAGAGAGGAAGGTGGAATGTGGTGAAGACTTAAATAATTGAAGTTATCTCATTTTGACCTTTTTTAGTGAATCTTTGGTATTCATCTATTCTATGTTGGGGAGTCTACTTTTCATTCAGTATTTGGTTAGCTTTGCATTGTGTAGCTGGGGAATTTCCTCCAGGAATCTAAGTCTAATTTTGGTTTTGTATTATCTAAGCTTTTTGCAGTGTAACTAGGAAATTTCCTCAAGGAATCTAAGTTTCCCTTTCGTTCTGTGTTAAGTTTAGTTAGGGTTTTGTATAAAAAGTGCATTACCTTAATAAAATGTAACTTGGAAACTTAAAATATGAATGTAATTAGGTATCTTATTATATTTATAGCTCGAATGAACAAGACTCTCACTAGATATCAATGTATTTAGGGATCTTAGCCTATATATTAAGTAGTTAAAAAGGGATCGGTTAGAACCAGTATAGATCTATTTTAATCACATATCTAACATGAGATGAGAGGGATCAAATTTCCCTCATGGTGCCCTCCTCGCATTCAGTTTATTTCAAAATAACATTTTTCCCTCTAATGAAGAATGATTCTCTTGAATGTTGGTTTATTGGATTGTGTGAATAATGAGTGTCTTCAACCATGTAGAGGTTTTTTCACCATGTAAACGCTTGTAATGGCATGTTCCAATTGTCAAAATAAATCAATGATGTAGACAAGAAGTTACAATACAAATTACAATTTTGGCCACCATAAGAAGTTATAATACAAATTAGAATTTTCCCACCACGAGATGTATACCCTAAATAGTTGAGGGGGCAATTAAAAATACTAAAATAGTTTGTTTCTATTGTTAATGTAATTAAAATGTTTCTTTACAATTTCATAGATGATGTTCTCAGAGGAAACATTAGAGATATTGAACATCATCAACTACACTGCACCAGAGTTTTCCATCAAAGTTTCATATTTTACACCAAAATTTATGAATAACTGGGAGTTGATGTCTAGCTCATTTTCATATAATACGTGGTGATGTCTGAAATTTGTGAGTTTTTGATGAAAATTTAGATTTTGAAATATAATCATCATATTGTTAGCTATCATATTTTTCATGAATTAATGTTATTTTATTTAGCTTATCTAATTTCATCTACTACTTGTATTTTTTCAAAATCTATCAAATATTTTCTATTGGAACTTGAAACACCATAGTTGAAGATTAAGAGGCAAACTATGTTGGAAAGGTTATTGACTTATCTTTGTCTTCTAGCTCTAAATGACATTTTTTTTACTAAATTTTATTTTCAATGATGTTTTATATGGTAGGATTCTTCTCCAATCTTTGCCTTATGGTGTTTCCTTTGCAACATCTGGTGCAAATGCTAGTTAGATTGATTTTTAAATAGGACAAACATATATTAAAAATGGTAAATGTTAAATGTTAAACATTTCATGTTAAATGTTTATGTTTACACTTACATGTATATTTACGTTTAGTTTTATGTTTTTATGTGAGATATACCCCATAGTGCGATGTAGAGCGCCTCTTAGCACGATTAAAAAATGCATTATCAAAACAAATCTCAAGTGAGCATTTTAGGTTTCTTAAAGAAAGAAAAATCCATGAGGTAGTTGGGATACCTCAAGAAATCCTCCATTGGATCACATCAAAGGTCAATGATAATAAAAGTGAACCTCTCCAAAAGCCTACTACGGAACTATAACCTAGATTTACTTGAGATGAATCCTTATTCACTTACATTTTTGTCACAATTTTGTAATTTGGGTGATGATTTTCATTACCATGTATCTTTTTTTGTCTTAATCAATGGAGAAACATCTTCCTTCTTCAAAATAGGGAGGGGTATTAGACAAGGATGCCCCCTCTCCCCTCTCCTATTTATATTAATTGTTGAAAGGTTGAGTAGAATAATAAAAGAGGCATAAAAAGTGACAATGTTAAATGGATTTGCATTGGTAAAGTTTGAAACATCACAAGGTTTTGTTTGTGGATGATATACTAATTTTATATGAAGGCACTAGAAGAATTTTCAAAATTTCTAAAAACATTTTGGACCTATTATGTAAATTTATAGGTATGAAAATGAATTTGAATATATTCACTATGTCCATGTGACAAATACTAGAGCATGAACAAGCATATTTCTCCCATTTTTTTCTCTACTAGATGATAGACTTGAATCAAGCATTAATGTACTTTCGATTCCACCTAAAATAAAATCTATACAAGAAAGGTGATTGTAAGTGGTTGATTGTCAAATTAGAAAACAAGATAAATTATTAGTGCAATTTATCGCTCTCGAGAGCGGGAAATTGGTACTTATCAAAACTATCTAGGAATCCATGCCTATATACTAGATTTCATTGGCATGGGCCCCAACTGGTGTATTGGAAGCAAAGAAGAATTTTTTCTAGAATTTATCTAGTCAAAAGAAAAATATAAGAAATGAATTGTGTTGGCATCCTAGAAAAAACTAGTGATCCTTGAAACAAATGGAGGATGGGAGCTAGAAAATCTTTTCCTTTTCTCAAAGACTGTTGGGCAGTGGATCCCCCCACAGTATGTTTTTGGGGCTTAAAGCCCGAATTTGGTCAATGTAATGTAAAGACCCTGTGAAGTATGAGCGCGGAGCGCGAAAGTCTAGGATGAGTCATAGGGTTGTCCACCCTAAGAATTGTAAAATAATGTAAAGATGTGTCAGCCTACCCATGGTCCGCGGACCATGGGATTGTATAAATAGAGCGAGGGTCTAAGTTTAGAGGTAGTTTTTTTTGGAAAAAGCAAGTAATAAATAGATGCGAAGGCATGGTTAGAGGATAGAAGTGGATCTGAGGTGTATTGAACCGTAGTAGTAGGAAGAGGCTCTGCAGCTGAGTGCACAGAGGCCTAGTAGAGTCGGCAGTTGAGTGCACAGACCCCTGCAGCTGAGTGCACAGAGGCCTAGTAGAGTCCGCAGTTGATTGCACAAACTCCTGCAGCTGAGTGCGCAGGGCAAAGTCGGGTTTGTAATTGAACTAAACTTGAAAAGGGTTATTAATAAAGATAAGTTTGATTCGCAATATTGTGCATTTATGGTTCTATTTATCTTTATGAATTTATATTGTTTTTTATTACGCGCACTTACTTGAAAATTGAATAAGTAATAAGAACATTGGGCTTGCACAAACTAAGTCGAGGCACTAGTATAATAGCATAGTAAGGATCGAGATCTAGATAGTACTGTAATCACGCCCCTTATAAAGGTATGCACAGGCTGTTGCGCGCAGCAGTGCAAGCATGCAGGTTCAGACCGCGAACCTCCAGGACCTTCATCAAGACATCCCTAGGGTGCGGAAACCTGGTTCCAGTGCCCTCCCATACTACTTCGGGTGAGACCTCAGTCCGTGCTCCGTGGACTGTTGCCGAAAGGGCCAGTAGTACCGAGATTTGGTTGGCTAAATCACTTCTGAACCTAGGTCAAGCCCCACGTAGCCAACAGATGGTTCCATTGCCAGGACCGGGATCTACCTAAGGGATGTCTGATGTCATGCCATTGGAACCCAACAAAGAAGGAAATTGAAGAGCTGTGGGACAAGAAGATTCACAAGTTCGCGACATAGGAAAATAGAACTTTGCAAGTATCTGAGAAAAAGTGGCTGGATTGCTGCTATAAATCCACGAGATTTTCTTTGCATCATTTCCTTCTGAACTATATGAGTGGATCGAGAGGATAGCCGATGGCCAGGGAAGGTGTAGGCTCGACCAACCGATAGTGTCGACTCTAGAATTAGTAAGCAGACTAGAGGCATCAGAAGATAAGATCGCACGAGCTGTGGATCATTGGCTCGACCGGATAATAGGGGGATTTATCACTGAGTTTGCGGTAGACATGACCATGAGTTATAGCGAATCAGAACAAAGCTTCCTCAAAGGACAGCGAGGTAAGTATATTAAGTCTTTAAATACTTGGATTAAGATGCTATTGTGTGAAAATAGGGTCATGCGAATACATTAATGTTTGGGACAACGTGGAGCGGAAAGATCTACAAAAGCAGCGAAGAATTAGGAAACAATCCCTTAATTTCACCTTCGCGAGAGAGAAAGGAAGAGCTCACTAAGATCTCTCCGAGAAGTGTTATTAGTTTGATAAGGCGGCGCATTCTACAGTTACCACCTCCACCCATGCCACCACCCGCTTCACCTCCCTCACCTCCATCTCCACCCACTCCACTTCCACCACCTCCACAGTTCAATATGGCGAGCGCGATCAAACTATCGATATTCAAAGGGGTAGGGAATGAAGATCCTGACCAATTATGGTTCGTGGTAAGAGCAGTATGGGAAGTGCAAGGTTTCGTGGATGACAATATTAAGAAGGCTACATTGGTGAGCGCATTTCAGGATCGCGCATTGACATGGTATATCAAGCACTCTAATGACCGCCCAAATGCAGGGATAACATAGATCCAGAATGCGTTGAATAGAGAATTTAGCCGTCTGAAATCAGAGACATATTCAATCATCGGGTTTAAAGAGATTGTGATGCTTCCAGGAAAGACCCCTTGGCATTTGGACCAAATACTGAAGAGTACGATCCATGAGGCCAATATGATGCTAACAGATGCACAGCATTGCGCATGGTTTGTGGCATCTCTGACACCGCACTTGAGGATGGTGTTGTCACAACAGAAACTTTCCACCCAAGCCAAAGCATTGGAAATGGAGATGAGGTTGCATGAGACCCCGATACAAGACCCTGGGTTGGAGTTCAACAAATCCACGTGCAACTAGAGAATCTATGCCTAGAAATGCAAAGTTTGAAGCAGGATAGGGCGCCGCGGCTAGAGGCACGCGAGGAAGTATGGTGCATAAAATGCAAAGGCCAGGGCCACGACAAGGATCACTATCCAGTGTTGGCGAACTACTTGGTAGGAGGGGGACCAATGCCGTTGAGACGAGAGGCACAAGCAGGGTCGAGTGCGACACCCGCGTTATGGTGCGTGATCTGTCAGATAGGAGGAAAACACATGACGAATAATTTTCAATTGTTGCAGAAGTATACACCGAAACCCCAACAACTGTTTCGTAATTTATGTAGGTCAGTAGGCCACGACAAGCGCACTTGTCATAGCTATGAGCTAATGATGGATCAGACCCCAACCTATAGGATGCAGACAGAAATGCGAGCCCTCGACCCAGCTGCAGGGATGGTGCGCACTGGATTTCAGGGGCAAGGTCAAGGACGAGGAGGAATGGGATCAAGAAGGGGCCGCAGAGGACCAGGGCATTATGCCCACGATTGTACCAACCCGACAAGGATATCCTATTCATACTGTGCTCAGTTTCATCATGAAACAATAGATTTCCCTACGTTGATCACACAGATGCACAAAAAAGGGGTATTCTAGCCTCCTCCAACTCATAATATACAAATGATGAGGTTTGAACCATGCGAAGAAGACCCGAATGTGAACATGATGCTCAGAAGCAGTGCGACCGTGGGGGAGGATAAGGCGAAGTAGCCTGAGGAAGATACATGGGTTCGCAAGGCTCCTACAAAGGAACTTGAGTTTGACTTAGAACGCACAAATGAGACATTCATGGAAGCTAAGAAGAGCTTCGTGGAGGCCTCTACTTCAGGTAATAAGGATCAACCAGAGCCAGGATTGGATCATTCAATGCTCATTACCTTTTTGGAGACATGCATGAAACTACTATGTGACAACAAGGTAGTTAAGGGACTACAGGAGCTGATCACCAGGTGTGCGGGGTCAGGAGAACCGCGCATGGTCCAGAAATTGGGAAAGCATGCATTGCGCACTGGGAGGGAAATGAGATTGCCTGCGCAGATTGGTGAGTATGAAATGGATCAAGTAATCCTAGATCTGGGTTTGGACATGAATGTGTTACCGAATCAGACATGGGAATGCATGGGCAGCCCCACGTTACAGTGGTCCCCTATTCAATTATGAATGGCAAACCAACAGAAGATTTTGCCCATGGGGAGGTTGCAAGGGGTAACAGTTGATATTGAAGGCGCGAGCACACAGACAGAATTTGAAGTGATAGAGATTGTCGATGACAGCAATCCCTATCCCGCACTATTAGGAATAGACTCGGCCACTGATACGAATGGAGTAATCAACCTGAAGAAGCGGAAGATGATATTCGAGAAAAAGTCATTGCGCATAGTAGTCCCACTGGACCCAGCCGAAGGAGCGCGCTACACTAAACTAGTGTGCAACGATGAGAGTGACGATGAGTTGGATTGTATTTTCAAGATAACTACGCGAGACCAAGATTGGGTGAATCTGACTGCAGAAGAGAGAATCTCATGGGAGCGTGAAAGCTCGTGCACTTCGAATTCAGACGAAGAATTAGAACGATGGTAGAATCGATTATGCGAAGTGACAACGCTAAACTGCAACATGATGGTTAGATCACTGCATTGCATGACAACAGAGGCAATGGAACTGTCGACATATGATGGATTAATAGTGGTAGATGAATTCCTAGGCAAATTTGAATACACGGTACCCAAAAAAAGCTATTCGACATGTTGCAGTGGGCACTGCGCACAACACCTGCATGTTGGTGGGGAACACATCAAGGAAATGTTGAGGACTAGCACGGATGCAGAAGGATGATGTGCCTGCGGTTTGGAATCCCCCGGCCTTGAACCAGAGTCGGGCAACTAGGACAAAGCAGTGTAGAATCATTCAAGAGGGTATGCGAAATCCTGAACAGGGTTTACCAGGTGAGACAAACTAATTGGGACCTGCGCATACTGGCGGTCTGATGGGCCTCTAGGGCCATGTACAAAAACCTGAGCACGGAGACGATCCCGAAGCTGATGAGCAGAGTCAAGGCCATAGTTTTGGAAGGAAGGAATCCTCACATAGTATCTCCCATGGTTGGGACGGTACGTAAGGACTAGGATGAAGGAATTATGCAGCCGCGTGAGGACGAACATATGTAGATTCAGAAATCCATTCAGCGAGGCAACTGTAAGCTTCGCAAACTCAAAGATCGGGTACGACTGAGGAAGAAAAGTGTGTTAATGGATGCAGAGAGAAAAGAACTGGAAAATGAAATCGCGCAAGCCTGCCGCGTCGATAAACTAAGAATGACAGGACAAGATATGGGCAGCCATACTACTGCATTAGAAGATTTCCGCCGAGAATTTGTGGCTCTGCTACCATGGCTGTGACTGCACCTTACCAGACAAAGTAACCAGGGGAGCGCACCGCATAAGGAAGAACATGAGGTGCTTACTATCGCAAGGGTAATTGAGGAGTGTCCACGGACCAGGATGGAAGGTAAATTGAAGCTTCACATAGGTGGTGCAACCACCTGACTATCCGTAGGGAGCATAGTCTCAGCGTTCTAGGTAGTTGAAAGAGAGCGCGGGACTATAAAAGAGTTTGTATGGGAGTTGCATGATAAGGAGGTTGTGCGCAGGATCAGTATGTCATAGGGGTCGCGTCCGCACATAGGGGGCTGCGCTGACACGCGTGTAGGCTGGGAAGTGACCATTGGTGTCACTGTTCATGACAAGATGTCCAATTTAAGGCAATGAGGAGCGGGCGACAAGTAATTAAGACAAGAAGTCAGAACTAGATGTGGGACGATCTATCGCCAATCTCACATTAATGAGCCAAATGAGGGGGAAACGGTCGAAGTTGAATCCAAAAAGGCCTATAAATCACCAGGGGCTATCCACCGAACAACCCTTAGCATTTTGAGAATTTAGTTGTTGCGCTATCAATTGGGTATGGACTGTATGAATTTGGAGGCTTTGAGAGCAAGTTAAGTGTTTGAGACATTGACGAAGGAGACGCGGGACTTCCTAAAAAGAATGATGTTAACAATCGAGGGAGCCACGCAGATCCCTACACCGTCGGTGGGGGATGCACCAGAAATTCCTAAATTTCTCCGAACGTCGAGGCCCAAAAAGGATCCACAGGCACTAGGAATGGTCCGTATGTCTCCTCAAAATCCGTGGTTTGGTAAACTGTCTATGGAAGACAAGGGCAAGACTGTTAATCTTGAGACAGATGGCGGGGAGGAGGATCTCCAAGCGTTCATAGAAGAGATCAAGGCAGATGAAGAAATGGAGGAAGACATTCAGCCAGTACGTGCTACAGCAAAACTGCCCAAGTATGTCCCTCCGCAGAAAGGGAGAGTAAAAGTACCCAAAGATTTGGATGTCGTTATGAGCGCACTCCGAACCCTGCTCCTCCCAAATGGAATTCTATTTGAAGGATCAGTTCTGGGCCACATGCCCACGATGAAATTTGAAGATTGGGACATCACAGACAGCGAAAAGTTCCCACATGTAGAGACTAGCCAACTCATGAAACAGAGCAAGGAGGGGTTAGTTATAGTGCTAGAGCCACGAAAATGGCTACGCGATGTGGAGGAGGCTAGGCTACTCCACCTACTATAGATTCCACACTTTCACCGAGTACCAATCACAATCTTTGTCATCAAGCAACTGCTTTTCCTGGTGCACGATGGGCACTTGTGGCTGGAGGAGCCTATTCCTATCATGGTGGAGCTTATTCACAGGATTTCTCAGCTTCCTTGTATGGGAAGGGACCCCGCGAAAATAGCTGGCAAAAGCAGAGATTTGGCGCTCGCAGAGGCCATGAAGAAGAAATACAAGTTGGAAAAGAAGTAGAGAGGCTACGTAATTAATAGCATTCAAGACAAATGGGTGCGCGTAGCCACCCATTTTCTGGCCAAGAAGGTGATGAGAGAATGCCACGGCAACGAGGTACCAGTGACGGTCGTCACGCTGGCCGAACAATATGTAAAGGGGGTATAGTTCAACTGGGCGCAGTTCCCCTAGCAGGGTAAGACCTTCCACTACGCGTGGTTTCCTTTATCCATCTTGTTGATTGCAGTGGAATTGCCTGAGGACAGTCAATTTCCTCCTCTTGAACAGGACATGCTAGAGGCAGCAAAATATGCATCGCTCTTGGTGACAAAGGACGCCACGCGAATCCACAAGACCAAGATCTTCTAGATATTCATGGAGGCAAGCATCCAGATGTGGATCAACAACAGGCCACGCCTATCCCCCACGGTGTACGATAGTCTGCAAATCTTTGCAAATTTTAAGGCGGATATGCACAATGTGTATCTCAAGGCATGGAAGGATACAGAGCAGAACTGGACCAAACTCCCTTTCATCGCGATTGATGATGTTGTTTTCATTGTGCTCAACTCATGGCCACCCGAGTGGCGCGCCCTGGATCTAGCAGCACGTGATGAGATAGCGATACAAAAATAGAAGGATGTCACCAAGCTATTATCAAAATAGAAGCGCAACAAGTAGTTCGCCGAGGAGGTTAGGGCTTCCCGCGAGGCAGCAAAGGCTGCCACAGAACAGATGAAGGCCGCCAAAAAAGCAGCAGCAGCATCGGCCACTGGGGCCACCACCACATAGGAGGAAAGAGGCCCGGACCTGACCACAGGATAGGGGACAGATGACAAGGTGTAAGGCGCGGACCCAAGCACGACACCTGCACAACTAAAACAGTGACATGGTACAGAACGAACGGGGCCACGAAAGAAGACCAAGGCTTCCAAACTGGATGGTGAACCTATTACACTAACAGAGGGTGATCTATACGACATCAGCAACATAGTTTGCAAGGTCACCAGGGAAGTGCTCCAGGAAGCAATGACAGAGCAGCAGAATGTGTTGGGGGCCCTCAAGGCGCAACTGCAAGAACTTCAGGTGCGGCCCCCACAAGAAGGAACAGTAGCCACCTATGGTGCCTCAGGTACATCGACAACAGAGTAGTTTTTGCGAGCCAAAATGCTAACACCTTTGTACTTCCGGAAGGAGCACTAACAGTAGACAACATGGAGGACAAAGCCGTGGTGGGCTGGATCAAGAGACTTGGCCTAAACTTGGCCACCCTTCCGTGGGATATATTATACCAGCTGCAGGACGGAGCAATAGCAGAACTCCGCGCTAGGGAAGGACGGTAGAGCAAATGCTCAGTGAACAACGAATCAACATCGAGCATCTTAGCCTACAACGTGATGAAGCATTGGCACAGAATTAGCAACTGGAGCAAATAGTAGAGGAAGCATGTCGTCGTGCCCTAGAGCTAGAAATTGCGATAGACCTACCAATAGGAGTGTGGATTCACAAATTGGCCAGTGGATTCCTCGAGGCAAAGGAGGAATTAACGAGGATCCAGTTGGACCTCAGCCTTCAGATTGTTGAACTCTGATTGAAGGCATAGTCATCCACTCCCCCGGAAGCTCAGGAACAGTGCACTGATTCTATCCAAAAGGGGTTGAATGAAATAGGACAGGCAGTGCAGACTTGTACAACGATGTTGGAAGAATCCTTCGTGGTCCTCACTTCCCTATAAGAGGACCCCACCATACAGCGCTAGGAAACAGAGGCACGGGAGCTTCAAATGCAATATGATAGTGTGCGCGGGACGACGCAGACAGTGGTCCTGACCCAGTGGCTCGCAAGGCTACAGTAGGTGAAGGCATTGAAGGAACAAGTGGATGTCGCACGCCAAAAGGAAGCAGTACTTAAAGCACGCGTCCAACCTTGGATTGATGAGGCCTTCCTCATCACGACCGACATCTAAGCAAAACTCACACAGATGAAAGCGATGCATGCTTTAAGACATGGATTTGACCCTAACAGTGAGCATTCAGCCGAGCAAGTAGAGCAGATCTAGAAGATGGAAGAGTAGTGCGCAGCAGACCTTCACACAACCCAGACACAATTCGAAGGGCTCCGTACCAAGATCATTGCACAGTGATTCGAGATGAGTCACGATGATTGTGTTGGGGGCCTGTTGGGTAGCGGACCCCCCCACAGCATGTTTTTGGGGCTTAAAGCACTAATTTTGGTCAATGTAATGTAAAGACCCCGTGAAGTATGGGTGTGGAGCGTGAAAGTCTAAGATGAGTCATAGGGTTGTCCGCCCTAAGAATTGTAAAATAATGTAAATATGTGTTGGCTTACCCATGGTCCGTGGGCCATGGGATTATATAAATAGAGTGAGGCTCTAAGTGTAAAGGTAGTTTTATTTGGAAAAAGAAAGTAATAAATAAATGTGAAGTCATGGTTAGAGGATAGAAGTGGATCTGAGGTGTATTGGGCCGTAGTAGTAGGAAGAGGCTCTGCAGCTGAGTGCGCAGAGGCCTAGTAGAGTCCGCAACTAAGTGTGCAGACCCCTGTAGCTGAGTACGCAGGGTGGAGTCGAGTTTGTAATTGAACTGAACTTGAAAAGGGCTATTAATAAAGATAAGTTTGATTCGCAATATTGTGCATCTATGGTTCTATTTATCTTTATCAATTTATATTGTTTTTTATTATGTGCACTTACTTGAAAGTTGAACAAGTAATAAGAACATTGGGCCTGCACAAACTAAGTCAAAGCACTAATATAATAGCACAGTAAGGATTGAGATCTGGATAGTATTGTATTCGCGCCCCTTATAGAGGTACGCACGAGCTATTATGCACAGCAGCGCAAGCACGCAGGTTCAAATTGCGACCTCTAGGACCTTCATCAAGACATCCCTAAGGTGTGGAAAGTTGGTTCCAACACCCTCCCATACTACTTTGGGTGAGACCTCAGTCTGTGCTCCACGGACTGTTGTCGAAAGGGCTAGTAGTACCGGGATTTGCTTGGCTAAATCACTTCTAAACCTGGGTTAGGCCCCACGTAGCCAACAAAGACCATAGTAGCAAAAATGTATGGAGGTTGGTCCAAGGAAAAGGAGAAGGGCCTAGGTAATTAAAGTTAAGTACGTGTACCTAGCCACAATGAAGAATTGGATAAAGAACCTTGTGAAATAGGTGCATAATGCCTCAATTATATGGAATGTTGCAAACTTAACATTCCAGCTATTTGGTGATTGGTTCATATGGAATGTAAGTGGAGGGGATAAATTCCACATACAACTTTATCCTTAGATAGGTGGTAAAGTCCATCATAGACTGTAACTTCCTTAGGTGACATATGAACTTCAAAGAAAAGGGTTTTTTCACTAAGATAGATTGTGAACTAGGAGAGGTCTATAAATTAGCAATAAAAATGGTTCACTTAGGAGGAAATTTGATTGGGAGAGGGTCTTGCAAAATTTTGGAAGTCATGTATATATGCTTTAAAAGATAGCAATGTCAAATTAGGGGAATATGAAGACAAACTATTTGGTCTCTTAGCTCTTCCAAGACTCGTATTCCTAGATTGGGGTACAAAGCTTTGATAAGGAACATTTTGTGGAAAAACCTCTTTGGTAGGAGAGACTTATATGGAAGTGTTCCTCCAAGAATTTATTCTTCATCTAGGTTGCATTAAAAAGAAAAGTTCCGACCTAGGCGGTTTTATATAAACCAAAAAAAAAAAATTGGCCCAATGATGGTGATAGTTTATGCCAACAAGTTGAAAACACTATTGATCACTTACTTATAACTTACACCTTTACAAAGAAGCCTGGAAAGATGTTGGAAGTATTATAAGTCAAATACATGCATAGGAAGGGGCAAATGGTATACAAACAAGGACAAGAAGATGAGAGCTTTTTCATTCAATATATCATGGAGAATTGGCTCACTAGAAACCTAAAGCTATTTGAAGGATAGGAGACCCTCCCCATGGAATGTTTCATCCAATCTCTTAATATCCTAAATGCTTATCTTCAAGTAGGGGAAAAACAAAAAGATCAAGTAAGAAAGAAGTCATCAATAAGGATATTCCTCAAGCATACTTTGATTATGCCTCTAATGGAATCCTCCAATGGAAGTCTTGGGAGGTATATTTTTTCTCTCCTTGAATCATATTGTATCTTTCAATGTTAGAATTGGGCATGAAACAAATAATTAATGTGAATTGATGCCTCTCAAACTAACACTTTAGTTGGCTCAAGAATTTTCTCTTACATAACTTCAAATTTTTGGGGACTCTTCCCTAATTATCAAATGGATTTAGAAAGAATCTTCTCACAAAGTATTTACTTTACAACAATATTTTGATAATATGCAACCACACATGATGGCCTTCTCACACAATTCATTTTCTCACATATACAGGGACATGAACCGAGTAGTGGACGACCTCCCAAAAGAGCATTGGGGCTAGAGCATGGTAATTGGAACATTTACATAATTTAAGTGGGGCATACAATTGATATCACATATGCGTCATGGATATAATTTTCCTATTTTGTCAGTGGAAAAATTACAAATTTGTTCAAAGGCTATTTTTTTAATATAGCCTCTTGATGTCTAAGGAAAATATGAAAAGCTATTGTTACATTTAGGTACAACCCTTATTTTGAATGCCTTGAGATATATGCTAATGAAATTTTGTTTTATATAAATAAACTTATTAATAATCTAATTTTAAAGTCACAAACAACCCACGTTTTATTACAGATTTTGTTACTAACATCTACCAAGATGTGAGTACTCTACCCCTCCCTAGATTTAAACTTATAACCCCTTAGAAGGAGATACATCTTATTAACCATTAAACTCATTCAAACATTTAACTAATATTAGAATTATTTCATAAGCTTATTATTTACTATTTTTAATTTTAAACTTATTAAAAATAAACTACTTTACAACTTTTAGAAATATACTCCAATTTTTTACTTTCGTAAAGTTGCAAATTTTGAAAATAACTTACAAATATAAATTCTAAGAAATAAAAAATTTTAGTATCAAATTTATGATAAATACCTAAAAAAAAAAATTATTTTAGAAATTAATAAACATTTGAAATAAATTATTATTTATTATGTGGATAAGTATGCTTATTTCAAAATAGGTCTTTCACAAATTTAATTTAATTATCAATAATTATTAGGTGGACGGGAGAGATTTAACCTCCATGGAATATATTATAATATTGATAGTAGAGTGTAGTCTAACTATGAAATGGAAATGACATTTTTCAAAGTATTTTTACTAGTTAATTTTAATCAAAATCTGAGACAAAATTTAAAAAAATGAGTTTAAGTTGTTTAATTTGTAGAATTTGAGTGCACCAGGTTTTTGAGGGTGATGATTGCATTTATGTATTCATAAATATATTTTAAACAACAAAAACAATATTGCTTGAAAATTATATCTACAATGAAAAAGGCTATTTTGTCTATAAATTAGATTATGCCTTGATAGTAGTATTCCTAGATCAAGGGTTAAAAATTATCTCCATATTAGTTATGCTTTTTCAATTAATTTATTTTAAATTAATTAATTAAAGAAAATATCATATCAACACGTCATATTGGGCATGTGGTGTTGATAATTTATGGTATTGGCCCATGTTATTATAAAAAGAGTTATTTACGAGTTAATAATTTCCATATTAAAGTGAGAGTGAATTTCCATGGTTTAAATTAATTATATATATATATATATATATATATATATATATATATATATATATTTCTAACTTTCCTAGATCCATTTTAACTTAGAATCTACCAAGCCCCTAGAGGGATCAAAACTCTTTTCACTCTAAAAGAGGTTGAGATTCGATCTCTCTCGACACTTGGTAGATTTGAGTTGAAATGGATCTAGGTTGGTTTAATTTCCCCCTTTAAATAAGCTATATTCTACATGAATATCATGGGTCATTTTTTTAAAGGGTTTTTTTTTATTTTGTTATTTTTATTTTGATCAAGTTAAAATGTTTACATTACATTAATCTTATTTAATTTTATTTTTATTTTTATTTTTATAGGACATTACATTACATTAAGTTACAACATCCCTACCATATTGGGTTGCTTGGATCAACAACATCTCTACCATACTAGGTGGGTTGCTTGAATCAACAACATCTCCACCATACTGGGCTGGAGGGCCCCTCTTGACACAATTAATAATAATTAGCCTAGATCCATCTTAACTCTGGATCTACGATCTACCAGGGTGGGTCGCTTGGATCAACAACATATATACCATACTATGTTGGAGAGCCCCTCTCGGCGCAATTAATAATAACTAGACTAAATTCATCTTAACTTTGGATCTACCAAGTGCCTAGAGTGATCAAATCTATTTTCATTTTAAGAGAAGTTTGTTTCTCAAGAAATTTGATCCCTCTGAGTGCTTGTTAGATCATTAGGATGGATCTAGGCTAGGTTAATTACTAATTATAATTATGTGCTTGTTAGCTCATTAAGATGGATCTAGGCTATGTTAATTATTAATTCTAATTATAATTACACCGAAGGTGTTCACCTTTTGAAAATGGTCAACCTAGGCATTTTTTACCTTTTTCATCCTTATTTGACATTTTTTTGTTTTGACATGGGTCAATTTTAACTTGACAAAAAAAAGGAATTACACATCTTATTTTAAAATGGACCATTTTTCTAAATAAAACTTTGTTATATATAAATGAATGTTATAAATAATAATGAGGAAATTATCATGGAGGAACTTATTAGAATTGGAATAATCTCAAATCCCTAGGAAATTGGTTGGTGGGAGCCACGTAGCATGAACATAATTTTTTAAATTTATTAAAAGGTAATCGACCATTTTGCTAAATAAAAATTTCTTATATATAAAAGGATGTTATAAATAATAATGAGGAACTTATGATCTGAAATGATCATAAGTTAAAACTGAAGTAGAATTGATTATGCAATTAATGAATTGAATGTTAACTGAAAGTGCGGAAACCGAGAGAACTGCTTGAGAAGAAAGACTTTAAGATAGCTTATAAAACATAAGTAAGATGAAAAACAATAAATAAAACAAAAAATACACAACGATACCAGACAACAATATTGATTACAGAGTTCATCCGTGATGGACTACGTCTTTGGGCCGCTTTCAAGATGGACGACCACTTTATTAGGATTGAAACTGAGGAGATCAATTACATAGAGAATTGACCAGACTAAATGTGCATACAGGAACTTCTGATCACTTTCATAAGGAAGCTCTCTGAACCAACTTTCCAACGCTGGTCACGGTTCCCAATTATGACTCCCGATGCTCCTGTTACACTAAAAACAAAACAACCTCTAACCTCCAAAATCTGCATACAAAACTTCAAAACCACTCTAATGCACTTCAATGAGCAAATTGCCTTTTTAAAAGCCTACAAGTACACTCAAACCTCCTCAGGATGAATTCAGGATGAACGAGCTGCAATCTGGGGTTGTTTAAGTTTCGGTCTTGTCACTGTTTGCCACCTAGGATAACCTTCATGGTCCTTGAATTAATGTTAAAACAAATTTGTAACAAAAACCCATTTTAAAACCATATAATAAAATTGAATCCGTTGGCGGCTTGCTGACTGGGCGGAGGAGGTTGACCGCCCGCATGTGAACAAGGCAGTCTAACCATTGTTAGACACCTGGTGGTTTATCCGCCTAGCGGTTATGGTCGGCCATGTGAGCGCGGCTTAACTGACGGTCTTACCCCCGGTGGTTCCGGTGTGAACTCCAACTGCTAACCCCACGGTCAGGACTATAACCTGAAACTCATTCACATGCCTGTTGTCATCGTTAACTTCCTCGCCATGGTTAACATAACTCCAACGGTATCATCCGGTCACATGAACTTGCTGCAGTCAGATTTGCAATTTAGGACTGTTTGTAATGTTTATTGTAATGTTTTATGTATAAAGGCCGAGAGGGGTATTTGACTTAGGTTTTATGTAATGGTTTCAATGTAATAGGGGTAACCCAATGACCACATTGCTAACCCACACATCACTGATGACGACAGAACGATCCTGACGATGAACTGACGAGATCCTCCTGGATCAACTTATGAGAATTGTAATAATCTCAAATCCCTAGGAAATTGGTGGACTGGGAGCCAAGTGGCAAAAAGAAGAATGAATATATCCATTTGCATATATGAGCTAAATAACACATAAGATATGAACACCAATCAGCAGATAAAGATCCACACACCCACCTAAAGTGAAACAGAAACAAAAAAACATAAGAAGAAATCAATCCCAAATTCATAAATGCAATAGTTGGATATTTCTTGGTTTTAATATTGTGCTGACGAAGATCAAGGCACCCATGTTCTCACAGTGGGTCGCTTCGAGGTCCACATTAAATAATTATGAATTCATATCAATAATTATTAGGTGGATGGTAAAAATTTAACCTCCATGAAATAATTTAGAATTTTCATAGTAGTATACACAAATCAATGTTTGAGATTTATTTCCAAAGTAGTTATGTCTTTTTTACCCTTTTAATTAAATTAATTAATTAAAAAAATAGTTATATGAACAAGTGTCATATGAAGTGAGTTATGGTTTTTTGGGCATGTAGTATTGATAAGCCATAGTAATGGCCCATGATATTATAAAAAAAATTATTTACAAATAAAGAATCTCCATGATAAAGTATGGATAAATATATTTAATTAATTTTTAATATCTAAATTAAAATTAAGTTTGTTATTTATTTATTTTTAATGTCTTTGAAAAAGAATAATAATGATAATGATAATGATAATGATAATTTAATCTTAAATTTAGGGCTAAGTTAGATATTAAATTGATATATGAGATTTTTTCATTTAAAGTTTATAAAGGTATATATATTTTAATCCTCTTTGAATTTGAACCTATAACATTTTACCAAAGAAACACATACTTTTAGCCATTGTTATATTTATATATATATGTGTGTGTGTGTGTGTGTGTGTGTGTGTGTGTGTGTGTGTATATATTAATTTTTTCTCCTTTATATATATACTTTGTTAATATGAAATTGAGATATATATATATATATATATATATATATATATATATATCCATTCCACATACAAAACAAATATATGTAAAACAAACAATTTAATAATGCAAAGTTTTTCCAAACTATAAATGCATATCATATACTTAGTAGGTACTCCTTCAAATCAAGAGTGAGGAGTGTTTACTTATTGTTTCAAATTAAAAAAAGGGAAAATGTTTACTAACTCATTATTAAAGAAAAGTAAAACATAATAACAAAATTATTGGCAATGTTAACATTCAAGTGATGGAAAAATTATCACATCAATTAAATAACTCACTTTCATTTAAAAAAAATATTTCAATTAAAAAAAAAATATTATAATTATTTTATTTTTTAAATATAATTACCTTTTAAGTTATTTATTTTTAAGTTTCAAGTTAATCTTTTTCCCCAAGAAAAATCACAATTTTATTCATAATGAGAAAAATTACATGTTGTAGATGCTAAAAGAATATGCATATTATCTTATCTTGATTTCTCAGAATCCAAAAAATAAACCTATCTATTCTTTTCTACCTTTCCTATTTTCCACTTTTTTGCCAACCACCAGTGTTGTGAGTGGATATTACAATGGACATTTGATTCTCTTTTGTATTTGCTGGATATTCTTTATTAGAATCAGATCCCTTTTATTCATGAATTCGTTTGCTGCCACATACTTCCTTTCCTGGTGTGTACGACTCCTGTTGTTGTGGAGTGTTGTTGGGCCTAGGAATGCATGCGGATCTATGTTATATCTCGACCTTTTGTGAGTTGTTCTAAAAGTTCTTTACATTATTGTCTGCAATATTTTTTGTTGTCTTTTCTTCTTCTTATGCTTCTTCTATAGGTTCACTGCATTTCCAACCTTTTGGCTTTTGGCATTGTTTCTTATTTCTTTTGGAGTCTTTTTTAGCCTGTGGGTAGGCACTGTGAAGGTGACATGTTTGTAGACATCCACAACATCTGAAAGTTGTATTTTCATAATATAATGATTGAATCCACTGAATATTATTGTGGATCAGTACAATGCGATTTGGTAATCCTTGGCCAAGATCTACTTTGACACATATTCTGGTGAAAGTAAATATGCCTCTTGTAAGTCTATCGTCATCAATCTTCAGAAATTTACCTAGGGAGTTCGCTATTCCTTCTAATACTTTATGAAACTAGAAGTATAGTGGAAGACTGTGTATCCTGACACATACAGGTATTTTAGATACCACCATAGTGGTGTAATCAAAACCTGGGAACCAAGGGATCATGAAGAGTCTTGCATTGCCCCAGAACCATGGTCCCTCATTGAGGGCATATTCCTTATCTTTAATTGTATTGAATCTGACAATAAAAAACCTTTGGAGCATAATTTGACAATTCGATGTCCATGTAGAAAATATCCATTGGTGTAGTGCATCTGATTTGAGCCAAAATCCATTAAATCTACATATGACTGCTTTAGTATGGAAATCTGAATAAATCTCATTTACCTCAGGCAAAGAGACTATTAAGGATGGTATCTGGTATCTTTGTTCCACGATATAGGACCCAGGTAGCTTTGGAGGTGGTGCTGGTTTGGTTTGGGCTTCATCCTTCCCTTTAACTGTGTCTTTAAAAGAGCATGTGTGCTTTGAGTTGGTTCCGGAGCATCCACCTCACAATCTCAGATTGAGGATGATGGTTGAATCTGAGAAAATCCATAATCCTATAGTGTGCATCTATCCTGTAAAATTTATCTTGCATAAATCAAGTTTTGCATGTGTGCTGATATGCTTATATGTGTTCGGATTTCACACCTTAATTATTGGAATCGCCTCCCATTCCAGATCTGCTTGCAAATATTCCTTCCTTGCAATGTCCTGATAAAGATTTGAATTAGAGTTGGATCTGTGGTGAGTAGATATGTCCAAGAGAGGGGTCAATCTACTGCCAAAAGTTCTAGATTTGATAAATCTGGCCAAAACGGTACCTGATCTATTACTTGAATCGCCAGATTTGGGCCATGGAATTTTTTCCTTGGGTCACGCTCTATATCTGTCCAGTGCAGGTGTCAAACCTCCTCTGAGGAGCCAAGATCTTTGAAATTAAATGGTAGATCAAGCTAGATATTCCTTAGAGGACTAAATATGCAATTTTCCAATGGAAGGACCTTGTTTGCAAACCCTCAGCTTAGTTGGAATGAGGTTGTTTTTGTTTCATCTGATAGGGTCGGCGAATGGCTTTGGGATTTATAGGCTCCTGTCAATGTTGCCCATGTATGCCCTTCTCTACAATTTGGGAATGTGATTCGGCATAGAACAGAGCAGTGGCATGTACAAACCTCCAAATTTGGTCGTGTTGTTAGCTGATCGGTCTTCTGGATAACTTGATCTGTTAGATCTTTGACAGATCTGAGGATAATACTGCATTTCATAGAGGGAAGGATCAACCGAGATCCAAACAATGACCATGCAAATGCAGTGATATCATGCTCTGGTTCATTGAAAAGATGCATGGGGGGCTGTCCGTCCGAAACCACAAAGATGGTTGCCTGTAGGTAGACAGATCCAGAGTTTTTGTCACCAAGTTTCCCCTGGTCATTGGACTGTGAAATCGCATGAGAGATACCTGCATAAACCCTCTTCGCTGCCATCATATTCCTTTCTCACTCATTAGAATTCCAAAAAAGTTTCGAGTCAATCAACTTCACTTTTAATTAGCATTATTTTAAAAAAATTCACATTTAAATCTTTATAATAATAAAAACTTGATAACCTTACTTTTTACAATTATATTACATATTTAAATTACTAAGAAATAAGAAATAAATATGCATCACTATAATATGACATATAAATAAGCAGGCTCATTACCGAAGTCATAAAAAATTTTAGAAGAAAAGAGTTATTATTTTATTAGAATATAATGAATTAATTTCATCTTAGAACTAGGAAAGGTGCAAGGGTTTTACATAGGTTGATTATGATACGTGTAATGTGTAGTTGAATATTTATTTATATATTATAAATAAAAACTAAATGTATTCATTTTTAGGATGTGGTTATGGAGCTTCATGTTCAAAATCCATGATACCTATGATGTAGTGGGGAGCAGACACCTTAAATTAAATTTGATTTAAACAAGTCAAGGGCTACTACATCATGTATATTATAGTTTTGAAGAAAACAAAATTTCTCCTTCAAAATGAATGCACTTAATATTAGCTCTATCATTCTAGAAATGATCTTTGAAATTATCTTGTAGATGAAATTGTAGCATGCAATGTGACAATATCCCATGAAAGAAGTGTCCTCTTATGTTTTTGGAATCAAACATAAAATATGGAATTAAGGGTGACCAAAACTTTCTCTTCATCCTTTGATTCTTTGATTTCTTTGAGGTCTTCCTTGAATAGATCATAAAAACCCAAATGGAATTCCACCAAGAAGCCATCTAGCCCCAAACTTTTTGACTTTTGCATTGAACACAGTGCTTCCAAGACTTCTGATTTAGTAACTTCCTTAGTCATAAAAGAATTCATTAATGAACGAGGGGAAAAGGGAAACCACCTGCAAAATTTCTTGAATTTCATAGTCCTACATGTTGAGAAATCAATGCAAGTAGATTAGGGTTTGATTCCTCTTTCTTGATAATTACTAGTGAGTAATGTTGGCTTCTTTTACTTCTTTATTATCTTATCTTTCATCAAGAAATTACCATATTATTTGTGTATGAAGATCACAAAACAAGAGACACAATATGCAGGCACCATGCCAGGGAAAAACCCCCCTCGAGGGAAAACCCAGTCAAAAATGATCTTCCTTCAATAGTATTCTTTGAGACTCCTCAACCCTAGACAAAGACCAAACCTTCCCTCCACACCAAGTCAACCTTCCATATCTTCGACCCCTTTCTAGCAACACTTCCTTCCCAACTCTGACTATGCAGCGACTTCCAGCATCAAGCAACAACTGGTAGAAATAATACTTGGAAGACATTGATCTCCTAAACTAGGGCACGAAATAGAGAGAGTATCTCACAAATTTCGATTTTCTTCTTCTCCTTAAACTTGACCCAAATCGCACTTCCTTTTGCTTCCTTTGACCCACTTCGCACTTCTCTAGCTCCCTTAGAGATATCGAACTAGCTTGAGATAAGATGTTCCAAATGAATTTGACTTCCTTCTATTTATAGGCTCCAAGTGAGGTCGAATTGTTGTCCTTAGGCCAACTTTATCTCTTCTAGGTTGACTTGACGTGGAGGTTACATAAATTACATTTGACTCAGTAGTAAACCTTTTTACATGATCCAAAAGCCCAATAAGGGTCTCTTTAAATGTACAATAACTCTATAGACTCAATATTAATCCTAGGAGTCCAAAACAGGGACTTTGACTAATATAATGATGACCCAAGCATGAAACCCATGCTTTAATAAGTCATTGACACAATAATAAAAATTATTTTCTTTATTATTTTAACAATTACATTTCATTATGACTCAAATACATTAATGAATACTGAACCGAGTTAAATTTTCCAACGCTCCCTCTTAACTCAGGAGGTATTCATAATATACAAATACAATGTAAGATATCAAACTATATAAAAAATGAAGAGATTTAGGCAACGAAATGCCATAGACTAGATTCCTGACTAGGGCAATCTATCCATTGATCTCTCATCAATTTAGGCACCACAATGCCACAGACTCAATTCCTGACCAAGGCAATCTATCCAAGTGGGAAGAAGGTAAATTCAAGCTTCCAGCCTCTCTAGGTACCATCAGGCTTACTTGCTAATCACCAAACTAGGGACCTAGGTGTGTGTTCAGAGCTCTACGACCCATGCCACCCTCCCTACTTTGGGACCTAGACATCAACACAAAATGTCATCCAGATGTCCTCCCAGGCAATGCTTCACTCGTATAGCCTCAACAAATCTCTTCCAATCTCTTATCATCAATACGCTTAACAATATCTACTAAACCAAGCAAGTTCCTTAGATATTCAAACTTCTTATTAGCAAGATCCTTTGTTAGTACATCTACTACCTATTCATATGTTGAGACATACACCAACTTCACAATCCTATCCTACACCAAGTTCCAAATAAAGTGGAACTTATTGTTGATATGCTTCATTCTAGCATGAAACACGGGATCTCCAAACATCTTGATACAACTTTAATTGTCACAATTAATCATAGTAGGACCTAGAGACTTCTTGAACAAATATGTTAGAAGCTTCCTTAACCAAGCAGCCTCCTTTCCTACTTCACATGGAACCTCATATTCTACCTCAGCACTACTTAAAGCAACGTGATATTACTTCTTATTCATCCATGAGATCATAGAAGCTCCCAGAATAAAACATCCTCCAGTAGTGCTCCTTCCACCAATCTCATTGCCATCCCAATCAAAATCCGTGAAGTTAATTAGCTTGACTTCCTTACTATCATACTCTAGGTAGTGATGTATAGTGCCACGAAGATACATCAATATATGTTTGGCAGTTATCCAGTGATCATGATGAGGCTCCAACTGAAACTGACTAAGAATGTTTACTGCAAAACATATATATGGCCTAGTATTTACGAGATACATTATGGAACCCACCAATTATCAATAGGATGTAGGATCCACAAGACTATATTCAGATCCCCTCAAATTCTTGGGATTGGTGATCATAGGAGCAGTCATCGACTTGGAATCCATCATCCCAAATTTCTGCAACAACTTGATGATGTACTTTCCTTGCCCAAAATATATCTCCCCAGGTCCCTACCATACTTCTAGACCCAGGTAATAGTGCATTAGTCCTAGATCCTTCATTTAAAATTTAGCTTCCAGCATCTTCTTACATTATTGAATTCTTCGCTCCACACCTGTGATGAATAGGTCATCCACATATAGTAGAATAATGACAGGCTCATTATTCACAACCTTGATGTAGAGGTTCAGATCAACAGAACTCTTTATGAACCCAATTCTAAGTGGATATGCATCCATCCTTACATATCATGCCCTAGGTGCTTGCTTCAAACCATATAGGACTTTCTTAAGTCTGCAAACATGAGACTCCATGATATTAACTTCAAAGCCTTCGATTTGTTCGATATACACTTCCTCATCAATGGTCTGATTCAGAAATGTGGTCTTCACATCCATTTGATGGATATTCCAACCCATTTTAGCAGCCAATGAAACCAAAAATCTAATGGTAGTGTACCTTGTTGTGGGTGGAAAGGTTTCTTCATAATCAATGCCTTCCTTTTGAGAGAAACCCCTTACAATGAATCTATATTTTTTACTTGTCTATACTTCCATCAACAACATGTTTTATATTATAGATCCATTTGGAGGTGACAACCGATTTTTCACTAGTTCTAGGAAGGATCTCCCAAACCCCATTCTTCATGATGGATTGATATTCTTCCTGCATTGATTTCTTCCAAACCTATTGATGAGCAACTTCCTTAAATTTAGATGGTTTGGATTCAATTAACTTTGTCATGTATGCATCATAACCAGAATATATTTTCAGTCTCTTAATTTCCCTGAAGATTCATTTTGCAACATCATGTCCTTCAACGTCTTCTAATGTAGCTTTTAACCAAGTTGGCATTTTCCTTGTGGTTGGGATGACCACCAATTGAATAGGCTCACTTGGTCCTTCTTCTTCTTCTTGATTTGTAGTATGGTTTTCATGATGATCTCATTCTTCTTAAAATATTGGAACTTCTTCGTCATCAAAATCAATAGGAATATCCTTTGATTTCTTGTAGGCTTGATTTTCATCGAATATGTGTCCCTACTTACTTCGATATGTCTTCCTTCCTTATTGTAGATTCTATATGATTTTAAGGAGAGACTATATCCAACGAATATTCCCTTGATACTTGCAGAATCCAACTTCTTTCGCTTGTCCTTTGGAACATGGATGTATGTTGGACTTCCAAATATTCTGAGGTGATCCACACTCAGCTTCTTTCATGTGAATACTTCTTCGGGTGTTATATTATTAAGGCTTCTATGAGGACTTCTATTTTGAATGTACATGGTTTTCATTGTCACTTCTCCCCATAAGAATTTTGGTAGGTCTTAATCAACGAGCATAGTTTGAATGCCTTCTTCAATTGACCGCTTATTCCTTTCGGACACTCCATTTTGTTCAAGATAATAGGGAACAATGAGATCTCTCTTAATTCTTGCTTCCTTAAAATATGCAATCAATTCCTTATAATTGTATTCCCCACCATTGTTGGACCTTAGAGTTTTTATCTTTCTTTTGATTAGGGTTTCCATTTCGGACCTAAACTCCTTGAAATTTTCAAATACTTCATATTTGTTTTGATAAGGTAGATCCATGTATTTCTATAATGGTCATCAATGAATGTTACATAGTAGAGATGACCTCCAAGTGATTTGTCAGACATGGCCCACACACATCAAAATGAATGAGGTCTAGTATCTCTTTAGACCTGGTTTCAATATTCAGAAATGGAATTCTTATATGCTTTCCCAATGAGCATCCCTTACACACTCCTTCATGATATAACTTCATATTTTGGATGCCATGAACCAATTGACTAAGAGTATGGATGACCTTATAATGTAGATGACCATACCTCCTATGCCATAACTCAATGGGATTGATTTCCATGTGAACCAAAGCTTGAGGAGGTGGTGTAATAACTCTATAGAGGCTTCCTTCAAAAACTCCAATAACCCTAGCCTTATGAATGCTAGAGTCATTTCCCCAAACCAATACTTTTCTATAAACAAAACAACTCTATCCCATTTATCTTCTAAACAAGAAATAGAAATCAAATTCTTTTTCAAACCTAAAACATATAGAATGTTGTTGAGGTCCAAAGTTTGATCCATTTTCCAACTTCAACATTGTTTATCCCAGGCCTCTAATAGCATAGCTTTTGTTGTCATCCAATTCCACTGCATTATAATATGGTTCCTTTGATAGTGTATGAATTTGTTTGCTTTCTCCTATAATGTGTCTTAATGATCCACTATCAATGATCCATGCATTGTCATCACTAAGAGAACTTGTAATAGCAGTCAAGAATCCTTGAATTTTGACCTTGTTTAAAAAGTAGTAGATGATCTTCTTAATGCAACTTCCAACATTTTTGATACCCATCTTCATGTAGTTTATCAAAGAGGGAGAATCCATGCCAAAAAAGTGATCTTCAACTTTTCCTGACCTTAGCTCTGATACCATGTTGAAAAATCAATGCAAGTAGATTAGGGTTTGATTCCTATTTCTTGATAATTACTTGTGAGTTATGTTGGCTTCTTTTACTTCTTTATTATCTTATATTTCATCAAGAAATTACCATATTATGTGTGTATGAATATCACAAAACAAGAGACACAAGATGTAGGCACTATGCTAGGGAAAACCCCCCCTCGAGATGAAAACCCAGTCAAAAATTCTCGTCCTTCAATAGTATTCTTTGAGACTCTTCAACCCTAGACAAAGACCAAACCTTCCCTCCACACCAAATCATCCTTCCAGATATTTGACCCCTTTCCGACAACACTTCCTTCCTAGCAACTTCGACTATGCAACAACTTCTGGTATCAAGCAACAACTGGGAACAACAATACTTGAAAGACTTCAATCTCCCAAACTAGGGCATGAAATAGAGAGAGAGTAGCTCCAAATTTTTTATTTTCTTGTTCTCCTTAGACTTGACCCAACTCGCATTTCCTTTTGCTTCCTTTGACACACTTCGCACTTCTCCGGGTTCCTTAGAGATATCGAACTAGCTTGAGATAAGATGCTCCAAATGAATTTGAATTTCTTCTGTTTATAGGCTCCAAGTGAGGTAGAATTGATGTGCTTAGGCTGAATTGATGTGGAGGTTACATAAATTACATTTGAGTCAATAATAAATATTTTTACATGATTCAAAAGCCCAAGGGTCTCTTTAAATGTACAATGACTCTATAGACTCAATATTAATCCTAAGAATCCACAATGGGGACTTTGACTAATATAATGATGACCCAAGTATAAAACCCATGCTTTAATAAGCCATTGACACAATAATAAAAATTATTTTCTTTATTCTTATGACAAGTACATTTCAGGATGACTCAAATACATTAATGAAGACCAAACCTAGTTACATTTTCCAACACTTCGGAGCTTGAAAGAGAGAATAGAAGAAGTGTGTGCATTCCTCCACTTTATCTTCAAAAGGAAACAATGAATTTCCATCTACATTTTAATCTCCCATATGGATTTTAGTTGTTTCCCGTAGTTGGAAAATTGGTAAAATAAATTGATATATGTCCCTTTCCTAGAGCCAAATAGTTTTTCTTTTAAATCGCCAACATTACTCTTCTTCAAGGAGGAGCGAGTGGTGCTTGGCTTATAAGGATTTCAGCCTTTCCATATAGCTTCCAAGGATACCTCACCAAAATCAAGACAAATCATGGAGGAGATTTTCCACTTCTGTAAGCTCCACCGGAGACTTTGCATAAAGCTAATTTCCTAGTCTCTTGGTACATGCATAATGATCAAAAAATTAGCTGCAAATTGGGCCATAAAGGATGAATCAACTTTGTTAGTGTCAGTCTTTCCAGCCTTCCTCCAGTGATCAAATATGCTCTTACTAA
The DNA here is from genome assembly GCA_031772625.1 of Pinus tabuliformis. NCBI lineage: Eukaryota > Viridiplantae > Streptophyta > Pinopsida > Pinales > Pinaceae > Pinus > Pinus tabuliformis. The sequence continues at coordinate 829,288,923 of CM062816.1, forward strand.
GTGGTCTCAGAGTGTCAAGGTCAAATTTTGTCATTTCAAAGAGTCTTCAAGCAAAATTTGGTCACTAGGCATTAGGTCTAGGGTTTTCTTTCACTCCTTCTAAAGTTGTCAAAATGTCAGTCCATGTCATCATTCAGCTGAGTCTATCATCATTCATAGGGTTGTCCTCATCATGTCAGGTTCCATTGGGTCATTTTACACCTTCTTCATTCTTCAGTTGCGCCTAGGCAAGGTTCATTTCCCTCTCCTAGGGTTTTGGAGGTAAATTCTATTGGAGGGTCAAATCATCGGAAAAATTTGTATCCTGATGTTCATACACCTTCCCCTATCATTAATGTACCTTATTAAACACTTCCCATCACTGAGATTCCCCAAATTCCTCATTTTTCCACAAACCCTAGTTTCTTGCCACAACTTGGCAATTTTCTAGGCTAGGCCTGTGTTTTGCCCTTTTGGACCCCTTCCCCTCACTCCATCTCTAAGATTCCACTTTCCCCTGCTTCCTAACATCCCTCCCTACTTCCCAAAATTTCCCCAAGAATTTACAAGCCCCTCATCCCCTTCATTTCGCTTCATTTCCACAAAATTCCTTGTTTCACACATCGGGATAAGTTTCACTCAAAAGATGTTTCAGAGCAATCAAAGATGAATTTTAGAAAACTGAGAGAGGTTTTTGTCCCAAACATACCAAAGAAGAAAACCTCCCTCACTTTTTACACAGGTGTCATGGTTTTAGAGAAATGTCAAAAATACAATCGCCTCGGGAGAATTGATGCACCTCTGAAGTGACCTTGGGAAAATCAGGTTTTAGCCTAGCTTGGTTGGCCAAATAAATTTCTTGATAAGTTAAAGGATAACTAGACAAAAATATGTTTCCAATGAGCTATCATGAGCTCAATTTGGAGTTGAGGAAGGCATTCAAAAGTTGATTGCAACGGCACTCTGCCTTGAGGCAGCCTCATTTGGCACATTTTGACCAGTCTTGGGAGATTTGATTTTTTTTACAAGGAAAATGAACTCAAAATTGAAAAATTCTAGTTGGGTTGGAAAGTAGACTCAAAGACCTTTCCAACGAGCTATCCTGCGCCCGATTTCGACACAGGGAAGGCCTCCGAAAACCTACTGCAAAATGCACTATGTGGCTTGCGGGGTATTGCACTTGGCGCACGACGCATCAGGAGCGCGCGGTGCATTAGGCAAGAAATTGCAGTGCAAAAATACAAGCGCGTGGTGAATCAGAGGCGCGCGACACGTTGGGTAAGGCGCGCGGCGCACTGGGGTTTAAGCCTGAAATTTAATTAGAAGCACATGAACTCGCCTCCTCTCCGCACAAAATTGCAGGTAGGCTCACATCTATCACTTGTGCTTGGTTTTTGAAAGATAAATGTAATGTTTCATGATATGTTTGCCTTTGAAATCCAAGTGGAGAGCCCTCCTTGTCAATGAAATTGCTGTAGGGTTTTAGTGTAAAAATTGTTGTAAGGGTTTCAAAAACAGAGTGTAACCAAGGTTGTCATTATTTCTCCCTTTCCCTTTATTTCCCATTCCCAAATTCACCCTTATTCTCCCCATTAATTCCCTCCTTCATCCTACACTATAATCCCTCAAAATCCTAGTCCCTCACCTCTATTACAAAACACATTATCCTTATCATTTCCCTTCCCTTTTCTAAGTCCCTTGTTTTTATTTCCAAATTCCTAATTCCCTAATGCTTCCCCTGTCCTAATATTCCCTTGTGCATTTGTGTCCCCTTGGTCACAGCATTCTTAGAGCAAAAGAACAGTTTACAAGCAATTGTACACACAATTTATACATCAGCATATATATTCCAGCTATCTTGTTTTCAAAGACATGTCAGAGACCGAGTCAGTTTATGAGCAGGATTATGATAGTGATTCTACACCGGAGGTAAATGTGCCAAGGAGGTATCACAAAGGTGGCAAAAGTCGTCAGCATGTCAGGGAGGAGCCTACTTCTTTGGCTCAATTGCAAGCTTGTCCACTTGCAATGGATTGTTTTCGGTATCAATCATGCTTTGAATACTGTGAGCTGATCTCACAAATCCATCATCATCGGGAACTAGGACGTTTATTTGTTCTGCATTTACAGGATGGTCATGTAAACCTTGCCAGAGTGAATTTCACCTTGTCACCCGAAACTATTGCTCAGGCCACTGGGATACCAAATGTAGGGGAGGAATGGAGTAAACGCCAGCAGTTAGACAGGTAAATGAGGATCAAGAGGCTAATCTTGAGAGGGTAAACATCTACTTGGAGGAGCGGCTGAAAAATGCCAATAGAGACAATGCATTATTAAAACACATGGCTATGCATTACAAGGCCCGGAACCTAGTTTGCAAGGCGTGAATTAGGAGTCTTAAGACAAAATTGAAGAAAGCGGTCAAGAAACAAAAAAGACAAAAGGAGCTTGATCGTCTTCGGATTTTGGCCGAAGCCTCTTTGGCTGAGCATGGTACTTGATTGGGGACCCCTAGCCCAAATTTCAACAAGTTTGGGAAAAATTTTGTCAATTTTGAAACTTTTGGTTAAAAAAACAGGTTTTTTAGCTCAACGCGCAGCGCGCGACCCATAATATTGGGAGGTCCAAATCACAAATGGTTTGCATTTTTGGACTTTTCATGATGAAATATACATGCTCAGCTATTTCCAAGGCATTTCATCAAGGTTTGGGTCCCAAAAAGGTCAAAAAACATGCAAAAAATGACCTCACTGCCCCTTTTTGGACACACAGGAAGTAGTCTTGGGAGAATGCACTTTTGGAGGGGCAAATGGACACCAAATTGGAAAATTCCACTTGGTTTGGAAAGTAGAAATCCAGGGCTTTCCATCAAGCCAACCTGAGCTCAATTTGCATGCCGGGAAGTGCCCCAAAAGCAGGTGGAAAGGCGCGCAGCGCATAGGGCTCAGGCGCGCGGCGCGCAGGGTTTTTCGGCACAATTTTCATCTTCAGCTCAAGAAACGAAGCCAGTTTGACCAGTTTTGACTTGTGATGTGATTTTTTCACTCCTCTTGATGTAATTAATGAAACATGATGTAATTTTGGCACTTTATTACTTGTTCTAGAATATTCATTCACTAAAAAGTGAAAATTAAATGAATGAATCAGTTTCCTACCTTATAGAGGCAAGTTGTTTTGACTGCCTAGATTGTAGTGCTTTGTTTAGAATTGGTTGAAATGGCTCCTAGGATGATGAGCTCGACCCCTAGAGGCAAGGGAATGGGTTGGCTTGCCTATATTATGTATTTTCTTAGTCATTTTCATGGTTGGACTCTTGGGGAAAAGGTTTTGAGACTTTATTGTACATTTTACTTCAGCATTTTGGCAAAGGAAAGACCAGGGTTTTGCAGCACTGTTTGGAATTCATGTGGCTTTATGTCTTGATGGTGTGCTTCTTTCAGTACTTGTAAGTTGTTATGTGTATCATTTTCCTTCTCTCATCTTTTGCAATTGAACAAATGAAGTGTTAAGGTAGAATTCATAATCTGTAATGCTCTGCCTTTAAGTTTGTTTGATCTCTTATGTTTTCATCTGTTTAAGGAGAATTCTTGAGGTTTCCTTGCTCTCCTTAGCTCCTCACCTGTCTGATCTACTCACCTCATTAGCTTTTAAGGCATCAAACAATTTCCTACCTTGCTCCAATCAGACCTCTGCAGAAACTGTGTCTCATCCCCGCACCCAAAATTGCCTTTCCCTTTGATTCAACAAAAACCCCAAAAAATCACCTTTAAACCTCTACACTTAATACCTAGCCTAAGATTAGTTACAATTTCAGTCATCTCGAGCCTCATTGATTATATTTTTCCGAGATTGACCCGAAGAGAGCCCTCTCTTGTCCTCGTAGGGCTAGCTACGAGGCTGAGCGTGGTTTGATGTTGCCTTGAGTTTTGCCTTCCTCAGCCTAGGGAAAATTCGAGCGTTAACAAACTTGATAATACATATGTTTCCAAGTAGAGTGAATTAGGTACCTATAGTCATGCTCAAGAAGCCATGTGGTATTGAATCGAAAAGGGATGGATTTTGAACATCCACTCGAGGAGAGATGGAGCATAATAGGCTTATGATCTAAAATCCATCCCACCTCTACTATTGATCTTATAGCATAATCCAAATTACAGGGAATTCTGAGATGAGAAATTGGTTTACTATTTTAGCAACTTGACTTCCATCTGAGCAACCTATTCTTCTAGGTGGGTGAGATCTTGGCCGGTTCAATATCAATCAAACCATGTTTCGTCTTATAACTTATAAAAAGGGAACTTTGATGATCTTGCCATGGATTCAATCCCCAAACTTCCTACAAAGAGGTAGTGAAATTGAATTCATATATAATAATAGTACAAGGGTATTCCATAGCACCAGTTTGTTGAAAATAGCAACAAGAAATGCTAAAAATAGAATTTCTTAAAATAGCACTGCTATAAATAGCAGTTCCGGTAGCAGTGTTGGACATAGCAACAAGGAATGAAAAATGGAAGTGCTCAAAATAACATTGCTATAAATAGCATTTCGGGATGGATTCCAATTTTAGGTAGTCCCTAAACTAAAATTGAAAAGTGAAATTCGAATTTGATCCTAGCAGCTGTTTGATTAATAATTAATTAATTCATCTTGAGTTAATTAGTTGAAGAAAATCAAACATGAAGTCTATGTGAAGACATGCAACAGTTTCTCCATTGATTGAGGAATTTATCCATCAGTTAAAGAGATAAGGATGAGTTGTAATATTGAGTTGTAATTAGTTAGCTCAGATAACTAAGTTAAGTCTAGTTAAATTAATTCCAACAGTTTGTGAAATTAATTGTGAGTTCAGTTAGTTAATGCTTGCATGCATGTAACTACTACTCTCCAGATAACTGAATATTCTCTCATAAATAACTCATGCATGTCAGTTCAGTCAAAGACCCAGTTGAGATCAGAGGAAGGGACAGTGTACTATCAGTTGGAGGATTTTTCCTATATAGGAAAGTCATCCATGCAGAAGGAATTATCTGCTTTAGGTTTGTGCAGTTATTTCAGAGGTCAGTGCAGTGTGTGAGTGATTATTACACACAGGTGGGAGCTTGAGGACCGAGGAGAAACTACGCAAGGAAATAGGAGGCTTGGAGGGCAGAGGAGAAGGTTTGTGAGAAGCCTTTGACTGTCTATGAGCAGAAATGAGGGATTGTACTAAGAGCTGGATAGCTTGTGAGCTAAAGCTTTGTGTAATCTTGAGATATTTCCACTTGTATGATAATACAAAGATCGAGGTTTTTAGCTGAGGCTTTCCCCAGAGTATTCTTCTGTGTTTCATGTGTATGATTTCTTCCTCTCTATTATATGTGTTCTGATTGATCTAGCTCAAATTGATTAAGCTTCTGCAAAGTTTGATTGTAGAAGTAGATCTAGTATTTTGCTTTAGTATATTGCATTAACTGTGTAGAAATTCCTAGAAATAGGAGATTTAAAATCTTTCAATTTTAATTTCAGAAAAATGGAGGGTGGTTTTGAGGAGGAGATAGCCTTCTAGTTGGAAGTCCATCCTGAAATTAACCCTTCTAAATGTCCATCAACATCCAAATGAAAAAAAAAGACCAATCTTTGAGAATGTGCTCTAGTTCCTACCCAACTCTTTCACCAAAGCACATAGTTTCTTGAATTAAAACAACGCTCAACTTATAACTAACTAGAAGAATTTTGAGGGAATTTTTCTTATGGGTAGCCCCTATCCCTCTAGCATTAAAGGAGAGCATAATCATGTGATCCCATTAGAGGTGGATTTCATATCTCTAAGGGCCCTTGAGATAGACATGTGTTTCCCTTTTTTAATATCAATCAAATCCCTTTCCTGGGCTTTGTGGAGATCATATTTTCATCCAACAAGGTTAGTAGCAGGTTGCTTAAGAGCTAGACCACCACTCAAAGGGGGAGCTTCCTTCATCTTTGAATATGGGTGGATAGAATAACTCTTTTTGATTTCTAAAGTAGAGTCTAAAGTAGGAAGACCAAGGGGGGAGAAGAACCAGGGACGGGAGGGAAAAGGTCCTTAGGGATTATGGGAGAGGGAGGAGAGGAAGGGCCATGGGAAGATGACCTAGAATGGGGAAAAGGACCAAAAGAGGAGCAAGAGGGAGATTTTAAAGTCCAGTAGTTGGGTGGAAAGGATAAGCCAGAGATTTGCGAAAGGAGAGAGGATTGAAAACCTTACCAGAACATTCCATGCAACTCAAATTGACACCTATTTAGGATGAGGCTAGGAGAGAGACAACCACTTGCGGAAGGGACCAAGGATGCTTCTACTGAGGAAAATCCTGAGATTAATCATTTTGGAGAGGGGAAATACCCTCATTTTCCTTTCCTTTCCTTATTGTAACAACAATATTGAGTCCAATATGTTGCAATCTACTTGTAAATATCCTACCTCGTGGTAAAGGAAACAATGGAAGGTAAATTTTCAGTAGTCCACCTTCTACTTCTAGTTGTGGCCTTAAACGATTAGCTCTAAGTCTGATATCAACCCATATTTCAAGTTTACCTCTATTTCTATCCAGAGTCACCTATGATCAGGTTTGGCCTCCGAACCTTGTTCTAGATTGACAAATGTACCATGTTTATTCCTGATAGCCGTTAAGAATACTTCATTCTAGAATAGTAAGGGCAAGGCCTGACATGATTAACCATACTTTTATAAAATCCATTGGTTCCCGAGCTAGGTCAAAATTAGCATTCCAATTCCAGTGATAGACTTGCTTCACCCTAACTCTAATTCACCTAGAATTTTTTAGCAATATTTGTCTATTTGAAAAATAAATGTTGAAAATAGCAACAAGAAATGATAAAAATAGAATCGAGAATATTCCAATTTTAATTTGTCCTTGAATTAAAATTGTGAATTAAAATCAAATTTAGTCTCACCAATTGCTTGGAAATAATTAATTCATTCATTATGGATTAATTAGTTGTAGAAATTCAAGTTAGAAGTCTTTCTGCAGTCATGCAACAGTTATCCCTTAAATTAAGGAGATTATCCCTTAATTAAGGAGATAAGGTTGAGTTATATTTGAGTTGTAATTAGTTAGATCAATTTACTGAGTTAAGTCCAGTTAAATTAGTTCCAAACTGTTTGAGGAACTAATTGTGAGTTATCATTCAGTTGATGCATGCATGCACTCAACTAGTGTACTCCAGATAACTGAAGATTCCCTCATCAGAAACTCATGCATGTCTATTCTGAGAAAGATACAGTTGAACTAAATGTCAAGGACAGTGTACTATCAGTTCCATGTGTTTTCCTTTAAAGAAAACTCATGCATGCAGAAGGAATAAGGTTCCTTGAGGATTGCGCAGTTTTACAGTGTGTAAGAGCAGTGTTCCACTTGGTTGAAGGTGAATCATCCCAAAGGAACAGCGCAAGGAAATAGGAGCTTGGAGGGCAGAGAGGAAGACTTGTGAGAAGCTTTGATTGCATGTGAGCATCCAAGAGGATTGTACTGAGAGCTGGCTAGCTGTGAGAGCTAAGGCTTTGTATAATTCTGATGTATTTCCACCTTATATGATAATACAGATAGTGGGGTTTTTAGCTGAGGCTTTCCCAAAAGTATTTTCATGTGTTTCATGTGATTGATTCTTCTTCTTCTAGTTATATATTGTTCAACACTGATTCAGCTCGATCTTTAAGCTTCCGCAAATTGATAGTAGAAGTAGATTATAGTATTTTGCTTTAGTTATATTGCATTATCGGGTTAATCTACAGTCAGATTATCTACATAGTCTTAGAGTGAGATTTATAAAGAATTTGCAGAATTTCTAGATGGTATCAGAGCTAGTTGTGTAGCAATTTTATACATGGTATCAAAGCCAAGTTTATCGGAGCTGTGAAAAGTATACAGAGAAGAGAATTCGAAGTCTGAAATTCGGGGTTGGAGGTGCAAATCGAATTCATATCATACTTCAAATTGAGATGGGACATTATGCGACTAATTGCCCATTGAAGAAGTCCAAGAAGGGATCCTCAGAAGGATTGGAAGGTGAGGCATTAGCCTCTTAGTTTGAAATGGACTTTACCCTCATCACATGCATGGTGTCATTAATGATGGGTTGTGTCTAGTATATTGACAGTGGAGCCTCATTCCACATGACCAGCAATAAAAGTTTATTCAGTACCTTGGAGGAGAAAGACTCAAGATGCGCATAGAGATGGGTGACAACAGAACGTATAGCGTTTTAGGAGTGGACATGGTTTCTTTTCAGAGGGAGCATGGAGATCCTATCACCTTGACAGATGTGAAGTATGTGCCTGGACTGAAGAAGAACTTGGTATCGGTCGCGATGTTGGAGGACAAATGTTACGATGTTGTCTTTAGTAAGGGAAATGTTATCCTTAGACACATCACCATGAGACAGGTGAAACAAATCGGTTCAAGAGTTAAGAACTTATATGCTCTTGAGGTTCAAGATGCATGCAAAGCCTTGAGTAGCAAGGCAAATGTTAGAGACTTGGTGGTTGAGAGGGAGAGTAAATTACCTCTCAACATGCAGTCCTAGAAGAAGTCTCAAAAAATTGTGGAAGAGCCACAATTGGAGAAGTGGGCAGAGGGATCACATGCAGCCATACCTCCAGGTGTGAGGTGGGGCGATGTGAAGTGATAGTCCCATGAAGGTTGAAATTGGGCAGGGTCCACTGAGAGGTTTTATCTCATGGATCGTACCTTGCTACGAGAGCCCAAAGTACATAGTAGTGGGAGGAATCAGTGGGATTGATGCAGTCAGAGATCAAAGTGACAGAGGCTAGAGCAGTCAGATACTAAAGAGCACAGAGAAGGATTGACAACAGTGCAAAAAGGTTCAGTCAGCAGAAGCACAAAGTTTTCAGTTGACAGAGATAATAGCAATTAGACACTTTGATGACAGATGCATCATACTGATTCAGATTAGATGTTTTTTTGTTTCTAGAGTTGCTGGAGCAACAAAAGTAGAGAGAAGTGTTGCATGCATAACATTCCAAAGGTTCACGATTAGGATCGAGTTGAATTCCTTTCTTGTTGAGAGGGAGTGTTGAAAATAGCAACAAGAATTGATAAAAATAGAATCCAGAATATTCCAATTTTAATTTTTCCTTGAATTAAAATCGAATTTAGTCTCACCAGCTGCTTGGAAATAATTAATTAATTCATTATGGATTCATTAGTTGGAGAAATTCAAGTTAGAAGTCTTTCTATAGTCATGCAATAGTTGTCCCTTAAATTAAGGAGATAAGGTTGAGTTATATTTGAGTTGTAATTAGTTAGCTCATTTTACTAAGTTAAGTATAGTTAAATTAGTTCCAAACTATTTGAGGAACTAATTGTGAGTTATCAGTCAGTTGATGCATGCATGCACTCAACTAGTGTACTCCAGATAAATGAAGAGTCCGTCATCAGAAACTCATGCATGTCTATTCTGAGAAAGACCCAATTGAACTAAATGTCAAGGACAATGTACTATCAGTTGCATGTGCTTTCCATAAAGAAAACTCATGCATACAAAATGAATAAGGTTCCTTGAGGATTGCACAGTTTTACAGTGTGTAAGAGCAGAGTTCCACTTGGTTGAAGGTGAATCATCCCAGAGGAGCAGTGTAAGGAAATAGGAGCTTGGAGGGTAGAGAGGAAGGCTTGTGAGAAGCTTTGATTGCCAGTGAGCATCCAGGAGGATTGTACTGAGAGCTGGCTAGCTATGAGAGCTAAGGCTTTGTATAATTTTGATGTATTTCCACCTTATATGATAATACAAATAGTGGGTTTTTTAGCTGAGGCTTTCCCCAAAGTATTTTCATGTGTTTCATGTGATTGATTCTTCTCCTTCTGGTTATATATTGTTTAGCTCTGATTCAGCTCGATCAATAAGCTTCCGCAAATTGATAGTAGAAGTAGAATATAGTATTTTTCTTTGGTTATATTGCATTATCAAGTTAATCTACAGTCAGATTTTCTACATAGTCTTAGAGTGAGATTTGTGGAGAATTTGCAGAATTTCTACAATAAAAACCAATCAAACCCTTAAGAGGATATAGTAGGAGGATGTATATCCTATCAATGGTTACCATACTTATGCTATCCAATTCCCCAACATAGAATCCCTAATGGTCTTACTAGTGAAACATCCAACCAAATTTCTTCTGAAATACTCCATAATCTATGAAATTTTAATATCCTTCCCTTCTACTAAACTAACAACGCCCTTCTGATGCTAAATACATCAATTCCTCCCTCTTCTAGAGACTTCTACATCCCATATAGGAAGGGATGCACAAAGGCATCAGGGGTTAGATTCGCTACAAAGGGGCTACATTGTTTCGAAGGAGAAGTGAGGGGAGAAAGCCAATTATTAGCTATGAAAGATAGACTAAGAGTGAAGGAAGAGCCGATGGCCAAGGATACGAAGGGAAAAGGCAAAGAGGGGATAGTTACCGAAGGAGCCACATGCAAGGAAATATATGGAAATTGAACCATGGAGTGAGGCAATTGGTTGGGAGAGCAATGAAGCTCCTCCTATGTTAGGAAAATGTGTTGATTGATGAGGATAAGATTGTATTCCACCTCGTCCTCACCCCAAATAAGCCATGTGAGGTGTGGACTATAGGGGTGCCTAAGGGGATATGATAGTGAGCCCATGAGCTCATATATGCAAAGGGATAAGTCATCCAAATCGAGATGCATTGTCATATGAGAAATAGTTGTGGCGTGTATACTGTAACACCCTCAGTGAATAGTAAATATTTTAATTTACTTCTAATAGAAGTAACTTGATAGACTATGGGGTAATAATAGCCCTGACATATTGTAAGACACGAGGGTTTATTTCATTTTAATTTAATTAACAAGATTAGTTATGGTCAGCCAAGGAAATTACGGGAAGGAGGAAAATTCTAAAAGAGGATTTCCCCTACCAAGCGGCTAATGGATAGTTACTCCTCTCCCTAGAGATAAATATCTTAGTTTGGGGAAAGAGAGAAAGGGGGAGAGAGACTAGATAAGAAACGTAAGACAATCAAGAAAGAGGAGAATACAATTAAGTACCTCATACAAGATGTTGTTGAGGTAAGGCAGAATGTTGCCATAGTGAAATTCTTGATCTGATTGCGGCTAGTGAAATTTTCATTCAATACCTATGAGTTGTGAGTTTGAAAACTGAAATTATTGTACAATACCATGAATAATTTACTGGATTTGAATGATTTTTATTTTCACATAAACCTTTAACTAAAATAAAGGAGGAAATCTAATAACAGTGGAATCTTGATAAAACCCTGTAGGAGAATTGGGTTAGTTACTGCACCGAGTCAATGGAGTTGAAAACTCAGAATCAAGCCCTATCTCATTAGAATAACATCTAAGGAGAAAATTATTAATCATAAAGAGCATCATAAAACTATTCAAAAATTACTAATGAGTGAAACCACGTAGGTAAACAAGTTCTATGTTCAGAACAACTTCCATTCGGGACTTATAATTGAACTGTATAGAGGAACAAAAGTGTGTAGATAACCTCATTCGAGTAATATTGTCATAACGAAAGAAAAATATCCTAATAATAATATAGTCTTATATAACTGAGGTTGAATAGTTTTAAGAACTATATCAACAATCGTAATACAAAAGAGATAGAAATCCATTTTATACTCTTTAACCTAATGCAAGAAGTTAGAATAAAATATTTAAAAAAACGAACAAACATTTGGTGACATTATATTTCATTGCAATACATAGCTATATATACTAAAAATTAATATGAGACTTGAAAAGTAAGGGACTTTTTTCTTTATCGAACGCGTTCAATCAAAAATTTATTCCTACTAGAGTTAAGACTAGAAAAAGAGGAAATAAAGAAAGAAAACAAAGTCTCTACGAAAGGTTTTTGGATTGCACATATTATCAAGAATTCTTAAATAACTTGTTTACAGAGAGTATGTATGTGGAATCTGGTAGGATATGAACATATAAATTCTTAGCTCCCAACATGGAAAAAGACCATAGGCCATTTAGTTAAAAGATAACAGTTACATGGTCTGTTTTATAATCGATTGTAAAACCTTGCCCGTTTGAATAAGAGATAGTAAAACCCTCGACGAAGAGGAAAAATTTGCTCAAAATTTATGAACATACCCTAACCAAACACCTTTCAACACCTAAATAAAATTAAAAAAAATTATCAATAGGAGAACTTGGCTTGCGGCCATTAAAATTTGTATCGTTCTCAGAAGGTTATAGCGAAAACCTTCATCTATAGAAGTAGCAAAAACCCTCACCTGCAGAAGTATTAGTAACAACAAAAGTTAGAATAAAATTCCTAATTGTTAATGAATCAACCCAAAATCACAACTGTCAGAATGGGATACCTGTATGGGTACCCTCTCTTTCTCGAATATGCCGGGTAACATTGTTAAAAGAAAAAATAACCCAAATTGTTAGTATATACCAATAGTTTTGACTAAAATCTAAATGAAGAATTAAAGAGGACTTCTGGTAAACCTTACCAGCAAAGGAACAGACAAACAACTTCAGTAACGAAAATTCTTCAATTGGAGCCTCACCATCCCCATGGTAGATGGGCTTGAGAAAGAATTAAAAAAAGGGGGAAGTGGATGACTTCGGTAAAAATCTGATGACGAGTCCAAAGAAAGAATTAAGTAATCAAATAAGTGGTTTAATCTGTGAAACTTGAAAACTCACAGGAAAAGTCTGAACATAACGCCTTACCTGATTGAGCAAGCGTAAAAGGGAAACCTCTATAACCTAGTTGCAGAGCCACATCTGGCTAAGAGGGAATGACAAATGAGTTTGATGTGGTGCAGGAAATGGTGGTTACCCTCTAACTACTACTCGCCAAATAGCACCATCCAGGAAAACCCTAGAGCACGAGAGTCATATATCTCACCGCACACATAACCAAGCAAGTAATTTCCAACTGGCACGTAGTAGAGGGTCTCCGGAAAGTTTGTTAGGTCCCTATAATACTAGTGATTCCCCCATTATTATTGTCGTTGTATCCCTTATTATTATTGTTGTGCCCCTATTATCCCCATATTGTTATTATTGTGCCCCATAGAATCCCTCTATTGTTATTTTTGTGGCTTTATATTATTATTGTTAGGTTGGCTTGGTTATATTGTGTCCCCTTAGACTCCTATATATAGAAAGGAGGTTTTGTCATTTGTATCATCAAAAAATTGTTCATTTGTGTAATGTAAAGGAGGTTGCCCCCTCAAAGAGGCTGAATTATAAGGCGTTCAACAATCTTTTCTATCTTTTTGTGAGCTGGTTTCATAACATTTGGTATCAGAGCTTTGGATTCTAGGGTTTCGCTACTTCAAACAAGTTATCGTGGCATTTGTGCTATAACTTTTTTTCTGCGAGGTTTTATACACTAACAAAAAAAACCCATTTGGGTTGAAATCGTTCTGACCCTTGGGTCTAAATTTCATAGATTTTCATGCTATATTTGCAGAGATATGATCTTAGGAAGTTGGCCTTTTTGCAGGCTCCCGAATTACATTCCAAACAGGTGACCTGGGGAAAATCATCATAACTTTTGTTTTGAGCATCAAATTTAAATTTCGTAAGAAGTTACAGAAAGATTACAGACTATAGTTTCCTGTGTATATTTTTCAGATACTAAGGTCAAAACAGTGACACGTGGCACTTCATACAATTTCGCTCTTCTGAAAAGGTATATAATCATGTCATCTTGGGAGATTGTGCATAACACTTTCTTGGAGAATCTAAATTCAATCAGACTAGTGGCATTGGAAAGAGGACGCAGAGGGCTACTACATTTCACAATTTTAGAACTGGAAGATCCGAAATTACTGAGATACATCAAATTCAATATCGAGCTCCTACAAAGTGAAAAAAGGTGTGTAGATTTTTTAAATTTTTTGCATAAGCTTGGTTTGAAAAATTAGTTTGAAGGAATTCAAAGGGAATAGTGAATAATTATTATCATTAATTAATGCTCTGAAGAAAGAAAATGTGAACACCTAGTAAGCAACCTGAAAGCTCTAGCATGACTCGTGAAGAAGAGGAAGAAATGCAACATGATATATCAAAATTACAAGACCAAGTACAACAAATTTCACTCTCACTAAAGGTAAATGAAGCCAAGATGAATGGCGTGGAAGCTAATATGAATGGCATGCAAGTTAATATGAATGGTGTGGAAGCTAAGATGGATGGCATGGAAGCTAAGATGAATGGCATGGACAATAAGATGGAAGAATTGAAGATAAATTTGAATAAGTTGCTACAAGAAATGGTCACTAATGGTGAAAGGGAACTAAAGGAAACTCATGATGAGAACAAAAGAAATGTTAATCATGATTTCATAGACTCTAATGTTGGATTGAAGACCCACCATATTCCAAAAATCGATATGAGGAAGTTTGATGGCAAGGATCCAACAACATGGGTACTACAGATGGAACAATTTTTCGATCTTCAAAATGTGAAAAACACACAAAAGGTTTGTATTGCAAATTTATATTTGGTACCAAATCAGTTTGTATGGTATCGATGGCTTTGCTTTCATAAAAAAATTGTCACTTGGGCAATTTTTATGGAAGAAATGATAGCACATTATGAGGATACAAAAAGAAACACCTTTTTTAGCCAATTGATAAGTCTCAAACAAAAGGGTTCAATGATGGAGCACATTGAGGACTTCCAAAAATTGAACATAAGGGTAAAAGATATTCGAGAGGAGCATAGTGATGAGCCCCATAAATGGGTAATTATATGGGCTCATTTTGCCTCCTAACATAGCTAAATCAACCATTCTCTTAGCTTATTGCATTTTTTTATTATATTTATGCTTATGGAGTGAGTTGAGTTAGTTATGATGCCATGAGGTCTAATATGTGTTTAAAAGCAGATTTTTGTTGAATTTTGAAGACAAAGTCAAAGATTCAATGGGAAATTGGCAGCAATAATTCAAAGTGGACAAAGGAGAGGATTTATAGGAGGGAATCCCCCTCATTTATTACTCCCCATTTTGAATCCCACTTCATGCAGCTCGGAGTACAAACAACCAAATCAATGCACTAGGAGGCAGCCGAGCAAGTGGAGGATAAGTTATGTTTATCTCAAGTTTTAGTAGTTAAGCCTCCCTGATTTTAATAAATTTGTTGGGAGCTTCAGTTGTATAAGTAGAGAGGCCTAGGGCCTCACTAGGGTCGAATTTTTGTTGGATTTTTGTTGTACTTTTGCTATTGTAAAACCCTGCTCAACTTCGAGCTTACTTTTGGTGACAGATTCATGTAATCCTATTACTATTTTGATAATAAAGATGAGATCCTTTTTGAGCTAACACTGAGTTACCTCAGAGGGCTGAAGCTCTTGGGTTAGGGCCCAATCCAAGCAGCCAAGCTCCTCTTGTTTGTATTTATATGCTTTGTTTCAGTTTATGGATTTGTTGTTGTTAGATTAATTTCTTTCTTGGTTAAGAATAGGTTGCTTTTGGTGATTTAGAAGGTTGTTTCCATTGGTGTTTTCTATAGCAGGTTAAGCAGTGATAGAAAGAAGATTCAAAAGGCTAGTAGCAGTGCCTTGGCCTCTCTTTATCCCTTTGAGACCATGAACTGAGGCAAAGACCCTCTTGCTACCCCAAAAACACAGATTTTCCTTCTCCATAGGATTTCTAGTGTTAGCAATTTGTTAGAAAGTTAATGCTTTGCTTTAGATCTTTTTCACCATGCTCATTTTTGTCTTTGCAATAAGTCTTCTTCCATGTTGTCTCTCCTTGTAGCATTTTTTCAGCATTTACTTCCATAGCTCATAATTTAGACTAGCTTGATGCAAAATTATGTTTTTTTTATGTACTCATTTCCTTGCTTGCTTGATCTCATTGGTTGACTGTCAGTTATTTTGCAGCAGATCTCTTCTCACAGCAAGTCAACCTATCAGCCATCACATTCTCTCCCTGATCCAGGCCCTACAGGTCGCCCAAATTTCACCTCAAATCTTTCTTAGTTTTCTGCATTTTTCCATAGGATTTATTCCTCTCTCCTAATCATCTTTCCCTCTCCTAGTGATCCTTGGTGGACCCTAGGCACCCTAACACATCATCCCAACCTTCACCTACCTTTTCCACCCACTTTCACACCCTAAAAACCTTCAAAACTACTCTCAGCATCCTCTTGTAGACCTCCTGTAGATCCCTTGTGTCCTCCTGTAGATTTTCCTATAGGCTTTCTTTTGAAGGCTGAGTGTGGGAAAAGCCTCCAGAAGGCCACCCGAGACCTCCTAGGACCCATCTACACCATCCTACAACTCTTCAAACCCCAAAATCACCCTTCAACACCACTGATTCACTTCCACCTTCACACACAATAAAATACATGCATGTCAATTTCACATAAAAATACATAAAAATCCAAAAAGATATTTTTTGCTCATTTACTTCTAGAAATAGCTTGAGTAGATGTTGTTTACTTCCTTGAGTAGCTAACGACATTCATTTCATGGTTTTCATAGTGCTTTCTGTAAAAGTAGGATTAGTTGGTTAAGTAGGGTTTGCTAGGTTTACTTTACATTTCAGTCTTTTTCCTTTTTGCAATTAGAGTAGCCTTTGTAGAGTAAGCTCTCCTTTCATCACATATAGAGCTTCTTCTGGAATCGATAGAAGTTGGCTTGAGCTCTTAGTGATCTTGCGCCAGTTTACCAAGTGACAAACTGCAATAAGAACTAGTACTTGTGCATATGGCACCATCGCTTCCAAGTTTGTTACGAACTACTGGGTTGATAAGAGTAAAGTAGGCAGCCCAGGAGTTGTAGCATTATTACTGCAATACTGGTGCTCACCACTTTTTGGCATCGTTGCCGGGGAAGCGTCAAAGTATTTTGTGATTACTGCTTTCTTCTATTTTCTATCGCAAACATTCTGCTAAGTAGTTTCTTTCAGCAAAAGTAGAATAATTGTTTCTTTCAGTTTATGCATTTCCTTGCTTTCCTTTTCAATTCTGCAAATTTCATTTCAGCAAGAGTAGACTTGTCATTTCTTTCCATCTCTACATTTCCTTGGTTTCCTTTTCAATTCTGCAAATTTCATTTCAGCAAGTTCATATCAGATAATTGCAATTTGTTTTGTTCAATCCATTTCAGTTTTGCAGGTATAATCAGTGAAAAAAAAAAAAAAACCAACCAAAAAGATTTCCTTTCATGCCTCGTAGGAATAGAGATAGTTCAGGAAAATTCTTGCCCAACACCCCCACTACATCACACAACCAACCTTCTCTCTTCTTCGGTGGCAGTGATCCTAAAGAACCTTTAGGTGAACAACCAGAGATATTTGAAGAACCTATAGGGGAAGAAGAAGAAGAAAACATCCCTCCCTAGCTAATGGCTGAAAGCAAAAATTCTAGGGGAAATGGAGAGAGAATAGAGGGTACTTTTCCCATTCGGGAGACCAATGGGGACACCAAAATGAAGAATATAAGTCCTTCACTCCTACCTCACTTCCATGGTTTGACTACAAAAGATCCTGACACCTTCTTGTTTGAGTTTGTTGTCATTTGTCGAACTTATGACTATGCAGAAGATGAGAAAAAGTTGAAACTATTCCCTTCTACTCTCAAGGATGCAGCATTGCGCTAGTTCATGGGGTTACATGGCAATAGCATCACAACTTGGGCTCAGATGCAGTAGGCCTTTAAGGACAAATATTGAGACTATTGTAGGTCAAAATATACCAAAGAAGAAATATTCTGAATGACCATGGGAAGTAATGAATCCTTGGAAGATTATGAAGAGAGGTTCCAGCTCAGTGACAAAAGGGTCAGGTGCACACTTGACCCTGAATCTCTAAAGTTGGTCCTGCTCAGGGGAATTCCTGGAGACCTTCTAGACACCCTCCATCTACTGGCCGAGGGAGACATCTACCAACTATCTTATGAGGACATAAAGACTGTTTTTAGAAACCATTCTAGAGCAGCCAGAAGGAAAGGTAGGGGAAGTCAACCCGTAGCCAATACCTCCTCTTCCAATTCATCCATTAAAGGTGAAATTGGAAACATGCTGGAAGACATCAAAAATGAGATGTCGCAGACTCTTGCCATGCAAATGGATACCTTCCATATCAAAAGAAAACAAGAGGAAGCAAAGAGGGCTTTGGCCATATTTTGTCTTCGATGCACTAGGAGACATCCTAGGAACGAATGTCCATTGAACTCTATAGAGGTTTGTTCAGTCTGTGAAGAATATCATTCTATAGATAAGTTCCCTTCTTTGCCCGGCCTTAAATTTGTATACCAAGGGATCGAAGGAGCCACTGAACCACTCTATTTCATGAACCAAAGGAGACCACATGGACCTAGACCATACCAGCAGGGGATTCAAGGAACATCTCAGGCATACTACAACCCCAACCAAGTCACTTCCATACCTTCTTGGGGCCCTCCTGCTCATCCTTCCTGGTCCACGCCTCCTCCTTGGTCCTTCCCATTTCAATATCATGCCCAACTAGCTGCTCATTCATTCAATCCTATGTTCAACCGCAACCTCAGTGGAATGCATCTCATCAGGGGTGGAGGCCCCAGTAAAACTCTCCTCCTGCTCTTTTGCCTCCACCACCTACTCAACCACAACCATTACCTTCTGCTCCACCAAGGCAACCAAATGTCTGCCCAGCTGAACCCGAACCCGAACAATAGACAAAATCAACAAGTATATAGTGGGGAACCATCATGTTCAACTTATGCTGTGGAGATTCAGGAGATTAACCTGCGATCTGGGAAGGTTCTCCCAGATAGCCAACCTCCACCTAGGGAGGTTGAGGAAGATAAAGAGGAAAGTGAACCTAAAGCAATTCCACCCTTTCCTGAGAGACTATCTAGGACAACACAACCTACCCCAGAAGAAACTGAACTTATGGGAGAATTGAAACAGTTATGTGTAAAGATACCACTTCTCCAAGCCATAAAAGATGTGCCTATCTACAATAGGTTGATCAAAGAGAAGTGCTTTAGGCATCTAGGAAGGTGCAAGAGAGATGCCCCAACCATTAATGTCATAGGACAACTGTCTGACCTGATGTTGGGGCAGGTAATCTGTCCGAAATATCTGGACCCTGGAAGCCCAATAGTTGATGTCCACATCAATGGCACCATGATCCCACATACCTTGATTGATTTGGGAGCTGCCATTAATGTGATGACAAAGGACACAATGCTCAAACTTAACCTCCAGGGCTCCTTAAGGAAGACCATGACAATACTGTAGCTAGTATACCACTCCATCGTGACCCCTGAAGGGATTATGGAAGATGTGATGGTATCCATTGATTCTTGGGAGTACCCTGATGATTTCTTAGTTCTCCAGTGAAAGTTAAAGCTCACTGGGTATCCTCTCATCCTGGGAAGACCCTGGTTGGCTACTGCCGATGCCTACATCAGTTGTCACGTTGGGAACATGACCATAAAGAATAGGCATATGTCCAAGCAGTTAATCCTATACCCTCCTACCCAACCATTGCTAGAACATGATCTACCTCTCTAGTTAGAGGAGGAGGATGAGGATGAGGTCTATTCCGCACCACTTTTTGCATTAGAAACTGCCATGGGGGGAAACTACAAGATGAGGATGATATGACTGAAAATTTGATTCAGAATCCACCCCCCAGTGTCCTACCATTAGAGGGCATAGTGAGAGAAACCCAAAACAACCCCTCAACTGATCTCTGTGTGGCTGACCCAACCTCTCTTCGTGTTAAGAATATAGAGTTCGGCCCAGAAAGAACCTTGAAAATCAGTCCATCCCTATCCACTTCCCAGGAGAAGGAGTTGTGCAGCTTATTGAGAAAGAATTTAGATGCCTTCGCTTGGAGTTATAAGGAGATGAAGGGAGTGCACCCTTCAGTATGTACTCATCACATATACATTAAGGAAGATTGAAAACCATTCAAGCAACCTCAAAAGAGGATGAATCTAACACTTAAAGACATTGTTAAGGAAGAATTGCAAAAATTGCTTGATGCGAAATTCATCTACCCCATCTCTGATAGTGAATGGTTCTCTCCTTTGGTGCTAGTGCCAAAGAAAAATGGCAAGTGGAGAATCTGTGTCGACTATCGGGAATTGAACAAAGCCACTAAAAATGACCATTTTCCTTTGCCTTTCATAGATCAAGTGTTAGATGGTCTGGCGGGGAAAAAGCTTTTCTCCTTCCTAGATGGGTTTAGTTGGTACAATCATATTCAAATCAGCCTAGAAGACCAAGATAAGACCACTTTCACTTGTCCTTGGGTAACTTTGCATACCGGGTCCTTCATTTTGTTTTGTGCAATGCTCCAGCCTGTTGGGTTGTGTTATATTCTTTCCACGTAGTTAACAGGGGGTTTGAGGGGCACTCGTAACCCCACTTTATGGGGTCTGGGGCAGCGCCCCGAAAAATTTTGGTTTTGGACCCTATGTTAGGTTGGGCGGACCCACCTATGGTTTTGTGCATGATTTTCGCACATGTTTTTTGGATGCGATGGTTTTTGGTCCATGGTATTGGACGTGATGGTTTTCGGTCCATGTTATTGGATGCTTCGACATGTATAAATATGTATTATTACATTAAAAGGAACATAAATGAAAAATCAAGCTAGTAGTCTCAGTTTTCGGATCCAGTGGAAAATCTTTGTGTATGTGTGTTTTATGTGTTATTCTCTCCCATTGTTTATTTTCTGTGTTTTAGAATTTGTATGCAGGTAATTTCTGTATGGGGTTAAAACCTACATTTGGTATCAGCACAGATTTGGCTTCAAGGGGATGCCTTTGTTGCTGAGGGCTTTCGCTCGGGCCTGTGGTAGACCTTGTTCAGTGGGGGATCTGCGAGATCGATTCTGGTGGTGAAAGAAGATGGCCTGCAGTGGAAAGATAGAGATCGAGAAATTTAATGGTCAAAGTTCTGAGTTGTGGAAACTCAAGATGGAGGATCTGTTGGTGGATAAAGATCAGTGGATTGCAGTAAATCCGGGTACTAAACCAACGGGAGTGTCCGATGAAGAATGGAAGAAGTTGGATCAGAAGGCAAAGAGCACAATACAATTGTGTGTCTCAGATTCAGTATTGTTGAATGTATCAGAGGAAGCTACAGCAAAGGTTTTGTGGGACAAGTTAGGAACTTTGTATCAATCTAAGTCTCTAGTGAATAAATTGTTCCTATAGAAAAAGTTGTATAACCTGAGGATGAAAGATGCAGACTCAGTGACAGAGCATTTGAACACATTTAATACTGTGGTAAGTCAATTAGCATCTGTTGATATTAAAATCTCAGATGAAGATAAGTGCATCAGTTTGTTGTGTTCTCTACCAAATTCGTGGAATAGTCTGGTTATTGAAATAGGTAGCAATGCAACTGCCTTGCAGTTTGATGAAATAGTCTCAGCCTTGCTGATGGAGGAGATGAGATGGAAAAATATGGAGAGCCAAAATGGTGATGCCTTGTCTGTATGAGGACAGTCCCAGAACAGAAACAAAAATAAGTCATCGAGTGGGAGATCTAAATCTCCAGGAAAACCTATAAAGGTGGTGTGCTGGAAATCTAGAAAGGAAGGCCACTTCAAAAGGGACTGTAAATCTAAAGCTCCTGAAAAAGGAAAGGGATCCGATGAGGCTCCTTCTGCAGAGGCAAAAACCACCCTCAGATGAAGTTGGGGATGTGTACTTGGCTTCTTCAAGTACACATGTAGATCATGAGGCATGGTTGATTGACTCAGGTGCATCCTTTCACTTCACTCCCCATAGAGAGTGGCTCTGTGAGTATGAAAAATATGATGGTGGTGATTTCTTCTTGGGGGATGACAGGAAGGCTAGAATCATTGGTCGTGGAAAAGTAAAGTTGAAGCTGCAAGGTGGAAGGGTTAGAACACTTCCGAGTGTTCTGCATATTCCTGCATTAGCCATAAATCTGATTTATGTTAGTAAGCTAAATGATGCAGGTGTAAAAATAGTGTTCGAGAAGGATACCTGCAAGATGGTTTGGGGAGCACTGGTATTGATCCGGGGAGTTCGGATTGGAACTCTGTACAAGCTGCAAGGTAGCACTGTTGTTGATGGGTGTAACAGTTCCGTGGTTCCTGAAGGTGGAGCAGAAAATATAATGGTCTCTGGATAAAAGACCATGTTGTGGCATCAAAGGCTTGGACATATTGGAGAGAAGGGCCTTCGAATACTTCATGGTAAAGGTATGGTAGACGGTATGAGTAATAGCTCTCTAGATTTTCATTTCTATGAAAATTGTGTATACAGGAAATAGAATCGAGTGAGTTTCCCCTCTGGTGGTAAGAGGGCGAAATAGATATTAGAGCTTGTGCACAATGATGTGTTTGGACCTGTGAAGGTTCCATCACTGGGTAAGTCTGTGTACTATGTATCATTTATAGATGACTTCTCAAGGAATACATGGATATATTTCCTTAAGAAGAAATCTAAAGTCTTTGACAGGTTTAAAGAATTTAAGGCTCCGATGGAAAACCAGATAGAGAAGAAGATAAAGGTGCTGAGGACAGATAATGGTGGAGAGTTTTGCAGCAAGGAATTTGAAGAATTTTGTAAGAAGTGTGGTATATGATGGTAGAAGACTACTCCATATACACCTCATCAAAATGGAGTTGCAGAAAGAATGAACAAGACATTGATGGAAAGGGCAAGAAGCATGCTCAGTGGTGCCGGGTTAGGACAAGAATTCTGGGCAGAGGCAATGGATACTGCATGTTACCTGGTCAACAGGTCACCTTCATCAGCATTGGAGAATAAGACTCCACAAGAGGTATGGACTGGTAAGAAACCCTCTCTTTCACATCTAAGGGTATTTGCATGTGATGCATATGTACATGTTCCAAAGGAGAAAAGAACCAAGTTGGATAGTAAATCTGAAAAGTGCATTTTTATTGGGTATAAGGATGGTTTAAAGGGTTATAAGATTTGGAACCCAGTAACAAGGAAGGTTGTGTACAACTGAGATGTGGTGTTCAGAGAGGTGAAAGATGTTATCAAACATGAAGTCCAACCAAAGGAACCTGAGAAGATAGAGTTTGAGCTAAAGGAGGAAGAATCAGACTCTACAGCAGAGGAGGAATCAGAAGATGAAGAGCCACAAACTCCGGCTGTGAGAAGATCAATTCGAGAAAGAAGGAAGCCAGAAAGGTATAGTCCATTTGCTTTCTGTTCAAATTTTTCTTTGTCTGTTACTGATGATGATCCCAGAACTGTGAAGGAAGCAGTGGATTCAGAGGATGGAAAACTCTGGAAAGAGGCCATGGTTGATGAAATGGCATCTTTGCACAAAAATGAGGCTTGGGATCTGGTGGAGTTTCCGGCTGGAAGGAAACCCATTGGCAGAAAATGGGTGTTCAAAAAGAAGACAAATGTAGAAGGAAAAGTGGAGAAATACAAAGCTCGATTGGTAGCAAAAGGTTATTCCCAGGTGTCGGGAATTGAATTTGGTTATATTTTTTTTGCTGTTGCCAAGGTAACTTTTATTAGATTACTTTTGTATGTTGCTGTTGATTTTGATTTTGAGGTAGAACAAATGGATGTGAAGAGAGAATTTCTTCACGGGGATCTGGAAGAGAAGATCTACATGAAGCAACCTAAAGGCTTTACGGCGAAGGGTAAGAAAGAACTGGTGTGTAAGTTAAAGAAGTCTCTATATGGGTTAAAACAGTCACCAAGGATGTGGTATCAGAAATTTGATACATTTATACAGGGACTTGGCTTCACCAGAAGAAAAGCAGATCATTGTGTATATTTTAAATTAATTTGTGACCATGTTAATTATCTGGTCTTGTGTGTGGATGATATGTTGTTGGTTGGAAATGACAAAGAAGTTATCCAGGATTTGAAGACCCTATTGTCCTCCAAATTCGACATGAAAGATATTGGTGCTGCAAACTATATTTTGGGCATGGAAATTAAAAGAGATCGAGCAAAGAGGAAGCTCTGGTTAAACCAGAGGAAGTATGTCGAGACAATATTGCAGAGGTTTAATATGCAGGATAGTAAACTAGTGAAGGTTCATATTCCTGTAGGTGTGAGGTTATCTGTTGAACAGTCTCCCAAGACACAAGAAGAGGAAGAGGATATGTCCCGTGTTCCATATGCAAGTGCAG
Organism: Pinus tabuliformis; assembly: GCA_031772625.1. Taxonomy (NCBI): domain Eukaryota; kingdom Viridiplantae; phylum Streptophyta; class Pinopsida; order Pinales; family Pinaceae; genus Pinus; species Pinus tabuliformis. The sequence goes on from CM062816.1 coordinate 829,313,046, forward strand.
TTGGTAGGCTAATGTATGCAATGGTCTGTACTAGACCAGACATTGCACACGCAATGGGATTATTGAGCAGGTGTATGTCAAAAGCAGGGAAGGAGCAATGGACAACAGTGAAGTGGGTTTTAAGGTATTTGCATGGCACTAGTGATTATGGTTTATACTACCAAGGAAGACCATGATTGGACAAAGTGTTGGATATTCATGGCTTTGTTGATGCACACTGGGCTGGAGATCTGGATCAGAGAAGATCTTCAAGTGGGTATGTGTTTAACCTATTTGGAGGTGCAGTCAATTGGATGAGTAAGAAACAATCTGTAGTGGCACTATCAACTACAGAGGCAGAATACATGGCAGCCACTCATGCAAGCAAGGAAGCAATTTGGTTGCAGAGATTATGTTCAAGTATGGGGTTAGTACAGGAAGCTATAAGGATAGACTGTGACAGCCAAAGTGCAATTTTCTTGGCAAAAAACCCCGCATATCATTCAAAGACAAAGCACATTGATGTTCAGTATCACTTTGTGAGGAATATGATAGAAGACAAAAAGGTGTTGCTGGTAAAGGTGGACACTTCGAAGAATACTGCAGATGAATTGACAAAATCTGTGAGCTCTGAGAAGTTCTCTTGGTGTAGAGAGACAATGGGCATTTCAGGGCTAGAAAAATGGCTAAGCTCTCTTGTGGCCCCTTGTGGAAAGAAAACAACAAGTGGGAGAATGTTGGGTTGTGTTATATTCTTTCCATGTAGTTAACAGGGGGTTTGAGGGGCACCTATAACCCCACTTTATGGAGTCTGAGGTAGCACCTCGGAAAATTTGGTTTTAGACCCTATGTTAGGTTGGGTAGACCCACCTATGGTTTTGTGCATGATTTTCGCACATGTTTTTTGGACACGATGGTTTTTGGTTCATGGTATTAGACGCAATGGTTTTTGGTCCATGGTATTGGATGCTTCAGCATGTATAAATATGTATTATTACATTGAAAGGAACATAAATGAAAAATCAAGCTGGTTGTCCCAATTTTGAGATCCAGGGGAAATCTCTGTGTATTTGTGTTTTATGTGTTATTCTCTCGCATTGTTATTTTCTGTGTTTTAGAATTCGTATGCAGGTAATTTTTGTATGGGGTTAAAACCTACATAGCCACTTTCTAGAGAGTGGTATTGAGTATATTTTCTAAACTGGTTCATGATGCAGTGGAAATATATATGGATGATTTTACTCCTTATGGTTCTGACTTTCAGGAGGCTTTATCTAACCTCAAAAAAATTCTAGACAAGTGTATTGAGATAAACCTATCCCTCAGTCCAGAAAAATGAAATTTTTTTATGACTGAAGGGACCATGTTAGTTCATGCAATATCTCAACAAGGACTGTAGGTGGACCCCAACAAGTTTTCCATCATCCAAAGGGTCTCACCTCCTCAAAAGGTGAGAGATGTCAGAAGTTTCCTAGGCTTAGCTGGATATTACTAAAGATTCATTAAAGATTTCAGTAAGCTAGCCTCTCCTTTGTTTTCCCTTTTAGGCAAAGATGTTGAGTTCATATGGTCTTAAAACTATGAAGAAGCCCTAGATACCCGAAGAGCAAGTTAGTAACTGCCCCAATTCTCAGAGGCGCAAAATGGGCCCTACCCTTTCACATTCACTAAGATGCCTCGAACAAAGCAATAGGAGCAGCCTTAGGACAAATTGATGAAAAGTTACCTTATGCCATATACTTTATAAGCAAAAATTTGTCAAAGGCAAAGTTAAATTACATAGTGACCGAAAAGGAACTCCTAGCTATTGTGCATTTTTTAAACAAATTCAGACATTATATCACAGGCTATCAAACCTTCGTGCACATTGATCATGCTGCAATTAGATATTTAATGAACAAACCAGATGTAAATGCTCGCATTATTAGATGGTTGCTTCTATTACAGCAGTTTGATCTTACCATTATTGATAAGCCTGGTAAAGAAAATGTTGTTGTTGACTTTTTGTCTAGAGTAAATTTGTCTACAAGTGAAGAAGGAATGGTGGATGACCAAATGCCAAATGAACATCTATTTGCTATTTCAGTACTCTCTCCATGGTTTGCTGATATAGCAAACTACTTGGTTTCAGCACAGTTTCCACCACACCTGTCCTCAAAAGAGAAGAGCAAGATAGTAAGGAAAAGCGCCCCTTTCACCTGGATTGGGGGTAATCTCTTCAAACTTGGCCCAGATCAGATCTTGAGAAGATGTGTCAGGGAGGAGGAATTCTTTGACATTCTCCTAACCTATCATGATGGGCGTTGTTGAGGTCATTTTGCAACAAAGAGCACTGCATTCAAAATATTGCAAGCAGGCTACTATTGGCCCACTCTTCATCAAGATGTGAGGTGATACACCATCCAATGTGATCAATGTCAAAGGATGGGGAAACCTACTGCAAAGGATGAGATGCCCATGCAACCTCAAGTGACCTTTGAGCTATTTGAGAAGTGGGGCATGGACTTTGTGGGTCCTATCAACCCTCCTTCAAAACAGAAAAAATACATCATTGTGTGCACCAATTACCTGACAAAGTGGGAAAAAACAAAAGCAATCAAAGCAGCAACAGAGGAAAAAGTAGCTGAGTTTTGAGAAAAAACATATTCTACAAGTTCGGGTATCCAAGAGAATTGGTCACAGATAAAGGGAGTCAGTTCACTTCCAATTTGATTGAAGATCTATTCACACATCCTAAAATCAAGCACAAGACTTCTACCCCTTACCATCCACAAGCCAATGGGCAGGTGGAAGTCACTAACAGAGCTTTCGAAGGAATTCTAACCAAGGTGGTGAGCAACAGCAAAAACGATTGGGTGGGCAGATTAGTTGAGGCCACCTAGGCCTACAACACAACATGGAAGACCACCAGAGGGTTCACACCCTATGAACTGGTCTATGGGAAGAAGGATTTGCTGTCAATAGAATTTGAATTCAATACACTAAGGATGGCAGCTCAGCTAGACCTAGAGCCATGCACAGAAGGAAAGATTACTCGAGCTCAATGGATTGGATGAACAAAGATTGCAGGCCCTTCTCCACACAGAGGTAGTTTAGCTTCAGAGGAAGATATGGCATGACAAAAATATCAAGGAGAAGCAATTCCAAGAAGGATATTGGGAACTGCTCTATGATTCGAGGTATAAATACTTCAAAGGCAAGCTGAGGACAAGATGGTTGGGACCCTACACTGTGGAAAAATGCAATGACAATGATTCAGTCCTGATCAGAACCAATGATAAGGAAGCCATCCCCATTCTTGTCAACGGACATCGGTTGAAAATTTTTAAGAAGCCCATCTCCAAGCGAGAGTTCATTGAAGATTTGAATAAGACAATGATGGTAGTGGAGCATGTCTTAGCCTCCAATTCACCCACTCACTGAAGGAAAAGAAAAAATAAAAATAAGGACTCAAGTGAAAACCTCCATGAGGCACTTGAAGTCCCATCATTGGGTTGAAAACCTCTCCTGAGGCAGCCCAGTGATGTCAAAGAAAATAAAAAATAATAAGATACCTGGGTGAAAACCTCCCTTGGAGGCATCCAGGGCAGGCAATTAGGGTGAAAACCTCCTTGAGGCACCCTAGTTGTTTTCAAAAAAAAAAAGAGAAGAATAAAAAGAAAACTAAACTTTAATGTGCATTATAGGTTTACAGGAGGACCACAGAGAGCAAGAAGAGATGCCACAAATCCCTGACATTCACACTAGCACCTATTTCATCTCCTCCACACTCTTCTCCATCATTTCTGACCTTTCTTCCACCCCATTGTGTTTTTTTCCGGAAACTATGTGTTCTACAAGAGGCTCTGTGTTTTCTACAGGAGGCTCCTGTAGGAATTACAAAGAGCCAGAAATGGTTCCAAAAAGCAGTTTGAAGGGCTAGGAAGCTTCATAAAGGACATGTAAACCCTCCTACAGCTATCAACCCTCCTTGCCATCCATTCCACACCTGAATCACATCATCATCATTTTTTTCCTTCCTGTAGCAAAAAAAACATAGAAAACCAGTTTTTAGTAAAACAAAAAAAAAAACAAAAATAAGAGAGGAAGCAGCACCTCAAATCTCACCTGCCGCTTACCTAGTATCTCTCCATCTCCATCTGCATCTCTGGCATCATCCTCATAGCTCCCAACACAGAAATAAGCTAAAATTTCAAAGGGAGAAGTAGCTACAGGAGCTCTTGTAGGAATTCCTGTAGCAGCTGATCCCATTAAAATCAAGCTACAACAGTAAAAGAAGTGCAACCATGAGGATTGAAGGAGACATTGGAAGCTTAGATCTAGCCAGAGGAGACCTACACAAGGCAAACATCCACACATCAGAAAGCAGATAGCATGCAGCGAAGGAAATACAAGCATGCAGCAAAGGAAATACAAGCATGCAGTAGTAAAAGGAGTCAAAATACCTCACATCACATACATTCGACTCACAGGTAAGTGACTAACCCACTCCTCTATTTGCCTTTGTGTAATTGAAAGATATGCATGAGAAAATGAGATGGTTGAGGTTGAACGAGGAAAAAGTGGCCAGTGAACTTAGCCACCTTCATCTAGTTGACTGCACTCATATGAAGATGTCACCCACACGTGCGCATAGTCAACTCAGAGAAAGATACCAAGGACAGTTAGTGGAGGGTATGCAAACTCGGATGCAATAATGAGAGGTGATTGAGGGAAGAAACCATGGTGACAAGGCAGGTGGGGACCAACAGTCCAAATATGGCCAACGTACATTTTTGCCAGCTCACCCCCATCACTGGAAATATCTAAAAGAAGTAATAAATACTCCTCCTTGAGAACTCTCACCACATTTTATCTCATTCTCTCCTTGTAAACTTAGCTACAACAAACTCCTTGTCACCCCACAGCCTCGAAACCATCATTTTCCAATGATCTCACCCATCCTCCTGCTCTTGGCATTGTCTATAGGAGCACTTACAGGTTCTACAAGAGCACCTACAGGTAGTTCTACAGGAGGGGTAGTGAGTTGTTTTTAAGAAGAAAACACTAGGTTTTTGCTCGATTTTTTGCTTGAGGAGGTAGGTTCCATACATACCCAGTTTGATTATCAATATGTGCAAGGAATGATATCATTTTAAGGAGGAATTGAGTCCATAGAAGAAGAGGAATTACATTAAAAAAAATTGCCTGTTTAAAAAAAAAAAACACAGTTTTCCTCTATTTTCCTATTTCTTCAAAATTATTGTCTCCATATCTATATTTGGTGCTCAAAAGGGATATAAGCACAATGGCAAGAGGATTCATGAGGAAGGAGCCCACTAATTCAACTAGGCTCCATGAACATCCCCAAGTAGTAGCCATATTCACAAGGGCAAATTGGATGACCTTTTTTGAGAAATTCTAAGGGTTTGATGAGGAAATTGCTCAGGAATTTGCCCTTTCTTTAGTCCCTCACTCAAGAACCCATGCCACTGTCACTTTTAGAGGTCTTTCCATGGAAATAAACCCAGAATTTATCAGTAAGGTTACTACCCTTCCTCTTGAATTACCTTGGAGAAAAGATGAAAAACCAATTGGACAGGCTGCCAAGAAAAACTTCTTCCAAAACAATGAACATCCTATAGAAGATAAAAATGGCATTAGAAGGGCAAGCATACCCTACCCTTGGGATGAAGTTAGTTACCAAATCATCAAATATATTTCCTATGAGGGGAGGTATAGCATAGTCCATGGCTACCATTTTAGAATCCTTCATGAGTTGAGATATGGCATGGACACTCCAACACCCTAGAAACTCAGCATCCCCTATTTCCTCATGCAGTGCCTCATAGACTCCAACACTAAGTTTAAGGCAGGGAGTCTAGATCAGTTGGCTCACCATGGGTTAATCAAAATTTTAGTAGAAGAAGCCCTCCATACATTCACACTCCCTATAGCATGGGAAGTCTTCAAAAACATGACAGCAAAATATGACATAAAGGCCCTCACCTATGACATTAGTCCTTCTAGCAGTGAGGAAGAAGAGCAGAAAGGGGGAGAAGGTGAAGCAACTGATGACTCAACGGGACAAGAAAAAGAGGAGGAAGAAACTAAGATAGAAGAGGAGAAGGATGAAGAGACAGAAAAGGAAGAAACAAATCAAACAAAGAAAGAAAAGGAGGCAGAAGGAGGAGAAAAAGAGGCAGCAGAGGAAAAACAAAGAGAAGGGTCCCTTGGGACCCTAGAAAGGGAGGCAGCAGCTGCCCTCATAGCCTTGAGCACACAAATTAAGCACACAAATTAAGCCAAAAGAAAAGAGAAAAAGGCAGGCCTCCATGTATTTCAAGGCCAGGAAAATCACAAGGATCAAATCAGGGAAACCCCAGCCATCTTCAACAGTGCCCATTACAATTGAACATTCACCCACCATCAAAGTGGAAGAATCTCCCTCTAAAACCCCTATCACATATGAAAGAGGGACTCCTATATCTTCCACCTGGAAGGAAAAAGTGCAACTACAAGACCCAAAAATAGTCCTACAGGAGGCACAGGCAGTTCTACAGGAGACACTGTCAAGGCTACAGGATACTCAACAGCTTGAGAAAACAATGGAAGAGTAGCCAAAGGGGAAGGAGGAAGCTATAGAACCACAAGAACCTTATCCCTAGCCCAGCCTTGCCTCCTATTACCATCTTCTTTGAGGAGGAAGGATAATTCCACAAACATTTGCAATTCCACTATTCTTTAAACTAGAGAAGGAAATAATAAGAACACATAGGTGGATGCAAATAGCCAAATCCAAGGGAGTTGAGGATGTTGGCCACATGGAGGACAAGCTTAGAGAAATGGGCCGGGAGTTAAATTTTGTCAGACATAGGGAGGCAATTGCAAGAAGCCAACTCCAAACTGAAAATGAATTGCTAAGAAGGCAGCTGAAGAAGAAAGAGACCCAAATGGCATGCATGGCTAGCTTATCCATGGAGGCACTGCAATGTAGAACACCAACGAAATCCTATGGATTATATCTCAAGGACCAATGGCTATAATTTCAGATCAAGACTTTGGCACAAAGAGGCACAATGCCTTTTCAAGATTATAAACAATTTATAGACCTATGTGACCAGGGCACAGCAGAAGATAAGGCAAAAATGGCAGAATTTTACCTGCATAATATGGCCCTCATAGACATGAATGTGTGTGACCCAAATGCTAGGCTAGGGGACCTACAAATAATGGCCAAGGTTTCATGGATGAACCATGAGGAGTTAAGGGCAACTGAAGTAAAAATATTGATGATCAGAGAGAAGAATGAGCCACTAATGATCAGAGCTAAGCCATAAAATCCCATGGATCTCATCAGCACACACCAGCTGCTTGCAAATAATCCTCAAATTGCCCCTAGATATATAAGTGATCAAGCACAGGCCATTGCAAATTTTGAGGACATGGAAAGGTTACTTCGGGATGACTGTGTGCATGCATGTATGAGGAGATGGAACAACTTACCACACAGTCTGAAGATCAGGGAATATCATTCCCCAATAAGGATGAAGGAGGCACTAAGGAGAGTGCCAATGTACAAGCACTCAATGCAGAGGCTACATGTCAATTGGATTGGCCTCAAACTGAGTCCACCACTGCTGTTAGGCATGCTAGAAGGGATAACTGAAGAAGAAGAGCAAAGGCAGTGGGAAGAGATAGAAAGAAAAGCACGCTTCTATGACAAGGAAGACGAAACAACATCAGAAGCTTGGGATGCTAGAGAGGCCACTAGGGCCATCAAAGATGAGGAGATGGATTGAGTTGCTGAGAGGATGAGCAACACCTTCAGTAAGGGGGTGATGATGAGCCCCATAAATGGGTAATTATATGGGCTCATTTTGCATCCTAACATAGCTAAATCAACCATTCTCTTAGCTTATTGCATGTTTTTATGTGTTTAATACAGATTTCTGTTGAATTTTGAAGACAAAGTCAAAGATTCAATGGGCATGTTATCACAAAATCAAGCACTGAAGGCTGCCAATCAGCAAGATTCTGTGTAACTATTTCAAACCAGGATTTGGACTAAGGCTTAGCCTCCTTAGTCTGAGAGGGCTCTCTCACAGATTATGAATATTGACTAATGACAAGAAAAGATGGCTAACTCTTATAAGACACATGAAAAATAAGCTGGCTGGACAACATTGAATTGATTCCCATTGGGCTTATGGAGTCTCTCATATCTCAGCAAACAAAAACACTATCTTTTCATAGAAATCAGGGCACTTTACATCTATATGTTCAAACATAACTTTGAAACCACAGTTTGCCAAGGCATACAGGAAGTCAGAGCATGATTCATGAGTTCTGAGTGATTATGCATTAACAAAACTGTAAAAGAACCTTAAAGAAAGAATACCATCACACATTTGAACAAGAAGATCCATTGTGAATCCTGAGAAGAAAACACAGTCATTTGCATTACTGAAATTTGTTTATACATAAACCAAAAACAGTCTTCTCCAAAACATCCAACCCTCATTACATCAAAGTCTGATCTATATATAGAGATACAACCTTAACCACTATGAGCTTCCTCCTCCAGCATGAGGGGAGCTCGAAGACTATTACTAATTACCCCTATCTATCAATTAACTAATTCATTAAATACATCAAGTGCTGACTGTAATTACAAAGAGTGCTAATTAAACTACATATCTAATTCTATCTTCCTCGTATCATGATCCTTCTTTGCTCTTGGACACCTGTCTCCTTTCAGTTTGGCTGAGATAACTGAGAAGTGGATGCAATGAACAAGGTTAGCATTGGATACTGAATGCGCTGATGGTTCATTGATCATAAGAACAAACCCCTGTTTTTCCGGTCCTTGTCTCCCACCATCCTTCGAAAGTTAAGCAACATGTTCCCAGTTCTTTAATACCCCAAAATTTATGAGCATCACCATATTTCAGATGTGTTGGAGGCCTCGTTGATGGACATGTGTATAAACCAAAACAATACTCCTTGTATCCCATTTCTGCCAAACCCTAACTGGTCATAAAGTACCTTTATAAAAGTTTTAACTTGAGACAAAATATTTCACCTTTACAAAAAGGCACACTTGTCATTATCTGAATGGCTAGGATAGCCTCATGTGGTCTCCCTTATGTTCCTTAGGCGTTTCCTCCAAAAATTTGCTGATCTTACCATTAAACTGTTTGTCTTCATTCAAAAACAGCACCTACAGCAGTTTCGTAGCGCGCTACGAAACTGCTGTTTTTGCTAAAACATAGTGTATTTGCAGTAAGGAATTTTTTGCTTGAACTTCTAATTTTTTAAATCTTCTTTACAGGTGGCAGAGACCTATATGTCTTCAAAACAATGGAGCTTTAACAAAATTTGCCAAAATTTAGAAAATGACCTCTCTCACCATCAATGAGCAGCTAGTTAACCTAGCTGTGCTTTTAAACTTGCAATCTCCCTCCTCAGGGCTTTGTTTTCAGCTCTTAGAGTCATGTTCATTTTACTGATGAATTTAGCTTTTTTAATAGCTGGAACTGTCCATGTATACACATCAGCCACTGAATCCACTTGACTCACTAGGTTTTTACTACCCTTTAACACAGCTCTTCGATAGTTGGCATACCTGACTGCACGCTCTCTAATGACATTCTTTGCTTTGGCAATTTCACCTTTTGCTGTCCCCGCTTGATTCTTTATGGCTATAACATTTCCTCCTTGGGTAATAATAACTTTTCTGTTCTTGTCTTTATGCTTGACTGCCTCCACTGTTTTGGTCAATACTTCAATTACCTTTGTTCTGGGCATCTTTACAACTTTCTCTCCTTTATGCACTTTCTCAGCTTCTCTAACTTGTTTCCTTGTAACCGGCCTTCGTGGTTTGAAAATAAACTCCTCACTAGGTTCATCAAACCTTAGTCTCTTCGAAGCTTTTGATTTCTTAGTGCTCTCCGGTGATGATTGAGTTAAATTAATATGAATTGGTTCAACATGCACTGGTTCCACCTATTCAAACTCAATTGCCTCAAGCAAATCACTCAAACTGGCCTTAGATATTGGACTTTCCTCAACAGCTATTGATTTGCCCTTCTCTTTGCTTAATTGACTCCTTGTCTTAACTCTTGATACTTTTTCTAACCCACTTGACCCAGGTACATCTTTCTTGTGCTTGACCTCTTCTTTTGATGATGGCTGAGGTGGCTCTTTAATAACCAAGGGCTTCACTGATTTTTTCAATTTAGACTTGGTCTTCTTTTTATCCTTTACCTCCTTTCTGAGCTCAGCTATTGTGGGTTCCTCAACTGATTCTTCTCTTTCTCTAACCGGCTGTGGAGTAAGGCCTGTTTTACTCTAAAAACCAGCCATAAAGATAAAAGAGTTCCAATCCCTACCAATTTTCTGAAGACCATCCAGCACTAACAGTTTCACTAAACCATGGTGAAATAATGATGTCTCACAGTCATCCTTCCTTAATTGAACTTTATCACACATTTTGCTGAGACTACGAAACAGGTAAAATGGAATATCTATGGATTCTTTACCAGTAAAGTGCAACAACAACTTAAAGTGATAGGAGTAAACCTTGTTATATCTACCCTCACAGGTTAAATACTTTTGAATACAAGTAAGCAGAAGGGCATAGTGTTCTTTAACATAATTTCTAGGTACAGCCTTTGTTAAATCCTCATTCACATATGCCTCTTTAAGAAATTCTTTGCAGGGGTTCAAATCAAATTTAAAGTTTTTAAACCACTCCTGCCATCCTCTTGGAATTTCAGTTACATTAGCAATTGCCTCTGGAGATACTTGAAATTCTAACATAGATACTTTAGAATTTAAACCTGTAAAGTTCAAGGCAAACTCTTTTGTTACCTCAGCATGGCCACCCTGCAGCTTCTCACAGAAATTCCAACAGCCAGCATCCTTGAAAGCTTTCCTAACACCTTCATCTCTTAATGCAAGGTCCAATCCTTCAGGCTCTATTCTCTGACATCTTCCAGACCGATGCTCCTTCCTCTCCATTCCGCTTTCGAAATTTTTTGCACAGAGAATCACCACCAGCTTCAACTCAAATGGAAAATTCAAAAAAATTTAGAACGCAGGCTCGCTTGAAAAAGAAACTCGGGCTCGTTTGAACTTGGGCTCATTTGCAATTCAAATATCTTATCACACAAGCTGGCCACTTTATGCATCATTTACAAACATCATAAAACATTCATGCATGACAAAACCGTTAGAATGATTTTTATGTGCATGCCTATGGATCTATTGGTGGAGTGATGGCTCATAAGTGTTTGGGAGGTACGCCAACTGACAATAACCGGACGGAGACAATGACTCATCCCCAGATGTGACCCTTTAGGAATCTGCGCTGCAAAATGCCCGAAACTGCGATTTCGTAGCGCAGATAGTTATAAATTAGCAAAATACGCTGCAAAATGGCTGGATGCTGACGCGCTGCGAAAAGGCTAAAACATCATTGCGCTGCAAAATCAACCAATAAGACTGCGCTGTGAAAATACGGAAAAGACCAGTGACATGTACAAGATAAGACATGGCTTATGCAATCATGATGGAGGATGACCAATAGTATTAGAAAATGATTCACATCAAGACCCTTTAGAAACATTACCCCTAAGTAAGAAACATAGGACAAAACCCATTTGACACCAATTTTTGACAGTGAACTTTGGACAAAAATTATATACATGTGACTGTAGTTCTAGGTGATAACAGGGCAATTGGTAGCAATAATTCGAAGTGGACAAAGGAGAGGATTTATAGGAGGGAATCCCCCTCATTTGTTACTCCCCACTTCGAATTCCCCTTCATGCAGATCGGAGTACAAACAGCCAAATCAATGCACTAGGAGGCAGCCAAGCAAGTGGAGGATAACTTATGTTTATCTCGAGTTTTGGGAACCAAGCCTCCCTAATTTTAAGGAAGCTATTGGGAGCTTCAGTTGTATAAGTAGAGAGGCCTAGGGCCTCACTAGGGTCTAATTTTTGTTGGATATTTGTTGTAATTTTTCTATTGTATAACTCTGCTCAACTTCGAGCTTACTTTTGGTGACAGTTTCATGTAATCCTATTACTATTTTGATAATAAAGATGAGATCCTTTTTGAGCTAGCACTAAGTTACCTTAGAGGGCTGAAGCTCTTGGATTAGGGCCCAATCCAAGTAGCCAAGCTCCTCTTGTTTGTATTTATATGCTTTGTTTTAGTTTGTGGATTAGTTGTTGTTAGATGAATTTCTTTCTTGGTTAAGAATAGGTTGCTTTTAGTGATTTAGAAGGTTGTTTCCATTGGCATTTTCTATAGCAGGTTAAGCAACGATAGAAAGAAGATTCAAATGGCTAGCAGTAGTGTTATAGACATTTTTGTGCCTCGCGACATGGAGCATGAAATGTCAATAATTACAGGGATCCTCAGTCCCTAAGCATGTTGTTCTTACCCCTAAAAGAACAAGGTCATCAAACAACAGCACTTCCAATCAGTTCTCCACCTGAAAACACTTCAAAACAGGCTAATTTTGGATCATGTCAGCTGCTCCACTGAGCATCTGCGCTGGAATGCAACTGCTCCTCTTTGTACCTGCGCTGGAAGTCAAATCTAATGAAGGCTACCTGCGCTGGGCGAGATTGGCCAAGCGGCACAGTCATTCTGCAAGGTGTCAACTGCCCAGGAAGCTTCCAAACTGACACTTGGTTCATAAGATTCGCCCTGTGATGAGTAAGAGGTACTTGATCACCATGTGTAAGCAAGGATCTCCAAGTGGACTCAAGAACTGAAGATTAACTGAAGAGGGAGAGGACACAAGGCAGCTTCATGTCAGTCTCAAGCTGACTCATCCTTTCTTCTTCTCTCCTATATATAGAGCTCTTCTATGAGGTCTATAGAGGCTGGAATTTTGTGTAAAGCAAGGAGGTGCTGTTGGTTTACAGTTAGAGCTATTGGGTGATTGTTTTACTAGAGGTGAAGAGGAGAGTTCTTGCTGCTGGGGAGGTGTTGCTGGATTGGAGCCATCATTGGTTGTAACCTTCTCAGAACCCTGTTACTTCTATCAATAAAGTTTTGCATGTTCTCCTATATACTTGTATTGCATTGATGTATTGTATTTACTTGTATATTTGATTCACTCTAATCCATGCATCAGTTATGAGTACATGTATCTTGTAGTTTCCTCTCTTGTTTTGTGCAGGATCTGTGTGTAGCTGGACCGGCAAAGAGAGCAAGGAGCTGGGAACAAGAGACAAATAGAGAGGATAAGGATCGACTAAGTGAAAGACACCAGGTTGGTTGGCCTTCTTTTCATTCTCTCTGTACTTTCATAAAGGAAATCATCAAAGCTTTACTTTCAGTTGTTGCTAAAGACTGTCACCTTTAGAGTAGGGATAGGGTCATCCGCATCGGATACTTTTCCCCACAACAAACTGGCGACTCCGCTGGGGAGCCTAGTATCTTGTTGGTGTTTGTAGTATTTTGCTATTCATTTCTTGAAGAAAAGAGTACCAAATCGAAAAGCTTTTGACTATATCAAAAGCGAAGTAGAGGGTCTGCTACTCTTGCTCATTTGCTGAGCAAATTCAATATTTAAAGAGCTTATCTACAAAAGACTCTTTACTCTTTGTGATAGATCTTCATCCTCTTGATCATCCCTTAGCCTGTACTTGACCTATAGCTTTTTATTTCAGCAAAAACAGTGCATTTTTGAGCTTTTTATGACCCGGAAAACTTTGTAGACGTAACTCTCGTGTCCCAGAGCAGGCTGTCCACAGGCAGTCTGCATTACAGCGCAGGTACTCCCTTCGGGAACTGCGCTGAGAGTCAAACTGACAGACCAGAGCCTGCGCTGGTCCAGTTAGCCATTGTCTTGCTCAGTTTTCCATTGTGTCTTGGCCCTGTTTTCACTGATTTTTGCTGATTGCTTGCTGGTCATTGTACTTGCTGTAAACCATTCTCCTTGACATTATTCCGCCTCAGTTGTGTGATGAAACTGTAAATGTTCTTTCAGTATTTCTTGTTTCAGTTACAGTTTCCCATTGTGAAAAGCGAACCAGTATAGCTGTGGCCTCTTAGATCCTGAACTGTAAAAGTGTCTTTGTGATCTTAAGAGCTAGTTTTATCACTGTTCATGGCTGTTTGAGTTTGTTTGTTTTTCATTTTATGGTTTGGATCTATACATTTCCTGTGTTTAAACAAGTCGATCATAAGGTGTCTTTTTGATTATTGGACAAGCTTGTTTATTTCTACTTGAAATTAGATTCAAAATTATACAACAGTTTCCTTTCTGTCTTACATCAACATTAAGGATAACGAAAAGAAATACATGCATTGTGCATTTTGCATTTGACTGTGTGCTTGACGATTTAGGAAAATGTGCATTTTAGTGTGTGTTCTATGATCTGTGGAAAAAGTTGTGTCTTTCTTTTCCCTCAGTAGATTAAGGTTTTCAAAGTTGAAAGATTGAAAAGATTTGCTTCTCATCTTAGATTGCATATAGGAAGTTGTATATATACATCTCGTGGCGACCCTGAAAGGCAAACTGTTAAGCAAGATCAACATTAAAATAAACCCAATTTACATAACAACGCTTTGTAACATAACGCAAACATCTAGAGGTCTAGGTAGAGACGTGTTCCGGCGTCGTTAAACATAGTGACTGTCGATCTCTACGAAGGTGGGTGATTCCTCCTGAGAGTCGGTGGCACTAACACGGACTTGTGCTCCCGCGTACCGTCGCATATATTGGGAGACCCCTATAGGCTTTTATCCTTTATCCTTAGGAAACCGTGTCGGCCGCCCTACTGATCGCGATGCAGTGAACACAGCATTCACGAAGATCGACCACCCGTACCGTAAAACGTATTCTGTGGTTTCGCGAAAGGTTTGGCACACCCTCTACCTAGATCTCCAGAGCAGTTTCTTTTGGCCTTTTTCAAACTCTATAACTGAAAAAGTCCAACCGAGCATTTGTCACTTCGGGCTCGTTAAAACATCGAAGGCGACTAGAGTCATCTTTAGCTTTTTCTCGACTCTTAAAACATGAAAAAGCAAGTTTGTGTCTAAAAGCGTCGTTAATAAAATTTATTTTAAGCGGAACATAATCACCTGTTATTCCCACGTTGATCTTTTAGTTGAAAAGTATGGAGCCCACCAACCAAGGAAGTAACCTTGGCGGAAGTCCAAATCCCTTCTCCTCTTGGGGAGATGTTGGTGCGCCTCATATGGCTACATTGTCACTTCCAGGGTTGACAATCGGCCTCCCTATATGGCTCTTTTCAACTAATGTAGTCCAGATCGCCACTAATCCTGAGCAGTCGAATCAACAGTCAGAACAATCTAGAACTACCCACCAGCCTTCCACTTCTTATGATACTTCCTCTGATCCTTCATCTTCCCAAGGTAGAGCTGGCAAAAGTCAGCCTCCCAAGGAGAAGAAGGAAAAGAAGAAGAGAGAAAAGAAGCAGAAGGAGCCTATGGCGAAGGCGACTGGGGGCAAGCAGAAGAAAGCTGACAAAAACCCACACACTGCACCGACCGGGCCTAAATCGCCATGTGTCATTTGCAAAGGGATCCACTTCCATCGTGATTGTCCTTGTATTCCCCGGATACTAAGGGACTGGTCCCCAAGGTTGCACAATCCGGTAGCATCAACCTCTGGTTGTCATGTTGATTGCAATCCGTCAACTAACGAGAGTGAAAGACGAAGAAGGGGACCAAGATCACCCTGTCTATTGTGTGAAGGCAATCATGCCATCCACAAATGTCCATTCTTAGATGAGGCAAAGAGAGTTTTGGAAGATCGTCCGGTATCACCGTTGCGACTTCCTCCTGGATACCAAAAACTCGTGCCTAATCCCTCGATAGTTGAAAATACAGCTGGCCCGCTCAAGTGGTCAGCTGAAGTGTCGGTCATTGAGAATGAACCTACTGAATCCAGACCAGACGAAAGTCTAAAGGTCGAAACGGCAGTTGACCCGGTTCTTCCTTCAGAGGTTCTATCGTCCAATGACTCCGTCATTGAAGACCCGTCTTCAAATGACACCGTCGCCGAAGAGTCGTCTTCATGCGACACCCTCACTGAAGAGAATAAGGATGACACCATCCAGGTTCTTTTCATCAGCACCGACTCCGATGAGTGTCAGGGCAATGCGCCCATTCCTTTATCGCAGGAAGGAACATCATCAGAGTCATATCCGGCCGTATATTCGGTCCCACCACCAAGCAACCTGGTTGTATCCTTTGATTGGAATCAACTAGGCAGACCCCGGTTACCAGCCAGTATACCATTCAGAATCATTGTCCAGATCTATAGAATGATTATGGCTGGTACTATCATTGATGAAGGGGCGTCTGTGAGTATCCTTTCCTCTGTTGCTTGGAAAGCACTGGGTTCCCCGACGCTTTTACCTGAGTTGAGAAATCTCTCGGGTTTTGATAAAGGAACCAGTCGACCATTAGGAATCCTCCCCAATGTGCCTGTTACATTGAAAGGGAAGACCGTTAATATAAACGTGATGGTTGTCCAAGGACCCTTGGATTATAACCTACTCCTTGGACGCGACTATATTTATTGCAGGGGAGCGATAGTCTCCTCACTCTTTAGAGTAATGTGTTTTCCACACGAAGGAAGGGTGGTCAAGCTCGTAGACCAACTTTCGTTTCCGGGATCTCGCATCGCAAATAGTCAAATACCATTCCTAAATGGTCTGTTCACTCAAGATTTGCCTCCACCCCCAGTCCTCCTTCCCGATGAGTGCGAGTGATTCGGAAAGAAAGACTAGGACCCAGGGGGCATGCACCCTGGTCTGCTTCGGGCAGAAGAAACCCCGGGTATAAGGAAGAATTTCCGCAGAAGAATATGACTAGTCCGTACCCCGTCCGTGGAAGGAAGTGGGGTTGTTCTGGAATAGTGTTCTTTTGTTAAAGTTATGTGTTTGGCAAAAGAGTCATTCACCTTTGTCTAAAGAGGTGGGCACTGCCCAAGTAGGAATTCCCTTATTGCGACGAATAGTAACCATCTTTGAATTCAAGCCTCGCCCATTAGAACATATGTTTTGAAGGATAAGCAGGGGCAGCTTACAAAGTAGGGGACTATATTGTTGTGACAGAGGGTAACCATCTTTGGACAACCCAATGATAGACACCACCGAAGAAAGAGATTGATTTGCAGCAGCGAATAGAACCCTCTTCGGATAATAAGAAAGAGGCAAGCCTCCCTCAATAATACCAATGTTTCGTCTTTGAGTAGTGTTCTTCTATTGTCACAAATAGCTGTTTATTAAAAGTGGGCAAGACCCCTTAGAATAACGAGAAGACAAGTATCGTTAACATCAGATTAGCAAGATGACAAATAACTGTGAACACCCAAAGAAAAGCAAAGGTAGGGGAGAGGAGGGGCAGCCTCGAGATTCTATCCTATACCTGGGGGCATGCAAACTTTTGGAATGCAAGCAAGGGACGACTATTTATTTTTTAAATTTTTAGGTCCTCCCTTTAAACCTGTAGGTCTAACCCTTTAAACTCGTAGGATTAGCCGTTTCCGACCTTGCATGAAGAAAGCCTGTGGGGCAAAAGTAAAATTTGCCAAAATTGGAGCATAGCTTTGTGAGATAAAGCTCCTTAAAAAATAGTTATCTCATAGGAGGCGTGTTATAGACATTTTTGTGCCTCGCGTCAAGGAGCATGGAATGTCAATAATTACAGGGATCCTCAGTCCCTAAATATGTTGTTCTTACCCCTAAAAGAACAAGGTCATCAAACAACAGCACTTCCAATCAGTTCTCCACCTGAAAACACTTCAAAACAGGCTTATTTTGGATCATGTCAGCTGCTTAACTGAGCATCTGCGCTGTATTGCAACTGTCCCACTCTGTACCTGCGCTGGAAGTCAAAAACAATGAAGGCTACCTGCGCTGGGCGAGATTGGCCAAGTGGCACAGTCATCCTGCAAGGTGTCAATTGCCCAGGAAGCTTCCAAAATGACACTTGGTTCATGAGATTCGCCCTGTGATGAGTAAGAGGTACTTGATCACCATGTGTAAGCAAGGATCTCCAAGTGGACACACGAACTGAAGATTAACTGAAGATGGAGAGGACACTAGTCAGCTATATGCCAGCCTCCAGCTGACTCATCCTTTCCTCTTCCCTCCTATATATAGAGCTCTTCTATGAGGTCTAAGGAGGCGGGAATTTTGTATAAGCAAGGAGGTGCTGTTGGTATACCGTCAGGATTATTGGGTGATTGTTTTACTAGAGGTGAAGAGGAGAGTTCTTGCTGCCGAGGAAGTGCTGCTGGATTGGATCCAACATCATTGGTTGTAACTTCCTCTGGAACCCTGTTACTTTCTATCAATAAAGTTTGCATGTTCTCCTATATACTTGTTTTACATAGATGCTTTGTGTTTACATGTATATTTGATGCACCCTAATCCATGCTTCAGTTATGAGTACATGTATCTTGTAGTTCGCTCTCTTGTTTTGTGCAGGATCTGTATGTAGCTGGATCGGCTAGGAGAGCAAAGAGCTGGGAGCAGGATACAAAGAGAGAAGGACAAGGATTGACTAAGCGCAAGACACCAGGTTGGTTGACCTTCTTACTAATCTCTCTGTACTTTCATAAAGTGGAACATGAAAACTTTACCATTCAGTTGTTGCTAAAGACTGTCACCTTTAGAAGGGTTAGTGTCATCCGCATCGGATACTTTTCCCCACAACAAACTGGCGACTCCGCTGGGGAGATCCTAGTATCTTGTTGTTGTAATATTTTGCTATTCATTTCTTGAAGAAAGGAGTACCGAATCGAAAAGCTTTTGACTCTATCAAAAGCGAAGTAGAGGGTTTTTGCTACTCTTGCTCCTTTGCTGAGCAAATTCAAGATTTAAAGAGCTAATCTACAGATGAATCCTTACTCTTTGTGATAGATCTTTATCCTCTTGATCATCCCTTAGCCTGTACTTAACCCATAGCATTTTATTTCAGTCAAAACAGTACATTTTTGAGCTTTTTATGACCCGGAATTCTTAGCAGACGTAACTCTCGTAAGTCAGTGCAGGCTGTCCACAGGCAGTCTGCATTACAGCGCAGGTGCTCCCTTCGGGAACTGCGCTGAGAGTCAAACTGGTGAACTAGTGCCTGCGCTGGTCCAGTTAGCCTTAGTCTAGCTCAGCTCTTCCTTTGTGTCTTGGCCCTGTTTGCACTTGTTTTTGGCTGATTGCTTGCTGGTTATTGTACTTGCTTTAGACCACTTCTCCTTGACATTATTCCGCCTCAGTTGTGTGATGAAATTGTAAACGTTCTTTCAGTATTTCTTGTTTCAGTTACAATTTCCCATTGTGAAAAGCGAACCTAGTAGCTGTGGCCTCTTAGATCCTGAGCTGTAAAAGTATCTTTGTGATCTTATGAGTTAGTGTTATTACTGTTCATGGCTGTTTGAGTTTTTTTGTTTTCACTTTATGGTTTGAATTCATATATTTTTAGTGTAAAACAAGTACCTGTAAAGCGTCTTTTCATTTAGACAATACTTGTTTGTTTACGCTTCAAATTGAATTCGAAAGTCATACAACAGTTTTCCTTTTGTTAGCATCAACATTAAAGGAAAAGAAAAGAAATACATGCATCTTGCATTTGCATTTTGATAAGTTTGGGTGTCTGATCTAGGAGAAAGTGCATTAGTTTGTGCTTTGTGCTCTGTGTGGAAAGATATTGTTTTTCTCTCCCCTCAGTAGTTAGGATTTTCAAAGCTAAAAAGATTGTGAAAGCTTGCTTATCATTTTAGCTGCATTTAGGAATTTGTACCAATACAACTCGTGGTGATCCTGAAAGACAAACTGTTAAGAAAGATCAACATTAAAATAAACTCAATTTACATAACAACGCTTTGGAATTTAACGCAAACATCTAGAGGTCTAGGTAGAGACGTGTTCCGGCATCGTTAAACATAGTGACTGTCGATCTCTACGAAGGTGGGTGATTCCTCCTGAGAGTCGGTGGCACTAATACGGACTTGTGCTCCCGCGTACCGTCGCGTATATTGGGAGACCCCTATAGGCTTTTATCCTTTATCCTTAGGAAGCCGTGTCGGCCGCCCTACTGATCGCGATGCAGTGAACACAGCATTCACGAAGATCGACCACCCGTACCGTAAAACGTATTCTGTGGTTTCGCGAAAGGTTTGGCACACCCTCTGCCTAGATCTCCAGAGCAGTTTCTTTTGGCCTTTTTCAAACTCTATAACTGAAAAAGTCCAACCGAGCATTTGTCACTTCGGGCTCGTTAATATATCGAAGGCGACTAGAGTCATCTTTAGCTTTTTCTCGACTCTTAAAACATGAAAAAGCAAGTTTGTGTCTAAAAGCGTCGTTAATAAAATTTATTTTAAGCGGAATAATCATCACCCTTCCCTCGTTGATCTTCGAAGTTAGTCCACCACAAGTGGAAGTTCCTGTAAAATCGCTAAGAAATCTATTGGATAGACTAGATATGTCTGAGCAACCGTCGACATCTAGGACTGTGTCGTCCGACATAGCAGCAGCAGAGGCTCCTACTGCTACTCCAACGATGTTCGCTGGTATACCATCTGTCTCGGCAAGTTGTCAACAACAAGCCGGAGTCCCATCAGGGACGATGACATGGTTAGTTCCTATTTCTTCGTCTGGATTATCATCTGGTATTTCTTATGTTGAAACTCGCCAAATTGATCCATTTAGAGGTCAACCTGGGCAATCGATCCCCTTGAGTTCCGGATTGATACCATATGGGGGGCAGTATGCCTTTTCATTACCTCCTCCGGGAGGATGCCCATCCATGAGTTCACAACAAAGTTCAGGTCAAACTGGAATTACATCCAGCAGTTGGGTACCGATACTGCCTCAACAACCAGGAGTTGTATATTCTATGCAACCAGTCCACCCTGTGTCGAATATTACCACCACACCTGCTATGGCGAATGTGTCGCAAGTACAAGCGTTACCTGTTGTAATACAACAACCTCTTGGCTCAACGACTCAATCACAATCTCAGGGTAGTGCCTCCTTATCTGGAGCGACTCAGGCTCAAACAAGTACTGTGACTACTCATCCTGGTCAATCATCCAGTATTGGTCAACAGCAAATGGTCCAACAACCAGAGCTGTTTCAAACTCAACAACCGCCATTCCAGCAATCATATCAAGGACCTGAGCAACAAGTCTTTGTAAGTAATGGGCAACTATACTATAATGGTTATGCCCATCAACCTTGTCTAAGTTGTCAGGATAATGCTGGTCTGCAAAGACCCATTGCTCAGGCGATACCATCTTATCCTGGATATGCTTCGCCTAACCTGAACCAACAGTTGCCCTTTGTAGCAACTCTAGAACTACCAGATCTAAACCGGCTGACGAATGATCCAATTGCTTATGCCCCTTGGTGGCCAGTGATTCCACATAAACTTCCGTCAGATATTCCTAAATTTAATGGAAATCCGGGTGAAGACCCATCGAATCACGTGATGACATTCCATCTGTGGTGTTCGTCGAATACCTTGAATGATGATTCGATAAGGCTTCGCCTCTTCCAGAGGACATTGACAGGTCCAGCGGCTAAATGGTACATTGAATTGCCAAGAGCCTCTTTCGACAATTTCAGCTCCTTAGCCACGACTTTCTTAACCCATTTTCAATTACCGATAAGGTATGAAACAGGGACAGAACTCCTTACCAACTTCAAACAGACAACGGCCACTCACATATCTGATCATATACATGAGTGGCGACGTCGTCGTAGAATGGTGAAAACTTACGTTCCCGATCAGCTGTTAGCTGAATGGTTTATAAAGTCGTTACTTCCAGCTATAACGGAAGATGTGGCCAAGGGAGGAGTCGTAACAGAGGAGCAAGTCATTGCTCGTGCTCAATATTTAGACTTAGTATATACTCAGTCGGGCACGCTCTACGACAAAATACCTGACGCCCCTAGACCTGAATTTTCAATTCCTCCCCCTCCTGGATCGAATACTAACTCTCACGCCAGTAATGGCGTGACTGGCAAACGCAAAAATTCTAGTCAAAATGCAAATGAGCGACTTCTTGCCTCAGAAGTAAATGCCATGTCGACCGACAAGGGCAAACAACTGAAGCAACCAGGGGGCAAGAAGATAAAGAAAAGGAAAGGGAGACCCCCGACAGGGTGTCATATATGCGATGAGGATCATTGGACGAAAGATTGTCCACATATAGCTGAAATTAAGAAACTCTTCAAGAGTTCAAAAAACCCAGCAGTATTGACTGATCCGTTTCCTAATCCAGGTCAAAATATGGTTGCTAATCAAAATGCTTCTGGATCCCAAGTGCTTATGTTGTCTACCTCGAAGCAACAGAATAATGCTTTGACAAGGAGTAAAGATTACAGGAATCCAAAGCTGTCGAACAACAAGGTTAATGAACGACCTAGTAGTTCAACAACAACTGTGAACGAAGTTGTGCCACCCATCGTTCCTGAGCCAATGATAAAGCTGCCAAAGGGAGTAGTACACAAATCGACATTTAATCCTCGTGCCAAAGTAACACAGGATTATAATATAATAGAGGACCTGGCTCAATCGTCGTCCGCTATGTCGACACTTGAGGTACCACAAAATCACCCCTCCCAAGAGCAAGCTTTATTATCAGCAATAGGTGGGATTGGCCCAATGGATTCCAATCTTGTGGCCTTTGATCATAAAGGATATGACCCGCAATTACCAGCTCAACTAGCTTTCCTTATTCAAGTGAAATCCCTCAACAAAACTGTTCATCGAACAATTATTGATGAGGGGGCATCTACATGTCTTATGTCGATGAGTTGCTGGAAAGAATTAGGCTCACCACCCTTGTCGGAATCGTCAACGACGTTAAAAGCATTTGATGGACGATCATACACTCCATACGGTATTTTAAGTAACTTGCAAGTTGAACTGGGGGGCAAAACAGTAGGAATTGATGTTGAAGTAATTGATGGAAACCTCGATTACAACATCCTACTAGGGAGGCCCTGGATCTATGCCATGGCCGCGGTTGTGTCGACCTATTTCAGGAGGATTGCATTTCCCTCACAAGAAGGAATTACAATCGTCGACCAACAAACTTTTCTCCCCAACAGTTCACAAGTTACAGGAAGCATTCCGATGATCCATGCAAGGAATCATTTTTTCCAAGATATCGGAGTAGGTTTCCTAAAAGACCCTGCCTTAATGGGTACTTTCGCCCTACCGCCTCCGAGTAATCTGGCGGAAGTGGCCACTGTGGAAACCTACAACATGAAATCTAATCCAATCTTCTGGTTGGATTCGGAAGATTCCTAGATATTTTGTCGGCGCCGAGGATAGTTCCTATCTCAGGTCAACCTCGTTAAAAAAAAAAAAATGAAACAAGGAGGCATGAGGATAGTTCTCGTACTATGTCAACCTCATTAAAAAATGAAACAGATCCCCTTTTCAAAATTCAAAGGTAAACCTTCATTCCAATCACCAAGTTGAATGCAATGAAGCTTGGGGGGCACCCTCCTTTGACATGCGTTATTATGATGCTGGGGGCATGCAAGATCCGAGCAGTTTTAGCACATAGTTCATGCTCGTTAAAAAATAAACATAAGTTATGAGCAATCTTCCCCTAGAGTTCAAGCTCATCCAGAAAAAATGAACCGGTAAATAACCTTTTGAGATCGTAAATTCATCAGCCATAAGAACCTTGATCGTGTTTTCATCCATCACCTCCACCATTCATTTGGCCGATCATTCACTTCCATTTGTGTGTTTACCTCTTTTGAGAAACAGCTGCGAAGAGTGATTCCACCTAGCCATCCTCGTAACACTGCCGTGATTGGAAAATTCCAACCTGTACCTGGAATCTGCTGCTATCCCTGTTTATCACTCGTTCCTCAAAAGACGAGTCTTCTTTGAGCTCTTTTCACTGACTCGTAAAATATGAAAAGTTTGCCGAGTTTTGGCCTTCCAGCTCGTTAAAGCGACCGGAAAGCTATCCCTCCTCTAGATTTTAATCTTTTTGGACCTGAGGGATTATTGCACAAAAAGATCGAGCGCTTGTTTTGTTCGGCTCGTTAAAGCAACCGAAAATTCATCCCTTCTGTATTGTTTTATACTTTTTCGGACTTAAGGGATTAGATGACGAAAAAGGAATCATGGAGTTAACTTTCTGTACCTTTTCAAACTCTCTAAAAATGAAAAGGACCGAGTTTTCCTTGTCGTTAGACTCGTTAAAATGATTAAATAGCGACAAACTTGTCTTTAGACGAGAACGAGTTTCCCTATCGCTAGGCTCGTTAAATCATAGCGATGGGCTTGCCCGAAGGGCAGGTTATAGAACAAGCATATGTTATCCTCCTCAAGCTTGACAAAAATAAAGAGGTACTGGTCAGAAATGACTGGGGAAAAATTGGGAGAACAATCAAAGTTTAAAGGTAGCAAGTCACTCTTGGACATGACACTTTTCCTCCGTACCTTATCGGGTTGGGTTGTTTCATTCACCGGTCTCATCACCATGGTCCTCGCCACACCATCCACATTTGGGGTAATGCTACCGATCCATCGCATCAGTGTCGTTATATGTTCAAGAGGGGTCATTCTGGAAGTGTCAACCGTGTCCCATCCACTACCATACATTATCTTTCATCCATTCATGATCGCCACCCTGAATCATATTTCACAGTTTGTTTTCACCTCCACTAAAGTCATTAGCTCCGTTCCGTGTCATTGATGTGGGATTCATTAAGGCCCTCCTTTGACGGATCGCTTCTTGTCGACTTCAGCTCATTATCCAAGAAGTTGATCTAGGAACACCCCCATCAGTACTTTGAAGCTTGCATGCCTCAATGGCAAGTTTCTCACTTCCGGCGACAGGTATACATCAATGACCTTCGACCAGAAGATTTTGCGTGGCGTTCGACGCCAAGTCCTTTTTCACGCCACGTGAATTGTACTGCAGTACCTTGAGGGTCATCGTCATTATTGGTGATCCCTCTCGCGCTTGTTAACGGTTTTCATTATTGACCGGTAATCAAGCGATGTCTTTCCATGTTCGACTTCAGCGCAATTCTCACATGGATCGACTTGTACTTAGAGTGAAGATCGAACGAGTTTGAAGACCCCGGATCTAGTTTCATCCATCCGGGCTGCGATATATATTCAGGAAATATAAAAACATTTGCCATGTACATCATTGCAGCAGATGATCATCCTATTCAAAGGATGATAGTTTCAGCAGAAAATTATCAGTCTATCTTCAGACGATCGTCTGTCATATGTACCAAAATGTATTTATAGAAAGCTGAGCATGGGAATGCCCGCCTCAGCTAGATCATGAGAATAATGATGAATGAAAAATAATGTATTGTATTGTATTGTATTACAGGGCACTCTCCTCAGCACTGGAACGAGCTTCGGATCCTCTAGCTAAAGCATTTCACCCGATAAACGGCCTCATACTTTAGGGGGCAGCTGTTATAAACATTTTTGTGCCTCGCGTCAAGGAGCATGGAATGTCAATAATTACAGGGATCCTCAGTCCCTAAATATGTTGTTCTTACCCCTAAAAGAACAAGGTCATCAAACAACAGCACTTCCAATCAATTCTCCACCTGAAAACACTTCAAAACAGGCTTATTTTGGATCATGTCAGCTGCTTAACTGAGCATCTGCGCTGTATTGCAACTGTCCCACTCTGTACCTGCGCTGGAAGTCAAAAACAATGAAGGCTACCTGCGCTGGGCGAGATTGGCCAAGTGGCACAGTCATCCTGCAAGGTGTCAATTGCCCAGGAAGCTTCCAAAATGACACTTGGTTCATGAGATTCGCCCTGTGATGAGTAAGAGGTACTTGATCACCATGTGTAAGCAAGGATCTCCAAGTGGACACACGAACTGAAGATTAACTGAAGATGGAGAGGACACTAGTCAGCTATATGCCAGCCTCCAGCTGACTCATCCTTTCCTCTTCCCTCCTATATATAGAGCTCTTCTATGAGGTCTAAGGAGGCGGGAATTTTGTATAAGCAAGGAGGTGCTGTTGGTATACCGTCAGGATTATTGGGTGATTGTTTTACTAGAGGTGAAGAGGAGAGTTCTTGCTGCCGAGGAAGTGCTGCTGGATTGGATCCAACATCATTGGTTGTAACTTCCTCTGGAACCCTGTTACTTTCTATCAATAAAGTTTGCATGTTCTCCTATATACTTGTTTTACATAGATGCTTTGTGTTTACATGTATATTTGATGCACCCTAATCCATGCTTCAGTTATGAGTACATGTATCTTGTAGTTCGCTCTCTTGTTTTGTGCAGGATCTGTATGTAGCTGGATCGGCTAGGAGAGCAAAGAGCTGGGAGCAGGATACAAAGAGAGAAGGACAAGGATCGACTAAGCGCAAGACACCAGGTTGGTTGACCTTCTTACTAATCTCTCTGTACTTTCATAAAGTGGAACATGAAAACTTTACCATTCAGTTGTTGCTAAAGACTGTCACCTTTAGAAGGGTTAGTGTCATCCGCATCGGATACTTTTCCCCACAACAAGGCGTTCTTATTATGACTGGTATATCGAGCAGTTTTAGCATATAGTTCATGCTCGTTAAAAAATAAACGCAAAATTCGAGCAGTTTTATGACTGAATTTATGCTCGTTAAAAAATAGAAAAGTGTGAGCAAAAGTTTCCCCCAGAGTTCAAGCTCATGGAAAAAATGAACCTATCCCGGTAAATAACCTTTTGAGATTGTAAATTCATCAGCCATAAGAACCTTGATCGTGTTTTCATCCATCACCTCCACTGTTCATTTGGCCGATCATTCACTTCCATTTGTGTGTTTACCTCTTTTGAGAAACAGCTGCGAAGAGTGATTTCATCTAGCCATCCTTGTGACACTGCCGTGATTGGAAAATTCCAATTTGTACCTGGAATCTGCTGCTATCCCTGTTTATCACTCGTTCCTCAAAAGACGAGTCTTCTTTGAGCTTTTTTCACTGACTCGTAAAATATGAAAAGTTTGCCGAGTTTTGGCCTTCCAGCTCGTTAAATGACCGGAACGCTATCCCTCCTCTAAATTTTAATCTTTTTGGACCTGAGGGATTATTGCACAAAAGGATCGAGCGCTTGTCTTGTTCGGCTCGTTAAAAGTACCGAACAGCCATCCCTTCTGTATTGTTTTATACTTTTTCGGACTTAAGGGATTAGCTGACGAAAAAGGAATTATGGAGTTAACTTTCTGTACCTTTTCAGACTCTCTAAAGATGAAAAGGACCGAGTTTTCTTTGTCGTTAGACTCGTTAAAATGATTAAATAGCGACAAACTTGTCTTTAGACGAGAACGAGTTTCCCTATCGCTAAGCTCGTTAAATCATAGCGATGGGCTTGCCCGAAGGGCAGGTTATAGAACAAGCATATGTTATCCTCCTCAAGCTTGACAAAAATAAAGAGGTACTGGTCAGAAATGACTGGGGAAAAATTGGGAGAACATCAAAGTTTAATGGTAGCAAGTCACTCTTGAACATGACACTTTTCCTCTGTACCACATCGGGTTGGGTTGTTTCATTCACCGGTCTCATCACCATGGTCCTCGCCAAACCATCCACATTTGGGGTAATGCTACCGATCCATCGCATCAGTGTCGTTATATGTTCAAGAGGGGTCATTCTGAAAGTGTCAACCGTGTCCCATCCACTGCCATACATTATCCTTCGTCCATTCATGATCGCCACCCTGAATCATATGTCACAATTTGTTTTCACCTCCACTAAAATCATTAGCTCCGTTCCGTGTCATTGATGTGGGATTCATTAAGGCCCTCCTTTGACGGATCGCTTCTTGTCGACTTCAGCTCATTATCCAAGAAATTGATCTAGGAACACCCCCATCAGTACTTTGAAGCTTGCATGCCTCAATGGCAAGTTTCTCACTTCCGGCGACAGGTATACATCAATGACCTTCGACCAGAAGATTTTGCGTGGCGTTCGACGCCAAGTCCTTTATTCACGCCACGTGAATTGTACTGCAGTACCTTGAGGGTCATCGTCATTATTGGTGATTCCTCTCGCGCTTGTTAACGGTTTTCATTATTGGCCGGTAATCAAGCGATGTCTTTCCATGTTCGACTTCAACGCAATTCTCACATGGATCGACTTGTACTTAGAGTGAAGATCGAACGAGTTTGAAGACCCCGGATCTAGTTTCATCCATCCGGGCTGCGATATATATTCAGGAAATATAAAAGCATTTGTCATGTACATCATTGCAGCAGATGATCATCCTATTCAAAGGATGATAATTTCAGCAGAAAATTATCAGTCTACCATCAGACGATCGTCTGTTCTATGTACCAAAATGTATTTATAAAGCTGAGCATGGGAATGCCCACCTCAGCTAGATCATGAAAACAAAATGAAAAATAATGTATTGTATTGTATTGTATTACAGGGCACCTCCTCAGCACTAGAATGAACTTCGGACCCTCTAGATAAAGCATTTCACCCGATAAACGGCCTCATACTTTAGGGGGCAACTGTTATAGACATTTTTGTGCCTCGCGACATGGAGCATGAAATGTCAATAATTACAGGGATCCTCAGTCCCTAAGCATGTTGTTCTTACCCCTAAAAGAACAAGGTCATCAAACAACAGCACTTCCAATCAGTTCTCCACCTGAAAACACTTCAAAACAGGCTAATTTTGGATCATGTCAGCTGCTCCACTGAGCATCTGCGCTGGAATGCAACTGCTCCTCTTTGTACCTGCGCTGGAAGTCAAATCTAATGAAGGCTACCTGTGCTGGGCGAGATTGGCCAAGTGGCACAGTCATTCTGCAAGGTGTCAACTGCCCAGGAAGCTTCCAAACTGACACTTGGTTCATGAGATTCGCCCTGTGATGAGTAAGAGGTACTTGATCACCATGTGTAAGCAAGGATCTCCAAGTGGACTCAAGAACTGAAGCTTAACTGAAGAGGGAGAGGACACAAGGCAGATTCATGTCAGTCTCAAGCTGACTCATCCTTTCTTCTTCTCTCCTATATATAGAGCTCTTCTATGAGGTCTATAGAGGCTGGAATTTTGTGTAAAGCAAGGAGGTGCTGTTGATTTACAGTTAGAGCTATTGGGTGATTGTTTTACTAGAGGTGAAGAGGAGAGTTCTTGCTGCTGGGGAGGTGCTGCTGGATTGGAGCCATCATTGGTTGTAACCTTCTCAGAACCCTGTTACTTCTATCAATAAAGTTTTGCATGTTCTCCTATATACTTGTATTGCATTGATGTATTGTATTTACTTGTATATTTGATTCACTCTAATCCATGCATCAGTTATGAGTACATGTATCTTGTAGTTTCCTCTCTTGTTTTGTGAAGGATCTGTGTGTAGCTGGACCGGCAAAGAGAGCAAAGAGCTGGGAACAAGAGACAAAGAGAGAGGATAAGGATCGACTAAGCGAAAGACACCAGGTTGGTTGGCCTTCTTTTCATTCTCTCTGTACTTTCATAAAGGAAATCATCAAAGCTTTACTTTCAGTTGTTGCTAAAGACTGTCACCTTTAGAGTAGGGATAGGGTCATCCGCATCGGATACTTTTCCCCACAACAAGTAGTGCCTTGGCCTCTCTTCCTCCCTTTGGGACCATGAACTGAGGCAAATACCCTCTTGTTGCCCCAAAAACACAGATTTTCCTTCTCCATAGGATTTCTAGTGTTTGTAGTTTGTTAGAAGGTTAATGCTTTGATTTAGATATTTTTCATCGTGCTCATTTCTATCTTTGGAATAATTCTTCTTCCATGCTCTCTCTCCTTGTAGCATTTTTTCAGCATTTACTTCCATAGCTCATAATTTAGACTAGCTTGATGCAAAATTTTGTTTTTTTTATGTACTCATTTCCTTGCTTGCTTGATCTCATTGGTTAATTGTCAGTTCTTTTGCAACAAATCTCTTCTCACAGCAGGTCAGCCTATTAGCTATCACATTCTCTCCCTAATCTATGCCCTACAGGTCGCCCAAAGTTCACCTCAAATATGCCTTAGTTTTCTGCATTTTCCCATAGGATTTCTTCCTCTCTCCCAATCATCTTTCCCTCTCCTAGTGATCTGCAAATCACTCTTGAGTGATCTTAGTAAAATTAAATAATAAATGAAGGTCTTACAAACTCATGTGCTGGTGTGTGTCTATGTTATTTTAGACAACGAATCGATCATATTGCAAAATACACAGACACTGGAAGAATTGAAAACAGTAAGGGAAACACAGTAAGCAAATACAAGAACACAACAGATTAATAAGGAGTTCACCCTATCCTCTAGGGTTACGTCTCCGGTCCAGCTTTCAGTGGTGGCCTTCTTTTATTGTGTCTTTAAAGAAGATATTTACAACGAGAAGCTCAATTTTGAGTCTCCTGAAACAGAGAATGTTTGGTAGGGTGGTTCTTGGATTCCTCAAGCCACTAGAGTGCACAGACTCTTTTCCTTACCAAGTATTGACCTCTTTGGTCTTTAATGGGAGGAGCTCAATGTGGTGCTCAATTCCCGACAGATCCCTCTAAGGGATGGCTTGAACCTGTCAAGCTTTCTGTCTGCTCGATGGTGCCTATGGTCAGCTCGGCTCTCTGTTTTCTGCTTCTTGCTTTACTGTCTTTTCTATCTCTTGGTCTCACTGTCTTTTTCTCTCTTACAGTGCTCTTTTCCCCTATTCTACTTTCTGTTTGTTCATGGCTTAAAGCTAATTTGTCTTTGACTAATCGTTTCCTCTTCCACCCCTTCGGTTTGCCTGTTGTTGTTCGCTTGGAGTTCCCTGCCTCTGCGTCATCACCAACGTCTCACAGGGAGGTGGCCACTTGTCCTCTCACGAACTGCGCCAGCTCTTCTTTGACGGTTCGGTATTTTCGCTTACGTTGTGGAATGACTCATCTGTCGACTCAGCGGTCAAATCGGACGTCAAACTTCTCTATGTCGTGGCTTAATCCCCTATCAAATCTGGTTCCTCCATCGGGTGCAATCTCCACTATCAGATCTGGGGTCCCCGGATCCTACGAAATTCACTCATTTCGCGCGGTTGACTTGCTCGACCGTTAACGCATGATGAGAGGCGGTTTTCTCTCTCATCCACTGGACACGTGTCGTACAATGTATGGAATCGCTCGTTTTTTGCCAAATCCACTTACCACCTGAGGATGCCTCCGATATACTGCCAGTTTTGGAGCGTGGGTCCCGCCTTTCTCCTTAGCGCCTTCCCTACGGCTTCCCATGTGACCGAGCGCTCGGGGCTTCTCCTTTTTGAGGGGTTTTTCCCAGCGATGCGCATCAGAAATGCCCTCTGTTTCTCGATCCGGGCTTCCTAACTACCAGTTTTGCCTCCTGCGTGATCTCCATGGGCCTCAGTCAACGCGCTTTGACCGAGGTCCTCGTCGTTCCTTGTTGGCTGCAAACGGCCACTATCTAGAGGTCTTCTTGATCACTCTTTGCATAAATTTGAAGTCTGTCCGGTTTTGATACAGTCATGGCACTTTGATAATCTTTATGGATCCAATTCGGATCAGGGCCTTCCCACTAAAAAAGCTTTTGGACCAGAAAAAGTTGGTTTTCAAGCATCGACTAAGTGAGGGTACAATTGTCTCACTTGTCCAATCTCTATCCACTTTTCACTGCTTGGCTTTGACCCTTGAGCCCAAGTCTAAGGTACTCAACATCTCCCCTGCACGTCGTCCTCACCTTCCAGTCCAAAACTGTGTCTTCCTGCAATTCATTAAGATATTCAGGTAACAGGTCATCAATAGAAGGCAATTGACTCTGCTCTTCGGGATCCTCAATTAGTGAAGGTTCAAACAATCTCAAGCAATCTGCATTTACAACTGAGTAGATGTGCATGTAAGCTGGTAGATCAAGGCAAAAAGCATTCTCACCAATCTTCTCAAGTATCTTGAAAGGTCCTTACCTGATAGGCTTTAGATTTTTACCTTCACCTTGCATCCTGTCCTTGTTGATGTACAACTAGACTTGGTCACCAACTTTGAAACTATGTTCCATCCGATGCTTGTCATGCCTTGCCTTGTATTTGGCTTGGCTCTTTTCCAATTGTTCCTGTACTGCTTGGTGGATCTCTTGGATTTGTTCAATGAACCTAGTTGCCCTGTCCACATCATTGTGTCCCTCAATTGTGGTGTCTTTACCAAAGACAAAATCCAAAGGAGACCTTGGTGTGAAACCAAAACAGGTCTCAAAAGGAGATCTTTGTGTAGAAGAATTTTTTGCTCTGTTGTAAGCATGTTGCGCATAACATAAATGTTCATCCCAAAGCTTAGGATGTTTGTTGCAATATCCTCTAAGTAACTGGATCACTGTCCTGTTAACTACTTCTATCTGGCCATCAGTTTGTGGATGAAAAGTTGTGCTTTTCTTTAGTTTGGTGTCCATCAGCTTCCACAGACTTGACCAAAATTTCCCCACAAATCGGGGATCTCGATCAGATACAATGGAAGTGGGTAATCCGAAATGAACCCATACATGTTCAAAGAACATCTTTGTAATTTGTTCAGCTGTAATCTGTTTCTTACAAGGTATCAAAATACACATTTTGTTGAACCTATCCACAACAACATATAGGTAATCATGACCTTTCCTAGATTTAGGCAGTCCTCCAACAAAATCCATGGAAACACTTTCCCAAGGGTGAGAAGGAACTGGTAATGGAGTGTACAAACCTAGTTTTCTGTTGTCGGGCTTGCTTTTAGCACACATAATACACCCTCTTACATATCTAGAAACTGTCTCATTCATTTTTGGTCAATAACAAAATCTTTGCAACTGTGCAACTATTTTACTTACTCCAAAGTGACCTAATACTAGAGAATTGTGTGTTTCTCGAATTATCTTTACTCTCTCAGTTTGTGGAATGGATAACTTCCCACAATGGGATAAGAGTCGGTCCTTTACATGATAATCCAATTCTCCTACTCTTTTGCGTTGACTTAAAGTTGCATATATATATTTAAAGTCTATATCTTGAGCATATTGTTCAATGTAACTCTCATGTATCACAGAATTATGCTTAAGTATAGTAGATGCATTTATAATGGGTCTAGATAACATATATGCAACTTTATTATGTATGCCCTTTTTATATCTAATGACTAAATGAAACTGTTGTAGAAACCCCATCCATCTATAGTGTCTTGATTGCTACAACTTAGTTTGGGAGTGTAGATATTGAAGTGGTTGACGATCAGTATGTATTGCTGTCTCTTTGCCCATTAAGTAATGTTTCCACTTTTTCACACTCTGTACTAATGCATACAATTCTTTATCATATGTAGGATAGTCAACTACTGCATAATTAAATGTCTCAGAATGATAACATATGGGTTTACCGTGTTGTGTCAACACTGCTCTCATGGCATAATCACTGGCATCTATTTGGATCTCAAATGGTCTCTAAAGATCAAGCAGTGCTAGTACAGGTGTTGTACTAATCTTTTCTTTCAAGGTGTCGAAGGATTTCTGCTGTTTGCCTCCCCATTGAAACACCTTGTTCAACACTGTTAAAGCATGTAAGGGAGCTGCAATTAAGGAAAATTTAGAAATGAACTTTCTCCAATATTGTGCTGCTCCTAAGAAGATTCTAACTTCTGTAGCAGATTTTGGTTTAGGCCAGTTCACAATGACTGCGAATTTAGAGGGATCTATCTTCAATTCATCACCCCCTACTATATGACCTAAATAATTCAGAGATGTTTTGCCAAATTCACATTTTGATAGTTTAACATAAAGTTTTTTTCTTTTCAAAACATCTAGTGTCTTCTTAACATGCTTTAAGTGTTCTTCCCATGTTTTGCTAAATATCATAATGTCATCCAAATACACAATAACAAAATCATCAAGAAAAGGTCTAAGTACATCATTCATTAATCTCATGAAAGTAGCAGGAGCATTAGTTAATCCAAAAGGCATAACCAGCCACTCATACAATCCCTGCTTTGTCTTGAAAGCAGTCTTCCATGCATCTTGTTCTGCAACTCTGACCTGATGGTATCCATTGTTCAAGTCTAACTTGGAGAAATAAACAACTTCCTTCAATTAATCTAAAATATCATCTATGCGAGGAAGTGGATAACGATTTTTTATTGTTATCTTATTCAGTGCTCGGTAATCAATGCACATTCTCCACGAGCCATATTTCTTTCTCACCGAAACGATTGGTGATCCACATGGTGATGTGCTAGGTCGGATGAACCCTTTCTCGAGCAACTCCTGCACCTGCTTCTTGATTTCAACATTCTCTAAGCAGCCAACCTGTACATTCCAATGTTAGGCAATGGAGCATTTTTCTACAAAATAATATCATGTACTATTTCCTTTTTGGGTGGCAGACCTTTAGGTTCTTGAAACAAGATATCATACTCTGAAACAACCTTTTCTAAATCAGCTTGTTGTTCAGCATTACAGCCTTCAAATATATTGGTTTTATCAGGTTTCTTTTCCTTTACAACCATCAGTAAGAATTGTTTACATGAATTTATCATTCGTTTCATCTACCCTAAGTTTATGAGAGTATAATTATTCTTGAGCTTATGAGCTCTTACAAAGTATTTGATTCCATCTTTAACAAGTAGATACTTGTTCTTAGCTCTATAGAAAATATATTTTCTGTCATACAAGTAAGGACTTCCTAAAACAATTCCACATATATCCAAAGGAATTATCTCTAACTCAACCTCATCTACAAATGTTGACCCAAAAGAAAACTTGAGTTTGCACTGTCTAGTCACTTGTAGTTGTGCTTTATCATTTAACCATCCTAATGGGTATGGTTTCTTGTGAGGTATAGTTACTAATCGCAACTTCTTTACAATTGCTTCAGAAATTAAATTTACTTGTGAGCCACTATCAAACAAAGTATCAATCTTTTGATGTTTGGAAATAACTCGAATATGGAAAAGCTCATGCCTTTTTCTCTCATTTTCTTCATCAATAATAGATTGTGTAGAATTGCTAGTAGATGCTTCAGAACTCTTACCTTTTATACCTGTGGCTGCAATAGTTGTTTCATCTCCTAAGTCTGACCCCAAATCTTTCTGAATAGCTACAGTAGTCTTCTTCTTCTTGCCCTTGAACTTCTTAGGTCTCAGCTCTGGATGCAGAATCCAACAGTGCTCATCATCATGCCCATCCTTTTTACAGTGAGTGCATGAAGCCTTACTCTTCTGTGTAGTGTTAGCCTTCCTTGCTTTCCATTTCTGCATTCTTTTCTCCTTATTCTTGCTTGCAGTGGGTTGGGATGGCCCCCCAACTTCTGGACTTCCATTCTTTCCTCTAGCTTCTAGATGAGTAGCTTGTACATATACCTCATCTATACTAGTGGGATTAAACATGAGGATAGTGTGCCTCATGTATTTGTGTAGACCACCAAAGTACTTCAATAGAGTCTCAGGTGAGTCTAATGATATTCCTAGAATCAATGCTCTCTTTCTAAATT
This sequence comes from Pinus tabuliformis, assembly GCA_031772625.1. NCBI lineage: Eukaryota > Viridiplantae > Streptophyta > Pinopsida > Pinales > Pinaceae > Pinus > Pinus tabuliformis. The sequence continues at coordinate 829,348,467 of CM062816.1, forward strand.
CTTGAGTGTACCCTTGCACACTTTTCCCTTTCAACTGTCGAAGATTTTTCCAACTCATCATGGCTTGCTGCATGTAGGCCAATGGATAGAACTTATTTTTGATTGCAGAAACAAATTCACTCTAGACATAGATAGTCTTACCATGTCTCTTCATGTCAGCTTGGGTCCTGCCTTCCCACCAAACCAAGGCAGTGCCTCGAAGGCGTAGGCTTGCCAGCTGAATCTTGCTCTTGTCTGATTCAATACTCTGCACTCTGCAATAAACATCAATTTGTCTAATCCAATTGTCCAGATATTCTGCATTCAACTCTCCATCATATATAGTCAAATCAAATTTAACATCTAGCTTAATCAAAGATGCCTTCTTGTTATGTACAGGGCTATTAGGAGGTGTGAGAAAGTGTTCTTCTTTCCCTTTTCCTTTTGAGTGGTCATGGAGGAGAGACTCATCTTCTCCTTTGTCTTTTTTGGAGCCTGATGCATCTTCATCCTTGTGTTTTCTAAAGTCCTTATATATTTCCTCTACCATGGACCTTATGGCTAGGAAACTATTTATGAATTGAGGGTCTGGCCCTACAGAGCCTTCTTCTGACATTGTCTTCCGAGGATAGACTCTCCCAATTTCAAGATTAGTTTCGACCAACTCTCCTTCTCTTAATTTGAGCTTTGATCTAGTTAGCATTCAATAGCTAAACCAACACAAGCTTGTCTAACCTTAACAGCCTAGAGCTTTGATACCACTCGATCTGAAAATCACTCTTGAGTGATCTCAGTTAAATTAATTAATAAATGAAGGTATTACAGACTCATGTGCTGGTGTGTGTCTATGTTATTTTAGGAAACGAATCGATCAGATTGCAAAATACACAGACACTGGAAGAATTGAAAACAGTAAGGGAAACACAGTAAGAAAATACAAGAACACAACAAACTAATAAGGAGTTCACCCTATCCTCCAGGGCTACGTCTCCGGTCTAGCTTTCAATGGTGGCCTTCTTTTATTGTGTCTTTAAAGCAAAGATTTACAATGAGAAGCTCAATTTTGAGTCTCCTGAAACAGAGAATTTTTGGTAGGGTGGTTCCTGGATTCCCCAAGCCACTAGAGTGCATAGACTCTTTTCCTTACCAAGTCTTGACCTATTTGGTCTTTAATGGGAGGAGCCCAATGTGGTGCTCAATTCCTGACAGATCCCTCTCAGGGATGGCTTCAACCTCTCAAGCTTTCTGTTTGCTCGATGTTGCCTATGGTCAACTCGGCTCTCTATTTTCTGCTTCTTGATTTACTGTCTTTTTTGTCTCTCAGTCTCACTGTCTTTTTCTCTCTTACAGTGCTCTTTCCCCTGTTCTACTCTTTGTCTGTTCATGGCTTAAAGCTAATTTGTCTTTGACTAATCGTTTCCTCTTCCACCCCTTCGGTTCGCCTGCTGTTGTTTGCTTGGAGTTCCCTGCCTCTGCGTCATCGCCAACGTCTCACAGCGAGGTGGCCACTTGCCCTCTCACGAATTGCACCAGCTCTTCCTTGACGGTTCATTATTTTCAGTTACGTTGTGGAATGACTCATCTACCGACTCAGTGGTCAAATCGGACATCAAACTTTTCTATGTCACGTCTTAATCCCCTGTCAAATATGATTCCTCCATCAGGCGCAATCTCCACCGTCAGATCTAGGGTTCCCAGATCCTACGACATTCGGTCATTTCACGCGGTTGACTTGCTCCACCGTTAGCACGCAATGGGAGGCGGTTTTCTCTCTCATACGCCGGACACGTGTCGCGCAATGTATGGAATCGCTCATTTTTTGTCAAATCCACTTACCGCCCGAGGATGCCTCTGATATACTACCGGTTTTGGAGCACGGGTCCCGCCTTTCACCTTAGCGCCTTCCCTATGGTGTCCCAGCTTCCCATGCGACCGAGCACTCGGGGCTTCTCCTTTTCGAGGGGTTTTCCTGATCCGATCTTCCTAAATGCCAGTTTTGCCTCCTACGCGATCCCCATGGGCCTCCATCAGCACGCTTTGACTGAGGTCCTCGTTGTTCCTTGCTGGCTGCAAACTGCCACTGTCCAGAGGTCTTCCTGATCGCTCTTTGCATAAATTTGAAGTCTGTCCGGTTTTGATACAGTCATGGCACTTTGATAATCTTTATGGATCCAATTCGGATCACCTAGTGATCTTTGGTGGACCCTAGGCACCCTAACACATCATCCCAACATTCACCTACCTTTTCCACCCGCTCTCATACCCTCAAAACCTTCAAAACTGCTCTCGGCATCCTCTTGTAGACCTCCTGTAGATCCCCTGTGTCCTCCTATAGATTTTCCTGTAGGCTTTCTTTTGAAGGCCGAGTGTGGGAAAAGCCTCCAGAAGGCCACCCGAGACCTCCTAGGACCCATCTACACCATCCTACATCTCTTCAAACCCCAAAGTTTCCCTTCAACACCACCGATTCGCCTCCACCTTCACACACAATAAAATACATGCATGTCAATTTCACATAAAAATACATAAAAATCCAAAAAGATGTTTTTTGCTCATTTACTTCTAGAAATAACTTGAGTAGATGTTGTTTACTTCCTTGAGTAGGTAATGGCATTCATTTCATAGTTTTCATAGTGCTTTCTGCAAAAGTAGGATTAGTTGGTTAAGTAGGGTTTGCTAAGTTTACTTTACATTTCAGTCTTTTTCCTTTCTGCAATTAGAGTATCCTTTGTAGAGTAAGCTTTCCTTTCATCACATATAGAGCTTCTTTTAGAATCGATAGAAGTTGGCTTGAGCTCCTAGTGATCTTGCGCCAGCTGACCAAGCGACAACCTGCAGTAAGAACTAGAACTTGTGCATACAACACTGTCGCTTCCAAGTTTGTTACAAACTACCAGGTTGATAAGAGTAAAGTAGGGAGACCAGGATTTGCAGCATTATTGCTGCAATACTGATGCTCGCCACATAGGATTAATGTGTTCATAGGGACTTTAAAGGATAATATCCAACATGAGGTTCACCTTTGGGAACCTGATTCATTGGAGAAGGCATTCAAGTTAGCAAGAAAAATGGAAAGAAAAATTATGGCAACGAGGAAGCCTGCCACTCACAACTATAAATATGGAAGTGTTGTTGCCCCTAGCCTTCCACAACCTATAAGGTTGACACCACAACAATTGGAAGAAAAAAGAGAAAAAGGGCTTTGTTATAGTTGTGATAGCAAATACACTAAAGGTCATAAGTGTGCTGAGAAGAAATTATTCAACATAGATTGTGAAGAGGAGGAAGAAAAGGAACAAGAAATGTCAAAAGAAGAGGATATACTCCAGGAACAAACCCTAGATAAAGAAGAAATGCATCCGACCATATCTTGTAATGCTTTGGTTGGAATTACCATTCCTCAAACTATCAAGATAAAAGAAAATATCAAGAAGAAAAAGGTAATAGAGTTGATTGATTCAAGAAGTACCCACAATTTTATTCATTGTAAGATAGCGAAAGAATTGAATTACTTCCTATATCCAGCACCAGAGTGTCAAGTGATGGTTGCAAGTGGAGGAACCATAAATTGGTCTGGAAAGTGCCATAATATCAAGCTATCCATGGGAGAATATGTATTGAATAGCCCAATGCTTTCCATTCCAATGGGAGGTGTTGATGTTGTACTACAAGTCCAATGGCTACAATCCTTAGGTACAATAGCTTTTAATTTTTAAGAACCTTTCATGAAATTTTCTGTGGAAGGAAAGGAAGTTGAATTAAGGGGTATTGTAGGGAAACTGAGAAAGATAATCAGCTCTAACGGTATGACAAAGCTTCTAAAAAAGGAACAATGAGGAGTAATTGCACAATTATGTTCGCTAGATGTTTCCACATCGAAATCATCTATTTCTCCAAATCTATAAAAAGTCTTGGACAATCATTCCAAGGTATTTGAGACTCCCAAAGGTCTCACACCTATTTGTGATCATGATCATGCTATTCATTTGATTCCAGGAAGTGTTCCTCCAAACATCAGGCCGTATAGATATCCCTATGCCCAAAAGAGTGAAATTGAACGTATGGTTGCAGAAATGCTATAGGCTGGTATAATTTAACCTAGTCAAAGTTCTTTCTCTGCTCCAGTAGTATTGGTGCACAAGAAGGATGGATCATGGCGCATGTGTCCGAATTATAGGGAGCTCAACAAGCTCACTATTAAAGATAAATTTCCCATTCTTGTCATTGATGAATTATTGGATGAATTTCATGGATCAATTTACTTCACCAAGTTGGATCTTCATTCAGGATATCATCAAATCAGAATGAACACTAAATACATTCCGAAAACAGCATTTAGAACTCATGAGGGTCATTATGAATTTTTGGTCATGCCTTTTGGCCTTACCAATGCACCTTCTACATTTCAAGGTTTGATGAATTCCATTTTCAAACCCTTAGAAAAGTTGTGTTAGTATTTTTTGATGATATACTAATCTACAACAAGTCTTGGAAGGATCATGTTGAACATGTTGACAGGGTGCTACAACTATTGGAGGAGAAACAATTATATGCAAAAAGCTCCAAATGTTTCTTTGGAGTACAAGAGGTGGAATATCTGGGTCATATTGTATCTCATGAAGGTGTTAAGGTAGACCCTAGAAAAATTAAAGCCATTAAGGAATGGAAAATCCCCACATCCATAAATAATCTGTGAGTATTTCTTGGGTTGACAGAGTATTATCGCAAGTTTGTTAAGAATTATGGGAGAATAGTAGCACCTATAACAACATGATTGAAGAAAGATGCATTTCATGGACTCTAGAAGCAACAAAGGCCTTCAAACATCTTAAAGAGGAAATGTGCCAAGCACCGGTCTTAGCTACACTGGACTTCACAAAAACCTTTATTGTGGAATGTGATGCTTCAGGAAATGGAATTGGTGCTGTTTTAATGCAAGATGAAAGACCCATTGCTTTCAAAATTCATCCAATCAAGGGAAAGTATTTACACAAAGCTATTTATGAGAAGTAAATGTTGGCAATACTACTTGCACTTAAGAAATGGCGACCCTACCTAATGGGAAGACAATTCAAGGTAAAAACGGATCATGATAGCCTTAAATACTTTTTAGAACAAAGATTATCCTCTGAAGGGCAACAAAAATGGGTCACAAGATGTTGGGTTATGACTTTGAAATCATCTACAAAAAAGGGAAGCAAAATGTTGTGGCAGATGCACTCTCAAGAAAGGATGAGGATGTGGAAGCATTGTTGTGTGCCATTTCTATTATCAAACCAGATTGGATAAACGAAGTAAGGGAGAAATGGAAGAATGACTAAGAAGTGTGGGCACTTATTCGAAAGTTACAACAAGATTCCAGTACATCTAATACATTTAGCTGGAAAAATGATTCGTTATGGTACAAAGATCGCTTATACCTCTGTAAGAATTCCCAACTCAAAAAAAAAATTCTTATGGAATTGCACACTTCTCCCTTAAGAGGGCACTCAAGATTTTTAAAAACTTACCACACAGTTAAGAAGGAATTTTTTTGGGATGGCCTTAAATCAGATACTCAAAAGTTTGTGGCGGAATGTTTGGTTTGCCAACAAAATAAAGTTGAAACAATTAAGACCCCAGGTCTATTACAACCTTTATCCATTCCAAGCCAATGTTGGGAGGAGGTTTCAATGGATTTTATCACAGGTTTACCCAAGTCTGAGGGAAAGAGTGTCATCATGGTGGTATTTGACAGACTTACCAAGTATGCACACTTTTGTGCATTATCACATCCATTTAAATCCAATACAGTTTCTACTACATTTATGGAAACAATTCAAAAGCTACATGGAAACCCAAAGATTATTGTAAGTGACAGAGATCCCATTTTCACTGGAAATTTTTGGACAGAATTATTTTCTTGTCTTGGTACTCAGTTAGCTCATAACTCATCTTATCATCCTCAATCTAATGGGCAAACTGAGATAGTGAACAGATGTTTGGAAGGATATCTTTGTTGCTTTGTATATGATAAACATACACAATGGGTCAAATGGTTGCCTCTGGTTGAATGGTGGTATAACACTTCCTTCCATACTGCAACAAAAATGACCCCATTTATGCCACTTTATGGATATTAGCCACCATCCATCACATCATATTTAACAGAAAATTCTAAGGTTCAAGCAGTGGAACATCACATCGAGCATCAACAACATGTTCTCCAACTCTTAAAGGATAACCTCATGTTGGTGCAGAATAGAATGAAACAACAGGAAGATCAACATCACAGCGAAAGTAGTTTTGATGTAGGTGACTGGGTATTCCTACGGCTACAACCATATAAACAAATGTCCCTCAAGCAAGCTAAGAAGGATAATAAATTATCACCAAAGTATTATGGTTCGTACAAGGTGTTGCAAAAGATTGGTACTATGCCATACAAATTGGAGCTTCCTGCAGCTTCTCGAGTGCACCTAGTTTTCCATGTTTCATGTTTAAAGATGGTTATAGGCGACAAGCTCCCAGTTCAAACAATATTGCCAGAACTTGACGAGGAAGGAAAAATTATATTGGAACGGGAAGCAGTCACAGAGACAAGAACTCGACAGCTATGAAATCGATCAATTTCGGAGTATCTCATCAAGTGGAAGAACTTATCTGCTGAAGATTCCACATGGGAGGATGAGAATTTTATACAGAAGCATCGAGAACTACTCAAACGTTGAGGATAACACTTTTTGAAGGAGAGGGGCATGTTAGGTCCCTATAATACTAGTGATTCCCCCATTATTATTGTTGTTGTATCCCTTATTATTATTGTTGTGCCCCTATTGTCCCCATATTGTTATTATTGTGCCCAATAGAATCCCTCTATTGTTATTTTTGTGGCTTTATATTATTATTGTTAGGTCGACTTGGTTATATTGTGTCCCCTTAGGCTCCTATATATAGAAAGGAGGTTTTGTCATTTGTATCATCAAAGAATTCTTCATTTGTGTAATGTAAAGGAGGTTGCCCCCTAGAAGAGGCTGAATTCTAAGGCGTTCAACTATATTTTCTATCTTTTCATGAGTTGGTTTCATAACAAAGTTCAGCCATCTCATTTCCAAAGAAGTCATGCTATATGCTGATTGTAATTATATAAAATGTATTACCCAAAATATGTCACATTGCATCAACATTAAAATTTATATGTTGTGAACTTAGAGCCAAGGCTACCAAAACTAAGGATTGCAATACATAAATCTAAAAACTCGATGATTAGTAATCCACCATCTGCATAAGAATAGTAATAAGATTATACATTTTCAGGGTTAATATGTTCACTTGGAGAGAAAATTATAAAGATTAACTTGTTCATTTGATTATGGTAATGTTCATATGTAGTAAAAAAAAAAAAAATTGTTTAGGGAAGTTCAAGTGGAAGGGGATGTTACAATTGGCACCAGAGTTTAAGGGTTTAGCACTATGGCTTGTTTAAGGGAAAATAGTAACAAATTGTGTTGTGTCCATAGCAAAGAAGGATAAAAAATATGAAAATACATGAATAACTTTGTAACCTTGCCTAAATCAATTCTCGAGAGGTGGGTACAATTAGGAGTATAATTTCAAGTCATATCCATTATGTTGTTTTAAAAAAAAAATCCAATATAGAAGTAAGTTTAGAAATCATCAAATAAGAGCTGACAATGAACCATGAATGAGAAACAAAATAAACTTTTGAGTCAAAAGCTAAGGCAATGAGGAGGTGAAGAGCCCTATCATATGTACATTGAAAAGTGATATTAGTAAATCATGTTGCGTGATCAAGGGATAGTGAAGGGAGAGTAATTTTTGATCTGTGACAATAAGGAAGTGTATGAGTAGACAAATAAGGAGACACTTATGTGAGTAAATGAACTAAAGTCCTATATTTCTAAACAATTATAAATCAAATGGCTATGTGTTGCATGTAAAATCACCCGGAAAAGTTTGGGGTTATCTATATGATGATTACCTATTGATAGTTTCAAAACTCTTTTGTTAAATTATAAAAATTATTCCTTAACACATCATTTATGAATATTAATAATCACAAAGATGTTTTAAATTAAAACCTAGTGTGGATTGCTAAAGAAGGAGATAGACATAAAGGGTTAAAGATTCTAGTGAGTATATACTCATAATACTGAATCATGGAATGGTTCGCTAAGGACCTATGAAGGGTAAAATGTTGCAATATGACTTGCGACTGCAAATGAGAAAGTATAATGTTATGATATGAAAGATATGGTAATATTCTTTTTCTAAATTGCATGCGGGTTATTATGTGGAAAGTTTGACATAAACACCACCTGAAGGATATGATATGTCAGTTATGTTTTATTGTCAATTTACTTTTATAAATTCAAGAAACTATGTTGAGGGTCAAGTATGAATGTATAACTTTTTCTTTGAAAGGCAATGTGCATGTGAACAATTATGTAAATTATAGTGGGAAAGAGTGCTACAAGAGAACTTCACATTCCAAATAGTTGTGGACAGTTATGAAAATCTAGGAGGCCATGGGTTGATGGCGGCTGCCTTCCCAGATTTCCTCTCCTTAGAGATAAATGATCTCAGTAAAGGAAAAGAGTTGTCCAAGAGGATGAAGAGGGGAAAAAAACCTGAGGCAACTCTGTTGATTTTGGAGCCTATTGGAGAAGGCCCAAACTTCCTCATAGCCTAGATGTTGTCGGAAGAATAAGCTGGACACTTCCAAGAGGCATCCTCCATTGGACCTTGTGTGGTCATTGGAATTCTTGAGTTGGTTGGCCAGTGGAATTCGAGACTAGATCTGGTATGGTCTCTATCAGAAAAATTGTTTGGATGTGAAAATGGCTCAATCTAGTTGTGGAAACCAGTTCCCCTTGTTTGGGAGAAGCATTCTTTTGCCATTGTGGTTCTCATATAATAACATGTTTGTTAGGTCACTATAATACTAGTGATTCCCCCATTACTATTGTCATTTTATCCCTTATTGTTATTATTGTGCCCCTATTGTCCCCATATTGTTATTAGTGTGCCCCATAGAAACCCACTATTGTTATTGTTGTGCCCTTATGTTGTTACTGTTATGTCGCTTGATTATATTGTGACCCCTTAGACTCCTATATATAGAAGGGAGGTTTAGTCATTTGTATCATCCAAGAATTGTTCAATTGTGTAATGTAAAGGAGTTTTCCCCCTCGAATAGGCTGAATTCTAAGGCGTTGATCTATATTTTTGTGAGCTCGTTTCCTAACATTTGGTATCAGAGGCTTTGGATTCTAGGGTTTCGCTGCTCCAAACAGGTCATTGTGGAATTTTTGCTATAACTTTTTTTTGCGTTGTTTCAAAAGCTAAAAAAAAACCATTTGAGTTGAAATCATTTTGAACTTCATATATGAATTTCATAGCTTGTCTCGCTATATTTTCGGAGATATGATCTGACAAAGTTAGGGTTTTTGCAAACTCCCCAATTACATTTCAAACAAGTGACCTAGGGAACATTATCATAACTTTTGTTCTAAGCATCGGATTAAAATTTCATAAGAAGTTTCAAAAATTGGATGCCCTGTAGTTTTATGTATATTAGTTTCAGATACTAAGGTCAAAACAGTGACACGTGGCACTTCGTACAAGTTCTCTCCACTGAACTAGTATATAATCAGGTCACTGTGGGAGATTTGGAATAACTCTTCCTTGGAGAATCCAATCTTGATCAGACTTGCGGGGTTAGAAAGAGGACTCAAAGGGATACTGCAAGACACAATTTTAGCTATTCAAGATCCGTAGTTACAGAGATACAACAGATTCAATATCGAGCTCTTACAAAGTGAAAAAAAAGGTGTATAGTTTTTTTTTTAATTTTGCATAAGATTGGTTTGAAAAATTAGTTTGAAGGAATTAAAAGGGAATAGTGAAGAATTATTAGCATTAACTGATGCCCTGAAGAAAGAAAATGGAAACACCTAGTAAGAAACCTGAAATCTCTAGCATGACTCGTGAAGAAGACGAAGAAATGCAACATGATATATCAAAATTACAAGAGGAAGTACAATAAATTTCACTCTCACAAAAGGTAACTGAAGCCAAGATGAATGGCGTGGAAGCTAATATGAATGGCATGCAAGTTAATATGGATGGCATGGACGCTAAAATGGAAGAATTGAAGATAAGTTTGAATAAGTTGCTACAAGAAATGGTTACTAATGGTGAAAGGGTAGTAAAGGAAACTCATGATGAGAACAAAAGAAATGTTAATCATGATTTCATAGACTCTAATGTTGGATTGAAGACCCACCATGTTCCAAAAATAGATATAAGGAAGTTTTATGGCAAGGATCCTAGAACATGGATACTACAGATGGAGCAATTTTTCGATCTCCATAATGTGCAAAACACACAAAAGGTACGTATTGCAACGTTATATTTGGAACCAAATCAGTCTATATGGTATAGATTGCTTTGCTCTCATAAACAAATTTTCACTTGGGCAATTTTACGGAAGAAATGATAGCACATTATGAGGATACAAAAAGAAACACCTTTTTTAGTCAATTGATAAATCTCAAACAAAAGGGTTCAATGATGGAGCACATCGAGGACTTCAAAAAATTGAACATAAGAGTAAAAGATATTCCAGAGGAGCATAGGATTGATGTGTTCATAGGGACTTTAAAGAATAATATCCAACATGAGGTTCGCCTTTGGGAACCTGATTCATTGGAGAAGGCATTCAGGTTAGCAAGAAAAATGGAAAGAAAAATTATGGCAACCAGGAAGCCTACCACTCACAACTATAAAGATGGAAGTGTTATTTCCCCTAGCCTTCCATAACCTAAAAGGTTTACATCACAACAATTGGAATAAAAAAGAACAAAATGGCTTTGTTATAGTTGTGATAGCAAATACAGTAAAGGTCATAATTTTGCTAAGAAGAAATTATTCTGCATAGATTGTGAAGAGGGGGAAGAAAAGGAACAAGAAATGTCAAAAGAAAAGGATATACTCCAGGAACAAATCCTAGATAAAGAAGAAATGAATCTGACCATATCTTGTAATGCATTGGTTGGAATTACCACTCCTTAAACTATCAAGATAGAAGGACATATCAAGAAGAAAAAGGTAATAGTGTTGATTGATTCGGGAAGTACCCGTAATTGAATTACTTCCTATATCCAGCACCAGAGTGTCAAGTGATGGTTGCAAGTGGAGGAACCATAAATTGGTCTGGAAAGTGCCATAATATCAAGCTATCCATGGGAGAATATGTATTTAATAGCTCAATCCTTTCCATTCCAATGGGTGGTGTTGATGTTGTACTATGAGTCCAATGGCTACAATCCTTGGGTACAATAGCTTTTAATTTTCAAGAACCTTTCATGAAATTTTTTGCGGAAGGAAAGGAAGTTGAATTAAGGGGTATTGTAGGGAAACTGGGAAAGATAATAAGCTCTAACGGTATGACAAAGCTTCTAAAGAAGGAACAACGAGGCGTAACTGCACAATTATGTTTGCTAGAGGTTCCCACATCGAAATCATCTATTTCTACAGATCTCCAAAAAGTCTTGGATAATCATTCCAAGGTATTTGAGATCCCAAACACCTCCCATCTATTCGTGATCATGATCATGCTATTCATTTGATTCCAGAAAGTGTTCCTCCAAACATCAAGCCATACAGATATCCATATTCCCAAAAGAGTGAAATTGAACATATGGTTGCAGAAATGCTAGAGATTGGTATAATTCAGCCTAGTCAAAGTTCTTTCTCTCCTCCAGTAGTATTGGTGCATAAGAAGGATGGACCATGGCGCATGTGTCAGGATTATAAGGAGCTCAACAATCTCACTATTAAAGATAAATTTCCCATTCTTGTTATTGATGAATTATTGGATGAATTGCATGGATCAATTTACTTCACCAAATTGGATCTTCGTTCAGGATATCATCAAATCAGAATGAAGAATGAAGACATTCTGAAAACAAAATTTAGAACTCATGAGGGTCATTATGAATTTTTGGTGATGCCTTTTGGCCTTACCAATGCACCTTCTAAATTTCAAGGTTTGATTAATTCCATTTTCAAACCCTTCCTTAGAAAATTTGTGTTAGTATTTTTTGATGATATACTAATCTACAGCAAGTCTTGGAAGGATCATGTTGAACATGTTGACAGGGTGCTCAAACTATTGAAGGAGAAAAGCTCAAACTATTGAAGGAGAAACAATTATATGCAAAAAGCTCCAAATTTTCTTTGGATTACAAGAGGTGGAATATCTGGGTCATATTGTATCTCATGAAGGTGTTAAGGTAGACCCTAGCAAAATTAAAGCCATTAAGGAATGGAAAATCCCCACATCCATAAAGAATCTACGAGGATTTCTTGGGTTGACAGGGTATTATCGCAGGTTTGTTAAGAATTATGGGAGAATATCAGCACCTCTAACAACATTATTGAAGAAAGATGCATTTTCATGGACTCCAGAAGCAACAAAGGCCTTCGAACATCTTAAAGAGGCAATGTGCCAAGCACCGGTCTTAGCTACATTGGACTTCACAAAAAACTTTATTGTGGAATGTGATGCTTCATGAAATGGAATTGGTGTTGTTTTAATGCAAGATGAAAGACCCATTGCTTTCGAAAGTCGTCCAATCAAAGGAAATTATTTACACAAAGTTATTTATGAGAAGGAAATGTTGGCAATACTGCATGCACTTAATAAATGACGACCCTACCTAATGGGAAGACACTTCAAGGTAAAAACGGATCATGATAGTCTTAAATACTTTTTAGAACAAAGATTATCCTCTGAAGAGCAACAAAAATGGGTCATAAAGATGTTGGGTTATGACTTTGAAATCATCTACAAAAAATGGAAGCAAAATGTTGTGGCAGATGCACTCTCAAGAAAGGATGAGGATGTGCAAGCATTGTTGTGCGCCATTTCTATTATCCAACCAAATTGGATAAACGAAGTAAGGGGTGAATGGAAGAATGACGAAGAAGTGTGGGCACTCATTCAAAAGTTACAACAAGATCCCAATACATATGATACATTTAGCTGGAAAAATGATTCGTTATGGTACAAAGCTCGCTTACACCTATGTAAGAATTCCCAACTCAAACAAAATATTCTTATGTAATTGCACACTTCTCCCTTAGGAGGGCACTCAGGATTTTTGAAAACTTACCACAGGGTTAAGAAGGAATTTTTTTAGGATGGCCTTAAATCAGATATTCAAAAGTTTGTGGCAGAATGTTTGGTTTGCCAACAAAATAAAGTTGAAACAATTAAGACCCCAGGTCTATTACAACCTTTATCCATTCCAAGCCAACATTGGGAGGAGGTTTCAATGGATTTTATCACAAGTTTACCCAAGTCTAAAGGAAACAGTGTCCTCATGGTTGTAGTTGACAGACTTACCAAGTATGCACACTTTTGTGCATTATCACATCCATTTAAAGCCAGTAAATTTTCTATTGCATTTATGGAAACAATTCAAAAGCTACATGGAAACCCAAAGATTATTATAAGCGACAGAGATCCCATTTTCACTGGAAATTTTTGGACAGAATTATTTTCTTATCTCATTACTCAGTTAGCTCATAGCTCATCTTATCATCCTCAATCTGATGGGCAAACTGAGATAAGTAAACAAATGTTTGGAAGGATATCTTTGTTGCTTTGTATCTGATAAACATACACAATGGGTCAAATGGTTGCCTCTGGCTGAATGGTGATATAACACTTCCTTCCATACTGTAGCAAAAATGACCCCATTTATGTCACTTTATGGATACCATCCACCATCCATCACATTATATTTAAGAGAAAATTCTAAGGTTCAAGTACTGGAACATAAAATCGAGCATCAACAACAAGTTCTCCAACTCTTAAAGTATAACCCCTCACGTTGGTGCAGAATAGAATGAAACAACAGGAAGATCAACATCGTAGCGAAAGAAGTTTTGATGTAGGTGACTGGGTATTCCTACGACTACAACCATATAAACAAATATCCCTCAAGCAAGCTAAGAAGGATAATAAATTATCACCAAAGTATTATGGTCCATACAAGGTGTTGAAAAATATTGGTACTATGGCATACAAATTGGATCTTTCTGCAGCTTCCCGAGTGCACCTAGTTTTACATGTTTCATGTTTGAAGAAGGTTATAGGTGACAAGCTCCCAGTTCAAACAATATTGCCAGAACTTGACGAGGAAGGAAAAATCATATTGGAATCGGAAGCAGTCATAAAAACAAGAACTCGACAGCTACGAAATCGATCAATCTCAGAGTATCTCATCAAGTGGGAGAACATATCCACTGAAGATTCCACATGGGAGTATGAGAATTTTATACAGAAGCATCCAGAACTACTGAAGCGTTGAGGACAACGCTTTTCAGAAGGAGAGGGGCATGTTAGGTCCCTATAATACTAGTGAATCCCCCATTACTATTGTCATTGTATCCCTTATTGTTATTATTGTGCCCCTATTGTCCCCATATTGTTATTATTGTGCCCCATAGAAACCCACTATTGCTATTGTTGTGCCCTTATGTTATTACTGTTAGGTCGGCTTGATTATATTGTGACCCCTTAGACTCCTATATATCGAAGGGATGTTTAGTCATTTGTATCATCCAAGAATTTTTCATTTGTGTAATGTAAAGGAGGTTTCCCCCTCGAAGACGCTGAATTCTAAGGTGTTGATCTATCTTTTCTATATTTTTGTGAGCTGGTTTCCTAACAATGTTAACCACTCAAATAAGTGATGTGTTAAAATTTATTTTTTTCTATAATGGTGTAAGAATTTTATGTACATCTTGACAGAAAAGAACCTAGTGCTTGAAAAGGAATTATTGGAAGCATTAGTTCCTTTATTGTGTTGTCAATATGGTGAAAGGACTAAATTACAACTGCCTTGTGATTGGAAAGGTCGAATTTGATTGACAACAAGATAATCATAGAATTTGATTTGTGGAAATGGTTGTTAATTGTAATCTCGATATTTAATAATTCTTTTCTTTAAAATTTGGAAACAGCGTAAGTTGGAGGACAATATAGGAAATTATATATATATATACACACACACACATGCATGATAATATGCACACTACAATGGATATGTATAATCAATACTATGAGGAGTCTATTGTCCTAGTGAGACTTGAAGGATTAATGGTAGATATAAGGAAAACAAATTTTGATTAGAAACATACATAGGGAGGAGCAAGGTAACTAAGGAAATGTGGTATATAATTTTAAGAGAAAATTGAAGCTATAATAAAAGAATGTTGGTAATCCATTGACATAAACGTTACCTATGCTTGTGCCATGAAAAGGGAAGCATGCCATTAGCCAACAATACCTTAGATCAATACCATTGGAAATGTAAAATGGATTTTATAGACACAAGTGAAGTCTAGTCAAATGATTGATTAGAATGAACATATACTTATAAAACAAATATGTCAAGATAGCCACATTAACATGATGTGTTGAAATTGTTGACAGACAGGGAAGATGCAAGGGGAATCCCTGTAGCTAGGGCCCAGAAACTTTAATCAATAATTTGCAATCTATAAAGGGATGTAAACCCAGTAAGAGGGTTGTGGAAATTAACCAATAAAATTATAAATATAAACAAACAAACGAACAAACCTTCATGGGTAGGGTGTATTGGAGCAGTACAATTGTAATATTTGGTATAGTAGTTTTCTTATTATGGATCTTATGCATACCATATTATTCTAGGTTGTGCCCTATAATTGTCATAGTCTAAGGGAAAAGAACAAAGGGAAGGGTATTAAATAAAGGAAAACACATGAATATAAAACACAGATTAATACTTCCATATGAAAAACCTGATGGATAATTAATGTGGTTAGGACTAGGTCCACCCTTGAATCAAGGACAAAGATAATACCTCCCTAGAAAGTAGTAAGTTAAACTAACCATCTTCGTTTTTGTGGAATAATTAGTATCACAAAATTATGCTAGTTTCTAAAGAATTGATCTTGGTTGCAAGCCATCATGGGGACAAGGTTAAAAAAAAAGGATAACAAATATGATTTTACTATGTGAGTAGTCTCACAAGATAATAAAATATTCCCATGATGAGGCAAAACTATGGTTTATTAACATTCCACCAGACCAACCATGTCCATTATAATAAAATAATATATTGTTAGATGAAGTGAATAACATGTTGGGATCCGATATACAGGGAATGAACTAGTAGAGGAATCCCATGACTATACACAAAAGAAAAATTGCATATGACTTGCACTAACAACCTGTAATACAAGATGACAAAGGAGTCAAAATTGAAGAATTTTTTCCAAATGAATTCCTGGTTTTGTGTAAAGTAAATAACAAGCAGTGCAAGATGGGCATAACTAAGATTACTTGGATAAAGTAGACAACCAAGTAACCACATTGAATATGGCGAGAAAAAGGAATTTATCCTAAATTGTACTCACTCATGACTAATGCATATGTAACATTGAATTAAGATCAAAGCATAGTAATGCTACTTAGCATGAAAATACATTAGTTGCAATCTATCATAAAAGATAAAGATCAACAAATGGTTTTTGAAATACAAGTTAAGTAGTGCAAATGGGATTGGTATTTCCATGATCTGGAATTTACAATGGGACCATATGATGAGGTTCTAGTCAATTGGCATAGCCATGGGGTGATTATAAAAAAAATGTTATTGTTGATGAGCTTATAATGATGTTGCTAATTCTTATAATGTGCATGTTGCTAACCCTTGATTGGGTTGTGATACATGCTGATGACCCTTGTGGGTTACATAAATACCAACGGATGTCGACTGTAATAAAGTTTGAAATTATATATATATAAACAATGATTGATAGAAACTAATGACAACCATAGTGATTGTGGATGTAAGTCGAACTAGACAAAGTATTTTTGGTCAAACCTATGCGTAGTCTCAATCAGATAGAAACTATGTTATAGAAGCAAGCAATTATCCACATTAGAGTGTGGTAGAAACACTTTATCTCGAAAGAGGCTACTTGAGAGGATGAATATTTTATGTGAAAGGCATATTTCAGCATGTTTTGAGCGCCAGGAAACACCGAGTACAGTGTTTTGCTCGAGGGGGGGGGAGGGGGGGAGGGAGATGTAACACCCTCAGTGAATAGTAAATATTGTAATTTACTTCTACTAGAAGTAACTTAATAGATTGTGGGCTAATAATAGGCCTTATATGTATATTGTAAGACATGAGTGTTTATTTCATTTTAATTTAATTAACAAGATTAGTTATGGTCATCCAAGGAAATTAAAGGAAGGTGGAAAATGCTAAAAGAGGATTTACCCTACCAGGCAGTTAATGGACAGTTACTCCTCTACCTAGAGATAAATATCTCATTTTTGGGAAAGAGGGCAAGGTGGAGAGAGAGTAGAGAGGAAACCTAAGACAAACAAGCAAGAGGAGAAGAGAATTTAATACCTCATACAAGATGTTGTTGAGGTAAGGCAGGATGTTGCCATAGAGAAATTCTTGATTTGGTTGTGGCTAGTGGAATTTATGTTCAAGACCTGTGATTTTGTGAATGTTTTGGTTAAGACTTGGCGAGGTTAGATAAAGCCCTAGTACACTCGGTGTGGTCTTTGTTCAAAAAATATTGTCCTGGAGGGAAATCAACTCGCGGGGAGCTCTAGCGATGTTCCCGTGATCAATATTGGTTGGGAGGATCATTCTCCCTTCTTTGGTGATTTCCTATGGAAACCTAACTTACCTTAAAAAGATAAGTATTTTTGTATTCAGGTCGAAATTTGCGACAGATTATGCCCCTCTGTGAGTTGTTTTTCTGTGACTGTTTTTGTAAAACTATATCTGTGATTTGCTTCTGTGACTAATTTCTATAAATTTGTTTATGCCATTTGATTATATAAATAGTTGCAATAAAGTATTTCTATGGAAAACTAGAGTGCTAGTTGAATGAAGTAAACAAAGGAGAACATATAAGTATTTAAAAGGCTTACTTTGTTGGCCAAAAATTTAGAAATTGTGATTAACTGTATTTGAACTGTGAAAATTTTCCCGAAACTGTGCAAGGTTGTATTGTGTCGAGTTAATGTTTCAAACCTAAAACTTTTTGTACCGGTTAAAAAAATATGGACAACTGAAATTATTGTACAGTACCATGAAGAATTTACTGAACTTGACTAATGTTTATTTCCCCATAAGCCTATAGCTTAAAGAAATGAGGAAATCTAATAGCAGGGGAATCTTGATAAAACCTTGTATGAAAATTGGGTTAGTTCCTATGCCGATTCAATAGAGTTGACAACTCAAGATTAGTCCCTGTCTCATTCGAATAACATCTAAGGATAAAGTTATTAATCACGAAGAGCATCATACAACTATTCAAAAATTACTAATGAGTGAAACCGCATAGGTAAACAATTTCTGTGTTCATAACAACTTCTAGATGAAACTTATAATTAAATTGTACAAAGGAACTAAGATGTGAAGATAACCTCGTTATAGTAATATTGTCAGAACAAAAGACAAATATCCTAATAATAATATAGTCGTATATAACTAAGGTTGAATAAATTTAAGAACTATATCAACAATTGTAATACCAGAGAGATAGAAAGCTATTTTATACTCTTTAACCTAACACACGAAGTTAGAATAAAATATTTAAAAAGGCAAACAAACATTTGGTAACATTATATGTCGTTGCAATATAAAGCTATATGTTAAATTGAGACTTCTGTGATCCATAACAGTTGTAAGAAGAGCTTCGGCGTAAATCACATATAGAAAGAGATCTTTGTCGACGCGTTTGTGTTGAAAATTAATATGAGAATTGAGAAGTAAGGGACATTTTTCTTTATCGAACGCGTTAAAAAAAAATGTTATTCCTGCTAGAGTTAAGACTAGAAAAAGAGGAAATAAAGAAAGAAAACAAAGTCTTTGAGAAAGGTTTTCAGATAGCACATATTATCGAGACTTCTTAAATAACCTGTGTATAGAGAGTATGTATATGGAATCTGGCAGAATACAAGCATATAAATTCTTAGCTCCCAACATGGGCAATGGTCATAGGACATTTAGTTAAAACATAATAGTTACACAGTGTATTTTATAATCGATTGTAAAACCCTGGCTCGTTCGGATCAGAGATAGCAAAACCCTTGATGGAGAGGAAAATTTTCCTCTAACTTTATGCACACACCCTAACCACACCTTTCAGCACCTAGAGAAAAAAGATAAATTATCAGTAGGAGAACTTGGTTTGGGCCGTTAAAATTCGTATGGTTCACGGAAGACTATAGCGAAAACCTTCATCTGCAGAAGTAGCAAAAACCCTCACTCGTGGAAGTATGAGCAGCAACAACAATTAGAATGAAATTCCCAATTGTAAATGAATCAACCCAAAATCACAACTGTGAGAATGGGTTACCTTTATGGGTACCCTCTCTTCCTCGGAGATTCCAGGTAACATTGTTAAAAGAAGAAATAACCCAAATTGTTAGTATATTCCTATAATATTGACTAAAATCTAAATGAAGCATTGAAGAGGACTTCTGGTAAACCTTACCAACAAAGGAACATACAAACAACCTTCGGTAAAGAAAAATCTTCAATTGGAGCCTCATCATCCCCATGGCAGATGGGCATGAGAAATGATTTAAAAAAAGGGAGAAGTGGATGACTCTAGTAAAAAAATGATGACAAGTCCAAAGAAATAACTAGGTAATCAAATAAGTGGGTTAAGCAGTGGAAACTTGAAAATTCGCAAGAAAAGTCTGGTCATAATGCCTTACCTGATTGAGCAAACACAAAAGGGTAACCTCCATAACCTAGTTGCAGAGCCACATCTGGCTAGAAGGGAATGAAAAATGAGTTGGATGTGGTGCAAGAGCGAAAGGGTGGTTACCCTCTAATCGCCCCTCGCCAAATCTCACTGCACAAGAAAACCCTAAAGCACGAGAATCGTAGATCTCACAGCACACATAACCAAGCAAGTAATTGCCAACTGGCGCGGAGTAAAGGGTATTGAGAAATTTTGGTCATCTCATTGCCGCAGAAATCAGGTTATAAGCTAAATGTAATTATATAAAATGTATCACCTAAAATATGTCACATTGCATCAACATAAAAAATTATATGCCATAAACTTAGAGCCAAAGCTACCAAAACTAAAGAAGGATTGCATATACATAAATCCAAAAGCTTAATGATTAATTATCCACCATCTACATAAGAATAATAATAAGCATATACATTGTGAGGGTTAATCCGTTCACTTGGATAAAACATTATAAAGATTAACCTATTCATTTGAATATGGTAATGTTCATATGTTGTAAAAATAAAAATAAAAATGTTTAGGGTAGTTCAAGTGAAAGGGGATGTGAAAGGGGACGTTACATATAAGGAGCTCATGACATGTCATTGTTGCACCAAAACATAATGAAAAAGAAAACCAAACTGCAATTGTGAAGCTGCAGACCCTAAGTGTGAAACCGCAGACCCCTTCATATAGGAAGAGTTGTGGTGTGTATATGTAGCCTCTTCAACATCATTCCCACAACAAAATAGAATGAAAAATAAACCCAAACCCTAAGCGCGATGTCTGTAAAACCACTCTATTTAATATATTTAATATTCAATGTTAGCATATTAAGAAATTAATGGAATTGTCTTTAGTGCGACTTTTTGGAGTTTCCGGTGCTAGAATCTGACGGAAAACATTTAAGTGAAATCTTGATTTTTGTTAATAAAGCTAGTTTTTTGACTGCATATATGGATTCAACACCCTAAAAATCTCCTAGTGCACTTCTATTGTGCAGGGTTTACCCATCAAGCTTGTGATTTCAATGAATTCCTACCGATTTTAGAGAAATTAGACCGGAAAAGCTTCCAAAAAGTCGCACCAAAGATAACTCGGAAATTAATACGTAACTTTAACAGTTAATATATTTAAAATTAATATTATTATTTAATAAATTTATTAGTTAACAATAAATACTTAATAGAATTAATAATTAATCTTTTTAATACTTAATTTTAATACCTTAGCAAGTCATATAAATTAAGTGGCTATTAAATGATAATAGGCATCAAAATCTCATCTCATGATACATCTCACATTAGTAAGACTTAAAAATTTATAAAAATTAGCTAAATTATAACTTTATTTTAAATTATTATTTATAAAAAGAATTAATATATGAGTTAAACATACATACATTCAAAAAAACCAGTACCAAGATTTTTAACCATAGAGATTCACTTCCACCTTACCATGGAGTGTAAATAGACTTTGTTACAATATACCACATATCCAAAAAAAACAATAACTCATGTTCATATGACATTTTTTTTAATTAATCAATTTAATCAAAAGGGAAGAAAGGGGATAACTTCTTTTCAAATAAATGTTTTAGATATTTTTTTTGATTGGTGACTATTACTAAAAATATTTAGTGAGGTTAAATTCCTACCATCTACCTAATAATTTTACTTTATTTGTAAATTGTTTTTGCATTGAAATAACAGATATTTGCACTAGATATGGAAAATAATTATTTTATTTTTGTAAGTTGTCTTTGCATTGAGATAACAAATATTTACATTATATAGAAAATTTACTATCTTTGGTTGTAGCCTTGGAAACCAGACCAAAGACACTAAAGCAAAGTCAATAGCTAAAAAAATTCACTGTGGCCAAGACTACCAAAGACCCGAAACATTTGTTGTCCCACTAGGGGAAACCAACAACAAGAAACAAAATGAGCAACCTTATTGAAGTGCAAATTTTGGGACAAAAAAAAAAACTAAACTGACACTTAAAAAGAAGCATAGCTCTGAGGGCCAATTGGAATATCAAAGATTGAAATGTAATTGTAAGGAACCTAAGCACCATGATAACACTGAAGTATCTAGGTTGATAGGTTGTTCCTCAACCTTACATAATAAAGCAATTGGAGCGTTGGGTCAGAAACCCATCTCAAGCTTGGTTAGCTTGCCTTCCATGTCAAGCATAAGATCTTTGAGCTCATATAACCTATGCAATAGATTGACCTGTATTGAGAACCAAAGACACAATGGAAACCATGACATCTAAATCAAGAGTGACCTACCTTTCATGACAAATTTCCTCCTCCACGAGATAGATTCCTTCATGAATGTTTAGGGGCGTGTTGGCATGGAAGTTACACGCTAAATACTCTCCTCATAAGTGTGCCTCAGAACCCCAGAAGCACCACAACCGCTACTGCCACACCAATAACAAGCTCAATGATGCATCATGGTTAGCAAAGGCAGCAAGACATTGCATGGACCAATACCAAGATGGGAGGGGAGTTGCATGAGACAACTATGATAATATTCCAGAGAGTGAGTGCATGAAAATTTGCCAGAGCTACATGTGCTCTAAGAGAGAGGCCATGATAATTTCCCAATTAGGATACTGTCACGTCCATTTCCACATATACATAAAAAAAAAAATTAATATATACATGCCAACCTTTCTAACTTAATGCTCACAATAAGATTATCCGATGCTATGTGTGCATATTACATTTTACAATCATCTTACACATTAAACCGTATATATATACCATTGGCATGAGTTAAACAAAATACGTTAATCCATATACATGTGTATCACTGACATGCATTACTAATTTATGGTCCTCTGCATTCTATATTCCACACGACATTAACGTAACAGTAGCTATGTATTGGGTGTATGCTCTACCCATATTACAAACCTATTCGGGATATTTACCAACGACACTGTATTAATGGTGTGGGCTTCGATGGTCCCGCCGCAGTACTTATCGGATGACAGGTCATACTTACCTTAAAGACATCAGTCCTTCCGGGGCAGGTGGCATGGCCTGGTTTCTCCGGCCATGTGATGCCTTGGTAATGCAGATTTTGGTCTTACCGCCAATGACTCCCGCCTTCCTTCGACGGTCCAGATTCCATTCGGAGATCGGAGGGTTGGAAATCGTTCAAGGGTTGGCTAAGATATTTAAGCGGCTTCACACTATCATAGCGTTTATTTGGTGTCTGCAGTCTTTGCGGACCTGGTTCAGTGCTCTTCCTCGAGCTCGACTCCAACAACCTTATGCCTCCAACCTGCAACGCTCCGGGGTTTGCATTCCGCCCAGAATCGAATCCTCACAGGTATAACATTGTTTGTCAGTCTTACATTATGGTTTAATGCTTTGTTATTCACGGAATGTTACTTACAGTCCTTATTTTTCCTTACCGAGTTTGTGCAGCCGCATATTGCTATGCTTTGGACAGATCCACCGTGTCTTCCCCAGCAAAACGTTCCTCTGGTAACATACAGGTATGAATTCGGTATTCGAAACCCTGTTTACTTAATAGTGGTTAAGGATTACGGTCATGAGCTACCATGTGTGGTTTGGTGCAGACCTCTGCTTCCCAACACGGTTATCTCATTTCCGCTGCCGGGTATTCTCTGTGGAAAACCCTTACAGTTGCCTTCGCTGCATATGACGGTGATTTCACTGTTGAATGATTAATGTTTCAAGAGAAGTCTCGGGGTTCTGTTATACATTCTCGTCCTTCCATTTGGATTACAGAACTGCCCTGTGGCAAGTTTGGTACATTTGTTGTAGTTTATATGGTTTCAGATCTGGTCTTGAGTACAGATCTCGTGATGAGTATTTTGGGACTTGTCCCCTTATTCAAATGTACTGAGATATTTACGTTTAACATTTCACCGTCGGTGCTGTTTGTATTTGCAACTGAACATAAAATCTTTTAGCCCTCAGGGCATTTTTCGTCAGTTTAATGAATTGTATCAGTTTGTTTGCCCGATACTCAAGAACAGAGACATGGGGTTAATATTTCGCTATTGGTTTTGTTTATTCACATACGGCTTCCGCCTCGGTTTTATTAAGTTATGATGATAATCTTTGTTGACAAACTCTGTGTCTCTAAAGCTCTTATATCGTCGGTCTGCATGATATGACCCCGGCGAGAGTTCAGCGTTTGATTGCTAGCCCTTTTCCTTGTGGAAAAGACTACCCTTCGTGCATGAGTTCTTGTCTCTGCATCAGTTTTCGCACAGTCTCTTTGATTTAATATGAAGGTTTCTCATTATAGTTGCATGCACAGGCCCTCGGGTTTAATATGATTATTTTCCATTTTCATATGCATGCACAGGTTCTCCAATAATGTTAATATCTTTTCTTTACAGTTATACGCTCCAGCTCTCGGATTGATATAAATATCATTCTTATCGTTTGCATGCATCGTATCTGGATATGTATTACCACTGTTATTACTTGTTGTTATAATACACAGTTCTTTAGTTTATCTGTATTTCTCCTGTACTCGGTTATAGCTTTATAAATACAGGTTTTGTTTTTATATTCATACGGCGAGTACAGTGACCCGGTAATAATTATTTAATGAAATATAATGAATCTCTGTTCTATATATTTCTCCGTTTGCCAACACTCTCTGCATAGAGTCATTTGTTGGTCATACACAGTTTAGTATCTGCTTAGGTTATCTACTATAGCATTGTTCCTCCCTCGCGGGGTTGCTTCCGACTATAGTCGGTGTTCTTCTTTTAACTCAGAGGTTTAAGCCTCGTTCTAATGCAATTTCACAGCTCGACTCAGATAGCAGTCTTATAGTTCACTATTGTTTAGCTTCATCAGTATCTATTTGTTTGAACCGTAGTGACCTTGCTAATAAACTAGGTCGAGACTGTTACCCAGTAACCAGTCCACGGTTAAGGCTACTTTATAATCATATACAACCTTGTTTAATATCTCTGTACCTTTTACCTTACCTGGGTACTAACCCAGGCCCTGTCCATTAACTGACAGTTCCTTTCTCAAAGTTTACACTGGTACATTATGCTAATCATTGCGACAGTATCTAGGAAACAAACAGTCTTTTCCTATTTAAATTACTGTAACTTCAATGCACATTAATTTTCCTATCAGGGACTACCAGTTTGGAACCATACCTGATTACCAATGTCAGGAATGGTTTTTCAAACAAAAAAGTCACCTGAGCTTTAATTCTGCTCTCCACCCAGCCATGAGATCCATCCCTCAGACGGAATTCTCCCCCCGAGCCATCCTGCAGGCCTCCAGCCCTCAACAGGATTTGTGCACTCTTTGTGCCAGGTTATCTGGTCCTAACCAGACTTAACCCCCTTTTCTCTTCTTCACTTTTCCTCTTCTTGGAAAAAAGATTATCTTTTCCTCTGTCTGTCCTCACAGCACAGAATTCCCCTCAGTCAGGACTTTTCCTGTTTTGGAGGGTAGTTCCATCAGTTATCACAACTGATCCTTTTCTTTAAGATTCACCTCTTAGAGGCTGCCAGCAATTCCAAAGAAAATATTTAAATTACTTAATCAAAATAGTTTGCCACAGTTTTGTTTAAAACATAACAACAACTGTATTAGTCTTTTACCACAGTAAACTTTCAAATTTACATAAATCTGGGGTCATTACATCTCCCCCTCCTGAGATTGGACATCGTCCCGATGTCTGTCTCCTTTAAACAAGTTTGGGTAAGCTTCTCTAAGGAGTTCCTCATCCTCCCAAGTGGCCTCCTCTGGTCCATAGTGCTGCCATTGCACCTTAGCTTGGGAAATAACCCGTTTCCGCAGCTGCACTTCTCTCCGGTCGAGAATGGTCAGTGGTTCGACCAGAACCTCGCCTTCCGGCTCGACCTGCAATCAGCAACAGATTTAATTATTTTCCAGTTTAGAAACAATGCTTATCTATAGTGACCAGATTAATTCTTACCCGAACATTCTGCCATTGAATCACATGCTTAGGATCGTAAACGTATTGCTTTAATACGGATACGTGAAACACATTGTGGATCCTAATATGGCTTGGTAGGGCAAGTTGATAAGCTACCGGCCCCACTTTTGCCAAAATCTGGAAAGGTCCAAAGTAGCGAGGTGCTAGTTTGGCACATCCGCTCCACTGCAAGGTACTCCTCCTTGGTTGGATTCTTACAAATACATGATCCCCAACTTGGAATTCCTTAAATCTTCTCTTGCGATCAGCGAAACTTTTCTGTCTATCCTGAGCGGCTTTTAAGTTGGTACGCACCCTCTTTACCGTATCCTCCATTTCCTTGAGCATATCAGGACCAATTCGCAACCTGTCCTCCGGTCCACTCCAGCTTGCAGGTGTGCGGCACTTCCACCCATACATAACCTCGAAAGGACTCATCTGTGTTGAGGAATGATATCCATTATTATATGCGAATTCGACCAGGTTGAGATAATCTTCCCATTGGGTTGGCTTCATCATAACGCATGCTCTCAGCATGTCTTCCACAACCTGATTCACTCGTTCTGTTTGGCCATCTGTTTGGGGATGATAAGCTGTGCTAAAGTTCAGCTGTGTTCCCAGTTCAGCAAACAATGTCCTCCAAAAGGTTGACGTAAATTTGACATCCCGATCAGAGATAATCACCTTCGGAAGGCCATGCAATTTGAACACATTTTGCATGAAAATATGAGCAATTTGCACAGCCTTATATGTCGACTGCACTGGTATGAAGTGTGTTGCCTTACTCAGCTTATCCACTACCACCATAATGGAATCATTATTTTTCTTTGTTTTAGGCAGTCCAGTTATAAAATCCATGGAGATAGTCTCCCATTTTCATTCCGGAATGGGTAAAGGTTGTAACATCCCTGCTGGGTGCATGTGTTCCGCCTTAATCTGCTGACATTCTAGACATCGTGCTAGATACTCAGCTATCTCCTTCTTCATTTTTGGCCAGTAATATTCTTTCCAGAGAGCGGTAACCATTTTCTAGTAGCCCGGATGTCCAGTATAATGGCTGGTATGAAATTCATCCAGAATCAGCTTCTTAACACTGTCTTCATTGGGTACATACAGCGTTTTATTAAAGCACAACATTTCAGCATCATCTAGTTTATACCCTTGTTGTATTTCCTTACCAGATTGCTGTTGTATTTGCTGTTTAATGCGCTGATAAACAGCATCTTGTTCAGCTGCTATTTTTATCTTTTCCAATAGAGTACTTTGCCACTTACTGACCGAAGTCTTGCACACGCACTGTACCTTCCGACTTAATGCATCCGCTACTCGGTTCTCCTTCCCCTTTAAATGCTTAATTTCAAAGTTGAACCCGCTTAAGAAGTCAGCCCAACGAGTTTGTCTCGTATTTAAGGTGGGTTGGCTGAAATAGTTTGTGAGGCTGTGGTGGTCTGTTAACAACAGAAATTTTCTGCCCAAAAGGTAGTGCCGCCACATTTTCAGGGCATGAATGACAGCAGCCAGCTCCAAATCGTAAGCAGAGTATTTCTGCTCATGCTCTTTCAGCTTCCTAGATTCATAAGCAATGACTCTTCCTTCTTGCATCAGCACTCCTCCCACACCTTCTTTACTTGCGTCCGTGCAGACCACGTAATCCTTATTAGGATCAGCTATACTTAATACAGGTGCGGTAGTGAGTAAGTGCTTGAGCTGTTCAAAGCTCTTCTGGCATTCTGAGGTCCACTTAAATACTTTTCCCTTCTTTTGCAAGGAGGTGATAGGGTATGCTACCCTCGAAAAGCCTTCAACAAATCTTCTATAATAACCCGCTAACCCCATAAAGGACCTAATATCTGCCACATCCTTTGGTATAGGCCACTCCATTATAGTTCTGATCTTCTCAGGGTCTACTGCGATTCCTTCCTTGGTGATTACATGGCCCAAATATTGTATCTCCTCCTTGTAGAAATCACATTTACTAAACTTTGCATATAATTGATGTTCCCGCAAAGTTTGCAACACCAATCTAAGGTGTTCCTCATGCTCCTTTCTTGATCTGCTGTAAATCAGAATGTCATCTATGAATATCAGCACAAACTTGTCTAAAAACCGATGAAACACACTGTTCATCAAACACATGAAGGTAGCAGGTGCATTGGTTAGCCCAAAAGGTAGCACCACGAATTCATAATGCCCATACCGCGTTCTGAAAGCGGTCTTAGCGATATCTTCCTCTTTTATTCTGATATGATGGTAACCAGATCGCAAATCAATTTTAGAGAATACCGTTGCTCCCTTCACCTGATCAAAAATCTCATCGATCCTAGGTAAAGGATATTTGTTTTTGATCGTAAGCTTATTCAGCTGACGATAATCAATGCACATCCGAAAGGTTCCATCTTTCTTTTTGACGAATAGCACTGGGGCTCCCCAGGGTGATACGCTGGGACGGATGTAATTTTTATCTAACAGCTCCTGCAGTTGCATTTTTAATTCTGTTAGTTCTGGTACACTCATACGGTAGGGTGCCCGTGATACAGGTGCTGCCCCTGGAATCAGCTCAATAGTGAAATCCACATCTCTTTTTGGCGGTAATCCCGGCACTTCCTCGGGAAAAACATCTGCAAACTCCTGTACTATCGGAATGCTACCCAGCATAGCAGTTTTATCTTTTTGATTTGCGTATCCCACCTGAATAGCGTAGATTTGACATTTCTTCTTGATGCACTTAGCTAGCTGAGTTGCTGTAATGGGTCGGATCTGCACAGGGTGTCTGATTCCTTGCAACTCCTGCTGCTCTCCAAGGTCATCCTTATAATAGATGGTCTTGGTCTTGCAGTTCACTAAGGACCAGTGTTTCTCCAGCCAGTCCATCCCAATCAAGATATCATAGGAACCCAACGGTAATACATTCAAATCCGCCACTATTGGCTGTCCTGCTATGGCTAAGGAGCAATTATTTACTTTGGCCAAGACTCGTCTCTTGGCTCCTGTAGCTAGTTGGACCAGCCACGGGTTCCTGAACTTTTCAGCTTGCAATTTACACTGTTCTACTATTTTCGGACTAATATAACTTAAAGTAGCCCCTGGGTCTATAAGAACAGCTATGGAAAGGTTTGAGATTTTACCTTCGAATTCAACCATAGATGGCTGGTACTCCGCTTGGCGGTCCTCTAGCGCTGCATTGATTCTGGGTACACTACGTGCCACGTCCCCAACAGTTGATGCTTCATGAATCTGGGATATCTGATCTGTCCCTTTTCTCTGTGGACAGTTTTTAACATAGTGAGGTCCTCCACAACCCCAGCATTGCACTGGCGGTCTGGTCATCCCCTCACCTTCTGGTCTAACAGACTGCTCATTTGCTTTAGATTCGCTCATTGGTCTGGACCGGGGCGCATTCCTTGCAACAGGTCTACTGTTTAGTCCTTTACCAGCCCCCTTATTCCCACTGCTGCGACTTCCTTTGCTGCTCCCAACCATCCGACCGCTTCTTTTCTCATTCCATCTTTTGCTTGAAGTGTCCCCCTTCTGTTTACTCTGCTGGTAGCAGATTCTCACTTTACGAATGGCCTCATCCATGGTTCTAGGATTGTCGAATTCAATCCTTTCCCTTATATATGAAGGTAAGCTGCTCACAAACCTCTGAACCTTGGCTTTCTCCTCCTTGATGTAAGGTACATAACGTAGCAGCGAGGTAAAACGGTTAATGAACTCGTCCATGGTCTGTTGTCCCAGTCTTAAATCGTGAAATTCCCTTGCCTTTTCATCATAGAAGCGCTCAGTCAGGTACCTTTCTTTAAAATATTTCTGGAACTTTTCCCATGTAATGGTTCGTTCGCTGACCCCCTTGACAATCTTGATTTCCTCCCACCACAAGGTTGCCTTACCTTGTAACTGGAAGATTGCCAATCTTGCCTTCAAGTTGTGGTCATATTCATACAACTGAAAATACTTATTCATATTTATCAACCAGGCTTCCGCAGCTTCCTCCTGTTCACCATCAAAATGTGGGGGTTTAATCTTTCGGAATTCCCCCTGCAGCTCCATTTTCTGACGTTTTGAGGTTTGCTGCTGAGGTGCATTATCAGAGTGATTTTCCTTGTCGTCAGAATTTTCAGGTTCCATTTGATAGTCTTGTTCTTCTGTTGTCCTCTGCTGTTCTGCACTGGGGTTAGACAAGGGTGGGTTCTGCCTATCTGACAGGCTCTTCAGAATCCTTTCCTGTTCAACTGTTAAACGCGCATTGTCCTCCCGTAACCGTGCCATCTCATTCTTCAATTCCTGGACAGTTTCCAGGATTGCAAGGTTGGTGCTCCGTGTTTCTGCACCCAATTGCACCCACAGCTCTGCATTCTCTGGAGGGTCACTGCCGGGTCCTTGCATTTTGTCTCTTCTCTAGCTTAACTGCTAGCTGTTGCAATTCTGTATTTCACCCCAAATAAACAGAACACAGTTAAGTACATTGTTAGCTTGCATATGTTTGCTTGGTGTACCCTTCTGCATACTGGAAAAAAGTTCTACCTAAGGCCACAGTGTTGAAACTGGGCTCTGATACCAATTTGTCACGTCCATTTCCACATATACATAAATATTTTTTTTAATATATACATGCCAACCTTTCTAACTTAACGCTCACAATAAGATTATCCGATGCTATGTGTGCATATTACATTTTACAATCATCTTACACATTAAACCGTATATATATACCATTGGCATGAGTTAAACAAAATACGTTAATCCATATACATGTGTATCACTGACATGCATTACTAATTTATGGTCCTCTGCATTCTATATTCCACACGACATTAACGTAACAGTAGCTATGTATTGGGTGTATGCTCTACCCATATTACAAACCTATTCGGGATATTTACCAACGGCACTGTATTAATGGTGTGGGCTTCGATGGTCCCGCCGCAGTACTTATCGGATGACAGGTCATACTTACCTTAAAGACATCAGTCCTTCCGGGGCAGGTGGCATGGCCTGGTTTCTCCGGCCATGTGATGCCTTGGTAATGCAGATTTTGGTCTTACCGCCAATGACTCCCGCCTTCCTTCGACGGTCCAGATTCCATTCGGAGATCGGAGGGTTGGAAATCGTTCAAGGGTTGGCTAAGATATTTAAGCGGCTTCACACTATCATAGCGTTTATTTGGTGTCTGCAGTCTTTGCGGACCTGGTTCAGTGCTCTTCCTCGAGCTCGACTCCAACAACCTTATGCCTCCAACCTGCAACGCTCCGGGGTTTGCATTCCGCCCAGAATCGAATCCTCACAGGTATAACATTGTTTGTCAGTCTTACATTATGGTTTAATGCTTTGTTATTCACGGAATGTTACTTACAGTCCTTATTTTTCCTTACCGAGTTTGTGCAGCCGCATATTGCTATGCTTTGGACAGATCCACCGTGTCTTCCCCAGCAAAACGTTCCTCTGGTAACATACAGGTATGAATTCGGTATTCGAAACCCTGTTTACTTAATAGTGGTTAAGGATTACGGTCATGAGCTACCATGTGTGGTTTGGTGCAGACCTCTGCTTCCCAACACGGTTATCTCATTTCCGCTGCCGGGTATTCTCTGTGGAAAACCCTTACAGTTGCCTTCGCTGCATATGACGGTGATTTCACTGTTGAATGATTAATGTTTCAAAAGAAGTCTCGGGGTTCTGTTATACATTCACGTCCTTCCATTTGGATTACAGAACTGCCCTGTGGCAAGTTTGGTACATTTGTTGTAGTTTATATGGTTTCAGATCTGGTCTTGAGTACAGATCTCGTGATGAGTATTTTGGGACTTGTCCCCTTATTCAAATGTACTGAGATATTTACGTTTAACATTTCACCGTCGGTGTTGTTTGTATTTGCAACTGAACATAAAATCTTTTAGCCCTCAGGGCATTTTTCGTCAGTTTAATGAATTGTTTCAGTTTGTTTGCCCGATACTCAAGAACAGAGACATGGGGTTAATATTTCGCTATTGGTTTTGTTTATTCACATACGGCTTCCGCCTCGGTGTTATTAAGTTATGATGATAATCTTTGTTGACAAACTCTGTGTCTCTAAAGCTCTTATATCGCCGGTCTGCATGATATGACCCCGGCGAGAGTTCAGCGTTTGATTGCTAGCCCTTTTCCTTATGGAAAAGACTACCCTTCGTGCATGAGTTCTTGTCTCTGCATCAGTTTTCGCACAGTCTCTTTGATTTAATATGAAGGTTTCTCATTATAGTTGCATGCACAGGCCCTCGAGTTTAATATGATTATTTTCCATTTTCATATGCATGCACAGGTTCTCCAATAATGTTAATATCTTTTCTTTACAGTTATACGCTCCAGCTCTCGGATTGATATAAATATCATTCTTATCGTTTGCATGCATCGTATCTGGATATGTATTACCACTGTTATTACTTGTTGTTATAATACACAGTTCTTTAGTTTATCTGTATTTCCCCTGTACTCGGTTATAGCTTTATAAATACAGGTTTTGTTTTTATATTCATACGGCGAGTACAGTGACCCGGTAATAATTATTTAATGAAATATAATGAATCTCTGTTCTATATATTTCTCCGTTTGCCAACACTCTCTGCATAGAGTCATTGTTGGTCACACACAGTTTAATATCTGCTTATGATATTTACTATCTCATTGTTCCTCCGTTGCGGGGTTGCTTCCGACTACAGTCGGTATTATTTTTAACTCAGAGGTTTAAGCCTCGTTCTAATGCCATTTCACAGCTCTCGACTCAGATAACAGTCTTATAGTTCACTATTGTTTAGCTTCATCAGTATCTATTTGTTTGAACCGTAGTGACCTTGCTAATAAACTAGGTCGAGACTGTTACCCAGTAACCAGTCCACGGTTAAGGCTACTTTATAATCATATACAACCTTGTTTAATATCTCTGTACCTTTTACCTTACCTGGGTACTAACCCAGGCCCTGTCCATTAACTGACAGTTCCTTTCTCAAAGTTTACACTGGTACATTATGCTAATCATTGCGACAGTATCTAGGAAACAAACAGTCTTTTCCTATTTAAATTACTGTAACTTCAATGCACATTAATTTTCCTATCAGGGACTACTAGTTTGGAACCGTACCTGATTACCAATGTCAGGAATGGTTTTTCAAACAAAAAAGTCACCTGAGCTTTAATTCTGCTCTCCACCCAGCCATGAGATCCATCCCTCAGACAGAATTCTCCCCCCGAGCCATCCTGCAGGCCTCCAGCCCTCAACAGGATTTGTGCACTCTTTGTGCCAGGTTATCTGGTCCTAACCAGACTTAACCCCCTTTTCTCTTCTTCACTTTTCCTCTTCTTGGAAAAAAGATTATCTTTTCCTCTGTCTGTCCTCACAGCACATAATTCCCCTCAGTCAGGACTTTTCCTGTTTTGGAGGGTAGTTCCATCAGTTATCACAACTGATCCTTTTCTTTAAGATTCACCTCTTAGAGGCTGCCAGCAATTCCAAAGAAAATATTTAAATTACTTAATCAAAATAGTTTGCCACAGTTTTGTTTAAAACATAACAACAACTGTATTAGTCTTTTACCACAGTAAACTTTCAAATTTACATAAATCTGGGGTCATTACAGATACACTAACATTGTATTTGAAACTAGACCTTCTCCATCAGAAAAAGTTAACATCGGAGGGGGTAAACTGAACAATGTGGATGAGAGACAACCCACCTAAGCAACCAAGCGAGAGTCCATATGCATGGTGGGTGAGGACAAGAGCAAGAGGATAGAATGGAGAACAAAGCAAAGCTCAAACCATAATCCAAGGATAAAGAACATATTGAAGCGGGGGAAACTCAACAATGTGGATGAGAGTCAACCCACCTAAGCAACCAAGCGAGAGTCCAGGTGCATGGTGGGTGAAGACAAGCAAAAAAATACGATGGAGGACAAAGCAAAGCTCAAACCACAATCTAGGGACAAATATCATATTGAAGCGCTCATTGTTACCACAGGCAAATATACAACAAGCTTGCTAAGAGGCCTCAATCTCCCTCCTTAAAAAGCCAAGACCCATATATGTACCTAAATGAATGGCACATAGAAAAAAACGACAATGACAATGAAAAAATATCTTAAATCTTAGCACTATTAAATTCACCACATAATACCCCTATCAAAATATATACCTAATAATTATAATTCTAAAACTCTACTGTTTAAACAAAAACATAATTATTAATAATAAAATTTAAAATTTAAACACCCTACTTCAAAATATTCAATTATAAATTTAATAACTTTTATACAAATTTAAAGAATTTAATACTTACACCTTGCCCAAAAAAAAATCACACCGTCGTTGATTTAATCTACCGATTTACCACACCCATTTACCATAAACAGATTATTTGTTGATATATCATATAAGCCACTTAGAGTAAATATATATTACTCGAAAATATTTTGATGTAGCTGTCATAAGATTGTGAATTCATCACTATCCACTCCCTTCAATGTGTGATTATGTAAGAGCACTTAATGATAGATTTTGATTTTAACTTTAAGATGTATTTGTAAACCTGGTTATTTTAAAATAAAAGTAAATTGAGTTTTATAATTTACTAAAATTTATTTTGTTTTAAAAGAGGTTTGTTAGAAAATTTAATGTGTTTTTTAATTCTTCAAAATTAATGGAATCAATCCACATACATCAATCAACTTTAATTATATAAATTTTATTATTAAAATTTTTATTATAATAAAAAATAATTATATAACTATACTACCTTTTACATTAAAATAATTTTATTATTTTTGGATTCTTATGCCGACAACAACGGTTAAAATTTTGCACAGGATGAAAGTGAAAAAAAACTGTTATTCCTTCCTGAATTCTCTGGGATGGTAGCTTCCCATTGAAATTTAATTTAAAAAAAAATCAAAAATTTATAATGCTGGAATGTTTGAATTTTTTTTATGGTGGAAATAGATTTAATATCATTATTAAGAATCAAATCTGTTGGGCACCTAAAATCCTTAAATTTGAGGGCAGTAACTTAAATTTTCAAAAATTCCTGCCTAATTTTATCATAATCTCACCAAAATTTTTATTATTTTCAAAACTAATTTGTAAATTTTTTAAACTAAACTTCAAAATTTTCAATCTTTCAATCTGTTCATGTGTTTAATGTGTGCCTATAGATTAAAAAGGACACTATTTTCCTCAATATTTTACACAGTGCTCATTGCTATAGCGATCCAAACTGAAACCCTGGAAATAATGGCAACATCATAATTGGGTGCACATAAAAACTATTGATAGCCATTCCTCTGCAAGTTACATTTTTTTTAGTAGGCGTTAAAAAAAAAAAAAGCAGAAAATCTACATTAGTCAAAGTATATCAGAAAGACACCAGTGCCCACTTTCAGAAATTGGCCCTCTACCTCCATGCAGCTCATCAAACCATACATGAGTTTATATGTATGGTATGTATGAGGATATATACAATTTATATATTCTCGGCACCAGGGTATGACCTCCGAGAAGAGTGTGAGAAGGAACGTGGTAATCTCAAGCTTCCTACTCTCTGCAGGATGGATGGCTCTCTGTACAAACAACAACAAACAAAACAACATTTAATATAAGTGTTCAAGGTTTTGAGAAGAGATCTTGATCTGAGTTTTTTTTTGGATTCATCACATTGTGTTTTTTAAGTTTTTAGAAATTTTTATTCAAAAATACAATACGATGTTGATATAAGTTTTTCGGATTCATCACATTGTATTTGTTAAATTTCTAAAAACTTTTATTCAAAAAACAATGTGATAGATGCAAAAGACTATTATTAAAATTATTCATACCACAGAAACTTAAACTCAGAAATAAATAAATCACTCACTTGATAGCGTTAGCAAGCCAATCTAAGCCATCCCTGAGACCTTCTCCAGTCTTGCCACTGCATTTCTGTATGTGCCATTTTCTGTGCTTGAGGTTATTCAGACCCACCATTTCCATGGTCTCACTCACTGGAATTGCAGATGAGATGTCATGTTTGTTGGCCAGAACCAACAACTTTACATCTTCCAGTGCTGGATCGCTCATCAGCTTATCCAGCTCTTGCTTTGCTGCCTTCATCCTCTCCTTGTCACAGCTATCCAGAACAAATATCAGCCCCTGACATACAAATCACACACAAACTCATTTCAAAACGCATGCAGAGAAAACCATACCAAGCCTATTGCTATGGGGCCTTTAAGATTACTAAGAAGTTCATATAAATCACACAAACTCATTTCATGTCATAAATTTATCTAATAAATCCCACAACAAAGAATCTCATGTCATAAATTTATCTAATAAATCCAACAATGTTATATTATGAATTTACTAAATGAATCCAGGATATACAGGCATGGCTTAAAGAGACAAACTTCTTAACAGAAAAATCAGGAGCCAACTTCCAATAAAATACAGATGAAAACTCTGGAATATACCTGGGCATTAACCATATACTGTCTCCACAGATGGCGGATTTTATCTTGGCCCCCTACGTCCCAAACAGTGAAGCTCAGATTCTTAAACATTACAGTCTCTATATTGAATCCTATAGTGGGCACTGTTCTCACGTACTCCCCCAGTTTGAATTTGTAGAGAATTGTTGTCTTTCCTGTTTACAAATCCCAGAAACATATTATAATCTTGCAGAGTCATTCAACACCATAATTATATAACATATAATACAGAGGAGTGTTAAAGAATACAGAGAAGTGTCTTCCATACAATTTTGGTAATAAGCATAGTGTTCAAGTTTGATTGAGCTTCACAGATGAGCATTACAATACATAGTGTTTCAGCTTGATTGACTTTCGCACACAATTTTGGTGATAAGCATTGCAATATATTACCATCACTTTTTTTCCATTCAGTTTAAAAATAAAATAAAATTATATAACATCTAAAACAGAAAAATATCCAAACTTGATCGAGCTTTTCACACACTCATAATGATAAACATCACAATACATCAATCTGCTAACTTCTTCCATCAAGCTTTAAAAAAAAACAGAGCAGAGCGTAGAAATGAAATATCTGACCTGCTCCATCTAAACCAAGCATCAATATGCGAACTTCCTTCGGCCCACAGGAGACCATTCGGTCAAAAACTTTGGCTATGGCGTTGCCCATTGTTCCCTAGAAAGAAATATTCAAATTCTCTTGGCATAGTTAGACCATAAATACTTTGCTTCCCCACACAAGAGACAAATTACAAGTGAGAACTGGGGGGAAAGGGGAGAGGCAACAGCAAAAAGAACAGTGACGAGAATATATTGAAGAACAGGACTGTTCAATTGAACAGGGGCACTGTTCAAGCAGAGGAGCAGTAGGGGGAATATATATTGAACATGACTGCCCAACAGGAACAGGGCCATAAATTGGAAAAGGGCACTATTGATTTCAACAGTGATGCTGATTTATTACTAACTCTGACCTGTTACCGCGCCATAAGTCGTATCAGGCCTCTGTAACGCAGTACTTCATTGACAAATTGTCGCGGATTCTAATTGAGTAGTTGCCTGCAGGACAGGGTCGATGGCAGACAGCACTGCAGGCACAGTTGTCTGATGTTTATTTGAAAGACGGCTTCAGTAAAATTCATTGTATAATCTCAGTGGGTTCGACTTTTCTGCATTGTCAAAATCAGGGCAGATCTCTTAAAATACGAGCTCGCCACACCCACAATGATTAAGCGATTTTCTTGCTAGATTTGGTCATATATCATGTCATGTGATTTTTTAGTAAGAAAAAGGAGGGAAAAATATACCAAAATTCAGAGTAACATGTATAGTCTTATATAATATTAATATTTGAATGTTCAACCATTATTGTATTAGGTAAAAATTGGTGATACCAAATAATGTTCAACCATTATTGTATTAGGTAAAAATTGGTGATACCAAATAATTTATTGGCTGTTCTTAAAGGGGTCATATATACCTTATTCGATGTCTTAAGGTTTTTGGATAGTTAATACTTTTCATGATACATAACCTAACAAGTTATCATGATACATAACAATGTATATAAAAGTACAACAAGAGTGGTGGGGAGGAGCAGAGGGGGTTCGTGGAAATTATCAAGAAGGACCAAGGGAAGAGCTACCTACGGGAAGAGTTTTTTAATTTTTTATGAAGCATGGTTGTTGTGTATTTTTTTCATTTTCGATGATGAGGGGATTAGAACTAGTGCTCACCTATGAACTTAATTATTTCTTTTTTTCCAATAATAATATCATAAACTTTGGATTTGAGACCAAATACCAACTTCCAGAGAATGGTGAATTTGGCCTCAAGCCTCTTAAAATAATCAGAAGACTTGGGGACAGAATAAAGATCAAGTTGTTGTTGTTTTTTTCACAATAGAAACTATTAATGTTTTAGCTAACCAATTAAACTCCATAGCATAGAACACCTTTATTTCCATGGACCTTAAAAACCTTGTATCCTTCACCCAATCTTAAAATTTGGTCACAATTTTATTTGTAGAGGTTTGATGGTGAATCTTCTTAACAAAGTTAATCAACTTGTTAACAATACCTTGAGAATCATGGAAGGTGGAATGCAAATACCTTCCTTGTCTCTGTGTGTATCCCTCTCAACCCCAAAGCTTTGGGTACATTGGGAGGCACCCTGATAGGAGGACTTATGCTTTCAAACTACAAACAACACTCATTTTACTCGACTCAAGGGTGTCGTGATCGACCATGAAGATTGAGGTGCAAATCCAAGATAGATCACTACCAATGGAAAAGAGAGTTATTGGTGATGCTTGATGCAAAATCAAAGACCAACGAGGGAAGCAACTGAAATGGGAGGCATTGATCAATGAAGAACCCAAACACAAGGACTAGACCTATTTCTCATGGAAACAAATGAGGAACATAAACCCACTTAATGAATGCAACCCACAACCCATGGGTCGACCAAACTAACAAATCAATTAATTAGGAATCCAAAGTCAAAAGCCAAAGCAAAGCATATCGAACTAGATGGATACCTAAATTTAACAGGAGATGTGGGAATGATACATAAGAGCCCAAAACCCCTTTTTGAACCATGATGGTAGTTGCTCTGATCATTGTCTAGCCCATGGAACTCATTATGAGCGATAACCAAGGATAGTTGAGATAGAAGTGGATCAAGGTAACATGGTTATGTCATCCTTTTACCATCACCTCCAATAGAACCATCATTACTTTCACATCAATTCTCATAATCAACATAAATCTATCTTAACCCTAGATCTACCAAGGGCTCATAGGGATAAAATCTCTAAAGATGTAAACCTCTTTTTGAATGCAAAACATGAGAAAAAATTTCCATGGCTAGAAGTTTGATACCTCATGAAAATTTAATAAGTTTGAAGTTAAAATAAATCTATGTTAATTTTTTATAATATTATTTATCTTATATAAATTTCACATCTAAAAATACTTTTATTTTTAATTCTAATATATCATATATATATATAAATATAAGTTGACATGTTTTTATTATTGTTAGACATTTTTTATTAATGTTTTTAATGTTATATATATGTGTGTGCGCGCAATGCATTGCATATGAGCAAAATTTGATTTTTGATTAATAAATAGTTTTATGATGGAAGTATAATTTTGAAATTATTTAAAACCATTATAGTGAAACTATGATTTTAAGATTTTTAATAATATATCATTTTAGTGAAACTATGATTTTAAGATTTTTAATAATATATCATTTTAGTGAAATTATGATTTTAAGGTTTTTAATAAATTTTAATAATATATCATTTTATACATATTTTTAATTTTTTTAAATTATGTGGTAAATGTGAAAAGTGGAATTCCATGGAAAGACTTTATACCAAGTCATGTCAATTTGAATGCCTCTAGTCAGTGTGAAATAAAGAAAATTTTAATGTAAAACGAAATTTCTGGTATTTTGTTTGTGAATGAGCATGGTTTAAATAAGACCTACCTTGTAAATATGAAAGGTGGGACTTTCATGGAAAGACATTATACCAAGTCATGTCCATTTGAATGCCTTCGTTAGTGTGAAATAAAGAAAATTTTAATGTAAAATGAAATTTCTGGTATTTTGTGAATGAGCATGTGAAATAAAGAAAAATTCAATGTAAAATGAAATTTCTACTATTTTGTTTGCTTTTTTGTTTGTGAATAAATTTGATGAGGGAATTTTGTGTTTAAATTATGTTGAAATAAATTTTTTATAATTATTTTAATTATATTTTTTAATTATTATAATTTGTTTTTTATTAAATTATAATAATTTCAAAATTTTTACTCTCCCTTTATTTCACATACTAAAATAAAATAAATCTTATCCACCCTACATATAGAAAACAAACTTGATGATGCACAATACTACTTATTTCTATTTTTAGATGAGTAATATGAATGCAGAAGGAATCAAACCTATTCATATATGATTTCAACTGCAATCAGTACACATCCGCGTGATGCTTAAAGGTTACCCTTTGGATACCATATTATTAAAAAATATATATCAAATTATGATTTTGTAGACATTGGCCTTGTCAAGGTTTCCTCCTTACATGCCACAATTTGTCTACTCAAAGATGTTGTTCGTTTAGTACACATCTAACTAATATGTTGACAAGATTTTCAAATAGTAATTATTAAGGGAATGCATATTATAATTATTTTTTGGTTGAGTGGACATTTAATTTTTTTTTTTATAATTATGATGTTCTTGATGATGATAATAATAAAAAAAAAAATTGTGGGTTTGTTATATTAGGTAAGTTTTGAGATGATTGTTATATCTAATTTGTAATTTGGATAGTTATGATTTATGGGCATTTAAGTCAAAATCACCCAAGATCGCACTCATTTTGGGCCCCTTAGTGTGGCTATAGTATGGTTATAGTGACCTTTACACCAATAAGTGTTTTAACAAAACACCTTGTCACTCTCTCCTATGTGTGGTAAGGATTCTATGCTATCTTCTAAACCAACTATCAATTTTAGTTTTATTAATTTTTTAAGGCGGTGAAAATCATAATAATTTATTATTATATATTATTATTTATGAATATTAATTAATTTATCATTATTATTTAAAATAAATTATGTCATTTAAAACGATATTTTTGGTAATTCACAAAGGAACATATAATTTTCCACTTTTACTAAAGGTTTGGGTGTTTTACACTCTACTTCAAGGCTAAAATTATCTTGAATACAATTTTAGCTTAAATCCCCAATAAGGGTGATCACATAGAAAAATTCTTCAATGGGAAACTTCAGGGGAGGTCAACTGAAAGTGAGCTTAAAGGTTAATATTGTATTACGAAGATCATTAATGAACGGGGTATTAATGATTAGTATGTGGTAAACATGTTTGGGGTGAAGGGTGTCGGCCCTTAATGCGAGTGTTAATCTCCACACTGGGAGCTGCATCCCTTCATGTGGCACGTCATCATATCCCTAGGCAAGGCAAACCGAAACCAATTCATTTGTCTTTATTATTTACAGGTAAACGGTTGATTAAGGAAGTGCATACACACTTCAGGTGGTAAAATGTGTTATGCCTTTCTGCGATTATGTTACCCATCCCATGGTGGATTGCCTAACTACTCCATCGCCACTGACAGAAGAAGGAAACTCACTTATGGCCAAATAACATGAGAATGTTTTGACAATAAGGAACATGGAATATCTAAAAACAGTTGACTTGTGATGAAGACAGTCTCATTTCGTTATCCCAACCTGCACAATTTAACCCTCACGTCTCTGGCTTATTATATTTGCATGCTCATGGAAGTAGGGTGGTGAAACATTTGTGGTAAGGTGGTCATATGTGAATTATACTCTACTTGGGGCAAAGGTACAACATCTATGTGTTTCTTTCTGGTTTCTTCATTAAGTTTGAGTCACAACGGTGGGAAACCAAGGAGATCTTTTTATTATAGAGTTTGTACCATTTCATCTAACCCTTTTTGGTTGGTGACACTACTCATTAAGCACAGGGGCAAATGTTCTTTGTTCTCTTCATTCATAATTTGGGGTATGGTCCGACTTTTGAGCTGGTGGTACTTTTACCCTCGACACATCTCCAATATTCAAAACCTACTGGCACATATTTTCACTATCTAGTTCTAGTTTTTGGGGTGTCGTATCAAGGTACCTTCTCCATTTGGTTTTAGTAGGGTTGTGGCTTTGGTTCTTGGTCAAATTTTTAGTATCTATTTCAGTGTTCAGGCTCCAAACATTGTCTCATTATGTACTTTGCCTTCCTTCATACACTGGGTAAAGCAAATTTCAAGGTATCAAGATTTTTATCACTACACATGTTTGGGGTTCTTTAGTCTTATGACATAAACACATATCGTTTTTCATCTTGTTTGTTCTTTAGAGTTGGAGTCTCATTTCGAACATAGGTATCCACACCCTCCACCCGTCCAAGGGGGTCATTGTGCCACGATTCTTGCTTGTTTCATTTGCAAGTTCATTGGTTCTATGGCTCCACGAGATCGTCTTCTGAGTCGCAAGGGTGGGAACTCTACTGGCGCTTCCTCAACAAGAGGATGACGTTTATTTGAATGGCAATCGATTGCAAGGTTCTTTGATGCAACCGCACTAGAAATTCAGAAGGAAATCCTCCATCTAAAGGCAAAGGAGTTTGGTGATTGTGCTTATTTATCTTATTCAAAGCTTGGCAAAACTAGTCTCAAATGGGTTCCTGACCCAAGAAAGTTCCATACAAGAAGACTTCATTTTCTTCACTGCATAACTCATCATTGCCAGTTGGATACTCTACTTAGTATGGTCATTAGAGACAAGCAAATTGACAATTATAAGTAGTTTGAGGGACATGAGGAGATAAAAAGAATTATTCAGGACATTAGATATAATTTCGATGATATATTGGTGAGACTGTCTAGCATTTAACATTACGTGGTCTAAGATTTAAACAATGAATCGAATGAACTTCGTGTCGTGCCAATAGTTATCAGTGATCCAACTCCAGCATCTCCAAATGCCAACTCTTCTGTAACATCGCCAATTATTATCATGGACTAAAAGTCCACTTTGCAACTGCTCTATGGGTCTTAGAGTGAAAGTTTGTGTTTTTTGAAAATGGTCTTATTAGTATTTTTGCAAATACTAGTTTTTAAAAGACATACATGTAATGGGGTACAAAATAATTTTTGATGTGACTAGTAAATAAAAAGAATTAACTATCAACAACTACAGTCCTGACTATTCCAAATTTAATTATAGGTAAATGATAATTTTTTAAAATATTGATTTTGGAAATTTTATAAAAAAATTCTTTCAAAAAATTTGTCATGTAAATTGTTATCTAAATAATTAATAAAAAAATCAATTAAATTTAAAAAAAAAAAATAACTTAAATATTAAAAAAAGAAATTACTATATACTTGAAAATAATATCTAACCTTAATTTCATATATAAAATCAAATATACTAACTTTAAGAAAAGTAAATTCTATTAAAATAATAAAACATCAAAATTATTTAAAAGATAAACAAAAGAAGAAAATTATATTATTTGAGATTATGTTTTGGTAATTTACAACGGGTATATTTTCATTCTTGCCTCACATTTTAGCCTTTAGGTCTTACTCAAGACTGAAACACAAATTCATTTTAAATAGTATCCACGAAATGGCTATTCCCAATGAAGTCATGTACCATGTACTTTATAGTAACATATAATTTTACTCTCATACATATAATCAAATACCAATTTGAAGAGGAGTAAATTTTATTAAAATTATAAAATATCAAAATTATTTAAAAAATAAATGAGAAAAGAATAAGTGTAATTTTCGTTTGGATTAATTTAGGGTTAATTTTTTCAATATTGAATGGTAAATGGTTTTAATGAAATATATGCTACTTATCTTGATGTAAGTATTTATATGTGTAAATCTTTATTTTTAATTGTGATTAATTTGGATGGTTGAGAAATTTATTTTTATTTTTGTGTAAGTATTTTATTTTTGTAAGTGGATTGATACTAATAAAATAGTAACAATTATATTTTTATTTAAATATTTTAAAATGTGAGAAAACATTTTTAAATATTTAATTATTATTTATTTAAAACTTTTTACAAATGAAATAAAGAAATTTTAAATGGTAGTAAATTTTTTAAACTTTTCAAAAAAATCATAAATAGTTATTTGGAAAAAAAGAATTAAGATGATAAATAATTTAATTACTGTATTGGTTTATTTTAATATATCTGTTTTCTTACTCCCTCTATTTCATATTAGTATTAAAAAATCATTATGTTCAATCAGCATTCATACATTGTTTTATTAATATAATAGTTAATTATTTTAAAATAATTAAATTTATTTATAAATAATTTTAAACATTTAATCAAATGAATTAATTTATCATCAATATATTGTATGATATATTTATTAGTGATTTATGTGTATTATATTTAATTTTATAAAATTAAAAATAAAATTATATTAAATTTTTACTAATAGTTTTTTTCATCTTTATTTTTATAATTTTTTCATAATAAAAGTGGGTGGTAGAGATATTGGGAAAACTATGATAAGGTTTTCCTAATTATCTCCACTTAATCCCAATCTTATCGTCATAAGTTTTCTCTAATATCTTTCCCATCTTTGTTCTCATAATAAGCGTGGAGATGGGGAAATACTCACAAAAATAATGATTCTCCTATCAATATAATAGTTAATTGATTATAAAATTATTAAGCTTATATATAAATAGTTTTATAACTCAATCAACTAATTGAACTCATTGTAAATTTCTATCATGGTATATTCACTAGTGATTTCGCTTGTCATATCTCGTTTCATAGAATTAAAAGTAGGGATATAATATTTTTTCTCTAATATCTCCCCCTATCCTCACTCTCATAATTTTCCTCCACCATCACCCTCAT
The DNA here is from genome assembly GCA_031772625.1 of Pinus tabuliformis. Classification (NCBI taxonomy): domain Eukaryota; kingdom Viridiplantae; phylum Streptophyta; class Pinopsida; order Pinales; family Pinaceae; genus Pinus; species Pinus tabuliformis. The sequence continues at coordinate 829,393,216 of CM062816.1, forward strand.
AATGAGAGTGGAGTTGAGGAGAGATATTAATTATGAGGGTGAGGGTGGGTGTGTAGGAAGGTATTATGGAAATCTTAATATGATGGGGGGTGTGGAGATAGGGGAGATATTAGGAAAAACACAATTGGTGGGGATGGGAGAAGATATTAAGGAAAATTTAATATGAATGGGGGTGTAAGGTTGGGAGGAGATACTAAGGAAAACTTATTACCCTCATAATGAGGGTGGGGTTGAGGGAGATATTAAAGAAAATTTATTACCATCATAACGAGGGCGTGGGTGGGGAGATATTAGGGGGAACTTATTATGACGGTGGGGATGGAGATAGATATTAATTCAGAGGATAGGGTTGGAGAAGATATTAAGGGAAACTTATTAGATGAGGTTGGGGAAAAATAAATACATGGGGGGAGGGGAGGGGAGGGGAGGGGAGGGGGGAGAGATATATTGGGGAAAAAATCATTGCCCTCGTAATAAGGGTGGAAGAGGTGGTGAGTATTAATTATGAGAGTGAGGTTGGGGGAACTTGTTAGGGAAAGCATAATATGAGGTAAGAGAGAGACATATTAGGGAAAGCTTATTAGGTGAAGGTTGGGGGAGATATTATTTTGTTTCCCTGATAAAAGTGTAGAGTTGGAGGGAGTTTTTAGAGAAAACTTTAGGGGGTTGGGGTACATATTAGGGAAAAATTATTAAGTTTTCCTTAATATATTCTATTTCCCCAATGCCTCCTCATATTAAGGTTTTCTTAATATCTCCCCTCATCCTCACCCTCATTATGAATTTTCCCTAATATTCCCCCCATTTTACATTTTTCCTAACATCTACCCCCACCCACACAATCCCCTCATATTAAGTTTCCCTAATGGACGTCCCCACCCTCTCCCTCACCCTCATTATGAGTTTTCCTTTGTATGTCCCCCCAATCCCACACCTCCCTATATTAAATTTTATTAAATTTTCCTTAATATTTTACCCAACCACACCCTCATAATCCATTTATTTTCACACATCACAATGTGATATAATCTTTTATCATGTATGTTATTCTAATTTATCATTTATTTATAAAAATATATCATTTATTTACAAAAATGTGTCATTTATTTATAAAAATATATCCATTATTTATAATAATATTTACTATCTATTCATATTCAAAATATACTTTATCATATCACCATATTTATAAATTGGAGTACACAATAAATAATAAATATAATTATTAATTTTTTTAATACTAATAATAATTTAAGTTTAATGTCGCAACCAAGATCAACACCAAATTTGTGTATGAGACCCTCTTGATTGTGTGACAACGGAATTGCCTCAACACAATGATTTGACTGCTAAAGTTTATGAAGGTGTACATACATATTTATTAAATATTTTTATATTAATAAATATATGAAAATTATAATTGTAATATTTTATAGTATTATTATATTATTAATCTAAACACATATAATATATTAAGATTAATATGTAACAATATGTTAATAACTATAGCCCATGGGGCCTCCTTGATTGGGGTGCATATCGAGGAGATTGGTGGACTTGGTGGTTGTGACTGCCATCTCACGGAGGGGATTACATTAAATGGAGGGGGTGGTGTCGCCACCCCTGTGCATGTAGAAACATGCAAGTATACTACATCCTGTCAACCATGATAAGTAACATTTGAAGGAGGCAAGGGGGGCAGTAGGGTCGTTTGAGAAGCATTATTGCATGGAAAAAGCTTGAAGCCCATGAAAATGACATCTAGCCTGCCTTTTGAGTGAAATCTAGGTTAGATGGAGGTGACTAGTAAAAAATAATATGGTAGCATAATTGCTTGGCATCCACGACAGCGACTCTAGAGAGAAAGGATATTAGAGTGAAGCTATATGTAAGTTCTGTAAGGGAAAATTTGGTGTCAGTTTTATGTAGCTCAGGGCTAAGGAAGTCCGCTAGTAGTTCATACCATCTTTTGGATGCAGATCATTGTGTTTTGGTATGCAGGAACCCTCACCAATCTTCCCTTGATGCATAAAGGTCACTGCGACTTGGGTAATCCTTAAGCCTTCTTATATTTATATTTTAGTCGCTAGTATTTTGCTTGGCTTTCAGTGTTTTGTTCTGGTGTTGTCCTTTTGTATGGGCTTTGTTGTCTCGTTTGCATAACTATAGTGGTGGGACTATATCCTTGCGTTGTGGTAGCTTTCCTTTTACTTTTTCTAGACCCTGCATCTATTAGTGTTGTTTTAATATCTATTATTGGCATTTCTCGCTTTGGAGTTGGGTATGCATCCTTTTGGGTTTCATCATCCCAATGTTGTTGATGACTGTGACTTTGCCTAAACTCTGCACTCAAATTTCTGTTCTTGGACATTTTTGTGTTGATACTAGAAGGATATGCTTGTTTGACTATATGTAGTGCCAACATATGAGAAGCAGGTGTGGGGGGGAGGTTGTAGCCCATAGGGCTGAAACTAAGCCGAACAATAGGCCTAAGAGGTTGTTGAGAGCTTCCATTCAGCTATACCCCTCGAAACCCGTAATGAAATTTGGCAATTGGAAACTTGGCAGTTAGATATAGGTAGGCCTTCTCAAATTTTAAGATGATGGATGAAATTGGGCAGTGGGTTCCTGACCCTAGTCATACCAAGGGAAGGAAAAGCAGTATGTCAACACCTTATCACTATATAGGAAAACAAAAACCCTACTAGGAAGGGTCCTTACTAAAAAGTAAGCTAAAAGATATAATGTATTTGTAAGTCTTGAGGATGTCAAATGTGTCCAGAGAAACCAACGGTTCTGTCTTGAGAGAATGGACCCTTGGCTGGCTCATATTGATCTATGTTTATTATTGCTACTTCAACTTCTCTAGCATCCATTTATAAGGATACAACACCTATTACTTTTTTATGATTCCTCGCTTCTAAAATGTTTGTTGGTAGTTTTTAGTTTTTTTATTATGCACTAAATATTTTAATTATGCTTCAGTTTTTAATACTTTTGGAGTTTTAAATAAATTATTCTATAGGTAGGTGGTCAAAAATATTTGGTTCCCTACTAGGCAGATTAAGACCACTTGCTAATAAACATGCTTAAGATGGTAGGATGACTAATGTATTGGGTAACCTTATTTTGTGAAGAAATACAATATTAGCTTACAAAAGAAAAATATAGCCCGTGACGACGGCTTAATTAGCAATCACCATGATATAATGAATTATATAAACAATGAGATTCAAGGTTCAAATCCTCATGGGTCAATCCAAAAAAAAAATGTTAATAATTATGTTGTACGAGTTTTGGGAATGAGGAAACATTGAGAATGTGGATGCTAGGTATGAAATGGTTAGAAATCTACAATTAAAATTTTCAGATTTCTCTAACAACTATAGTATTGAAACCACTAATTTAATTTGTCTTAATAATTATGTGAACATATTTATTAAAACTTTAATATCCATAAATATTCATATAGGAAATGAAAAACTACACATATATATTATAAAACATTGTTTTAGTTCTTATTGGAAAAAAACCAAATAATACTACTTTCATAATATGAAAATACAATAATAATCAATGATATGGTTGATTGATAATAAAAACAAATTAGAATTTATTTATTAGACCTTCATGTTTAGCATCGTCTCAAAGACAAACATATATGCATTAAAAATTATGTATATCCACAACTATAAAGTGAGTATTATTAAGTTTTCTTAAAATAAGATTTACATGTAGTTTAGTCTTTATTTTATAATTATTTCGAATAAATATAATAAAAATATTTGTAATAAAGTAGATGTTTGAAATAATTGTTCACATGTCAATCCTAGTGATAAAATCCCAAGATTGGGGCTCAACCCAACCTAGGCTTAGCCTAGTTGTAAAAAATAATACTAATAGTAAAATTGAATAAATATAAAAAAAATACTTACATTTTAATTTAGTAGTACTAAAAATTGAGCATAGTCTAATTGTTCTATGTTTTTTCCCTTTTATGGTCATAGTTTTTGGTCATTTTTGCTCAAGATCTAGCAAAATTTACTGGGACTGCAATTCTGACTTTTGTAGTTTACATAATCCAAGTTGGCAAGAATTTGTTGAGATTACAATTTTGAGATGTGTAGTCTACACAATACAAGTGTCCCAAAGGTTTCACAAGTTGTTGAATCCATTAATCCATTCAAAAATGTGATTTAAATAATGAAAAGTTACAATCTCACCGAGAATTGTATTACTAGTTTATGTGAAAAAGTAAAAATGTGTATCAGTTAGACTGTGTCTTCATCAATATCAAAAATAAAACTTTATTTTAAATCTTTCTATTTTGGAAACTCATTCTCAAGCTCCCATTTCCTTGAAGTTGAAGCTCCTAGAAATTTTCCAAATTCCATAAACCGTTCCCTACTAATTGGGAGGTTTTGTTATCATTACTAAGTACTTGGAAATATAAGGGACAAGTTTAGAATATTGGGAATGGTTATGATGACACTATAGTTAATGCAACTGTATAAATATTATTTTCTTATTAATTTGAAATAATATACCATGTATTAATATATGTGATGAATCTTTATAATAACATGATAATATGTAAATATTATTCATCACCAACTTTCTTCTTAAGGTTAAGGACATTTATCTTTTTCCTTTTTTTAAACCATGGTGAATTCGTAATTCGTTGGAGTAATATGGGAATTGCTCAAGATGAAACCTTTTAGTTGCCACAGTAACACCAAGAGTATATACATTAATACATTATTAAGCACACTTATCAACTAGTAATACATTATGAGGTAAAGGACAAATGTTTGTTATTATGGATAAAGTATCATATGATTCTATTTTCTATAAGGTATTATATATTATACAATATAAAACGAATCAAAAGATTTTTTACATTAAGTTATTGTGTAATATTTTTCATTGGGCATGTGTTATATGTTTTGCATGATTTCTATGTAATAGGTGTAGTTGTGGGTTATAGGGGGTGGAGCTCTTGTAAAAAAAATAACAATTGTTTGCATTCATTTTTAGTGATTTTTGACGTACATTTTTGTTTTTGGTAGTTCTATCATACATGGTGTTTCAAACCATTGTTTTCTATTTTTTATTAGAGAATTAAAATTGTAATCTAATTTAGATTAATAGATTAGGGGTTTAGGATGTCACATGATCCAATATGTTATATTATAAATAATGAAATTAATTAAACATAAAATCAAAGAAATGGTTCTAAACAATTTATTGATTTTCTCCTATTGAGTTTTTAAAATAAATATCTATGAATATGTATGATTTTCATTATTTACCTTTATATTTATTAAGAATCCATATGCCCATATATCCGTCGCATTAATGCATAAGAGGAAAGCTTCAATTTTTATTAATAAATGGTTTATAGTGAAATATCATTACATATGTCCATATATCCATCACATTAATGTATATGAGTAGATCTTCAATTTTTATTAATAAATGGTTTTAGGGTGAAATATCATTTTAAAGTTCTTTCAAACGGTTTTATGGTGAGAAATGATTTTAAGATTTTCAATTATTTTAAATAATATATAATTTTATATTTTTAAATTTAAGTAGTAAATGTGAAATAAGAAACTTCCGTGGAAACTTAATATTTTTTGTCCAATTTATTTTATACTACACATTACATATGAATGTCTCTTATCTACGTGGAATAAAGAAAGAAAATGTAATATAAAATTAATATTATGCTATTTTGTTTGTGATTGAGCTTCTGAAGGAATTTTATATTTAAATTATACTCATTAAGTTGAGTATATTATTTTGAAATAGAGAATTAAAAAAAAAATAAAAAAAAAATTATTATTATTATTATTATCATTATTAAAATACATTAAATATTCAATAAGGAACCATATATGACTGTTTATGAATCTATTCTTAGTTTACATGAAGCATTTGATTGGCATAGTCGTTCCAAAGTCAAACATGGAACGATACAGTAGCCCGACGAAGTCTATGAATATCCCTGCACTTTTTTTTATGGCGCTACCTAGCATGACATATGCGCCTGTGGTGTTATATAATTCCAGAAGAAGGTCAAGCTCTTGAATTACATTGTAATGGAGGACCTGGAACCAATAGCAAAGCAGAAATTATGGCTCTGGCCGGTCTCATTTCCTTCTCCGACTTCCTTGGTCTCCAAAACCTACATATTTTGGAGACTCCAAGGTCACCATTGACCATGTATTGTCCAAAAATAGCATAAAAAATATACACCTCTCTGGCTAGTTGAACAGGCTTGAGGATTTGTGGCACAACAGGAAGGACTTCTCTATCTCACACATCGCCAAGGAAAAAAATAGGAAAGCTGATGCTTTGTCAAAGCAGGGGCTTTCAGCGCCACAAGGATTATGGAGGATGCATGTCATAGTGGACAACATCTCCTACCAGATCAAAGATTTTCTTATGCCCGATACATAGTTCTCTATTTTGTGTAGTCAAATCTGGTATGAATTATGCTACCCATCCTTTTGTCCTATTATATGTTTTTTCCTTCAAACATTATATTGGCTCAATGGTTACTGTTATTTAGGAATCCGATATGTAGATATGTCTATTATACAATATTTCCCTCATAGGATACATCTTCCCATCCTCCAGGAGATCTTGTGACATCTCTTCTTTTTATTGATCAGATGGCCCCATATCTCTCTGTATTTATTGGTTTTGGATACACATAATATAACTATATAGCTTTCTTTTCTTGCTGAAAAAGAGTTTATTGTAGGTGATTTCAATTCGTTATAAGGGAAATTTGATATTTTAATTATTTATAGAGGAAATATATTGTTCAAAATAAATCTAGCTGTTGTAAAATAGAGTTATCTACTAGTAAAATGCAATAAAAAAATCTACTGTCATGCATAACAAGAAGTTAGGTATCTAAAGAAGCTACTAGAGTAGGGTCTTTGGCAGTGGACCTTGGAGGAGTTGGAGTACCCGCATCACACTGAAGGTTGCTCTCTAAATGGGTCATCCTTGCATCCAATCTTTCTAGGCAAACAAATTTATGACGTTGGGCATGCTTAGTCTCATTCAAAACAGATAATATGTCATATCGCTCTTCATGTTTATCTTTTAGGACCCTGCCCAAGAGGGTCTTCATCTTCCAGTATAGGGAAATGGAGTTAAGGAATTGTTTTTTTCTTTCCTTATTGTGGCTAAGATTAGGAACCTAATGAACTACTTCCTCAAGAATCTCTGAGTCTGAAAAATATTAACGGTCCACAACAATAAGGGAATCAAGGTGACGAATATCATTGTGGATTTTAGGAGGGACGACATAGTGGAATGTATCTGCTACCTCGTACGCTTGTGTCTAGGTGCGATTTCAACCTTGGGGGCCTTGGCAACTACACATACACTGTGAAGGCATGGTGCACAGGGGATGGAAACACCGGGGGTCCAAATACAACACATTGAAGGTAGAGGGACGAGGACAAGGGAAGACCAAATAAAGGCAGGAATGGAAAGGTGACACCTAGAACAAAAAATACCAACACCAAGCAAGGGTATAGAGAAGTAAGAGGGCAAAAGGGATGCCTCAGATAGGATAATACTTCAAGTTGTTGACAATACATCACCAGTTATGCATCCTAAATCTAACAAATATAGTGCATCTAACAGAATAGAAGATAATTAACTCACAAAACAAGGAGATAACAACAAAGGAAAGAGACTCAGGAATTTCCCTGGTATCGACACCCATCTTCATCCCAACTTTTCAATTGCAGGCTAGAGATGTCGAAGTCCCCACTAACACAAATGACTCCAGTATTGGAAAGTAGCACCATGAACAACGAATAGCCCTGTCAAAACAACCTGGATTATCATTTATTCCTCCTCACTAGTCATGCTACAAGCACCAAGTTTTCCAAAGACCAAAGACCAAATTGTCGCCTAAAACAGAGAGAAATCATCGCAAGGCTAATACCAAGCACAAACAAACTCGTTGCAGAGAAAAGCGAGATAGAATTACTTGAGTATATAATTAAATTGTCATGCAATGGACCCTCATCACCACTGACATCCACAAGGAATCCTACCTACAATGAGGGCGCGAGCGTATTCCACCACATATGACGTAAAAGAAGAGTATTGCAAATATCCAAAAACCTATATTTACTCTTGCCATGTTAATTAAACAACGAATGCTCGTATGCTTGTGCATGAAAGGAGTTGGCCACACCACCCTCATAAATATTTTGTTCATCAATGAAATAACTAACTCACCCCAGTCACCTTCCTGAAATAACTAACTCACCCCAGTCACCTTCCCACTTTTAATATCCATCCCAATTAATATATATATATATATATATATATATAATATTTTCAATTTTTTACCATTTTCCTTTAACCTATTAAGATAAAATCAATATTATCCACCAAACGCATCAATGAATAAAATTTAAAAATAAATAGCAACCACCCAAATGAAGTTAAAAAACAAACTTGCTCATGCATAATACTACTTATTTCTATTTTTGATCATTAATAGGAATGCATGAGGAATCAAACCTATTCATATATGATTTCAACCGCAATCATGACACAGCCCCGTGATACTTAAAGGTTACCCATATTATTAAAAAATATATTTGAAATGATGATTTTATAGACATTGGCCTTATCAAGGTTTCCTCTTTACATGTCACGTTTTGTCTACTCAAAAATGTTGGTTCGTTTAGTACACATCTAACTAATAGGTTCACAAGATTTTCAAAAAGTAATTATTAAGGCAATGCATATTATAATTATTCTTTCGCTCACCGGACACCTTTAATTTTCCTTTTTATAATTATGATGTTGTCTCACAATAAAACTCCCTTGTCCCATGCTATGTTTTAATACCAACAAATAACTTAAATTTTATTAGTTTTTTTTGAGGCGGTGAAAATTATAATAATTTATTATTATGTATTGTTATTTGTGAATATAGTTAATTTAGTATTATTATTAGCCATAATTTAATTAGATTGTTTTTTGCCTTGAAAATTATGGAAATTTTGGTAAAATTTTGATAAAGTTTAGCAGGGTTTTTGTAAATTCAAGTTATAGCTGTCAAACATTAAGGTTTTAGGTGTCCTAAAGGTTTTTGATGGTACTCAATCTATTTCCACCATCAAAAACATGATCCGTAAGATTTTTTGAATTTTTTTACCATAATTCTTTTTTACCCAGATTCAAACCACTTTTAACTATCCAAATAATTCCTCCACTTCAAAATACACTTTTTATTATTATATTATTTAAAATAATATTGTTGTAATGTAAAAAAAAATAGTATATACTTCCTTATTATTATGTTATTTGAAATAGTGTTTTTCATTATTGAAATAGTGTTTTTGTAATATATAAAGAAAAATATTTTTTCTTGCGAGCTGTTCAAGTGTTTCAGATCTAAAATATGATTTTTACTTAAATATTAGTTAAAAAATAAAGAATAAAAATTATAATTGATTTGAGATTTACATCTCACTTCAATATTATATATAACCTCACATATTAATATTAAAAAATTTAAACTTTATTTAAATATAAAATATAAAAAATATTAAAAAAAATCATGTGATTTGAAATAATAAAAAATATTTTTAAAAAACGAATCATGTGATGTGAAATAATATTTTGGTAAGTCACAAGGGACATATTTCTATCCTCGCAGTTGTTAAACATTTTAGTGTTTTAGGTTTTACTACAATAGTAAATTACGACTTTAACTTAGATAGCATATATTAAAAAGACTACTAATCAGGTTCATGTTTTTCATGGTAGTATTTAGTCTTAATCTTATATATAAAGATTTAATACTAATTTTACGAGAAATAAATTTTATTAAAATTATAAAATATAAAAAATATTTAAAAAGTAAATTAGAAGAGAATTATGGTAAATTTCGTTTGGATTAATTTAGTGTTAATTTTTTTTTAAATTGAATGATAAATGGTTTTAATGAAGTATATTTTATCTGTTTTGATGTAAGTATTTTATATCTGAGTTTTTATTGTTAATTGGGATTAGTTTAGAGGTTAAGAAAAATGTTTTTATCTTTTTTCATTATGTTTAAATATTGCTTATTATATATTTTATTTGTGTGATTGATTGATGTTAATAAAGAATTATTAATCTCTGAGGTTGTGGTCCAACAATTATGTGTGATGATTTGGTCCCCACAAGTTCTGAAGTCCATTAATAGGGAAGGTTATATTTTGACTTTTCCTTAATTCTTAGAAAGAGTAAAAATAAAAATAAAAGTATTAATAATCTGATTTTTATTTAAATACTTGAAAATGTGAAAAAACTTTTCCAAACATTTAATTATCATCTACCCAAAACTTTTTACAATAAATAAATCTAAAATCACCCGATCAAAATATGAATAAGTTCCTTAAATTTTTATTATAAACACTCAAAAAAAATCATAAACATCTCCAATAAATAAATAAATTATTATATTTTTATTTTATATCTCTTTTCTTATTCCCTCCATTTCATATTACTATTGTAACTCCTCATTCTCAATAAGCATTCATAAAAATAATAACCATTTTATTAATATAATATTTAATTATTTTAAAATAATTAAATTTATTTACAAATGTTATAAATTTATTTTATGATAAAATTATTAGTGGTTTATGTTTATTATATACTTTTTTTCATAAAATCAAAAAATAAAATTATATTTTTCATAAAATCAAAAGTAAAATAAATATTAAGTTTTTGCTAATATCTCATTTTTATCTTTATCTTTATAATCTTTCCTCTAATAAGTGTGGGGTGGTAGAAATATAGAGGAAAACTATGATAAGTTTTTCCTAATGAGCTCCACTTAACCTTATCTCACTTTCATAAGTTTTTCTATATCTTTCTTCTATCTTTGCTCTTATAAGGGCAAAAATAAGGGGAAATACTTACACAATAATGTTTCCCTTATCAATATAATAGTTAATTAATTTCCAAAATAATTAAACTTATATATAAATAGTTTAATAACCTAATCATTTAATTCAACTCATTATAAATTTTTATCATGATATATTCACTAGTGATTTTGCTTGCCATATTTCATTCCATAGAATTAAAAGTAAGATATATTAAGTTTTCCCTTGTATCTCCCCTCATTCTCACTCTCATAATCTTCCTCCTCCATCACTCTCATAATGAGAGTGGAGGTGGGGAGATAAATTAATTATGAGGGTGAGGGTGGGTGTGTAGGGAGACATTATGGAAATGTTAATATGATGGGGTGTGGGGATAGTGGGAGAAATTAGGGAAAATGCATTAGGTGGGGATAGGGGGAGATATTAAGGAAAACTTAATATGAATGGGGTGTGTGGGGTTGGGAGAAGATATTAAGGAAAACTTATTACCTTCATAATGAGGGTGGGGTTAGGGAGAGATATTGAGGAAAACTTATTACCCTCATAATGAGGGTGGGGCTGGGGGGAGATATTGAGGAAAAATTTTACCCTCATAATGAGGGTGGGGTTATGGGGAGATATTAAGGAAAACTTATTACCCTCATAATGAAGGTGTGGGTGGGGAGATATTAAGGAAAACTTATTATGAGGGTGGGGATGGGGCAGATATTAACCAACCTAGATCCATATTAACTCCAGATCTACCAAGCATTGAGAGAGACCAAATATCTTGAGGTGAAAACCTATTCTAGAGTGAAAAGAGATAGATTTGGTCTCTATTAGTGCCAGATTTGGTCTCTCTTGGCGCTTGGTAGATCTGGGGTTAAGATGAATCTAGGTTGGTTTATTTTTTTCATTTATTTTTTATGAATGGAGTTAGGTTTTATGTTTAGTTTTAATTATTGTAAATTTGTAACTCTAATTGATTCTAATTATTACTATGGTTTTATGTTTGTTTCATTAGTCGTTAATTTGCAACCTTTGCTTACCTCCCGTCATTGTAAATTTACAACTTTATTTGTTGCCAACTATTACCATGGTTTTATTGTTTGCTTTCAACAACTGTTAATTTGGAACCCTGCTTCCCATTATTGTCAATTTACAAGTTGAAATTTTTTATAAGACAATATTAACACTTTAAGTGTTTTTAAAACAATATTTTTTTTCCATAACATTAAACCATTACAAAGAAGTCTCAAACTTGATACTTTGTAAAATTGGAAAAAAATAAATAAAATTGTATTATATTAAATTTATTATACAAATAAAAAAAAATTGTATTCAAGCTTTTGTGATCCATAATGAATTAAGCAAAGTCTTTCCTCCGTTCGCTCAGATTAACGGCCAAAAAATTCTCTCATGTGATTTCTACCAAAAGACTTTGCTTAATTCAAATAAAAAATATCAACCACATAAATATATAAATTTAAAATATTTCTTATAGTCATTATTGAGAACCAATTGTCAAGTCCCACTAGCACAATCAGTTGAGGATGAGCCTCGTCAGCAAGGCGACCTGGGATCAAAGCTCATAGGGGGTGATTGTGCCCTGTGCTAGGGGGAGGAGACATGCTAAAAAAACCCAGTTAGCTAAGGGCTAGTGTGGCCCAGGCCGCATGCGATCCCTGAGTGACTTTGACGACTTAGATGCCACTAGGTCACGACTCCTCAAGCCACAGGTCAAGCCTGGAGGATCACAGATGACGTGACAAACAAACAAAAAATATTGAGAAGGAATTCAAAAAAGCTTATGATAAAATTTTACAACAATATTGAGTCAAACTTCTTGGTTGAGCTGATAGGAAGTGATCCTTCTTAGGTAAATCTAGTACAACACATATTAAAAAAGAAACTTTACAACAATATAATACCATACACTATCAAGAATTTGATGCTTATGAAAAGATAAAAAATTGACTTCACATTCAATATATTTATATACATTATAATAATAAATGTTGAAATTAATAAATTTGTGTATAAAGATGATAAAAAGTTTAATTTTAATTAAATTACTTATTAGAGAAAATAAATGGATTTTCATTTTATAGGTCAAAGTAAAACTTCTAATTTGGTTGAAATGTAGTAGTTTGATGAGTTTATTTTTTAGTTTTTTATTAATAAATTCTAAAAATAAATTTTAATTGAGAAAATAATTAATTTAAAATGTTGAATGTATAATCTAACATATATAACCTAGTTAGATGATGTTAAACATAATACTTTGCTAAAACAATGTGGTTTGTGTTAAAAATGGAGATGAGTCTATTTTAATAATTCTACACATATGTTTAGTTAAGGAGATCATGAAAATGGCCATCCTCTTTTTAAAAGCTAGAAACTTAGTTGGTTTCTTCCATATACCTATCTTATGTTTTTGGCCATATATCCATATTATGGTTTCACACTATGATATTGATTACCAGAAACAAACATTTAGAATACAAAAAAAAAAGTAGAAAACATGAAAAAGATATTGAAAGCAAAATAGAAATGCAAAAACATAACTTTGAATCAAAGCTTTTGTTTGATGTCGCGACTTACCTTTACCAACAATAGTTGAAGCCTATGCAATGTTGCATAATGGATTAGTTGAAGCCTAATGCAGAGTTAAGCAACTTCATGATATGGTTTACCTTTACCAATAATAATTGGAGACTATTAAGAAAACACATGGCAAGAGAAGGAAAATATTTTCTCTATCCCAGATTCTAGAGTCATCCATCGACATATGGATCAAATCTTTGGTTATTTTTATTTTTGGAATTGGAGTTTTATGTTTTTAAATAGGCTACATTAGAGAAGAATACCATGGGAAAGACCTTGGGTTGTTAAACCCTGGAGTCAAAATGTTTACATAAAACAAAAATTGTTAATGGTAAATTGTCTATTTTACTTCAATTTTATTTTAATTTATAATTTATTTTGTTTTATTTTATTTTTTAATTTAAATTTATATCACGAGTCTTACCTAACACAAAAAATTCTAATGATAAATTCACTATTTCATCTCAATTTTATTTTAATTAATAATTTTTATTTTATTTTATTTTGAATTTAATTTATGAGGGAGGGACATATTAGGGAAATATTAGGTGAAGGTGTGGGAAGATGTTATTTCCATCATAGGGGTGTGGAGTTGGAGGGATATTTTAGAGAAAACTCTACACTAGTGGTATATATTAGGGAAAACTTACTAATTTTTCCTAATATCTTCCCCTACTCCCATAGCTTCCTCATATTAAGGTTTTCTTAATATCTCCCTTCATCCTCACCCTCATTATGAATTTTCCCTAATATCTCCCCCCAACACTATATTCCTCATATTACATTTTCCCTGACATCTACCCTACCCACACAATTCCCTCATATTAATTTTCCTCTGATAACTCACCACACCTTCATTATGAGTTATCACTAATATGTGCCCCCAACTCCACACCTCCCCATATTAAATTTTGTTAAATTTTCCTTAATATTTTAGTCAACCACACCCTCATAATCCATTTATTTTCACATATCACAATATGAAATAATATTTTATTATATATGTTATTCTAATTTATTATTTATTTATAAAAGATGTTGCCATAATTTATAATAAAATTTACTATCATTTCAAAATTAAATTAGGCAATATCATATCAACATATTTATAAATCCAAAGTACACCATAAATAATAAATATAATAATTATTATTATTATTATTAACCCACCCCCTACCCTTACCCTTACCCTTACCCTTACCCTTACCCTTACCCTTACCCTTACCCTTACCCTTGTTTCCACATAACTTCTTTACCCACCTGAAGAAATAGACCTTTTAGCCCTAGACCACTTGCTTATGTTATGTAATGGATGGAGGATGGGATGCCTACCCCAACAACGTGTTGCTTCAACCATAGCAATATCACTTATATTGTAGGGTCAGGATTAATCATATGATTGATTCATGAAGATAGCTAGCATTTCCACGAGATGCTTTGATAACACTTGATTACCTATCTTCTTTGTCCCACATATTAACTTATGAGTATGACATATATTTTTTAATTTTTTAATAATAATATAATTTAATTTTAATGTCGCAACCAAGCTCAACACCGAATTGGTGTGTGAGATCCTTTTGATTGTGTGATAATGGACTCATCTCAACACAAAGATTTGACTGCTAAAGTTTATGAAGGTGCACAAACATATTTATTAAATATTTTTTATATTAATAAATATATGAAATTTATTTTTGTAATCTTTTATAATAAAATAATATTATTAATCTAAACATATATAATATATTAATCTTAATATGTAACAATATGTTAATAATTATAGCCCATGGGCCAACTTAATTGGAAATCACCATGGTACGAAGTATTATCTAAACAATGACATTCATGTTTAGCATCATCTTAAAGGCAAACATATATGCATTAAAATGTATTCATATCCACAACTATAAAGTGAGTTTTGTTTTGTTTTGTTTTGTTTTTTTTAAGATTTACATGTAGACTAGTCTTTGTTTTATAATGATATTTTTAATAAATATAGTAAAAATATTTGTAATACAGCAGTTGTTTGTAATAATTGTTTAAACAATCCTCGTTCTAAAATCCCAATATTGGGGCTCGACCCGGCCTAGGCTCAACCTATTTGTAAAAAATAATAATAGTAAAATTGATTAAACATTAGAAAATACTTACATTCTATGTTTTTTCCCTTTTCTGGGCATTTTTTTGGTCAATTTTGAGTTATGTAATCTACGTATCCAAGTTGGAAAGAATTTGTTGAGATTTCCATTTTGAGTTGTGTAGTCTACACAATACAAGTGCCCCAAAGGTTTTGCAAGTTGCTAAATCTATTTATCCATTAAAAACTATGATTTAAACAATGAAAAGTTACAATCTCACCAAAAAGTATATCCCAACAGTTTTCCAACGTGTTGAATCCATCTATGTATTCAAAAGTGTGATTTAAACAATGAAAAGTTATAATCTCACCAAGAATTGTATGACCAGTTGCTATGAAAAGGTAAAAATGTAGAATATTTAGAATATGCCTTCATCAAAATCAAAAATAAAATTTTAATGTAGAGCTTTTGGTATGGAAAACTCATTCCCAAGCTCCCATTTCCTTGAAGTTGAAGCTCCTAGGAAGTTTCGAATTTCGAAAATCGTTCCTAAACAATTGGGACATTTTGTATTTGTTACTAAGATCCAAAAACTTGGAAACATAAGGAATGAGTTTAGAATAGTGGGAATGTTTATGATGCCATTATGGTTAATATAAATATATAAATATTGTTTTATTAATTGGAAATAATATATAATGTATTAATATATGTGATGATTGATAATAACATGATAATATGTGAATATTGTTTATGTTGATCATTCATCACCAACTTTGTTTGTAAGGTCAAGGAAATTTATCTTTTTCCTTCTCTTTTGTAAACCATGGCGAATCGATAACTTGTTAGAGTAATATGGGAAAGGCCCAAGATGAAGCATTTTTGCTACATCAATAACACCAAGAGTATATTCATTGATACATTATCAAGGGCACTTATCAACTAGTAATACATTATGAGGTAAAGGACAAAAGTTCGTTATTATTGATAAAGTATCATAGGATTCTATTTTCTATAAGATATTATATATTATACAATATCAAAATTGTATAAGGATCCCATACATTAAGTTAATGTGTGATAAATTTGGTTGAGTATGTGTTATATGTTTTGCAGGACTCACACTGTGTGATTTGTATGTGTTAGATGTAGTGGGGGGTTATAAATAGCATAGCCATTGTAAAAAAAATGATAGTTGTTTTCATCTGTTTTTGGCGATTTTCGACACACAATTTTTTGTTGTTGTTGTGATGCATGGTGTTTCAGCCCATGGTTTTCTAATTATGATTAGGGAATTAAGGTTGTGACCCAATTTCAGTTAATGGATTAGGGGTTTAATATGTCACAGGATCCAATATATTATATTATAAATAATGAATTTAATTGATTATCAAAATTATAGGTGCAACTCTAAACAATTTGTTGGTTTTCCTTGTTTGGGTTTCTAGGGTAAATATTTATGTATATGTATGATTGTCATTGTTTACCTTTCTATTTATTAAGAATCCATGTGTGCATTTCATTACTATAAAAGGTTTAAACTTACATGTGGTAATAAAGAAGTTATTAGCTTCAAGGGGGTGTCATTGTTGCTAAGGATTTTTTTATATCTTAGGTCTATGATAAACCTTTTGTAGTGGGAGTTCTATGGTGGTGTTTCTTGTGCTGAAAAAGAATGATGAGTAATTTGAAAATAGAGATCAAGAATTTTAGTAAGAAAAGTTTTGAGCTACGAAAGCTCAAGTTGGAATATATTTTGGTAATCAAAGATCAATAGGTCATTGTGGATCTAGGAAATGCACCTATAGGAAGACTAGAAAAAGTTGGTATTGAAAGGCAAAGAACATAATCTAGTTGTGTCTCTTAGATTCAATATTACTGATTGTTTTAGGAGAAGCTATAGCCAAGGCATTATGGGATAAGCTATATGATTTTTATTAGTATAAGTTCCTAGCAAACAAACTTTTCCTACAAAAGAAGTTGTACAACTTGAAAATGAACGATGGAGGCTCAAAGACAAAGCATTTGAATTTCTTCAATATTATGGTAAGCCACTTATTTTTTTGTTGACTTGACCCACATGAGATTTAAACTTTGAATCTTTACACAATACTTCATAGCATTTCCATTATTACTTGAGCTACCCCCTGTGGGTTGTGGTAAGTCATTTATTATTTGAGGATAAGTGTATCCATTTATTGTGCACTTACTAGATGTATGCGACAATCTAGTTATAGCCATAGGCAATAATGCAACCACTTTAAGTTTCAATGATGTTGTCTCACCCTTGTTGTTCGAGGAGATGAGGAAAAAATTTATCCATAAGAGGATGTTTGTAGGATAGAAATAAAAGTAAGTCTACAAGTGGGAGATCTAAATCTCTAGTAAAATTTGTAAAGAAACATTGGAAATGTGGTAAAGAAGATCTTTTTAGGAAGAATTGTACATCCAAAAGCATTAAGAGAACAAAAGGATATGATGATGGTCCCTCCAAAGAAGAAAGAGGGGATGTGTACTTGGCTTCTTCAAGCACACATGCAGATCATTATGTATAGATGATCGACGTAGGTGCTTCCTTTCATATGACTCCCCACATAGAGTGGTTTTCCAAATATGAAAGATATCACGGATGTGACATTTTTCTTTAGAGACAAATCGAAAGCCAGGATCCAAATACATGAAAAATTCAAGTTGATGCCCGAGGATGGGGTAATACAACCCTCCCTAGTGTTCTACACATTCCTAGGTTATCTAGAAACCTAATATCTAAAAGTAAGATTAGGGATGCAAGTGTAACTACTATGTTTGAAAAGGAAACTTGTAGGATGTCTTAAAGAGAAATGGTGTTCCTAAGGGGATTTGGGACTGTAACTTTGTATAATCTATAAAGAAGCACCCTCACTAATGGGTGTAATAATTTCATTGTTCCTAAGGGTGGAGATGAATTGACTCTAGAAAAAAAAGATGTAGTCACATTAAATACTACAACATACTATAGATAAGGGCCTTTGGGAACTACATGTAAAGGTGTGGTTGAAGGTACATTTGATTTCACTATAGATGTTGATTTATGTGAACATTTCATTTATGGTAAACATATTGGAGTAAGATTCTCAATATGTGCTAAAAGAGCTAAGGGAATTTTAGAGTTAGTACATAATAATGTGTTTAAACCTATACATATTCCATCACTTGAAAAAAATGTTCTACAATGTCTCATTCATAGATGATTCCTCAAGGAATACATGGATTTATTTCCTTTCAATGGAATCTAACGTCTTAGGAAAATTAAACAATTCAAGGCTCCTATGGAGAATCAAATAGAGAAGAATATCAAAGTGTCTAGGATAAATAATGGTGGAGAATTTGCAAGAATGAGTTCAAGGAATTATATAAGCGGTGCAATATAGAAAGGTATAAGATTAGTACACCATATATACCTCAACCTTGCAGAAAGGATGAATAGGGCATTAATGAAAAAAGAAAGGAGCATGCTCAGTGGTGCCAGATTGTGACAAGAATTATGGGAAAATATAGTGGATATTGTATGTTACCTAGTAAATCAATCACCCTCATTAGCATTGGTTAACAAGACTCTACATGAGTCATGGACTAGTAAGAAACCCATTCTTAAACATCTTAGAGGTTTTGGTCATGATGCCTATGTACTTGTTCCAAAGAAAAATAGGAGTAAGCTAGATAATAAGGTTAAAATGTGCATATTTATTAGTTAAAAAGATGGTTTAGAAGGTTATAAAATGTGGAACCTAAAAACTAAGAAGGTTGCTCATATTTAACATGTAATTTTAGAGAGGTCAAAGATGTTGTCAAATAGGAAGTGCCACCAAGGGAAAAATAAGAAAAGGTAGCGAAGTTCAAGTTGCAAGATGAAGAATCTAACCTAGTAGAGGAATATGACTCAAAAGAAGAAGAACCTCATACGTTGATATTAAAAAGATTTTGACGGCGCTGGAAATCCGTCAACCAAGGGGTCTCCCTGATGTAAAGTCCCAATTATCTCTCACACCGTTTGGAGTAAGAGCCCCATCCAAAATATCAGCCTGGTTGCTAGTTATCTTAGAGACATGCCTTAGCTCTAACTGTCAACAAGAGAGAGGAGTGCACATGCGCCTTCGAAAATAAAGGGGGTGTGTTTGGTGAGTGTTCAATCATATGTGTGTCAAATTTATTTCACTATGGAGGGGAGGAGAAGTGAGCCTCTCAGAGAGAGGTAGTAGTACCACCCTAATAGAGACTCACATGAACAAGAAGGGTTCATGCAACATCAAGCAGAATAGTCCACAAAGATGTGACGGTCATTGAAACCAATATAACAAGGAAGATCTATATAATATCCAACATAATAGTCCACGAGGATGTGACAATGATAATTGCAATTACAACACATTCTCAATATGATAAGTACCAAAATAACCGAAATAGGTCAACTACTTTAGCATAGATAAAACCAAACATGAATTACAAACATACACAGAATAGTCTTACAAATATCCATTATCCATGCATGAAGAACATGTTGGCCTTGAAGGCTTCTGTTATTAAGTAAAATTTCCAAGACACATGTATATAATGAAAATCACTAGCTCCAATAGTGGAGTGTTGGAGCCACTCCTTACCCCTCAAAAGAACGGATATGTCTCTCTAATGCCTTGCGGGAGGAGCCAAGGTGAAAAGTCATATTCTCATACAATTAGGGAGTATATATAACCAAGGGGTGATGCTTCCCCTTCCTTATGTCTCTTTGACTACCCTCATGATTGTTTGACTTCGTATGAATTTTCAACTTACATGACTCTTTATATTCTATGTGTGTCCTTTGGACTTCCAATTTACAGTACATTTTGAATACCATTTACATGATCCAAAATGACGATGTGGCATATGAAAACTCATTACATGACATGACATGACATGACACTGCTGACATGGACTGCTTGATGATGTGGCAGTGTCAAGCCACTATTGCTACTGTGTGCTAAGTGTCTGCTTGAGAATGCTCTTCTTTTCACCTCTATATGACTTGGTGATAAGGAATCTTCAATGATCTTAAGTCTTGAGTTGCGATCGCAAATTGATGTCCCTTTGCTTTCTTGTGATTGATCAACTTGCATGTTCAGCTACAAGAGTGTCTTCCAGCATGTTTCCCTCATTCATATCTTTCTTCATCATCTCACCATAAAATGGTAAGGTACTTGTATCTACAACTCACTCATGACGAGATGAAATCAGTCTAAAAACCCCCTAATATAAGATGGTGCATTTTGATTAATTGACGGAGCCAGAATTGGGTGACAGGTCGGGAGAGAGGGCTTAGTGACTATGTAGTTGCGCAGTTCAAGCAGCTAGTGGTGAGGCTTGAACCCTGAGACTGCACAATGCACAGTTCAGGCTGGACTGAGGGAGTAAAATGTACAATTCTAGGAGCTAGTGAGATAGATTGATGTGGTGGACACTGAGAGGACATACTACGTTGTTCCAGGAGACAAAGGAGTCTGGGAAATTGTGCAACTGCATAGTTTATAGGCTCAGGGAATGATCTTGAGGCTTGCAATTGTGTAGTGTGTAGTTAGGGCCAGGATGAGAGAAAGGATTGCGCAATTATTGAGGCCAAGGACATAACTTGAGCCTAGAAACTACGCAGTGCAGTAATCCTGGGAGGTAAGAACTACACATTGCACAGTGCACAGTTCAAGGAGGTCAGGTGAAGGTAAGTTACTTGGTCAGGAAGCCTTCTCAGAAATGGCTAAGTGTGAGACCAGTGAGACTGATGTAAACTGTGATACGACTTCAACTGTGATCTCGCACTTAGAACACTTGACGATACAATAACATAGATCACCCATGACACATGAAAAATGCATTTCCCTCTGTGTGATAACTTTATGACCAATTATGACAAGTGACACTTAAGATAGACTTTGGGACGACCATGATGACACTTGTGCGACAATGCTTAAAACTTTGCGAATGAGTGCGAAAAATGTTTACATAGTTAGAACAACTCATATACATAAAGATAGACCCTTGAAACCATAAGAACGGGCTTCTATACATTGTGCGACAACCAATCATGTGAAAAGATGGCAATTTACCCAACTTGCAAAGGGGAGCAAAATACTTCAAGAAAGTAGATGAAATGAGTTTCAGTGTTTGCAACAACAATGTGCAAGACCAAGGATGTCTCTGAAATTGATCAGTGTAAGCTAAAATTTTGGAGGGTGTTGTAGCATCTACAACACAAGACTAGTTCATTAAAGAAGGAAACCGAGAAGGTATAATCCACTAGATTTGTGTTCTAGATTTTATGTCTATTACTAATGATGATCCCATATTTCTTAAGGAGGAATTGAATTAAGAGGATGGTAAAATTTGGAAAAATTCCATGATTGAAGAAATGGAAGTCTTGGACAAGAGTGAGGCTTGGGATCTAGTTAAAATGCCAGCTAGAAGAAATTCTATTGGTAGCAAATGGGTATTTAAGAAGAAGATGAATGAAAAAGGTAAAGTGGAGAAATACAAAGTTTGGTTAGTAGCGAAAACATATTTCCAAGTAGAGATAATTGGCTTTGGTGAATTTTTTCTCTTGTTGCTAAATTAACGTCTATTAGATTCCTTTTATCTGTTGCCATTGTTTTTTATCTTGAAGTAGAATATATGGATGTTTAAAGAACATTCCTACATGTGGAATTAGAAGAAGAAATCTACATTTATAGTGAGGGGTAACAAAGAGTTGGTTTGCAAGCTAAAAAGTCCGTGTATGGGTTAAAGTTATCTCCAGGGATATGGTATCAAAAGTTTAATACATATATATTGGGACCTAGTTTGACAAGAAGAAAAGTTGATCACTACGTGCACTTTAAATTAAAATATGATAATTTTATTTTTATGGCCTTCTATGTGGATTATATGTTTTTGATTGGAAACAACAAGGAAATCTCCAAGGATGTAAAAACCCAATTGTCATCTAAATTTGACACGAAAGATCTTGGTGCTACAAATTTTGTTTTGGGCATGGAAATTAAAAGATGGCATGCTAATATGAAACTTTGGTCAAGGTCCCTATTTCCATAGTTGTAAAGTTATCTACAGATCATTGTCCCAAGATATAGGAAGAGGACATGCTCCATGTTTTGTATTTCAATGGTGTTTGGAGTTTGATGTATGCAATGACCTGTACTAGAACAAAAATTATGCGTACGGTGGGAGTTTTGAGCAAGTATATGTCAAAAATAGGAAGGCACATTATACAATTGTAAAGAGGGTCTTCAAATATTTCCATGGCACTATAGGTTATGGAATCACTATCAAGGAAGACCTGGAGAAGATAGAGTATTGGACATACATGACTTTGTTGGGCTATAAATTCAAATCATACAATGTATACAAGTGGTTACGTGTTTAACCTATTTGGAGCAGCAATCAATTGGATGAGCAAGAGATAGTTTGTAGTGGCACTCTCAATTACAATAGTTGAATGCATGAGAATCACTCATGAAAGTAAGGAAGTTGTATGGTTACAAGAATTATGTTAAGGTATTGGGCTTTTATAGGGAGTTGTAAGGTTAAATTGTGAAAATCAAAGTACATTCCTTTTGGAAAGGAACCCAACTTATCATTTTAAGACAGAGTATTTTGGTGTTAAGTATCAACATGTGAGAGACATGGTTGTAAACAAGAAGGTGTTTCTAGTGAAAGTGGAAACTTTAAAAAATGTTACATATCCATTAACAATGTCTATAAGTACTAGGAAGTTCTCTTGGTGTAGAGAGACAATGATTTATGTAATCTTGTCACCCCTTGTATACAAAGAAAACGAAGAGTGGGAGAATGATGGGTATGTGTTGTATTCTTTGCATGACTAGCCCTATGCATGACTTGTATCTGGCAAGCATAAGGGGGGGTGGGGGTGGTCATAGGTGGGTAAAATCACCTGAAATAAGAAAAAAAATGGGTATTTTGCATTTATGCTTGTCCATTTTGGCCACATGGTTTTTTTTTCTTTTGGTGATTTTGTGATGCATGGTGTTTTAGCCCATGGTTTTCTCATTTTGATTAAGGAACTCAGGTTGTAATCTAATCTAGCTTAATGGATTTGAGGTTTTGGATGCTGGAAGATCCTCTATATTGTATTGTAAACAATGAAGTTGATTAATGATAAAAATTGGAGGTCCAACTCTAAACAATATGTTGGTTTTCCTTGTTTGGGTTTCCAAGGTAAATATCTATGCATATATGCAATTGCCAATGTTAATTTTTTTTGTTTATTAAGAATCAATGTGTGCACGTTGGGTATGTGTTATATTCTTTGCATGACTACCCCATGTGTGATTCATTGCATCAGGTTTAGAGTTGAGGGGTTAGTCGTAGGAGTGTGCTAGTGTTAGCTCCCCTTACGTGGGGGTTCATAGGCAATGGCCCCTGCAAAAGAAAATTTAAGCATTTTTTTGCATCTATTTTTGGTGGTTTTAAACATGTGATTTTCCATTTTACTGTTTGTAACTATGGTTAAAGAGCTATGGCTATTTTCTAATCCATGGTTAATGGATTGGCAGTTTACAGATGTTGCTAAATATACATGTTGTATTGTAGCACTCTAATGATAGAATAACACAGAAAAATCTTTATGTTTTTCTTGATTTTGGAGTTTCTATGGTTATATAACTATGTTAAAGTATTTGTATTAGCATCTTTTCTATTTTTATTAAGAATATGTTTGCATCAATTACTTATGCATGGTTAAAACCTACATTGCATTTCATTACTATATGTTGATGCTTGGAAATGTCCTAGTCAATAATAAGAGAAATTACTTGATTAAGGTCCCAAAATAGACCTATTCTCATTTGGGATGGTGATCCTCACTAGTATATGGACTCAGATGCCACTAATGCCACTAATGAAATTGCTCCTTAATTAGAGACTTCGTAGAAGCTTTTATAAATCTCAAATATAATTCTAACCTATCTTCAGAAAATAAATAAACTAATCTATTCTATGATATCCTATCCCATGAACTTAATTTAATGAAATTTAAATAACATCATATAACAACTTAAAAAGAGAAATATTCCATCAATTTCAAACATTATTTAAAAACAATTAAAATGAATAAATCATTTAAATAAATAGTTAAATGAAAAAATTACTCACTATAGCAATTCACCGGCCCAACTATGAATTAATATAATAACATGAATCTAATGATTAACGGCCCAACTATGAATTAATATAATAACATGAATCTAATGATTAACAACAATGCATAAGTCAGATAAACCCATAAAAAATAAGTCTAAAATAGTAAATACCTTGTGAGATTTTACTAAATATGCCAAAAACAATTGTTTGAATAACAATCAATACACAATTTTCCAAAAATAGAATATTAAACTCACAAATGGGCTCTCGATTTCCCAAAAAATGAACTCTGGACAAAAGTGAACAAGGCACTTTTTTCAAAAAAAGAAAGAAAATGTGTACCCTTTTCTAATAGAAGTGGGTTGCATAAATACATGTTCAAAACAACTAAATCAAAGTTTTCCCCTACTTTTGATGAAGAAATACATTATAAGATACATGTTATTCTAATAAAATCAAGAAAATCAAATGACTTTAGAAATATCTTTTAGTTTTATGATTTAGCATTATCTGGATCTTCCAGATATTGTTTCCATTGAGGAAGCATACACATGCTTTGTGAGATTAACAATGGGTATGAAGTGTCCAAATTGATCTCACACCCATAAACTTTACCCTCCACATTTACTAGCTCCCCTCGTAACTTGGAAGAAACATTCTTAATAACTTCGATGCATCTTTGAGGATGTACTAGAAGTTGACTAATATATTGTATTGTGAATCTATTGACCAATCTGATTGTATTTTCTATGCCTTTCCTTTGATTTTGAACATTAAAAAGACATAAATCCATGTCATCGCTTTTCTCAAAACATTGCGCTCTAGGCATGTTAAAGTGAATAATCCATGTCATCGCTTTTCCTATTTTACTTATTTTACAGCGCTTTTAGGGGCCATATTAGTATGACTCACAAATATGAGAACAAATTATGTTGATCTTATATATTAAGTGGAATTAAGGGATTTATTTTTTATAGGTGAGAAAATTTATTATAATTTAGTCGTCAAATTAGCAGTGACGATAATTATCTATGGTTATTAACTGTGAATGTAGGCTGACTCATCACCATTAATCAAGGAAAACCACGCCACTTGGAATAACTTGCTGGTGGTCCGTAAGGGGGCAGGCTTTCACTCCTGCAAGATGCCTCTGGGCCTTGGGTCATTAACCTGTTTACTTACGTTCCAGGAATTAAGGGATTTGCCTTAAGGGACTCAAAGAATAAATGAATAAAGAAAAAATTGTTTTTTGGGATTTTTTATTCAAATAATATTTGAAGGAAAAGTTATACATTAAGGAAATATTTTATCAAAAATTCAAAAGTTAAAAGTTAAAATAAAAATTAAAAAATTGTTCTTGAAAATAAATTAATTTTTTATAAGATTTGTTCTAAATTTTATCTTTTTAAACAATCTTATTTTTTTTGATCGGCTGAGATTTTTGTTTATGTTTTTTTTTTTTTTTTTTTTCAATGTGATTTTAAATAATGATGAATAAATATTTTTTCAACAAATACTACTTTATAACTAAGGAGGTAATTTTAAGTTTCTTATTTATCATGGTATTAGTTGCCAAGGATATGACCTCAATTGAGTTGTAATTTTAACTCCAAAAGTAAAATTGATGCTACTAGGGGTATGATTTTTCGATTTAAAGATTAATAGGTTTTATCCACAATGATATCAATTGTTAAGGGCACAATTCTAAACAAGTTGCAATTTTAACCAACCTCCCATAAAAAAGGTGCTACCAATAGCATCATTTTTTGAAACAAGGGTAAAAATAGCTACTAAATGTGGCATATGATAAAAACATGAACTTTTGAGTATTCTCATTCATATGGCAACTCTGTTATCAATTATTTATGTATTGTTAATATGTTGGGATCTTCCATAGGAGTGTAATAGTGGTGGTGGCGGGAGAAAAGGTTCCAACAAAGTTATAATAGTATAGTTATGGAGGCCATTTGACATAACATAGACTAGGTCCACTATGTTGGTTGCATTAAACAAGGCCTATTAGGCAGTTAATGTAAATGGGCCACATTAAATATGGTCCACTACATAGTTAGCGTTATGGTTTTGTAGCTAGTTATAAATAAGGTTGGGGTCCTCCTTATGAATCATCTATTGGAGTATTTTGTATTAGAGCTTAGCTCATTGAGAAGCTTCCCTATCTTAAGGGGCAAGTGAACAAGATCATGTTCCTTCCATAAAAGAATCTTTGTATAATGTTTCCCTACCTTGAGGGTATTTTGATAAATAAAGTGTAACCATTTCTAAATATCATTTCTTGTGATTCAAGCGTAAGGGTTAAGGATCATAACAAGCAATGTCAAAACTCTTTCTTGAGCAAAAAATACTTTTTTTTTTTCCTTTTTTTTTTTTACATTTTGTAAAGAAAAATAGGGTCATGACACTCAAATCAATTCATGTACCTTCATGAAAAGAATTTAAAGAATCCAGTTGCATATTTGAGTTCCTGTGAAAAGACATCCAAGTTTAAAAAATAAATTGTCCCAACAAAAATCTAGAAAGTGAGATATCATTGATTTAAAATAAGTGATTTTAGGGTTTTATGATTACAATTACATAGATTGTAGAACATATATCTTTTAATAGAGCTCCCAAATTGCAACCAAACCAATGCCATTGGATAGAGGATTTTTTTGGGTTTTGTTTAATAAATGTTATGCTTATGATCAATTGTAATGTGCTACAACATTTACAAATTTCCACTATCGAACCCTAGCAAGCCCAAAGTAGGAAAATGTTGAAAAAACATGCCATGGGAGGATCAAATGACAATATTAAGAACTTTATACATATTTAAGAAATATTACAATAAGTTATGGAAGTTCTGCTAATTTGGTGAGAATTTTAGGAGACATTAGCAATATTAGTGAAATGCATACTTCTATTAGAAAAATATTCTAGAGGGATATATACTTGGGGTGATTTAGATAATGCTTGAGTTGACTGGCATATCGATAGTTGTAATCTCTAGGAAGAAAACTACTTCTAACTTCTCTGTGATGACTCTGTCTCACCATATGAAGAAAATTTTATTGAAGGATGTATAAAGAAGGTTATGACTAATAATCTTGTGTTTGTATGTTCTCTCTAATGGTAGTGTTCCTTCAAATCAAAACCTAATCTTTCACAACTCTATGGATGATATTATTGTGAAGAACTACAGAACAAGCAAGCACAACAAGCAATGATGGAAAATGTTTTATGCCATTCTCGACATATTGTATTGATCTAATGATAACAATTTATAATACATTAATTCAACCACTTCTAGATCTAGATGCAGTTAACAATTCATCAATGGATCATGACAACACCTCATCAATGGATAAAGTTTACAATTCATATAAATTTGATCTCACACTTTGTGATTGTCGAGGTACTCACAATCTAGCATTCCCCACCCTACCCGTGATTCACAAGTCTAAATAATTCTACCATTCACAATTACTTTTATCATCTTCATTCTAAAATTATTGAATTGAGATTTAATGTAGATATTCCTGAGAAACTTCCAATATATTGATTTTTAGAAATTCATATGGAAGTGAATAACTACCATGTCTTAACATTCCCATTCTTCAAACTATCCCAATTGTTTATTGATAGATATGAGGAGACCAGTTCGTATGCTAAAATTTACAAATGTTAATTATTTTTTGTGACTAATAAGACTTTGAATCTTGAATCCTGACTATTATCATTGTTATGTGATATTCTCCTTGTCAGTTGCAAGGTGAGAAGTATGTTGAAGGGATCCAAGCTCGAGCTTTGGATTCTTTTGTTCTTCAATACTTCATAATTTAAGGGATCTAAGATTGAGATTTGGATTCTTTTTTCAATAGTTTTTTTAGTTGAGCACTAACAATATTCACTAGATTTGGTGGTTTTTGGTTAACCATTAACCATCGTCCATCAATACTAGTGATTTTTGGTTTACCACTAACCATTTTTACTTGAATAATGTGGTAGTTTTGGATAATCACTAACCAATTTGATTTGAACAAGGTGGCGGTTTTGGTTTACCACTCACCAATTTTAATTGAAAATTTTGGTGGTTTTCATTTACCATTAGCCATGTTCACTTCCCCCTTAAGGTGAAAGAGAGTTCCATCATTGTACCCCCCCTGAAGATGTTAAGAGAGTATATTTTCATCAATGTGCTCCCCACATTGAGGAGGAGAAAGTACCATATTTATGGTTCGTGTTTTAATTTTAGATAACATACAAAATTGGATCCGTATCATGCCCAAAATCATATGGAAGAATTGTTATAAAGTTTTTTCTCTTGTCATTTATCCTTTTTTTAATTGTGTCTTTGCCTTTGATTTTCCTAGATAGTAAGACTTATGAAACTTCATTATTTTTTAATTCCATTTCCAATATTTGATCATCCATAATGAATTGTTTTCTTATCTTTATTCGTCTTTTAGCACTTTTCAAAGAGGTGATTTATGATCTTCTCAAAATGAAGACAAGGATGGAGGTCAAAACAATGACTCTCCGTGTGACCAAATATATGAAAATGTTGGAACCTATGTTTTTATTCAATATCATTGTATTATTAACTTTTGGAGTGTTCAAAATTTCGTCAAGAAACCCTCCACTCACAAAATTAATCAATTTGGAGTAATATAGGGTATGAACGTTATTGTTTTTTTTCATATCATATCCCATGTGTCGATTTCTGTTGCACTATATTCCTTTCCACAACCTTACAATGTTGTTGGGAAGATCATGTTGAATTTGAACATGTACAACTTCATCATTTTTTTTATTTTTATTTTTGTGTAAATCAGCGTATTATATTAGCGTAAGAATACATATTTTACAAAAGGTCTGCACGAGCAGACAGCAGACTGCCATTTTACAGAGCATTCACCAAGAGATGACCACAAAGACCAGCCAAACGACCCCGGGCACACCACGCAGGGCGGCAGAGAAAAAGGGGGTTGACAAAAGCAGTAGAGACCAGACCTCTAAACAACTAGAGCTGCAGACAATGAACGATGAGTTCCTGAGCAAAAATATAACAAAACCAAGAAAACCCACCAGGGTAGGTAGATACAACAACTGACCCAACCTCAGGAATTCAGCAAGAACGAAAGCCAAAACCCGTTACATTTCAAGAACAATATAATTTTTGGAGGTATCCGGCATAGACGCTGTCTTAGCCTTGCTTGCCTGAGCAGGCGCTGGACGAGTGTTCTGAAAATTGCCAGTGCGCTCCTCCATCCTATCCTCAGCATGCCTAGCATCAGGACCTATAGTGTGCCTCAAGAGACTAATTAGAACTGAGAGTTTCTTTGAAATGTTGTCAAATTTTTGTTCCAGTGCGCTTATCTTGAACTCTAAGCTTTCCATAATTGCAATGTGCTCCTCTGACGCAGCTGCAGTTGCCTGTTGGGCTTGACGCACTTGGTCAGAATAGTTCCACTGCATACTCAGAGCCTTGGCCAACATTGTCTTCATTCTCCACATCTCTGCTTGTGTTCGCACAAATTGAGTTGCACGCGTTGTAATCAAGCCAGGGTCCTGAATCCCGTCAATCTCCTTCTCTAGCTCTTGAGCCTTCAAATTTTCCTCCTCCTCCGTGGAAATGGCCTCCAACTCCTCGATTTTCTGTTTTTCTTTCTGCGAGATGCGGGTCTCATATTCTTCGCGAGCTCTTTTTAAATATCTGTTGGCCGAAGCATTACGACTTCCCTCTCCCGCCATGATTTCAACCACACTCGACAGGCAGCACAACGTTCTACGACCGAAGGAAGAGTGTTTCAGCCTCCAAATCGAAGAAACAGTGCCTCTGCCTATGCGTAGAGCTACTAATAAATAGATAAGATTGGGGGATTCACTGGCTGTATGCCGATCCACTCCCTGTTGCCCGCAGGTCTTGTCATCATTATTCCTGCGAGGTGGTGTATTATTTCGGTTATGGCTTGATATCTTGCCCTTACGGTCACTTTCCTTGCCATCCTCCAAAGCATGCCAAGTGTACCGTCTACTATAAGGGTGTCGGCGGCGCACATTCTTTTTGATCATGTATCGGATGCGAATACCTTCCTCCTACTCGAGCATTGAATGCTCCTGAACTGCCTGTCCTTCGCTCCTCTACCAACCTTTAAATCTACCTGCTGTACGCATGATCCTACTCATGTCGTAAACCTTACCTAAAGCGCCGACCCTTCGGCCTTACTTTTCATTCATCAAACCCTGCCTCGAGAGCAGGGTACACCTATCTCTTAATTCCGGGCATATGACATCCTGCCAACAGCTGTCCAATATGCTAGTGGGGTTCTCTATACCATAATTCACCAGATGGTCCGCGACTACGTTGGCTTTACGTCTAACAGCCTGAAAGATCAAACCTTTCAGCCACCCAAAATGTTTAGCTATGTTTTTTGTAACTTTAGCCAGTCTCTAGTGCTGAGTGACCTTACTAGCTTTGGCTCTCGCATACATCTTTCTGGCTGCTGTTATCGCAAGCTGAGAGTCCCCCTCAACCACCGCTGCGCCTGCCTGTAAGTTTCTGAGAATTCTGAGACCCTGTTCCATAGCTGCGAACTCCATCTCATTGTTCGTTCCTTCTCCTAAGGCTCTGCTGTAGATATGCTGAATTTCTCCTGCGCTGTTCCTTATAATGCCCCCGATGTCAGCCATTCCTGGATTGCCTCTCGAAGCTCCATCAAAATTTAGCTTGAGGAAGCCTACAGGTGGTCGTTTCCAGATACTCAACTTGGTACTCTCCTGTTGGTGATTTGATGTGGCCACACTCATTCCATTATCCAGGTTAAAGGCTTTTAAAATTTGTAAGTCCCGATTTGATACTTTGTTATCTTGGTCTGCTTTGCTTTTGACAAGAACCAATTGTCTTACATTTTGGGTAATAATTTCTAGAGCGTGAATTATATCTCTGGTTTCGTTTAAGAATACTCTTATGTTTCGTTCTTTCCAAATTGTCCATGTGATGAACCCCGACATTATTTTCCAAATGGTATTGATCCTCTGATTACTAGAAAAGTTGCCCCGCCAATTCTCAATGGTCTCTTGGATGGAATTTCTGGTTCTGTCCGTTTGCTGCAAAGTGTTTTCCGCCCAATTCCACAGGTGGTTAGCCCACTCGCAAGTGTTGAAGAGATGATTCATAGTTTCTTCTTCCTTATTGCACATGGGGCACCTAGAAGGGCCGCAAAACCCTTTCTTGCGGAGATTCTCCCATGTGAGAGTTTTCCTGCGCATTAGGAGCCAGAGGAAGATTTTAATTTTCGGCCAGAATTGAGAATCCCAGACCTGGTTGCTCCATTGAACCTCTTCGACTGGCTCTGAGTTTTCGATACACTCTCTGGCTTCTTTGAGCATGAAGTAGCCCCCTCCTTGCTTTCCCCATCTTAGTTGATCTCTGTCATCAGCCTTCCTTATTCTTCTTTTGTTTAATAGATTCTGCAGGTTCCTGACGTCGTTGTTAGCCTCAGTTGAGTTTTCTGTATCATTGATCGTCCATTCTCTCCATTCCAGGTCCCTGCTATTAGGATTCCAATAGTGATTCACCGTGGTTCTCCCCAGCCCTTGATAATTTCTCTGCAGGTCTGCAAACTCTGGCCTCTCTAATTTCGGGAGTTGTTGCCAGGCATCCTCCCAAAACAAGGCCGTTTCCCCATTACGAATTTCCCAAAAGCTATTCTCCTGTACAATACCTCGATTACTCCTTGCAAGGTTCCAGATCGGAGATCCTTTTGGATTCTCTTGCATTCTGATTAAGTCTTGAGTGCTGTGCAATGGAGCGTATTTTTCCTTCCAATGTCTAGCTCAAGGAAGATTGGGTTCCTTCAGCCATTTCCACCAAAGCTTAGCCCCACAGGCTCTATTAATGGTAAAGGGATCTAGCAGGTTTAACCCTCCCAACTTTTTGGGTTTGCACAATTTATTCCATGCCAATAGTGCCCACTTTTTCTTCTCTGCGTTTCCTGTCCATAAAAAGGATCTTTGAATCACCCTCATCTTCTGCAAGACTCCCTTGGGAGCAGGGATTATGGAGAGCAAGTATTGAGGAATAGCTTGCAGAATTGCTTTAGTTAACACTAGCCGCCCTGCAAAATTGAGAGCTCTATGGGTCCAGTGATGACATCTCTTCTCCAAATTGGCTAGGATCTTCTCCCAATGTACTTTTTGCCAAGGTTTGTCTGTTAGGGAAGCGCCTAGGTACCTCGAGGGCAGACTTCCTCTGCTGAAGCCTAGAATGCTAGACATATTTTTTTGCACAGCTAGATGCGTATTGAAGAAAAAGATGGTAGATTTAGATAGATTAATTTCCATACCTGAGGCTTCACTGAAAAGATTGAGGATCCTCTTGTAGCCCAGGGCTTCTTTGACTGTAGGAGAACCATGCAACATTGTATCATCAACAAATTGTTGGTGAGTGGTCGCTGGAATATGGGGCAGGGGCTGTAACCCTCTGATCTTTCCTTCCTCTTTAGCGCTGCGAATGAGTCTGCTCAAACCTTCCATCAGGATAACAAAAAGGAACGGTGATAAAGGGTCTCCTTGTCTGATTCCTCGTGAGGGGGAGAATTGGTTGGCAGGGGAGCCATTAACCAGAATAGAAAATTTGGTAGATTTAATCAGAGCTAAAATCCATTTAACCCATTGATTGGCAAACCCGAAATATTTTAAGATTGCTTCAAGGTAGTTCCAGTTTACCTTATCTAAGTCCAGTTGCATCATCATGCCTGCGATTTTCCTGGATTGAAGAGTATGAATCATTTCCTGAGCCAGTAAAATATTGTCCAGAATTTGCCTTCCTTCAACATACCCTGATTTTTCTTATGAGATGAGGCTCGGAAGAATGGGTTTCAATTTATTGGCAATAACTTTAGAGATAATCTTATAAATGACATTGCATAAAGCAATGGGCCTAAACTTTGCTGGGGTGTTGGCTTCTTCTTCTTTGGGAATCAGGGCTAGGAAAGTAGAATTTAGGGATTTGAGAATTGAGGCTGAGCGCCGAGAGTCCTCCACCACTTCCCAGACCTCAGATTTGACAATTTCCCAGCAGGCTTTATAAAAGTTGATGGTAAAGCCATCAGGCCCAGGCGTTTTGTCATTCGGCATACTCTTCACAGCTTCTTCCACCTCTTCCAGAGAGATTTCCCTAGTTAATGCAAGATTTTGCTCATTGGTGATTGTTTTGGGAATGGATTTAATGAGTTTAGCGATTGCTTATGTTCTGTCCACCTCAGGCTCCTGAGCTATGCTGTTAAAATGCGTAGTGAGCAGGGTTGAGATTCCTTGATGATTCTGAAGAATGTCTCCCTGATCGTTTCTGAGACCGAGGATTTTATTGGCGCCTCTGTAGTCTAGTGCTGATCTGTGAAAGAATTTGGTGTTCTGTTCCCCTTCCTTTAGCCACTGAATACGGGACTTTTGCTTCCATAGGGTTTCTTCTTGTTGGCAGCGAAGCTGCCATTGTTGCATCAAAATTTTTTCTTGGTCTGCAGAGTCTGAGTTGCTATCTCCAGTTATCCATCCATTATGAATCTGCTCTAGCTGCTCCTCTATTTTGGCTTTCTCTTTAAATATATTCCCAAAAATTGTTACATTCCATGCTTTGATTTTATTTCTGATGTATCTCAATTTACCTTGTAATTTGTACATTTTGGTGCCTCTTATGTCCATCGGTTCATGCCACCACTTCTCAACAAGTTGAATAAAGTCCGGGTGATTAAGCCAAAACTTCTCAAATCGAAATGGCTTGTTTCTAGGAGTGCCCTGGATCGCAGCAATTAGAGAAATGGGCCAATGGTCTGACCCTCCACTAGGTAGAATGTCTGATTCTACTACCACTCCCTCCAACAGAATGCTTTCAGATATAAGAGATATGTCAAGATGAGAGGCGATTTGTCTTTCACCTCCCCTTCTATTATTCCAAGTGAAGGCCCCACTCTTGGGTTGAATATCCACTAATTTAGCTGAAACGATGAAATCTAGAAAGCTTCAGAATATTTGTTGAGTCTCCTGATCCCTCCTTTCTTCTGTAAAAGTGAAGTGATCATATTGAAATCTCCTCCTATGATTTCCTTCGCGCTGGGATATCTAAGCTTCAGATTCAAAAGAGTTCTAAGAAAAATGTATTTATCTTCTAATTTCTGAGGTATAAACGTTGGTGCATAGATAAGTCTCTGAGTTGCCTATCATTTGAACTTCTGGAGCTATAAAGGATCTATTAGCTTCAGCTGAGAGGATATTGATTACATGCGGATCCCACAGGGTGACTAAACCTCCTTCCCATCCATGACTAGTAGTCTCCATGTATTTCATTTGTCTACCTAGCTTTTTGCTTACATTATCAATAATGTTACTTGCGCATTTGGTTTCTTGCACAAATACAATATCAGGTTTTTCCTTTTGGACCTTCCTCTTTAAGAGCCTTTGTTTAGTTTGGCTATTGAGCCCTCTGGCATTCCAAGAGATGAATTTCATTTAAAACTAAAGGGAAAATTAGTGATTAAGAGAAAAAGCTTCTAGAGCTTTCATCTTACCAGAGTTTAAAAGCAGTATTCCCAGTTCCTGCAGAGCCTCATTGTTGGATTTGCGCCCTCTCTTCTTCCTTTGTTTAAAGCTGTTTGAAGTGTGAAGTGGGCTTTTTGTATGGAGTCCCATTCCTTTTGCTATGCCCAGATTCTTGTTTTGCCTATCCAACTCTGCTTTCTGTCTTGCAACAAATAGCTCATTAATTCTTCTCACCTCCTCTTCCAGAATGTTTTCCATCCCTTGCTTCTTCCAGTTTTCCACCATGTTTGGTAGGTTAACTCATTCCTGCTCTAGCACCTCATTGAGCTCCATATCCTCACTTCCGATGTCATTCATCAACATTTCTGCATCTTCATCTGTCCCTTCTGTTACTTCCTGAGTCTGTTCTGTGATGTTTTGAATGTTTTCATCCACTGCTTTGGTTGCATACTCTGTTTTATTTTTGTTTGCTTCAGAGGTATTTTGTTCCTTATTATGGTCCTCTAATTCAGTTTCAGTCTCCAAAACCTCAAAAGCATTACTGGTATTACCTTGTGTTGCGCCTGTTCTGATCGGTCGTTTCCTGTTTGCTCTCTGTCTTGCTCTTGGTCTTATGAAGGTATCCCTGTTCTTTTCCACCTGCTCTCCCTTAAGTTCTTCCACTGATCTGTTTAATGGACATTCTCTTATTAAATGTCCATGCTCATGACACTTCCTGCAGCGAAATGGAATTTTCTCATAGTCAATAGCTTGGAAATAGTCCTCATCCCTGTATTCCAACCACAGTCCTTCATGCAAAGCCCCCGACACATCCAATTCCACACAGATTCGTGCACAGGACATATATCTTCTTTGCAGAGTGGCTTCTGAGGCTTTGATAAAAGTTCCTAGTTTGTCACCTATCTGTTTTAGAGTTGAGTAGCCCCAATAGTCTATTGGAAGGGAGAATAGGCGAATCTAGACTAGCACCTGCTTAAAGGTTTCTTTCTTTGGCACGAAGTTAGGCTTCCAAGGTCTCATATAGAGACCTGCTGAAGCAAAGAAGTAAGGTCCCCCATCAAATATTCTATCCTTATCCTCTAGATTCGAAAAAAAAACAGTGAAAAATCCTTTGGCCCCTAAGTGCAGTCTAACATCACCTTTGGGTTTCCATTGTTGCTTGATCCATTGACACAGTGCTCTCTCCATTGGCCAGAGTCCCACGAACTTGCAGATCATTGCGTGTTCAGTCATGTGTTCTCTGTAGGCTTGAATTTTCGAGTCTGTGATCACCACCCTTAGGGCTTCTGTTGTTTTAGGCTTGCATGGTCCCCGACTTTTTTTGTCATTGAGATTGTTTGGTTTGTCCCCTTTGTCCTCTCTCTCTCTTTCCAGGGCTTCTTCTTCTCCATATTTTTGCTCCTCTGCTTGTTTGTTCTCCTGAGTAATATGTGCTTGCGCTGTCTTCTCCCTGCTCCTTCTGTTTGCTCTACCTTCGCTCTCCTTTCCTTTCAGTTTCTGAGTGCTGTCTTCCATCTTGTTCACCTCTTGTCTCCTCCCCTTGCTGGTTCCTTCCTCTTTCTGTGACCTTTCATACCCTGTGATTCGCACACCTTCCTGTGCTATTTGTTTTTGCATGATTATTTGTCTGAAGGTAGGGGTCCCTATGGACCCCTCGTTGACCATCTGTCGGGTCAGGCTTTGACCCCTCCTGAGAAGCTATGCTACTCTAATCCTATTCCTCTCCAGGTCAAACCCAAGGTCTGCAAATTTCGATATCTGTAAACCCTAGTGGCCTCATGTACAACTTCATCATATTTGCAATTGAAGTTTTTTTTTTTGAGTGGACTCAAAATCATTATCATCAAAGAGAGGGTTGTTTTGAATAAGGAATAGTTTAGAATGTTCACTCGCTATTTATTTTTTAGATCCATCAACTCATCTTTCAAGAGTTGGGATTGAAATTGCATCAAAAGAAGCCTTGTTTGCATGACTTGCAAACATGTAATAACATTTTCCAATGTTTTGTTGGTTAATATGACTAGATTTCTCTCGGTTATTTCCATCAAGGTTTTAAATAAAGAAACCAATTCCATGATCCAAGGAATCATTGCTCATACTCATTTATACTCACTCTCTTGAACTTTCTCACTTACACTTGTTTCTTTTATATAACGTTCGCTTGATTTTTGTTTCTAACAAGTTGAGGGTATCAAAAACTACAAAAAATGCACAACTTGTGACTTTTAAAATGAGATGACTTAGTTGACCTCCTTATTCAATTTCATGTAGGTATCCTATGGAAAATGAATTACAATTTCAAATACTTTTTCAATTTTAACTCAATTAGTCAAACAACTCTTCATTCAAAGAGACATTTACAACAAATTTATTGCAAATTAAAATTTGAATGCTTTCAAGATTGATGTGGAATTGTTATTTAATGCTAATGTAATTAAGAATTTGATTTCTTAGCAACTACTCAATTATGTGTGCTTGAATGACATTAACCATGTGCATTTCTTGTTTTTTACTCAATATGTGTCACATTGTATCTACCAGTCTAGATCAATCTTAACTCAAGTTATACCAAGTGCTGAGAGGGATCAAATCTCTTTTCACTCTAAAATAGGTTTGCATCTCAAGAGAATTGGTCCCTCTCGATGCTTGGTAGATCCAGAGTTAAGATGGAACTAAACTTGTTTAATTTCTCCCTTTAAATAGGTTATATTCCACATGAATACCATGGGTCAATACCATGGTCGATTCTCATAAATGTGGAGTTCAAAAACCACTGGTAAGTTGACCAATTCAAGTTTACGTTAACTACCTAACAAATAATAATAATAATAATGTACAATTTTTTTTTTTAACATAGGGTTATTTTTATTTTATTTTTTATGGAGTCAAAACAAGACATTACATTACAACATCTCTAGCATAATGGGCTGGATAGCCCCTCTCAACACAACCATCTTGTGAATGTGCCCCAGTTTCTATGATACATTGCTAATACTATATTGTATCTCAATTCAATGTTTCAATTTTAAATAGACTAGGAATTTAATATTCACTATAGTTCAAAAGGGACCTGCATCTGTTTTTATTTATTTATTAAAAACCTATTGCTTAGCATGTTATATTTCTATTTAAAATATTGAAAATTCATTGTCCCAAAGGCAAGGACTAGCTACTATGTAGCTTTCTAGTCTATTTTTTCCTTGCACAAGGTTTCTTAATATTCAATTCAAATTAATTTGTATATTTTTCAATATTAATGACCTCTTCATTCAATGCACTATATTTTTTTTCATTCCATATAGCTAGAATTAGGAAGGTGTTTTGACTTTTTCTACATGGACATATGGTGTGAATTGAGATGATATTACTAGGCTTTGGTCATTTGGCTTGCCAATGATTTAAGCATTTCAAAATTTCCTATTTTATATTTTGAGAGGGATTCAAATATTTCACTTTGTTGTATATCTATTCAATGCATTGATTTTTCATAATCAATGCATTCATTAAATTGAAATGCAATGATTGGCAATTGGTGGTGGTGTTTCCTTTGATAGACATTCAAAGGTGATAGTATTGGATTTATCTTGTAAATATTGGACTTAGTTTTTTTTATTATGCTATCTCTTGATGTCTCATACTACTTCTATCCTTACTAGCTACCCTCCATGGTGGTCCTCACTTTTTCAAAGCTCTTAACTCTTTTACAACAACTACTACAAATGAAATAGAAGAATGGTATTACTACAAATGAAATAGGAGAAAGAGCCTACCTAGAAAGCAAACTAGTTCAATATGATTCAATACTTAAGTATCAACTAAAACTTTCTATTGATTCTCAATAACCTCTTTTCTACTTTAAGAGTTTGGGGGACTTTCACAAGGGCTAAAGTGGATTAGAGAGAAAGGGTAACAAAGAAGAGACTCGTATTAGTTATGTTGGAACTACTACTAAACCTACAATTGAAACTATAGGACATGCAACAGAGTGTTAACGGGATTATCTATTGAATGAATTAGTGATATTGATGCTTTTGTTCTAGTTCTTGGCTATATCTCGATTGGACCTAGTATTAGATATTGGCTTATACAAGTAACTTTACTCCATTAACTTAAATTGTTGCTTCAATGACGTGATCAACTACTCATACTTGGTAAGCTAGGATGGATAAGAATATATAATTAATGAAATCTAATAATGGTGTATGTGCATCCTCACAATGATTGTTGGTAGATGGTTTCCAAAACTTAACACCATGATTACATGAATGTCTCTCTATATGCAGTTTCTTAGATATGAAAGAAAGGCATTCTTACTTGTATGCACATCACAAAGATTTTTTGGCAATTAATTTACTAAGCTTACTACCTTCACTTGACAACAAGTTATAAACCCTCCACTTAATCCACCCTGTAATGGGACTGGGGACAATTTCTTCTCTTCTCTATTTCCACATATTGGCATCTCGTCATAATAAACAAATGTTAGATGCAAAGAAGAATGACTTATTGACGCAAAACATTCAGCAGTGATGATGTTGCCTTTTGGCATACCTTATTTTCCATATTTGACCTAACTTATTATTGACGACTATTTTAACATGAAAATTTATAAATATTTTCTACAAATTTTATGAGGTAATGTAAAATTTCATGAGCGTAAGACAATGAAAATATTATGTTTAGATTTTGTGGGATCAAATTGTGGTGGATTTTCCACAATAGATTACTTAAACGGTATATTATAAACTCCATTGCGAATGAGAAATGTTATTATGAGCTAAAACCATTAATTAGAAAAATCGTGTAAGCTCAAGGTCTATCATTCTCTAAACCATGTAAGTCTAGAGGATAATTCAAGGGCAATGAGACCTAAATCTTGGGTTGTTTCATAAACTTTATGTTCATAAATTTGGAACCCTTGTTCTTTACAAATGATCATTAACATTCAAAGGCAGCCTCCGTGCATGTTCTCTAAGATAGTGGAGACTCTTATTTTTTATGTTGTTTGAACTAGTTGATTCCTCTCCAAATTCTCTATGAACTCAAGAACAAATGGGTCTTATAGAGCTACAATTCCATTGCATACTCTTATTCTATTGCCATGACTTACAGATGATGATATTATAACATATATTATGAACCTTGCACCTTAAAAATGACAAGAAACCAATAATTACAATCATTTTCGAGGGGGGAACCTCCTTTCACAATGAATACGATGTACATGACAAGATTTGATGATCCTAAGACTAGGTCTCCTTAATATCTATATAGGAGACAAAGGTTACAATTATAATAAAAGGGAACCATGAAAGGTTATATCCTACATAACAATATAACAATAGAAATGTAATCACTCAATATCTATGGCTTAATAAGGGGCTTTAGGGTTGACATGGGGCTTATATGGGGATTAGCATGCCCCTTTAATTCAAACAAGTGATTTCCTCAACACTTGACAAAATTTTAGTGATTATGGATGAATAAATCATCTTCCCATGTCACCTATTCCATTAATAGGTTCTTTTTTTTGATGAGGTACTCCACAATTGTTGGACTACTCAGCTGCTCAATCCTTGTTTCAAGGATTACTTCTTCTTCTAGTATGATTTTCTCTTATTTTATTTTTATTTTTATTTTTTATCTTTGGTACGTTTCCAAGATACAAATGAATAACATAGTCATGATCTCAATCAAGTGGAAGACTCTTAGGCATTACTCCAAATACCTTGGAATGATTGTTGATAACTTTATGAAGATCCCATGACATAGATGATATTGGTGTTTCAACATTTAATGAATCCAATTATGCAAATAAACCCTAGTGCCCCTTTTTGAATAGTTTTGTCATTCCATCGGATCTTACAACTTTAGAGGGTTTCCCTTGGATACCTCTAAGCTCAATATAAGGTAACTATTATGAAGGGATATTGAAAATTAAAGGTCAATGTTCCTAATCATTGTAACCATTGGAAACCTAATACAACATTAGCACGACCCATTTTTATTTCAATCATGGGACTATCCAATAAATACTCCTATATATTGAGCTTAATACTATGGCACTTCCTTGAATAATTTATTGTACCTCCATCTACAATCATCACTTGAAACTCTAGTGCAGGATATATGGAACAAATTCAATCAACACTATTATCTTGCATTTTTTATATCTCCTTCTACCTTGAGGGTTTATGGAATATTGAGGTCATCCAATGAATGATCAGATATTGTCGCAATAGTCTCTTCGAGCTCTAAATATTATGACATTTATAATTCTTGATATTTTTCGACTTTAGAGTCTATGTAGATTAATTTGTTATCACAAAATTTATGCCCCTTATTGTACTTGTTGTCACAATTAAAACATATTCCTTTTTCTCTTCTTTCATCCATTTTCTAAGGTATCAACCTTGTTGGTTGAGTGAGGTTAGGAGAGGGAGTATGATGTTCTCGATAATTGTTGGTGACCAATTTTATAGTAGCCATATTTTTTCTTTCAACTTTCCTCACTATACTAAAATCATGCTTTAAGGATTTAGATTCAAAGAGGCATGCCTCATGTTGGATTCTTTCCTTTAAAGTTCCCATAAAGAGGTCTAACAAATTATTCTCTGAAATTTAATTTACCCTAATACCCAAATTTTGGAATTTTTGAATGTGCTTTGTAATTGGAACTTTTTGTTGAATATTTTTTTAATAGTAATGAGTATTTGTATTGCATTAAATTTGTGCCTAGTCATAGCATATACTTGGGAGATACATTGATTGTTTCTCATCCTTCCTCTTATTCGTATACTTGCTATAGACTGCTATAACTTCTAAGGGACTACATAATTTCAAAAAAGTCATAACATTCCTATACAAATAAAGCTGATAGTAAGTTCCTAATAACAAACAAAATTTGCAACAATACATATATCATTTAAAATTCTCACCCTCTTCCTCTAGTAGCTAGTTGAGGTATGGACACTTGTTTACTTCCTTCTAACTTGCAGAGCTAGATTCACTTAAACTAGTATCCAATGGTTGAACACGTTCCTGTAAATTTGTAATCTGATGGAGAAGTGACTCTAACTCATCCATTTTCCTGGATGACTTACTTTTCAGAATTTGGATTTCCTCTGGCACATTCACATTGGTTTCCATTTGCTTATGTTGTCTCATATTCATCACCATCACATAAGTTGGAGGGAATCCATTTTCTCTACCAATTGAGTGACTAGTTCATTAATTTTCTTATTTATTTTGTCTTTCGCGACCATTGTCACCCCAAGATTTCTCTTTACCATGCCAAAATTTATTGTGTCTTATCCAAAAAAAATAGCAATTATCCTAAGTGTCCCACACAATCACCCCCAGGTCTCGTCCAATGTTGTTATGCACCACCAAATAAAGTCTTCGGTGCTCATAGTCATCCAACAAAAAATTATCACTCTCCTTCTCCTCCCATAGTCACCAATTGGCCCAAGCAGAACCAATTCTACTTCCTCTTAGTTGTTCAATGCCACCACTTTGATCGGGGTTTTTTCCCCACAATCTAACTTCTTGATTACAAATTTGGGGCATAGAGAGGGCCCATAAATCATCTTGCGATCCAAAGGAATGAAAATATGACCAATCCCAAGACACACTTTATTTCCTCAAGTTCACCAGTCATTGGGGCCAATGCCAAAGTCTGTGAATATACCAGAGAATCATTCCTACAATAGAATCCAAACCAAGATGACTATTCACAAGCCCATTCCCTGCATGGCTACACAACTGGAGCTCTAGAAGGCCACAATCCTAGGGTGTTTCTACCACCTACCATGTACAAAGATAGATCACTCTTATAAATAAGAAATTGTCCCAAGCATGCATACAATATTTTCCAATCAACAAACTAAGGAAGAAACCAACCTGAAATCTGAATTTCTCAACAGGGGAGGATGGTGCACCGAGCAGATTCCTATTCCATGAGACCTACCAAATTATTTTGTCTTCCCCCAACTTCCCATTGCCAGAGTACCTCTCAAAATAGTAACCCACAACATTCTATTATTCTGCATCCACTTCAATCCACACTTCATCTCCTAGATCCCACATGAGTCCAGTGCCATTGCAGCTTGCATATTCATAATTGTCTCTCCTCCCAGAGTATTCATCACCAAATGGGAGAGTATGATGGCATAATTGTATTGTGTCCTTTGGGATACGTCTAGATTATGAAGAGGTTGTGATCGTTTTCCTTCTGCATGCACCAGATTAACTTGGAGTGCCACAACAATCATTGCCTCCCCTCTCAAATTTTTAAATTAGAGTCTACTCCCTTCACTAAGTTGATCATGTAATTTTCGAATAAAGGAAGTTAAAATTTATTCCTTAAAAAAATATTTTCCTTTTGGGTTATGGTAGAGTGCACCACCCTGAGTCATCGTTTACTTCTCAGTTCCCTTTCTGAAGTTGACAAGCTTGATTTATGCATTTATATACTTCTTCATTTTGACTTCTAAAGATATGGAAGTACTATTTTTGTGAAATTTCTTCAATAAGCCTTCTTATTTGGTTTAATAGGTACCCCAAATGCTTATATCAGTGTGATGTTCCTTTGAATAAGTGTTGTATGGTAATAAGTGAGTCTCCCAAAATTCTAATGTTGGAAAATTGTGAAGTTCAAGTGAAGATCAGACCTTGTAACAAACCATGCATTTATGCTTGATTGTTTGTCATTGGTCCAAGTCCCCATGCATATTTCTTAACAATGTTTCCTTCAGGGATATACAAGACCCTTCTGCTCCTACCACCCCTGGGTTTTTCTTTGAGACCCCATCAAAGTGTAGTATTTAACATTTCTCCTTTGTTTTCCATTCTTGTAAATCTTGATCTGGTAATCATAGTTTTTGTCATTGTTGTGTTAGCATTAATTTCAACCTCATCCATCAAAATCAAATGTTGAGAATATTTATAGCATTGGATGAGCTTCTTAGTTGTTGTAGTTGAGTGATTAAGTGTGTTTCTTGCATTCTTGAAGTTAAGGTCTTGGTAAGAGTATTGATGGGTGTTTTTTCCCTATCTAAGACCAAGGATGGATTTCCTTTGGAGGCATTTTTTGTTTAGGAGATCAAGTAATATTCTCCTAAAAATTAGATAATTGGATATGCCTCAAAAATACCTTTTTCAATAGTATAAGGTAGACTAAAAAAATACTTAGGAATCAAAAGTTATGGCAAGACAAAGTTTTGGCATGGTTCTAGGGCCTCATGGTTCCACCCATGCCACATCGTCTCACCCTGACCTCTTTTCTATCATAAGATTATGCAAGGCCCTCGAAATCCTAAGGTACTAAGATTGACAAGTCCAAGAGACGAAAATTTTTCTGTCAATTGCCGGAGAAATTCACGTCTCACCCTACAGATTATAGGCTATTGTTAATTCATGTAAATGAGTGTGGCGAGGAGACAACCTGAGAGATGGTAATTGATTATGAAATATGCTATCAATATTCATGTCTTGCCCTGGGATTGGAGGATGTATTAAGTGTTACATTATGGTGAGGAGAGAGCCAAGAGATAGAGCCTAAGTGATAGAGATGAAGAATTGGTTGGGAAACGAGAGAATGGCATTTAACATTAAAATATCTCCCTGGGCCAGTTTTCATTTAAAAAAGGATTTCAAT
Organism: Pinus tabuliformis; assembly: GCA_031772625.1. NCBI lineage: Eukaryota > Viridiplantae > Streptophyta > Pinopsida > Pinales > Pinaceae > Pinus > Pinus tabuliformis. Next base: position 829,438,167 of record CM062816.1, read on the forward strand.
GCAAAACATAGGTCACCTAGACCCTTTCTTCTGTATAGATGACATGACATGCTAACATTAGCATGGCGTTAGCATATGTATTGGTAGTCCAATTGGAGGACACATGACATGCTAATTTGTAGTTTTCAGGTGGCCAAGTTGGTCATTTCTAGGTGACACATGACACCACCCAAGAGGCACCACATGGCTAAGATGATATCAACATGACATAATATAATGAGGTGGCATTGTGTTGGGATTCAACCTATGGGGTCATTCTTTGTAAGGTTTTCTCGTGTCAAAGTTTTTGGGTGATTTAGGCTATTTAGGAAGAAAATAGAAGAGCACAACAAAAATGCCCGAACCCCAAAACTAGTGTGGGACCTAGTTTGGTCATCCAACTATTCAGGAAGAAAATAGAAGAATGACATAGAAACACCCCGAACTCCCAAACCCTCGAACTGGTGTGGGACCCAGTTCAAGCCCATCTGACTACTTAAAAAATTTGGGAAGATATATGGTGTGTGGTGATTGGTTGAGAGGGATAGCATGTGGCATCACTTGGAGACAACCACATGGCCCAAATTAATTCAACATGACACAACCATGATTTCATCCAACAATTCGGCTATTTAGGTGTTCGGGCCTCTAGACCTTTAGCAAGTTTAAATTCATTCGAACCTCCAAACTTCCAAGAAAGTGCCTTCTGGATGAAGGCATGGTCATAGGCCCTAGTCACATGGAAAAGGAGCTAAAATGTTAAAGGTGTAGACATGGAGTTAAGCGCCTTAATCATTAGCCTGTGATCATGGAACCAAGTCATATGCACAAAATATTATGTGTTCAAGGGTGCTCCAAGGTTTGAATCAGGCGTCGATGTCGGTTGAGAATAAAAATGAAATGAGGCCGCGAGGACCATGATCTACAAGGGCATGACACTTTTTAGATTGAAGGTGATCATTGAACATGCTAATACAAAAGTTTAATGGATTTGTTGGGGGTTGATGGTTTTAGTTATGGTTCTCCACATTGAAGCAAAGTCCATAGAATGGTGAGCCATTCCTGAGCATAGTGAATGTACGATAGTGCATTATGGTTGAATAAATTTTTCCCATACTCAAGATGTTAATGCAGATTAGTCTCGATCCTAGTGAGTCGTATTGGAGTTATTCCTAAGGTAGTGAGAAACACAGAACACCCAACATCGATCCCTATGTAACAGAGGAAAAAACAAAGGAACGAAGAGTGACCAAAGGGGGGAATGCAATAGAGTGTGAGTGTGTGTGTCTGTGAGAAGAGGTTGCAAAGTGAGGCTATGTCATGTTGTGAAGAAGTTAAGGTTGAGTGTTACTATTATGTAAACTATATGAGAAGACCAAAAGTTGTGAGTGTTGTTGTGTTTGTCTCTAATGAGGACAAAAGGTCGAAGTGTTGATAGAGGCTATGTATGACAGTAAAAGAGTAGAGAAATGAAAGAGTTAAAATCAGGCTAAGTGAGAGCCAAAGTAGAGAGAGGTAAGTTCCTTATGGATAACAGGTTGGTGCCTACACAACAGGAATTTAGTGCTTCGATCTAGTGGGTGTTTGAAGAACAACTTGGGGGTTTGTGCCTCCTGCAAGTGGGTGCTTTCAAAAAATCAAGGAGTTTGTGCTTCTTGTAAATTGATAAGGTGTCTGTAAGCAAGGATTCAGTGCTTCATGTTAGTGGGTGCTAGTAAAGCACATAAGGGAGTTAGTGCTTCCTAATGGTGGGTGCCAACAAATAAATAGGGGGTTAGTTCCTCTTGCAAGTGGGTGTTTGCAAATAAGGGAGTTAGTGATTCCTACTAGTTGGTTCCAACAAAACAATCTAAGGGAGTTGATGATTCCTATGAGTGGGTGCTCACGAAAACTGTATGTAATATGAGTGGTGTCTTAAGATTTGCATCATAACAAATAAGATTTGTGTTTTTATCCTTTCATGTGTTTCCATGTTAAATATTTGTGTTCATATGTGTATGTTTCTCATGGTATTCCTATGATGTTCATGTGTTGTTTTAATTATTTTTTTATTACATAATATGGCAATGGTTACTCACATGGATAGTTTCCAAGTAAATGAAATATAAATTGGAAATAGTTGGTTAAATTAGCCTTAATATTCATTCAACCCCACTCTCAATAGTAATATTGTAACCAAAGGTACTTTCCATCTTGCATCATCTTATTTGTCTTTACCTTCAACTATTGTAGCACTTCTTCCCTGATCCACCAGTTTGGCAAGCCATTCTTGTTCTAGAGAGTCCGAATTTTGAGCTCTTTTACTTATTTTTTGGCATCCAAATTTTGCACACATTGTTAATGCTTTCATAGTTGTTGATCTGGGTGACTGGTTATATTTTTTAAACATGGAATAATTCCTAGATATCTAGATATGCCAACAAAGAAATTTTGGAAGAGGTTCTCAAAACCATTTAAATATGGGCTCGCCTGAGAACGATCCATTATAAAGTTTAAGTCAAGAAGAGAGGAATACTAGGGGTTCATTAGGCCATCAAACTATGTTGAATTTTGGGTTGAGGGCTTATACCCATACTAAATTAGTATGTGGGAAATGCAGAAATATATGTAAGATCAATTCGTCTTGTTGTTTCACTTCGGGTATCTCGAAGGTCCCTCTATTCCTCTCTTATTAATATTTTCAACGGTTAGGATTTCTTTATGTGCTAATAACAAACAAAAGTTATTAAATTTTGGGTTTGCATTACTTTGCCGTATTTTCTTCCATATAATGGACTTTTGAGGTAATTGAGTTTAGAACAACAAGTCCTTGTATCCTTTTTTGACAATATATGAAGACAATTTCCATCCAATTTGGTCTTCCTCCTATTGACTCCTAGGAGCACACCCTACCAACTTATTTAGCAATATCATGACCAAGTTTGAGAGATGGTGTGGAATTCCATTGAAGTTCCACCCCTTCTAATGGCTAAGTTCATCCCATAGAAATATTTCCACCAAAGAGACCCTCTTTTGGGTGGCTAGAATTTCCCTTAGAGGTAATAATTCCAACATATCCTTTAGAGGTTGCTTATCCATTATATTATTAGTCCATAATTTGATTTTCACTCCATTCCCAAGAATCCACTAAAGGCATTTACTTATTATGGGGGCCATTGTCAAGAGGAGCTTCCAGATCAATGACCCCTTTCAACTAGGTTGAAATGATCAATACTTGTTTCTCTCTCATGTAAAATTTATTTTGCTCTGAGGAAAGATTTCCACTAGTCCCCATTCTATGTCACAAACCTCCAAACCATGTTTTCCCCGATCGCTTTATTCATTAGGATAATATCTCTGATTCCTAAACCTCTGTGAGTTTTGGGAGCTCTAACACTTGTCCATTTAATCAAATGGAAAGCCTTTGTGCTTGATTTTCCTCCTTCCCATGGGAACCATCAAATTTCCTTAGCTAAATGATTCAAAATACTTTGAGGTGCCAATAATGTATAAATTCTTCAAATTCTCTACAAATCTCGCTCTATGAGACCATGTATAAAATCTGATTGTATATTAACCCGATAATGCAATATAACCAAAGAAAAATACTATAACCTACTTCTACTATCAAATTGCGGAAGCTTAAAGATCGAGCTAAACAATATAACAAGAAGAAGAAGAATAAATGCACAATACACATGAAAATACTTTGGGGAAAGCCTCAGCTAAAAACCCAAATATATGTATTATCATACAAGGTGGAAATACATAGAGATTATACAAAACCTTAGCTCTCACAGCTAGCTAGGTATCCTCACAGATGCTCACAGGCAATCCTGGCTTCTCTCAAGCCTTCCTCTCTACCCTCCAAGCTCATATTTCCTTGCGTTGTTCCTCTAGGATGATTCTCCTTTAACCAAGTGGAAAAACTCGATTTACCAAGTGGATGATCTCCTGATCTCACACACTATCAGAACTACGCAATCCTCAAGGAATTATTCCTTTTGCATGCATGAGTTTTCTTTATAAGAAAACACATGCAACTAATAGTACACTGTCCTTGTCTTTAATCTCAACTGGGTCTTTCTCAGAATAGACATGCATGAGTTTCTGATGAGGGAATCTTTAGTTAACTAGAGTACACTAGTTGAGTGCATGCATGCATCAACTGACTGTTAACTCTCTATTAGTTCCTCAAACAATTTGGAACTAATTTAACTAGACTTAACTCAGTAAACTGAGTCAACTAATTACAACTCAAATATAACTCAATCTTATCTCCTTAATTTAATGGATATCTCTTGCATGACTTCAGAAAGACTTCTAACTTGAATTTCTCCAACTAATTAAGTCAAAATAACTTAATTAATTATTTCCAAGTAGCTGTTAAGACTAAATTCCATTTTAATTCACAATTTAATTCAAGGAAAAATTAAATCGGAATATTCTTGTTTCCACATTTCAACACTCCCTCTCAACAAGAAAGGTATTATCCGCCACCCCGATCCTGTATCTATGGAACTCGAATTTACACTTTGACAATGCCTTTGTCAAAATGTCAGCATCTTGCTCCTTTGTCGAAATATACTGAAGCAACATGATCCTCCCATCATCAACAGCTTGCTTTACCTTGTAAAGCCAACGAGAACTCACAACTGACCTGTTCTCTAGTCTCGGAACCATGTCCCAAACACTGTTACGAACTATGGAGTCATACTCCTCCACCATAGCATCATCCCAAATCGGCTGCTGCACTACTTCCTCAAAGGAAGATGGCTTGGTCTCAACACATTCCCCAGCAAGGGCCATGTATCCAGTGTACCTCTCAGGTGACCTCCTCTGTCTGCGCTGAGAAGATGGTGATCCCACATTCTCTCTTGCATCCTGCAACAATCTGTCAGCTTCTCTTGTGCACTTTCGTCCATCTCTAGAAGACACTGCTTGAGTGGATGTCTCCACTCCTGGATCCTCTACATGCAGCTACTTCGCATCAGTCTGAGGCTCCTCCTCCTTAGGAACCAACAATTCCTCCACAACTTATAGTTGGAGCTCCCTCTCAAGGGAAACTCGCATGGCATTTTGCTCATCAAACTTGAGATCTCTGTGAACCACTGTCCTTTGATTGGTAGGCAAGTATACCCAATTGTTGTGAGGTGTATCAGTGTACCCCACAAATATGCCCAACTCAGCTGTTGACTCAAGCTTCTTTAGTGCATCCTTTGTCACAATATGCCGATGAGCCAAAGATCCTGAAGTGACCCATATCTGGTCTCTTACCGGAGAAAGCTTCCTCTAGTGTCTTCATCCTAAGTATGCAATGCAGGATTCTATTCTGCAAATAGACCATTGTGTTGCATGCTTCAACCCACAAGTGAAGTGGTAGGCCTTGGTCATGCATCATTGATTATGTTTCCCCTACAATAGTTCTGTTCTTCCTATCAGCCACCCCATTCTGCTATGGGTTATGAGGTGTCGTCAACTCGTGTTTAATTCCCTCCGCTGCACAGAAGTCCTTAAACTCTTGAGAGACATATTCTCCACCGTTTTCGCTTCTCAAGGCCTTGATCTTCTTCCCCGACTCTTTCTCGACCAAAGCTTTGAACTCACAAAACTTTGTGAAAGTTTGGTCCTTCTTCTGCATGAAATAAATCCAGCATTTACGAGAACAGTCATTAATGAAAATCAAATAATACCTTTGCTTTGTTGTGGATGCCGTCGAGAATGGTCCACACACATCAGTATGAACTCGCTCTAAGATAGCCTTTGCTTGACTGTCTCGATCATGAAAGGAAGACTTGGTGTACTTTCCCAAGGTACAACCTTTGCATGTGTCAACTTGCTGAAGTTTACCTTTGGGAAGTCCTGTAGATATCTGCTGCATTCTCTTCAAAGGCCCATGATGCAAATGGCCCAACCGCTTGTGCCACAGCTCACCAATGTCTTGGCTTTGCACCAATTCTTCTTTCGTACTCAATGCTGCACAATCATCTACCTCTAGTTTATAGAGATTATTTACCCGAATCCCTATCCTCTTGGTATGACCCGTGGCTATGTGTCTTAGGAACGCCTTTCCTTTACTGAAGACGACATTGTAGCCTTTGTCCTCCAACATTGCGACCGATACCAAGTTCTTCTTCAGTCCAAGCACATACTTCACATCTGTCAAGGTGATAGGAGCTCCATGCTCCCTCTGAAAAGCAACCATGGCCACTCCTAAAAAACTATACCTTCCATCGTCACCCATCTCTATGTGCATCTTGAGGTCTTTCTCCTCCAAGGCACTGAATAAAATGTTTTCACTGGTCATGTGGAATGAGGCTTCACTGTCAAGATACCAAACACAACCCATCATCGATGACACCATGCATGCGATGAGGGTAAACTCCATTTTGAACTGAGAGGCTAATGTCTCACCTTCCGATCCTTCCGAGGATCCCTTCTTCGACTTCTTCGATGGGAAATTAGTCGCATAATGTCCCATCTCGTGACAATTAAAGCATCTCACTTTAGACATGTCACCCTTCTTCCCTCCATGAGAAGAATTCGATTTGGAATGGGAAGCCTTCCCCTTCCCTTTCCTTGCCTTACTTGCTAAGGCAATATTTTCTTCATCATCATCCTTGGATGAAGAACCATCTCATGTGCTCCTCCTAATCTCCTCCTGCATCAGATCCAACCACAGTCGTTCCCAATCTGGTAGTTTCTCCCTTCCATTCATAGAGTCCTGGTAGTTATTCCAACTCTTTAAAAGGCCAAGGAGAGTGAGGCTCACCATATCATCATCGACAGTAGTTATTCCCACACTGCCAAGCTCATCTCTGCAGGTGGTGAGCTTGTTCAGATATGTATAAATAGTATTTCCCTTCTCCATCTTGATTCTTTGAAGCTTATCCTTGAGCGCCAATTTCCTCTGGTCGCTACTGTTCTGGTAGAGGTCCTTCAATGTCTTTCACATTGAATATGGAGTATCCTTCCCATGGAGACTCGAGGCAATATGGTCTCGAACTCCCTCAAGGATGATCCGTCTCGCCTTCGCCACACACTTCTTTCACTCAGCCAACTCTTGTGCATTAGTTGAAGCTGGCTTTGGGATTTCTTGATCAATGAAATCCTTCAAGCCATTGTCTTCTAATACAACCTCCATGTGATCTTTCCATGCTATGTAATTTAATCTACCTTCCAAGGCATACTCGAGTCTCAAGCCATAGAACGCCATTGACCAACCTTGAAGTATGATATGAATTTGATTTGCACTTGCAACCCCGAACTTCAAACTTCGAATTCTCTTCTCAGTATATTGTTCACAACTCTGATAAACCTTGCTCTGATACCATGTAGAAATTATTCAAATTCTCTACAAATATCGCTCTATGAGACCATGTAGAAAATATGACTATAGATTAACCCGATAATGCAATATAACCAAAGCAAAATACTATAACCTACTTCTACTATCAATTTGCATAAGCTTAAAGATCGGGCTGAACAATATAACTAGAAGAAGAAGAACCAATGCACAATACACATGAAAACACTTTGGGGAAAGCCTCAACTAAAAACCCCACTATCTGTATTATCATACAAGGTGGAAATACATAGAGATTATACAAAGCCTTAGCTCTCACAGCTAGCCAGCTCTCAGTACAATCCTCACAGATGCTCACAGGCAATCCTGGCTTCTCTCAAGCCTTCCTCTCTACCCTCCAAGCTCCCATTTCCTTGCATTGTTCCTCTGGGACGATTCTCCTTCAACCAAGTGGAAAAACTCGATTTACCAATTGGATGATCTCCTGATCTCACACACTGTCAGAACTGTGCAATCCTCAAGGAATTATTCCTTCTGCATGCATGAGTTTTCTTTATAAGAAAACACATGAAACTAATAGTACGCCATCCTTGTCTTTAATCTCAACTGGGTCTTTCTCAGAATAGACATGCATGAGTTTCTGATGAGGGAATCATTAGTTAACTGGAGTACACTAGTTGAGTGCATGCATGCATCAACTGACTGTTAACTCTATTAGTTCCTCAAACAGTTTGGAATTAATTTAACTGGACTTAACTCAGTAAACTGAGTCAACTAATTACAACTCAAATATAACTCAATCTTATCTCCTTAATTTAATGGATAACTCTTGCATGACTTCAGAAAGACTTCTAACTTGAATTTCTCTAACTAATTAAGTCAAAATAACTTAATTAATTATTTCCAAGTAGCTGTTAAGACTAAATTCGATTTTAATTCACAATTTAATTCAAGGACAAATTAAATTGGAATATTCTTGTTGCCACATTTCAACAAATAGAGCATAGAACTAGTAAAGAGGGAGGGATGAGAGGACTTAATTTATTAAGACAATGTGGCCTATAGGATTAAGCCACCTTGCTCCCCAGATATTAAATTTACGTTTGAATTTGGAGAGGACTCCCGCTAAAGCTTGAGGTGGGAAATTTTAAACATTAGGGGATTCCCAAATATTTGAAATATTTCCATGTTTCCACTCACTGGAATCCTAAGATCCCACCTATTTTCCACTGCTTGACTGTCAAAATGTTCTAGGGTTAAATTAGGGACTTATATGAATTTGATTACCCTCCATATTCCAAAAGGAAATTATTCATCACCATCTTAAATATTTTAGTTATGATTGTTTAGGCTCCACCTAAGAGGAGTGTGTCATCTGCAAATCATGAATCGTTAATACTTATGACTGACATATCTTATTCCTAGAAGTCATTCAACTCTTATTTCATATTCCAACCTACAACTTAGAGTGTCAACCATTATTATATACAAAAAAGTTGATAATGGGAATCCTTGTCAGATCCCCCTGGATGCTTTAAAAAACCCAGCTACCCTACCATTTACCATTGGAGCTATCCATATAGAGCTAATACTTAGGGCCACTCACTATACATATTTCTCAATAGATCCATGTTTTTACATTACTTTAAAGAGAAATTTTGTTCCTGGTATGATCAAATGCATTTGCCATATCCAACTTGATTATCATTCCCTTATCTCCTCGGATCTAAATAAGTCAATCACTTCTTGGATTAATATTATGTTATCCAATATTTTCCTTTGAATAACAAACCCACCTCAGTTTTTAGAGATGACGTTTGGAAGAAATATTTTGAGGCTTCTAGCTAAAAAAAATTAGATTACCTTGTAAGAAATACTGTAGAGGGAAATTGGTCGAAACTGTGAGAAAGAGGATGGATTAGATTCTTTGGGAATCAACACTAGGAAGAAGGTGTTGACTCCTCCTCCCATGTAGTTCTACTTTAATCAATATCCCACCATCCTACATAAATCATATTTAATCACATTCCAAAAGAACCGATAGAAGTGATCTGAGAATTCATCTGGTCTCGAGGCCTTGTCTATATTGAAGGAGAACATCACTTGTCTTATTTCATCCTCCAATGGAGGGTTTGTTAATTATTGATTAATTTCAGCTAAAATTAATTATGGCACATGATCTAGCAAGAAGGCCTTGACTTCTACAGAGGAGATCTTTGGATGACTATATAGAGCTTGAAAGTGACTAACAACGTCTTCCTTGATTTGTTGAAAGTTTGTTATTTTGTTCCCCCTTACCATTATTTATTTAATAATATTTTTCCTTCCCGTCGCTTGTATCCATGTACTTATTGATTTTAGCCTCCATGTTTCTTCTTCTTCTTTTATAAGTGCATGATATTTTGAAAGCATCTCTTTCACTTTCTATAAGAGCTCATGTATAGCTATGCATTCCTCAATTGTAGATTGCATCTCTTCCATTCTTTTCTCATACTCTTGAATTGTCTCCTATTAATATGTCTTTAAATATTTAACCCAAATTTTAATCCTCTCCTTTATCCTTTTGAATTTTTTCTCTCAAATCCTTATAGGTCTTCTTGTGACCCATTCTCCCCATGTTGTTACTACTAAATCAATGAATATTGGTTTATGAATCCAAACTGGACTAAAGTTAAAGGGTAGAGGGCCATAATTTATGATATCGGTTAAGTCCAACTCTATTGGTTTGTGATCCAATCTGCTCTAAGGGAGGATACAAGACCATACTATTAAATTCTGAGATAGAAAGTAGCTTGAGATTAGGAACCTTATAGGTGGGAAGAAATGTGCCTTGGTCTGAAGTGTTTATTATTCCATGTATACTTTTGTTTGATGGGTTTTATATCCATTAATTTGATTTTTTGGATGAGGTCATCCATATTTTCTTGGAATTGATCTCTGATTTGAGATCCCCAATTTTTTTCCCACTTGTACTGAGCGGTATTGAAATGCCCTCCCAAAGTAAAAATTGAGCTATAATTGGTATCTTCCAAAGCCATTAAGGAATCCCAACATTCTTGCTTCTCTCTAAATTGAACTGACATATAGATATTTATAATTGTCCAACCTGTGTTTGAGGGAAGATGCAGGAATTTTATCACCAACCAATGTAGAGTTGAAAAATGATTCAACATCTAGAGTTTTATGGGATTCCACATTGTACAAAGACACCCTGAGGTTCTTCTTGAACTAATTGACACTATCCTGTTTTCGTTCCATAATTTATTATGTCTCTAGAGGAGCTCATGATCCATTTTTGTCTCCCAGAGCAGGGCCACTAAAGGCCTTTTTTGCTTGATTAATGACTTGACCTCTGCCATTTGTTTTTCCGACCTCAAGCCCTTGCAATTCTAGGAGTTGACCTTCATAATTTATTAAATATATGGGTTACCCATTGGGATGAGGAAAAATTATTCACTTTTCTGGTTGTTTTAATTCCTTGCATTTTAGTATCCAAAATTCCTTGGGTGCCCAACTCCTTCTCCTTTCTCATTTTCTCCATTCTTATTTCCATGTTTGCCACTCTTGTTCTCTTTCTTTTTCAACTTCTAACTTTTCCCTTGTTCCAATTTATTTTCCGAATCCATCACATTCATGTTGATTTGGAGATGACGTTTCAACCCCACAACTTCGAGCTTTTATTTTGTAGAGCTAGCAAAAATTGATCTAGCTTTAGCATCCCTTGGAGAAAGGAAATCATCCTCCTCTACGGATGGATCATCATGATTCAAATGATCCAGGTTTTCTTCAAAGGTGACTTATTTACATATATTTTCTCTAGTCCCGCCTCTTTATGTCCCACTAGATATTATGAAGGAGGGTTTGATTATGATATTTAACCTTCCTTAACCTCCATATTTAATGCTTCAAATCTATATCCTCTTCCTCTACCACTTCTTGATTTGTTGGTTCCTTCTCTAGCACTTTGTCATGATTTCCTTGGAGAACACAGGCCTTTCCATTTATTCATTGTTTGGTCATTTTTATTTGGCTGGGTATGCTCCTGTGTAACACCCTCCTCCCACATCTACCCAAGTAATCGGCCAACCGGGGTAAACATGTGATGAAACGTAACTATGATATGATTTGACTCCCTATGTGTCAGTCAAGGAAGCGAACTGATGGAAACACACCATACATACCTTCCACATTAGCAACAGAACTCCCAGGAGCCATCCTAACCACTTATGTGACCAACCCTTGAGACCAACTGAGTTTTTAGACCATTAAACCCCCAGACACTCCCTTGACATGTACAAGCATGCATCCAGGAGGGTCCAGACGCTCCCATAACATGGGTATGCATGCGTCTGTGGACTTTTTTGCCTAGTGCTGTGCCTGTCTCTCTAGGATTTGGGCCACCTTTTTAGGCCCAGAGCCCAGGTCACTACCCAGAGCTAAATGACACTTTCATAACTGAAAGATAACAACAAAAAAATGATACAAATGCAATTACTTAAACAAGGGGTTGACTAGCCATGAAAAGCATTTCATCAAACATGTCACAAATATGTAATATATAGGTTTGAACAATAGACCTGAGCATAGGGATCTCATACTTATCTGATAATTGCTAAGAAGCATTGATGCCTCAACACATTAGCTTCAATTTCATCTATTAGGACATAGATACATTGTTCATTCATTTACAAGAAAAACCATGATGAGAGCCATACATAGCCATTGTCATAATACATTCTCATAACTAGCATAATAACCACAAAAATACCAAGGAATCAACAACCATATAATCCACATATAAAATAATGCAATACTCATGAAATAAAAAGGAGAAATAACCTCATATTAATGATGCAAAGGCCAACCAGGTTCGAGACTTCCACGAACCACCCAACCATAGACATGGCTAAGCCAAATCTCTCTTCATCCAGTCACCCCCGTGCCATATTCCAACCATGAATGTGGGATCTCATAAAACACATCAATCAAAACCATCCAGGGCTTCCAGAGGCCAAACCACCTCAACCTATCAAATAGTGATTCCACCTCACAGTCGGACATCACAAACCATCACCATATTGGTCTCTACCAAAGCCTTCCAGGGCTCCATAGCATTTGTTCCAACCAAGGCTTCGAGGACTAGTAACTCAACCCACAACTAATATAGGGCTATAGATTGTTTGTCCAACCAAGGCTCCAGGGCTAGTAACTCAACCCACCAAGGGCTCCAGAGAATTTATCCAACCAAGGCTCCAAGACTAGTAACTCAAACCACAGCTGATACAGGTCTCCAAAGCGTTTGTCCAACCAAGGTTCCAAGAACTAGTAACTCAACCCAAGCTAAAGGAAAAATGAGAAACAACCAGAAAAACAAAGAAATGAACCCACAACACCATGTCTATCCAGGAAATGGCAAGGCTAGGCAAATCCATTGTCAATCCAGGAAATTCTCCATGCCAATGATAGATCTTGACCAATAAACCGCATGCATATGCCATGCATGCCAAAAATAGTGAGGAAACATACATGCCACTTGGTACCTGCAAGAAAAACTCGTTGTAGCTGTTGATCCCGATGTCCTATTGCGCTTTTCTTCTCTTCCTTTTCCTTCTTTCTCCAAAACTCCAACTATGCCACACTCTTCCAAGAGTGCTCCAAGAAACTCTAAGTGTCCAAGAGTATGAGAGAGAGAGAATAAAGAATAATCTCCATAACTAAACTGACAAAATTATGTGAACTAATCCTCATAAGCCTTTTTATTAATGAGGCCTCTATTTTCTTCATTTTCCATTATTTCTTTCATTTTCCTCCTCACATGCAACTTGTGACCTTTCACCTCCCTTTTCTCCTAATTTCCATTATTTTCATAAATAAATGTGTTAAAATGCCATTTTTCCTTTCCAAAGCCTTTGCCATTACCTTTGCCAATTTCCTTAGCCATTAATCAACCACCAGTGATCCCCATCACTATGATTTTTCCCAACATTCATCTTGGAAAAAGTGTCCCATCAACTGTGGTTATTATTTTTCCTTTATTAATTTTTATTACATGGAATTTTCGCTAAGGCTGTTATAAAACCCTCCTCCTTGGGGGAACATCGTCCTCGGTGTTCAACAACACCTACAACCAACAAGGTTGATGTAATAAAAACATACTACCCTTGGAGATTTATAACTTAGCTCCTTGCAATATTTACAATGATAATCCTACTAAAAAGAAACATGACAGCATGACAAGTATAACATCATAATGACATGACACCCATACTGCTTATTGGAGCTTTATAACATAGCTTATGGTGGTATTTACATCCATATACAGATGTATATATACCAAACATCACCAAAACATGTACCAAAAACATATACCAAAGACATGTACCAAAACATCCGCTCAAATAGTGAATAAGGAAGGATACATAGCCCACATCTGATCTGCCATCTCCCATGTAGCTTCACTAGGCCCAAAGTGCTTCCATTGCACTTTAACCTCCTCAATTGCTTAGTTCTGGAGCATGAGCATATTTCTCTGCAAAACACACTACGGTTCCAGCTGGAATTCTCCTTCTGTCTCCACCCGCAATACAGACCAGTCAATCACATGATCAACATCTTTAACATACTTCTTAAGCAATGACACATGGAAAACATCATGGAATTTCACGGTCAGAGGTAGCACAAGTCGATAGGCTACTGACCCAATCCTCTCAATAATCTTGAAAGGTCCACAAAACGGGGGTGCCAGCTTTGCACATGATCCAATCCGCAAGGATCTCTTCTTTGGTTTGATGTGCAAGTACACTTGTTCCCCAACCTGGAAGTCCTTGAACAACCTATTTTGATCTGCATAGATCTTTTGCCTATCTTATGTTTCTTTCAAATTCTTCTTGATTACCTTCATTTCGTACTCCATGTCTGGTAGCATGTTCGTCCAATAAAAACCCTATTCACCAGATCACTCCAACTAATGGGATTATTATGACTCGACCCATACAATACCTCAAATAGACTCATCCTTAGTGACTCATGGTACCCATTGTTATACTAGAACTCTACCAATGGAAGGTACTCTTCCCACTTCCACTGCTGATGCATCACATACATCCTCAACATGTCCTCCAATATCCTGTTTCCCCTCTTTGTCTGTCCATCTATCTGTGAATGATAAGTTGTAATGAAGGCAAATTATATGCCCAAACCTGCAAATAACTCCTTCCAAAACTTGGAACTGAACTTCGCATCCCTGTTTGACACAATCTTCTTTCGAACTCCATGCAATCTAACGATGTCCCTAATGAAAAATTGTGCTACATCTCTCACTAAGAATATAGAACTCACTAGAATGAAGTGTGCTACCTTTGTCAACTTGTCCACTATTGCCATGATGGAATCATGCTATCTCATTTTCCTCGGCAAACCTATGATAAATTCCATGGAAATGACCTCCCATTTCCACTCTGGAATCATAATCATCTGTAGCAGTCCACCTAGATGCTTACACTCTGCCTTCACCTGCTAACAATCCAAGAGCCCAGTCACAAACTCTGCTACGTCTCTCTTCATATTTATTCAATAATAGAATATCTTCACTGTTGTTAGCTTCTTCTGATAACCCCCTGAATATGGTTGCACATGAAACTCGCTCAAGGTCACCTTCTTGAGCTCACTTCTATCTGACACATATATCTTGTCTCTAAATATAACCAATCCATATGTCGTGAGATAATAATCCAAATCCTGTGCACCTGCACTTGTACATGTACCTATACCACTACCTATACCTGTACTTGTACTCTATTGCAACCTGTGCACAATCTCCATATACTTGACATCCTACAGACCTGCCTGCAAGATCATATCCTATAGATTTGTCCCACATGAACTCATAGCTGCTATATGATTTACCTATATCCGCCTACTATGAGCATCCACCACCCTGTTCTCTTTACCTTTGATGTCCCTGATCTCAAAGTCGAACTCACTGATCATGGCCAACCATCGAGCTTGCCTGCTATTCAGATTCGGTTAGTCAAATAGATACTGCAACCCAATATGATCACTCACTAAGACAAACCTCCTGCCAAGTAGATAGTGTCTCCACGTCTTCAATGCATGTATGATCGCTGCCAACTCAAGATCATGTGTCTAGTAGTTTTGCTCGTGCTCATTCAGTTTCTGTGACTCATAGCATTACACCTGACCATCCTACATAATGAATCCACCAAGTCCTCTCTTGCAAGAATCTGTACATACTACAAACTCTTTGTTCAAATATGCAATCTTTAACACTAGTGCATGTGTCAACAATTGGTCGAGCTGCTAAAAAATGGCCGCACACTCCTCTGTCCATCAAACTTCTTACATTTACTATGCAATGATGTGATAGGATAAGAAATCTACGAGAAGTTCCTGATGAACCTCCTATAATAACCTGCTAACCCCATGAAGTACCTCACCTCATCCACATTCCTGGGAGTTTCCCACTCCATGATAACTCTTACCTTTTATGGGTCCACTACTATGCCATCCTTGGAAACCACATGTCCCAAGTAGTGTACCTTAGTCTAAAGGAAATTTCATTTGTTGAGCTTAGCATACAATTGATGCTCTCTCAATAATCTCAACACTGCTGCTAAATGCTCGACATGTTCTTCTTCATTTTTTGAATATACCAATATATCATCAATGAACACAATAACAAACTTGTCCAAATACAAATGCAAAACACTATTCATTAAGCACATAAAGGTAGATGGAGCATTAGTTAAACCAGATGGAACTACAAAAAACTCATAATTCCCATACCTGGTCTGGAAAGTTATCTTCTTTAATGTGTACCTGATGATATCTGAATCTGAGATCAATCTTCCAGAACATTGTTTCTCCCTTCAACTGATAAAACATGTCATCAATCCTCGGTAACGGATACCTGTTCTTGATGGTCACTTTGTTTAACTACCTATAGTCAATGCATAACCTGAGATTACCCTCCTTCTTCTTCACAAATAATACCAGTGCACCCCATGGCAATACACTTGGCCTAATGTACCCCTTGTCAAGAAATTCCTTCAACTGCAACTTCAACTCTACCAACTCAGGTGTAATCATCCTCTAAGGTGCCTTTGATGTCGAAGCTTCCCCTGGCACCAACTCAATAGAAAATTCTAGTTCCCTATGAGGTGGAAACTCTTAATATCTACAGGAAATATATCCTAAAACTGTTGTAGAACTGGGTACCTTCTCAGAACATCTGCATCCTCAACTTCCTTACCTTTGTCACTAGAAATTTGCATTGCAAATAACACACACCCTTTCTTGCTGCTACGCTTAGCCTGCATAACTATCACCATTCTAATTGATGTTGCTTTCTTCTTACCCTGAAAAACTTTTTGTTCCATATTGTCATACAAGCACTCAATGTCTTTGTCATAACAATCCACCTTAGTTCTATGAAGGTACAACCAATCCACGCCCAACAACATGTTGTATAATCCTTACAGTAATGCGTTCAAATGTGTGGAGGTAGGCATACCATTCAAATCAAATGTACAAGCTCTTACCCAATGATGAATCCGCTTCTTTGTACTTGTAGCCAACTGCACTAACCAAGACTCTACATGCACTTCTTTATTCAAACCATGCTTATCCACCAGGTCAGGACTAACATAACTATAATTATATCAAGGGTCAATCAAAATAGAAACAACTTGAGAACAAAGATTACCGTCCATCTCAATGATAGATGCTTGATGGTATGTATGTCTGTTATCCAATGCTGCATAGATCATATGAATAATTTTCCCAACATCTCCCACTGTCTGTGCCTCCTGAGCACTGTAGATCTGCTGTCTATCACGCTGATACTGTGGAAAATATCTCCTACGATGCTCTGCTCCACAAGTCCAACATCGCACGGGATCCTTATTTTGGTCCTCAGATTGAAGTCCCTAACCTCTGTCAGATGCATTGAACTTCTTAGACAGCGTTGCATTCTCTTTACTACCATATATCCTGAGGTATTACTCACTTCTTGTCCCATTTTCCTTTGTTCTTTGCATTACCTTTCCAGTCCAACTTAGTCTCAGATCTGTGCTTCGATTGCTCATGGAAATTATTTAGCTTTCAGATGGCCTCCTCTAATGATCTAGGATGATCAAAATCAATCTTGTCCTTGAATGAAATCAGTAATCCACTAGTGAATCTCTGAATCTTGGCCTTCTCCTCCTTGAGGTAAGGCACATACCTTAGTGGCCCTAAGAACTTGATAGTGTACTCCTCATGCGTGATCCCATCTTTAGCTCATAGAATTATTTTGCCCTGTCATCAAACTATCTCTCTGATAGGTAGTTCTTATTGAATAGTCTCTCGAACTCATTCCAAGTCAAGTCCTCCTCATGAATACCTCTGACATTATTCACATCTTCCCACCAAATATATGATTTACCTTTGAGACTGAATGTAGCTATTCTGGCTTTCATTTTCTCTGAATAACCATGCAACTTGAAGAACTTCCTCATACCAAGCTATCATGCCTCTGCATCATGTGATTTATTAATCTCTCCATCAAATGTAGTTGGCTTTGCTTTCTTAAAATCATCTGGAAAATATCCCTTGTCACTCCTCTTGTAAGGATGATAAAGATGTCAATCATCATGCCTATCAGAACCAAAACTTGAATAGTATACCTACACCCATCACCTCTCTTATCCAGAGTATCCAAGGACTTGCCATCTCTAATCATGTCATATCTATCTAACTTGTACTCACCATCAGACCTACTGACCTACTGCTATATGCCCCATTATTTATGTCCTTCTACTCATGATTGATCCGAAGGGGTCCCTGTCGCTGCAATTTTGGAAAACTTTGAAGTATCACTGAATTTACCTATGCTTGCTTCTCCTATGCCTATATGATTATGTCATTGTCTGCCTTACAACTCCTTATTTCTTCCTTTAAGCTTCTCAGTGTGTCTACCAAATCAAAATAATCCCAAAACCATGCTGCTCATCTGATCCATAGGGAGAGCCTTGGGAACTGTTGTCTACCATCTTTCTAGTCATCTTTGATATTCTTCTTATATGGTATATCATGTCAGCTAAACCAAATCACAATAAACCACCGTACTTTAGAATAGTTCGGGGAGGATACCTCTTCTACAAGATCAAAAAATCAACGTAATACAAGTATAACATAATCATGACAACATATAGAAATATAACACATAAGCATATAAGAATATAACCATCATTCTAGCTAGAGTCAAGTCATCAATGCATGACCATATCAACTACACATACCATGACCTCATACATGACAACAACTGCCACATCACTGTACACTTGACCACATGTGAATACTAACATACATAAACAATGTGTAATCATACATACACTCATGACGACACACTCCACAACAACACCATCAACTTCCCATGGTGACCTCACTACAATCATAACCCATACCATACAAAGGCAACAAACACATGGTCTTACAACACAAAAAACACATATGCAACCAACATGAATGCATGAACAACACATGGCCCATCTAGTCATAGGGGTGAACCATGCTCTGATACCACTCTGTGGTATCAGATATGACCCAAAGAGAGTGTAACCCGCTCTGATACCACTCTGTAACACCGTCCTCCCACATCTACCCAAGTAACTGTCTAACCAGGGTAAACATGTAACGAGAAGTTACTATGATATGATTCGACTCCATATGTGTCAATAAAGGAAGTGGAACAGACATAAACACACCATACAAACCTTCCACATTAGCAATAGAAATCCCAGGAGCCATCCCAACCACTTCGGTGACCAACCCCTGAGACCAACTGAGTTTTTAGACCTTTAAACCCCCAGATGCTCCCTTGACATGGGAAAGCATGCATCCAGGAGGGTCCAGACGCTCGCACAACACAGGTATGCATGCGTTTGGGGACTTTTCTACCCATTGTTGTGCGTTTGTCTCTGGGATTTGGGCCACGTTTTGAAGCCCAAAGCCCAGGTCACTGCCCGGAACTAAATGACACTTTCAAAATTGAAAGATAACAACAAAACAATGATACAAATGAAATTACTTGAATAAGGAATTTACTGGACCCCTACTAGCCATAACATGAATTTTGTCAAACATGTCACAAATATGTAATCTAACAAAAAATATGAGCATAAGGGTCTCATACTTATATGAGAATCGCTAGGAAGCATTGACGCCTCGACACATTAGTTTCCATTTCATCTATTAGGCCATAGATACATTTTCATTCATTTACAAGAAAAAACATGATGAGAGCCATACATATCCACTGTCATAATACATGCTCATAACCATCATAATAACCACATAAATACCAAGGAAACAACAACCATATAATCCACATATAAACCAGTACAATACTCATGAAATAACAAGGAGAAATAACCTCATATTAATGATGCAAAGGGAAACTAAGCTCAAGACTTCCACAAACCACTCGACCATAGACATGGCTAAGCCAAATCTCTCTTCATCCAGTCACCCCCATGCCATATTCCAAGCATGAACATGGGATATCATAAAACACATCAATCAAAACCATCCAGGGCTTCCAGAGGCCAAACCACCTCAACCCATCAAACGATGATTCCACCTCACGGTCGAACATCACAAACCATCACCAGATTAGTCTATACCCAATTAGCCTTCCAGGGCTCGAGAGCATATGTTCCAACCAAGGCTTCCAGGACTAGTGACTCAACCCATAACTGGTACATGGCTCCAGAGAGTTTGTCAAACCAAGGCTCCAGGGCTAGTAACTCAACCGACCAAGGGCTCTAGAGTGTTTGTCCAACCAAGGCTCCAGGACTAGTAACTCAACCCACAACCAATACAAGGTTCCAGAGCGTTTGTCCAACCAAGGATATAGGAACTAGTAACTCAAACCAAGCTAAAGGAAACATGAGAAGCAACCAGAAAAACAAATAAATCAACCCACAACACCATGTCTATCTAGGAAATGGAAAGGCTAGGCAAATCCATTGTCAATCTAGACAATCCCCCATGCCAATGATAGATCATGACCAATAAACCACATGCATATTCTATGCATGCATAAAATAGTGAGGAAACATACATGAAACTTGGTACCTGCAAGCAAAACCCATTGGAGCTGCTGATCCCGATGTCCTCTTACGCTTTCCTGCTCTTCCTTTTCCTTCTTACTCCAAAACTCCAAGTATGCCACACTCCTCCAAGAGTGCTCCAAGAAAATCTAAGTGTCCAAGAGTATGAGAGAGAGAGAATAGAGAGAAAGCTCCAAAATTGAACTGACAAAAGTCTGTGAATTGATCCTCATAAGCCTTTTTATTAACGAGGTCTCTATTTTCTTCATTTTCCTCCTCACATGCAACCTGTGAGCTTTCATCTC
Source organism: Pinus tabuliformis (assembly GCA_031772625.1). NCBI lineage: Eukaryota > Viridiplantae > Streptophyta > Pinopsida > Pinales > Pinaceae > Pinus > Pinus tabuliformis. Next base: position 829,458,848 of record CM062816.1, read on the forward strand.
CCTTTTCTCCTAATTTCCATTATTTTCATAAACAAATGTGTCAAAATGCATCTTTCCTTTCCAAAGCCTTTTCCATTACCTTTTCCAATTTCCTTAGCCATTAATCAACCACCAGTGATCCCCATCACTATGCTTTTGCCCCACATTCAACTTGGAATAAGTGTCCCATCAACTGTGGTTATTATTTTTCCTTTATTAACTTTTATTACATGGAATTTTCACTAGGGTTGGTACATCCTGTCAGGATGCTCCTCTTCTCCTTTTGGCATGTTTCCATTGTTCTCTTGATTCACCTTGTTTGGGTTTCTCATCCTATTTTTTCTTGTAGTTACGAGAAAAATGACCATATTCATGGCAGAATTTACATTTGAAAGGGAGTTGGTCATAATCAACCTCCTGTATATGTGACCAACTATCCAGGTTCAGGTTGATTTCCATTGGGAGGCATTTTTTGAAATCCACCTTTACACATGTTCATGCACATGATAAAGCTTCATGCATTTCAACTCAATCAATGTATTTACCTAAGGAATCTCCAATGCTCCTAAAAGTGGCATGATTCCATCAGTGCAGAGGGAGAAAGGGAAGCATTACCCAAACTGGGACTATTGAAAGGGTGTTGCTTTCTCGATTGAAATTTGGGCTCTAATGATCCAAGTATAGGCCTTGAACCCCCGTAAAGTAAGGCCCACTTCATAAAATCAGGTCTCGATATGGTTTATTTTCAAAGAAGAAGATAAAAAATCATTTTCCACAGAAGGATGCAAATATCTCACCTTTATTTAGGGGTTTCCAATTTTTCTCCACCCACAAGCAGATTGACCATGGATATGGCCAAATGCCAATGAACTGGCCTACTAACCCTCACTCTGTTTGTTGTAGAGCCCCCGATCTTACCTAAGGAACCGAAACTTATAATTTTGAGATCTCCTCCAATTTTTTAATAAAACAAGAGGGCCTGGATCTATGATATTTGGGGCCATTCAAAACCAGAAGGTTGAAAGCTTCGATATCCACTGTAGGGGTGGTGGGGGAGGTCCCAAGCCACTTGAGTTATTTGACATCACAACTTACATACCAAGAGGTAGGTTGCGTATTGAATCTCCTTCGACCCAATCCAAATCGTTTAGTGCTTCAAGATCATTGGGCCAATCCAAGCATCTGTGTCATAGAAGGGGCTTAACATCTACTGCAAAGTCTTCAATATGCATTTAGAAAAAGTAAGCTCACTAGTATCACAGACAAAACATTTACATCAATTCCAAACATCAAATAATAAATCAACTTTTTGTCGAAGATTTACCAATTGACTAAATAATGCATTGCTCTTAATATCCAAAATAATTTGCTATCGATTCCTTTGTAAAAGTGGACCAAGATATAACAAAATCATTTTTCCATTCATAAATCCATTGATACCATACATGGTATTTTTATAAAAACATAGATGCAATATTTTCCTTTTGTAAGGATGCCACTAAGATCGTTACCATCAAAATTCCTCACATCGATCTTCAGAATGTAGTAGTTCCTTAGAATGACTTGAAGCCTTGATGATGTCGATATTGGATTGACAATTCATGATTATGGTTCTATGGTTCAATATTCGTGCTCTCCAATTGTGATAAAGTACTCCTTATATGTGATTGAGCCCCAACACCATGAGTCACCTTATGTTCGTGATTCCCTTGGATTTCCATATCCTTTTATGGGAGATCCCTAATACCATGGTTTGTAATTCTTAAATGGATTTTTTTTATTTCTTCCTTATTTTATTTCATCTTATTTTCCATGTCATCCATCATTCTTCCTTATTTTTAGTCATCTTCTATTCCATTTCATCCACCATTTCTCTTTTAAGGTTTTCTTGATAGAATGATAAATCCACCTTTTTCAACATACAACCATTCATTTCATTAACTTTATTCTCTAATTGGGAGAACCTAAAGTCTAAGTCTTCATTTTATTCATAACTCCTAGATAATCCATCAAAGAGGTTTAATTGGTGTAGTAGATTTTGGATCTTTCTTTAGAGCCATGCGAGAAAATAATAATAGTGTTCCTCTTTATCGTGATTTCCAGTCACCCAAAAAATGGATCTTATAATCAAAAGTTATGTTACTTGTAAGTTATGTACCTTTAAAATTTTAATTTGGGGAATATTTGAATGGATGAAACTTTTCTTGATATATTTCTAAGATTTGAGCCCTTCTAAGTCTGAAACTTTGGTTTGTAATAATGTGATATGTTTTCTTTGTAATTCCACTAGTCTAACCAAAATTTGATGTGACAAGTGAAAGTTATGGTAACTTTCCAAAAACTTGTTGATGTTTGGCCTCTTCTAAAGTGAAAACTTGTATACCATGTCAGATGTCCAATTCTTCAACTATAACTCTAAAATTTTACCTGAGGTACGTTTATATATCTCCTCAAATCTATGAAAATTTCACTCTCTAAAAAGAACCAGAATTTTTTTTATAAAAAAAATACCAAGTTGACCCGTTTGAAATTGATTTCAGGACCATCTAAAAACATTCACTTCTATAGGGTACATCTCCAAAAGTATAGAGAACCAAAGTCTAAAATTTTTAAGCAGGTACCTAGATATCTCTCCTTTATCTCCTCAATATTTCATTATATGAAACATCCATACAAAATAAGTTATAGTGAAAATACCAAAATAGCTTGTTTGAAATTGATTTCGGGAGCATTCAAAAATCCTAACTTCCTCAAAACATATCTCCAAGGGTATAGCAAACCAAAGATTGTAATTTTTATCACATGTACCTAATGATCTCACCTCTATCCCCTCAAAATTTTTAGTCTTAAACATCCCCGAAAAAATTATAGCAAAAATGCCAAACTGGCCGTTTTGAAACTTATTTCAAGAGAATTGAGGAACCCTAACTTCCTCAGAGCATATCTCCAAAAGTATAGTAGACAAAGATCGGAAATTTTAACTAGCATCTTAGAAAAAAAAATTATAGTGAAAATGCTAAGATGATTCGTTTGAAATAGAAAAATCCTAGGATCATAAGTTATGATACCAAATGTTATGAATCTTGCACCTTAAAAATGATAAGAAACTAATAACTATAGACTTTTTTGAGAGAGAAACCTCCTTTTTATAATGAATACAATGTACAAGACAAGATTTAATGACCTTAAAACTATGTCTTAATATATATATAGGAGACAAATAGTGCAATTATAATAAAATGAGACCATGAAAAGTTCTTACTTATATAAAAATATAATAATAACAATATAATCACTAAATATCTAGAATTTAATAAAATATTTTAAGATTAACATGTGCTTATATAAAATTTAACAACCTTTAGAAATTTACTAAAAACAAATGAAACAAAAAAACAATCACACAAAATAAGTTAAAGCGCTGGTTGGTTGGTTCTTCCAGAAAATGTAAATCATTCCTGATAAGATAAAATAGCATAACCCTGGATTAATCTAACTCAAACACCCATTTCCTTTCCAATATGTAGGCGCAAGATATGTAGCTAATACATGATGTGCAAAGTGGTGACTATCATAAAACAAGGGTAGTTGATAAATGGCAAGCAAGTGTGACTATTAAATTAACCAATTGCACTAAAGTTGTTAATCAATATTGGGACATGTAGTTTTGAATATTCATTTTGTATTTTTATTTCAATTGATTAGAGTTTTACAATTTCTTAAACCACACGTTGCCTAAATCGAATAGTATGTAAAGAGTGTGCATTATAGATAGAGCCCAAACTAGTTATCATAATAGCTCTAGAATATAATTAGAAACTACAAATCAACACGTAGGTCAAGATATATCATAATCTGTATATATTCATATCCTAGGTTTTATGATTTTCACTTACACATATACAACAATTATGTATATATACTTACTCATTTTCAATCTTACTAAAATTATAAAATGTGTAATTAGAAAATCTTCACAATGACCTGGGGAATTGCTTTGAAGGTCGTAATTAATTGTATTCTTCTGGAGGGATAGCAGACTCTTATACTATACGCTTGAGTTGAGATGTTGGAAAAGAAAATCATAGTCATTGTTCTTTGATATTTTCTTATAATCTATCTTGGATTTAATAAAGCATATATTCAAAACCCTTGAACATGATGTTAAGCATATTTTCTAATTTTGCTTTGGTTTATTTGGTAGATAGTCGCATAAACCTTTTCAGATACAAGTAAAATCCAACCATATAATTCAATTGAACATTTCCCTTCTAAGTGAGATCACACCCATGTATGACTTGTGTTTGAATGTGCCATAGTTTCCGTGATTCAGTGTTAATAGTATATATAACCTCAATTCAATGCTTTAGTCTTGAATAAACTAAGATTTCAACATTTTAGATCCACTTCCCAAGCTAAAAATGCTGCCATTGGATGCATTATAGTATAAAAGGTAACAACATTTATTTCTACTAAAAGCTCATTTCTCAAGATGTTAACTTCCAATTTGGGTACATCTAATACTCATTATACAAGGTTGTTATAGGCACCTTTTTCTAAGCCCTCTCTTTTCCCAAAAACCTCCATTCTCCTCTTATGACAAAAGACACTCCCACTAGACCATGAAGAGTAATTTTAAAGGGAATAACATAGAGTATGATGCACATTTGTCTAAGCATCACTTTAAGAGGTGACCTAATCTTCTCTGTGTGATTCAATAGAAGATATAAGTGATGGGTTTTTTATGGAGATCTCAATAATTTTAAAAACTTAACAAATAAAATGATTGGTTATAATTTATTTATAGTTGAGTTGTTCATAGATGAACCGAAAGATATGTAAACTTTTCAACTATTGTTAAACTTATTTTCACTATAACATAGTTACCTAAATTAGAGAGAGATATACATAATGTATACTCAGATACAAGTAAGTTATAATTACCATCATATTAAGATGGAAATGAGTCATGAGTAATTACATGTAGAAATCCATATTATTTATTAGAGAGCTTTTAGTTAGAGTAAATATAAATGAAAACAAATAACAATTGCGTAATTCCTTGATGGGTGATCTCTTGGCAATGGATTAGGCATCGGAAAAAGGCATGATGCCCCTTTAGATAATTTTTTTCCAGCGCGGGTAATTATTGACATGTAAAAGGTTTGTTTGGTGAAGGAGGTGGTGATTCTCGAAGCGAAATCTGGGCTATACACTTGGCTCCGCATGGGCCGCACATGGCATGTCTTGGGTTCACACCATGGGAGCCACTAACCAGAGTCTTATCGTATTAATTGTCAGGTGATAGACGTGGAAAGTTGTGTTTGTGCCATCGTTTTTGTTAACACAACTGATTTTGTATGTTTAATGATGGAGCACCTCCCCTGTCCATGGCATATTGGATATCACAAGGAATTTCCCTGATAACAGTAGATTGTTTATTAATGACCTCACTCTAGGTTAGTGCTTTGGGATGGAAGAAACTTGGTGTATGCAGTACACTTGGATATTGTCATGGGAATTTCAGAGTGCATGTTTTATTACTGATAATCGATACCTCACGCTCGTAGCTATTTCTGTAAATCTCATCATCGGTTTGAGGTGGTAGAAACATGGCTATTATGGGATCGATGTTCCTTAGTTGCAGTGGTGTAGCTCTAGTTGGGTGATACCTCTTGTAAGTGTCACAATAAACGCAAGTCTGGGTATATTGTTGACCTCTCATTTTCACTTATTAGGGTGGAATTCTTCTTTGTTACAATATAGGATTGTAGCGCATCACATTGCTCTTTATTGTTGGGAATCAAGTTTGTTACAGGCCTCTCTTTTGTTTCATATATGGTGTCCATGTTTTTTGTGTTGTTTCTACATAACTTTGGGTCAGGGCCATCTTTTGAATTGGTCATTGTACTTCCCTCGACCACTTCACAAAATTTCAACCCAATGGGCATTTGTTTTAATTACCCAATGTTGGTATGTGATGTCTGGTACCAAGGTACTTTCTCAGTCTGGTTATGAACAAGATTCCACCTCCTTTCTCTCATTCTCCCCTCATACGTCTCAATCCATGTTACATTAAGGTATCCATGTATTTTGGGTCTCTAGTAAGCTGAAATGTTTTGAGGTCTTGGTTGATAGGGGTTATCAAGTCTTCATTATCACACTCACTTAATATTACTTAAAGTGATTAGTGAGCGGAGATGTTGTGTCATTCTTCTCGAGTTGTTGTTCCTTTCATTTGTTACTTTTAACCTGCTAGTTTCATTTCTATAGGCGTCTTCTTGTCCTACGGTCAATTATCTGGTCCCTCAATTAGTTTGAGTGTTTGTTTTGGTCAGTCATTGTCTGGTCCCTCAATTAGTTCGAGTGTTTGTTTTGTGTCTTGTTGGCAGGACTCCTGTGGCAATGCCACCTCGGCAAAGGCTTCCCAATTGCAAAATAGGTGCTCTAGGGGAATCCTCTTCCAAACGTTGTCGATTATTCAGTTGGGAATCAATGGGAATATTTTTTGATGCAACTCCCTTGAAGGTTCGAAAGGATATTATGCATTTGGAGGTAAGGTATTTTGGGGATCACAAATACCATTCTGACTTAGAAATTGGTGGAAGTACTCTCAAATGGGCTACCGACCTAGGGAAATTACGGAAGAGAAGACTGCATTTTCTCCACTCTATAACACTCCACCATCTGATGGAGACACTGCTCAACATTGTCATTCGAGACAAATAGATAAACAACTATAAGTTCTTTGTCATCCAGGAGGATACTATGCTAATACTCATAGGCATAAGGTATGACATGGATGATATAATGGTCAGATTAAATCAAGTGGAACACTTCGTTGTTTTTGACTCAGGGACAGAATTAAACGACCATCAAGATGAGGACATAGTGATCAATGCTCCAGCTGTAAACAATGTTCCACCTCTAAACACTACAAATGCAAACTCTCCTCCTCACTCTCTAGTTATCATTTTGGACTAATACGTCCACTATGCCTACTCTCTACGTACACTATCTACTTCTACTTGTCAATAGCTACTTACTGCTTTTTATTTTCACGATACTTTTGTCCTATCAAGCGATGTCAATGGCTCCAAGATGTTTTTTGCCTATGATAGTTATAGTTAGTTTGTTTTCAGATGTAAATCTAAGGTTTTTACATATGTATTCTTTGGCATAAGTGTTGTCTCAATAGTTTTCTGGTTAGTTCTATTTTTGGACATTTTAGGAGCTACTCATAATCTTCGAGTGTGGGCATGAAGGTTTATCTATGTAATCCGTTTTGCTATCAATAGAAATCAACAAACAAAAAAACAAAAAAGAATAACAATTGCGTAATTTTGTCATATTGCTTATGAAGTCTTCAAACATAGCAAAGAGTGTTTTGAAGAATCATATAAGCCTATTATGGTTAAGAATTTATGACCTATGAGAAACGACTATATAATATTATTGTCGTCAAAATTGATGAATGCTCTTACAAGTGAAACTCCAAAATTGTCGTAAACTTCTTTCGTGTGGCATTGGAGTTTGGTAATGATTCTTGAGTGTGATGATCAATAAAGCAATTAGGAAAAAAAATATTGAATTGATTAACTTGTAACATTGTTATAAAAACAAAAAGATTACCAAACTTAAGTTTTACTTTTAAAATGTAAAATAACATACTCTTGTTCTCAGAAATGATGCTCTAACGTCTCAACTCATGAACTCAATGTCACTTTCACAAACTAGGCTAGCTCAACAACATGTTTCATATCTCCAAAGGTGGAACATCACAAATTACCTTATTAGTCCCTGCCATCTGGCAATGGCCAGGGACTATAGGAATCGGAATTGTCGTTTTTAGCATTAAATTGAGCTGCTTATCATCCCGAATAAGTAGCTACTATGACGAATAACCAAACTTTTGAACAACAATCCATTTGCAATCCATTTGATCGTCTTATTTAGCCTCTTCCCGAGGCGGGGAGGCTAAAACATACGGTTATATCATATTTGCACTTCACATTTAGAAATTTAAAAATTTAAATTGCAAGTAATGCTAGCATTAAATCAAAAAATCAAAAAATCAAATGTCAATCATGTATATTTCTTTAGTATATATACTGAGAACAAGCATCTCGCTGTCTCTGCATGTACAGCGGCCACAGCTTCGTCGACAACTGCTATGGCTTCGACAACTACTATGGCTTTTCCAAGTGTCTTGATCCATTGAAGTTATGACCTTCAGAAAACTGGATAAATTCATTCTAAAAACCTCCGTGAAGCATGCAATTGCAGTGGTGGGGGAAACGGAGGAGTGGCAGAAATGGAGAGAGCGCTGGTTCCTATACCACGTTTGGAGAATGAAGTTGTGCGGCTCCTTTCATCTGCACCTGCACCTGCACCACAGAAGACAAGGTATAAAACTTATCGGTGTCGTTGAATTTTACCAGGTTCATAGAATTAACTTTTCCGCATAGAAAATATGGGATGATGACATTTATTTCTAGGATTATCCTCCCTTCTGTACTCTATTTACAATAATGGCTTCACCCACAACAATATTTACTCTGTAAGTCTGCAGTCTTAGGGTACAGTTCTACTTTTAAGTGCAAACAGTAATCCTCTGTTACTTATCTGTCCTCTGTTACTTAACCAGATAAATTGTATTTCCTCGCATGCCTAATAAGTCCATCTATTAAACTTAAAACAATATTCCTATATTCATGATTTAAAAGGATAACGAATTTCCCATAATCTGATTTTCACTCAATAACTTAATAATCAATTAATAAATTCAACTATTCAGAATATCATATTCTCTATATCTTTTGTAGTACAAGAAGTTTCTACAATTAACAAATCGTTAGTGCTATGACGACTTCTCTTTCTTATTAATCTCAGGCCAACATACGAGGCATTATCGCATCAGAACTCTAGTTTATTGTAATAATGGAATTCTATACTTCCTCACTCTATATTTTTCCTTCTTATATCCAGATAAGAACATTTCGGTAATAATATTATTCTGACATATGATGCTCATCACGTATTTCCTTAATCTCAATTAACTGTTTCCCTTCCATGAAATGCATTATCCTAATGAATTTTGCTTTCAACCACATATTATTTTGCACATATTAAAAAAAAGAATTTTGCTTTCAACCACATATTATTTTGCACATATTAAAAAAAAAATATTAAGAGAAAACTGTACCTTTTGCACCTTTCTCTTCGAATTGGATTTGGAATTGCACCTTCTTGTTTTCATCTGTAATCGCTCGTCAATGTTAAGGTGGCCTTCAACAACTGTGTGTAGGGCTTCAGCATACACTCATCTCTTCTGCCCCATCGAAGCTCTGCCCCATCGAGGCTCAGCAAACTTCACGGAAGTGCACCAGACCTTTGGGGAACACGAACACGTCTCCCTTCTCAAGCGTTTTGCTGAACAATTTATTGGCAGTGGTGATAAAGCCGACTGAGAGAGTACCCTCGATGACCACCAAGATTTCTGTGGCCCGCGGATGAGTGTGAGGGGGATTAAGGCCGAGAGGAGCAGCGAAATCAATCCGAGCCATGGAGATTCCCAAGGTGTTTAAGCCTGGTATCTGCATTACATTGGCTGCAGTGACGTTGGATCCCATCATGTTACTTGTATCCCCTGCAACATTTAAGCCCCTGAACATGAAGTCATTTGCGGTAACCATGCTTGCATCCTTACACGGGAACCCGTTCACATTAACTGCAATTACAGTCAAATAAACATATATATATATATATATATATATATATATATATATGATCAGATTCACATCGCATGAAACGAATCGAAACCCTCCATCATGAGCTTGAGCTCATCCAAGCACCAACTCGATTGGGCATGAAAGAAAATAGCATCAACTTTAAACAGACAACATTCACTAATCTCAACAACCGAAACTGTGCTATCAGAGCAAGAGTCCAGTTAAACAGACTCACTTGGATGTATATCGAGAACATTACCGTCACCTGACTGTTGTTGACTGTTCAGATCATGCACCAAGGACGAACTGGAAGGACTCAATTCAGCAGTTGTAAGCGATTTCCTCTGAACTGAGCTATTCGACCGCAATAACACGTAATTGCGGTTACTCTGGCCTAGTGGTAAATGCATGCACTGCTACTGACACGTGAAATGCATGCCAAAGGAAATATTTGTGTGTTGGAGCAGTCGAATCTTAACACGCGCTTGCCTCGATGCCCGTAACGCTTTGGTATCATAGGTTAAAAAAAAATGACGTATGGTCTTCCCTCTTAGCTTAAAAAATAAGACCTTTAATAATCTTTTGATCAACCTGTATCAAACTTTTGAATAAATGTTTCAATCACTTCAAACTTAAAACCTCCAGCGGCGGCTACAAGTACAACTCTTCTAAAGACTTTTCAAACCTCTACGCTGGCTCTCAACGGTTGCGCTCTGTCACTACTTACGATGGTGTGGAAGCGGCTGTAGATGCTACTCACACCGGCTAGGGCTGTGGCCTTCTGCTTCTTATTTGGACGACTCCTAGGTCAGCGACAGTGGCAACGGTTGGGGTATCTACGGCTGAGGCGGCTGACTACCAAGGATTCTATTTATTCTTGAATTGACTCATGTGCAGGAATAAGACAAATTCGACCTGCGCAGTAATTTCCACCATTTTCTTCCACGCTTATTTGCTGGGTCAGGCCACGCTCATCTGAAAGCAGAGCAAGCAAGCCATTCCCATTTGAAACCAAAACAGAAGGGGCAAAACAGACGTGTGTACGTTTGTTTTTCACATTGCAAGTTTCTTTTTTTATTGCGCGTAGCTGATCTCACACTCCACTCCGCTGCATTTCGCCGATATTTAACGAACTTGTTGGGCTCTGATAAGTTGCTTTTGACTTCAAATTCCAAAGCTTCTCTCCTGTTTTCAATGTCAATTATAACAGAATCAATACCAACTACACATCATGAAAGTTAGATGACACACCATGTCTCTCTGTAAGCATGCTATTTATCCTTTACCACGGGTTGCCGAGTAACACAGGGTTCCCGAGTAACACACATAAACTGAGCAAGCACTCCCAATATTTGCTTCTCTGATTTTCTCTGCTGTCCTCCATAGCCTTCTTTATGCAGGGACTTGCTGCCTTGCAGCTTCTCTTGCTTTAGATTTTGTACTGGAATGTGCCCTATGGGGTAATTAGATGGATCTCCTTCTCAAGCTTAAACCATCCAATGTTATAATGCCATAGGTGGAATTAAATGATTACTATCTTAAATATTATATAGTGGTCATGGAATTTATATATTTTTATCGTTTATTATTATGAATAAGGTAGAGGTTGTCCATCTATTCATATTTTGTTATTAAATATAGATTTTTTTTTCATTACATTTAATAGGGAAGTTGAATTTCTTTTCTATAATAAAAACATAAATAATAAGTTATTTAAAAATACAATTTAGAATTTACTTATCTTTATTACAATGTTATGTATTATATCAGTCTCGATTAAAACTAGTTTTTCTTTTATTGAAAGCATGATTAGGATTAGACGTCTCATGTATAAGAAGAAACTATATAACATGGAAGCCAAGGGGTTCCTCAGAATTGCTTCTAACTCTAGTCGAAACCCCAACTCCGACTAAAGTGAGGCTGGCATAATGATCTGTAGTTTTGGCTAGACCATTCAGGGGTAAAGAAGGAGATAATCTTGGATAGAAAAAAATAATACTAAAAATACCATTATGTCCATATTTAAGGATAAATTGTGGTATGCTAAGGAGTTAGCGGGAAAAATGAAGTTAAGGTATTATAAGGAGGTGGTCAACCTCAATCTTGATAACCAAAATTATCTTTCTGTCTTGACCAATACTATGAAAAAATGAGCATTGCCAAGATAAGAACTAATTCTCATGAGCTTCAAAGTGAGACCAGGCATTGGTCAATTAACAAAACACCTTGGGATGAAAGAGTATGTCACCCTTGTGATACTAAGAGGGTTGAAGACGATTTTTTTTTCTTGGATTGCCCTTCTCTTCAAACATAGAAATAAAATATGAAAGAATCTTAATTTATTTCTTACTTTTTTAAGGTCCAATAGACTATTTAGATCTTAGTTAACATTAATTATTATCATTATATCAAAAAATTCATTTTTAATAATATTTTAATTATTAATTAAATAAAATGTATTATAAATATTATTATTATTTAATTAATACTTATAAATATAACTGGTATATAAAACCTTCACAATGACATGGGGAATTGCTTTGAAGGTCGTAATTAATTGTATTCTACTTGAGGGATAGTAGACTCTTATACTATACGCTTGAGTTGAGATGTTGGAAAAGAAAATCATAGTCATTGTTCTTTGATATTTTCTTATAATCTATCTTGCATTTAATAAAGCATATATTCAAAACCCTTGAACATGATGTTAAGCATATTTTCCAATTTTTCTTTTGTTAAATAGTCACATAGACCTTTTCAAATACAAGCAAAATCCAACCATATAATTCAATTGAACATTTCCCTTCTAATTGAGATCACACCCATGTATGACTTGTGTTTGAATGTGCCATAGTTTCCGTGATTCAGTGTTAATAGTATATATAACCTCAATTCAATGCTTTAGTCTCGAATAAACTAAGATTTCAACATTTTAGATCCACTTCCCAAGCTAAAAATCCTGCCATTGGATGCATTATAGTATAAAAGGTAACTACATTTATTTATACTAAAAGCTCATTTCTCAAGATGTTAACTTCCAATATGGGTACATCTAATACCCATTATACAAGGTTGTTATAGGCACCTTTTTCTAAGCCCTCTCTTTTCCCAAAAACCTCCATTCTCCTCTTATGACAAAAGACACTCCCACTAGACCATGAAGAGTAATTTTAAAGGGAACAACATAGAGTATGATGCACATTTGTCTAAGCATCACTTTAAGAGGTGACCTAATCTTCTCTGTGTGATTCAATTGAAGATATAAGTGATGGGTTTTTTAATGGAGATCTCAATAATTTTTAAAACTTAACAAATAAAATGATTGGTTATAATTTATTTATAGTTGAGTTGTTCATAGATGAACCGAAAGCTATGTAAACTTTTCAACTATTGTTAAACTTATTTTCACTATAACATAGTTACCGAAATTAGAGAGAGATATACATAATGTATACTCAAATACAAGTAAGTTACAAATACCATCATATTAAGATGGAAATGAGTCATGAGTAATTACATGTAGAAATCCAAATTATTTATTAGAGAGCTTTTAGTTAGAGTAAATATAAATGAAAACAAATAACAATTGCGTAATTCCTTAACGGGTGATCTCTCGGCAATGGATTAGGCATCGGAAAAAGGCATGACGCCCCTTTAGATAATTGTTTTCCAGCGCGGGTAATTATTGACATGCAAAAGGTTTGTTTGGTGAAGGAGGTGGTGATTCTCAGAGCGAAATCTGGGCTATACACTTGGCTCCGCATGGGCCGCATGTGGCATGTCCTGGGTTTGCACCATGGGAGCCACTAACCAGAGTCTTCTCGTATTAATTGTCAGGTGATAGAAGTGGAAAGTTGTGTTTGTGCCATCGTTTTTGTTAACACAGCTCATTTTGTATGTTCAATGATGGAGCGCCTCCCCCGCCCGTGGCAGATTGGCTATCACAAGGAATTTCCCTAATAACAGTAGATTGTTTATTAATGACCTCACTCTAGGTTAGTGCTTTGGGATGGAAGAAACTTGGTGTATGCAGTACACTTGGATATTGTCATGGGAATTTCAGAGTGCATGTTTTATTACTGATAAGCGATACCTCACACTTGTAGCTATTTATGTAAATCTCATCATCGGTTTGAGGTGGTAGAAAGATGGCTATTATGGGATCGACGTTCCTTAGTTGCAGTAGTATAGCTCTAGTTGGGTGATACCTCTTGTAAGTGTCACAATAAATGCAAGTCTGGGTATATTGTTGACCTCTCATTTTCACTTATTAGGGTGGAATTCTCCTTTGTTACAATATAGGATTGTAGCGTATCACATTGCTCTTTATTGTTGGGAATCAAGTTTGTTACAGACCTCTCTTTTGTTTCATATATGGTGTCCATGTTTTTTGTGTTGTTTCTACATAACTTTGGGTCAGGGCCATCTTTTGAATTGGTCATTGTACTTCCCTCGACCACTTCACAAAATTTCGACCCAATGGGCATTTGTTTTAATTACCCAATGTTGGTATGTGATGTCTGGTACCAAGGTACTTTCTTAGTGTGGTTATGAACAAGATTCCACCTCCTTTCGCTCATTCTCCCCTCATACATCTCAATCCATGTTATAATAAGGTATCCATGTATTCTGGGTCTCTAGTAAGTTGAAATGTTTTGAGGTCTTGGTTGATAGGGGTTATCAAGTCTTCATTATCACACTCACTTAATATTACTTAAAGTGATTAGTGAGTGTGTCATTCTTCTCGAGTTGTTGTTTCTTTCATTCGTTACTTTTAACCTGCTAGTTTCATTTCTATAGGCGTCTTCTTGTCCTACGGTCAGTTATCTGGTCCCTCAATTAGTTTGAGTGTTTGTTTTGGTCAGTTATTGTCTGGTCCCTCAGTTAGTTCGAGTGTTTGTTTTGTGTCTTGTTGGCAGGACTCCTGTGGCAATGCCACCTCGGCAAAGGCTTCCCAACTGCAAAATAGGTACTCTAGGGGAATCCTCTTCCAAACATCGTCGGTTATTCAGTTGGGAATCAGTGGAAATATTTTTTGATGCAACTCCCTTGAAGGTTCGAAATGATATTATGAACTTGGAAGTAAGGGAGTTTGGGGATCACAAATACCATTCCGACTTAGAAATTGGTGGAAGTACTCTCAAATGGGCTACCGACCTAGGGAAATTACGGAAGAGAAGACTGCATTTTCTCCACTCTATAACACTCCACCATCTGATGGAGACACTGCTCAACATTGTCATTCGAGACAAATAGATAAACAACTATAAGTTCTTTGTCATCCAGGAGGATACTATGCTAATACTCATAGGCATAAGGTATGACATGGATGATATAATGGTCAGATTAAATCAAGTGGAACACTTCGTTGTTTCTGACTCAGGGACAAAATCAAACGACTATCAAGATGAGGACATAGTGATCAATGCTCCAGCTGTAAACAATGTTCCACCTCTAAACACTACAAATGCAAACCCTCATCCTCACTCTCTAGTTATCATTTTGGACTAATACATCCACTATCTCTACTCTCTATGTACAATGTCTACTTCTCCCTGTCGGTAGCTACTTACTACTTTTTGTTTTCATGATACTTTTGTTCTATCGAGTGATGTCAATGGCTCCAGGATGTTTTTTTCCTATGATAGTTATAATTAGTTTGTTTTCAGATGTAAATCCAAGGTTTTTACATATGTATTCTTTGTCATAAGTGTTGTCTCAATATTTTTCTGGTCAGTTCTATTTTTGGACATTTTTGGAGCTACTCATAATCTTCCAGTGTGGACATGAAGGTTTATCTATGTAATCCTTTTTGCTATCAATAGAAATCAACAAACAAAAAAAACAAAAAAAATAAAAAAAGAATAACAATTGCGTAATTTTGTCATATTGCTTACGAAGTCTTCAAACATAGTAAAGAGTGTTTTGAAGAATCATATAAGCCTATTATGGTTAAGAATTTATGACCTATGAGAAATGACTATATAATATTATTGTGGTCAAAATTGATGAATGCTCTTACAAGTGAAACTCCAAAATTGTCGTAAACTTATTTCGTGTGGCATTGGACACTGGTTTGGTAATGATTCTTGAGTGTGATGATCAATAAAGCAATTAGAAAAAAAAATTGTGTATTGAATTGATTAACTTGTAACATTGTTATAAAAACAAAAAGATTACCAAACTTAAGTTTTTCTTGTTCTCAGAAATGATGCTCTAACGTCTCAACTCATGAACTCAATGTCACTTTCACAAACTAGGCTAGCTCAACAACATGTTTCATATCGCCAAAGGTGGAACGTCACAAATTACCTTATCTTAGATTTTGTATTGGAATGTGCCCTATAGGGTAATTAAATGGATCTCCTTCCGAAGCTGAAACCATCCAATGTTATAATGCAAGGATGGAATCAAATGATTACTATCTTAAATATTATATAGTGGTCATGGAATTTATATATTTTTAATGTTTATTATTATGAATAAAGTAGAGGTTGTCGATCTATTCATATTTTGTTATTAAATATAGATTTTTTTAATTACATTTAATAAGGAAGTTGAATTTCTTTTCTATAATAAAAACATAGATAATAAGTTATTCAAAAATAAAATTCAGAATTTACTTATTTTTATTACAATGTTATGTATTATACCAGTCTCGATTAAAACTAGTTTTTCTTTTATTGAAAGCATGATTAGGATTAGGCGTCTCATGTATAAGAAAAAGCTATATAACATGGAAGCTAAGGGGTTACCTAGAATTGCTTCTAACTCTAGTCGAAACCCCCAACTCCGACTAAAGTGAGGCTGGCATAATGATCTGTAGTTTTGGCTAGACCATTCAAGGGTAAAGGAGGAGATAATCTTGGATAATAAAAATAATATTAAAAATACCATTACGTCCATATTTAAGGATACGTTGTGGTATGCTAAGGAGTTAGCGGGAAAAAGGAAGTTAAGGTATTATAAGGAGGTGGTCAACCTCAATCTTGATAACCAAACTTATCTTTTTGTCTTGACCAATACTAAGAAAAAATGAGCATTGCCAAGATAAGAACTAATTCTCATGAGCTTCAAAGTGAAACCGGGCATTGGTCAATTAACAAAACACCTTAGGATGAAAGAGTATTTCACCTTTGTGATACTAAGAGGGTTGAAGATGAATTTGTTTTTCTTGGATTGCCCTTCTCTTACTCACATCCGTTCTAATTTTCAAAATATTTGCCACACTACCAACCTTCTTGATTTGTTAAGTCAACAAAACTATGGTGATTTAGGAATGTTTCTCTCCCTTCTGTTCAATCATATAAATAAAATATGAAAGAATCTTAATTTATTTCTTACTTTTTTAAAGTCCAATAAACCATTTAGATCTTAGTTAACATTAATCATTATCATTATATCAAAAAATTCCTAAAATGTATTATAAATATTATTATTATTTAATTAATACTTATAAATATAAATGGTATATAAAATGTCTTATAAATATTGTATCAATTTTTTTAAGATTAATATTTATTAATATACTTATATGATTTTTTTAATCCTTCTTTCTTTAATTAATACTTGTTAATATAGACAACCACACAGGGAGATTTTAATGGGTGCTTATTTTAATCCTTCTTTCTTTAATTAATATAGACAAACCCATAGGGAGATTTTAATGGGTGCTTAGTTTAATCCTTCTTTCTTTAATTAATATAGACAAACCCATAGGGAGATTTTAATGGGTGCTTAGTAAAGAATCCATAACCCTTGGTACCTAATCTTCCTGTTGAGAAATGGGTAAATAGGCACCCAACACGAAATGGAATTATTTGGATGGATGTCAAGGTATTTGGTCAAATATCAATATCATTAAATTCTACCTAATTGTTTTATGTATAAATTAATGCTTTTGGAATTATATAAAGTCAAGAGTTATTTTTCCTACACAATTATCATTAAGGTAAATGGAACAAACCCTAACATATTGATATGACATTTGAAAGTTAAATTTTTTAATTAAATATAAAATTGTTCTTGTTTTTATATGAGGCAAAAAACTATTGTGCATTCAAATTCTACACCATGCCATCTTTTTATATGAAGCAAAAACTATTTGCATTCAAATTCTATACCATGCCATGTTTTTACATTAATTCCCGACCAAACACATCATTAAAGTGGGATTTATTCCTAAACACCTTTGACTCTCTGGGCTAAAAAAATGGATTAGGTGCAAAATAGGACTCAAAAAATGGATTAGGTGCAAAATAGGACTCAAAAAGTCTTCGTAGACATATCTTTTATCAAGGTTCCCTTTGTACACCACATATACTCATTTCATATCAAACTACTTTGTCTTGGGACATAATTTTTAGTCATGTCGTATGATCATTATATTTCTTTAATATGTATTAAAAAATTTAATGACTTAGATTATATTAATTGTTTTAACCCATGGAAAAATTTAACAAATGTTAATTTTAAACTAGTAATAATAATAATTATCATTAGTTATTTCTTATGGAGCAATTTACGATTGTTGTGTTACGAAGTAAAATGTATATTGTGAATTTTCATGTTTAAATATTCCTATGGGTGTTTATTTCAATTTTTTTTTAGTATCATTAGTTATTACTCTCGAATCTATGTTGACACATTATTAGATTTAGTTATGTTGTTTCTTTTTTTAATAAATTGGGAGAATTAGTAGACTATTACCTATCACTAAGAAAGTTTGGGGTCGAGTCAATTTAATGCACATAGAGAAGATAATATGGAGTACATAGGGAGGTACACAATATGATAATGAATATAATGGATCATAATAATAAAATATGACCATTTTGTAATTAAAAGTAATTATATAATAATAAGGGGTATTTGGCATAATACCCTTAGGATACTCATGAAAAAGTCTAAATGCACGTGAGTATCATTGTATTAGAGGTGTGTTGAGTTGTATTGTCTTGTATCAAGCATGATTTGTAAAATGATTCCTCCCATAAGGAGTAATTGGTTGTGTTACCCTACCTTAAGGTCTCTTCTCTATATTCTTGGTGTATTTTAAGTGAATGTCTTTGGTATTTTGGTGTTTTGGGCTTGTATTGGAAATTATCATGGTCGATTATCTTCTATATTTTTGAAGTTTTACTACAAGTGGTACTAGAACTCTTTTTTGGGCATGAAGTGAGAGAATTTTGTGGGACAAATTTGGAGATTTTTTGTTTTATTTTCGTTAATTATTTATGGGGAAAAGAAGATAGCACAATTGAGGTCAATTACTTAAACTTTTTATGTAGGATTTGAAGAATTCAATATGTTGAATGAATTCCTTTCGAAAAAATACACAATTTCATATATATATATATATATATATATATATATATATATATATATATATATCTCTATATATAAAATAGAGTCTAGGAAGTGAAATTATCAACAATTGAAGATTGACAATTTTTGAGGGCTTTCGTAGGTGTGAATTTCACTAGTTGAATTCAGGTCAATTTCTAAAACTTTTTATGTAGAATTTGAAAAATCTAATCCAAGGACTGATTTTCTCTCAAAAAATAGTCAATTTTAAAAAGAAAAATTACAAAATGGAGTTTGGGAAGTGAAGTTAACAACAATTGAAAATTAACATTTTTTAGGGCTTTCGTAGGTGCAAATTTCGCTAGTTGAATTAAGGTCAATTTTTGAAATGTTTTGTGTAGAATCTAAAGAATCTAATCAAAGAACTAAATTTTTTTCAAAAAATATTCAATTTAAGAAAAAAATGAAGTCCAAGAAATGAAGTTATCAATAATTGAAAATCGATAAATTTTAAATGGTTTTTATAGGTGTGAATTTTGTTAGTAGAATTCGAGTCAACAACTACAAATTTTTGTGCGGAATTTGAAAAATACAATTCAGGGGTTGAATTCCTCTAAAATGAATTAGCCAATTAAAAAAAAAAAATTCTGGGTAGTGAAGGTATTGACTATTTAAAATCACCATTTTTAGGGTTCTTCAAGTGACATATGCGAGCTTTGCAGATTTGATATCTTTTGATAGAGATCATAGATTTCAATCAAACCAATTCTAAAAGATCCAAATAAGTGGTGACGTTTCGTAATTGGGGTTATAATAGAAAATCCAAGATGGATAACAAAAGTTATGATCTTTTTGCATCTTTAGCCTCAAACCCTAACTACATAAGCGAGCTCCATTGAAAAGTAAGTGATTCTCTTTGAAACCCTAGTTCTACTTTTTGGTTTTCTAGTAAGATGTATTTTACAAGAAAAGATGTGGTAATAGTATTGAAGAAAATATAAACAAAGCAAAGTCCAAAGGGGGAAAGGGATAGAAATTATGGGTATGTATATATTTAAAAGATGATGCATTCACATGGTGGAACTTAATTGCAGATGACAATGTTTGGGAAATTCCTAATGAAATTTTTGAAAAAATGTTTCTAGATAAGTGGTCTGATGTGTTGAACACATTGTGAAGAAGGATAAGAAGAGCATTAGGAATTTTTTTTCACGTGACAACTTCATACTACTAGCTCATGGATTTATTCAACTAAGAGAATGTCATTGTTTCTATTAACCCTGGCTGCAAGCATAAGTTCAACAATGTTCATTTCGCTAAAATATTGTAAGTTTCCACAAAAAATATTCAAAGCACATAGTTTGAGGGTGAAAATTTTCAATTTTTAAAAGATTTTAAGGTTTCCAATGGATAAATACATGTTGCATTCATATTTTAATGTTTTTTTTTTCTATGTAAGGCTAATTCTATTAATAAAAACAAAAATATAATTACACCGAGGCCCTGCCTCAATCGCTGTTGCTAGAGTTCATCAAGAAGGTCTAAACTGCCCTAGATTGGGGAAACCAGTTTGACATGGCAAAAGTCCAATCATATATCCCGGGATTGTCACCAAAGGAAACCCATACATAGGACTCAGATCCATGTTTTGAAGCAAAACCCCAAAAAAGATTCAACACAGCACCACCAGAAGCGACAACAAAATGATAGACCCGCTAGTCAATCATACAAACAACAAAAACAAGTATTATCAAATAATATTTAGAATACTGTCGGGTCTGCATCATCGCACCGCACATATGAAGGTGTAACGGCTCCGCCCCTTGGTTTCTGCCGATGCGATATTGCGATGCAATTTGATCGCAATCGCATATTGTTATATGTAAAGGCTCCGCCCCTTGGTTTTTGCTGATGCGATTTTGCGATGCCATCTGATCGCAACCACATATTGCTATAAGTAAAGGCTCCGCCCCTTGGTTTACGCCAATGCGATATTGCGATGCGATCTGATCGCAATCGCATATTGCTATATGTAAAGGCTTCGCCCCTTGGTTTCCACCGACGCGATATTGCGATGCGATCCGATCGCAATCACATATTACTATAAGTAAAGGCTCCACCCCTTGGTTTCCACCGATGCGATCTGATCGCAATTACATATTGCTATATGTAAAGGCCTTGCCCTTTTCTCTCCCCATTCTGTGATCGCAGGCGGTCCGTTGGGTGGCCATTAATGTTCTTGGAGATCACCCGCCTCCAGGTACGCTTTTTCCTCCTGAGCCATTTCATTCTTTACCAATTCCTGATATTCTAGCATCTGTTGTTCAGTGGCTAGAGTAGAGAGTGTACCTGTATGGAGATCTGTTCTGCTTTCCACTCCTATATTTGCCAATAGGTTAGCTACTTTGTTTCCCTCCCGGTGTATGTGCTTGAGATTGATCCCTTTGTGGGAGGAGAGCCAGATTTCGATATGTTTTAGTCGACTCTCCATTCTCCAGCTGTTGCTCACCTTACTTGAGGTTGTTCCCTGCAGCATTTTGGTGACCATATTTATGAGAATTTGCAAGTCTCCCTCTATAAAAAGCGGGAATATACCCTATTTTTGGGCTATAATGAGTCCCTGCCATAATCCTTCTAACTCTGCCGAGTTGTTGGTGTCCCATCCAGTTGAGCCTAAGTAGGTTATAATAGGAGTTCCCTTATGATCTCTGAATATTCCTCCAAATCCAGCCTTTCCTGGATTTCCTTTCGAGGCTCCATCAAATTTTAGCTAGAACATGTGACAGGGAGGAGGAATTCACTTATCTGGTGTCCTTCTTCTTGCATGAGTTTTTCCGTTGATTATCATTTCTTGGTTCCACTGCAGATTCAAATTTGTCCATATGGTTCGTTCCAATGAGAAAGAGGGAAAGTCTTCCTCAGACCATGTTTGAAGAAGTAGTGTTTCCTTGATATTTTGACATATTGTATTCCATAGAGATTCCAAGGGCATAGATTGGTCCTTGAAGATTCGCCGGTTTCTCTCCTTCCATAGTGTCCACATGAGAAAACCCGGTATAAGCTTCCATAAGGAGTTTAACAACTTTCTCTTGAATGGGTTCCTTGCCCAGTTGCGAACAGTGGAAACTATATCTCCTTGTGTCCTTCCATCCTTTTGGCATCTAAAGCTGACCTTTTCCCAGAGCTTGTGCGCTAATGGACAAGAGTTCATAAGATGCTGAGTGGTTTCCTCTTCTTGCTTGCAGTTGGGACAGATGGAGGGGCCTTGGAAGCTCCTCTTCCTGAGATTGTCCCAAGTAAGGATTTTATTGTGACATAAGAGCCAAAGAAAGGTCGAGACTTTCGGCCAAATCTTGGGGTCCCATATTTTATTCTAGAGAGGGTCCTTGACAATGTGTTCCTTCATGATGATGTGATAGGCCTCCCTAGTTGTGAAGGATCCTTTTTCTTCATAGCCCCATCTAAGAATATCCTTTTCCTCTGAGTAATGTATTCTTCTCTTTGCTAATTCAGTACTGAGAATCTGTTGAGCTGAGTCCGTTCCCTGTCTTATTATGTGGTCCGTGCTACACCATTGCCTGTGCCCTTGCAATGTGGAAGGAAGCCAGAAGTGCTTGACAGTATTATAGGTTTGCATTTCCTGTTCCGGGATTTGATGAGGTAAGATCAAATCCTTTAGTTTGGGTTGCTGCTGCCAAGAGTCGTCCTAGAACCTTGCTGTATTGCCGTCCTTCACTTCCTAGAAGCTATGCTGCTGAATTAAGAGCTTGTGTTGCTTGGCTGCATTCCATATTAGAGAACCTGGGTTGACTTCTGAAATTCAGATTAATTCTTTGGTGGGTCGACTATTGGCATACTTTGCAGTCCATAGGGATGCCCAAGGGGTGGATGGCATAGTAAGCCATTTCCACCAGATGCGGGCGCCCATAGCCATATTGCTGTGGTAAGGATCCCTCAGACCCATTCCACCAGCAAGCTTTGGCAGGCAAACTGTGTCCCAATTGACTAGGGCCCATTTGCGTTTTTGATCTGAGTTGCCCCACAGGAAGGATCTCTGTAGGCGTTTGATCTCTTTGAGAACCCATTTGGGTGCAGCTAGGATCGAGAAGAGATACAACGGCATGGATTGCAGAACCGCCTTGATTAAGACAAGGCGACTGGCCATATTGAGAGCCCTATGAGTCCAGGAAGATAATCGAGCCTCCAATTTTTCTAAGAGCATTCTCCAAGAGGAGTGTTTCATAGCTGAGTCAGTCATAGGAGCGCCAAGATACTTGGAAGGGAGAACAGCAATTGAGAATCCAAGAATACAAGCTATAGAAGCTTGGGTGATAGCGGGGGTATGAAAAAAGAAGATTTGAGATTTGGCCTTGTTTATCTTTGCACCAGAGGCCTCCGAAAAGTCCGTCAATAGTGAATTGAATTGTCGAGCTTCCTGGACTGAAGGGTGACCAAAAAGCATATTGTCGTCCACAAATTGCTGATGAGTGAAGGCTAGAGTGTTAGGAAATGACAAGCCTCTTAGTTTCTGGGAAAACAGAGTATCTTTAATACTGCGGCCAAGACCTTCCGCCATTAACACAAAGAGGAAGGGGGAAAGAGGGTCCCCCTGTCTGATACCCCGGGAAGGCTGGAAAGGAGATGAGGGGATACCATTGATCAAAATTGAGAAAAAAGAGGAAGAGATGAGACTCATGACCCAACGAATCCAAGTTGGGGAGAAACCAAAGGCAGATAGGGTCTTTTGAATATACATCCAACTTAAACTATCAAAGGCTTTTGAGAGGTCGATTTTAAGTAGCATACTTGATTTCTTGGAGTGCTTCAGGGAGTGGATGATTTCGTGAGTGAGGATTATGCCATCTGTAATCTGCCTGCCTTCTACATATCCTGACTGCTCCGGCGAAATGAGAAGTGGTAGCAGCGATTTAAGTCTTGAAGCTACGATTTTGGAAACTATCTTGTAGATGACGTTGCACAGGGCAATGGGCCGAAATTTGTCAGGGGTATTAGAATGAGCTTCCTTTGGGATAAGGGCTATGAATGTGGCATTCATAGCCGGAAGCATCCACCTCATGGTTCTTGATTCCTCAACAATCTGCCAGACTTCCAATTTAATTAGCTCCCAGAAATTATGGAAAAAGTTGGAGGTAAATCCATCTGGCCCTGGCGCCTTGCCTTCTTTCAGTTGATGAACTGCATTTTCCACTTCCTGTAAGTCGACCGGCCTGAGTAAGAGCTGGTTGTGCTCTTCTGTGACGAGTTTGGGGATGTTCTCTGTGATTTTTCCTATAGCTTGCATTCTGTCCACCTGTGGTTCTTGATGAGCTTGCTTAAAGTAGTTGAGAAGTTCGAGCTCGATTTCTTCATGTTTTTCCACTTTTACCCCCTACTCATTTTGGATGTGAGTAATATTGTTATTCATTCGGCGTTGAATAGTGGAACGGTGAAAAAATTTGTATTCTTTTCCCCTTCCTTTAGCCACCTAATTCTAGATTTTTGCCTCCAAAGTGTTTATTCTTGTTTGGCCCTCTCTGAGATCTAAGTTTCAAGAGACTTTTCCTGTTCCGAAAGTTCCTTTGATCTTCCCTCTGTGATGATCCGTTGCTGCAACTGTTTCATCTCTTGATCTAGAGCAGTCTGAGCCTGGAAAATGTTACCAAATGAAGAATGGTTCCATTGTTTTATTTTACTCTTGAGGTATTTAAGCTTCTGTTGAAATTTGAACATGCTTGTACCATTTGGCGAAGAGAAGTTGATCCATTCCGAATTTACCAGATTGACAAAATCCGGATGTGTCATCCAAAAAGCCTCGAAGCGAAACGGCCTGCGGGTAGCATTGCCTGGTCGAGACCATTGGAGAGAAATTGGCCAATGGTCTGAGCCTATCAGCGGTAGGATTGAAGCTGAAAGGTCCTCCCCTAAGTGGATTGCGTTGTCAGAGATTAGGAATCTGTCCAGGCGAGACACAATTTGGTGTGAACCAGCTCTTTTGTTATTCCAGGTAAAAAGGCCATTGTTGAATGGAATGTCAATAAGCCAATTTCTTTGAATGTAATATTTTAGATTGTTACTTTCCTTGTCCAGCTTATTCCTTCCTCGCTTTCTTCCATCTTGGTTACCATGTTGAAGTCGCCCCCAGTGATCTAGAGCGGATGAGACCTATCAGTATTGATTGAGGAAAGGGTATTTA
Source organism: Pinus tabuliformis (assembly GCA_031772625.1). Lineage (NCBI taxonomy): Eukaryota > Viridiplantae > Streptophyta > Pinopsida > Pinales > Pinaceae > Pinus > Pinus tabuliformis. The sequence continues at coordinate 829,484,057 of CM062816.1, forward strand.
GAAGTTCCACCTTATGCATAGCTTCCTGGGGAAAATATACATTGGTTATGTGACCATGTATACATTCATATTTTAATGTTATAGATATGGATGATATGGATATAATTTTGAGATATTCTTGAATGGAATCAATGGATACATTTAATGTCAATGTGGAAAATAAATTTTGGATGTTTGGTATGAGAAAAATATCACATTATATGATATGTCTCTTAGTAATCCAGAAGGGTTTGAAGGGCCATATAAATAAATCCCTACAAAGAAAATAATTGCAATACCTAATGGTATATTAGATAAAGAATCCATAGTTGAATTAGAAGAAGTGATTATAGAAGTACTTGAAAAAATTCCAAAGGGATGCCATGAAAAGAAAAATCAAATGAAGAGTTACAACTTGAGCTAGAAGAAGAACCCATAAAATCACTTGAAGAAAAGCACCATGAAGAGCATAAAATGGGAGAAGAAGCTAATGAACCATGTTAAAAAATAAAAGAAAGAAGATCCAATAGCTAAGGTTTCTATATTTCCACCCACGCCACTTAGAAAAACAACAACCATCAAAGCAAGGACATGAACATCAATAAACTTACTATGGATCACGATGGAACCAAAAAAAAAATATGTACGAAGGTACATGAGAGAACAAAGTAATACAAGTAGATATTAAAGCAACACAACAAAGACTTGGATCCCAAGAAGAAACCAAAACCAAGACCAAGGAAAGGCAACAATTGAAACCCACATTCATATTTCATTAGGATGAATGGGTGCTCTTCAATGGTACCAATTGGCTACATTTCTTAGTAGATCATATTTTATGTCTTCTTACCATGTTTCGAGGATGAAACATGCTAAGGGGATGGAGTGTAATTTACCTAAAGAGGATAATATGGGGCACATATGAAGGTATTGTTGTAGTTGATGCAACATTGAACACCCTCCAAAATTTTGGCTTTCACTGAAATTTCATAGCCTTCCTTCGTTTTTTCCTTGATTGTTGCAAACACTCAAGCTCATTTCATGAGCTTTCTTGAAGTTCTTTGGCCCCTTTTTCTTGTTGGATTAACTTTTGTCTTTTGGCATGTTTTACTGTTGTATAATGTTTGTGAACCTTTTCTAGTGGTTTCAAAGGTTGGCCTTTATGTATATGAGTTTTCCCAACCAGGTAAACATTCGTCGCACTCATACACAAAGTCTTGAGCGCTATCACACAAGTATCATCACAGTCATTCCAAAGTCTATCTTAAGTGTCACACTTGTCGCGTCTTGTCATGAGACAATCACATAGAGGAGAATTCCTTGCTTATGTCTTCTGATGATCTATGTTTTCGTGTCGTCAAATTATGCTAAGTGTGTGATCACAGTTCAAGTTCATCATGAGTCCATCTCTCTTCTTGCACTTAGCCATTTTTGGAAAATCTTCCCAACCAAGGAACTTAGCTTCACCGGGCCCTAGCTAAGTTGTGCAATACGTAGTCTCAACCCTCTTGGATGTGACCCTACTTCTTGGAACTACACAATGTGCAGTCGCTGTTCTCCAAGGTAGATTTTATGTGCAATTCCAGAGTCTAGAAGCTTCCCTTGACCTCCAGAATTGCACAGTTGTGTCTCCTAGTCTACCTTGAACTACACAATTCGCACCTTCAAACCTCAAGCTTTTATCTTTCCTTCTGGAACTACGCAACACACAAAGATCCTAACCTCCCTTCGCCTCCGAAACTACGTAGATGCTTCCTCCAGTGCCCTTCCCTCAGCTGGAGCTCATTGCCTTCAGAAATTGCGCAGATCTACCCTTCAGGCCTCTCTTCTGCCTAGTCCCCCTTGCCTCTTTAAACTCCGTAGTCTATCCTCCTAAGGGTCCATCCCGCAGCAACAACTGCCTGCTGGAACTGTGAAATTTTGTCCCTTAGTGAGCACTACACAATTTTTTCCCTTAGTGGGGATTCTGCAGAAAAAGTCCCTCGGTCTAGCCTGAGCTACAGTCTGTGCAATCTTAGTGATCAAGCTCTCTCCCTATCTATTGGAACTGTGTAATGCATAGTCACTGGGCCCTTTCTCCTATTCTATGACTTGTCCTGGGCTCAATTCATGGATAAGAATTCATCATGTTAGACTAGAGGGTTTTCAGAATGATGTCGTCCGGTCATGAGTGAAGTGCAGGATCGGGTACACTATTAAGTCATGGTGAGATGATGAAGAAGGAGAAGGAGGAGGGAAGAATGCCTAAAGACTCTCTTGCAGCTGAACTTACAAGTGGATCTATCAAGAGGAAGGAAAGGGACACAAGTTTGCAACTACCATTGAAGAATTAAGATCATTGAAGACCCTACATCACCAAGTTATGCAAAGGAGAAGAGAAAGCATATCCAAGAAGACATATAGCACTCAACAGCAATAGTGACTTGATATTTCCACATCATCAAGCCAATCCATGACAACAGTGTCATGTCAAGTCGTGTCATGAGTTTTCATATGCCACATCACTATTGTGGACCACATATATTGTAATCAAATGTATTGTAAAGTGGAAGTCCAAAGGACATACACAAATATGAAGAGTCATGTAAGTTGAAAAGTCATAGGAAGTTGAGCAGTCATGAGGGTAGTCAAAGAGTCACCAGGGGGAAGCATCACCCCTTGGTTATATATACCCCCTCATTGTATGAGCAAAGGAATTTTCACCTTGGCTCCTCCCACAAGGCATTAGAGAGATCATCTAATTCTTTGAGGAGCAAGGAGTGGCTCCAATGTCCCACTACTGGGGCTAGTAATGTACATTGTAAAAATGTGTCTTGAAACTTTTTCTTAATAACATAAGCCTCTTAAGGCTAGCATGTTCTTCATGCTTAGACTATGAATGTTTGTAAGACTATCTCGTGGACGTTTGTATTTCATGTTTTCTTTCAAATGTACTAATATAGTTGAACTATTTCAATTATTTTAGTGCTTATCATATTAAGAATGTGTTGTAAGGGTTTTTATCACTATCCCATCCTTGTGGACTATTTTGCGGGATACTAGACATTTATTTACTTGTTTGTTGGTTGTAACGACCGTCGCATCCATTGTGGACTATTCCATTGGATGTTAGACGGGTCCTTCTGGTTCATGTGTGTCTCTTCCTGGGTGGTACTATTACATCTCACTTAGATGCTCACTTTTCCTTTCCCCTTTGTAGTAGAAGAACCTCGATACTGTTGCACTGCACACTCACTGGGTACAATCCCCTTGCTTTTCAAAGACACCATTGCATCACTCTATTATGATGATAGCTAGAGCCAAGGAAAATCTTTAAGGATTTGGCAACCAGGCCTTTATATCAGATGAGACTTCTACACCAAATGGTGTGAGGTCAGATTGAGACTTCCTATCAGGGAGATCCCCTGAATGTTGGCGGGTCCAGCACCATCAACAAGTACATAAGGGAATAATGAATGTAATGAGTCATAATATGAAATAGGTCCACTTTGTAATTAAAAAATAATAATATAATAATAAGGGATATTTGGCATAAGTCCCTTCAAAATAGCCATGAAAAAGTGAAAATACACATGAGTATCATTGTATAAGTTATGTTGAGTTGTATTGTCTTATAGCAAGCTTGGCTTGTGGAGTGATTCCTTCCATAAAGACTATTCAATGGTGTTGTCATACCTTAAGGGTTCTTCTCTCTATATTATTGGTGTATGTTATGGTGAATGTATTTGGTATCTTGGTGTTTTGAACTTGTATTCAGAATTTTCATGGTGGATTATCTTCTATATTTTTGAAGTTTTACTATAATTGGAGGGATTTCCCCTATAGTTCTAAGCCTAGCACAATCATCCACAAGCTACACTAGGGAGGTTAATTGAGTTTCAAACCTGGGAAAGGACCCAATACTGTCAACAAATATTTTCTAGTGTGGGATGTCTACCAGAGTGTCTAAAGAAGTCAACTTCCACTCTTGCTAGATACCTCTAGATCTTGAACCATTAACTGTTTCTTTATACCACAAAAAATATATTTAACAAAAAAACAATTTTAAATCATACTCCAAAATCAAAATACACCACACTACTCTCATTAAAGCACTACTCTCATTTGCTTTAGACTCGAAAATCAAAGTATACCACACTACTCATTTGCTTTAAGTCCATTTTTTTAAATACAAACTAATAAATAAAACCTCTCACCATTAATTATTTTGATACTAAAATAATATATTATAAATTCGATTGCACCTTATACATCATTAAAATGATTTTAAAACCATCAGAATCATAAATGGCAACAACCACACTTAGAAATGAATTATTCTGACACTTTGGTTTAAAGGGATTATCACTTAGTTCAACCATTTGGGTTAAAGCTTTTGTAATTTAATTTAGTTATTGGAATATAAGTAAAAATAATTAAATTAATAATATTACTAATATATCACAATTTTATATATTTACACATTTCAAACATAATTTTTTTTTAATGATAATAAAATTGAAATAAAGGAAGATGGGTTATATTAAATATATGATTAATGTTTATAATTTTAATTTTTATTTATTTATTTATTTATTTTTATTTTTTTTATTTTTTATGAATTTTGAAAATAAAATGAAGATGGTTAAATTTGAGACGAATGCTCATAATCTCTATATGAGAACCAATGATTAAACTAATTGAAAAACACTTTAGAGTGAATGAATTTGCAACAAAATATGCTATAAATATGTCTTGTTGATGTAGGAGAATACTTAGTTCAAGTCAATAGCATCAAAAAAATATATTTGCTTTTCCTTTCACTTAATTTTTGGGTTAGTTGCATGGCAAGTCAAGAATATGGATTGGTGTGTGAAGTTTTTATGGAAGAGTTAGTTGCTATAGACTAACAAAGTTCATTTGTCCCTTTGTTGTGGAATACCAACTCATTGCTACCAAAAATAAGTCAAAGGGAAATCATAGCCATCAAAGGAAGTTTGGCATATGCTGCAAATGAGGATATAAAGAGACATCACTAGTGAATTTGAAGCATTTTAGAAATGATTTAGCTTCCAACGAAACCAAACAAATAGAGGAGCATTATTAAATATGACTAGTTATATTGAAGGAGGATTCAACTCCTTTGATTTGTAGAACATAATGTTAGGGAATGTATTTGCATAAATTGTATAATACTTATTATCAATCCAAGTTCGTAAACTTGTGAAATGTAAACATTGTATGTGAAGAATTAACTTTTTTTAGTGTTATCGCTCCGTAATTTTCCTGGTTGTGAAAGGAAAACTCGGAGGTAACATTGAACCAATTTTGAGCTACGAACTTACCTTCCTAACTGGAGGGGCTCCCTCTACAAATCAACTACCCAATGTCACTTCGTTAGTTGTTCGTGTATTCAAATAGTGGTTGGATCTTCAATAGGGTAAGGTTTTAACAGAGTGGTTGGACAAAGAGAAAATCCATTGGGCATGGATTCATGAAGATAAGATATCAACTTGGGGGCTCTCAAGGTTGGTCAGTTCAAAAGTGTTCTTAGAGTCATAGTAATCAACAAATTACTAGACATAAATAAGTTGTAGTGTGGTGGCAGAAGTAGGAAAAACACTCAAATCATAACAAAGCATCAATTGAATGATGAATTATGTGATAATTATCAGTCTGAAAAGAAATGAATATTTGAAAGCTTAGGTACAAAGCATTATGAATGATTTCCAAACCCATGTCTTTCTTTTTCAAATATAGAAGACAAAAATTCAATGATAACCGAGTAAGGAAATATAAATACAAAGAGACAAACTGTAAAAGCTAATGCACAAATCTTTGAGACAAAAAATTAGTAACACTTACTTCAAAAGTCTTTATTCATATCAAAGGGTTCAAAATATACACAAGGGATTGCTCAAGGTCCCAACCTCTTGACTCTTCTTTTTGAAATACTATATAGAAGAGTTATTAACAATAGATCCATACTTTCTATCATATCAATTTACAAAATATATAAAAGATAGGACTAAATCTGAAATCTTAACCCATTCTATGCAATATCTATTGTTTCTCGCGACTTTTGCTTGAAACCTGGATAATGGTTGATGAAGCCTCCTCGGACAATACATCTAGAATTTTCTTGACAAAAATATGGAGCTTAATACATTAAATCTAGTCCACCTAGGTTGTCACCTAGCACATTTGACTCCCTTTTTAGCAAAAATAGGTGATTCATCTTTTTGATTTTATCTCATGAAGATGAATAGATCTCTATAGATTTTTTATTAATCTATCTATCTTCATCATAACCTCTTAGTTGTTTAGAAAACATTTCTAAAACAATGCACTCCAACACGGTGAAAACTAGGTAAAACATTGCCAAAATAGAGTTGTCAAAACGGAATTTTCTAGACATTGCCAAATGAAAAGCCAACGCTCTGCCAAAATTTTCTATGTATTGTGATGTCAAATCATTTGTATAATCGATACCCACCTCTTCATTTACGGAAATATAAAATATCAATTTTTAAATATTTCAAACATATATTTTCATAAAATTATTTCTCAAGATTTTATGAAAATAATTCTTCTGTAAAACTATTCATTGTTTTGGCATTCCATGTCTTGTTTTGCACTTGTAAAACCATATATCTATATCTCCATTAAAACTATATATCTATATTTCCATTAAAAATAATTCTGAGATATAATTTTGAAAAACCATATCTTGTTTTCCTATTCATAAAAAACCATCTCTTATTTTGAATTAAAAAACCATCTCTTATTTTGAATTTGTCTTTATATATTCAAAATTCTATATAAATATAAGGCCATAAATATTTCCTCCAAATCTTCGTAAAATCGTTGATGGTTTTTTCCCATGTTTTTGATTTAGAAAATAATTAGTGACAGTTCATCTTCCTCCTTTATTTATTTCACCTTGATATAACTTTATTAAATCTCGTGCATTTGAATTTGGTGGTTTGGCATTTGACTTGAATAAAACTTCTCCCCATCTTTATGTTGCACCATATTGTACACTAGATGGTCATGGTCCTTGACACTGGATGTTTTCCTAATTTGCATGAGAAATATATCCCACATTGTAAAATGAAATGTATTTCGTGGTGTTCATATACACCAATACATTAATGCTCATTTCACGCGTAGTGCACAAATAATCTCCCTTGTGGACTCATCTACTCGACTTGGTGCTTATGTATTCATGGTTGATTTGAAAGTTGGTGGACTTCAACAACTTGGATGCAAATTTGGTTTCGAGCCCAATTGGGAAATTTGGTTTCGAGCCCAATTATTTTTACAAAACATAATGATAACCCTGCATATAACACCGAGAGCATGAAAACATTTTAAAACTAATTTTTTTTTACAAAATTCAGAAACTTTTTTACATTTTTTTTTTTTAAATTTTGCATGTGATAACATGTAGTAAGGTCTATTTAAAATACTTAATATTTATCTTATTTTATGAAATCAATTACATAAAATGAAACATAACACATTTCATTAATCAAAAGCAATTTTAAAACAGAAAGGAACTAATTTTACCAACCTAGACTACTCGAGCTTACAATGGAAAAATATTAGGTTGCGACGTGGAGTACGCCTTTCTATGGTCAAAATGGGAGGCTTGTACTTTTTGAAAGTAAAAACAAGGCACACAACTTAATTACAATCTTTTGAAAGAACAAGCATGCACTAGCATCCCACAAGTTGTAATTCCTTTGGATTCAAAGGCCTACAATGGTTGACTCCTAAGTCTTGTACTTATCTATCACGGTTGATTTCAACTATTAAAATTAAATGACATATTAAGAAAATGAAAGAATGCTTGACTGAGTCTAGTTTGGTGGACTTTGCATGCATTAGGGCCTTTTCCAAATGGATGGACACTCCTAATCTTTTACCCAACTCATCAAAGAAAGGAAGACCTACAATGTTTGATGCAAGACTAGTTTGATAAGTGATGCATGCATTAGGGCCTTTTCCAATGGGTGGACACTCATAAAATTTTACCTAGTTTATCAATGAGCTTGCTTTCAAAAGCAATGGATAATCTATGATAAAAGACTTGATTTGTTCATGAGCAATTGTAAAGCTATCATATCTAATAAAACAATAAGGCCGATAACTTAAAACATAGTATTATGGACAAAGGGAAGTACAACAATTAGTATATAAACAAAGTGAATTATGAAAAATAAGAACAAAGGTTAAAGAAAATAAAGAAAAGTATTTACAATGAAATAATGTACAAGGAATGAGATTGCATGAAATGCATAAGAGAATATAAAGTGAAATAAAATTTCACCCTGTTCTATTTGTAGTGACATTAATTTTCCCGAAAATAAGATAGAAAACAACTCTAATAATATCGTAAACTAATTCAAAACATAATACATCTAAAACTAGAGTAAATAACAATACATGTGAAAAAAAATATTAAGAAGTTTATTCTATTCCATCATAAGTCAGACATATGCTCCAAGAGTCCTCCCCTTGGAATGGAGAATGCACTCTTATTTATACACAAACTTGCTTTGAAACTAAGATAAGCAATAATAAATTCAAATCCACATCTATATCATGTGGCTACAACCATTTGCTAATAATTAACAAATAAATATATCTAAATATTTCTAAATATCTTCTCATCAATATTTTCAAGATATTTGATAACAATTCTTCTATGATTCTTCTGCTACAAAGAAACTTAGTGGTTCTTTGAAATCTCCATCAAATCTTCAAAGGTTGAAGAGGAAATTCGAATTTGGACCTTAATGGTAAAATTTTGCATTGTTGAAATCTTCAAATATTTTTACAATCATTACCAAACTCACCCAAATTTCAAATATAAGTGGAAACATGTTATTTTTCTAATATTTAATCATAAAATCACTCAAAATACTAAAATAATAGAATTGAAAAATATTGATCCTAATCTCACATAGAAGCATAAAAAATGATTAAAACAAGGATATGGAAGAGAAAAAAATGATACAAGTCAAGGAAAAGGTTATGAAAATATGATAAAAAGGACGTGAAAATATGGTCATTTTTATGACTCAACATTCCCCCCAACTGAAGATGTTGCATGTCCTCATGTGACCTTACCTATGATTTTCTTGAACTGTGTGATGGCGCATTCCTTCTCTGAAAAGCATTTTAATGGTCTTTGAGTTTCTTGTGGTTGGCTCTTGTGTGGTAATCACAAGTTTTGTAATTGCTAGTTCTTGTGTAACAACCTTTACCTCTTGGACTTGAATTCAAATTGAGCATCTTGTGGTTGGTTCTTGTGTGATAGCCATAAGTTTATAAGTGTTGGTTCTTGTGTGACAACACTTATTTTTTATTCTCCTCCTTACTGCAACAAAAAAAATACCACACATCTTTAAAAATAAGCTCATATGTGTTCATTCATAACCCAATAATGTATATTTCGACCAAATTACCCAATGAGAACCTAAGACTGCAAAAGAGAAAATATCTCACAAATTTCATTCTAGGTGTTTATAATTTTGGATGAGTATATTAATTAATCATAATTCCCTTGCTCATAAAAAATTAGAGAAACCCAGATGATGGATTTCAAGTTATGGGAAAATTAGTTTTATCATTTTTCCCTTAAAAAACAAAGTCTCACCTTCCTAAGTGGCCTTAGAAGAATACATGCCAAAACTTGTATACATGTCCTTTTTAGAAAGAAGGACATGCTAGTTGACACTTATCACCTTGTTTACATAACCTAGGCATTAAAATTTGTAATCTCTTCTTCATTTACTTTTACAAAATTTGCACAAAATTGCACACGTGAGGCTCATTTTAAGTCCAAATTAAGTGTTTCAAAAGGGACAAGGTGTTTTTCCTCATTTGCACCTTAATGAGCTTCTATATTTTCATTTTGATGAAGAAAATGCTTGTTATACAAAAGACTTGACTTTTGGCTTACTTTCACACAATGACAAAATTTTGAAATCTACCTTGAAAACATGGCCATACAATCTTCCATATACATTTTCTAAAAACATTGTAGACATGGTTATATTAGACACAAAACCCATGTCTCAATATTTTTTTATTTGGCTTTGATTGCATGCAACTGGCATGCAAAACATTCTCTTTGAGGAGATTTCCTTTCAATGCATTTGTCTTATGTGAGAAACCCATTCATATCAAACATTTTCATAGGGGATCCTCTTAAGGAGCCAAAAAGGAATAGTGAAATATTGGGACATGTCTTAGAATGTGTCATGAGTATGTTCCCCCCAACTAAAGGTATTTTTCCATCAAAAAAATTGACAAATATGGAAGGACACATGAGAGCAACAAAAAGAAACATAAGGAATTTTCCAAGTACACTTGTTCTAGTATTGAATAAATTAGTGATTAGAAATTAGAAAATAAAAATGCCTTCACCTATCTAAGAGGTCCATTGTAACACTCCCGCTTCCTTGTACTATCTTGGAAGGTGTTACTTGATAATTGATCTGACCTCTAAGGTTTATTATGAATATAGGGTTACAAAAATCCTCTTTTACAATATATTCAAATCTTATAACAAATTCCACCATCACGTTCATCTCATTGAGATATTTTCAATGATATAAATATCAATCTGACTCTCAGATTGAAATTTATGCCCATTTTAAGTTCTACGAATCATATATAACCACATCAGCATTGAACTGCCACATGGCATCTATGTGGCTCCTATATTGCCCATATGTCACCACCACATCATGATCACGTGGGGTCCACATCATCCAAATATTTTCATGTGGCATCCATGTACAGTCCATGTGGCAGCTCCCTGTCAACATAATATGATTCCACATCATCATGGGTCCCTACATGGCATCCAAATGGCCACTGTCAAGACCTCATGGCACTTGCCACTTCAACTTGGGCATAGGGCCCCACCAGGCCTCCTCCTCATGTTTTGTGGGGTTTTCGTTATTATAGGCATTTTGGGTCAATTCTCCATTGTGGTGGGGTCAAAAAATGCACGTCACATCAAATTGGCACAACACACCATTATTTTCAAGTCTTCACAACTGGGCAGTGGTAGAGGGGTGATATTTGGATTTCGTGCAAGAACTAGGTCCACATCATGCCATCCAAGTACATTACTCTCTAAGCATTGAGCATGAACTAAGAGAGAAGGGTGGTGGGCAACGAGTGGTGGTAGGGCTTTCACATTGGTACCATAGTCGAGTCTGCCAACTCATATCAGCATGCCCATTACATGTTGCAATTTCACAGAGATCTTAGCGGTGAAAAAAAGAGATGGCAAGGTTTTGTTCTAGAACCACAGTCATATCAACCCCCTTCTTGTCATTTCCTATCAATAAAGCTACATCCCCAAGCGCTTAATCGCTGAAAATAAGTAGCCTACTAATGGGAATTAAATGAGCGGGGTTTGTATATGCCCACTGTTGGATTTTGGCAGGCCGGTTATCGAACGGTGGGCATAAAGATCCCCTGCTCATTTAATGCCCATTGTCAGGTTTTATATTTTTTGTCGTGCTTAATGATGGGAAGTGAGCGGTTTCAAGGCTCCAGGTGGCAATTTCCACATCAACCCAGCATGGGCCCACGGGGTCCTTCCTGTCGGTGTTTTGCAAAGGCTTATCATTATATCTAGTTTGTACAAATCTGGGGGAACATGTAATGTAAACTATCCTCACCCCCTTAACCTCTAGATCTCTAGATTCGTCTACCAATGCAAATATGGCATAGTTCCCACTAGATGGTATCCAACTCACCACGAATCTAGCCCCTTACGAAATTTCGCACTCTCATCTACATATGGATCCCTCGATGTAACCACTCCTTGACATTATAATCCATCCTCAACCACATCTCACCTACCGCATGTGTTAATGCCTCTTCCACACCCTAAATGTGGGCCATGTTGAGTAAGGGAATTCTGGCTCAGATATTTCATTCTATCACGTGCTTGTGATGTTAACCTCACCTAACTTTGGATCCCTGGGTTACCAAATTTCCACAAAAGCGCTAGAGAAGAAGGAACATAAGGGAAATAACAAATGTTTCTTAATACTAGGGGCATTTGTTTGAATTCTATTTTTCCAAAATGATAAGGGCCAATGCCTGAACAAAGGCTCTTAAAAACATTGTTCCATTCTAGAAGAAGATAAAATGGGGCTTAAGCATGGACCAAACTTTACTAGATCTAGAGTAAAGTAAAAGGCATGATCCCAAAGGCCAATTCACCAAGATTCAACATCGTACAAAGTGAGTTATGCACAACAATCCAACTCTACTTTCTATTGTAGATTAGGTAACTCTTCAATGTAGTAGAGTTCCTTCATTCACAATTCTTAGTGACAATGAGAATTTGAGTGTGAACAATCCACAACTTTATCACATCTTTCTTGCATTAAGTAATCATCAATACTAACCAGGTATTCATTTAATACACACCATATAAAATGAACTCACAACATATAATATAATCTATGATCATGGTCATGGAAGTGAACAATCCAATTCCAACATTAATATAACTGAAAAATTATGAGATAACTAAATAATCCTAAGTGAACTCTAGTCAATCAGTCATAACATATATGATAACTTTCTCTTCAGGAAATGGTAGTTTTCACACAATCCAAGCAATTCATTATCACTATAGGTATACACGATAGTTATTCAACCATGAATATATAATGAATTAGGCATTCTTTCATGAATGATGCAGGACCATATATTGGTCAATAATATAAAAACACTTTCATAATCCATAATCCAACTATGAATAAATCATTATAATTATCTTAGTTAGTTAGATTAGTTGGAAACTAAAGGAGGGACTTCCACTCTCCACCCAACCATAGGCCAACTACACTGCAATCTTTCTTGCCACTGAAAACCCCTAATCCAGATCCAGAGTATGAGGGAATGCTTGCATAGGAGAAAATTCACACCAATGGATTGGACAAGAACTCAAAAGACAGAGTCCATTGCTTAGGTGGTTCATCAACTACTCTCTATTAGTAAGCACCTTAATGACCACCTTACTCTCTAAGTTTTAAACACAAGGATTCACCCAAAGTCCCTGGGGGTATATCACTTAGCTCCAAGGGATTTAACCCACTATGAGTGTGGTTCATCAACCAAAATAGTAAACATCAAAGGGGGGGGAACACTTTCCCCTCACGACCAGCAACCAACTCAATGACAATATCATAAATAAAGAGAGAGCGCAAGCTAACCAAGGGCCAACCACCAAGACTCCCATGGCCAAGTCCAACCAACCAAAAATATGGAAGCTTGATTGAGAAAACATGAGAAAGAGATAGTATGGGCACTTTATTCTTCTTTGCATTGATCATCGTGTGTATTAGAGAGTATCTCCCTTGGCTCTTTTAAGTATTCTATCATATGTAGTTTGGCTCTTCACATTGTCTATTAAAGGCCATCCCCTTGATATATGAGAAGGAAGGAGTAATGGGAGTAATTATCAGGCATTTAAATAGAGGTTCAACTAGTCGTGGTTCTCCATTTTGGTGTGGAAGTCAAAATTATCATTATAATAAGGAGGGGTAGAATAGGAGATGTGACAAACCCCACCCCCTTAAAGGAACATTGTCCTTGGTGCACTATAACAGAGAAAAATAAACGAAATATGAGCTTTGTAGCTATAAATCTCACATCGACGACATTTTCTATGTCCCTAATTGTCATTTTGAGCAATGCCATTCATATTTCATGGTTTAGTCACCTCTAGACCACCTCACATTCCAACATATTTCTATCTCGTTGTTCGTTTCTCCCTCAGACCATGGATCCATAAGGCTATCCCTTCCTTAGTCTTGTTAATTAATTGTTAGTTCCAAATAATAATTATTAGGAATTTAAACAAAGGTTCAGTGAGTTGTGGCCCTTAATGATGGTTTGGCAATCACAATTATCATTACAATAAGAATGGATAGAATAGGGGAAGTGACAAACCCTTCCCACTTAAAGGAGCGCCATTCTTGATATTTTATAATGTAGAACAACAAACAACATCTAATATTTGTAGCTACAACTCTCACATCAATGACATTTTCTATGTCCCAAATTATCATTTTGAGAAATTTCATTCATATTTCATGGTCTAGTCACCTCTAGACCGCATAGCCTTCAAAAACAATTTGCTCAGTTGTTCATTTCTCCTCAAGGTTTCCATAGGGAACAAACTCAACTCATTTCTTCATGGGATATACCTAATGCATTAATCCCAATTAGTATGCACATGAATCCTTGAAATACAATTTATTCAAGTTTCCTCTTCCTTGTAGTCACACATATTTGAAGTTCAGGCATCCCTTTCTCTTCCTCCCAAGTTCATGTGATTCATTCCTTCACAAGGCTTCCTCACAAAAGAAGGTTCTTGATGGAATCTCGCAACTAAGGCATCCCCATGGCTTTCTGTAATAACATAACACATTTTTCACAACATATCTCATGGCGATCAATGCATATCATAAGGTTTCGGTGCCACCAAAATGACCTGTTTCCTGAAGTCCTCAACTCCACTATGCTTTAGTTGCACCACACTGACATTTCTTGTAATTAGCTTCATATCTTTGTTGGTTAGTTTATAAGTTCACCTATATCACAAGCATCCAATTCTAATGATATTTCATCTTAAAAAATTTAAATTAATTTAAACTAAAATTTCAATAGATAATTTTTAAATCAATACTTATCTTTATAAATATGTTATGCTTCCTTTGTATTCACGGGTGATAATTCCAACTCAGTATTTACCGAAAAAGTCCATCTTCATCTAGCTCTTTCTTTAGTGAACAAATCCAACTCCATTCCAACTCCGTCTTTAGTGAACAAGCCCCCTCATTCTCACATTCCAGAGAGTGTGAGGCATATCTCTTCTCCCACCAGTTACTCACCCCTCTAAGCCTGGGAAACCCCCATTTTGGGCAGTCCACTTTTCCAATGGTTTTCCTTTGTGCGATCCCTTCAGCTAATTACCTTTACGAGCCTAGATAACCCAATTATGGGCAGTCTTCATTTCCAAAGGTTTTCCTACATGGCCTCCCATAGGCAACCCCCATTCCAAGCAGTTTACTTATCCAAGGGCTTTCCTGCATGGGTTCCCCTATCAGCTACTTACCCTTTCGGGCCCAGAAAAGCCCCATTCTAGTAAATCTACTTATCCAAGATCTTTCCTGCATTGGGTAATCATTAGAATATTATAGCCAAGTGTCAATATGGCATGCTCTAATGTAATGTGCATGGAGTCTTATGGCCCAGTGATGGTCTGATGTGCTCCACTGTACTGCACATGGATTCTTATAGTAAAGGTATCGATTATGAATTGCTTGACATGAGATAAACAAAGTGCCACAAGGAAAAAATTCCATCATGAAAATATTCTTCCTGAGTTCCATGCTCCATCATTTTATTTGTTTCACAACATTTAATTTTCCATGAGATATACTAAAAAAATTCAACAAAAAAAATAAATGTTCAATTTTGCTTCATTCAGAAGCCATAAATAAGCATGAGACTTGTATTTATGTTGTTGGGCTCCTTTGTAGTTGGTGTTATTTTGTCATGGTGGATTTTTCCTCATACCCAATTCCAACACTCTACCTACAATTTGATATTTCAATTAGTGAAACAATTGTCAATGTTTATACATGCAATCTCTTCATTGGAAAGAGAAATTCATAACATCCTAAAGTGATCTTAGAATTATTTCACATATAATGGTTCTATCAGTCCATTTGATTTCAATTATATTGAAATGAAACTATCACAACATCATCTGTGTGCACCAAATCCACTATAGCATTTCATAATACAATCAAAATTTTATTCTAGCAAATCGAAGAGTCAAAAATGAGAGATACCTATTTGAATTTGTGTGCAATTTAATTCTATAATTTCTTTTGCAAGCATTACAAAATTCATTGCAATCTTTCACACCAAATGAAACCTACCTTAATCATACCCTTCCTGGGAATCCATGCAATACATGCATTAATATGAAACAACAGATATCAAATTTAGCTAAAGGGAATTCTCACCTATTTCCTTTCCTTTACCTTTTCTTATTGCTTGCCTCACTTACTTGGTGACCATTACCAACACTTTTAGCTGAATCATTTTTTGAAGGAGTATAGCTGGATGGAAACATACTTGTTTTTGCAATATTTAGCAGTCCTTGAAACTTTGTCAGCTTCACATATTAGTCATAGTTCTGTCAATTCAGCTGCTTACAATTTTCAATGAAATTTTCATAAAAGCATTTTAATTACATATCCAACTTGCAAATTTTAACATTGTCCCATCATTTTTAAAGTTAACTTTCAGCCTCTAATTTTTCCAATATTTACTTGACTAGACTCATAAGCACAAGCATATAATATGCATAGTATAACCATGGTAGTTAAAAACAAGAAAAACATACTTACACACTTTCCTAATGGGCATTCCATGCGACATGGAACCCCTCAGGTAACTTCACTATATTACCCAAACATAACAAGTACTATATGATTCACCATCCAAGCAAAATTTCAGTTAAGGGGAACTCCCTTCTTGATCCATTTTTACTGTTGTAAGATAATTTTCCAATTGATTCATATTAGTCCAATCGGGTCTTCTTGATTGATTTTTTATCTCCATCTGCCTTTTAATGCAGTTCTACGAGGAAGGCTCCCAAGTTAATTAGAATATTCATAACATGAATAATGTAATAAAAAAGTTTCCTTAGAAATTCTTAGCAGATTTAGGACATAGTTTCCTTTCTTGTAATTATTTATGGGGTCTCTTCCCTTAATTTCCTATGCATATCAATTGTATATACACACATCAATTGTTAGTCAATTAATCCATGCATGAGTCATAACATTTTGATTTCAAAACCAATCAAACATTCTTGAATTTTTGTGTTTAACATGTCAACTTATATTAGACATTTGTGGAAAATTAAACCTTCTATATTTACTTTAGCAAAAGTACTTAACATATTGTCATAAGCACAAAATTTAAGCAGAGTCGTGGACTTCTAGTTGGGTTTCATTCAACTCTTCTCCATGAGCTTCTTTCCCACACCCAAAAAACCAAACCAAGATCAAACTACAAAGGGAATGAAGAGAAAAAAAAAGAAAAATATGAACACATAACAAACAACACAAAGCATCATGGGCATTCACAAATTAGAAAAAAACAAACATGTATCCAACAACATAAAAATAATTGAAAAACATCTTGATTCATAAAACATCAAACATTCTATATTTACTTCAACAAGAACACTTGACACATTACCATATGCAAAAAATATTAATCAGAGTCTTCGCCAATATATAATAATTTTATGGTTCCAAAAATAATTCTAAATATCTCAAGCGGACTTTTTAGTATTTTAGAGAGATCATGGGAATGCTCCCTCATATCTCTTATGCATTGTTGGTTGTTGTTTCATGTATCTAGAGTTTACATGAACTATTCTTCTTTTGATGTATTCTAGGGAAATCACGGATCTAATGTTCTTCTCCACAACTATAACATGTCAATGACATTCTCTTCCTCCCAACCTTATAAGGCTTCTCTTTGTTCTTGTCCATCTAACATCCTTCCATATCTCTAGCAGTTGGTGCATGTTGTAACAACCCTTTCATGTAAGACAAGCTTTGTAGTAGAATTTTGTTTGGCTTTGCTTGTTCTTCTTGGATTTTGATTGTCTTTCATTCTCTTCTTTGCGTCTCTTCAATTAAGCTCTGAATCTTCTCATAGTATCTATTCCATTAGGGGAACTTTCCTCTTCTTTCTCATGATGATTTTGGTCTATACTGTGTGAATGTACCATTTTACTTTCCATTCCTTTATTTCTTGATGCAAGTTGTTTCTTCTTATGTGCTATCACACAGAAACAGTTGTTAGTTACTTCATGCATAACATATTAACTTGTTACCTTGTCATGCCAACACTAAGAATGTTTATATAAAGCTTTCTAATATGATATTGTTCACACATATGAAACCCATGTCAGTCACATATTCTAAGAAACAAAAACAACATATCAACATTTTAGTAAACATATCAATAACAGTTTTCAAATCAGTGTTTTATCAAGGTTAGTAGGTATGTCATCTACAATTTTAAAGTTAGCATATATATAAAAATTAAATTAATAGAATAAATATTCTCCTTTAAGGCTCATCCAGTATGAGTGTTGAACCTAGGCTCTGATGTCACACTATAACACTCCCTCCAACCCCATTGTACTATCTTGGGTTGTGAAAGTTGTTACTGGATAATTGACCCAACCTCAAATGTATATTATGAAGATTGGGTCACAAAAATTCTCTTTTTACATTTTTTTTAAATCTCAAAACAAATTCCACAATCGCCTTCAACTCATTGAGATATTTCCGATGAAATAAATTTTATCCCAATCTAAATCCTAGATTGAAAGTTATGCCCATTTCAAGTTTAACCAATTGTATAGAGCCACATCAACATTGAACTACCACGTGATGTCCACATGGATCTTATCTATACCATGTGGCACCACCACATCATCATCATTCAGGGTCCATGACATCACAATACTTCCACATGACATCCATGTATAGTCCATGTGGCACTGCCATGTCAACATAATATTATTCCACATCATTGTGGGTCCTTACATGGCATCCATGTGGCAGTGTCAGGACCTCATAGCACTTGCCATGTCAACTCAGGCATGCGGCCCCACCAAACCTCATCCTTGTGTTGTTTGTGGTTTTCCTTGTTATAAGCAATTTGAGCCAATTTCCGATTTTGGTGGGGTCAACAGACCCACATCATGTTCGACTGACATGGAGCTCCATTGTTGTCAAGTCTTCACACCTAGGTGGTGGGCATTGTGCCTTATTTGGGCTATGTGCCAGAACCAGGTCAACATCATTCCACCCAATCACATTACCTCCCTAAGCATTGAGAGTGTAATAATAGATAAGGGTAGTGGGAAACAAGTGGTGGTATGGGTTTCACACTAGAACCGTAGTTGAGTCGGCCAAATGATATCATTACACCCAAAACATGTTGCAATTATGCAAATATCTTAGCATGAGCGGAAATAGGTGGCAAGTTTCCATTCTAGAACCACAATTAAGTTGGCCACCTTCTTGTAATCGCTTGTAAACAAAAATGCATCCCCAAGCAGTCAGTGTCGATCCATGACCAGTGTTAGGGATCCACGTGGCCACTATTACGATGAATCGATGTGGGACCCATAGGGTCCTTCCCCATGGTCTTTTTTGAAGACTTCTTGTTATATCTATTTTGTTTCAAATATGGGGGTACATGAAATGTCAACTATCCTACACTCTAGACCTCAGGATATGGATTCATCTACCAATGCAATCTATCATAGGGCACATCGGATGGTATTTGTCTCACTGCAAATCTAGCCTTTTATGAAAGTTCGCACTCTCGTCTACATCCAAATCCATGGATGTAACCATTCCTCATCAGGATAATATGGTCTGCCACATGCATTAATACCACCACCACACCGCAGATGTATAGATCCTATATGTGGACCATGTAAGGGAAATCTAGCCTAGATACATCTGATCATGTGGTTGTAGTGTTAACCTCTCCTGACTCGAAATCCCCAGATTACCAAATTTCTACAAAAGTGCTAGAAAAGAAGGAAAATAAAGAAATAACAGAGGTTTCTCAAGCCCATTGTCATTTGCACGAATGCCAATTTTCTAGATGATAAGGGCCAAGGCCTTAATAGAGGCTCTCAAAAATACTATTCCATTCCAAAATAAGATAGATGGGGGCAACAACGTGGTCTAAACATTACCGAATCCATAGTAAGGTAAAAGGCATGATTCCGTAGGCCAATTCACCAAGATTCAACATTGTACAAAGTGAACTATGCACAATGATCCAAACTCGTTATCTGTTGCACATTAGGTATATCTTTAATGCAGAAGGGTTATTTCATTCATAATTCTTAGTCACAATGAGAATATGAGTGTGCACAATCCACAACTTTAACATATCTTTCATGCATTAAGTAATCATCAATACTAACAAGATATTCATTTAACACACAACATATAAAATGAACTCAAAACGTGTAAGATAACCTATGATCAATGGGTATGGAAGTAAATGGCCCAATTCTAAGATTAACTCAACTGAAAACTTATGAGATAACTAAATAATCTTGATTGAACTCCAGCCAATCAATCATAATATATATGATACCCTGCACTTCAGGAAATGGTAGTAATCACATAATTCAAGCAATTCATTATCACCATAGATATACATGATATCTGGTCAACCATGAATACATAGTGAATCAAGAATTCTTTCTTGGATGATGTAGGACCATACATTAGTCAATAACATAACAACATTGTCATAATCTATAATTTAACTATGAATAAACCATTATACTTATCTGTGTGAGTTAGATTAGTTGTCAACTAAAAGAGGGACTTCCACTCTCCACCTAACCATAGGCCAGATACACACAATATTTGTTGCAGTTGACCACCCCTGAGCTAGATATAGAGTCTAAGGGAATTCTTGCATAGGGGAAAATTCACACCAATGAATTGGTCAAGCACTTAAGATAAGGAGTCCATTGTCTAGGTGGTTCATCAACTACTCTTTGGTAGTAAGCACCTCAATAACCAATTTACTTTAAGAGTTTCAAACATAGGGCTTCACCTAAAGTCTTAGGGGGTATATCACTAAGTTCCAAGGGATTTAACTCACTATGAGGGTGGTGGTGAAGAATGTAACTAGCGTTGGTCTTCATAATTGTATTTGAAAGAAAAGAAAGATTATTTATAATAAAAAAAAATTATTGACTTATTAAAGCATGGGTTTCATGCTTGGGTCAATGGTCAATAGGTAAAGCACCCATTGAGTGCTCAGAAATCATTTGGAATTCTTTCAAGGGTTTTGTTAAGCAATTTTTCTTGAAGGCGAAACAAGAAAAATATTGTATATTGGAGATAACCTCCTTCTATTTTTCCTAGGTATAACACTTTAGTCCACTTGTCAATTTCTTTCTCACTTTGTTACATATCTTTAATCCCTGACAGTAGTCCTTTACTTATAAAATATTATGAGTAACAAAATAAGACTAGATGTAGGAGGTTTGTAACATTCCTAAACAAACCAAAATATTGAACAATATTGGGGTGCAAATGCATGCTCTGAGCTAGATAACCTGGGAAGTTAATTCTAATTTCCCTAGGATTTGTCGTGATTTCCCTTAAACACATAAGGCAACTTCATCCACAACCAAGTCATCGACATATCCTAAAATGACATCTAGCAAAGAAGGCATAACTTGAAACAATGGTTTTAGTAACTTTCCAACATTGGTAATTCAATTATCAACATTTGACTAGGGTTTTCGACTAAACTCTACAAAAATCTCATTTTCTCTTCTTCTTCCAAACTAATATTAAATTCCCCATGTATTTCTTTGTCAATAACATTCCTTCCACTCATGGGCAATCTCAACATCCTTGCTATAACTTCCATAAAAACATGTAAAAAGGTATGTCCATATGTATGATGAACAATATTTTGGGTGGACAAGTCATAATTGCTAGCTAAAAGAAGAATTATGTCAGGGTTGAAATGGACGGGTGACAAAGTAGCTCTAAGAAAGCTAATATTTAACAGATAACTTTTTGAATTGTTTGATTGACCATTTGACAAGTGTTGATGAAAACCTCACTCTGGTGTTCAATGGCCATTCTAGACCTATAAGTTTCACTGAGTACTATTAATGTACTACAACGGGGCTTGGAGAGCTTACCTGTTTGATAGGAGTTATTATGGTGAGTTTTTATGTTTGCTTTGAGCTCACATAGGAAAGTAAACACAAACCTTTTGACTGTAACCATTTGATATGAAGCATAAAATGACAAAAAACATGTATTATTAACCTAATAAGCTTCCATTCTGATGTACAATACGATTTAATTTTGATAGTACGCTACATTTACTTGATATTACTCGGTTTGGTTGAAAATTAATGCAAATGAAAACCATTTTAATATCAAATGTTTGATGAAAACGATGTTGATTGTTAGATGCATCAGGTAGCTTTAATTTCACGCACAATGTGAATTATAACCATTGATCTCATCATTTTCGAGTTGTTAGATCTGAGTAACAATAGTGGTGTTAATATGTGTGCAAGTTTGTACTCAATATGTATGAGGAAGTTATCGCGGGTGGTTGGGACGGTTCATTAATGACCTCCCCACCCAGGTTCGAATCGCCATTGATACACGATATTTTGTCGCTTGTTGACGCAACGATGATGTAATCATAATGAAATATATATGCATTTCTTCCGAGGGGGTCGCACCCCTTTTGAAAAAAAAGTTTGTACTCGATATGAATAACAATCGTCAGATTTGGTGAATTTTCACAGTTA
This sequence comes from Pinus tabuliformis, assembly GCA_031772625.1. Taxonomy (NCBI): domain Eukaryota; kingdom Viridiplantae; phylum Streptophyta; class Pinopsida; order Pinales; family Pinaceae; genus Pinus; species Pinus tabuliformis. The sequence continues at coordinate 829,506,501 of CM062816.1, forward strand.
GATCCCTTCGGGTTGTAGTGTTATATTTAACTTGTGTGCATTTTCAAGCCTGATATAGATGATAGTCGTTAGATCAAATAATATTGACAATTAGATCTAATCGGGTCTATTTCAATTGATACTTTTTTAGGGTAATTTATTACGCGACAAAGCGTGGATTGGTAATTAATTAATGAAATAGTTAAAACTTTCCTTGTTTTATATCAATTGAACTTATGAAAAAATAATACGAGAAGACTTTGTATATATTTATTTTTTATTTAATGAAATCTTTAGTAAAAAAATAAAAGGATAAATATCATGTCTAGTTACAAAAATTGTGTAGTGTGAAGCAGTTGATGTTGTATTATATGGAGAAACATGAACACGGGCCAAAGATGATAAGGCACTCCCTCCAAAATCAACACAAGCAAGAGACAAAAGTAATAAATAAATACAACCACATTGGAAACAGTGAGGCCAAATTGCTTGTACGATATTTCAGTGGGAGAACTTGCACTAAACTTTTATATCCTAACAACCTTTCCCTCGGATCCTAAGTACCTCTCCCAACCAAAAGTTGAACCAACTTTCACATTGACCCATGCAACAATAGCTACTAGGAGCACACTTTCTTTATACTTCAGATTTTTTTCCTCATAAATTCCCCAACAGACAAAGGAAACAACTCTACCAACTTCCCCTTCATTCCTTAGAGTAGATGCATCTTTCTCAATAATCTCAAGCTTAGAATGACTATCCATAAGAATGACATAAGGTTTGTCGCCAGAGGAATTGTCACTAATAATGTAGCCTCCATTTTCAACACCCTCTATAGAAGAACAAGAAATATGTGGTATTTTTTGAAGAGAGAAAATATTGATGACCTCTTTCTACTGAGAACAACAACCTTGTAAGCTCTAGCTACCCCCTTTTCATAAGTTGGACGAAGCATCAAAACATTGGGCATTTCCCTAAATCTTTCCAAGAAATCTATTGGTTAATGAGTTAGCCCATCTTCTTTGAGACCAATATAATCATGGGTCATTACATAGATAACACTAGCTTCAGAGAGTAAAAATATTATAATAGTTTCTCTCATGTAGTTTTTGAAAACAAATGAAGTAGCACAATAAGGAATGAGACCACTTCCATGAAGTTTTATCTCATTGCACATAGATCCCATGGAATGTTCATGCACTCCAAAATGGACATTGCGCTTAGCAGGGGTATCCTTTTGGAAGTCACCAAACATTTCTAATAAAGTCATGTGGGATGATGCAAGGTCTACACTTCCACCCAAGATTTTAGGAAGAACCCTTGCAAGTGCATTCAAACAATGTTGAGATAAATTTTGAGTAGCATCACCATGAATATTCGAAGTATTTACTGTTAGGAAATTTACCACTAATTAGTGCCTTGAACTATGCAACCTCCTCGGGTCATTTCTTCTAATGTTTGACAAGTTTAGATGACCAATTTGCTTCAAAAGTTGCACCTCTTTCCACATGCCTACTCCAATGACTCTAAACCGCCTCTAGTACATGGAAAGGAGGATGAGGCTAACCCATATTCTGCGTAGTTTCATCAACCTCCTTTGCACACAAAGCACTTCCACGTACATTGTAACTTCTTTCCTTATTTGGTGACCCTAAAGTCAAAAGTAGTAGTGACCTTAATTAAAGTTGGTCTATCCTTCACAGATTTGGCATCCTCAATAGTAGAATGAATTTCATCATAATATGTATCACCATTCTTAACCAATATAGTATGTCATCCAAGGTCTTCAAAACAAGTCACAACATCTTTTGTGAATGTAATCTCATTGTCACCATCTATGGAGATGTGGTTTTCATCATAGAAAGCAATCAACTTTCCAAGGCCCTAGTGTCTAGCAAGCGATAATGCCTTATTGGAAATACTCTCTATTTGGTAACCATCACCAACAATACAATATGTATAATGATCAACAATAGTGGAGGTTGACTTATTGTATCTAGCTGTTAGATGTTTCATCAAGTTCCAAACCAATTGCATTAACAATTCCTTGACCAAGTGCTCTAGTTGTGACTTCCACAACTAGAGTTTCAAAATTCTTAGGATGCCCTAGTGTTTTTGTCCTCCATTGATCTAGGTGGATATTGGTGGTCACCCGTCTATTCCACTTGGACCCCCAACACTATCACTTTCATTTTTTAGTTTCCTTAATTGTAGCAGGTTTTTTCGGGTCCTAAACTTCCAGAGCCGTTTTGAGTCCATAAACGACGTTTTTAGGGAAAACAAAGAGACTATTAAAGTCTCAAACTATATTTTCAAAATTATTATTATTATTATTATTATTATTTATTTATATTTTATATTTATATTTTTTAATTAATTAATTAATTTATTTATTTTCATTAATTTATTTTATTTATTTATTTTATTATTATATTATTTTATTTATTTTAATAATATATATATATATAATATATATATATTATTTATATATATATATATATATATATATATATATATATATATATATATATATATATATATATATATATATATATATATATATATATATATATATATATATATATATATATATATATATATATTTTTTTTTTTTTTTTTGAACTACTCTGTGAGATCTTCGAAACAAGGTATTATGATAATCAAATAGAGATCGTATGCCAAAGTTACAACCCAGGGAAGTTGATGTACCAATTTACCCAAATGGGGACCAAAATTTTGGCGCTTCATCTCCTAAGGTTAGGTTTTTGGATGTTTAGGGTTTTCCATTGTTTCTGAATAATAAATAGGCCTTTGAGCCTCATTGTAACATAGTTCAGAGGCATGTAGCCACCACATCTCTTCTTAGAGATAAGCTACCATCGCCCGAGCTAGTTCATTTTTATTTCTGTATGTAAGCATATTTTAGTTCTTTGATATTAATGAAATGAAGTTTTATTTTTGCTGCATCTCTGTGTATATGGGTATTTCTGTATTTTGTCACGTTCCTGCATAAGTCCAGATTAGTGGTATCAGAGCAGTTTGATCTTTCTATGTTTTTCTTTGCATGTCCCCAACGAGGTCAGGGTATAAGGAGTTAGGGCTTGATCTGGTTGAACCTTTGCAAGACCAGCCTAGCAAAACCCGACAACCTCCCATGGAAGAAGAAAAGAAAGACGAGGGGGTAGGAGATCCTTTCAAAATACTACTTGACGAAGCCCTCGAGCGATAGAGGAACGCGATGATGGATAACTTTTCCCAGATCCTTCGAAAACTACCCACAGGTGATGCATCTTCATCTAATAGCCACTCTGTAGGTGCCACTCCTTTTCAGGTACAAGTTAACTTTTATATTCCCATATTTGAGGGCCAAATAGATGCAGACACCATAGATAAAAGGTTAAATCTGTTGGAAGGGTATTTTTCAGTTCATGACTTTTCCAATCGGGAAAAAAATACTTTTGCACTTCTCGAAGTCGCCCTGCACATCAAGGACTCGTGGGAAACCTACTGTGAACAAAAGGATGAGAGCGGATCCTCACTTTTTTTAGACGCACCCACTTCGAATTCTTTCCGAGATGCCATCAAGGAACAATATTACCCTGTCAAGGGATATGAAGATAAATACATAAAGTGGACCACGTTATGGTAGGGAAGGGACCAAGATGTGCCAGAGTTTACAAATGTTTTCCATACCCTTTGCACGAAGTTGAGTATCAAGGATTCTGAGCGGTTGGTACTCATGTATCACGGTTGTCTACACAAGTACATCCAGGACGAGATGGAGTTCCTGGACATCTCCTCACTCGGCATGGTGTATTGATACACTATCAAGATTGAGAAAAAGTTTAAATAGAAGAAGCGAGACTTTGGATCTACAAATCCGAAGTAAGGAAAATGCATCCCCAAACCACAGAGAAAAGGACAAAGCCAAGAAAGGGCGACCTAGGACAATGCACCAAAGGCGCAAGAAAAGAACCACACCACGAAGACAAAGAAGGATGCAAGAAACTGGTGTGAGTTCCATAAGATCCCCACTCACAACACGAGTGAGTGTCAGGCCAAGCAGTCACTTGGCCGAGTTGAAGGCTTTTGAATCAAATGCATGTTCTGACTCTGAGTCGGAACTCGACAAGGGGAATGAAAAAGGGGAGAAGGTCATTGATGCAAAGCCTAATGCCATCGTGGCCACCACTAAGATCTAGAAGAATGATCTTGAAGATCTAGAGGAGTGGAGACGCCTCTTCCATTCACAAATGTGGGTGAAGGGTTCTCTACTGTTGTTCATTGTCAATAGAGGGAGCCAAAAGAACCTCATTTCAGTAGAGGTCGTGAAGTGGCTTGGCCTACCGACTACAACACATCCGGAGCTTCACACCATTGGGTGGCTTTACCAAGGACAAGATCTTTGCGTCAGCCCACAGTGTCGCCTTCCCTACAAAATCAAGCCCTTCACAGATGAGGTACTATGTGATGTTTCTCGTATTGAAGTTTGTGATGTATTATTAGGACAACCATACTTGTGGAAGTGACATGCTATATATGAGTCTAGACCTCACTCTGTGATTATTACTTTGGACTATAAGTTGTACAGGATAACAGAGGTAGCCTCGCCTATCGCCATCTCTTTGATCACTGCAAAGCAATGCAGTAAGATCATTTCCCAGACTAGGAAATTTGTTTTCCTTATGATTCGCCCTCAGGGCAAGAAAAAGGTTGTGGCCACGACTTCCAGACACGGCTCCTCCACACAGAAGCAGTAGATGAACAAGGTCGTGGAAGATTATAGGGACATTTTCGCCTCACCTATAGGGGTACCTCTGCACTGTCAGGTCAAGGAATCCATCGATTTGACGCTAGGTGTGCCACTACCTAATGGATCGATCTATCGACGCTCTATTATGGAGGACGATGAGATTAAGAGGTAGATTTAGGAGCTGTTGCAGAAAGGGCACATCAGGCCAATCTCATCAACCTGTGGGAGCCTGATTGTATTAGTACAAAAGAAGGACAAAACTTGGAGACTTTGTATTTTTTATCGGGTGTTGAACAAGATTACTGTTCGGAAAAGGTACCCAATCCCATGGATTGATGACATTCTGGATCAGCTCAAGGGGGCCAAATATTTAAGAAAGATTGACTTGAATTTCATTATCACCAGGTGCCTATCAAACCCTCTGATGTGTGGAAGTCTGCCTTCGAATTCGAGGGCCTTTTTGAATGGTTGGTCATGCCTTTTGGATTGACGAATGCCCCCGAAACCTTCATGAGATTGATGGATGACATATTGTGACCCTTCACCAATGCATTCATGGTGGTGTATTTAGATGACATCTTGATCTTCAGCCAGAGTTGGGAAGAGCACCTCCACCATATTCGACAGGTCCTTCAAACCCTGCGACAACACAAGTTGTGTGCCAATTTGGAGAAATGCACTTTTGGCATGACCCAGGTTCAATATCTGGGGTACATCATTGATGAGAAGGGTGTGCATGTGGACCCAGCCAAGATACAAGTCATTCGGGATTAGTCAGCCCCAACCACTCTAACAGAGCTTTGCAACTTTCTGGGCTTGCTAATTTCTATCGCAGGTTCGTGCTGGGGTTCTCTCATATCACTTTGCCTTTAAGTTAAGTCATCAAGGACAAAGCGAAATAAAAGTTATTTTGGTTTGAATTCCAACAGAAGGCATTTTCAAAGTTAAAGCATCGCCTCTGCTCTGCACTAGTGCTCACATTACCATACATGCAACAACCATTTGAGATCGAGATAGATGCCTTTGACTATGCTATTGGTGTGGTTCTTACTAAGTAGGGGCATCCAGTGGCATATCACAGTGAGACAATTTCAGACACAGTCTGAAAGTATCCCACCTATGACAAAGAGATGTATTCCAATGTGCAGGTATGCTGACAATGGAAGCATTACATCATGGGGAAGGAAACGATCATCCACATAGACCACTGACCCCTGTAGTTCATACAAACACAAGGGAAGTTGCAGAACGATCTCCATCAGAAATGGTCCACATACCTGCAACAGTTCCATTTGAACATTAAGTACAAGAAAGGAAGCACCAATAAAATTGCACATTGCCTCATCCAACCACCGGTCATGGCACTGACCACTATGCTCCATTCTTGTGGGCACAAGACTGCAGGGTGGCCACATCTTTACAAGAGTGATCTAGAATTTGACAGCACATACTAGACACTCCTGGAGGGTAAGAAAGTTCCAAATTTTCACCTCTAGGATGCACTGTTATGCCACCTGGTACACATATGTGTTCCTTTAAGCGAGAATGCCAAGATGATTTGGGTGGAACACTACAGTCGGGTCGCTAAACATTTCGGGGTAGAGAAAATAGTGGTAGTACTGCATAAGTATTTTTAATCGGCGAACCTTCGATAAGATGTTGGGAAGTACATCAGATCCTGTACTACCTGCGCCATTGCCAAACTGAACATCAAGAAGCAAGGCTTATATACTCCTCTGCCTACTCCTAGTCGACCTTGAGAATCCATTTCCATGGATTACATGTCGGGCTTTCCTTCTACTAAGCATGGAAAGAAGAGTATCACGACAGAAGCCACTGCTAAGCTCTTCTTTGAACAAGTGTGGGTACATTTTGGGATCCCACAATCCATTATCTTAGATCGGGACAACAGGTTCCTAAGTACATTTTGGTCAAGTCTCTGGTTGATGTTGGATACCAAGCTCACTAAGTCCATGACTTTCCACCCCCAAATTGATGGCCAAACAGAGGTCGTCAACAAGATGATCGTACACATTCTGCGTATATACAACTTGAAGCATCCACACACATGGGATGAAAGCCTCCCCTATGTCCATCACAGCTATAATAGAGCTCTCCATAGCTCAACTGGCCACAACCTCTTTCAGGTGGGATTGGGATTCCAACCACTATGTCCCATTGATGTGGCCATACCATTTGTAGCTACTCAAGTAGATTCGGCTCATGTCTAGTCTAAAGTTGACATGGCTAACAACTTCATTGAGCACATTCAGCACATCCGCTAGTAGGTCCATGACATATTGGCCAGAGCCAATGGTAAATACAAGCATCACCATCATCAACATTGGGTGCTACAAAAGTTCCAGGTGGGTGACAAAGTTTGGTTCAGAGAAAATTTTAAGGATGGAAATTTATCTTAAAGTTTAGAAACCTTGGCGAATCCCACTAGTCCATAATATGAAATCTATAAAATGTTTGGAGATATTTTTGTAAAAATATTCTAATTTGTAATATTTTTATATAGTCTATATATAATTTTTTGGCGATTTTTAGGGTAAAATAATTTCATTCTATAAAATTTGGGCGAACCATTTTTACAAAAAATTGGAAATTAGCGAATCTTTTTTTTGGAAAATGTATAGAAAATTAGCCCATGAGCGAATATTAGCCCCAAATTTTTTCACTGGTTTGGTTACATCTACAGAAGGAGCGTCTTGCTGGGCTCCACCGCAAACTTCACCCACTTCGATATGGGCCTCACACCATCACTGAGGTTGTAGGGGACAATGACTTTGAGCTCAACATCCCACAATTCCTTGGCCTGCACCCAATATTCAATGTGGACCACCTTCAACCATACTTTCCACCATTACTGGACACATTAGACATTGCAGAACAACTAACACCAACAAAGTTAAACCCAAACTACATGGAATAGGCCACAACTGATCGGATCATGGACACATAGATCAAGAACACTCACCAGCAGAAGATCCAACTGTATTGGGTTGTCAAAGTTGGCCAACTCCTGCACCAAGGCAAGTCGCTTATCAGGGACCAAGTTTAGCAGAAGTTTCCCCATCTCATGGAGGCACTCAATGCAAGGGGGACAATTTCTTCCTAAGATGGGAGGACTGATCCAGGTGGTTATTGGTGGCCATTCGCCTATTCCACTTGGACCCCCAACAATGGTCTCTTTCAGTTTTTTAGTTTCCTTAATTGTAGCATAGTTTACTATTTTTGGAAGTTTTTTGGGTCCTAAACTTCCGGAGCTGTTTTGAGGCCCTAAACGACGTTTTGAGGGAAAACAGAGAGACAAAAAAAGTCCCAAACTAGCTTGCTAGTTTTTTTGGCCTTCTCTTTGAGATCTTCAAAACAAGGTATTATGATAACCAAACAAATATCATATGCCAAAGTTATGACCACAGGAAGTTGATGTACCAATTTACCCAAAAAGGGCCCACATTTTTGGCACTTCATCTCCTAGGGTTAGATTTTTGGATGTTTAGGGTTTCCATTATTTCTCAATAATAAATAGGCCTTTGAGCCTCATTGTAACACAGTTCAGAGGCATGTAGCTGCCACATCTTCTCAGAGATTAGCTACCATCGCCAAAGCTAGTTCATTTTTATTTCTGTACGTAAGCATATTTCAGTTCTTTGATATTAATAAATGAAGTTTTATTTCTAAGGCATCTCTGTGTATATGGGTATTTCTATATTTTGTTGTGTTCCTACATAAGTCTGGATCACCCACTAATGAAATTTCCGTAAATCTTCTTCCTTCACACTTTTGAATCTTGCTAGATACAAGAGAGCATACTGTAACCTGCACCCATGTCCAACGCTCAGTACAAATTAATCCTAGTTAAACCAATTAGAATTCTTTGGATTGTACCTAGTGACCTTATCAAACAATATATGACCCATTGGGGCACAACCCATAGGCAATCAAGGGTTCCCATAATTGGCCTTCTCGACAACATTGATGACCAGAAAATGGATAACGTTGATTGATTTCTCCACCATACCACTGTTTGTGGCTTCCAAGGTCTCAACTGCAACGACCTTGACGACCTTAAGGGTTGACGATCTCAAGTGCCTATGGGACGAGCTTTTAGAAGAGAAGGAAACCTTACCATGTGACTGAAGCTTCAATCCTATGAATTTACCAAAGTAAAATATCACTTGCAAGGTAGAGGAGCTTAGGTGCTGAGATTGTATGGCATTATTCAATGAGTGGCAGTGATAGAGCCCGTAGATGCTTGCGAGACTGTGAAGGAAGAGACCATCTTTCATAACAATTATTGCTGCAATCGTGATATCCTTGGTAGTTTGGTTAACTTGTGGGGTGGTTGCATGGTCTCTAGCGCTGATTATGAGCCCCCCTTCCCCAACGCAAATTAGTATGGTGTGGCTATGAGTGAGGGCATAACAAAATTAATATTTTGCTTTTTCTTTATGGTTTCAGTGACAACGACCACTAGCTTTGCTTCCATGGTGGGAAGACAATGAAGACTACCCTGTAAGGGGCTTGGGCTTCCTAAACCCCACTTTTCCTCTTGAACATATGACTCTGGGAGGAGAAATGTCACACCCCACCATGCCCCGTCTCACAAAATATGTGATAACGAAGAAGCACACCCACAAGGTGATACGAGTGACACGAACAACCTGCTTTGATACCATTGATTCGAATTCTGAGAGGAAGGAGACTAAATATCACCACATAAAAGTTAAAATACAAGGCAAAAGATAACTATTAACACCCAACTCATTATTAATGTAACAAGAAAACAATTTACATTTACAATGTGTAATCCTCCTTTCTCTTAACAAATTTGAGGCCCATTATATATAATATTTCTGGTGCCTCGAGTTACATCATTCAATACCATGGGAGGATACCAAGGGGTAAATACCATGGGTGGATACCAATTTCCATTCTAGTCGCCTATAATATTAGATTTTCAATCTTGTATTTGTTTATTTGTTAAACAAACACATAGACCTTTCCAAAAAAGAGCAAATCCAACAATCCAATTTTAAATTGAATAGATCCCTTTCGAGTGAGATCACACCTATCTATGAATTATTTGTTTTAGCTCTAGATGCTCTACAAAAGTGGATTATCATATCTACCAATATATGAATGTGCCCCAGTTTTTGCGATACAATGATAATGCTATATATATTCTCAATTCAGTGCTTCATTATTGAATAGACTAGGAATTAAATGTTAGTACTTGTCATTAAATTCACTATAGTTTAAAAGTAACTTGCACTTATCTATACACTAATTAAAAACTTATTACCTAATATTTTACCTTTCTATTTCAAAGATTGAATGCTCATTTTCCCAAATGCCAGGACTAGCTACTATGTATCTTTTTAGTCTATATCCGCATTGCACAAGGATTCTTAATAATCGATTCACATTGATTTGCATGTTTTTCAAGAATAATGACCTTCTCTTCATCCCATATAATGCAGAATTTTTTTCCATTCTTTAAAGTTAGACTTAGGGGCATGCTTTTATTTTTGCTACATGGAAACACAATGACATTTGAGATGATATTGCTAGGCTTTGGCCATTTGGCTTACTAATGATTCAAGCATTTCAAAATTTCCTTTTTATATTTCGAGAAGGATTCAAATATTTCACTTTTTTGTATATATATTCAATGCATTGATTTCACATAATCAATGCATTTGTTAAACTAAAAGGCAATGACAGGAAATTGGTGGTTATTTTTCCTTTGCTAGACATTCAAAGGTGGTAGTAATGGATACACCTTGTAAATATTGATTTCTTGGCTACATGGGCTTATTTTTTGTGATTATGCCATCTCTTACTACCTCATGCCACTTCTATATTTTCTAGCTACCCTCCATGGTGGCCCTCACTTTCTTTTTCAAAGCTCTTAACTCTTTTACAACAACTACTGCAAATGAAATATAAGACGGAGCTTACATAGCAAGCAAACTAGTTCAATATGATTCAATACTTTAGCATCAACTAAAACTTTCTATTGTTTCTCAATACCCTATCTTCTACTTTCATAGGTAGGGGGACTTTCACAAGGGCTAAAGTGGATTAGAGAGAAAGGGTAACAAATAAGAGACTCTTCTTAGTTATGTCAAAACTATTACTATACCTATAGTTGAAACTATTGAACATGTAGTGGAGTCTATAAGATTATCCATTGAATGAGTTAGTGATGTTGATTCTTTTGCACTAGTTCTTGCTTATATCTCGATTAGACCTAGTTATAGATATTGGCCTATACAATTAACTTTGCTTGATTATCTTAAAATGTCGCTTCAATAACATGACCAACTACTCATACTTGGTAAACTAGGATGGATAAGTAGTTAGAATTGATGAAATCTAACAATGGCATATGTTCATTCTCACAATGATTGTTGGTAGATGGTTTCCCAAACTTAACACCATGATTACATGAATGTCCCTCTATTTGCAGTTTCTTAGAGATGACAACAAAGAATTCTTACTTGTATGCATCACAAAACATGTTTTGAAATTACCTTACTAAAATTACTACCTTCACATCACAACAATTTCAACACCCTCCACTTAATCCATCCTATGAGGGGACAAGGCACAATTTATTCTCTTATTTATTTCCACATATTGACATGTCTTCATAATAAACAAATGTCAGATGCGAAGAAGAATGACTTATTGAAGTAGAATAATTAGCAATGATGATGTCACCATTTGGCATACCTGTTTTCCATATTTGATCGGATATGTTACCTATGGTTATTTTAACAGGAAAAGTTATAAACTTCTTCTATAAATTTTATGAGGTAATGTATATTTGCATGAGTACAAGACAATGAGAAGATTATGTTTAAATTTGATGGGATGAAAGTGTGGTGGATTTTCCACGATATATTTCTCAAATGGGATATCATAAAATCCATCACCAATGAGAATGTTGTTATGAGCTAAAACCATTAATAAACAAAATCGTGAAATCTCTAGGTCTATCATTCTCTAAGGCATGTAAGTCTAGATTGGAATTCAAGGGAAATGAGACCTAAATCTTGGACTGTTTCAGAAACTTTATCTTCATAAATTTGGAACACTTTTTCTTTGCAAATGACCATTGATGTTCAAAGGCATCATCTCTGCATGTTTTTATGAGATAATGGAGACTCTTATTTTTTTTGTTTTTTGAACTCGTTGATTCCTCCAACTTCTCTATGAGCTCTAGAATAAATGGGTATCATAGAGCTATAATTCCATCGTGTACTCTTATTCTATTGTTATGATTTATGGGTGATGATATTATAAAATATATTATGAATCATGCACCTTAAAAATGATAGGAAACCAATAATTGCAATCATCTTTGAGGGGGAAACCTCCTTTCACAATGAATACAATGTAAAAGACAAGATTTGATGATCCTAAGACTAGATATCCTTCATATCTCTCTCTCTCTCTCTCTCTCTCTCTCTCTCTCTCTCTCTCTCTATATATATATATATATATATATATATATATGAAAAAGGGACAAGATTTGATGATCCTAAGACTAGATATCCTCTCTCTCTCTCTCTCTCTCTCTCTCTCTCTCTATATATATATATATATATATATATGAAAAGGGTACAATTATAATAAAATGGTACCATGAAAGGTTCTATCCTACATAACAATATAACAACAGAAATGTAATCACTCAATATCTAGGGCTTAATGAGGATTTTTAGGGTTGACATGGGGCTTATATATGGATTAACATGCCCCTTCACTTAAAACAAGTGTTTTCCTTAGCACTTGACTAAATATTAGTGATTCTACATGAATAAATCATCTTCTCATGTCACCTCTTCCACTAGTAGGTTCTTATGTTTGATGAGGTACTCCACAATTGCTAGATTACTCAGCTGCTTAATCCTTGCTTCAAGGATTTTTTTGCTTCTAGTATGATTTTCCCTTCTTCGCTTATCTTCGGTACACTTCTAGGCTACAAATGAATAACATAGTCATGATCTTGAGAAAATGAAAGACCCTTAGGCTTTACTCCAAATACCTTGTTATGATTGTTGATAACTTTATGAAGGTCCAACGACGTAGATTATATTTACATTTGAATATTTAGTAAACACAATTATGCAATTTCACCCTGGTGTCACTTTTTGAGTAGTTTTTTAATTCCATTAGAGCTTATCACTTCAGAGGGTTCCCCTTAGATACCTCTACACTCAATATAAAGTAAATATTGTGAAGTGATATTGAAAATAAAGGTCAATGTTCCCAATGATTGTAACAATTAGACCCCTAATACAACATCAACACCACCCATTTGTATTGCAATCATGGGACTATCTAGTAAATACTTCTCATTGAGCTTAATACTATGGCAATCCCCTAAAAAGTTTGTTATCCTCCATCTGTAATCATCACTTGAAACTCTAGTGTTGGATATATGAAACAATTGAATTTTTTTTCTTATTTATAATTGACGAAGTTATGGGTACTTTCAGATTCAATCAACACTATTAAACTTTTCCTTTTTATATATTCTTCTATATTGAGGGTTTGTGAAGTATTGATGTTGACTAATGCATGATAAAATTTTGTTGGAGAAGTACCTTCTAGCTCTAAATCTTGTGACAATTCCAATTCTTGATAGTATTCCACTTCAAATTTTATGTAGAATAATTTCTTCTCACCACATTTATGCCCCTGATTGTACCTTCTGTCACAATTCAAACGTACCCCTTTTTGTCTTCATTCATCCATTTGTTGAGATGTCAACCTTGTTAGTTTAGTGAGGTTAGGAGAGGGAGCATGATGTTCTCTATATTTGTTGGTGACCAGTTTTATAGTAGCCTAATTTTTTCTTTCAACTTTCCTCACTATACTGAAAGCATGCTTTAGGGATTTCGGTTCAAAGAGACACACCTCATGTTGGATGCCTTCCTTTAAAGTTCCCATAAAGAAGTCTAACAAATTATTCTTGGAAATGTTCTTTACCATAAGACTAAAATTTTGGAATTCTTGAATGTGCTCTCTAATTGGAACTTTTTGTCGAAGATTGACCATTGACTAAAGAAGATATTGCTCTTAATTATCCCCATAATTTGTTATCAATTCCTGTTATGAAACCAACTCACAAAAAGATAGAAAAGATAGATAAACACCTTAGAAATAAGCCTCTTTGAGGGGGAAACCTCCTTTACATTACACAAATGAACAATTCTTGGATGATACAAATGACAAGACCTCCTTTCTATATATAGGAGTCTAAGGGGTCATAATATAATCAGAGCCGACATAACAATAATAATGTAAGGGCACAATAATAACAATAGTGGGCTTCTATGGGGCAAAATAATAACAATATGGGGACTACATGGGCACAACAATATAATAAGGGAATTTTACTAATAACAAAGGGGTTGCACTAGTAGTATAGGGAGCTAACATGCCCCTCTCCTTAAAAAAGTGTTGTCCTCAATGCTTGAGTAGTTATTGATGCTTCTGTATAAAATTCTTGTCCTCCCATGTGGAATCTTCAGTGGGTAAGTTATTCCACTTGATGAGATACTCTGAAATTGATCGATTTCGTAGCTGTCAGGTTCTTGTTTCTGTGACTGCTCCAGGCTCCAATATAATTTTTCCTTCCTCGTCAAGTTTTGGCAATATTTTTTGAACAGGGATCTTTTGCAACTTTTGAATGAGTGGCCACACTTCTTCGTCCTTCTTTGATTCATCCCTTGCTTCATTTATCCAATTTGGTTGGATAATAGAAATAGCACAAAATAATGCTTCCACATCCTCATCCTTTCTTGAGAGTGCATCTGCAACAACATTTGCTTCCCTTTTTTGTAGATGATTTCAAAGTCATAACCCAACATATTTGTGACCCATTTTTTCTGTTCTTCTAAAGATAATCTTTGTTCTAAAAAGTATTTAAGACTATCATGATCCATTTTTGCTTTGAAGTGTCTTCCCATTAGGTAAGGTCGCCATTTCTTAAGTGCATGTAGTATTGCCAACATTTCCTTCTCATAAATATCTTGCTTGAGATGTAGCCGTAAAATACCCAATCGCCTACATCAGAACTTCTTTCACTGCGATGTTGATCAGCACATTGTTTCATTCGATTCTGCACCAAAGTGGCGTTATCCTTTAAAAGTTGGAGAACTTGATGCTCGATGTGATCTTTCACTGCTTGAGTTTTTTTCTTCTTGATATGTCCTTCTATCTTGAGAGTTTGAGGAGTGGTAATTTCTTCCAATGCTTTACAAGATATGGTCGGATTCATTTCTTGATGCTCGATGTAATCTTTCACTTCTTGAACATTTTTCTTCTTGATATGTCCTTATATCTTGATAGTTTGAGGAGTGGTAATTCTAGCCAATGCATTACGAGATATGGTTGGATTCATTTCTTCTTTCTCAATGTGATCTTTCACTTCTTGAACATTTTTTTTCTTGATATGTCCTTCTATCTTGAGAGTTTGAGAAGTGATAATTCTTGCCAATGCTTTACAAGATATGGTCAGATTCATTTCTTCTTTCTCTGGGGTTGGTTCTTGGTGTATATCCTCTTCTTTTGATGTTTCTTTATCCTTTTCTTCCTCCTCTTCATAATCTATGTAAAATAATTTCTTCTCAGCACACTTATGACCTTTAGTGCATTTGCTATCACAATTGTAACAAAACCCTTTTTCTCTTTTTTCTTCCAATTTTTGTGGTGTAAACCTTGTAGGTTGTGGAAGTCTAGGAGAAAAAACACTTCCATAATTATAGTTGTGAGTGGTAGGATTCCTTGTTTCCATATTTTCACTTTCAATTTTTCTTGCCCACCTGAATGCCTTCTCCAATGAATCAAGGTCCCAAAGATGAACCTCATGTTGAATGTTATCCTTTAAAGTACCTATGAAGACATCAATCCTTTGCTTCTATGGAATATCTTTTACCTTTATATTCAATTTTTGAAAGTCCTCCATGTGCTCTGCCATTGAACACTTTTGTTTGAGATTTATCAATAGGCTAAAGAATGTGTTTCTCTTTGTATCCTCATAATGTGCTATCATTTCCTACATGAAAATTGACCGCGTAACAAGTGGTTTACGAGAACAAAGCCCTTTATACCATAAAAATTGATCCAGTTCTAAATAATTAGATGCAATACGTACCTTTTGTAACAGTGGTACACCATGTAGATCAAAATATTTCTCCATGTGTAGTATCCAATTTACTGGATCCTTGCCATCAAACTTCCTCATCTCGCTTTTTCTTGATTTTACGAGCTCGATCTTGAAATGATTGTAACTCTCTAATTTCAGATCTCCAAGTTCTAAAATTTTGTCATATAGTATCCCTCTGAGACCTCTTTCTAACCTCGAAAGTACGGTCAAGATTTGATTCTGTAAGGAAGTGTTATGTCAAATCTCCCACAATGACTCGATTATAGACTGGTTCAGTAGAGAAAACTTGTACGAAGTGAAACGTGTCATGGTTTCAACATTAGGACCTGAAATCAATACACAGAAAACTAAAGTCCGTCCTCTTTCGGTAACTTCTTACGAAATTTCAACTTGATGATCAAAGAGAAAGTTATGACGATTTTACCAAGGTGACCTATTTAGGATGTAATTCGGTAGCCTGCAGAAACCCTAACTTCGTCAGATCATATATCCGAAAATATGGTGAGACAAGATCTAAAATTTGGACCCAAGGTTCAGACCGCTTTCTTCTCAAATGGGTTTTTGTTTTAGCTTCTGAAACTTTGTAGCGAACAAGTTATAGTGAAACTTCCACGATGACCTGTTTTAGATGAAATTATGGAGCTTGCAAAAACCCTAACTTCCTCAGATCATATCTGAAAATATAGCGAGAAAAAATCTGAAATTTGGATCCGAGATTCAACGCGATTTCGTCTTAAATTGGTTTTTTTGTTAGCTTCTAAAATGTCGCAGACAAAACGTTATAGCACAAATTCCACGATGACCTGTTTGGAGCAGCGAAACCCTAGAATCCAAAGCTCTGATACCAAATGTTATGAAATCAACTCACAAAAAGATAGAAAAGATAGATAAACGCCTTAGAAATAAGCCTCTTCGAGGGGGCAACCTCCTTTACATTACACAAATGAACAATTCTTGGATGATACAAATGACAAGACCTCATTTCTATATATAGGAGTCTAAGGGGTCATAATATAAACATAGCCCACATAACAATAATAATGTAAGGGCACAATAATAACAATAGTGGGCTTCTATGGGGCACAATAATAACAATATGGGGACTACATGGGCACAACAGTATAATAAGGGTGTTTTACTAATAACAATAAGGGGTTGCACTAGTAGTATAGGGACCTAACAATTCCTCTATAAATTTGGACCAAGAGATACCAAAATAATTTTTCCTTTCACAAAGCCATTGATAACATACATGTTAGCCTTTTTCTAAAAACAAGGATGCAATATTTATTGTTTGTAAGGATGCCACTTGGTATAGATCAAAGTATTGGTCCATTTGGAATATTCATGTTATAGGATCATTACCATCAAACTTCTTCACATCGATCTTCAGAATGTAGTAGTTCCTTGGAGATGACTTGAAGCCTTGATGATGTGGATCTTGGATTGAAAATTCATGATTATGGTTCTATGATTCAATATACATTCTCTCCAATTGTGATAAAATTATCCTTGTATATAATTGAGTCTCACACCGTGAGTCACCTTATGTTCATGACTTCCTTGGATCTCCATGTCATTTTATGGGAGATCCTTAATAGAATGGTTTGTAATTCTTCTATGGATTTTTTTTTTCTTCCTTGTTTTCTTTCATCTTCTTTTCCATGTCATCCATCATTTCTTCCTTATTTTTAGTCATCCTCTATTCCATTTCATCCATCATTTCTCTTTTAAGGTTTTCTTGATAACATGGTGTAGCGGAAAGTTGGTTGGAGAAGAGATCGCCGGTCTGCAACACTCAATCCTGCAACCAAACCATAGACGCAATGCTCCATGAACACCCTCTGGGGGGGATCAACCCCCCAGCCTTCGGCCCCTTCGTATGCGGTAGCCTCCCTCCTGAGCCAGCCTTTACCTCATCCGCCTCCCGATCCAGGGACAGAGGCAAAGCTCCGGCGGCAAACTATACCTCGACAGCCAACGGACCTGCGGCTGAGAGAAGCGTCCCAAACCAAAGAGGAGCAACAGGATCATCCCCCTGCAAACCGATATCGAAGGAAACTCCCTCATTAATCATCGAAGACCCATGGATCGAAGAATATAGAGATCACATGAGCAAACATGCCCTAATCTGTCGCTTCATGGGAGTGAGACTCAATGAAAAAGCTCTCTGCTGGTGGATAAACCAGAAATGGAAGCCCAAAGGGAACTATGAACTACAGTTAGGAGCAAGGAATTTTTTCATGGTCATCTTCACCCATAGGGAAGACAAAGATCGCACTTTCGAAGGAGGCCCATACTTTTACAACTCGGCAGGACTCTGCATAACATACTGGAAGCCCAAATTTGTTCCAGAGCAGGAAGACTTCACAAAAGTTCCAGTCCGGCTCAGACTATACTCCTTGCCGGTGGATTATTGGAATAAGCAGATCCTGGGAGCCATCGGGAACAAGCTGGGTGTCTTCATCAAAACTTCAGATCTCACATCTCAAGGTAAATACACTGCCTACGCTAGAATCTGTGTTTATATGGATGTCTCAGGACCTCTCCCAGGTCATATTGCTCTGATCCACAAAGGAATTCAGTGGAAGCAGTCCATCGACTATGAAAATATTCCTTTTAGATGCAGGAAATGCCGACAGCACAGACATCTTAGTCATGGGTGCCCCCTAAATCAACCCCCACCTCAACCCCAAGCAGACAAGGCGGACAACCCATCCCTAGATTACATCCCTGTTACCAGGAAAAGCAAAAAGTAGAAAGGGAAAAATCCTCTGAAACACCCCTCCAACCCAATCCCCACCCAACAAAATAGCTTTGAAGTTCTAGGCAACCTTGATCCATTCGAAAACCCTCTAAAATCCCACACTCCCCCGGCTCAAGATCCACCCAGGCAGCCTCAACCATCTAACCCTTCAACCATCTCCATCCCAAGCTCGGACCATCCCCAAACCGAGGAACAGCCTCAAATCCCGTAGCCCAAATCCGACCATAGCGATAGAAGCCTCGATCCTCTCCATACCCCGCCCTGCACAGAAATTCAGCCAAATCGGATGCCCTCAACTGCTCCTATCAATCCCCTGGAAGAAATACTGGGTGACCTAGATCTCCAGGAGGTCACTGAGCAATGGTTCAAACAGGATGTGAATGCCATTCCCTAGGAAAACTTGGAGAAAATCGAAATGGCATACTTGCAGTTAGAATATTTGAATCAGAATGCAACGAAAAAGCAATGGGGAGATAGCAGCCAAACAGGCATCCAAACAAACCTAGACCTGGACCAATACAAGCTGAAAGGTCCAGGAAGAAAACGGGGGAGAAAATAGACAAAGCAACAAATACAAGAACTCGGTAGGCGCCTAATCAATGAAGGAAAGATGAGGGCTCTGGTCCTATCCACACTGAAGATTTCTCAATGAAGATAACAACATGGAATATCAGAGGGCTAAATGGCACCTCCAAATGACGAATCCTTAAAAAGCGTCTTTTCACGCAATCTCTAGATCTGGTCTTACTACAAGAATCCAAATGCTTAGCCAACGGCATAGAAATGCTCAAGAAACTATTTGCAAAAGGCTTTCAATGCATAAGCACAGAAGCCATTGGGCAAGCAGGAGGGCTTCTAATGTTTTGGAACAAAAACAAGTTTTTTTTGCAGAATGCTTTGTCCACTAAGCATTCGCTATCAGTCATCTTCAACATGCCAGACTCACAACAAACGATATGCATCACCAATGTGTATGGAACTCAGTGAATTCATGAGAAGTTCAAGATGCTGGAAGACTTGAACGAAATCAGACAACACCATGGTGCCAACCACTAGATCCTAGGTGGCAATTTCAACATGATCACCAACCTAGCGGAGAAGAAAGGAGGCCTAAGAAGATTGGATAAAGATGCGGAAGCTTTCAGTACCTTCATAGTAGCATCTAAACTCATTGATGTTCCCACAATCAATGGTCTACACACATGGAACAATAAGCAAGGGGGAAATAGACAGGTTGCATCAAGGCTTGATAGGTTCCTCATATCGAAATCCATCATGCTTCAGAATCTAGACATGGACGCCAAGATTCTGCCCATTAGGGGATCAAATCACTGGCCCGTACGGTTGCACTTCACCAATATGATCAAGCCCCAAAACCGGCCTTTCAGGTTCGAAAGCTTCTGGACAGATCACCCAACCTTCATGCAAAATATACAAAGTTGGTGGTCCCAAACCTCTGTAAAGAGCGACAACATTATGTACATCTTTTAGCAAAAGCTCAAGAGAATTAAGACCAAGCTCAAATGCTGGAACAAGAACACATTTGGTAACATTTTTCAAGCCAAAAAAGAGCTCGAGGAAAAAATGGTGGGCCTCCAACAATCAATGATCAAGATGGGCCTAATGAGGACAGGTTAGCTTAGGAATCAAACCTCTAAAAGCAATGGGAAGACAGGCTAAGACAAGAATAACTGCTATGGAAACAAAAATCGCTGGTGCAGTGGATAAAGCATGGGGAATGAAACACAAGTGTCTTCCATAAATAAACCATTCAGCACAGAGCCAACAATCGTATTCTATCCCTCAAAAAAGGTGATGGTGCTAAGGTCTCAACCAGAGAGCAAATAGGATCCGAACTAAATTTATACTTCCGGTCACTGCTCTCTGAGCCCAATCTAGATAGAACCCAAGCTATCAACAAAATCATTAGTGCTATTCCCCCCTTAGTAACGGAGGAGCAAATTTCGTTATCTTAAGAGAGTTCACTGAGCAGGAGATTGAAGAAGTCGTCTTCACCATGGCCTCTGACAAAGCCCCTGGACCAGATGGCTTTACAATTGAATTCTTCAAAGCTTGCTGACACATCATCAAAGCAGACCTTTTCAATCTGATAAAGAACTTCCACAGAACCAAGAGAGTGTTACCGGCCATCAGTGTTACCTTCCTTACCCTCATCCCAAAATCTGATGATGCTGACTCCCCCGACAAATTCAGACCTATATCCCTTTGCAACGTCATCTATAAAATCCTCTCAAAATTGATGGCCAACAGACTTAAACCCATCCTTCCCTCAATCATTTCTCATGAATAGTCTGGATATGTTGAAGGAAGACAGATAACTGACAGCATCATTCTCAACCTGGAGGTGTTGCATTCTATCAAAACTCAAAAGATCCCGGTCATGCTCATTCAACTTGACCTCTCCAAGGCCTTTGACAAAATCAGCTGGACATACATCAGAGAAATCCTCCAGGCTTTCGGCTTCAGTCAGATTTGGATAAAATGGATAATGGAAATGGTCTCAGGAGCATTCTTCTCAATCATGTTGAACGGAGGCCCCTTACAACCATTCCTCCCATCCAGAGGCATAAGGCAAGGAGATCCTTTGTCACCTTTTCTCTTTGTCATCATGGCAGAGGGCCTCGGAAGATCCCTATCCCAAGCGGTCCAAACGAATCAGCGCAAAGGCATCAAAGCAGTGCATCAAGGACCCACAGTAACGCATCAGCAATTTGTCGATGACACAATGCTCATGGGAACCCCCATAGTAAAGGAAGCTTGAACCTTCAACAAGGTGCTAAGTACTTTCACGGAAGCCTCAGGTATGGAGATCAATTTAGAAAAATCCAAATTATTTTTCTTCAACACTTCTATTCCTATGCAGAGAAATCTCAGCAAAATTCTGAAGATTTAGAGGAACTCCCTTCCAACCAAATACATGGGCATCCCACTCTCAGAATACGCCCCCAAAGTTGCAAATTGGGAAGATCTCCTCAACAAAATGAAGGCCAGATTAAGCAGCTGGACTCATCGAGCCCTAAACATGGCCAGCAGACTAGTACTGGTCAAATCAGTTTGTCAAACAAAGCCGACCAACATTCTATCAGCCCTTGCGGCACCCAAATCAGTCTACAAATCCATTCGGAACATCCAGCGGTCCTTCCTATGGAATGGAGATTCAAAGAAGCGCAAA
This sequence comes from Pinus tabuliformis, assembly GCA_031772625.1. Lineage (NCBI taxonomy): Eukaryota > Viridiplantae > Streptophyta > Pinopsida > Pinales > Pinaceae > Pinus > Pinus tabuliformis. The sequence continues at coordinate 829,528,390 of CM062816.1, forward strand.
TGGGCCCTCCTCAAGTGGACAGACATATGCAAACCAAAGCTGGTAGGAGGACTGGGCCTAAGAGATCCTGAAATCCTAAGCAAGGCTATTGCAGCAAAAATATGGTGGATATGGGTGGAGAATCCTAATTCCCTATGGGGCACCTTGTGGAAGGCAAGGTACACAAATCAAATACAGGACAAAGACCTCATCAGGCTCACTGGCAGCACTCAAGGCTCTCCCCTCTGTAACAAAGTATGGGAGAATCGACACAATGTTTAGTAGCACTGCTTCTGGGAAGTGCACCAAGGCAACATTGCCCTCTTTTGGGAGGATGCTTGGCAGCAACTCCCTCCTCTGGACCACCCAGATTGGACTACACTAAAAAATGACATGCAAGAGGCAGGGCTAAAAAAGGTAGCAGATTATTGGCAACCCCAAACAGTGACCACCACTTGGCAAAACTGGCTAACCAAAGATCAATGGCCAACACAAGACCACAATGGAAATATAGAACAACTCCTACAACAGCTTGAACAACGTAGGATCCTCACCTCAACCAGAGAAGACATCCTGCGATGGGGAAACAATTCTAAAGGAACTTTCAATCTAAAAGAAGCCTACAGAATCATCGCTGCTTCACCTGACTGGCAACCGGACCCCAGATGGCACGCCCTCTGGACCAGAGGCACTTGGCCCAAAATAACCCTGTTCTCCTGGCTAGTCATGCACAACAGAGCGCTCACCTGGAACAATCTACAGCGACGGGGCTTCATCGGACCCTCTCGATGCGCCCTTTGCGAGAATGATAATGAAACGCTCAACCACATTCTCAATACATGCCCCACCGCCTGCGCGCTATGGGATGATATGGCTTTTGTCTTCAGGCAAACCGACAGAAACAGAGACTCGATCTGCCTTACCTTGAGCAATTGGCGATCAACCATGTCCACCAATAATCTGATCAACAGGGCATGGAACCTCATTCCAGGAGCCGTGGTCTAGATCCTCTGGAAAGAGCGCAATGCTCGAATCTTTAAGAACTCTGCGATGTCAATGGATAGGTTAATGGAAAAAACGAGGTAGTTAATAATAGAAATGATCCAAGCCATGGACATAATGCCACAAGAGGGGAACTTGTCACCAAAGGATCAAAGGATTGTCCAAATCCTCAATCTCAAAGCACGGACCAATCCTACAGGCAGGAACCAGACCACACAAGTGATGAAGCAGGACAAATAGGGAACACCGCCATTTCTAGCGTTCAAACTAAACTTTGATGGCGCGTCAAAGAAAAACCCAGGAAAAGCCGGATACGACGGAGCAATCAGGGACCACAAGGGGAACATCCAGCTTATCTACCATGGCAATCTGGGAAACAACACCAACAACGCTGCAGAACAGATTGCTCTCATCAAAGGCATCACCCTGGCTGACCACTACAAATTCCTACCCCTGATAGTGGAAGGAGACTCAGAGATAGTCATCAAGATGATGAGGAAACTTCAAAACGGCACGCAAGTGGACAAGATCACACCTAGCTGGAGGCTCTCGGCAATCCTGAAGGATCTGCAAGCCCATCTCAGCAACATTCAAGGCATTACCTTTCAAGCAGTCATAAGAACTGCAAATAAGCTGGCCGACACCATAGCCAATGCCGGCGTTCAGTCCAATAGTGAAGACTATTACATCCTCTGGCAAGACCTGGAGGTGGGGGAACTTAGAGAGAAATGCCACACCATAAAAAAGGTAGACCAGCAAGCTTAGCAAATTCCAGGCTCCTTTGATTCTTCCATATATGCATCTACCTTATACAAGCTGCAAGCGACCCACTCGAAGAAAAAAAAAAAAAGAGAGAGAGAGAGCAGAGACTAGACCAGCTCAGTTGTACAAAGTCAGACACAGGGAGGTCCCATCGACTCCCACTCTGCATCATGTATTCTACTGTATTTTATTAATATAAAGTCTCGCTGAACCTTACAAAAAAAAGGTTTTCTTGATAACATGATAAATCCTCCTTTTTCAACATACAACCATTCATTTCGTTAATGTTCTTCCCTAATTGGGTGAACCTAAATTCTAAGTCTTCACTTTCTTCATAACTCCTAGATGATCCTTCATTAGGTTTAATTGGTGTAGTAGATTTTGGATCTTTCTTTGGATCCATGTGAAAAAATAGTAATATTTCTCCTCTTAACTACAATTTCTAGTCACCAAAAAATGGATCTTCTAATCAAAATTTATAATACTTGTAAGTTATGTACCTTTAAAACTTTAATTTGGAGAATATATGAATGAATGAACCTTTTTTTGATATATTTCTAATATTTGAGCCCTCCTGAATATGAAACTCTGGTTTGTAATACTGTGATATATCTTCTCTACAATTCCATAATTCTTACTAGAATTTGATGTGCCCAGTAAAAGTTATCATAACTTTCATAAAACTTGTTGATTTCTAGACTTTTCTAAAGATAAAAGTTATATAGTATGTCACATTTCCAATTCTTCATATATAATTATAAAATTTTACCTAAGGTACTTTTATAGGTCTCCTAAGATCTATGAAAATTTCACTCTCTAAAAAGTCCCAAGAATTTTTTATAGGAAAAATACCATGTTGACATGTTTGAAAATGATTTTAGGACCATTCAAAAACATTCACTTCTATAGGGTATATCTCCAAAAATATAGTGAAAAAAAGTCTATAATTTTTAACACAGGTACCTATATATATGTCTCCTTCATCTATTCAACATTTCACGATATGAAACATCAATGCAAATAAGTTATATTGAAAAATTCCAAACTGTCTTGTTTGAACTTGATTTCAGGAGCAATCAACAATCCTAACTTCCTCAAAACATATCTCCAAAAGTATAGTGAAACAACGTTTGCAATTTTTATCACATCTACCTAGTGATGTCACCTCTTCCCCCTAAATATGTCAAACTTACCTGTTTGAAACTGATTTCAAGAGAATTCAAGAACCCTAACTTCCTCAAAGCATATCTCCAAAAATATAGTAAATCAAGCTATGAAATTTTATCTAGATGTCTCCTAAGATCTTTCCTCAATATGCTCCAAATTTCACCATTTGAAGCATAATATATATATATATATATATATATATATATATATATATATATATATATATATATATATATATATATATATATATCTATATATATATATATATATATATATATATATATATATATATATATATATATATATATATATATATATATATATATATATATATATATATATATATATATATATATATACATATATATACATATATATATATATATATATACATATATATATATATATATATATATATATATATATATATATATATATATATATATATATATATATATATATATATATATATATATATATATATATATATAATATGATTCAAGCAACATATATATATATATATATATATATATATATATATATATATATATATATATATGAATTAAGATGATTCGTGAAGCAACAAAACCCTAGGATGATAAGCTTTGATACCAAATTTTATGAAGCTTGCACCTTAAAAATGATAAAAAACTAATAATTATAGTCCTCTTTGAAGGGGGAACCTCATTTTATAATGAATACACTGCACAAGACAAGATTTGCAGACCCTATAACTATGTCTCCTTAATATATATAGGAGACAAAAGGGTGCAATTATTATAAAATAGAACCATGAAAGGTTCTAGCCTACATAAAAATATAACAATAGAAATGTAATCACTCAATCTATAAGGCTTAATAAGGGGTTTTATGGTTAACATGGGGCTTACATAGGACTTAACAAATCAAGAAATTTTTTAAAGACAAGTGGAAGACAAAACAATCACAAAAAATAGGTTAAGGAGCTCGTTGGTTGGTTTTTCTAGAAAATGTGGATAATTCATGATAAGATAAAATGGCATAGCCTACATTACTCTAACTCAAACACCCATTGCCTTTCCAATATGTAGGCACAAAATATGTAGCTAATACATGGTGCACAAAGTGGCGACTATCATAGAACAAGGGTGGTTTATAAATGGCATGCAAGAGTTACAACCATGCCAAAATGCTTTCCAAATGTCATAATAATGGTGACTATTAAATTAGTCAATTACATTTATGTTTTTCGTCGATGTTAGGACAATTAGTTTTCAATATTTTTATGTGTCATTATTATTTCAATTGATTACAATTTTACAATGTCTTAAACTAAACTTTGCATAAATCGTATTATTATAGGAGTGTACATGTATACATGTAGCCCAAACTAGTTTTCATAATAACTATAGAATATAGTGGGAAACTACAAATCAACACATATGTCAATATATGCTATAGTACGTATATATTCATATCCTAGGTTTTATGATTTTAACTTACACACAAACACACACACATATATACTCATTTTCAATCTTATCTACTAAAATTATTAAATGTATATTTAAAAATAAATAAGAAATGCCTTCACAATGACATAGGGAATTGCCTTGAAGGTCATAAATAGACTCTTATACCATACGCTTGAGTTGAGATCTTGGCAATGTAAATGTATAAAAACAGTGAGAAAACCATATGTTGGGTGTGGTTTTTTACCTATTTTTTGAACATTCTTTCCCCAGTTTTAACCCTTCTGTCCTCCAGGCCTATGACTTTACTTGACCAATTTCCTTGTTTTCTCACCTTTATAACCTATTCTATTGTTATGTTACTTTTCCATATTTTACTGAGTAATACAATGCTTTATTCCTTTATGTGGCTAACTGTGAGTGTATTGAAGAAGTAATTTGGGAAGCTCTTCTTCTTTTTAGGTGATGGCTCGCGAGAACAAAGATATGAATCAGACAGGCTGCACAGATTAACTATAGAGAAGCGTAGAATAGTTCGTTGTTACACATTGGATGCTATTAGAGTCTGCTATTACATATTGGATGTTGTTACAGGATGATGTTACACTATGCACTGATACAAGAATCTGTTGTTACGCCAAAAGTGTTGTCGCCAGCGATGCCATGACATCCCGAACTGTTATTCACTCGATGTTGTTGCGTCGAAGCTGACAAATGTGGGTACTATTGATCCAGGTGGATGTTGGTGGCCACCCACCTATCCCATTTGGACCCCCACAACTGTCTCTTTCAGCTTTTTCAGTTTCCTAAATTGTAGCACAGTTTACTATTTTTAGCAATTTTTCGGGTCCTGAACTTCCGAAGACGTTTTGAGGCCCTAAATGACGTTTTTTTGGGAATATGGGGCAACATGGGACCCATGTTTTCTCCCAAAGTGGTAGTACTCGGATAGATCTTTCTAACGAGCTATCGTACGCGTCAAACGGAGATCGTCTGCCAAAGTTACGACCCCGGGAAATTGATGTACCAATTTACCCAAACGGGGCCCACAATTTGGCGTTTCATCTTCTAGGGTTAGGTTTTGGAATGTGAAGGGTTCTCCATTGTTTCTCAACAATAAATAGGCCTTAGAGCCTCATTGTAACACAGTTCAGAACAGTTCAGAGGCATGTAGCCGCCACATCTCTTCTCAGAGATAAGCTACCATTGCCCTAGCTGGTTTCTTTCCATTTCTGTTTGTAAGCATATTTCAGTATTTTACAGTAATGAAATGAAGTATTATTTCCGCTGCATCTCAGTATTTATGGTTATCTCATCTCTGTATTTATGGTTATCTCTGTAATTTGTTGCGTTCCTGTTTAAATCCGGATCAGTGGTATCAGAGAGGTCTGCTTTTTCTCTGTTTTTCTTTGCATGTCCCCAACGAGGTCGGGATATAAGGAGTTAGGGCTTGAACTGGTCGAACCTTTGCAAGACCAGCCTCGCAAATCCCGACGGCCTCCCATGGCGGATGAGAAGAAAGATGAGGGGGCAGGAGATCCTATCAAAATCTTGCTCGAAGAAGCGCTCGAGCGGCAAAGGAACGCGATGATGGATAGCTTTGCGCAGATCCTTCAGCGGCTACCCAGAGGCGACACATCGGCTTCCAACAGCGACTCTGGAAACCCCACACCGTTTAAGGTACAAGTTAATTTTGAAATCCCCATCTTCGAGGGTCAAATAGACGCAAATGCCGTAGATAAATGGTTAAATCTGCTAGATGGGTATTTTTCTGTTCACGAATTTTCAAGTCGGGAAAAGATTGTTTTCACTCTTCTCAAAGCAGCCCCCCATGTCAAGGACTGGTGAGAAACCTACTGCGAGCAGAAGGATGAAAGTACAGGCTCACTATTTTCAGCCACACCCACTTGGAATGACTTCCGGGATGCCATCAAGGAGCAGTACTACCTTGTCGGAACCTATGAGGACAAATACATCAAATGGACCACACTGCGGCAGGTATGAGACCAAGATGTGCCGGAGTTCACAAACATTTTTCATACCCTTCGCACACAGTTTGGTATCAAAGATTCTGAGCTGCATCTGGTACTCAAATATCGTGGCTGCCTGCACAAATACATCCAGGAAGAGATGGTGTTCTTGAACATCTCCTTGCTCGGCATGGCGTACCGATACGCTGTCAAAATCGAGCAAAAGTTCAAACAGAAGAAGCGAGACTTTGGATCTGCAAATCCGAAGCCCAAAGGACAAAGCCATGGCGGGGTGACCCAAGACAACCCGTCAAAGCCGCAAGAAAAGAACAACACCATGAAGCCGAAGAAGGACACAGGAAAGTGGTGTGAATTCCACAAGAGTCCCACTCATAACACAAGTGAGTATCGGACCAAGCAGTCGCTGGTGGCCGAGTTGAAGGCTTCCGAATCAGATGCATGTTCTGACCCTGAGCCAGAACCCGACAAGGGTAATGGCAAAGGGAAGCAGATCATTGATGCGGATCCCAGCGCCACTGTTGCCACCGCCAAGATCCAGAAAGATGAGCCTGAAAATCCAGAGGAAGGGGAGCGTCTTTTCCACTCACAGATGTGGGTGAAGGGTTCGCCGCTGCAATTCATTGTTGACAGTGGCAGCCAAAAGAACTTGGTTTCAGCAGAGGTCGTGAAGCGGTTGGGCCTACTGACTACACCGCATCCGCAACCGTACAGTATCGGGTGGCTTCACGAAGGACGAGATTTGAAAGTTCGCCAGCAGTGCCACCTTCCATACAACATCAAACCCTTCACAGACGAGGTATTGTGTGATGTTACACCTCTGGATGTTTGTGATGTATTATTAGGCCAGCCATACTTGTGGAGGAGACATGCTGTGTCTGAGTCAAGGCCTCGTGCTGTCATTAATTCTTTGAGTAATTCATTATACAGGATACCAGAGGTAGCCCCACCTACTGCCACATCTTTGATTACTACCAAGAAAGGCAGCAAGCTCATCTCACAGACCAGGAAATTTATCTGTCTGGTTCACTCCCAAAGTAAGGGGAAGATCGTTGCTACCTCCATGACCCCTGTAAAGGGTTCCTCCATGCAGCAGCAACAACAAAGGGATACGGTCATGACAGAACACAGGAACAACTTCTCCTCACCCACAGAGATACCACACAAGTTTCAGGTGCGCAACAAAGTCTGGTTGCATTTGCAGAGAGAACGCCTTACTAGAACCCATCAGAAGCTCAGACCACTCCGACATGGTCCTTACAGCAGTACCAAGGCTGTGGGGAACAATGTTTTGGAGCACATCATTCCTCCATTCCTTTGCCTGCACCAAGTGTTCAATATGGACCATCATCGACCATGCTTCCCACCATTACTGGACATATCAGAGATTGCAGGACAAGTTCAGCAGATGGAGGAACTCAACGCAATGGGGACCATTGCTTCCTAAGGGGGGAGGAATGATCCAGGTGGATGTTGGTGGCCACCCACCTATCCCATTTGGACCCCCACAACTGTCTCTTTCAGCTTTTTCAGTTTCCTAAATTGTAGCACAATTTACTATTTTTAGCAGTTTTTCGGGTCCTGAACTTCCGGAGCCGTTTTGAGGCCCTAAACGACGTTTTTTTGGGAATCTGGGGCAACATGGGTCGATGGACCGATGTTGCCTCCCAAAGTGGTAGTACTTGGATAGATCTTTCTAACGAGCTATCGTACGTGTCAAACGGAGATCGTATGCCAAAGTTACGACCCCGGGAAATTGATGTACCAATTTACCCAAACGGGGCCCACAATTTGGCGTTTCATCTTCTAGGGTTAGGTTTTGGAATGTGAAGGGTTCTCCATTGTTTCTCAACAATAAATAGGCCTTCGAGCCTCATTGTAACACAGTTCAGAACAGTTCAGAGGCATGTAGCCGCCACATCTCTTCTCAGAGATAAGCTACCATCGCCCTAGCTGGTTTCTTTCCATTTCTGTTTGTAAGCATATTTCAGTATTTTACAATAATGAAATGAAGTATTATTTCCGCTGCATCTCAGTATTTATGGTTATCTCATCTCTGTATTTATGGTTATCTCTATAATTTGTTGCGTTCCTGTTTAAATCCGGATCAACTATTCCACATAACAACTGTTGGTAGTAGGGATTGTTTATTTTGGAAGCAACAGACCCAAGCGGTTGCAATCCTAACTACTGTATATTTGTATTTAGAAATAGGTTGTAACTACTTTTATTTTTTATCAGCATGAGAATCGTGAGATTCTCATGACTGATCTGTTTCTAATTTCAAGATGTAATAACTATAAAGGAACTCGATTTTTCATGTACAAGGACACGACATATAGAAAAGTATTGTTACTTTGCTTTTGTAATTCTGAGTTTATTTTTAATATTAATCAGCACAATGATGTTGTTACTGCTCTTCAGCTGATTCGTTAATTACTTTTGTGTTACTCCTGCACCCTGCTGAGGAGGAAGGGCCCTCCTCTTTGGCAGGGATTGTAGTGATAGAGGTAGTGTACATTATAGTTTAGATAATTGATTTATGGTTTCTCATTGTTGTTGTACAAATCGTGGATTACATTTGCTGTTGTTTCCATTTATATTATGTTGTTACACTGAGTTAATCAACATAATGGTAGTAACCAGCTGGAGTAGATATTAGTTCCTGTGTGGTGTGCCTTTACTTTGATAGTTGCGAAGTGTGATTAATTCTGTAGAGTGTTTTTATGTCTACATGAATGGTTTGATTCAACAATTTGGTTCAACGACACCTTTTACTGTTTTATGCATTTTCTTATTCTTGGTTGTGGTGTATCAGCATAGATAGTGCAAACTCCATTGAAATAGCAAGACTTACCTTGGGTTGACAATTAAATGTTGCAGTCTCGGTCAATTAGGATTGATTAAAACAACACTACACCATACTCATTGTTCTTTGATATTCTCTTATAATTTATCTCGCGCATAATAAAGCATATGAACAAATTTCTTGAACATGATGTTAAGCTATAAGAACAAAGATTTATATTATATTGGATTTTTCAATTTTGCTTTTGTTTATTTGTTATATAGTCACATAGATCTTTTCAAAAACAAGCAAAATCAAACAATATAATTCAATTTAATAGATTCCTTTTCAGTGAGATCACAACTCATGCAAATATGTTTTAGTTTTGGACATTATGCACAAGAAAAGCTATCAATGTTTGAATGTGCCCTAGTGTCGGTAATTCTCTCTCACAAACACACACACACAAATATACAATCCTATGCTTTAATGTTGAATAAATTAAGAGTTCAACATTTTTTATCCACTTCTCAAACTAAAGATCTTGTCATTAGATCTAATGAGGTTTTTAATTACCCTTCCAATTACTTATAAAGACAACCAAAATCTTGTGCAATTAATTGTCAACCCGAGGTTCATATGGAAATTACGAGTTACTTTGCATTGTATATGTGAATCACACTTTTTACTTTCATTGGTTTATTTTTAGTTGTAATATCAATAATTACTTTTGCAAATAGAGTATAGGAAATTCACAATCTTGGAAAGGTTCTACAAATTCAGAAATAAAGTGACAAAAGGTGCTTTCAGGAAAGCAAACACACTTGCATGAAATTAAGCACGCTTTGAGGAAAGTAAACACAATTACAGGAAAGTAAAGACAGTTGCAGGAAAGTAAACATGCTTGCGGGAAATTAAAGAAACTTACAATAAAGTAAACACACTCGTAGGAAAGTAAACACACTTGCAAAAAGGGATGGACAGCTCGTGCAAATTTCAACCATCCACGAAAAAGGAAACACGCTTGCAGAATTTAAATATCACACCTCTACCAAGTGGGCTTAGGAAGCTTATCGTTGTAACCCCCAACACATGTAGAACAAACCATTTAGGAAGGAAATAAATCATAGAGGCATAAATGAATGAAAGGACTAATCCTTGCAAAATGATTCCTGTTTTCATTGAGACCAACAAATGTAATAATTAAGTTGAGCACATTTATTCAACACTGTAAATGCATGCAAACCAATCTAAAATGTAAGCATGTCAAAATACAAATAGACATGAATGATCAATTGCATAAATAAATCGATAAATAAATACAACCATGCTTGAATAATTAATTTCATAAATAAAATCACACAACCATAAATTATTATGGAAGTAAATAAAATAAATTCTACATGAATACATAATCGATGGGTTAAGTACACAACTAGAAAAGAGAACTACCTAATTATACAACACTTTGTTATATTAGAGTGGGCCATGCCTCTATAGGATAAAGTGTTGATATTTATCAATGATGTTGTCTAAACGTTATATGTTTTGGAGTTTTTTTTCGGAATTTGGAGAATTGTTTTGGCCAAAACTTTATTTTTGTTGTTTAAAATTGATTTTTGATTGATATATAGATTTAATACCCTGAAAAAACGCTAGGGCCCTTAGATTGTGGAGATTTCACAACTCAAACTTGTGATTCTAACAAATTCCTACCAGGTTTTGGGAAAATCATACCTAAAATACCACAAAAAACCCTCCAAAATGTATAACATATTGATTAAAGCTTTATCAACACTTGTTACTTCGATAGCATAAATTAATTTAATTAACTATACTAATTAAAATAAATTAGTGTTTAATAAATATGAAAAAAGAATATAAATTAAAATAATTAATCAAATCATAAACTATAGAAATTTTAAACTATAATTAAAATAGAAGCTAAATTATTTCATTATGATTTGAAAATTGCTCTAAAATTCCTCCCCGTGGAATGAAAAAGGAACTCCTTTTATGCATAATTTTGGTTTTAATAAAAATAAAAACCAATAAATAAAATCCACAAGTTTTTCATATGGTTTGATAACAATTAGCAAATAATAAATATGTTTCCACAAGTTTCTCATATGGTTTATTAATAATCAGCAAACAATAAATGACTCATACATAATTCCAAAATATTTATTAACGACTTAATTAATCATGTAAAGGCCCGAGGGTTAGCTCAATTAGTCGAGCCTTCGTCATTAAAGTAACTTTGTTATTGAGAGGTCACAAGTTCAATTCTCTCAACATCCTTAAGGTTAGGCTCCATGGTTGAGCCAATAGGAAGTAATCCCTTTGAGTGGACCATCCTGGTACAAATTTTACTTGGATGTAGCGGTCACCGATCTATAGAAAATGCAACAAGAAAATCTTAATTTATTTTTGTCCTTGAATTAAATTAGTAATAAAATTGTAATTCCACATCACATGACAACTTGTATTAGTTAACTAAGTTAATTTGACTTAGCTGGCTCAGTTAATTCGAGTTGAGGGTATAACTTGAGTCATGTAGAGTGTCTCCTACTTTATAGGATCCCTGGTTGAGTTTATTTTGAGTTGTAATTAATTAATTCAGTTTAACTGAGTTAAAGTCAGTTAAACTAGTTCCAACTATTGGAGGAACTAGTGGGAGGTCTAGGAGTGGTGTATTTCCTGCAATGATCAACCAATTAACTGATGATTCACTCATAAATAACTCATGCATGTCAGATTTGAGAGTTACCCAGTTGAGATTGGAGTTCAGGGACAATGTACTATCAGTTGTATAATCATCTAAATTGTACAGGTGGTGCATGCAGTTAGAGGAAGGCCTATGAATATTGTACAATTCCAATTGAGTAATTTCCCTAATTAATAGGGGTTAATTTCCAAGGAAACAATGCAAGGAAATAGGGACTTGGGCAAGTATAAAATTTGTTAATTATTGGCCTAGGCTTGTCTAGGAAGATGTGAGACAGATAGAGATAGTGCAGACGTTGCTCGGGCTTGAGCAAAGCATTGTAATCTTCTCATATTTTCTGACTAAAGCAATATAAAGATAGCAAGGCTTTTTAGTTGTGGCTTTCCCCAGGAAATCATTGTGTAATGTGTTTATTGAATTCTTTCTCTTGTATGCTTCGTGATTTCACAATCTTTTAATTGTTTTCGTTGATAATTAGAGTATTCAAGTCTATTGTTTTAGTAAATTACAATTAACAGTTTGAATCTACAAGGAATTTCTACATGGTATCGGAGTCGAAATCACTATAGAATAGGAGAATATGAATTTTCCTTTTGCAGGTGAAATCGAATTTGCAATACCATTCTTTAGAGTCATCAGGATTTCGTTCTATGAATTGAGACTTGAATAGGCCCTTGAGGGTAGTTTGAACTATATTTCTTGGAAGGACAAGATGGAGGCAGTGTTGGAAGACAACAGGCTGAAGGAATTCATAGACATTGATATTCCTAAGCTAATTGATGCTCAAGATCTGGAAAAGTGGAGAAATGTGTTGCAAAGGCGAGAATGATTATCCCAGAAGGAGTTCGAGATCATATTGTCTCGAAACTCCACAGTAAGGATACTCCATATGCAATATGGAAGGCCTTGACAAACCTATTTCAAAACAACAATAACCACAGGAATTCATAGGCACTGAAGGACAAGCTCGTAAATATCAAGATGGAGAAGGGTGACACAATACCAAAGTACTTGACCAAGTTCACCCAGTGTTGGGATGAGCTTGGAAGTGTCGGTGTTATAGTTGTTGAAGATGAACTGGTCATCCTAACACTTCTAAGCCTTCCCAAGAGCTCACACAACTACCAGGATTTAGTAAATGGTAGGGAGAAGCTACGAGAGTGGGAGCGTTTATGGTACAACTTGGTGCAAGAAGAGATTCGGCGGAACACCAAAGATGGAACCTCATCCAAGCATGATGATGAGAAGAAATGTGCCTTAGTTAGAAAGACGAAGAAATGGAAAGTAAATTCATCCCATTCAAAATAATATTCCAGTCAAGCCAACAAGAAGAAGGACTCGTCAAAGATTAAATGTTTTCATTGTCATGATCTAGGACATTATGCCACGAAGTGTATGCACAAGAAGGCCATCAAGAAGCACTTAAGAGGAGCGGCAGGTGAAGCTATTACTTCACAATTCATGTTATATTTCACCATCATCGCTTGCATGGTGACATCAATGATGGGCAGTGTGTGGTATCTAGATAGTGGAGCCTCATTCCATATGAATGACAAACAAATAATTCTTCAGTGACTTGGAGAAGAAGGACCTCTAGATGCACATCAAAATGGGAGATTATGGAAGGTATAGTGCGACCAACATCGGTACTGTTACTTTTTAGAGGGAGTCTAGATCTCCTCTCACATTAAAACATGTCATGTATGTTCTGGGTTTCAAGAAGAATTTGGTTTCGATTGCCATGTTAGAGGACCGTGGCTACGATGTGATATTTAGAAAAGGAAAGGATTTCCTTTGTCACATAGCCTCAGGACAAGTGAAGCAGAACAGGGTTAAGGTGAACATCCTCTACAAATTGGATGTAGAATATTGTGCTTCCTTGACCACAAAATCAGAGAAGGTGCAAAGTCGATAAATCAGTGAGTTGTGGCATAGAAGATTGGGTCAATTGCACCATGGAGCTTTAAAGATCATGCAACATATTTCTACAGGACTTCCCAAGGGTACACTAGAGAAGAGAGATACATGAAAAAGGTGTAAATTGGGGAAGTACACCAAAGCCACCTTTCATGATAAGGACAGTCGAGCACAAGTGATCCTTAAAATATTTCACTCAGATGTGTGTGGACCATTCTCATCAGCCACCATGACCAAGCATAGGTATTATGTAATATTTGTAGATGATTTCTCACGTAAGTGCTAAATTTTCTTCATGTAGAAGAATGATTAGGCGGTCTCTAAATTTTGTGAATTTAAAGCACTTGTTTTGAAAGACACTAACAGGAAAGTGAAGGCTCTCAGGAGTGATAATGGTGGAGAATATGTGTCAAAAGAATTCAAGAACTTATGTGCATCAGAAGGCATTAAACATGAGTTAATAGAAACCCATAAACCACAACAGAATGGGGTGGCTTAAAGGAAGAAAAAATGTATTGTGGGAGCTGCATGGGCAGTGTTACATGATCAGGGCCTACTGTTGCACTTGTGGCCTAAAGCATGCAACACAATTGTATATGTGCAAAAAAAGAATCCTCATCGGATTCTTGGGATGAGTACACCAAAATAATGTTTTTCAGGTAAGAAACCAGATGCGGCACACTTCAGGATCTTTGATTCATCATTTTATTGTCATGTTACCAAGGATGCAAGGAAAAATCTAGAGCCAACAACTGAGTTGGGAATATTTGTCGGGTACACTAATACACCTTACAACTATCGGGTGCACCTTCCATCTCACAGGATGTAAGCGGTTCGTAGAGATGTGAATTTTGATGAAGACAAGGCCATGAGATGTTCCCTTGAGATGGAGCTTCATTTATATGTAGATGAGGAGCTTTTAGCTCCAAAGGAAGAACCTCAGGATGATGTGGAGTAGCCACATGCAGAGGAGTATAGAGTGGAAGCATTGACTCATGCAGAGACTTCCAGAGATGGAAGGAAGCATGCCAAAGTGTTGACATATTGATGTATTATGCTAGAGAGAATGTGGGAGCACCCACATCACAAAGAAGTCACAGGAGGTCACTAGATCTATACATTGGCTACATGTCTCTGATGAGCAAGAGTGTAGAGATTGAGGCATCCTCATTCAAGTAAGCAGTGAAACAACTAGTATGGGTTGATGCCATGGTATAGGACTATGACTCCATTATCATAACAATGTTTGGGAAATTGTCCCAAGACCAGCAGACAAGTCAATGGTGAGTTGCAAATGGATTTACAAGGTAAAGCAAGCAGCAAATGGGAGTGTGGAGAGACACAAGGCCAAATTTGTGGCTAGAGGGTTCTCTCAGTTGGAGGGAATTGATTACAAGGATACATTTTCTCTGGTAGAAAGGTACTCTTTAATCATATATATTATATCACTTTCAGCATAGATGGGATGGAAGATACATCAGATGGATGTGAATACAACATTCCCCAACGAAGTGATTGAGGAAGAGGTGTACATTGAGCAGCCAGAAGGATTTGAGACCTTCAACAAAAAGTCACATGTGTGTAGACCCAAGCAAGCGTTGTATGGATTAAAACAAGCACCCTGTGCTTGGTACACCAGGATTGACAGTTATTTCACCAGGTTGGGCTTCACCAAAAGTGAAGCAGATGCAAACCTTTACCATATTAATGTGGTTGAAGGTAAATTGTTGATTATAGTATTATATGTCGATGGTTTAATTCTAACAAGTGATGATAAGATGGTAAAATCTTACAAAGAGGATCTTGCAAGAGAATTCAAGATGAAGGACCTGGGGCTCATGCATTTTTTCCTTGGTATGGAAGTATGAAAAGGAGATGAGGAATTGTTTCTCTCAGGGAAAGTATGTCAAAGAGATATTGAAGAAGTTCCACATGGAGAGCAGCAAACCAATGGAGACTCCTCTAGCAAGGAATTTGAAGAAGGAAGATGCTACTTGAGGAGAAGTAGTAGAGGCTACTATTTATAGGCAACTTGTGGGTTCACTTATGTTTTTGGTGAACACACGACTGAACATATGTTTTGCAGTTAATCAACTTAGTCAAGCAATGGTTCTAGCCAAACTTTATTGGAAGGTAGCTAAACATGTGTTGGGTGATTCAGGTGGATGTTGGTGGCCATCGGCCTATTCCACTTGGATCCCCACCACTGTCTCTTTCAACATTTCATTTTCCTTAATTGTAGCACAATGTACTATTTTTGGTAGTTTTTCGGGTCCTGAACTTCTGGAGCCATTTTGAGGCCCTAAATGATGTTTTTTGGGAAAATTGGGGCAAAAATTGGTCATAGCCTAATGGAAAACCGATTTTTGCCACTCAAAAGTTGTATTCCTCGGATAGATCTTTCTAACGAGGTATTGTGCACGTAAAACGAAGATCGTATGCTAAAGTTATGACCCCAGGAAGTTGATGTACCAATTTACCCAAACAGGGCCCATAGTTTTGGTGCTTCATCTCCTAGGGTTATGTTTTTGGATGTTCACGGTTTTCCATTATTCCTCAATAATAAAAAGGCCTTGTAGCCTCATTGTAATACAATTCAGAGGCATGTAGCCACGACATCTCTTCTAAGAGATAAGCTACCATCGCCCAAGCTAGTTTATTTCCATTCTATATGTAAGCATATTTTAGTTATTTGATATTAATGAAATGAAGTTTTATTTTTGCTAAATATTTGTGCTTATGTTTATATTGATATTTTGTTGCATTCCCACATAAGTCTGGATCATTGAGATACCTCAGAGGCACCACTCAATTTGGTCTTTGGTACAGACGGTAAGAGGGAGTGAAGCTTCAGGGCTTCACAGATGCAGATTGGGCAGGGAGCCCATCCGATAGGAAGAGCACATCTGGGGGAATCTTCAGTATTGGGCCAACAACAATTTCTTGGTATAGGAGGAAGCATAGATCAGTTGCACTTAGTTCTACATAAGTAGAGTACATGGCTTCTAGTCAAATAGTTGTGAGGTTATTTGGATAAGGAAGATCCTTGTTGGATTATTTGGTGAGAAGATGGATCCTACAATGATTTACCGTGACAATTGGATTTGTATCAAACTCTCTGAGAATCCAATTTTTCATGATCATTCCAACCATATCGACATTTGGTATCACCATCTACGAGATTGTGTGTAGACGAGAATCATTTTTTTGGAGTACATTCCTACAGAGGAACGAGATGCAAATATTTTGACAAAGGAATTGTCAATATACAAATTCGAGTTTCATAGAGGCGGGATCGGGGTAGCAGGTAACCCCTTTCTTGTTGAGAGGGAGTGTTGAAAATGCAACAAGAAAATCCTAATTTAATTTTGTCCTTAAATTAAATTAGGAATAAAATTGTAATTCCACATCACATGACAACTTGTATTAGTTAACTAAGTTAATTTGACTTAGTTGGCTCAGTTAATTCGAGTTGAGGGTCTAACTTGAGTCATGTAGAGTGTATCCTACTTTATAGGAGCCCTGGTTGAGTTTATTTTGAGTTGTAATTAATTAATTTAGTTTAACTGAGTTAAAGTCAGTTAAACTAGTTCCAATTGTTGGAGGAACTAGTGGGAGGTCTAGGAGTGGGGTGTTGCCTGTAGTGATCAACCAGTTAATTGATGATTCACTCATAAATAACTCATGCATGTCAGATCTGAGAGTTACCCAGTTGAGATTGGAGTTCAGGGACAATGTACTATCAGTTGTATAATCATCCGAATTGTACATGTGGTGATGAAAATAGTAGATTCAAGTCTATTGTTTTAGTAAATTACAATTCGCAGTTTGAATCTACAAGAAATTTCTACACAATCTTCGGGGTCTGTGAACCATATATAATTAAAAACTCAATTAATCATATTGATCTAAATTGAAATAGGAACAACAATTATGTAATTTAGTGTCAACTCGAGTTTCCAATTAGCTTAAGGTTATGTTGGTGACAACAACGAGTTGTGACACCGAAGTTGCAACACCAGAGTTATGGCAACAAGTTGGAGCAGCAGAGTTAACGCACCCATGTTGTAGCATGGAGTTGTTGCACAAGAGTTGCAATAGGGAGTTGTGGCACTAAAGTTGCAACAAGGAGTTTCTTCAACATAGTTGTAACAATGAATTGTAGCACTAGAGCCACAACAACAAATTGCAACACCATAGTTGTAGCAAGGAGCAACAAATTTGTGGTAGTAAATTGTGGCACCAAAGATGCAGTGGTAAGTTAAAAAAACACTATAGTTGCAACAACTAAGTAACAACAATTGTGACCAAGATACACCTTGTGGCGACATTACAACCTGCGCATCAACCTTTTTGACACTTTGTCCTTGCACATTAATTCAAAAATAAATAAATAAATATGATATTTTTCCCATATTTAATCACAAATTCATGTAAAATGCTAAATAAATGCAATAAGAAACACTTCATGACTAAATTCTACATATAGCATTAGAATTCACTAAATATGAAATAATATGAAATCATAGCTAAGTGAAAAGGAAATATAGATGGGAAAAAAGACATAAAAAAGGGTCAATTTTAAAGCTAATCAAAATCCATTATAGTTTAAAAGAGAATTGCATTTATTTCTATTCTTATTAAAACCTCATTTCTCGGGATGGTAATTTCCAATGATTGAATGCTCATTATCTCAAAGGAAAGGACTAGTTGTGACATAACTTTTACTTTATTATTGATAAGCATCTTTCATATGATTATAATAATGATAAAGTATCTCTTAATTAGAAACACTTTATGATTATAATAATGATAAAGTATCTCTTAATTAGAAACACTTTATGACTAAATTCTACATATAGCATTCGAATTCACTAAATATGAAATAATATGAAATCATAGGTAAGTGAAAAGGAAATATAGATAGGGAAAAAAGACATAAAAAAGGGTCAATTTTAAAGCTAATCAAAATCCATTATAGTTTAAAAGAGAATTGCATTTATTTCTATTCTTATTAAAACCTCATTTCTCGGGATGTTAATTTCCAATGATTGAATGC
Source organism: Pinus tabuliformis (assembly GCA_031772625.1). Classification (NCBI taxonomy): domain Eukaryota; kingdom Viridiplantae; phylum Streptophyta; class Pinopsida; order Pinales; family Pinaceae; genus Pinus; species Pinus tabuliformis. The sequence continues at coordinate 829,547,231 of CM062816.1, forward strand.
TCATTATCTCAAAGGAAAGGACTAGTTGTGACATAACTTTTCCTTTATTATTGATAAGCATCTTTCATATCATTATAATAATGATAAAGTATCTCTTAATTAGATTATGATTATTATACATCAAAGAAATAGTCATTCACAGGCCTGGAATTTCAAATTCTTTTTGTCTGTCAAATTAAAATTTGACGACGTTTTTGTATTTTTTTACCTTTCATTTTACGTTTTAACTAAATATGTGAGTGTCATGGAAAACGCTATTTTAACAATTTTTGTAAATTGATTCCACAAAAAATAAGTCATGAAATGGAGGCTGATAATGACGGCTGATAATCACTGTTATTTATAATGATTCTTGTTAGATTGAAATTGCAGATTTGTACTCTATCAGATTTATAACTCAGATTTATAAAATTTTTGCAAAAAACTTACAATCCATGGATTATAAATAAATCGTGGACTATAAATAAATAATCTAGAGAAAATACAGAAAAGTTGTGTAATAATAAACAGTGATTATATTTCATTAAAAGTCAAACTTTCTGGAGAAACTACAAATTTTTTTATCAATAGGAATATCTCAATACATAGATCCTCTATTAAACATAAACTAGAAGAATTTAAAGCTCAAGAATCCTTCTTGACTTTGTATCTATCCATATCTCATATACTGCATGCCAATCAACATTAGATGATTCAGGTCCATTCAAAGATACTCTCATTAGAGCATCTAGTGTATCCAACCCAAGCCTCGATTTTCTAATGTCCTTGATGATGTTTTGCTTAGAAAATCCCCTTTCACAATCCACTGTACTTGCAGGAATAGTGAGGACAGCTTGCCATAATTTCATCATATTAGGATAGGTTTTGTGCCATTGTTTTGTGTTACAAAAGACTTTCCATGCTTCTTTCATAGAAAACCCCTCACAAGCCAGATTTAATGAATCAACAAAAGGGTGCAACTCTCTTTTACAAGCCTTAACATCAAATAAAGCTACAAATCCAACATCACTGGATACCGTATGTTGCAAATGTTGAAAAAGCTTTAACAACCAACGCTCTGAATTTTTCTCACGACTACGACGCTCTTCTGAATAATAACAAGGGCTGAACAATTTCGCTGCATTAAAAAGATGAAGGTCTGGAAATCTTTCATTCAAAGAGTCTATCAGAGTCTCTATATAACCTTCAGTGAGTTGCTGACAACTCTCTTGTGTACCTTCAATACAAGGTTTCATAGATTGTTTCCTTGCTTCATTGGATTCAATATCCATGGCTGAGATAGAGATGTATTGTAACTCATGTCTATCTACAACTTTCCCTTCATCTTTAATATCAATATATCCATTTTGAGAATCATTTAAAAACTTTGAAAGATAAGTTGTGCCTTCTGCAAATGTCTCTTTTCTCAAAAACCATCTAGATAATGTGCTTATAGTTACTTCAAGAGCCAACCCAATAGTTGTAATGTCTACATTTTCTTCTTGAAAAGTCAAATTCAACTTGTTCAATTCCCCTAGCACATCAGCAAGCATATGTAAACAAAACTGGACAGAATATATTCTTGTCTTATCATACCAAGATGAAGTTTTTTTTTTATTTTTCCACAAAGTTAAAATTGCTGGCATAAGCTTCACAAGCCTTATAATAACTTCTCCCCTGGATAACCATCTCACTGAATGTATTTGTAGAACATCAAGAACATCAATTTGCATGACTCTAAGCAAATCATTAAGTTCGCTATTTCTCTTTGGAGAGTTTTGAACCCATGAATACACTTTGTTTGCAATTTTTTCAACAAATAATAACTCAGGGAATTTCTTAGAAGCATCTGCTGCTGCTAAAGACTCACGATGAGCCACACAATGAACTGTAATAAGGTTTGGATTGTTCTTTTTCAAAAATGAAACAAAGCCATTTTCATGTCCAATCATTGCTGAAGCTCCATCTGTAGAAACAACTATCAAATCTTTATATTGAAGGCCTCTGACATCTATTAATTGATTGACACTATCATATATTGTTTTTCCTTTTCCATCTACTACATCTTTGAGCTTCATAAACTGCGAGATAGGTGGCCCGAGACCCTTTGAGTCTAAATATGTTGCATAAATAACAAGGTGTTGCTCTAAGGTTCGATCAGTGCTTTCATCAACCATCAATGAGAAGAAAGGACTTTCCAACATATTTTTTATCTGAATCTGTTCAAGATGTTTTGATATGCAATATATAAAATCATTTGCAGACTTACGATTAGTGTATGAAGAGTACTCTTGAGACTTTGGCATATTTGGAGTTTTTGCATCCATTATAAATTTGCAAAGCTTCTCATACTTTGATAGAGATAAATCTTCTTGACAAGTGAAATATGATATTTTCATTGTAGAAATCACTCTTTCTTTATTGGCATCTCTCATCTGTCTAATATGATCTGGAATTGGTTTCATCTTTCCCTCTAATGCATTAATCCATCGTTCCTTAGCATCTTTATGCGCCCGTGATTTTTCATGAGTAACAAGAGCATCATGTTGTAATGTGGTGCAACCATTCCCTAAACCCCATGGTCCATTCATCCTATACTTCTCACAATAGTTACACTTCATAGTTATTTTATCATCAAACCTCACATAATTCAACCAAACAAACTTATTTAACCATTCCATGCGAAATTGTCTTTTTGTTTGCACTTTCATTTCTGAATTATCACCAACCTCTTCTTCAAATTCATTTGTTTCTTCATCTACATCATGTTCAGAAGAACTTCCAAAAATTTCATGTAATTGTTGTTCCACCTGAGCATTATGGGTTTCTTCAAGTGTTTTTGAATTCTGTTGAGTCTCAGAAGTTTTCCCTTTTGTCCATCCATACATTTCCCCAATTGTAACTTGTACCTTTCTCTTTTGAGACATTAGTAGGTTTGTGACCACCTGTATAAAATATATATATATAAACTAAAATTCATTAAATAAAAAATGAATATAACAATGGACAACATTGTAGAATAAATACGCAGAACATAAATATATCTGAAAATGAACTTCAGCCTGCTACAATTTGCATCCCAAATATGTAACAAACCAAACAAAGACTCCAGCACTATCAATTTAATGTGAAAGTAAATAGCCGCAATTTAATGTGAAAGTAAATAGCCGAACCGGAATAGTTAGCCGGAAATTATAGAGTGAACAGGTTGAGTGCAGTGGCCCAGAAATGGAGAAAATTACCAGAGTATTCAATGTAGACAGATCATACTTGTTAAATACTATACACCATCACAACAGCAAAGGAAAAAACAACCATTGCAAGTCCACCAAAAGACCCCCGACGAAATCTAAACTATGAGCACTGTTGTGTGATATAGAAAAGATTAATTAATTATGAATAGTGCAAATTCCCTCCAGACACCAGACCATAACAACCTTCAAATGAGGAAAAAAAACAATGACATAGAAATTACTCAATATCCGGATGCATGTGAGCGGTGTAACACAGTCAACCTATTTTTTACTATCTTCAACCTACACGGGCAAAACAGCCCAAAAACCTCAAAAAGATTCAAAAAGGGGAGAAATCTATGAATATAAACCACGTTGCAAATTCTCAACATATATATATATATATATATATATATATATATATATATATATATATATATATATATATATATATATATATATATATATATATATGTTGAAAAGATTTGAGGTATTTATGCCTGCATCTATGCTGCATGTACTTCTCTGGCATAAACGACAAGGCTATACTGTCAAGTTTATAAATTGGTATACATCAGTATATATCTTTATCAAAATCGAACATAACCACTGCTGAACTGCCTAAGTCAATGTTATAAGGGACGAGATTTTTCATGCTCCATTAACGTTTTATAATAATGAGTAGGACGAGATTTTTCATGCTCCATTAACGTTTTATAATAATGGTTACTCATAGGTTACTTATATGCTTATAGTGTAAAAAGATACCAGTAATATGAAAACAAATTTTATTACTAATTTTAACTTCTAAAATTTTGATATTTGGAATTCATTTACAAATAGACCCACCTACTTAATCTAATCCAACTTGACTAATACCTTTCCAATTAAATTCAACACAAGTTTGACACTCATCCCCTACAATCGTTTTCCCAGATAAAAACAACGTATGCTAATATGGTTAATTATTACAAACTATCCCACCACTTCCGTGACTCTTGAAAAATAATAGTCGGGAATCGATATATGGCGTTCGGAAAATTAAAACCACTGTACAACAACTAGATCATACCGTGCATCTGCATTTCTTCTGGCAACATCATACAATATTGAACTTGAGTTTTAAGCAATTGGTAAGAACTCTGTGGGATACCGGATTTAATGGTTTCCCTTACATAATATTAATGTGCAGGGAATTCATCTTTTCATATATATATATATATATATATATATATAACATTTAGCAATTTTCTCAACATATTTATTACAGAGACAATGGGTTGGCCATTCAGTTATTTGTTCACAATTCATATTGCGAAAAGACAGACAAAACAACGCGTATTCAATCCAAGCACGTATTCAATCCAACCATTGCTCTGGTAAGAAATCGGCTCAGGCTAAAAACGGAGCAAGAAAATAGATAAGGATTAATGCAATCTATTCATTGCATTAATGCAGTGCAAACAACACACCTTTATCCCAAAATTTGACAGGCAAAATAAATATCTACCCCAAAATTAAACCAGGATTTAAACTCTAGAAACAAAACAAATGAGTTCAATGTTAACCGCCAAAGCGGTAGAGGGTTTTGCGGCTTGGCCAGGCTGCCCTGCCTCTTGAGGGCATAGACAACATCCATGGCGCCGCTGTGACATTCGAACATACCACTTGGCACTACTAATAAAAAAAAGCCAGTGAGTAATTGACATACCTGCAAATAGTGACCGGTAGCAGATTCTGGGTCGCGTCCAAACAGCAACTATATCGAAACAGCGCATCTAAAATAGTAACTCAGGACTCCAGGAGCATCCACAACCAGTATAGTGTAGTGTGGGCAAGTTCAAAAACAAACATAAAAATACCATCTGCTGGAAGAGATATACTGGTATCATGTATGGCCGCGGCCCGCAGGTTGCAACCCAAACGCAAACCTTTAACCAAGCGATGAAATTAATGAAAATTCATAGCTTTTTCGAATTTCAGAACACTCCACAATCCAGATAAGATTAACTCGTACGCTTGACTTGACAAGAACTGCAGAATTTTACGGTAATGAAACCTAAAGCACTTAATTTCAGTAAACGTGGCCGAATGGAGGATAAAAGCTGAACGGCGAAAAGGAAAAACAATTAATTTGGAGAACGCATCGTATACTCCAGGCTGGTATGCACACAAGGGATTAATTAAGCCATAGCCCGTATGACTCAACCTAGTACAATAGTCACAGACTCCAAGAGATAGGTATTACAGGTATTATAGATTTTTACGTTTTTTAAATGAAATTAAACGTCAAAACGACGGGTTGGGAAGGTATACCACGCGTCTAACGTGACGTGAAAAATTTTCTCCGTGCCGTCAAATACGTTCTAAAATAAAAAATACGTCCTGTGGGACGTCAAATTCCAGGCCTGGTCATTCATATTTATTTTTATATAACATAATTTTAATATAAAAATATAGAATGAAAAATTTATTTAAATTTTATTATAAATAAATAATATTATTATAATAAAATTGATTAATTATTTAATTATAAAAATATATATTTTATTTTAAATTTTAAATTATTTAATAAAATAAATGGTATAACTAAAAATATAAATTATAAAATATTATCAATATTTAAATATTATTAATTGTAATATGATCAATAGACATGTCCTTCCATTATCACCCATTGTACAAGGTTGTTACCCATCTTACAAGGCTCTTGAGGCACTTTTTCTTGGTCCCACAAGCTCCAAGCTCCACTTAGGACACAAAGGCACTCCCATTATTTGGAGAAAGCATCATATACTCCAGGCTGGTATGCACACAAGGGATTAATTAAGCCATAGCCCGTATGACTCAACCTAGTACAATAGTCACAGACTCCAAGAGATAGGTATTACAGGTATTATAGATTTTTACGTTTTTTAAATGAAATTAAACGTCAAAACGACGGGTTGGGAAGGTATACCACGCGTCTAACGTGACGTGAAAAATTTTCTCCGTGCCGTCAAATACGTTCTAAAATAAAAAATACGTCCTGTGGGACGTCAAATTCCAGGCCTGGTCATTCATATTTATTTTTATATAACATAATTTTAATATAAAAATATAAAATGAAAAATTTATTTAAATTTTATTATAAATAAATAATATTATTATAATAAAATTGATTAATTATTTAATTATAAAAATATATATTTTATTTTAAATTTTAAATTATTTAATAAAATAAATGGTATAACTAAAAATATAAATTATAAAATATAATCAATATTTAAATATTATTAATTGTAATATGATCAATAGACATGTCCTTCCATTATCACCCATTGTACAAGGTTGTTACCCATCTTACAAGGCTCTTGAGGCACTTTTTCTTGGTCCCACAAGCTCCAAGCTCCACTTAGGACACAAAGGCACTCCCATTGAACCTTAAACAATAGTTTTAAAGGCATTTTTCTAGGCATCATTTTTTAATGGAGTTTGCTTTTAGACTATTATTATGGTGCGTGGGTTTTGGGACATATCCATTCATTGTTATACTCAATCATTTTAAAATTTTAATAATTTTTAAAATTTAAATAATAAAATGGAATTAAGTTTTTAAATGAATTAATTAAAAAACTATTTAATCTCTTACCTATTATTAATTGTTTTTCATTGCGAGATAGTTGAACTAAAAAGATACACATGATGTATAGTAAAAAACAAACTAATTACAATTAGCATAATATTAAGATGAAAATGTGTCGCGAGTAATTACACATTCAAATAAATATTATTTATAAGGAAATTTTAGTTAAATTAAATTTAAATGGAAATGAATAACAATTAGTTTAGATTTATTTTAATTTTGGATCTATTAAGCGCCAAGAGGGATCAAACCTCTTGAGGTGCATCATATTTCTTAATATGCAAATGCCTTTTAGTGTGAAAAGAGATTTGATCCTTCACAACTCTCGTTAGATTTGAAATTAAAATGGATCTAATTTGGTTTTAGAAAATGTAAAAAATGTTTTATATCAATAAAAATATATATATTAAATATATATCTAAAGGAAAAGACGAAAACAAAATGTTTTTGACATGCATAATAAAATTTATAAACATCAAACATGTTTATGTTTATGAATATTTGAATGTATGAATTTTACATTTTTAATTAAGGAATTCAGAGATTTCAATTTGAAAAAAATGAGAAATTCACTGCATTTTTATGGATATTTGAATAAATCAACTTTATAATTTTAATTTGGGAATTCAAAGATTTCAATACGAAAAAACATGAAAATGTATATAAATTAGAAAATAAAATACAAAAAATAAAAAATAAAGTTTCATGAAATTATTGACAATATTTTCATCAAGTTAAGATATGCTCTAGTGTTTATCTTGAGCTTAGGTGATTGAGGAATATATCTCCCAAAAAAAGGTGGTTATTAACGAAATAAAAGAGTCAAAATGATTAATCTAAATATTGCAAATCTACGTGAATTGAAGCATAGCTTACAATCTAAATATTAGACATCAAAAATAGTTAAGAGCCACGTTCCAAATTTAATAATTTGGACCCACTGTTAAAATAATTATTTGATCTCAACCATATATATTTTAGACATGAAGATATTATTCCTTGCAACCAAAACACTTTGTTAAGCCGATAGGGTTTTTTATGGTGAGACTCCTCCTCACGACATTGTAGCAGATTCATCAGCCTTCAAAGAATATACCATTTCGACGGTGTGATTGATCGTGGACCTTTGATCTACGATTTGCTCCGCCCGAGGTTCTTTGACTCTTAATAACCGCGTGCCAGCCACATGGCAGAGTGTAACATCATGACTGTGGAAAAGACGTTACGTCGTAAAGCCAGTGAGCGGTGCCTTCCGGGGCTAAGCCCTTTAACTTGGGACAGGGAGGCAATTCTTTAGAATATTGTACTACAAATTATTCCAATGTGTAACGTATGGGACCACATCACACGCACCCGGGCCTTTATAATATCGTGAAATCACAATCAAAGATTTCACAATATAGCATTTTGTTGCAGTCCCAAAACTTGCGATCTTCGATAAGTGACGTGGCCTGATCTACGTGGAGAGGAAATGAGTGAAGCCCCTCCGTGCAAAATTTTCTCATATAAACCCTGTGTTAACCCTTCCTGCTCAACTTTACATGAAAACCTTTATTAACCTATGTCCAACCAAATTCATGATTTAGATAGAAAAAAAAACAAATATTTAAACTGTTGCCACCCTTCTGATGCGTCGATAGCCCTTTATTCCTTTCAACTCTTTGTGATCGTGGTGTTAGCCCCCAAATCAGAGCCATCTCTATCAGTGATTTCCAATCGAAGGTGTAACCCAAATCAGAGCCCTCTCTATCAGTGATTTCCAATCAAAGGTGTAACCTTGGTGCACAGCATGTCAATTCGATGATTGACGATCACCAATCACCTTCTGTGTTTTGACCTTGGTCCTGTGGCTCTTCACATGACCGCAGTCAAGCCCCCGTATCATAGTTCAATCGGAGGTTTGACTTTGATGCACAACACGCCTCAACCTGCGATCACTGATCTCCCATACGTGACACCATCATTGTCACATGTCACATTTTGAATAATGCCACATGTCGCCCTTGAATCCTTTGAACTCTTTGTGATCGTGGTGATGGCCCCCAAATCAGAGCCCTCTCTATCGGTGATTTCTAATCGGAGGTGTAACCTTGGTGCATGGCATGTCAATTCGTCGATTGCCAATCATCGATCACCTTCTACATTTGAGCCTTGGGCATGTGGTTCTTCACGTGACTGCAGTCTAGCACCCATATTGGAGCCCTTCAATTAGAGGTTATCAATCAGACGTTTCACTTCGATGCATAATACAACTCAACTTGCGATCACTGATCTCCCATGCATGACATCATCACTGCCACGTGTCACCTTTTTAAGAATGCCACATGTCGCCCTTGATTCCTTTGAACTCTTTGTGATCGTGGTGCTAGCCCCAAAATTAGAGCCCTCTCTATCGGTGATTTCCAATCGGAGGTGTAACCTTGGTGCATAACGTGTCAATTTGCCAATTGCCGATCATCAATTACCTTCTACATTTAGGCCTTGGTCTTGTGTCTCTTCACATGATCGTAGTCTAGCCCCCATATCGGAGCCCTTCAATCAGAGTTTATCAATTACAGGTTTCACTTCGATGCATAATACGCCTCGACCTCCGATCGTTGATCTCCCATACGTGATGTCATCACTGCCACATATCTTCCATGTGTCACCTTTTGAATAATGATATGTTCCACCATTTTTTGGCCTATTGTGAGCCTTGAAACTGTCGAATCCACCTGCCACGTGTCAACCCTATTATTACGTCGTGATGACATCAACCTCCCCTTGTCACTTGTCACAACCAATTTTTGGCTACAACGCATCCCTTAACACATCCAGTCATTGTTTGTCATGTGTCTCTTATTGGATCCAGTGTTTTTGCTGCCATGCGTCCCTTTGGGAGGAGAGAGAAAAGGCTCAAGCTTCTTTGGTTTTGTAGACAAATCCTTTGTTAATTTGTTATCGTCCATCCTAACACTTTAACACTAGCATCCCATTGCCGACGATTTCATCGCGTATTGCAACTCGCATACCACAACTCGTAATATCGACACTTTTAAGATGTGGCCCATTCTCGGAAAGTTTCGCTTGAGAGCAGATGCAATTTTCTATTGAATTATTTTTCATACCTATGGAGGGTCTAAATATTGGAACAAATAGAAATTGTTGAAGTCAGAAGTTGGAACTTAAAAAAACATGGTATTTGGAGGTCGACAAGGATCGCTAGATATCTAAAACAGATAAGGCAATGACACCTCGGACCCGCGAGACATTCATGTTGGTATATTGGTTGGACAAACCTCTTTATATCAAACTAACAACATCGCAAAAATTATTTTTGAAATTTTTGATACATGTAGTATTGGTCCTATATAATAATAAACAAATATCTAATTCCAAATCTTTGAATTGTGCTATGGACCTCCAACCACTAATATGAAACCCCAATTGTTTTATCATACGAAAATGTGAAATCGCATCCGCCCCTTATCGTAGTTTTTGGAATACAATCTTCGATAAGATCCACTGTCTATGACTATGTGAATTTACTATCGTTTTATTCTCCCTCGTACGAAGATCATATTTTACGCCCTTGTACAGAGGCAAATTAATATGATTGATCGACCTTTTTTTTCCACAGATTTCCAAAATATTTCTTCTAGTGTCAAGGTTTCAATGCCCAAAAAATCCGATATATATTTAATAATTATGCCACATTTTTTTAACGATTGCAAGTTAAAACCTCTACATGCATCTTGGTCTCGATGACTACTATGTTCATTAATCTAATTAATGGACCGACCATGTGCGTTTATTTTCTCTTTATTCTCACTTGCACGAAATTGATATGTGTTATGCCCTGGACACTTTATTATATGTGCATATTCCAATTGTCCACATTGATATGCTGGATCGGAATTTTGACTTGCAAGATTTCGAAAATGATTCTTCTCATGTCAAAGTTTCAAAATCCCGAAACTCCCATGTATATTTAATCAATATGTCATATTTTCCTTTGAATCATTAAGGTTTGAAACTTATCCACACATCCTAATGGCGAGGATTGTTCTATTCAATAATCTAATTAGTGGCCCACTTATGGGAATTTATTCTCACTTTACTCTTGCTCGTACGAGCATCTCTATCATTGTCTCTGTCATTGGCAACCTTGTGATCTCTACCACATGTCCTGACTCTTATCTATTTCTCCCTTTTATTAGCTGGTAGATGGGCGTGTGCTCTATTTAGCCTCTTCACATTGCATTATTCTGTTGATTTTTCAAGTTGCATTTTCTATTGTTGTTGTGCTATTGTTGGTCTCTTGTTGTTGCTCTTGTTGTTTCTACTGCACATCGTGCTACTGCCTTCAACTAGATAACAGCCTTGAAATTTCAAAGGTGAGAATCGAGAACCTGCTAACCATATCATCTTTTGCACTCAAATGGAAAGTGTCAATGTTTTCATACTGTTTATATAGCTTAGAATACTATGTGCATTGTCATGATGTACAACACACCCACCTGTAGAGTTTCTGAAATGCCATACATAGACAACCAACTTTTTATTCTTAAACATTTCAATTTTCCTTTCCCCTTACCTTTGACTATTGACAACAATTTAAATTGTAAATCTTTCTTCTTTCATTTGGCTCCAAGCATGCCAATCCTGTGAACGACTGCACTCATTGCTTTATTTCCGCTTCTCTTCCAATGTTGACAGCATTTTATGGGCTTTCACCTTTCAAGACACCTGCTTTCCTCGTCATGATGGAAGCTACTTTGAAAATGAATGTAATCACTTTGTTGCTCACTGGCTCTACAACGATCCAACCATTGCTCCAAATCGTTGAAATCGACCTTCTTGCTTCCACAAATACATCATCCCAACACTATTGCATTTCCCTCTCCGACAGTACCTATCATCACAAAACTTTTCTTTCCTCTGCTTACAGTGGCCATGTTGTCTCTGGTGCCCTCAAGTTGGGCTCGATTATCTTTCTCAAAGAAGTTAGTTGCAATTTTTTGCAAAACTATGCATATGTTCACTCTTCACCATATTCTTGATGTTTTTTTGTTCCTTCCCTCTCTCCGCCACTGTCACTCCGACTAATGTCGCATTTCTTTTCTCTTTCTTTCCTTCTTTTCAGGACTTTGCAAATTATTGAGCTGGAATTTCTCAAATGTCATGCAACTTTGATTGGGAACCCAGACCTTCTTCAAATTGTACAAATGTCGACATACCAATCGAGATCTTCAATGTCACACACCTCTGTCTTGTCTACTATGACTTCGACACAAGATTCTGCATCATCATCAACTCAATTATCCTATGCTTTTCTCGTTGCCATTCCATTCATGGTGCTAAGCCCCTATTGTAAACAATGGTCGATTCGGGGTAGGGTGCTTGGAAAAACATTTGTTCTCTCCTACAAAAATGCTCGAGGCTCTGGAAAGGTCTTTGGATTTGACCTCGTTGATCCTGCCAATGATACAATCCATCTCTCTGCCTTCGGCGATCTGGTAGATTCCTTGCATGATCTTGTCCAAATTTGGAAGCTTTACATGGTTTCAAATGGCATTGCGAAACTAACAAACAAAAATTACAACCATATGGATAGAAAATGGGAAGTCTCCCTCTCTGCAACTTCCATTGTTGAACCTTCCTTAGATGATGTTCCGATAATTACTTTCCACCGTTTCCATTTTAAATCTATAGATGAAATTAGATCTGCTAACCTCAGCTCAACTAAAAACTTCTCCAACTTCCACCATTCGTCAAAGAGATGGCTCTAAAAACACCTAGGAAAAATATCAGCTTGGAAGACATGTCTGGCTATAGTATCGACATCACCCTATAGGGGAAGCATTGCCACACCTTGGGCAAGAAACTCGTTGAACTCGCCTCTTTTGGTGCTTTGACCGTGCTTGCAATCAAAGAGGGTTGCATAGCTGAATTTAAGTGAAGAAATGTTGGGACTATCTCGACCACCAACCTCATGCTAGATCTCGCCATTCCAGAGACTAAACAACTACAATCATGGTTTCATTAAAGAGATCACTTGGCCTCTTAACCATCGTTAAGTAGAAAATTCTCGAGGCCTTCCAAGTGGGGCCATCCACAATGTACAATTATCGACCTCATAGACTCGCATGCCACTAGATAACCAACATGGTTCTCTGTTCATGGAACCATCACCTCTATTGACATGCAATATTTCTACTTCCTTGCATGCCCTCTCTCATCTAATGGCATTCAATGTGTTATCACCCAAAATTTCTCAAAACATCATTGTGTCAACTCTGCTTTTGGTCATGATTTCAAGAAGGTCTAAAGGTCATTTTAGTCTTGATAAAAGGGTAAGTGATAGGGTTTGAAGTCTTAAATGTCATCTTTCATTTCCAAATAAAGTCCTTTAGGTTCACTTCATGGTCAAATAGGTCACATTTTCCATTTAGAAGTCATTCCATTAATTTTAGGGTTAAATTTTTGCAATCATACAGGAAACCGCAGTTTCGTAGTGCAGCGAGTTCAAAAAAGGTGATTTGCGCTACGAAAACAAGCTAATTTCGTAGAGCACTATGAGGTAAAAACCTTGTTTTTTCTGTTTTTAGTAGTCAACTTCCAAGGCGTTTCCTAAGCAATTGAAAATTCATTTTTAAAAACTGAAAGCCTTTTTTCTTCCTAACATACTTAACTACAAAAACCTCTCTCAGTTTCTTTAAATTCATTATGAGGTGGGAGATATTGATGACTCAACTTGTGCTATGAAACCGCTGAAAGTCACTGAGAGAAAAACTCTGCTTTCTAGTTTTAGTAGTTCACTTCATGATCAGTTTCTGGCCAAATGCAAAAGTATTTTAGAATTCTAAAAGAGTTTTCTCTTGATAAAATATCTAGCTACAATAACCTCTCTCACTTTCCTCAAACGTGTTACTAGTTGAGAGAAACAAGGCTTTCTTTGAAGCCATATTTTCAGAAATCAGAATTTTCCAGTTTTACACATGTTGTTCAAAGACAGTTTTTGGACAGTTAGGTCATGGATCAGCAGGGTTGGTAACAATGTTGGAGGCATTATAAAGGTCGAAGACATGGATTAGTAGCTTTCAAAGAATGTATTTAAGTCTTAGATAAGGTTGTTGAAACATGTTTTAGGAGTTTTACTCCTATTTGTATTAGGACTCCTAAAAGACAGTTAGCTATCAATTTGTAATTAAGAGTTTGTTTTATGAGTAGATAGGTGTCAATTTTAGAAATTCGAATTTTCCTAAGGATGGATCATAGAATCCAAGGTTGTAAAGACTCTATATGAAGCATGAGGTCTAATTCCTCAGGGTTGGCATTTTTATTAGCAAAAGAAGTTGTTTTATCCGGGGTACTGTGTGTTTTTCAAACTTAATACAGAGATCAGTTATACTACTCAAGTTTCACAAGGGGTTTATGTCTGTGATATTTATATGGCCTTTTTCAATTACTTATTTGCAGTGTTATGAGCATGTGTTACTTAGAATTCATTGGAAAATGCTCTAACTTCCTTCACATGCTTGTAAACTGCGTTTATCCACTGTGTTATTGTTTCACTTATAAACCTAAACTCCAAGTGCCTTGACTTCCATGTTTGGCTGATTATGATGTTTTGTTGAAGACTATCTTGACTCCATAGCCCAATAGATATTTGCTAATCTTTGATTCAACCAGTTATACATTTTTGTCCATTTTATTCCTAGAGTTAGCCATCTAATCATTAATAAAAAACCTTAAACCTATTAAGAGAGCCCTCTCAGGTTGAGGAGGCTAAGCCTCAACCAAAAGATTGGTTTGAAAGAGTTACTTAGAGTCTACTTGATCAACATCCTATCAGTGTCAGATTTTGTGATAACACAATGCATGAAAAAAGGTTTTCAACCACACAAATGGAATGTGGCACTGCACAAAATGTAGTGGGGACTTCCCGGAATGTGAATATTGATATGTGCTGAAATTTGAAATGCATGACCACACAGGAATATTGGAAAATGTCATCACATTTGATAATGTTGCAACTAAACTCATGGGTGTCCAAGCAAAAGAATTTTTCATACTCTCCAGTGATCCTGGTGCTATCCACAATCTTCCTGCAAGGGTTTCATGTCGTCCTTTCCTCTTCACACTGTCTGTGAAAACATATATCTTCAATGGTGTGGACCATTTGAAGTTTGTACTAATCAATTTAGAGGAAATCACCTATAGCTCTGCATGTTCCGTTCTCCTCCAGGAAATCGAAAAAATGTCTACTGCTTCAGTTGTTTGGTGTCTTTGAAAGTCGATTTCTTTTCCCCATGCCACCTTGAAGTGTAAACAATAAATTCTATATGATTTTTCGTTCGTTTTCATTTCGACCCTTTCCGCCCCCATTCTTTTTGTTCATTTCATCATTGTACTTCTCTTCTTTATGTATATACACCTATGATACATGTTGCAACTTCCACCTTTGTAGAATTCTCCATCTTTTACTTTTACATATAGTATATATGTTTTTTTTCTTCTTCCTTCTAAAAAAAATATAATATTTACATCACAGTGTTCTTTGTGCACCTAAACACAAATATTGGCTTCTTACAAGGGGTTGTTGTTTGGTTGCCTTAAATCTACTTGGTAAATGAATGATAGATAGTTATCGACCACCACAAAAATACTTCACTAAAATAAGATTGATTCTGATATCATTCTATGCTCCAAAGATAGCTTTGAAAAAGTTCAAACAACAAAATTTGAATCACTCGACATTAGTACATAATATCAAAGAAACATAAACTCTATTATAAAAAGGTTTCTCTGACAACTGAACTTCAGCTACTTTGTTAAAAGACACATCTACTTTATAAGCTAGAAGGCACTATTTTGAAAATATACCCATTAATGAATTTCTTGCTTTTGGGGGCTATGTACTCTATCTTTGCACTTTAGACAACTCTTTCTCATCTCCTATATTCACTTGAACTTGTGTCCCCATGTTTGTATCAAGATGGACATGCCAACTTTTTCTTCAAACCCCTCAAGAAATGCTCGAAATAGACTGCTTTATGCATAGAATAAAGACGCATCCAACAAGCAAAGACGAATCAAATATAAAGTTTATTTAAACACCCAAACCTTTCCAAATATACCCCTGTCTAATGTTTCTCTTCCCCAACATCCTGTAGCTTCAATTGCAAACCCATCTCCTTCAACATTCCCCACTTTGATTGTACCTACCCTTCAACTTCCTCCATTCACTACCACTTCTTTCCCATACATCGCACACCCCACCATTGACTCATCCTCCTTCACCCTCCCATCCCCATATTTTGGTCAACCCTGCCCTTAACCATGCACACCACCAATTTCGTGGTAGGACAGATGACCTCTCTCCCTTTCATATCTACTCCATATTCAAAGAATCATACCCAAATATGAAAACAAAATTCTTACAAGGTAACCACTATTTCTCTCGATGTGAAACTACAAATCCACCCACCGCTTCTCCCTTGCAAACAACGTGGACCCTGGCTACCAACCATTTCTCCTTGCTACTCTAACACAAATAGAAGAAATGCTCTTATCACGTGTCAACCCAATCTTGCAAGTCACCGATGCATGGGGTGGACAATACAAATACATTGGCCATACTATTTATTTCTCACAAGGCATCACTACCATCAAAAACCTTTTACCATGCTTGGTTTGCGAATTGGACATTGTCGTTGTTACTAGGCATGGATCTGACCACAAAACATATGATTTCATTGTTAGCGAGAAACATGTTCTTTTATATTTAGAGTACAAAATAGCCCGATCTCTACTACAAGGATGTCCAAATAGACCAAGCTGTAATATCTGCCTTTCTGACTCACCCTACCGATATGTCTTCTCTCATCTGTTGCATCTCCCCCTCCTCTCCTGAACCATGACTTGACTTCCCTACTTTCGATGATAACATTCCTACACACCCCACTCCAACAAACCTCTAACCATCCTCTTTTATATCAGAAATCCCTAATTACCATACTGATCTTGAAGAAATACACAAGTACTTGTAGTCTCCCCATCCTAATTCCACTACTTCACTTTCCTAGCCCTTTATTTTCCCCTCCGCTATCAATGAATATACCACAGAAGACCTCTTTGCTATGGCGTTCTCCACACTCTTTCCCATAGGGGCTGCCATGATTGGTCAACCACATCTTAGAAAAGTTGAAATGCAAGAATATGTTGTTCACCTCATATGCTACTATGATAACCATTTTGCCCAACATCCAAGATTCTAGTATTACTTTTACAATCTTATGTTGTAGCATCATAGTCAAGCAACTAATATTATTTTTGTGAAGAGAAACATTGAAGAGGGCTTTCTAATGACCATTGCAGACCTTCATGCATGCCTCCATGAAATGCCTTATTCCATGCTTCCTGACCAGATTATGCCCTTTGGATCAGGCCTTAGAGAGACATGCTCATTCTGGAACAAACCCAGAGGTGAACTCATTAATATGATCAGACAAATAGGTATCCCTACTTTCTTCTTCACCCTAAGTGTAGCTGACACCAAATAGCATGACATGCACATGGTCATGCCTGTCAGCCCCCCCTGGATTCATTTGAGCTATCTCGTTGGAAATTCAAGAATATAATCAACAATCCACGTATTTTAGTGCAGTGCATTCATTTTTTATTCACAATATTCCTCGAAGAGGTCTAGCAAAAAGGTTTACATGCAAAGGAATTTTGGTGCAGTTTTTTCCCTAACCATCCTTCTCCTTTTTGTTTCTTTGCCTGGATGTACAATTGCCTCACAAAATTTCCTTTTTCATCTTTGCAGGTACGAGTGGCAACACAGGGGCTCCACACACATACATGGTTTTCTTTAGCTCGAAAATGCACGTAATATGGACAACCTTGATTGGGATGACCAAGTCGCGATGGATAGAACCAAGTCCTTTTTCGATGAACACATTTATGCTTGGAATCCTTGCCCTCATGAACAACGTGGACCTTATGTACACATCTCTACAGAGAATGACCTATGCATCCTCCCATCTCCATTGATATTTGCATCCTCTCACCTCCTGGACTATGAGAATCTTCTTAATTGCATTCAACGACATACAAAATTCCACCCCTCCACATGTCTTTGCAAAAAAGGTCCTACTCTTGTTTTCCGATATGGAGTTCGATGGGATTTGAATCCCACCTCCTGTTTGATCATTGATGATAGTGGATGAAATAAATATGTCCCCACTTGCAATGATGACAGGTTAAATGTACACAACTCTAACATGCTATACATATGGAGAGCAAACATTGATTGTCAACCGGTTTTGTCTCAGCGTTTTGTTCTCTGCTACATCGCAAAATATGCATCGAAACCATAAAAAAAATAAAAAAGTTATCGAAAAATGTTGTCAGTCTCCCAGGTTGTCCACCCCGAAACACCTGTTGTTAATGTTGTCCAAAAAATTTTAACAGAAACAATTTCTGATAGGGACATCGAAACACAAGAAACATGCCACATGCTACAAAAACTGCCCCTTTCACTTTGTATCTACTCATTTGTTTCCCTCAATGTTACTCAAACTTTTTTTTAACATGTTTCTCATGGTCTAGGTTCCCCCTTCCCAACACCGCCCTTCATTGTAGCATACATGAATAGACCTTGTTCGCTTAAGACACTAACTCTTCTTGAAGTTGCATGTTCTTGGTCCTTCTCTACTCTCCGAAAACATAACCAATGGAAAAAAATGAATCCTTGAAATATTTTTCATGTCCTCCCTTCCTATTCCTCTATCTCTTCTCCTACTGATGCATCCTATGATTCTTTCTACTAGAGTGAACTACTCCTATACTTCCCTTTCTGATGAGCGCCATTATTGCAGCAAGGATGTTGCAACTCCTAGGCTACCAACTTTACTTATCAACCTGGGGTTCGTACAAACTTGGAGGTGACAGTGCTATATGCACAAGTAGAAGTGAAGGTCTTACCTGTTGTCACTTTTTCATCTGGCAAGAGACCCCAGGGGTTCGAAGCCAGACTTCTGTAGAGTTAAAAGAAGCTTGATTCTTTGATGGAAGAAGAGAAAATCTATTCTAAGAGAGCTTACTCTACTGCAGTAATGAAGAAAACAACATGTAATGCTAAATCACACCATATCCTAATTAACCATTTAAACAACTAAACTAAGTAGAATTGCTAAATCAACACTAACCTAATGTTGCTATCTAAGTTACAGAAGTAAAGAGCATCAAACCAAACTAATGTGTAAGCAAGGAGACTAAACTAAGTCTGTTTTCGCGTTTTTGGTGTTTTGGTAAAATCAAGCATGCAAGGAGTCAAGCGGGAGAGCAAGCGAAGATCGAAATCAGTGAAAGGAGGATGTAACGAAGCAGTAGTGCATGGGAACTATTGGATCAATCAATGAATAGTAAAAATGGAAGATGAGCGACGGATATCTTATCGTAGGAGATTACGTGAATAGATGGACGAACAAGACTAACGGAAGATGAATGGCGGAGATCTTATTGCAGGAGGTTAGGTCAAGAGATGGAAAAACATGACTAATCGGAAGATGAATGACAAAGATCTTATCGTGGGAGGTTATGTCAAGAGATGGATGAACAGGACTAACAGGAGATGAATGGCGGAGATCTTATTGCGGGAGGTTAAGTCAAGAGATGGACGAACAGGACTAATCAGAATATGAGCAGTAGAGATCTTATCGCGGAGATGAAGTGAATAGATGGATGGATCACATCAAGTCATGTGGCGACAAAATGGTAAAAAATGTGCAGAATGATGGAGCGGGTTTCTGTAGGCGGTAAGCAATTTCTCATGCCCCCCCCCCAACGCTGTAAGCAAAATTCCAAAATTTTACGCAATTAGCACGAGAAAACCACTTTTCTCGCGTGCTCTCGGGCAAATAACAGCCGTGCAAGAATCCACACAAGGTTGCACGATAGTCATTGGATCAAGCTCGACAGATCAATGGTGGAGATTTGGAGCGCATAAAGTATTGAGACGACGCGATAGCCCTTGGATCAAACTAGACAAATCAACGGTGGAGGTTTGGAGCACATAAAGTCAAACGTTGAAATGAATACGAAGAAGCTATGCGAGACGCGGTTAATAGTGATTGGTCAGGGTTGTTGTGAAAGGAAATATAGGGTGTACTCCTTGCTAACCTGCTAACTAAAGAAAAAGGCACAAATGGAAGCAAACTAAAACACAACCAATCTACGCTATGTTGCGGTAATGGAAATGCAGCTACTTAAGAAAATGAACAATTAAACGATGAATCTACGCTAACATACATTTACAATAAAGAGGAGCCTTGGCTTCTAGGGTTGGGCCCTAACCCAAGAGCTTCATCCCTCTGAGTTAACTCAGTGCTGGATTGAAACAAAACTCATTCTTATTATCAAAACAATGGATTACATAAAAAATTGTCACAAGTCTTGCAGCTCGAAAATAAAGTAGAGTTTTACAATCAAAATTCCGAATCCTAATGAGGTCCTAGGCCTCTCTACTTATGCATCTGAAGTCTTCAATGAATTCCTTAAAATTACGAAGGCTTGGCTCCCAAACTAGGGATAAATTGTTGCTTTTACTTCCACTTGCTCAGCTGCCTTCTAGTCCTCATGATTTGGCTGGTTGCACTCTGAGCTGATGGAGGAATATTGGAATGGGGGGGTAGTAAATGAGGAGGATTTCCCTCCTATAATTCCTCTCCCTTGTCCCATTCGAGTTTTAACCAAGTTCTTTGCTAAAAAATTCCTTTCTTTTATCCTTTAATCTTGCATTACATGCACATTAGACCACAAAGCAAAATATGATCAAAAGTATGCAATAAGTTGTGAGAATAGTTTGTTTGACTAAGCTAGGAGGTGAATTAAGGCCCATATAATTACCCAATGATGAGGCTCATCATCATCCCCTTACTAAAAGTGTTGCTCATCCTCTGAGCAACTTAGTCAATGTCCATGTCCTTCATGGCTCTGGTAGCCTCTCTGACATCCCATGCCTTTGTTGTGGTCTCTTCTTCTTGTTCATAGAAGCCTGCTTTCCTTTCTACTTCTTCCCACTGCCTCTTTTCCTCTTCTTCTTTTCTCCCTTCTAGCATCCCTAGGAGTAGTGGTGGGCTGAGTTTTAGGCCTATTCAATTGACCTTCAACCTTTGCATTGATTGCTTATACATAGGTGTCCTGTTGAGTGCCTCTCTCAACCTTTGAGGGGAGTGATATTCTCTGATATTCAAGCTGTGTGGTAGTGTGTTCCATCTCCTTAAGAAGGCATGTATACTATCTTCTCCTAGAAGCCTAAACATATCCTCAAAATGTAAAATTGTTTGCTCTTGGGCAGCAAGATATCTAGGTGCCAGCTAAGGATCATTTACATTTAGATTATGGGTTTTGATTAGGGCCATGGGATTTGATTGTTCAGCTCTGAAGAAAAGAGGTCCATTTTTCTCTCTGGCCAATATTATTTTCATCTCTGTAGCCCTTGAATCCTCATGGTTCATCCATGATACCAAAGCCATTAATTGTAGATCTCGTAGCTTGGCATTAGGATCCCAAACATTCATGTCTGTGAGGGCCATGTTGTGCAAGTAAAACTCAACCATTTTGGCCCCATCCTCTAGTGTACTTTGGTCACCAAGATCAATAAACTACCCGTAGTCCTGAAATGGCATGGTGCCCCTTTTTGCTAGTATTTTAATATGAAATTGCAGCCATTGTTCTCTGAGGTAAAAAACATACGATTTAGCTGGAATCCTACACTGGATGGCCTCCAAGGAGAGGCTAGCCATACATGCTAGTTGGTTTTTCCTTCCCTGCAACTATCCTCTTAACCATGCATTTTCCCTCTCAAATCGACCTCTCATTATTGCTTCTTTGTCCCTTGGTGTAGGGGAATCTTCAATCTCAATAAGGATTTTTGTTGATATTTGTGGCTTCCCTTGTTTGATTCTTGTGCTCTTTCTTGTTCTGAAATATAGAGGGGTTTTCCTCCTTCTTTTCCCTTTTTGCTTGACTGGGGTGCTGAGAGTAGTGAAGGCAGTTGCTGCCTCCCTCTTAGGGGCCTCTGGAGACACTCTAGGTGACTCCTCCTTGTGTTCTTCCTCTTCTATTTCAATTCCTTCTTCCTCTTTGTTTTTCTTACCTTCCTCCTCTCGCTATTCTTTCTTATCTCCATCAGTTTCATCCTTTGTTTTAGCATCATCCTCCTTCTTTTATGCTTCATCATGTTCCTTTGTATTAGTTTCTTCTTCATCTATCTCATCCCCATCTAGCTCTATATCTTCTTCTTGTTGCTTTGCCTCCACCTCACTGACAGAAGGACTAACATTATAGGTGAGGGTTTTGATGTCATCCTCTACTGGTAAGTCTTTGAAGACTGACCATGTTATAGGGATCCTGAGGTTTTAGAGGGCATCCTCAATGAGGATCCTGATCAACCCATGGTGAGCCAATTGTTGGGAATTCCATTCCTTTACTTTGCTGCTAGAGTCTATGAGTGATTGCATCAAGAAATAGGGTATGCTGAGTCTTTGGTGAACTGATGTTTCTACCCCAAATCTTAATTCTTCAGGCATCCTAAAATGGTAGCCATAAACTACACTGTATCTACCCTCACATGAGATATATTTGATGAGTTGGTAACCTACCTCACTCCATGGGTATGGTATATTGTCTCTCCTTACTCCATTTTTATCCTTTTTTGGTTCTTCACCTTCTAAAAAGAACTTCCTTTTTGCCACCCGATTGTCTGCTTTGTCTTCTTTTCTCCATGGAATTCCTAGGGGAAGTGTGGTGACCCTATTGGAGAGCTCTGGGGTGAGATCTATAGTGAGCCCTCTAACTATAATAGTGGCATGGATTCTGCTGTGTGGAGTAAGGGAATGAGCAAATTCTTGAGCCACCTCATCATCATACCCTGTGAATTTTTCGAAAAACCCCATCCATTGGTGTCTTATAAATATTTCAAGCACTTGGGGGTGTTGTTATATCCTCACAGTGTTTGTGGGTTCTATCCTATTAAACCCTCCTGTCATCTTGCTTGTGAGGCTTGAGGAGGAAATGAGAGGTTTGACACAATAATTTTAAATTAAGGAGAAAACAGAGTTTCCTATGTATGTAATTCACCTCCCACAGTTGTTATATCCACTAGCTTTTAGAGCATTTCTAGTTCATTTTCTTGTAAATGGGGATGGATTTTTAGATCCTACCTCTTTATAATGGTGGCAGTCGATAGTTCTCGTGATATTCCCTCTTGACCCCCTCTCTACCTATCCTGTAGACTGCCTCTGTGTATCTTGCATACTACTGCTGTAGATTGTTCCTGTAGGAATCCTTGTGCATGCCCCTGTAGAAATTCTCTTGCAGAACAATGGATCCTTGCTTCCGGTGGGTGGCCAGAGTTATGACAGCAACTTGTGTGAGGGAATTTTGAGGAGGTGGAATGCATGAATGCATGCAAATAATGTTTTGTTTCCCTTTATGGATTTTCAGGGTGATGTTCCTCGTACTCAGCTCCCACTCCTCGCAATCAACTCCCACCTCGTAGATCCGTAGTTAACCACTTCTTGTCCTACTCCTCCTCTGTCTTTGAGTTGACTGCAGCCACGTGTGAGAGGACACCCGGTTTTGTATGTGATGAATGAATGAAGGTGGCAAAGTTAACTGGCCACCTTTTCACTTATAAACCAACTACCTTGTAACCTTTACAACTTTTGATCAAATTATGCGTATGAGTGAGTGAGCGAGATACTTACCTGAGGTCTCAATGCCATGTTGCAGTTGTCGAAGATCAGATGTGATGCATTGTTTATTTGTTGCATGGTAATTCTTCTTCCTCCTCTATTGTCTGTGACTAAAGAACTGATGTTGTTGCTGCTGTAGAGCTCTTGGATCATCCTAGTGAAAACCTGTAGCTGATGATTGATATGTTGTGGGATAGTCTGCTATAAGATTTCCTACAAGATGTCCTGTAGCTGCTTCTCCCTTAGAATTTATTAATCATGTTGCTGGCTGGGGCTGTGAGGATGTTGCAATGAATGACTATGTGTGGAGCAAGGGAATAATTGGCAGAAACTGATCTCTTTTTGAAAACACAGTCTTCGCCTAAATTGAAGCAATGAAGTGAAAAAACAATGGAATTGATGGAGGGATGCATGGTAAGGAGTGGAGGAGATGAATATATGTTGGGTAGGGTTCCCTTAGGATCTCCTCTTTGCTCCTTGATTTTCTTTCTCGCCCACCTACAAATAATAATTATGTCTTTTTTCTTTTTTTTCTTTGAAAAACACCTAGGCTACCTCCGAGAGGTTTTCACCCTAGATGTTTGCCCTGGGTGCATCAAGGAAGGTTTTCACCTAGGGTTCTTCTTATTTTTTCTTTTTATCATTTTTTCATCATTGGGCCGCCTCATGAGGTTTTCAACCCAAAGATGGGACTCAGGCGCCTCTTGGAGGTTTTCACTTGAATCCTTATTCTTTTTTTTTTTCTTTCCCTTTTTTCTTTTTTCAGTGACATGATGAGGGAGGATCTAGAACTTGCTCCACCATCATCACTGTCTTATTGATATTTTCAATTAACTCTTGTTTTGATAAAGGACTCTTGTACATTTTCAATCAGTGTCCATTAAAAAGCAATGGAATGACTTCTTCATCTATAGTTCTGATTTACACTGAACCATTATCATGGCATCTTTCCACCACATAAGGTCCGAGCCATCTTGTCCTTAGATTTCCCTTGAATTATTTATACCTAGAATCATATAACAATGCCCAATCGCCCTCTTGAAATTGCTTCTCCTTAATTTGTTTATCATTCCAGATCTTCCTCTGAAGCTGAACTATCTCTGTATGTAGGAGGGCCTAAATTAAAAATTCATCCAAGCCATTCAAATGGAACAATCTTTCTTTCTGTGCATGACTGAGATCCAAATCTAGTTGGGCTACCATCATCAATGTGTTATATTCAAACTCAATGGACAATAAAGCCTTTTTCCCATAGACCAGCTCATAGGGTGTAAATCCAGTGGTGGTCTTCCATGTTGTATTATAGGCCCAGGTGGCCTCAACTAGTCTCTTTACCCAATCCTTCCTGTTGCTGCTCACTACCTTGGTTAAGATGCTCTCTAGTGCCCTGTTGGTCACCTCCACTTTACCATTAACTTGTGGATGATAAGGAGTGGAGGTCCTATGCTTGATTTTGCAATGGCTAAGCAGTTCTTCAATCATGTTGAAGGTAAACTGGCTGCCTTGGTCTGTAACTAGCTCTCTAGGGTATCCAAATTTGTAGAATACATTCTCCCTTAGGAACTCAGCCACCTTCTCTTCTGTTGCTTCCTTAATCGCCTTGGTTTCAGCCCACTTAGTCAAATAATTAGTGCACACAATAATGTACTGTTTTTGCTTTGAAGGAGGGTTGATAGGCCCAATGAAGTCCATGCCCCACTTATCAAATGGCTCAAAAGTCACTTGACGTTGTAGGGGCATATCATCTCTTAGAGTAGGCTTTCCCATCCTTTGGCACCGATCACACTGACTAATGTACTTTTTCACATCCTGATGAAGAGTGGGCCAATAATATCCTTCTTTTAACACTTTGAATGTTGTCCTCTTTTCTGCAAAGTGACCTCCACAAGGCCCATCATGACAGGTCAGAAGAATGTCAAAAACATCCTCTTCCCTCATACACCTTCTCAAGATTTGATATGGGCCAAGTTTGAAAAGATTGCCCCCAATCTAGGTGAAGGGGGCTATTTTCCTGACTATCTTTCTCTTTTCTTTGGAGGGAAAGTTTGGTGGGAACTGTGCTAATACCAAATAGTTTTCTATATCAGCAAACCATGGGGAGAGAACTGAAATAACAAACAAATGCTCATTTGGTAACTAGTCATCCACCATTCCTTCTTCACCTGCAGGCAGATTCATCCTAGATAGAAAGCATACAACAACAATTTCCTTACCAGGCTTATCAACAATAGTTAGATCAAACTGCTGTAATAAAAGCAACCATCTTATAATTTTAGAATTCACATCTGGTTTGTTCATTAAATATTTGATTGTAGCATGGTCAGTATGCACAAATTTTTGGTACCCTGTAATGTAATGCCTAATTTTTTTTAATGAATTCACAACAGCTGGGAGTTCCTTTTCGGTCACAGTATAATTTAGCTCAGCCTTTGACAAGTTCTTACTGATAAAATAGATGGCATAGGGAAATTTCTCCTCTACCTGACCTAAGGCTGCTCCTATGGCTTTGTGTGAGGCATCAGCATGAATATGAAAAGGGAGGGCCCAGTTTGGGCCTTGAAGAATTGGTACAATGATTAACTTACCCTTTAAAATGTCTAAGGCCTCTTGACAACATTTTGACCATATAAACTAAGAATCTTTGGCCAACAACCCAAATAAAGGAGAGGCCAACTTGCTGAAGTCCTTTATGAACCTTCGGTAGTATCTAGCTAACCCCAAGAAACTCCTGACATCCCTCTGATTTTGAGGAGGTGGGACCCTTTGGATGATTGCTATTTTGTTTGGGTCCACCTACAGTCCTTGCTAAGATATTGAATGACCTAGCACAGTCCCTTTAGTCATTAATAATTCACATTTTTCTGGACTGAGAGAGAGGTTCATTTTAATGCATTTGTGCAATACTTTTCCAAGGTTAGTCAAGGCTTCTTGAAAATCACAACCGTAAGGTGTAAAATCATCCATATATATTTCCACTGCATCATGTAATAATTCGGCAAAAATACTCAAGACTACTCTCTGGAAGGCAGGAGCATTGCATAGGCCAAAAGGAAGGACCCTATAGGCAAAAGTACCCCAAGGACAAGTGAATGTGGTCTTATCCTAGTCTTCTAGGCAGATTTGGATTTGGTTGTACTTGTTGAATCCATCTAGGAAAGAAAATAACTTATTCCCTGCCAAGCCATTTAGCACTTGGTCAATGAATGGTAGGATAAAATGATCCTTCTTTGTGGCTTTGTTCAACTCCCTGTAATTGACACAAATCCTCCACTTACCATTTTTCTTGGGAACTAACACTAAAGGAGAGACCCACTCACTGTTAGATATAGGGTAAATGAATCATGCATCTAGCAGTTTTTGCAGTTCTTCTTTGACTATATCTTTAAGAGCTGGATTCATCCTCCTTTTTGGTTGTTGGACTGGCTTGCAACGTTCTTTGATGTATATGTGGTGAGTACACACTGAGGGGTGTACTCCCTTCATTTCCTTGTAACTCCAAGCGAAGGCTTCTAGGTTTTCTCTCAGCATGTTGCATAGCTTTTCCTCTTCAAGAGCAAAAAGAGATGGATTAGTTTTCAAAGTTTTTTTTGGGCCAAATTCTATGGTTTTGACACGGAGTGGGTTGGAATTGGCCAAGTATAAGTCAATTGGATGATTGTTCTGGGTTTCCCTTACTTCTTCTTCTAATGGTAACGAACTAGGAGTTGGACTTGGAGTAGGTGTTCAATTAAGTCATCCTCATCTTGATGTACTCCTCCTATGGTTGCTTCCAAAGCATAAAGTTGGGATGAATAAGCCTCATCTTCTTCCTCATCCTCCAACCATAAAGGTAAATCATGCTCTAGAGAAGGTTGAGAAAGAGGGTATAGGACTAACTGCTTGGACATCTGCCCATTCTTAATGGTCATATTCCCAGTTATGCAGCTAATGTAAGAATCACCTATGGCCAACCATGGCCTCCCAAGGATGAGAGGGTAACTAGTAAGCTTAGCCTTAGGATGGAAAACTAGGAAATCTACAGGGTACTCCTAGGAGTCAGTGGAGACCATCACATCTCCACAATTCCCTCAAGGGTGATTATGGAACGGTTTGCAAGTTGCATAACTGTTGTGGTATTTCTCAATGACTCTTGGAGGTTGAGCTTGAGCATGGTTTCCTTGGTCATCACATTAATGGCAGCCCCTAGATCAATCAGAGTGTGTGGGACAATAGTGCCATTGATGTTCACATCTACTACAGGGCTTCCAGGGTCCAAATATTTCAGACATATTATCTGTCCCAACATTAAGACAGACAAC
Organism: Pinus tabuliformis; assembly: GCA_031772625.1. NCBI lineage: Eukaryota > Viridiplantae > Streptophyta > Pinopsida > Pinales > Pinaceae > Pinus > Pinus tabuliformis. Next base: position 829,575,114 of record CM062816.1, read on the forward strand.
TTCCCAATGACATTAATGGTAGGGGCATCCCTTTTTCTTCTTCCTGGATGCTTGAAGCATTTCTCCTTAATCAACTTATTGTAAATGGGAACATCTTTTATTGCTTGGAGAAGGAGGATCTTTACACATAGCTTTTTCAATTCTCCCAGAAGTTCTAGCTCTTCTGGGGTAGGCTGGAGTGGTTGGGCTAATCTCTCAGGAAAAGGTGGATTTACTTTAAGGTTGCTTTCCTCTCTTTCTTCCTCAACCTCCCTATGTGGAGAGGGAGGTTGGTTATCTCGGAGAATTCTCCTAGATCTTAGGTTGATCTCCTATATTTCTACAACATAAGCTGGGTATGATGTCTCTCCACTGTATGCTTGTTGAACCTGCCTATTGTTCAGGTTCAGATTTGGCTGGGCAGGCATCTGGGGTTTCTTGGGTGGAGCAGAGTGTAGGAGTTGTGGTTGGGTAGGTGGTGGAGGCAATAGAGCTGGAGCATTGTTGTATTGGGGCCTCCACCCCTGGTGTGGGGTATTCCACTGAGGTTGTGGTGGAACATAAGGTTGAAATGACTAATTGGATGGCTGGGAATGATACTGAGATGCATAAGACCAAGGAGGGGGTGTAGACCAAGAAGGATGAGTAGGGGGTCCCCAAGAAGGTATAGATGTGGTTTGGTTGGGGTTGTAATATGCATGGGATGACCCTTGCATACCCTGCTGGTATGGTCTAGGCCCAGGAGGTCTCCTTTGGTTGATGTAGCAAAGATGCTCATTGACCTCTTCATCTCCTTGATATACAACATTCAATTCGGCTAAAGAAGGGCACTTTTTTGTGGATTGGTTTTCTTCATAGACCTAGCAAATCTCAATGTAGTTCAATGGACATTTGTTCCTAGGATGCCTCCAGGTGCATCTAGGAAAAAGGATGGCCAAGGCTCTCTCTACTTCCTCTTGCTTCCTTTTGATGTTCATTGTGTCCAATTGCAACGCAAGGGTTTGCAACATCTCCCTTTTGAAATCTTCCAGCATATTTCCAATTTCGCCCTTGATGGATGAGTTGGAAGATGATGTATTGGCCATAGGTTGACTACCCCTACCTTTTTTCTTGGATGCCCTAGAATTGATCCGAATCGGATCCATAAAACGACTGTCATAGAACCATGACTATATCAGGATGAAAAAAGTCCTTGAAGAATCCAAAACAATAATCGAAAACACCATGAACCAGTGGCCATGGCAGCTGGCGTGGAACAACGAGGACCTCGATCAAAGCATGCTGACCGAGGCCCATGGAGACTGTGCAGGAGGTCAAAATAGCCCTTGGGAGCCTCGGATTGGGAAAAGGAGTTGATTTTCGATGTGTGTTAGCGCTTAGCGCTAACGCGCATCGCTGGGCAAACATGGCCGAAAAGGAGGAGCCTTAAGCACTCAGTCACGTGGGGGAACCAGAGGACCGCGGGAAGAAAAAGGTGAAGGCACTAAAGTACAAAGGTAGGACCCACGCTCTGGAAACTGGCAATATCGATCGGGGCGCCCTTGAACGGTAAGTGGTTTTGGAGAAAGCGGAGCGATCACACTCAGCAATCGACGTGTGGCAATGGAGGTGAGAGAAAAACCGCCGCGATCGCGCGTTATCGGTTGAGCAAGTCAACTGCACTCAAGTGCGAATGACGTTGGATCTGGAGGAGCCCAGATCAGACGGCTGAGATTGCGTCCGACAGACAGAGCGGAATTGATAGGGGATTAAGCCGCGATTTAAGAGCATTTGGAATCCGTTGACTGCCACGGTGGAGAAAGAAACGAATCGACGAGCAGGTTGGCGCAGTTCTGATGGGGACACGTGGCTACTTCTCGAGCATTCATGCTGACGCCGAACAGGGAATTCCAAACACACAGGCGACAGGCGAATCGACGCAGGTGGGAGAGGAACCGAACAGGCATGGAGGTCGAATGGCTAAAGCCATGAACAGAGACAATGAACTGGGGATTCGAAGAGAGAGAACGAAGAGTCCAAGTGACCAAGAGAGACAATGAACAGTGAACCCTGAGAGGAGGTGTTTGGTCAATTTAGTGTGTTCTAAATTGCTATTTAAAATGTCAATCTGGGGTTTGTAAACTGACGAAGTGAAGTGTACTATATGTACTAGATAACCATTTCCTTAGTCTCTTGTCGTTTTTGAGTTTTTTTTAGTTTGTTTTTGGATTTATCTTTCCCTAATGTGTGATGGTGAAAATGAAAGTTAAGTATGGATGGTGATGGTGATTTCTACAGTGATTTTCCAAAACTTAAAAGTGCTAAAAAAGAAAGCTTTAAAAAAACTGTAATGAAATCAATTCTTAAGAGGAAGTAAATGTATTAAATAGTGAACTAATGACAATGGCCCAGTATCCTTGTTGTTGGATGAAAAAGAAAGTAAAAACTGAACTTAAAGCAACTCAAACTAAAAGCAAAGCAACTAATTCACACTACTTCAACTCTTCAGATCCTTTACCCTTCAGCTCAATCTACCTTGTGGGAAGCAATCATGAACAAGTCAAGCAATATGATATCTAGATGGAAAGAAATTAAATTGCAGAAAGGAAACTAATCATACTACTTCAACTCTTCTGATCCTTTACCCTTCAGCTCAATCTACCTTGTGGGAAGCAATCATGAATAAGTTTAAGCAATATGATAACTAAATTGCAAGAAATTAAATTGCAAAACGGAAACTAATCATACTACTTCAACTCTTCTGATCCTTTACCCTTCAGCTCAATCTACCTTGTGGGAAGCAATCATGAATAAGTTTAAGCAATATGATAACTAAATTGCAAGAAATTAAATTGTAGAAAGGAAACTAATCACACTACTTCAACTCTTCTGATCCTTTACCCTTCAGCTCAATCTACCTTATGGGAAGCAATCATGAATGAGTTTAAGCAATATGATAACTAAATCACACTACAATAAGTAATATTCTGATTTCTTACTAATAGAGTCACTTGACTATAGAAAGAAACCATAAACTGATGAGTAGTATGATGTCCAAGTAACAGAAAAATAAATAAGCAAATCACAACTTGAAAAAGAACATTGCTGGAATTAAACTTCAGAAAATGAAAGTTAGCAGGAAGGACAAGATGATATCATATGTCAATAGTTATAAAAAAGATGAAAATTTTCCCGGGCTGCCTAAGAAAACCTGCAGAAAAGCATTGATCAGCTGACAGCTATAAAAAAACGGAAGTGAGCATGTAAACAGTAGTGAATTTAAAAACATCTAAACAGCATGTTATATACAAGCTAATGATTATGAAGACAGAAACATAATGAAATCAAATGACAACTATACAGGGCTTTAGTGCGCAGGGGCCCTCTGCCACCTCAACCAGTCAACGAACAGTCACAAGAACGAGCTCAGCAAAGTAGTCTTCTCATGTATTAAAGCAGCAGCAACATATATAAAACAAAGTACAGTGGGGTGCTAATAGAAACAGTTCCAAAAATTACATCGCAAAAAGCTTCTACACAGCGTTCATCAACGCGTTATTTATAATGAAAAAGTGTTGAAACTAACTAACTGAATCCTATGCTATTAACTGCGTTGCCAAGGACACGTAGATCTCCTCAGCTGAGATCTAGCGTAACTGTCATCATGTCTATTAAATCTTCGGAGTGGTAGCTGTTGGATTCAGGTTACGGGGATGAATTCCAGGTGTGCCGGTGTCTTTGTGGGCTGAGGACTGTGCCACGTAAACATTCACGTGCTCAAAACAGAGACGTGCCACCGCTAAATTCCTTGGTTGGCTTTGCCTTTGAGCCTTGTTGACCGTGACCTTCTATGGATGATTTGGCTGATTTGAAGGGACACGTTCCATGTATCCGTCACCTGTAGCTTGCCCATGTGGCTCATTTCTTCATAGGACACCTGTAGCATAGCTTTTAACAAAATAGCTGCGGAATCCTGTGCTGGCTGCGGAAACCTGTGTTGGCTTCCACAGTTGCCTGAACAAAAATCTAAACCAAACAACAGTCATAAGCATAGTCAGAAAACCATGTAAAAAGCTCTTTTTAGACTATAATGCAATGATTTAACAGCTTGGTGGATGAAGCAAGTGGAAAAAGAAGGCTGAGAGGGTGTATAGGAAGGTGCAGGTTTGAGGCTCAACAGGAGGACTGAGCATAAAGAGCAGTAAAGCCAAGCAGAGGAGATAGAGGGCCGAGCTGACCACATGCAGCATTGAGCACCAGAGAGCTTGAAGAATCAAGCCTTCCCATAGAGGAATCTGTCTGGATTGAGCATCACAGTTGGCTCTTTCCACTATAGATCTAGGGTCACAGAGCTGGTAGGAAGAACAAGAGTCTGTGTACTCCAAGTGGCTTGGGGAATCCAAGAACCACCCTGCCAAGCAAAATCTGCTTCAGGAGAACTCATATTGAGTCCCTGCATTGTAATTTCTCTGCTGAAAGACACAATAAAACAAGGCCACCATTGAATCTGGACCGGAGACGTAGCCCTGGAGAATAGGGTGAACTCCTTATTAAAAACTGCTTGTGTCTTTGTGTTGCTTACTGTATTTCTCTGCTGTCTTTCCATTTATTTTCTGTGTATTGGCAATCTGATCGATCCATTGTTTCAATAACACAGAACACACACCAGCACATGGGTCTGTAATACCTTTTGTTTAATAAATCTTCACTGAGGTCACTCATAGGGTGATTATCAGATCAAGTGGTATCAGAGCTCTAGGCTGTAAGGTTAGACAAGCTTGTGTTGGTTTAGCTGTGAATGCTCACTAGATCAAAGCTCAAATTAGGAGAAGGAGAGTTGGTGGAAACTAATCCTGAAATTGGGAGAGTCTATTCTCGAAAGACAATGGCAGAAGAAAGTTCTGTAGGGCCAGACTATCAATTCATAGAAAGTTTCCTAGCTATAAAGTCCATGGTGGAAGAAATGTATAGGGACTTTAGAAAGCATAAGGGTGAAGATTCATCAGGCTCTAAGCAAGATAAAGAAGAAGATGAATCTCATTCCCATGACCACTCCAAAGGAAAGGGGAAAGAGTAAAGCTTCCCTACACCTCCTAGTAGCCCTGTGCATAATAAGAAAGCATCTTTGATTAAGTTAGATGCTAATTGGATTTGCCTATATATGATGGAGAGCTAAATCTGAAAAGTTGGACAATTGGATAGGACAAATTGATGTGTATTGCAGAGTACAAAATATAGACTCAGACAAGAGCAAGATTCAGCTGGCAAGCCTTCGCCTAGGGGGAACTGCCTTGGTATGGTGGGAAGGCAGAACCCAAGCTGATATGAGGAAGCATGGTAAGACCATCTCTGTATGGAGTGAATTTGTTACTGCAATCAAAAAGCAGTTCTATCCATTGGCCTACATACAACAAGCCATGATGAGTTGGCAAACTCTTCGGTAGTTGAAAGGGCAAAGTGTACAAGGGTATCCTCAAGAGTGCAGAAAGAGAGCATTGATGTTAGGTATTTCATTAGACTCACCAGAAACTATTTTGAAGTACATTGGTGGTCTACACAGCTACATGAGGCATACCATCCTCATGTTTAATCCCACTAGTATAGATGAGGTATTTGTACAAGCTACTCATCTAGAAGCTAGAGGAAAGAATGGAAATCCAGAAGTTGTGGGACCATCCCAACCCACTGTAAGCAAGAGAAACAAGAAAAGAAAGCAAAAGTGGAAAGCAAGGAAGGCTAACACTGCACAGAAAGGAAAGCCTCATGCACCCACTGTAAAAAGGAGGGGCATGATGATGAGCATCCAGAGCTGAGACCTAAGAAGTCCGAGGGAAAGAAGAAGACGACTACTGCAACTATTTAGAAGGATTTGGGGTCAGAGTCGGGAGATGAAACAATCACTGCAGCCACAGGTATACAAGTGTTGGAAATAATACTGAGAGGGGGGGTGAATCAGTATTATCAGATCAATCAAACTTTTTCAATGCTCAGAAACATATACGCTACTTCAGTTAGGTGAACCAGCGTGTACACGCTACTGTGACTAAATAAAACAGCGTATAAGAAGAAAACTCATACTTTAGTTAGCTTATTCTTCAGTTAAGTTCATCATTACATTATTCACCACATTAACAGTAAACAGGTGCAGTATAACAGAACAGATCAAAAGCCACACACATGAACACCAAGATGTAAGGTGGAAACCCAATGTGGGTGAAAACCACCTGCTGCAAGTTGTCTCTATCTTTCTTTAATATGAAACTTCAGTTTACAATCTTTTGTACTGGTGCAGCCTTATACCAGTACGCAGGCTACAACCTGCAGAAGGCTACAACCTTCTCTCATTCTCCAAACTTCCTTGGAAGGGAGCTCCAACCCCCTTTGCTCTTGTACTAGCCAAGATACTAGTACGTAGGTGCTGACCTACAATCTTCTTTCCTTCAGGTACCACCTTTCATACATTTTCAGACTGGATATTCCTGAAGCATAACATTACAATCTGTAGACCCCAATTCATTCAACTTTCACAACAGATCATTGAAGCATAAAACAACCAATACTAGTATTATCAAACTTTGAATCACTGAACCACTGAACCCTGTCAATCACCAGTTACCAGAACACAGAGCAGACTACAGAACTCTGAAATAACAGTCAGACCCCACTGTAAACCCAAAATCAAGCTTCAAAAGATATACGCTACTTCAATGAGCAAAACCCGCGTATACACGCGCTTTTACCGAAGCCAACCTGCGTACAGATCTAAAAATAAACTTTCTCAATTTGCAGCTGTACCAGACATCAGTTAGACCCAGAACATAACATTGCGACAATATGCAGATCTAGAAATACGCATAATCAACCATATCATGATAGTGCATTTCAAACCATTAGATCCCGATCTATCCTTAGATCTAGTCTTCCATCAACCGATGTGATCTCTCCTTGGCTTAGATCAAGCAACCCAGAACCTGCATATTAGATCTCTTTCTCTCTTAGATATTCAAGCCTTGTCGAAAGATAATATTGCCTAATGATCTTCTTCTCCTTATATAGCCTTAGGCCTTGCTCAATACCAAGAACCAAAACCATAGTAACACAATACCATCAACTTCAAAACTAGGGATCGACACGCCCGTCGAGACACAATGGTCCGAAATCATAGGCACAACTTCCAAGGACTAACCACCATGGACCAAAGGTACTTTTCCACATACACGCGCTTTTTCTGAATCCAACTAGCGTGTACACGCGACTTGGGCTTAACGAACCTGCGTATATGAACTTCCTTGACATGCTGTACTAAGATCTGTCTTCTGATTAAGTTGCCATCACCTGTACCAACCTCTGAGTGAGTTGCCATCAAGGACAACACTTGAATCATAATGCCAACAATCTCCCCCTTTGGACTTGATGGCAACCACCACACCAAGTCACTCTCCCCCTTTGACATCAAGGGCAAAGGGCTGTGCTCCCCCTGAGGACATGCTGATACCTCTGCTTGGCTGTGCTGACTCATGCTCCCCCTGACAGTAGGCCAGATCTGCAAAAGATGTTCTTCAACAAGAACCAAGACTTATACACCATAAGGGACTTTCCTATCACCAAAAGACTCAATACTTACATCCATACTCCCTACCAAGAGGGGACATATCAGAAACAACCAATTACATTACAGCATTCATCCCAGGCATAGTGGGGAAACCAACATAGGCCGTTACATGACCTTGACACCATAAAAGAGATATCACAAGAGAGATATATGACATAGAGACAACAGATCTAGACCAAGACTTATGAAAGTCATCAGCAGCATATTATAAACATCTTTTTAGATCAGCAACCAGGATTTCTTTCTGAGCTCCTTTTCTTGAAATCAACAACCAAAACATCTGAATGCCAACAATGCTTTATGAGACTTTTAAGCTGCTCCCCCTGAACCTGTGCCTGCTGCACCTCCTGAAACCGTGCCTGAAGAATTCTGACATACCCACTGCTGTTCAGAACTCCAGAGTTTGCCCTTGCTGTTCAGAACTTCATATACGCGATTCCTCCTGCATGAAGCGGCGTATGGACGCGGATATAATCTCTGCAACATGTGTACACCATACACGCGACATTCCCAGCATAAATCCGCGTGTATACGCGTATATACCTTTCGTAACTTGCGTATACCAACTTTTCTGTAGAACAGACAAGCTTCAACAGCAGGATGAAGCATCAACTACTCCCAGCTTTTGTCTGAGATATTCAAAAGTTTCCCTGGGCAGTGGTTTTGTGAGAATATCAGCAACTTGTTCCTTAGAAGGAACATACTCCAACTTGACCTTCTGCTCAAGCACTTGTTCCCGAAGAAAATGGTACTTGATTGGTATGTGCTTGGTCTTTGAGTGCATGACTGGATTCTTTGAAATGCTGATTGCACTTGTATTATCACATAAGATAGAGACGGGTGGAGTGCAAGTGATTTGAAAGTCCTGCAAGGTCTGCATCATCCAAAGAAGTTGTGTGCAACAAGATGCTACAGCCACATATTCTGCTTCAGCTGTAGATAAGGCAATCGAACTCTGTTTTTTGCTGAACCAAGATACTAATCTGGAACCCATGAAGAAAGCACCACCACTTGTGCTTTTCCTATCATCCACACTTCCAGCCCAATCTGCATCTGTGTAAGCATGAAGAGTGAGATCTGTATTTCTAGGATACCATAAGCCATAGTTTTGGGTCCCTTGAAGATACTTGAAGATTCTTTTGACTGCCTGAAGATGTGTTTCCTTTGGGTTGGCTTGAAATCTTCCAACCATTCCTACTGCATGTGTAATATCTGGTCGAGTACCTGTCAAATAAAGCAAACTCCCAATCATGGATCTATAAGTGGGTTGGTGAACTGCTGCTAATTCATCATTTGCACTGAGGCTGCATCCTGTAACCATGGGTGTACATACTGGCTTTGACTCTTCCATGCCATACTTCTTCAAGATCTGCTTGAGGTATTTGGTTTGAGATAAGAAGATACCTCCTTCATTTTGTTGGATTTGCAATCCAAGAAAATATGTCAATTCTCCAAGAAGTGACATTTCGAATTCTTTCTGCATAACCAAGGCAAAGTTTTGACTCATAGTCTCTTCATTGCTGCCAAAAATAATATCATCTACATAAACAACAAGAATTAGCAATTTGTTATTTTCAACTTTTATATAGAGATTGCTATCTGCTGCTCCTTTTGAAAAGCCTTGTTGGTGAAGATATTTGTCCAACCGATAGTACCAAGCCCTTGGAGCTTGTTTGAGTCCATAGAGTGCCTTTTTCAATCTGCATACAAGGTTTGGATCATTTCCAAGAATGAAACCAGCTGGCTGCTCAATATATACTTCTTCTTCTAAGTCTCCATTCAGGAAGGCTGATTTCACGTCCATTTGAAATACCTTGAAGTTTTGAAAGCTTGAGAGAGCAAGGAACATTCGGATGGCCTCAAGTCTTGCCACAGGAGCAAAGGTCTCTTCAAAATCTATTCCTTCTTGCTGTGCATACCCTTTACAAACAAGTCTGGCGTTGTTTCTAATTACTTCTCCATTTTCATTTAATTTATTCTTGAAGACCCATTTTGTTCCTATTACATTCTTATCTTTTGGTCTAGGAACTAATTCCCAAGTGTTGTTCTTTTCGATTTGCTCAAGTTCTTCATCCATTGCTTTGACCCAACATTCATCTTTGCATGCCTCTTTCACATTTTGTGGTTCAGTGGAGGAGAGTAGTGCCAAGTAGCTTGAAGCTTCTGCAAGTGTCCTTCTTGTTTGTACTCCTGCTTCTTTCTGCCCCACAATCTGAGTTTCTGGATGATTCTTTTGAACATATCTGGATGGAGTCTTCTCTTCTATTCTTGTCTGCTCCTCTGGTTCTTCTTGAGATTCTTCTTCTTCTTGAGGTTCTTCTTCTTCATCATTTCGCCTTTGAGAGTAACCTTCATCTTCTTCAATGTCTTCATGATGAACTTGCCTAGGAATATATCCCTTCTCATCAACCACTATATCAATACTGTCAACAATTCTGCCAAGTCTTTTATTGTAGCACTTGTATGCTTTGCTATGTGGAGAATAACCAAGAAGAATGCCCTCATCTGCTCTAGGTTCAAGTTTGCCAAGTTGCTCATCAGTATTCTTAATATAACATTTGCTCCCAAAGATTTTGAAATGCTTCACGGAAGGAGTTTTACCACTCCAAAGCTCATGAGGTGTTTGAGTGCTGTTTACTCGGACATTTGTTTTGTTAAGAATAATAACAGCAGCATGTGCAGCTTCACCCCAGAAGGTTGCAGGGGTACTTGATTCATCGAGCATAGCACGAGCCATTTGTTGGATAGTTCTGTTCATTCTTTCCACAACCCCATTTTGCTGAGGAGTTCTAGCTGTAGAGAATTCTCTTCTTATCCCATGTTCATCGCAGAAATCGAAAAATTCATTTGATGTGAACTCCCCACCTCTGTCAGATCTGAGGCACTTAATTTTGTGTCCTGATTCATTTTCAGCCAATGCTTTGAAGGATTTGAATTTTTCGAATGCTTCATCTTTGTGCTTCATAAGCCCTAACCAAACAAACCTTGAGAAATCATCAATGAATAATATCAGATATTCTTCTCCTCGAGGTGTCCTTTTCCTAAATGGACCACATACATCTGTATGGACTAGCTCAAGAGGCAAGCTAGCTGATCCTTCCTTCTCTGGAAAGTTAGTTCTGGTTTGCTTTCCAAACTGACAAGATTTGCATATGGTGTTGTCTGGAATTTTGATATCTGGAAGATCGCGAACTGCCTGATATTTGCATGCTTTCCTTATTTGTGAGAAGCTTAGATGTCCCAACCTTCGATGCCATAACCAGTGCTCTTCATCCTTGCTAAGATAGCATTGTTGTTGTCCTTCTTCAAATATGTACAGATTATTTGGAGTTCTTTTGCCTTTGAGAACTGTTTTACCTGTATCAAGATCACGAACAAGACATCCATTCGATCTGAAAATAACCTCGGTTTTTTTGATCACACATCTGGCTGACACTTAGTAGATTATGCTTCAATCCATCAACATACAAAACATTTCCAGCCTTGACCTTTTCTTTCAAAGGAGCAATACATTTTCCTTTTATAGTTGCAGGAGTATCATTTCCAAAAGAAACTTTCTTTCCCTTTTCTAAAGTAGAATAAGATTCAAGTTTTTCTTTATCACCTGTCATATGTTTCGAACATCCACTGTCAATGTACCATAGATTTTCCTGTCCTTCTGCATAAAAAGCTATCCCACATCTTTCTGTTTGAGGTTCCTTTATTCTCCATTTTTTGGTGCTCGTGGCTTGTTCCTTTTTCTCCTGAAACCTGCTCCTGCATTCAGAGTCTTTATGACCAAAATTATTGCAAATAGAACATTCAACTTCATTTTCAAGAATCGAAAAGTTGTTATAGGTCCTCTTTGTAATCCCTGTCATACTTCTTTGTTTTTGAGCTTCCCTAGTCATGATTGTTTTATATGCAACACACTGAGCTGCTTTGTGACCAAAGTTATGGCAAGAAAAGCATTGTCCATTGAAGAAGCTTCTGCGGTTATTGAATCTATCAGCCAACTGATTGTAATTTCTATTTTCATCTATTCTTGAGCCAAACTGAGAAGATTTTACCTGTGGTTGGTTGTAGCTTTTGTTCACCCTTAAGAAGGATTGTCCCTGATAGTTTCTGTTTGTAATTCGTCCCTGCTTTACCTGATTATCTTCATTGTTCCTCTGCTCATTTCTTCTTGCTGCATCAAGATAACTTTTTGAGGTGGATGCTTTAGAGGTTTCTCCATTATAGCCCAAACCTGTCTTGTTTAGAGGAGACCGCTGCACATTGATAATCTCATCCAAAGTTTCAGATCCTTTGACAAACTTAAGATTAATAGCTTTTGTTTTCTCAATTTCTTTTCTGAGACCAACAATTTCACCTTCTAGTTTTTCAAGATGTTTTTCCTTTTCATCAATTTGAAATTGCAAAGTATCAATGATCACACTCTTTTCTTCTATGCATCTCTTGAGTCTAGTAATTTCATTATAGAGATTATCCACATCTACAGCATCCTCATAATCATCATCTTCAAATGCCATTAACAGCTTATATTTATTACCTTGTTCATCTTCATCACTGTTTGATAAGCCATCACTATCTTCATGGGTGTAGTAGCTTTTCTTATTTGCACTTTGTTTCTTGTTCCATCTAGCAGGTTCTTTTCCTTTATCCTTATAAGGACATTTTGCAGCATAATGGCCTACTCTTCCACAAGCAAAGCATTTGAAAGGTAGCTTACCTCTGAACCTTCCAGAACCCCTTTGAAGATTTCTGACAAAATTTGATTCTTCTTCCTCTTCTTCTGGAACATGGCTTGCTTCATAGTAATCTTCTTTTCCTGATGCCTTAAAAGCAGCTTCCCTTCTGTCAGATGGACCTCCCTTTCTCATTTCATAAGCAGTTAGAATTCCATGTAGCTGAGACATAGTGAGAACACGGAGATTTTCTTTTTCTTCTATTGCAGATACTTTAGATTCAAACTTGGGGGATAATGATCTTAGAATCTTTTGAACTACTATAGTCTCTTTTATTTCTTCACCCAAATTTTTCATATCAGGTCACTTTGGGGTAAGTAAAACAATTGCACAGCTACAAAGGTTCTGTTATTGGCCAAGAATGAGTGAGACAGTTTCTAGATATGTAAAGGGGTGTGCTATGTGTGCTAAAAGCAAGCCCAGCAACAGAAAACTAGGCTTGTACACTCCATTGCCAGTTCCTTCTCACCTTGGGAAAGCATTTCCATGGATTTTGTTGGAGGACTGCCTAAATATAGGAAAGGTCATGATTATCTATATGTTGTTGTGGATAGGTTCAAAAAAATGTGTATTTTGATACCCTGTAGTAAACAGATTACAACTGAACAAACTGCAAAATTATTCTTCGAACATGTATGGGTTCATTTTGGATTACCCACTTCTATTATATCTGATCGAGACACCTGATTTGTGGGAAAGTTTTGGTCCAGTCTGTGGGAACTAATGGACACCAAATTAAAGAAAAGCACAGCTTTTCATCCACAAACAGATGGCGAGACAGAAGTAGTTAACAGGACAGTGATCCAGTTACTGAGAGGATATTGCAACAAACACCCTAAGCTTTGGGATGAACACTTGTGTTATGTGCAGCATGCTTACAATAGAGCCAAACACTCTTCTACCCAGAGATCTCCTTTTGAGACCTGCTTTGGTTTCATACCAAGGTCTCCCTTGGATTTTGTCTTTGGTAAAGATACCATGGTTGACGGACATAGTGATGTGGACAAAGCAACTAGGTTCATTGAATAGATCCGGGAGATCCACCAGGCAGCACAGGAACAACTGGAAAAGAGTAGGGCCAAGTACAAGGCTAGGAATGATAAGCATCGGATGGAGCATAGTTTTCAAGTTGGAGACCAAGTCTGGCTGTATATCAGCAAGGACAGGATGCAAGGTGAAGGTAAGAAACTAAAACCTATCAGGTATGGATCCTTCAGGATACTTGAGAAGATTGGTGAAAATGCTTTTCGCCTTGATCTGCCAGCTTACATACACATCTACTCATTCATGAACGCAAATTGCTTGAGGTTGTTTGAACCTTCAATGGTTGAGGACCCTGAAGAGCAGAGTCAATTGCCTTCTGTTGATGACCTACTACCTGAATATCTTAATGAATTGCAGGAAGATACACTGCTAGACAGGAAGGTAAGGACGACGCGCAGTGGCCAGGTGGAATACCTCAGAATTGGGCTTAAAGGTTTGAAGCCGAGTAGTGCGAAGTGGATTGAGATTGGATAAGTGAGACAACAGTTTCCTCACTTAGTCGATGCTTGAAGAAAACCAACTTTTGGTGGTCCAAAAGCTTTTCAGTTGGGAGGACGTGATTCGAATCAGATCCATAAAATAACTGTCATAGAACCATGACTATATCAGGATGAAACAAGTCCTTGAAGAATACAAAACAACAATCGAAAACACCCTGAACCAGTGGCCATGGCAGCCAGCGCAAAACGACGAGGACCCCGGTCAAAGCGCGCTGACCGAGGCCCATGGAGACTGCGCAGGAGGTCAAAATAGTCCCTGGGAGCCCCGGATCGGGAAAAGGAGCTGATTTTCGAAGCGCGTTAGCGCTAACGCGCATCGCTGGGCAAACAGGGCTGAAAAGGAGGAGCCTTAAGCACTCGGTCGCGTGGGGGAACCAGAGGACCACGGGCAGAAAAAGGTAAAGGCGCTAAAGTACAAAGGCGGGACTCGCGCCCTGGAAACTGGTGGTATCGATCGGGGCACCCTTGAATGTTGTGGAGAAAGCGGAGCAATCACACTTAGCGATCGACGCGTGGCAATAGAGGTGAGAGAAAAACCACTGTGATCGCATGTTATCGGTTGAGCAAGTCAACCATGCTCAACATGCGAATGATGTTGGATTTGGAGGAGCCTAGATCAAATGGCTGAGATTGCGTCCAATAGACAGAGCGGAATTGACATGGGATTAAGTCGTAATTTAAGAGGATTTGGAATCCGTTTACCGCCACGGTGGAGAAAGAAACGAATTGACGAGTGGGCTGGTGCAGTTCCGATGGGGACGCATGGGTACTTCTCGAGCGTTCATGCTGACGCCGAATAGGGAATTCCAAGCATGCAAACGACAGGCGAATCGACACAGGCGGGAGAGGAACTGAACAGGCATGGAGGTCGAATGGCTAAAGCCACGAACAGAGACAATGAACTGGGGATTCGAAGAGAGAGAACAAAGAGTCCAAGCGACCAAGAGAGACAGTGAATAGTGAACCCCGAGAGGAGGATTGAGAATAGAGAATAGTAAAGCCAAGCAGAGGAGATAGAAGGCCGAGATGACCATAGGCAACATCGAGCACCAGAGAGCTTGAAGAATCAAGCCTTCCCATAGAGGAATCTATTTGGATTGAGCATCACAGTTGGCTCTTTCCACTGTAGATCGAGGGTCACAGAGCTGGTAGGAAGAACAAGAGTCTGTGTACTCCAAGTGGCTTAGGGAATCCAAGAACCACCCTGCCAAGAAAAATCTGCTTCAGGAGAACTCATATTGAATCCCTGCATTGTAATTTCTTTGTTGAAAGACACAATAAAACAAGGCCACCACTGAAGCTGGACCGGAGATGTAGCCCTGGAGAATAGGGTGAACTCCTTATTAAAAACTGCTTGTGTCTTTGTGTTGCTTACTGTATTTCTCTGTTGTCTTTCCATTTATTTTCTGTGTATTGGAAATATGATCGATCCGTTGTTTCAATAACACAGAACACACACCAACAAATGGGTCTATAATACCTTTTGTTTAATAAATCTTCACTAAGGTCACTCATAGGGTGATTATCAGATCAAGAATGGTTTCTAAAGTCAGTCTTGATATCCTCATAGGGTAATTGGTAGATATCTCCTCTTGCTAACAAGTGTAAGGTATCTAGAAGATCTTCCCTTACTCCTCTGAGCAGGACCAGCTTTAGTGACTCAGGGTCAAGTGTGCACCTGGCCCTTTTGTAATTGAGCTGGAATCTTTCTTCATAGTCTTCTAAGGATTCATCCTGGCCCATGGTCATCCTAAAAATATCTTCTTTAGTATACTTTGACCTACAATAGTCCCTATATTTGTTGTTAAAATCCTGCTGCATCTGAGCCCAAGTTGTGATGCTATCTCCAGGTAAACCCATGAACCAGCGCAATGCTGCATCCTTGAGGGTAGATGGAAATAGTTTTAACTTTTTCTCATCATCTGTATAGTCATAGGTTCGACATATAACAACAAACTCAAATAGGAAGGTGTCAGGGTCCTCTATGGTTAGGCCATGGAAATGAGGTAGAGCAGAGGGGCTTATATTCTTCATCTTAGTGTCCCCATTGGTTTCCCTGATGGGGAAGGCACCCTCAACTCTCTCTCTATTCCCTCTGTCATTTTGGTTTTCAGCCATTAGTTTAGTAGGAAAGGGTTCCTCTTCTTCTTCTTCCCATATAGGTTCTTCAAATATGTTAGGTTGCTCATGTAAAGGTTCCTCTAGTTCACAGTCACTGAAGAAAAGAGAAGGTTGGTTGTTGGATGCAGTGGGGGTATTTGGAAAGAATTTTCCTAAATTGTCCCTACTCCTACGAGGCATGAAAGGAAATGTTTTTGGGTTGGTTTTTGGAAGATTTTTTTGCAAGAAAGTACTTTGCAGAAATGAAATTGTT
The DNA here is from genome assembly GCA_031772625.1 of Pinus tabuliformis. NCBI lineage: Eukaryota > Viridiplantae > Streptophyta > Pinopsida > Pinales > Pinaceae > Pinus > Pinus tabuliformis. Next base: position 829,591,329 of record CM062816.1, read on the forward strand.
GATTGAATGAAAACTACTGACAGAAAGAAACTACTTGCTGAATTGAAATTCTACTTGCAGAATGGAAAGGAAAGCAGATAATGACAACTGAAAGAAATGAAGCTACTAGATTACTTTTGCACAAATAAACTAATGGAAGAGAGTTGGAGACTAGAAATAGAAGAAAATAAAGCATAATAGAAATAGAAGAAAAGAAAGCAGTACTCACATTCTACTCAGACACCTCCCCGACAATGACGCCAAAAAGTGATGAGCGGTAGTATTGTAGTAAGGATGCTGCAACTCCTGGGCTACCAGCTTTACTTATCAACCCGGGTTTGTACAAACTTGGAGGTGACAGTGCTATATGCACAAGTAGAAGTGAAGGTTCTTCCTGTTGTCACTTGTTCATTTGGCAAGAGACCCCAGGGGTTCGAAGCCAGAATTTTATAGAGTCAAAAGAAGCTTGATTCTGTGATGGAAGAAGAGAAAATATATTCTAAGAGAGCTTACTCTACTACAGTAATTAAGAAAACAAAATGTAATGCTAAATCACACCATATCCTAATTAACCATTTAAACAGCTAAACTAAGCAGAATTGCTAAATCAACACTAACCTAATGCTGCTATCTAAGTTACAGAACTAAAGAGAATTAAACCAAACTAATGTGTAAGCAAGGAGACTAAACTAAGTCTATTTTCACGTTTTTGGTGTTTTGGTAAAATCAAGCATGCAAGGAGTCAAGTGGGAGATCAAGCGAAGATTGAAAATAGTGAAAGGAGGATGTAACGAACCAACAGTGCATGGGAACCATTGGATTGATCAGTGAACGGTAAAAATGGAAGATGAGCGATGGAGATCTTATCGTAGGAGATTACATGAATAGATGGACGAATAGGACTAACGTAAGATGAATGGAAGAGATCTTATCCAAGAGGTTAAGTCAAGAGATGGATGAATAGGACTAATCGGAAGATGAATGGTAGAGATCTTATCATGGGAGGCTAAGTCGAGAGATGGACAAACAAGACTAACAGGAGATGGATGGCGGAGATCTTATCGCGGGAGTTGTCAAGAGATGGACGAACATGACTAATCAGAAGATGAGCACTGGAGATCTTATCAGAGAGATGAAGTGAATAGATGGATGGATCACATCAAGTCACGTGGCAACAGAAGGGTAAAATACGTGTGGAATGATGGAGTGGGTTTCCGTAGGTGGTAAGTAGTTTCTTGTGCGCCCTCAAAGCTGTAAGCGGAATTCCAAAATTTTATGCGATTAGCCTGACTAGGTGACACATAGCATGAGAAAACCACTTTTCTCACATGCTCTCGAGCAGATATCGGTCGTGCAAGAATCCGCACGAGATTGCGTGATAGTCATTGGATCAAGCTAGACAGATCGATGGTGGAGATTTGAAGTGCATAAAGTATTGAGTCGACACGATAGCCATTGGATCAAGCTAGACAGATCGATGGTGGAGGTTTGGAGCGCAGAAAGTCAAATGTTGAAATGAATACGAAGAAGCTATGCAACACGCGGTTGACGGTGGTTGGTCAGGGTTGTTGTGAAAGGAAATCTATGGGTATACTCCTTGCTAACCTACTAACTGAAGAAAAAGGCACAAATAGATGCAAACTAAAACACAACCAATCTACGCTACACTGCAGTAATGGAAATGCAGCTACTTAAGCAAAATAACGATTAAACCATGAATCTATGCGTTACACTGTTGTAATGGAAATGCAGCTACTGAAGCAAATGAATGATTAAACCCTGAATCTACTCTAACATACATGTACAATAAAGAGGGGCCTTAGCTGCTAGGGTTGGACCCTAAACCAAAAGCTTTAGCCCTCTGAGTTAATTCAGTGCTAGCTCGAAATAAAACTCATTCTTATTATCAAAACAATGGATTACATAAAAAACTGTCACAAGTCTTGCAGCTCGAAAATAAAGTAGAGTTTTACAATCAAAAGTCTGAATCCTACTGAGGTCCTAGGCCTCTCTACTTATGCATCTGAAGTCTCCAATGAATTCCTTAAAATTAGGGAGGATCGGCTCCCAAACTAGAGATAAACTGGTGCTTTGACTTCCACTTACTCGGCTACCTCCTAGTCCTCATGATTTGGCTGGTTGCACTCCAAGTTGATGGAGGAATATTCGAATGGGTGGGTAGTAAATGAGGAGGATTTCCCTCCTATAATTCCTCTCCCTTGTCCCATTCGAGTTTTGACCAAGGTCTTTGCTAAAATTCCTTGCTTTTATCCTTTAATCCTGCATTACATGCACATTAGACACAAAGCAAAAATATCCAACTCTAACTCATTTCATAAACAAAATATGATCAAAATTATGCAATAAGTTGTGATAATAGTTGGCTTGACTAAGCTAGGAGGTGAATTAAGGCCCATATAATTACCCAATGATGAGGCTCATCACTTTTTGCACACTCCCATCAGACATAGGATCCACTAACAAAGCAATCATTTCGCATTGGGAACAAAAAATATATGCATATGTTCCATGGCATGTTCATCGATCCCATGAAACCCCCCTTTCCCCTTTCTCTAATGACACTTCCACTGATGATATGTGGAATCCCCCTTAATCTATAGACATCAATGAATGGAAATTTGTTTCTCAGCTACACCCTGGAAACAATATGGAAATTGATGACATTGACATGCCTAGACATCGACTTTAACTCTAACCACAATTGGGCCCATACTACCATCCCTCTCCCTTTGCAAGAGACAACTATCCTTTCATAGAATTTAATCACTCATCCACCCAAATTCATTCTAGCCCATCTCCATTTCCCCACTCGCTCACATCACTATCACCCATGTAGCAAGTTTCTTTCACCATTGTCCTCACCCACTTTAGGACCACTTCCTCCACCCCTCCACTTAGAATGTTAATCCAAGGTACCGTTGGAATGGGGAAGTCTCATTTAATTGTTTTCCTAAAAGGTACATTTCTTGTTGAATCTCTTCCCAATTCAAGTCCATTACTCGTACTCGCTCCAATAGGTGTTGCAGCGTTTAACATAAAGGCGCTTACAATCCATTATGCCCTTTGCATTCCTTTAGTGTCAATGCATCCTCTTGAGGGCCAACCACTTCTGCATCTCCAAGAAAATCTTCATCACGTCAAATACATTTTAATTGATGAAATGAGATTTATTGGCCCTAAAATTCTTTCACACATAGACGATCTCTTAAGGGAGGTATTTCCTTCGTATTAGATTGTGCCTTTGGGCAATCAATCTATCATATTTTTTGGTGATCTTGGGAAACTACATCCTATGAAGGACATCCCCATGCATGTGGCACATCACGCGACAATGCAGTTTGGCACACCTTTGACATGGTCATCACAGTATCTACCATCTTTCGTCAATAAGGGACAAACCCTCTTCAAATTGCATTCTAACAATTGCTCACGAATCTTAGAAATGAAACACCAACATTCAAACACTAGAACCTTCTCATGTCAAGGAGAAATTCCTTTTTTTCAAAGGATGAGAAATAATAATTTGACAATGCAATCCACTTATATCCAACCAACCTAGCTATCGAATTGCATAACAAACAAATTCTCAAAAAATTGAACATCCAAATTACATGATGATACACATAGAAAAGGAAGCACCATGCTACTGGTGTACACGAATAAGATGAACAGTTGGATGCAAAATTTCTTATTTGCAATGAAAAACATGTTTTCCTCACATGTAACTTGTGGGTAACATAAATAGAGCACTTGGAAAATTAATTTCCATTTTAAATGCAGCTGGATCTAAACCCCCTCAATTACCATCCTTTGTTGTTGTTGACTTCTTCCAATACAAAGGCCCGCCATGGGATACCTTCAACCCATCTTATGTTCCACTTCCCCCAATAACACGAGGGTCTCATAGGAAAATTCCCCTTCAAATGGCATGGGGTTTGACAATACATAAATCACAAGGAATGACATTACCAAAGGCGACAATGGACATTGGCAACATAGACCGACAAGGCTTAACATTCACTGTTATCTCCAGAGTTTGAATGTTGGCTGATATTCGCATCTCTCCACCATTTTCCTTCAGCCGCTACTCCCACATGCAAGGCAATTCTTACATCAAGCATAGGCAGCAAGAGGAATCCATACTAGCATCAAAGTCTTTACAACCACCTGCAGTCTAATTGTTGCATCTAGCCCCTTTTGATTCTCTTTCTATAAGAATAATTTAGATTCAATTTCACAATAGTTTCTTTCTTTTACAATTAATTGTTGTGAAACTTAGTTAAAATTAGATAAATTTTCCCCTTTCTACAAAAAAAAATATTGTGTGCATTCGTCTTTAGAAAAAAAATTAAAAAAGACAAACTTTACAAGTTCGCATTTCGTTGATTGATATGAGCATACTTTTACAACTCTACTTCAAATCAAATACTTTAAAAAACGCTTGACAGTGAAATAGAAAATAAAATATATGTTCTCACTCACTGCCAAATCTCTTTTCAACTCTCCAAGGAGTGACTCACCACAAAAGTTCACAACGATTTTTCCAAACAACAAAAGGACTCAAAATCTACTCTGAACAAATTTTCCAAACTGTTGTGGTAAAAAATACAACACCCCCAACTTGACTTTATTGTTATCATATTGGTAATGGGGACCCATATGTATTTGCAACTGCCTTTTGGATCATTTGTTATTTCACTTTTTCTTATCATGTTGTCCTGTTTTATTTTTCAATTTGACTTAATCTTATTTTTAAAGCTTTTATTATTATTATTCATTAATTAGAATAAATGAAACAAATAGCCCCTGAGTCCAACACTTGTATTTGCGTGTGACTTTAACCCTTTTATATTGAACGATCCCCTTATGATTTCATTTTAGTAAGCATACCTTTGATTATATTTTAAAATAGTTACTTTATTTTACGAATAGTTGCTGTGAAACTTAGTTAAAATTCCAAAAAATTTCCCCTTTCTAAAAAATATATAATGTTCACTTGTGTTTAGAAAAAAGAAAATTGGACAAATTTTACAAGTTCACATTTCGGTGATTGATGTGAGCATGGTTTTACAACTCTAATTCAAATAAAATACTTTCAAAATGCTTGACAGCAAAAAAAAAAAACAACATTTCTCTCACTTACTCGCAAATCTCTTTTCATCCTTAAAAGCGTCTATTCCGATATGTGATTACCTCTGACCTCCGATATTGGAGAACCTGTGAGATTAACATATCACAATATCATAGTGCAGCCCTTTACTGCATATCGGAGAATTGAGATTTTGAATCATGTCACATAACAAAAATTCCGATAGGGAATCTTCGATTTGCTAAAGTGGAGTATAATATGCCATGTGGTCTCCTCTGATGGTGCCTATTACAATACATTGAAAGCTTTTAAAAGGGTTATCACTTATGTGTTTTGGAGTTTAGATATTTGCTTATTATTATAAAGAACCAATGTTATATGTATTAGATTTTTAGTATCAGATATTTCTAAAATAATTCCTCCAATTCCATAACTCTGATATAACTCTATTATCAAAAGGGTCCTCCCACCAATAAACTACAACCACTCTATGGATTTTCTACCCCGTCATTCTGACCAATCACGTGAGGGGAAATTTGATTCCACCAATTAGAAGCCTCCCTTGACTAAGGTTTTGACCATCCAAAGGATAAGGTTATCCCAAAATTTCCCTTAAGTTCATAGCCTCACTCCTATGCACCACAACAAGGCCTTCTCTCTGATTCTTGTCATGACTCGGCCAAGGGACCTCGACTCTACATCGCGTAGTGTCTTAGACAAAGAGCTCTAGAACCTCCCCAGTTATAAGCTCTCTTGTTGCAAAGGCTTATTTGACCCAGTATTGCCAAATATGTCTCTATCTTAGGAATTTCATAGACTCCCAGACGTGCTTCATGGTTTGATGATGATACCTTTGGTTACTTAGGATGATCTATGATGTTATCCCTCCTGAGCTTGGGTGATACATTCTCCAATGGATTCCTGGCCGACGAGTCTTCCCTTCCCACTGGGAGGGAATCCTACCCAAGGCGGCATAGACGCTCCTATGTCACTTACCTACCACAAGTTTGGTGTGGACTCCTGAGAGGTTCCTACCTCGCTTGCCACACGCGGATGGTATCGGACCCTATATCGAGCCAGCAAGTAGCTCCATGGTGCTTGATGAAACCTTCAGGTGCCTCGACAACCATCCTAAGACACCAATAATAGGTATCCAACCTGCTGAGAAGGCCAGGTTGAAGGTCATTTAGGCAAAGCTGGCAGCTTGTCTGATCCCAAGGGAAAACTCCCCTTGACATTAATCCAATGCTTGCCATGCAACACAACAACTTGTAACTTGGAAAAAAAAAGGCATGCAAGTGGATAAAGACCCTACTAGTTAGTGGGTCTTCCATGTAATCTTCATATTAATAAAAGGGCCTCAGAACCCACTATCTTTCAATTTTTATCCAACCTCTCATGAATCGACTGTTATGAAACCAGCTCAAGAAAAGATAGAAAAGATAGATCAACGCCTTAGAGTTCAACCTCTTCGAGGGGGCAACCTCCTTTACATTACATAAATGAACAATTCTTGGATGATACAAATGACAAAACCTCCTTTCTATATATAGGAGTCTAAGGAGTCATAATATAATCCAGCCGACCTAACAATAATAATATAAGGCCACAAAAATAACAATAGAGGGATTCTATGGGGCACAAAAATAACAATATGGGGGTAATAGGGGCACAACAATATAAATAAGGGGTATAACTACAATAGTAATGGGGTAATCACTAGTATTATAGGGACCCAACATGCCCCTCTCCTTCAAAAAAAGTGTTGTCCTCAATGCTTGAGTAGTTCTGGATACTTCTGCATAAAATTCTCATCCTCCCATGTGGAATCTTCAATGGATAAGTTCTTCCACTTGATAAGATACTCTGAAATTGATCGATTTCGTAGCTGTCGAGTTCTTGTTTCTGTGACTGCTTCCCGTTCCAATATAATTTTTCCTTCCTCGTCAAGTTCTGGCAATATTGTTTGAATTGGGAGCTTGCCACCTACAACCTTCTTTAAACATGAAACAAGGAAAACTGGGTGCAATCGAGAAGCTACAGGAAGCTCCAATTTGTATGCCAGAGTACCAATCTTTTGCAACACCTTGTATGGACCATAATACTTTGGTGATAATTTATTATCCTTCTTAGCTTGCTTTAGGGACATTTGATTATATGGTTGTAGCCGTAGGAATACCCAATCACCTACATCAAAACTTCTTTCACTGTGATGTTGATCTGCCTGTTGTTTCATTCTATTTTGTGCCAACACGAGGTTATCCTTTAAGAGTTGGAGGACTTGTTGTTGATGTTCGATGTGATGTTCCACTGCCTGAACCTTAGAATTTTCTCTTAAATATGATGTGATGGATGGTGGTTGATACCCATAAAGTGCCATAAATGGGGTCATTTTTGTTGCTGTATGGAAGGAAGTGTTATACCACCATTCAGCCAGAGGCAACCATTTGACCCATTGTGTCTGTTTATCAAATACAAAGCAACGAAGATATCCTTCCAAACATTTGTTTACTATCTTAGTTTGCCCATCAGATTGAGGATGATAAGATGAGCTATGAGCTAACTGAGTACCAAGACAAGAAAATAATTCTGTCCAAAAATTTCCAGTGAAAATGGGATCTCTGTCACTTACAATAATCTTTGGGTTTCCATGTAGCTTTTGAACTGTTTCCATAAATGCAGTAGAAACTGTACTGGCTTTAAATGGATGTGATAATGCACAAAAGTGTGCATACTTGGTAAGTCTGTCAACTACCACCATGATGACACTCTTTCCCTCAGACTTGGGTAAACCTGTGATAAAATCCATTGAAACCTCCTCCCAACGTTGGCTTGGAATGGATAAAGGTTGTAATAGACCCGGTGTCCTAATTGTTTCAACTTTATTTTGCTGGCAAACCAAACATTCCGCCACAAACTTTTGAATATCTGATTTAAGGCCATCCCAAAAAAATTCCTTCTTAACCCTGTGGTAAGTTTTTAAAAATCCTGAGTGCCCTCCTAAGGGAGAAGTGTGCAATTCCATAAGAATCTTTTGTTTTAGCTGGGAATTCTTACAGAGGTATAAGTGATCTTTGTACCATAACGAATCATTTTGCCAGCTAAATGTATCAGAAGTACTGGAATCTTGTTGTAGCTTTCGAATAAGTGCCCACACTTCTTCGTCATTCTTCCATTCCTCCCTTGCTTCGTTTATCCAATCTGGTTGGATAATAGAAATGGCACACAACAATGCTTCCACATCCTCATCCTTTCTTGAGAGTGCATCTGCCACCACATTTTGCTTCCCTTTTTTGTAGATGATTTCAAAGTCATAACCCAACATCTTTGTGACCCACTTTTGTTGCTCTTCAGAGGATAATCTTTTTTCTAAAAAGTATTTAAGGCTATCATGATCCGTTTTTACCTTGAAGTGTCTTCCCATTAGGTAGGGTCGCCATTTCTTAAGTGCATGGAGTATTGCCAACATTTCCTTCTCATAAATAGCTTTTCTTAAAAACTTTCCCTTGATTGGACGACTTTCAAAAGCAATGGGTCTTTCATCTTGCATTAGAACAACACCAATTCCATTTCCTGAAGCATCACATTCCACAATAAAGGTTTTTGTGAAGTCCGGTGTAGCTAAGACCGGTGCTTGGCACATTGCCTCTTTAAGATGTTCAAAGGCCTTTGTTGCTTCCGGAGTCCATGAAAATGAATCTTTCTTCAATAATGTTGTTAGAGGTGCTGCTATTCTCCCATAATTCTTAACAAACTTGCGATAATACCCTGTCAACCCAAGAAATCCTCGTAGATGCTTTATGGATGTGGGGATTTTCCATTCCTTAATGGCTTTAATTTTGCTAGGGTCTACCTTAACTCCTTCATGAGATACAATATGACCCAAATATTCCACCTCCTGGACTCTAAAGAAACATTTGGATCTTTTTGCATATAATTGTTTCTCCTCCAATAGTTGTAGCACCATGTCAACATGTTCAACATGATCCTTCCAAGACTTCTTGTAGATTAGTATATCATCAAAAAATACTAACACAAATTTTCTAAGGAATGGTTTGAAAATTGAATTCATCAAACCTTGAAATGTTGAAGGTGCATTGGTAAGGCCAAAAGGCATGACCAAAAATTCATAATGACCCTCATGAGTTCTAAATGCCGTTTTCGGAATGTCTTCAATCTTCATTCTGATTTGATGATATCCCGAACGAAGATCCAACTTGGTGAAGTAAATTGATCCATGCAATTCATCCAGTAATTCATCAATAACAGGAATGGGGAACTTATCTTTAATAGTGAGCTTGTTGAGCTCCCTATAATCCGGACACATGCGCCATGATCCATCCTTCTTGTGCACCAATACTACTGGAGCTGAGAAAGAACTTTGACTCAGTTGAATTATACCAGCCTCTAGCATTTCTGCAACCATACGTTCAATTTCACTTTTTTGGACATAGGGATATCTGTACGGCCTGATGTTTGGAGGAACACTTCCTGGAATCAGATGAATAGCATGATCATGACTACACATAGGTGGGAGACCTTTTGGAGTCTCAAATACCTTGGAATGATTTTCCAGGACTTTTTGGAGATCTGGAGAAATAGATGATTCCAATGTGGAAACATCTAGCGAACATAATTGTGAAATTACACCTCTTTGCTCCTTTTTTAGAAGCTTTGTCATGCTATTAGAGCTGATTATCTTTCCTAGTTTCCCTGCAATACCCCTTAATTCAACTTCCTTTCCTTCCGTAGAAAATTTGATGAAAAGTTCTTGAAAATTAAAAGCTATTGTACCCAAGGATTGTAGCCATTGGACTCCTAGTACAACATCAGCACCTCCCATTGGAATGGAAAGCATTGGGCTAGTCAATACATATTCTCCCATGGATAACTTGATATTATGGCACTTTCCAGAGCAATTTATTGTTCCTCCATTTGCAATCATCACATGACACTCTGGTGCTGGATATAGGAAGCAATTCAATTCTTTTGCTACCCTACAATGAATAAAATTGTGGGTGCTTCCTGAATCAATCAACACTATTACCTTTTTCTTCTTGATTTGTCCTTCTATCTTGATGGTTTGAGGAGTGGTAATTCCCACCAATGCATTACAAGATTTGGTCGGATTTATTTGTTCTTCATCTAGGCTTTGTTCCTGGAGTATATCTTCTTCTTTTGACCTTTCTTTCTCCTTTTCTTCTTCGTCTTCACAATCTATGTAGAATAATTTCTTCTCAGCACACTTATACCTTTAGTGTATTTGCTATCACAACTGTAACAAAGCCCTTTTGCTCTTTTTTCTTCCAATTGTTGTGGTGTCAACCTTATAGGTTGTGGAAGACTACGGGCAACAACACTTCCGTCTTTATAGTTGTGAGTGGTATGCTTCTTGGTTGCCATAATTTTGCTTTCCATTTTTCTTGCTAACCTGAATGCCTTCTCTAATGAATCAGGTTCCCAAAGGTGAACATCATGTTGGATATTATCCTTTAAAGACCCTATGAACACATCAATCCTATGCTCCTCTGGAATATCTTTTACCTTATGTTCAATTTTTGGAACTCCTCAATATGCTCCATTACTGAACCCTTTTGTTTGAGACTTATCAATTGGCTAAAAAAAGTGTTTCTTTTTGTATCTTCATAATATGCTATCAATTCTTTCGTAAAAATTGCCCAAGTGATAAATTGTTTACGAGAGCAAAGCCATTGATACCATACAAACTGATTTGGTTCTAAATATATAGTTGCCATACGTACCTTTTGTGCGTTTTGCACATTATTGAGATCGAAGAATTGCTCCATCTGTAATATCCATGTGGCGGGATCCTTGCCATCAAACTTCCTCATATCGATTTTTGGAATATGGTGATTCTTCGATCCAACATTAGCGTCTATGGAATCATGATTAACATTTCTTTTGTTCTCATCATGAGTTTCCTTTACTACCTTTTCACCATTAGTGACCCTTTCTTGTAGCAACTTCTTCAATTCTTCCATGTCTGTCTTCAAATCTATCTTCAAATCATCCATCTTAGCTTCCATGCCCTTTATCTTAGATTCCACGCCATTTACCTTGGATTCCACGCCACTTATCTTAGCTTCTGTTAGCTTTTGTGAGCGTTACATTTGTTGCACTTGTTCTTGTAATTTTGATATATCATGTAGCATTTCTTCCTTTTCTTCATGAGTCATGCTAGAGCTTTCAGGTTCCTTACTAGGTGTTTGCATTTTCTTTCCTTGGGGCATCAATTACCAATAATAATGCTTTACTATGCCCTTTGAATTCCGTTAAACCAAGATTACAAAAAAAAAAAAAAAAACTACACACCTTTTTTTACTTTATAGAAGCCTGATATTGAATCTGATGTATCTTTGTAATTTTGGATCATCCAGTTCTGAAATTTCTACCTGTAGTAGCCTTCTGCGTCGTCTTTCCAATGCCACAAGTCTGAGCCAAATTGGATTCTCCAAGGAAGAGTTATGTGAAATCTCCCACAGTGACTTGCCTTTAGACTAGTTCAGCAGAGCGAACTTGTACGACGTGCCACGAGTCACTGTTTCAACTTTTGAATCTGAAACACACACACAAGAAACTACAGTCTGTCCTCTTTTTGTACCTTCTTACGAAATTTCAATCCGATCCCCAGAGAGAAAGTTATGACGATTTTCCCCAGGTCACCTGTTTTGAATGTAATTCAGGAGTCTGCAAAAGGACCAACTTCCTCAGATCATATCTCCGCAAATATCGCGCGAAAAGCTCTGAAATTCGGACCCAAGGTTCAGCGCGATTTCATCTCAAATGGATTTTTTTTCGACTTCTGAATCGTCACAGAAAAAAGTTATAGCGAAAATGCCACGATGACCTGTTTGGAGCAGCGAAACCCTAGAATCCAAAGCTCCGATACCAAATGTTATGAAACCAGCTCAAGAAAAGATAGAAAAGATAGATCAACGCCTTAGAATTCAGCCTCTTCGAGGGGGCAACCTCCTTTACATTACATAAATGAACAATTCTTGGATGATACAAATGACAAAACCTCCTTTCTATATATAGGAGTCTAAGGAGTCACAATATAATCCAGCCGACCTAAAAATAATAATATAAGGCCACAAAAATAAAAATAGAGGGATTCTATGGGGCACAGAAATAACAATATGGGGGTAATAGGGGCACAACAATATAAATAATGGGTATAACTACAATAGTAATGGGGTAATCACTAGTATTATAGGGACCCAACATCGACCATGACATGTAATGACTTCCGTCTCTTCCTTAATACGTTATTAATCTATATTATCATGCAATTTGTTATGCTACCTAATATTTGTTATCATGCAGTTAGTTATAGCATGCGATTTGTTATGCCTCTTAAGCATCAAACATTCTATGTTTACCTCTAGCATTAATTACACACATCTTTGTCTTCAACTTTACTCACATGCATATATATATATATATATATATATATATATATATATATATATAATATATAACTCATCCCCATAGGGATGTACCACGTATGCAAACATAATCAACATAATGAAGTCCTTTAATCCAAAACAAGTAGTAGAATCAAAGGTTTACTCATCGCAAGATTCAAACTAAGACAACATAAAAAATTTGCGATATGGGTACCTCCGATGTGGAAGATATGCGATAACATAATTAACTCATTTTAATAACTGTATCGGGTCCATAATATCAGAGGTTTTGATATTGGAGATAATCGCAACATGCCACAGTTTGCAAACTTGCGTTATAATAAAGCTCTGATATGGTGGATGCCAGATTACAATTAAACTTGTTTTAATATCAATATCGCATCCATATTGTCGGCCATTTTAGATGATGGCACATAATGAAAGTTCCAATAAATAGATGTGATATTATATTAAATCCAATCTTATAATTATAGCAGGTCTACAAGTGAATTGACGATCGACAATTTGATATCGGAGTTTTCATTCAAAAGTCTTGATATCAAGGCGGACATGAAATTCTTATTAATTAAAGTTAATACACCATATCGGGTCTAGATATCGGAGATTCGAGCAAATCCGATGTCAGAGATTATTGCATATCACAACACACGACTTCAAGAATATCGGCGGGATATGGATATCGGAGGAAGTGCTCTATCGCAAGTCAGAGATTAGGGGGTTTCGAGTGCTAACATATAACAAAAACACCGAATCATCAACTGCACATATATGATATCGTTGTTTGTCTATATACTTAACAGATTTCGATTAAAACACATCAATGGCGATACTCATCTAATCACATGCAATAACATATATGACAAATTTCAATGAAAATAGTACTTGAACTCAAAAACATAGCATCAACGTAAAGATAATAGTGCCCGATACACATTCACTCTGCTCATAAATAAAATCGGTGTGGTTCTCCTTTCAATTAATACTTGTTTACAACTACAGTAGTAAAAACCAAAATTCTTCTTGCAAAATTTTAGAACCCCCTTTCTTCATAACAGTGAAGGGGATTTAAAGTTTAAAATCAAATCTCAAATATAGAAAAGCCCATAAAATGTTGTGTCGGTCCAAACAAACCACACTTCAAATAAAAATACAAACTAATAGTACAGTCCTGTTACAACAAGTTGATCAAAACTTGGACGAAGACTGTTTTGCCAATTGTTGTTGAAGTTCACATATATCTGTCATCAGCTTCAGTTCAGGTGGATGTTTAGGCCTAATGCACATCTGTGCAGTGAATAACACATCGCTGAGTGTTGGAAGCACCTAAAAAATTGTATTTAGAAGACACCTCAACATCAACCAGTGTCCATTTGGTTTGACTAGGAAATTCCAATGGCATTATAAGTCAACATTTGATAGATCTTTTGTCCGTTCAACCTTCTTCTTTGATGAGTCTTGCCAACATTTTGTCAATATTTTAACATCATGCAACATATCTTCTGGGCACTCCGAGATTAAATTTTCCTACAACAGGCTATTTTTGATTGATTTAATCATGTTTCTAGATATGTCCCTGGCACTATAGATTTCCATTTTCGTTTTTTTAAGCCTTATCTCCCATTCTTGGAAGACAATCTCTTTATGAGATTCTTATATTTTGGAAGATTTGCTAATCGGCCCTCAGAGTTGTTTTTCCCACAATGAAATCATATATTTTTTCTTCAACTTCCTTGCTATATGTCCTCAGATCGGACAATTGATTCATAAGTGCATCAACGGATTGGAACATCTCTTCGATAATGGCCAGATTTTGGGAAAATAGAACCTGTTGATGAGAAAGTAGGTTATTAAGCTCCCTTGCTTATTTCATGAATTTTGTCATCTCAGGATTATCCTTCAGTTTCTCAATCATGCGCTCTAGCTCCTGTATATGGGCATCCTGACTCTTCATGTCAGATTCATATTGAATCTTCATACCATTGAAACTGGTTTGAAATTGTGAAAATTGAGCTTGCCATTGTTGGTCGATTCGTTTCTTTTGATTTTCTAAATTTGGTTCAAGGTGCCTTATTCTATCATCTTTCTCCCTTAGGAGTTGTTGCACTTATGTGGCTTTGTCAATTGATTCACTAGCATAGGCTCCTGCATATTTTTATAGTCTCCCAAGATCTTCAGGAGGGGTCACTTGGGCATCTTTCCATAGTACTTGAAAGGAGGTATTTGCAGGGACCAAAGTCTACATTTGTTTAGTCCTTCTCCTCTTTCTATGCCTGCTGACTACCGCTTCGTGTTTGGGATTATAAAATACATCGAGAGGAGGAATCTCCTCAATGTTGAGAACGACCTCAGGGGTCAGAAAAAATGGGATGATTTCTAGCTCATCAGTGTCCATAGTTTCTTTAGAAACCTCAATAGTGAACAAGGTCTTCTCAGTGATTACAGGAATCTGAGAAATCTGTGTCTGCGATGGAGTTTGTTGTTTTTTAGGGTCAGTCTCTTTAAGAAACTGATCCCAAATCACATTTAGACTTTCTTCTGTCGTTACCTTCTCTGCCTTTGCTTCGCTAGCTGCCGATGTTTCAGTTACATGAATTGCATCTTGACTCTGAGGTGTTCTCGTTCATGTGTCTTGTTCTGTATTATGGTGATTTAGATTCAGAATTTCACTGGGAAAATGGGAAATCCTTTTAACCCTGTATTGATGAAACTACACTAATTCCTCAGGGTTGAGTCATGTTGTTTCTTCTTTTTCAACCTCTACATAATTTGAGGCCAATTGAAAGAAATCATCAAATTTATCAAGCTCGTTTGTTAACTTCCTGATCTTTGTCTGTGTTGTAATATTTTTAGCAGTATCAATCAGATCATACTGCCGATAGGCAATGGTTGGAAAGTTCATCAGTTGGATTTCGTCCATCTCCTTAGTAACATGTTTGAAATTCTCTAAAGAATAGAATCCACAACGAAACAGAAAAATAGGCCACATTGTCTTCTTGCTTTCCTTCATGACCTTAGACAGTCCATTTCCCATAGTCTAGTAGGCTATTTCTCGGGCTAGGAGCTTATCAGGGACATACAAGGGCAACACATGAGGTTGTGCAAGGTTGCCGAAAAATCAAACATAGGTAAATGATTCCTCCCCAAACCATATTCCAACTGATATGAGGTCAATGTTGCCTTCAACAAATATTCTAGGGCACTTCTCATTGAAAACGAACTGGTAAATAGGGAGGACGGCGCCATGGCTAATATTGTAAAAATGGGGTCTGTATTTTGATTCCCATAGAATATTATGGTAAATGTGAATAGGCAAAGGGTCTTCAATAGTCCATTTCCATCCCATGGATGGAAAATTTGAAGTGAAACAAATATAATCCATAATGTAGGCACTCATGTAGAATGGGACAACAATAGTTTTAGAAAAAATATGCTTTTTCCTATATTCTAGGATTTCGTTGCTTAAGTTGTTGGACAAAAAATTTTCCCAGTCCATTACATAACTATTAGAGGTAGCTTCAATCAGGTGCACCCATTGGTTTGAAAACTTCTAGGTATTGGCATAGCCAAACAATATACACATCATTGCAACAACAAAATAATAGGGTGCATTAATAGAGGCTATATCATACATACCCTTGTCCTCCCGCTTATGCTTGCTTGGATCTCTTCTCCATCCTTGAATGATCTCATATTGGTGTTCATTTTCCTACATGAACTTCTCAATGAAGTCTTTATCATATTTCTTCTGAGATGGTGGGAGGTGGTACATTGCAGACAAATATTTTCCAATGAAAGAGCTGATGATCGTCTGTCTCTTGGTTATAAAGTTCCTATATTCGATGTTCATATGATCAATGACCCATTTGATCATATCCATATAATGCAAGATGCTTGGTCAAGCACTAACTCTATGGAGAAACGAATTGGCCACATCAATGTATGTAATTTCTGAAACAGGAACCCTATCCTCTGTTGTGACTATTCTTCGTGTGACTTTGGCCCTTCATCTTTAAAAATATTATACATGGCCTCCCAGGTAGCAACCCTAGCATCATGGGTGCATGCCGTGTCAGAAAATATCCCATGCATTTTTGTGACCTTAGGAGGAGGAGAAATTGGCTGTTGTTGAATGAGAATTTTCCTTCTGGGTTTAGCCGGTCAAGACATTTCTCCCAAATTCTGGTTGAGACATTTCTCCTGAATTCTATTTATCAGGACTAGCATGCGAGGAAAAAACACAAGAATGAATAGTGCCTACACTTAGAGAAAATGACCAATTATTCATGAATCCAATATTTTTATGAGTGAAATATTCAGGAATCGTTAGTATTAATGAAAGCATTTAGAATATCAAAAACCATAAATTCACTGCATTTCCTCTTTAATTGACAAAACGTACATCCACATGGCCTTCGACACACGTTAGCTTTATTGGATATTTTTATCAGAGAAATTAGATGGTTGTCTTACCAAAACTTGCGATCTCGTCTATCTCCGGACCCAATTAATTTTATCAGAACATCGTTAATATAAAATTGCATTTGCCCTTCATCGCAACTTTTGGAATGAAACCTTTGTTTAGATCTACCAATATTTGATTGCGATATGTCTTATGCCCACGATTACCTTTATTATAATGACTTCAATGTAGTATTGTACACGTCAGCTTTATCAGAGATTTTTATCAGAGAAATCAGATGGTTTTCCTCGAAAAACTTGTGATCTCGTTTATCTTTGGACCCGATTAATTTTATCAAAACATCTTTAATATAAAATCGTATCCACCCTTCATCACAAATTTTGGAATGAAACCTTCGCTTACATCCGCCGATATCCGATTATGATATGCCAATAGTCCTTGATTCCTTTGAACTCTTTGTGAATGTCGTGCTAGCCCCCAAATCAGAGCTCTCTTCATCGACCATTTCTAATCGGAGGTGTAACCTTGGTGCACGACATGTCAATTCGCCGATTGCCGATCATTGATCACCTTCTGTGTTTGGCCCTTGGTCTTGTAGCCCTTCACGTGACTGCAGTCTAGCTCTTGTATCAGAGCCCTTCAATCGGAGGTTATCAATCAGAGATTTCACTTCAATGCACAATACGCCTCAACCTCCAATCATTGATCTCCCATACGTGACGCCATTTCTGCCACGTATTTTCCTCTTGTCACCTTGTTAGTAATGCCACGTGTTACCCTTTTTTGGCTTATTGTGAGCCTTGGAATTGTTGAAGACACCTGCCACATATCAATTGTGTTAACACATCGTGATGAAACCAACCTCCTCGTGTCACTTCTCGCAACCAATTATTGGTTGCCACACGTCCCTTAACGTATCTAGTGTATGTTTGCCACATGTCTCTTATCAAATCCCGTCTTTTGCTACCACGCGTCCCTTTGGGAAGAGAGAGAAAAGGCTCCAGTTTCTTTGGTTTTGCAGACAAATCCTTTGTTAATTTTGTATCGCCCATCCTAACACATTAACACTAGCGTCCCATTCCTGGTGATTTCATTGCATATCACAACTCACATATCGACGTTTTTGAAATGTTGTCACACTGTCTCAATTCCAAAGATAAAGTACATACCTTGGACCCTTGACTGGCGATTGTCGATATCATAAGACCCCCGACTGTTGATATTGACTTTCATATAGTGTCACCTCTAATAATCGGCAATCGTCGATATCATATGCGGATGTGATTAGTCTTTTTATAATGTTTTCATGTGATTTCGCCTCTGTTATGTTGCAACTTTCCAATAACACATATTTGTGACGCATGTCATGTTAAAACCTCTGATATCAAAACCTCTGATACCTAATAAGCTCTCCTTTTGGCTCAAACAGGGATGAACTCAGGGTCCAAATGTCCTATCAACGTTGCTTTGCGCCTCTTAGTGCAAATGCTAGTATACGTATTGCCACTATTCTTATGTATTTTGGCAAACACAACAAAATGAGGGTGTATTTAGATTTGCTTGAATTGTTTGACAACATTATCTAAATTAATTTCTCTTTAAAACAATTACTTTTGATTTTCAATAGAACCGTTACCAAGTCTGAGAGACATACTAATGGATTATGAATTGTTTAATCCCACATTTGGCTGTAATATTTCTAAATATTGTAAGATTTTGTAATTGAAGTAAGATGACTACCTTTTTATAACAATTATTGAGCCGATAGTCTCATTCTACAGCCCAGTATGATGTGTAATGCTAACCGTCCATCATCAAAGTTGAAATTTTGCTCATGTGGGCAAAAATAAAAAATTTAAAAAGTCTAAAAATTAAAAAATTAGATAACTATACAAGATATTTAAATAATGTGGGATCATAAAAAAATTTGTACGTGAAGAAATTGGATCCCTCTCGGCTCATGTTAGATCTATATTTAAGATGCATCTATGTTGGTTTAATCTCACTTCGGGTTATTTTTGGTTACCAGTCACCTATAAACACGAATATGATCTTACTTTCCTTCTATCAAATCTTATCTAACCATGGAATTTAAAAACTGGAAAGTTAAAATCGACTAACCTGGTTGAACTTGCAGGTTTTCGTGCCATAGGGTTTAACGCCCATCATATTTCACTTCTTCAACTTTCTGATTTTTTTCAAAATTTTTGATGATCAAAACAATCATTGTATTGATATTGATAAACACATAATATTTATATAACATTATATATGTTATATGGTTTTATTTTTTAATTGAGACTACTTTATATTATGTTTTAATTTGTTGATTAAGTTGGCATATAAATGTTAAATGTTAAATTTTACAACCATTTACGCCTACACATCTCCCCTATACTAAGTTGTAGAGCGCCTCTTAACACAATTACATAATTTTGTTATAATGTTTATGATCCTATGATATAGTAAAAAGTGCTAAGAAAACAATATAATTCTATTATGGCCAATAATTAATAGCCCATGGGAAATGGTTGGATGATATTGTTGTGGTCAAATTTGATTAACGCTCTTATAAAATTTTAACCTAAAACCCCAAAAGTGTATTCACTTATGTCACGTGGCATTGGATATTGATTTAGTAATGATTTTTGAGTGTATGATTGATTAAATAATTACAATTTTTTTTCATTAAAATGATTAACTTATAACATTGAAGATGAAAAAAAAAGACATGAAAAAAAGCCAATTTAAATTTTACTTCTAAAATACAAAATAATATATTCTTGATTTCAAAAATAATATTATAATATCTAAACTCTTAATTTCAATGTTACTTTGATAAATTATACTTCACAACATATATCATATCTCCAAAAATAAAGCATCACACATTACCTTATCTTAGATTTTGTAATAGAATGTGCACTACAAAGTGCTTAGATGGATCTCCTTTCCAAAGTAAAGCTATCCAATATTATAATACTGTCAATAAAATTAAATAATTACTATATTTAACATTATATAAAAGGTTATAAAATTTATATAATTTTAATATTTATTATTATAAATAAAATAATAAAAAAATAATACATATTATATATATAAATAGTTGGATATATAGATATATAAAGCAGTCAAAAATAAAATTCAAAATTTACTTACTCACATCATAGTTTTAATAAGTTCATAATTTTTTACAATTGAATATACAAATTACACCAAAAACCTTTTTGTTACCTAATAACCTTCATTATTAGAATTGAATGGGGTCACACAAAACCGACAAAGAATCTATTACTCTAGGGTGCCTATAAATGGATTTATCTGAGGTGGGTGTAGAAGGTGTAAAATAAGTATGTATTTGGTCAAACATCAATATCATTAAATTGATTAAATTGTACCTACTAATTTTATGTACAAATTAAAGTATTTTGGACTTATATATAAAGTTAAGAGTTACTTGTCATACATAATAGACATTATTTTATGTACAAATTATACCTAATAATTTTATGTGCAAATTAAAGTATTTTGGACTTACATATAAAGTTAAGAGTTACTTGTCATACATAATAGACATTATTTTATGTACAAATTAAAGTTGGTTGGAGTTATATATAAAGTTAAGAGTTACTTGTCTTACATAATACACATTATCAGGAAGGTAAATGAAACAAAATCCTAACCATTGACATAACATTTTAAAGTCAAAAACTTTTAATTAAAATATAAATTGTACGTGTGTTTTATATGGTGTAAAAGCTATTTTGCATTCAAATTATATACCATCCAATGTTTTTACATTAATTCCCGACCAAACATGTCATTAAAGTGGGTTTTGTTCCTTAACATCCTTACACTCTACACGCTAAAATACATTATGTGCAAAATAGGACTCGAGACATTTCCTTTATCAGGGTTCCCTTTATACACCACGTTTACTCATTTCATATCAAACTACTCTCTGAGACATCATTATTATCGATGTTCATTAAAGACTCAGCAATATATACTATATTTTTTTGTTTCATGATTATGGATTATATTTTGTTGTTTCTTAGATTAATAATATTATTAGTTATTATTCGTGAATGCAAGTTGACTCATTATTAGTTTCAGTTTTGTTTTTTAATCAAGGGAATTAATAGACTTATCGTTTGTCACTGAGAAGGTTTGGGGTTGAGTTGCTGTAATATACCTACAAAGGATAATATGGGGTACATAGGGAGGTACCCAAGGGAACTATGAATGCAATGGGCTATAGTGATGAACTAGGTCCACTTTGTAGTCAACAGGTGCTTAGCTTGAGTGGTTTTCCATCCCATCCACCTAGGTTCAAGTCCTTAGAGACATGACTCGTCATAGTAAGGATGGAAGGATAGACATCTCGTTGGAGTTTAAAATCTTGGCTCTTGTTTTTGTGGTCTACAGATGTCTCGGTCCTAAGGTTGAACTATGAGTTCCTTATATATGTGGTTGCAGTTTGTTGCATATATCTCGGGAGGTTGCTAGTTCCCTATCAAAATTTTTCATTTAAAAAAAATAAAAATAGGTCTACTTTGTAATTAAAAAGAAATAATATAATAATAAGGGGCATTTGGTATAAGACATTAGGAATACTCATGAGAAATATAAATACACATGATTATCATTATATTAGAGATGTGTTGAGTTTTATTGTCTTGTAGCACGCATGACTTGTGAAGTGATTCATTCTTTTAGGAATATTTAATGGTATTAACCTACCTTAAAGGT
The DNA here is from genome assembly GCA_031772625.1 of Pinus tabuliformis. Classification (NCBI taxonomy): domain Eukaryota; kingdom Viridiplantae; phylum Streptophyta; class Pinopsida; order Pinales; family Pinaceae; genus Pinus; species Pinus tabuliformis. The sequence continues at coordinate 829,613,044 of CM062816.1, forward strand.
TCTTCTCTACATTATTTATGTATTTTATAGTAAATGTCTTTGGTATCTTCATGATTTGGGCTTGTACTGAAAATTTTCACAGTAGTTTATCCTATACATTTTTGAAGTTTTACAACCAATGGTACTAGAGCTCTTTCTTTGGATGAAGTGGGAGAATTTTGGGGCACAAATTTGGAGGTTTTTTTTTTGTTTTTGTTGATTTTGATGGGAAAAAGAGGATGGCATAATTTAGGGATATTATTGAAACCTTTTGTGTAGAATTTGAAGAATCCAATCCATGGAATGAATTCCTCTCCAAAAATACCAATTAAAAAAAAATCGTCCAAAACAGAGTGTGGGAAGTGAAGTTATCAACATTTGAAGATTGACAATTCTTTAGGGCTTTTGCAAGTGTGAATTTTAATGGTTTAATTTAGGTCAATCTGTAAAAAGAAACTGTGCAAAATATGGAAAACCTAATCCAATAACTAAGTTTCTCTCAAATAATAGCTAATTTCCAAAAAAAATAAAATTCAAATGGAGTCTGAGAAGTGAAGATATAAACAATTGAAAATTGACAATTTTTATGCCTTTCACAGTGTGATTTTTGTTGAATGAATTCATGGCAATGTCTGAAACTTTTTGTGCAAAAATGATGAATGTAATCCAAGGTCTTAATTTTTCTCAAAAAAATGCACAATTAAAAAAACAATCATCCAAAACAAAGCCCAACAAGTGAAGTTATCAACAATTGAAAATCATTTTTTTTAGGGTTTTTGCAAGTGTGAATTTTTCTAATTGAATTTAAGTCGACTTCTGAAACTATTTGTGAACACTTCGAGAATCTAATCCAATGGTTGAATTCCTCTAAAAAAATATCCAAATTCAAAAACAAAAATCATTCTAAATAGAGTCTAGCAAGTGAAGTTATTGATAATTTAAAATCATCATTTTTTAGGGCTTTTCGAGTGACGACCACAAGTTTTGAAGATTGGATATATTTTTATAGAGGGCATATATTTCATTTAAATGAAAACCAAAAGATCCAAAGAAGTGGTAAAATTTCATAATTGGGGTTATAAATGCAAATTTGAGGTGTACAACACAAGTTATGGTCATGTTACATATTTAGCCTCAAACCCTAACTACATAAGGGAGCTCCATTGAAAAGTAAGTGATTTTCTTTCAAACCATAGTTCTACGTTTGAGTTTTCGAGTAAGATGCATTTTATAGAAAAAGATGATGGTCCTAATATTGAGGAATACATAAACAAAATGAAGTCAAAAGGGGGAAATGAATGGAAATTGTGGGTATGTATGTATTTAAAAGATGATGCATTCATATGGTGGAACTCAATTATGAATGAGAATATATGGGAAATTCTAGACAAAAAATTTGAAAAAATATTTCTAGATAAGTGGTCTCATGATGTGAAGAAGGATAAGAAGAGCACTAGGAATTTATTTTCATATGACAACTTCATATTATCGGCTTATGGATGTAATCAACAAGATAACATCATTGTTTCTATTAAATCTAGTTGAAAGCATAATTTCAAAAATGTTAATTTGGTTAAAAAATTGCAAGTTGCCACAAAAATATTCAAAGGAATCATATTGAGGGTGAAAATGTTCCAATGTTTAAATATTTGAAGGTTTCCATTGATAAATATGTGTTGCATTTATGTTTTTATGCTATAGATATGGAAGATGTGGATATTTTTTGGTATATCCTTGGATAGACTCAGTGGGTATAGTTGATATTAATATGAAAAATAAGTTTTTGAAGCTTTTCCCTGATGGGGACTATACGAGGGCATCATAATAGCAATAGAATAGGAAAAGAAATCGACATGTTGTCTCTTTTCAACAACCATTTTCCAGTGGGAATAGTAATTCACATGTAGAGGTTTTGTTTGGGGATGGAGGTGGCGGCCCTTGGAGAGAGAGTTGGGCTCTCCACATGGCTCCACATGGGAAGCGCATGGCACATCTTGGGCTCACTCCATGGGAGCCACCAACTCGGGTCGTATTGTCTTAAATGTCGCATGCAAAGGGGTGAAGGTGTTTGTTTGGGTCATGTGTTTTGTTAACACAACCTCTCTCGTTTGAGCTGGCATGGAGTGCCTCTCCCATGGTGGATTGGTTATCGTAAGACCTAGTACTGACAACATTGGGATGTTCATTTATGATCTCATTCTGGGTCACTACTTTGGAATGGCGAAAACTTGGTGTCTACTATCCACTTGGCTACTCTCAAGGAATTTGCAGATGACATTTAATTATGGCAGTCGTTATCTCACGAGGATAACTATTTATATGAACTTCTTTGTCATCTCGGGGTGGCAAAAAAATGGTTATCATGTGGCTGACAAACCTCAGTTACAAAGGTTGTGTTGTTGTTTGTGGCATCATTCTCAAGGGGCCACAGTGAATGATAGGTTGGACAGGCAGGGTATTTTCTCAATTCTTAAATTTCACTTAGTGGTTTGGAACTCTCCTATCCTGTAACACTCGATACTCATACTCCCCTTAACTTGTTGTTGTTGTAAGCTACATTTGTTTCAGGACTTGCTTTTGCTTCATTTATGGTGTCCATGTTTTTTGTGTTATTTTTATATAACTTTCGGTCGGGCCCCTTATTTGAACTTGTCGTGTTACTTCCTTTGGCGACTTCTCAGAGTCCTGACCCTGTAGGCATTTCGTTCAATTTCCCAGTGTTGGTATGTGATGTATGGTACCATGGAACTTTCTCGTTCTAGTTCTAATAGGCTTTTTCCCTTTTGTCACTCTTTGCTCCTTCAAAACACTCAAACCTTGTCATATTCTAGTATTCACATTTTTTAGATCCCTGTGAATTTATTTGGTTCCAAGGTTTTGTCTATTCGAGGGCAATTGACCTTATGTGAAAGCAATCAATTCACATTACTTAGAGTATTCTGCAAGCGCGAACTAGCATTAATCTAGGGTCGTTCTTCCATCTGGTGGTTATCCTTAACTTGTTTGCTTCATCTTTATAGGGGTGCTTTTATTTGGGGGTCAAAAGCTATGTACTCTCTTATTCATTTTGAGTGCTCATTTTGTGTCTGGTGGGTGCTTATATGATTTTCAAAAGCCACTTATTCTCTCAGTTGTTTTGAGTGCTAGTCTTGTGTCTTCTTGGCAGGTTTTCAGTGGAAATGGCACCACAAGAACAACTTCCTTATCGTCGAGGAGGTGCTTCGAGGGCATCTTATGCCAAACATTGTCGGTTGTTTGGTTGGAAATAAATAGCCAACTATTTTCATGTGGCTCCCTTGGAAGTTAGAAAGGAGATTTTTTATCTAGAAGCAAGGGAGTTTGGGGATCGAATATACCATTTTGATTCTGAAATTGGTGGAAGTTCCCAAAAATGGGTTCTCGTTCTTGGGAAATTCAAGAAGAGAAGACTACATTTTCTCCATTCTATCACCCTACATCGACAAACAAAAACACTGCTTAGTATGGTAATTCGAGATAAACATGTAGACAACTACAAGCTCTTTGCTAGACAAGAGGAGATCAAGAGAATTATGAGGGATATTAGATATGACCTTGATGATATAATGGTCAGATTAAATCGATTAGAAAGATTCGTGATTTTTGACTCAAGGACAAAATCAAATGATCATTAGGATGAGGACACAATCATCTATTTTCCACCTCTAAACAATGTCACACTTCTTTACTACTGATGAAAATTCTCCTCCTCTCTCTCCAGTCATCATTTTGGACTAATATGTCCATTATGCCTACTTTTTTGCACACTATATCTATGGTCTATTTCCAGCTATTGGTAGCTACTTAATGTTTTTTGTACTCTCTATATTTTGTTCTATCACATATGCTATAGGCTCTAATTTAATCTATTGGGCATGGTTGTCATAGTTATGTTTTGTTTTTAGATGTAAATCCAAGTAGTTCACATATATAATCCTTGGCTCAAAGACTATCTCAATAGTCTTCTGATTAGTTAGTGTTGGTTACCCTGGAAGCGAACCAAAAATTTTCAGTATGGACATGTAGTTTTTATCTATGTAATCTTTTTGGTTATCAATAGAAATCTATGGACAAAATTCACCAAAAAAAAAATTCAAGCTTTGGTACAAGAAAAAGAATATTACATTATAGAATGTGTCTCTTAGTAAGGAAGAAAGGTCTGAAGGGGAATATAAAGAAATCCCTACAAAAAAATAATTGTAGTCATCAATGACACATCAAATAAAGAATCCATGATTGAATGAGAAGAAGAGATTATAGAAATACTTGAAGAAAAGCCAAAGGGGGGACATGAAAAGGAAGATGAAGGTAATGAACCACATTGTTGAAGAGTTTCTGAAAGAAGAATCAAATGAAGTTTTAGAGCTTGAGCTAGTGATGCAGGAGCATTGGCTCTCAAATCTAACTTAATCATTTGACCAAAGGGTCTGTAGTTTTACCAAGGGAGTTGGTTCCAAAAGTAAATATTATAGTTTGATTTATTTTAAATACCTATGTTTATAAGGAATTCTAGAATATTGTATTAGTTAAATAATTGTAATGAGAGATATGAGAAGAGTTAGAAAGGTATTAGGGTTAGTTAGATTTCATGAGATATATGTCGATCTCAAGGAGAGATATTAGGATTAATTAACAAATATTTTGGATCTAAACCAAATCTATTTTGATTATAAATATCATGTAAGCCTATGGGCAATGGTGTGTGGTGTGAGTGGCCACGTAAATGATAATCAGGCCAATATTAGCAATGGTGTGTGATGTGAGTGGCCAAGTAAATGACAATGAGGACAATATCATAGTTAATATTATGATTTTAATGAAGTATATGTGATTTGTTTTTAGTGTATTGTATATTTGTGGATTTAGGTGGACCAAACACACTACATCACAAGGTGCAAATCATTATTGCGTTGTTGGAGTGTTGTTGGGTGAGAGTCGTAGCATCAGTTAAGAGAGCAAATCCATGTGGAGGTTATGTTGGAAGAAGTTGTTGCTGAGAAATTGTTGCGCAACAAGAGTAAGAAAAGGAGTTGTGTGAGGCTTGTTACACTAGAGGAAAAGAGTTGCCTTTTATTATAGCGATCACTGCCTTCGTTGAAGATACCCATCAAGTAATCCTAATGAACTACTTTTGGAGAGACTGCATATTGAAGTATTGAAAGATATCAGTGTGCGAAAGAGTATCCATGAGGAGAGAGTGCATACAGTCACATAAAACGACGGTGCATACAGTCAATCGAGTGCGGGAGAGGAGCCAAATTATTATTGTGAGGTGCACTGCCCAAGAGTTGTCGCCAACGATGGAGAACTTAAAACCTGGGAACGATTTTTTGTGCGTATGGTATAGTTGCATTGAAAATCTGTGCATTGTATAAAAAACATGTGTTGTGTTGGATAACATTATATTAAGTCAATGCATGCACGTTGAATTAATGGGGTAAGTTTGCATTTGGATTTGTGTTAGATGGATTGTAAAATTAATGCGTTGGTGGAAGTGTTTTTATTCCATTTTTCTAATGGCATGCATGTTGAACTTTCCACTCAATTCACATTGTGCGAGAAAATTAATGCTTTGAATTATTATTTTTGTTTAAAAATGAGTGGAAGTTGAGTGGATGAAAGTGGTTTTGCATAAGAAGCATATGTTGTGAATAAAATCTGAGAGCTCATCTATTTAATGAGTGTGGAAGACATTATTTAAATGAAATAAGTTGCCATGAGTTTGAAAAACCATTGGTTGTCGTAAGAAAAACACAGTTTTGAACTGAATAAATAATTTTGAAAAATCATTAACAATCTCTTTTTAAGAGAGGAGTGGGAAAGTTTAATATTTTTTGTTGGTTTAGTGGGGCCTAACTCAAGTTCGGAAGTTATTTAGCCAAAAAAATCTTACCCGAAATAGTATGGCAGAGTGCTAGAACTAGGTTTCCACACCTTGGAGATGTTTGATATGAGGTGATTGGTATGTTGTCCAACATCTGCACTTATTGCGCTACGCGCATCTGCGGGCACCTCGCGCCCTGTGATACTGTCTTCGCGCAGCCACAACGCGACCCGTGTTATTTACCCAAGTCTTCCTTAATTAGTCTCTGTTAGCTGATTACTTAGATTAAATTCACATATAAGCATTCATATGAGTATTCATCAAGTGCGCGCAGTAAATAGATAGAGTAAAAGTAATGTATAACATCAAAATAAGGATTCAAGAATAGATGCACAAAATAAACTTCTCTTTATTATCTTTCAATTCCAAGTACAGACCCAACTCCGCCCTGTGCACTCAGCTGCAGGGGTCCACGCACTCAGCTGCGGACTCTACTAGGCCTCTGTGCACTCAGCTGCAGAGCTTCTACCTACTACTATGACCCAATACACTTTAGGTTCCACTCTAACTTCGAACAATGCCTTCGCTATTCTATTTCTATTCTCTACCAAGCTATCTTTACACTTAGAGCCTCACTCTATTTATACAATCCCATGGTCCACGGACCATGGGTAGGCCGACGTAACTTTACATTAAATTAAAATACAATGCTTAGGGCGAACAACCCTATGATTCGATTGTACATTTCGTGCTCCGCGCCTATACTTCGCGGAGTCTTACAATACAATTGACCAAAACTTGGGCTTTGAGCCCCAAAACATGCTGAGGGGGATCCCATGCCCAACAGGCCCCCAACATAATCATCGTGACTCGTCCCAAGTCACTTTGCTAGTGCGGAAATCTTGGCACAAAGCCCCTCCAACTGTGCCTGTGCTACACGAAGGTCCGCAGTGCACTGCTCTGTTGTCTGCTGGATCTGCTCTACTCTTTCTGCTAAATGCTCGCCTTCAGGGGCAAATCCCTGTCTTAAAGCATGCATCACCTTCATTTATGCGAGCTTTCGTTCGATATTGGCAGTGATGCGGAAGGCCTCGTCAATCCAAGGCCGGACATGCGCTTTAAGTACAACCTCTTTCTATCGTGCGGCATCCACCTGTTCCTTCAATGCCTTCGCCTATTATAGCTTCGCCAGCCGTTGAGTCAGGACAACTATTTGAACCATTCTACGCAAACTGTCATACTACACTTGAAGCTCCTGCGCCTATGTTTCCAGGCTCTGTATGGTGGGGTCCTCTTGTAAAGAAGTGAGGATCGCGAAGGATTCTTCCAACATACTCGTACAGGTTTGCACTGCCTATCCTATTTCCTCCAGCCCTTTTTGGATAGCACTAGCGCGTTGTTCGCGAACTTCCGGGGGCGTGGATGACTGCGCATTCAATCGCAGTTCGGCAATCTAAAGGCTGAGGTCCAGTTGTATCCTTGTTGCTTCTTCCTTTTCCTCACAGAATCCACTGGCAAACCTATGAATTCGCTCTCCTACTGGTAGATCCACTGGGATAGCCAATTCTGGGACAATTTTATAAGCATCATCCAGTGCCTGCGCCTGTCCTTGAGTCTACGCCACAAGTTCATCACGCCGCTGGCTGAGCTGTTCCATATTGATTTTTTTCTCGCTCATTACCTGTAGCGCATGACCTTCTCTGGCACGGAGCTCGGTTATGACCCCATCCTGTAACTGGTACAGGGTTTCTCGAGGAAGGGCAGCCAAGTTTATGCTCAACCCCTTAATCCTGCCCACCGTAGCTTGGTCAACTTCATTTTCTACCGCTAACGTGCTCTCGGGGAACACGAAAGTGTTGGTCACACTGGCGCGCAACATCTGTCCCGTCGCTGATGTACCTGCTGTGACATATGGGGCCATCGTCCCTGTTTGTGGGGGCTACACTTGTAGTCCCTCTAACTGTGTCTGTAGCACCCCCAACACAGTGTTTTGCTCCATCCTCACTTCTTGGAGTGCGTCCTTAGTGACACTACGAATCATCTCACCAATGTGAAACAGATCACCTTCTGTAAGCATGATTGGGTCAATGGATGTCTTAGATGCCTCCGTCTTCTTTCTAGGGATCGGTTTCTCAGGGACGCAGTCGTTTCAATTATTGCGAGGTAGTTTCCGGATCCGCATGCTCTCTGTCCAGGTCGATGTCCTCAGCCTCTTGCCCTGTGGACATTTCCTGGCCCCCCCTCTACCTCTTTTATTGGCGCTGTTGTGGTTTCTGCCATCTGCGTCGCTGCTGTTGCATCAACCATTTTCTGCTGTGTGGCTGCTTCTTGTTCCTGACGCCTCTTTTTGGCCAGTTGCGCACCTTCTTCCTTTGCTGGATTGCGGCCTTCTCCATTCCTGGCAAGTCCGGGGTGCACCACTCCGGAGGCCATGTTTCCAATGCTATAAAGATGGAGTCATCTGTAGTAATAAATGGAAGCTTTGTCCATTCCTTCATTGGATCCTTTTGCGCCCAGACATGAATGTTGTGCATGTTCGCTTTAAAATTTGCAAAGCTCCGCAGAGTGGCATACACTGTGGAAGACAATCATGGCCTTCTATTGATCCATATACGGATGTTCACCTCCATTAGCACCCAAAATACCTTGACCGCATGAATCCGCTTTGCGTCCTTCATGGCCCAGAGCGAAGCATACTTCGCGGCCTCAGGAAGGTCATGGTCGATAGGCAGGAAATAGCTATCTACCGGTAGTTCACCTACTACCAGTACAATGGATAAGAGTAACCACGCATAGTGGAAGGTCTTACCCTGCTCTTGGGCCTCCTTGTGGTTTATAAAAAATTCTTCACAGAGGAACTCAGCCTAGTTGAACTGGACCCCCTCTGCGCACTGCTCAGCCAGCGCAACCACAGGTGCTGGTACTTCATCGACACGACACTTCCACATTAATTTGCCAGCCAGGAGCTAGGTGGCTACACGCACATCTTTGTCCTTGATACTTGCAATTGCATAGCAGCACTTCTTCTTCTCTAGCTTGTACTTGGTTTTCATGGCTTCTGCAAGAGCCAAATCGCTGCTTTTACTAGCTATTTACGCAGGGTCCCTTCCCTTACAGGGAAGCCGAGAAATTCTGTGAATCAGTTCCACCGTGATGGGAATTGGCTCCTCCAGCCATAGATATCCATCATGCACCAGGCACAACAGCTACCTGATGACAAAAATAGTGATGGGCACGTGGTGAAAGTGGGGTATCCATCATAGATGAAGTAACCCGGCCTTCTCCACATCGCGCAACCATTTTCGCGGTTCCAACGTGATCACTGGCCCTTCCAACTTCTGTGTCATAGCATCTTTTGAATTTGAATTCGACCATTCCCCCCCACTTCTAAGTCATTAACGCCTTCTTGGCGGTAGATCGTCCCAAATCTAGCTCTTAATTCGTGTCTTAATTTCCCGTCGCTTGCTCCTCTTTGTATTAAATTGGATATCTTGTCATGAACAATGACACCAACGGTCACTTCCTAGCTTACCTGCGTGGCAATGCAACCCACTCTACGTGGGCGCGACCCTTGTGACATGCCGATCCTACGTGCAACCTCCTTATTGTGCAGCTCCTTCACTGACTCTTTTATAGTCCCACGCTCTCTTTCAACTGCTTGGAGCACTAAGATTGTGCTCCCTATAGATAGTCAGGTGATCGCACCACCTGTGCGAGGCTTCAATTCACCTTCCATCCTAGTCCGCGAGCACTCCTCAATTACCCTCGCGACAGTTAGCGCCGTGCATTCTTCCTCATGTGGTGTGCTCCTCTGGTTACTTTGTCTGGTAAGGTGCAGTTGTAGCCATGGTAGCAGAGTCACAAATGCTCGGTGACATTCTTCTAATGTAGTATTATGGCTGCCCATATCTTGTCCTATCATTCTTAATTTATCGAAGCGACATGCTTGCGCAATTTCGTTTTCCAGTTTTTTGATCTTCGCATCCATTAACATGATTTTCTTCCTCAGTCGTACTCGATCTTCTTCGAGTTCGTGAAGTTTAAGGTTCCCTCGCTGAACGGCTTCCTGAATTTCCATATGTTCTTTCTCACGTAGCTGCATAATTCCTTCATCCTAGTCCTTGCGTACTGTCCAACTATGGGAGCTATTGCGTGAGGATTCCTTTTCCTCCAAAACTATGGTCCCGACGTTGCTCCTCAACCTCGGAATCGTCTCCACGCTTAGGTTTTTACACATGGCCCTATAGGTCCATCAAATCACTAGCACGTGCAGGTCCCAATTCGTTTGTCTCGCCAGGTGAACCCTGTTCAGGACTTCGCATACCTTATTGAATGCTTCCACGTGGAACGTTTGTGGTGTGCGTTGCCTTTCCTGCTGCTGCATCCTGTTCCAATTTTCTATCTTTAGTTTGGGGTGTGCTTGAGTGGGTTGTACAGCACACGTCTGTACCCATCGACACATGTGGGCGTGCAAGTTGCTCCATCCTTGCTGCCTGACTCTCGTTCGAAACTGGGGGCTTCCAAACCGTAGGCGCATCATCCTTCTATATCCGCGCCAGTCCTCAAAGTTTCCTTGATGTGCACCCCACCATCGTGCGGGTGTTGCGCGCAGTGCCCATTTCAATGCATCGAACCGCCGCTGTTTCAGTATTGTGCTTTCAAATTTTCTTAGGAATTCATCCACTGCTCTGAATCCATCATATGTCGGTAGCTCTCTTGCCTCAGTTGTCATGCAACACAGTGATCTAACCATCATGTTGCAATTTAGCATTGTCACTTCGTGCAACCGATTCTACCATCGCTCTACTTCTTCATCTGAATCCGAAGTGTAGGAGCTTTCGCGATCCCATGAGATCCTCCCATCTACAGTCGGATTCACCCAATCTTGGTCTTGCGTCATTATCTTGTATATAATCAAGATCATCGTCCCTTTTATCATCGGGCACTGGTTCAGTGTAGCACTTCTCAAAGATCATTTTGCGCTTCTTCAGATTGATGACCCCATTCATATCGGTGGCCCAGTTTATTCCTAACAACGCGGGATAGGGATTGCTGTCTTCGACAATCCCTATTACTTCAAAATCTACCTGCACGCTCACACCTTCAATATCAATTGTTACCCCTTGCAACCTCCCCATGGGCAAAATTTTCTATTGGTTTGCCATTCGTAATTGAATAGGGGACCATTATAACGTGGGCCTGCCCATGCGTTCCCATGTTTGTTTCGGTAATACAGTTGTGTCCGAACCTAGATCTAGGATTACCTCATCCATTTCATATTCACCAAGCTGTGTAATCAACCTCATTTCCCTTCCAGTGCGCAATGCATGCTTCCCCAATTTCCGGATGATGCGTGGTTCCCCTGACCCCGCTCACCTGGTGATTAGTTCCTGTAGTCCTTTAACTGCCTTGTTGTTGCACAACAGTTTCATGCATGTCTACATAAAGGTAGTGAGAAATGAAGGATCCATTCCTGGCTCTGGTTGATCCTTACTACCTAAAGTGGAGGCCTCTGCGAAGCTCATCTTAGCTTTCATGAATGTTTCCTTTGCGCGTTCTAAGTCAAACATGGGTTCCTTTGCAGGAGCCTTGCGAACCCATGTACTTTCCTTTGGCTTCTTCCTCGTATCTTCTCCCATGGCCATACCGCTTCTGAGCATCATTTTTATATTCGGGTCCTCTTCGGGCGGCTCAGACCTCATCATTTGTATATTTTGAGTTGGGGGAGGCTGGAATACCCATTTTTCATGCATCTTTGTGATCAACGTAGGAAAGTCTATTGTTTCATGATCAAGCTCAGCACAATAAAAATAAGACATCCTCGTCAGGTTGGTACAATCGCGGGCATAGTTCCCTGGTCCTCTGCAATTGTAACAAATTAACTGTCCATGGCCCCTTCTTGGTTCCATTCCACCTCGTCCTCGACCTCGCCCTTGAAATCCAGCACGCACCATCCTTGCATCTGGGTCGAGGGCTCGTGTTTCGGTCTGCAACCTATAGGCTGGGATTCGATCCATCATTAGCTCGTAACTACGGCAAGTGCGCTCATCGTGGTCTACCGACCCGCAAAAATTACAAAACAATTTCTGGGGTGTCTGTGTATATTTCTGCAGCAAATGACAATTGTTCGTCGTGTGTTTCCCTCCTATATGAAAAATCGTGCACCATAAAGCGGGTGTCACACTCGACCATGCCTGCACCTCCGGTCTCAATGGCATTGGCCCTCCTCCTGCCAAGTAGTTCACAAACACTGGATAGTGATCCTTGTCATCGCCTTGGCCTTTGCATTTTATGCACCATACTTCCTCGCGCGCCTCTGGCCGTGGTGACTTATCCTGCTTCAAGCTTTGCATTTATAAACACAGATTCTGTAGTTGCACGTGGATTTGTTGAACTCCCAACCCAGGGTTCCGTATCGGGGTCTCATGTAATCTCATCGCCATTTACAACGCTTCGGCCTGAGTGGAAATTTTATGTTGTGATAGTGCCGTCCTCAAGTGTGGTGCCAGAGATGATACAAACCATGTGCGATGCTGTCCATTTGTCAACGTCATATTGGCTTCGCAGATCGTACTCTTCAACCATTGATCCAAATCCCAGGGAGTCTCGCCCGGGAGCATCAAAATCTCTTTAAACCTGATGATTGATTGTGTTTCTGACTTTGGTTTGCTAAATTCCCTGTTTAGCGCTTTCTGGATCTCTGCTATCCATGCATTTGGGTGGTCGTTAGAATGCTTGATATACCATGTTAATGCATGATCTTGCATCGTGCTCACCAATGTAGCCTTCTTAATATTGTCATCCATGACACCTTGTGATTCCCATACTGCTCTTACCATGAACCAAAATTGGTCCGGATCCTCATTTCCTACTCCTCTGAATACTGGTAGTTTGATCGCGCTTGCCATACTGCACTGTGGAGGCGGTGGAGTTGGAGTAGCTGGAGATGGAGGTGAGGGAGGTGAGGCAGGAGGCAGTGTGGGTGGAGGTAGTAGCCGTGGAATCCACTGCCTTATCAAACTGACTGTGCTTCTCGGAGAAACCTTCGCGAGCTCGTCCTCGCTCTCCCCGAGGGTGAAATTAAGGCATTGTTTTCTACTTCTTCACTACTTCTGCTTCTGTAGATCTTTCCGCTCTGTGTAGTCCCAAACATTAATTTATTCGCATAACCCGCTTTTCACATAACAACATCTTAATCCAAGTGTTCAAAGATTTAATATACTTACCTCGCGGTCCCTTGAGAAAACGTCGTTTTGCCTCGTCGTAGCTCACAGTTGTGTCTATCGCAAACTTAGTGATAAATCCCCCTATTATCTGATCGAGCCAATGGTCCATAGCTCACACGATCTTATCTTTTGATGCTTCTAGTTTGCGCACTAATTCCAGAGTCCACACTATTGGTTTGTCGAGCCTACACCTTCCCTGGTCGTCAGCTAGCTTCGCTATCCACTCATATAGCTCAGAAGGAAAGGATGCAAAGAAAATCTCGTGGATTTCCGTATACACGTAGCGCTTCACCCACTTTTTCTCAGATACTTGCGGAGTTATGTTTTCCTGTGTCGCGAACTCATGAATCTTCTTGTCCAACCACTCTTCAATTTCCTTCTTTGTTGGGTTCCAGTGGCATGACATCAGACATCCCTTATGCAGATTCTGGTCCCGACAATGGAACCATTTGTTGGCTTAGTGGGGCCTGACCTAGGTTCAGAAGTGATTTAGCCAAGAAAATCCCGGTACTACTGGCCCTTTCGTCAACAGTCTATGGAGCGTGGCCCGAGGTCTCACCCAAAGTAGTATGGGAGGGTGCTAGAACCAGGTTTCTGCACCCTGGGGATGTCCGATATGAGGTGATTTGTACGCTGTCCAACCTCTGCACTTACTGCACTACGTGCACCCCATGCCCCATGATACTGTCTTTGCGTAGTTCTAGCTGCAGCATGACTTGTGTTATTTACCCAAGTCTTCCTTAATTAGTCTCCGTTGGCTGAATACTTACATTAAATTCACATATAAGCATTCATACGAGTATTCATCAAGTGCGCGCAGTAAATAAATAGAGTAAAAGTAATATCTAACATCAAAATAAGGATTCAAGAAAATATGCAAGAATGAACTTCTCTTTATTAACTTTCAATTCCAAGTACAGCTCGACTCCGCCCTGCGCATTCAGCTGTAGATTATACTAGGCCTCTGCGCACTCCGTTGCAGAGCCTCTACCTACTACTATGACCCAGTACACTTCAGATTCCACTTTAACCTCGAACCATGCCTTTGCTATTCTATTTCTATTCTATACCAAGCTATCTTTACACTTAGAGCCTCGATCTATTTATACAATCCCATGGTCCACGGACCATGGGTAGGCCGACACAACTTTATATTAAATTACAATACAATTCTTAGGGTGGACAACCCTATGACTCGATTGTACACTTCGCGCTCTGCACCTGCACTTTGTGGAGTCTTACAGTACAATTGACCAAAACTTGGGCTTTGAGCCCTAAAACATGTTGAGGGGGATCCCATGCCCAACATTTTTAAAGGGAAAATCATGTCTAGGATCCAAGGTGAAGTTGACAATGCATTAAAGTTAGAGTTATTGGTTGTAATTGGGTGCATGACCAGTGGAACTTGATACCCAAAAATTCTAGTCAATGTATTTTAAATACAATTTGAAGGGATGTTGTAGCCCTTTGCAACAAAGAAAGAAAAACAAAAAGAAGCTTATGCAAAGAATTGAGGAGAAAATCTATTGAGATCTGGCAAGTTATTGATATTGTTTTTCGTAACAAGTTATTGATGTGCAGGTAGCAACAAATGATAGAATTGTGGCAAGAATTTTGACAGTGAGTGTGGTTGTGATGGAAAAGGAAGAGTGACTACAAAAACCTAGAAAAGCAAGGAGTTCTCAAGGGGTTCCAAAGGAGGGAACCAATAATGTCAACAATCTAAGTTCAAAGGAGATATCTTGGTGAGGTGTGTGTAGTAGGAGGGACACTTGTTACTATAAAGGTTATTTGCAGCTAATAATGGACAGTAGAAAGCTCACAGAGGAAGAGATAGAGATGAATATGATTATGGATAGTCATTTGCAGAAATCAAAGGGAAGCCACAAAGATGTCACAGTGGTTAGCATACGAAAGGTGAGTGATGAAGAGTTTAAGAAAGAGATGGTTAAGATGAAGGCATGGTTGAATGTGCGTATGGAGATTCTACAATAAGATGTTGAAGACTGAAGATGTGGATGGGTATTACGAAACAAATTAAAGTGGCATAAATTGTAAGTGAAGTTGAAGCACAGGTTGAGCATTTAGCATAGGAAAGAAGAGCTCAAGGTACAGGAGATGGAGGTTTGCATTTGTGAACCGGAAGAAGGATTATTTCTTTGGGAAGATGATGATGAGGACATTAAGAAGAGATCTGAAAAAGATCTTTTGAAATATTTGGATAGTTCAAAACAACATGAAGATTTTATGTTTGAAACATCAAGAGAGGTTATAAATCCTTGTGGTTTTAAATTTGACCATTAGTGTGTGGATGCAAGATGTGTTGGAGATGACTTATGAACTATGAAGATGAATTACAATTGATGAAAAAAATGTTGATGGAACCTGAATATAAGCAAGTTGTAGATAAAGAAGGGAAATATTCAAGTAGTGAACATGTGGAACCGGAAGTAAAATGAAATTTGCAATTTAATTTTGAGGATAGTGAATTGATGTTCCAAGCTAGTAATAGTAAAAATTTAGTTAGAAACTAAATTGGATATTGAAATTGAAGAATTAAGAAGGCTAATGGAAAAAACACAAAAATCGAGATACTGTAAGAAGAGGCAGACAATTGATAATATGATACATTTGACTGGTCAAGTGTACATCATCAAAATCAATGGAAGATTGCAAAACAAAGTTTGGAAACCTTGGGAATTAAAAGTAACAACAATTGAAGAAGAACAACAAAGAATGAATGATCAATTACAAAATAAAGTTTGGGATCCTAGAGGATTCAACCAGCGATGACACATGACCAAGAGGTAATGAACTTTTTCTACCTGGGGAGTCTAATGTAGGAGCATAGGATCTCAAATCTAACTTAATCATTTGACCAAGGGGTCTTTATGTTTACCAAAGGAGTTGGTTCCAAAATTAAATATTATAGTTTGAAGTATTTTAAATTCCTATGTTTCTAAGGAATTCTAGAATATTGTATTAGTTAAATAATGGTAATGAGAGATCTCAGGAGAGTTAGAGAGGTATTAGGGTCAGTTAGATTTGATGAGATATGTGTGGATCTCAAGGAGAGATCTTAGGATTAGGTAGCAAATATTTTGGATCTAAACCAAATCTATTTTGATTATAAATATCATGTAAGCCTATGAACAATGATGTGTGGTGTGAGTGGCCAGGTAAATGATAATCAAGCCAATATTATTGTAAATATTATGATTTTAATGAAATATGCGTGAGTTTTTTTAGTGTATTTTCTATGGTGGTTTGTATATTTGTGGATTTTGATATGAAGGCTGCAACGACCTGCATCAGTTAGAAAAAAACCTATAGAAACACTTGAATAAAATCACCATGAAGGACATAAAAATGAATGAGAAGCTAATGAAACACATATTGAAAAGAATTGGTCCAATAGCTAATTTTTCTATATATTGCCACCCACACCATTTAGAGAAACAATAATGATCAAAGCAAAGGAATGAGCATCAAAACATTACTATGGATCAAGATGGAAGCATAAAAGCAATTGGTATGGAGTTAGAGGGAGGAATAAAAGTGATACAAGGAGATATTAGAGCAACACAATGAAGATGTGGATCCTAAGAATAAATAAAAATCAAGATAAAGTAAAGGCTACAATTGGACCCCACATCCACATTTCCCTAGGATGAGTGGATGATTGTGCATGATATCAATTGGCTACATTTCTCCATGGGTCATATTATATGGCTTCTTCCATGTTTCTAGGATGAAATGTGCTAATGGGAATGTAATGTAATGTAACTGAAGAGTATAATATGGGGTACATAAGGAGGTAATCAAGGGAATAATGAATGTAATGGGTCATAATAATGAAATAGAACCACTTTGTAATTAAAATAAAATAAAATAATAATAAGGGATAGTTGGCATAAGACCCTTAGGAATTCTCATGAGAAAGTATAAATACATATGAGTATCATTGTACAATAGATGGGTTGAGTTGCTTTTACTTGTAGCAAGGATGGCTTATGGAGAGATTCCTTCCATAAAGAGTATTTGATGGTGTTACCCTACATTAATGGTTCTTCTATCTATATTGTTGGTGTATTTTATGGTGAATGTCATTGGTATCTTTGAGTTTTGAAAATTTCATGGTGGATTATCTTCTATACTTTTAAAATTTTATTATAATCAAAGGGATTACCCTTATACCCCTAATCCTAGCGCAAGCACCCACAAGCCACATTAGGCATGTTAATCAAGTTTCAAACCTAGGCAAGGCCCCAATATTGGTCAAAAAGTGCTTTCTAGTATGGGACGTTATAGTGGTTCGTAAGGGAGCAAGATTACACTCCTACTAGATACCTCTAAGTCTTGGACCATTAACTTGTTTCCTTATGTCTAGAAAATATAAATCCTTATCCAGCCAAAAAAATATTAAGTCTTACTCTAACACCAAAGTATACCATAGTGTTTATTTACTTTAAGACCGTATTTTCATTTAATAAAATTATTATAAATTAATAAATCAAACCCTTGATCTTTAATTAACCAGAATAATATATTATAAATTTGATTACACCTTTAAAATCATATTAATAGTATATAAGGTGTAATCAAATTTATAATATATTATTCAACTGAGACAACTCATAAGTATTTCTTCCATGAAGTGGTGTAGCCCAAGAAGGCTTGAGGACCTGGAAATTGGAGGAGTTTGGAAGGAGAATTAAAGAATTGGTAAATTGAAGAGTTTTGGATACTAAAGCCATATGATATTTTGAAAAAAAGAAGAAGAAATAAACACATAGGAAAGAGATTGTGTAGTGCATTTTGTTGACATCTAATCCTAAGGGATTGGGAAATTCATGTAAAAATTGTAACTAGGAAAATAAGGAAGCATTGGAAGATGAATCCCAATAGTCTCCCTCTCGTTGTATATATTATTGATTTATCGTAATGAAATTCATATTCGTGGAGTTATCCAATACCTGGCTTGAGACATTTAATATTATTTATGGGTGATAGAGGTAATGCAAGAGTATATTTTTCTTACTACCATGTTAATATAAAAGCATAGGCTCTCATTGGTTAGATAAGGGAGTTCAAATGATACTTTGCATATGAAAATGTTCAGTATCCCAATAGAGTACATTTGCAATAGCAAAGCTAACATGTCATGCTATAATATGGTGGGATTCTATGCAAAATTATAGAGCTGACAAGTAGTTAGAGAAGATTAAAACCTAAAATAAAATGGTGAGGAAGATCAAGGAGAAATTATAACATGTCGATTATTAGTATAGTTTGGGTAAATGAGTCTAGAATCTAAGGTAGAGGGAATCATATCTATAACACCCCCTCCTAGGTCTACCCAAAGTAACCATGCCAATCGGGGTAAACATGAGGAGAGATGCTACTATAGATTCGACCTCCTATGTCACCTTAGGGAAGTGGAATCGACGAAACATCACATACAGTCATCCAACATCATCAATAGGCCCCTCAGGAGACAAGTCATCCACTTAGACAACCTGTCCTTGGGTCCCACTGTTAATCTGTAGCTTTTAGGCCATAGTTGCTCACATGCTATGGGAAAGGGGGCGACCAACAACCTAAAGTCACTCTCACAGGCCTGCCAACTAGCAACTATGGTCTAGAATTTCCAGTTCTGTTCTGGCGACCCCGGGATTTGAGCCACTTTTCTAGTCCAGAACCCTGGCCTCTACCCATAACTTGTTGTAACTTTCAGAAATCATTAAAAACATGATAACCATGTTGATCAATAAAAATCACCCTCAATACTATGCTTGAGCATCCCTAATCAGGATTGCCATTCTATCAAACACTTGGCATCAATGCAACCTACAGGTTTAGGATACAAGATAGAGCATAAGTGACTGAAACAACTTATGAAACATAACTAGGAGGATCATGTCCTTCTCCCTTGAGCTACTACATCACTTAGGTCTTGCATCCATCCATTTAACAATTACAAGTAAATATATGAAATAACCATGACATGAACCAGTCATTCAACCATGCTTATAACCAACATAAAACCATATAAATATCAGAGATATGACAACCATTAAATCCACATATAAATTAGTGAAAAAGTAAGATAACTTAGCTTTTATTAATCATAGGCAAATCCGACCAGGTTTGGGACTTCCACGTACCACCCGACCATAGACATGGCTTAACCAAATCTCTCTTTTAGCCAGTCACACCCTTTCCATATTCCAAGCATGAATGTGGGATCTCATAGAACAACCAGTCTAAGAAAAATCAACGGAATCCAAAGGTTAAACCACCTCCACCCTCATCTAGCCATGATCACACCAAAACTGGTGTTCCGATCACAACCGAACAAAACTTGGAATGCCATCCGAAATCCATCACTATCCTTGGGGAATTTTTCGCCTCCTTGTCTCTCAGGCTTTACCGCAATACAAACCCGTATCACTAGGCCCTAAACCAAGGCTAATCCCTCAAGCTTTACGTGTATCCCACCAAAACTGGTTAAGGAATTCCTAGGCCTTTGGGAATGACCCTTGAGACCACCTCCACCCTGGATTCTGAATATCAATCCTGCAATTCCAAAGTTCCAAAACTGAAATAAACATCCCAACATACCATGTCATATGGAAAAAGGCTAAGATAGGCTGAAAACCACTATCATAACCCAATAAAACCATGCCATCGACAGCAAGAGAACAACATGGAAAGTCATGCGTGTCCAAACCAGCTAGGAAACTACACATGAAAAAGGTTACCTACAAGTATTCATGCTGAATTTGCTTGATCATTCTTTCCTTTCCTTGTTCCTTGCTTGCTTTTCCTTTCCTTTTCTTGCCTTCCCTTTCCTTTGCTCCAAACTAGAGTGCTCCAAGAAAACTCTAAGTGACCAAGAGAGTGAGAGAGAGAGAGAGAATAATGAGAGAGCTCTAAACGTGAACTTGAAAAAAGCCATGAACTGATCCTCAAAAGTTTTTTTATCCATGAAGCCTCTAATTTCTTCATTTTCCATTATTTTCCTTCAATTTTCTCCTCACATGCAACCTACGACCTTTCACCTTACTATTCTCCTAATTTCCTTAAATTTCAAAAATAAATGTGGCCAAATGCCTTTTTTCCTTTTAATGCCTTTGCCAATTTTCGTAAGCCAAAACACACATCTAGTGATGCCCACTAAGATATATTTGCCCAACATTCAGCTTGGAACAAGTGTCCCTTACCCGTGGTCTTAATTTTCCTTTATTATATTTTATTATATGAACTTTTCACCAGGGCTGTTACAAAACTCTCCCCCTTGGGGGCCACTATCCTCAGTCTTAAACCACACTAAGAGCTCAACAAAACCACTGAAAAGAAAACATGCTGCCTATGGATCTTTATAACTTAGCTCATTGCAATATTTACAATGAAGATCCCGCAAAAAGAAAAAGATCATGGAAACATGACAATATAATAAACATAATAACATGACACCCATACCACTTATTGGATATTTATAACTTAGCTCATGGTGTTATTTACATCCATATACATATACATATACAAATATCAAAACATGAGAAAAACATATGCCAAACATAAACCAACATCAAACCAAAATTGCTTTGCCTTAATCGACAAACAATGAAAGATATAGGGCCCACATATTATCTGCCATCTCCCATGTATCTTCTTCAGGCCCAAAGTGCTTCCACAAAACTTTAACTTGCTCTATGGCTCTATTCCTAAGCATGAGATGTTTCCACTGTAATATGCATTGAGGCTCCAGTTGGAACTCTCCTTCTTTCTCCACCTGCAACACAGACCAATCAATAACATGATCAACATCATTTATACACTTCTTAACCAATGAAATATGGAAAAATATCATGGACTTTCACTATTTGACACAGTGCAAGTTGGTATGCCACTGGTCCAATCCTCTCAAGGGTCTTAAAAGGCCCGCAATACCGTGGTGCCAACTTGGCACATGAACCAATCCTCATAGAGATTTTCTTGGGATTGATGCAAAAATACACATGCTCCCAAACTTGAAACTCTTTGAAAACCCTGTGATGATCTGCATAACTCTTCTGTCTATCCTGTGTTGCCTTTATATTCTTATTTATAACCTGCATTTCCTACTTAATGTTCGTCAACATGTTCGATCCAATAAGTACCCTGTTCACTAGATCACTTCAGCTGATGGGAGTGTTACAACTCCGTCCATTCAATGCCTCGAAAGGACTCATCCTCAATGTCTCCTAATAACCATTTTTGTCCGCAAACTCCACCAATGGAATATACTCCTCCCATTTCCTCTGCTGGTGCATGACATACATCCTTAACATATCCTCAAATATGTTGTTGACCCTCTCTGTCTGAACATCTGTCTGTGGATGATAAGATGTAATGAAGGCCAAATCTATACCCAAGCCTACAAATAGCTCCTTCCAAAACTTGGAAGTGAAATTTTCATCCCTGTTTGATACAATCTTCTTTGGAACACAATGTAGGCTCACTATTTATCTGATGAATACCTGTGCTACCTCACTAGTTGAATATGTAGTCTTTACCGAAATGAAGTGAGCTAACTTGATCAACCTGTTAGCCATGACCATAATAGAATCATGCTGCCTCATTGTCCTCAGAAGACTTGTGATGAAATCCGTGGAAATGACCTCCCATTTCCATTCTGGAATCACTATAGGTTATAGTAAACCACCTGGATTCTTGCACTCCTCCTTTACTTGCTGACAATCTAAGAATATAGCTATGAACTCAGCCACTTCTTTCTTTAGGTTTGGCCAATAATACAACTTCTTTACCACCGTCAATGTCTTTTGATATCTTGGATGACCCGAATACAGTTTCACATAAAACTCCCTCAAGATAAGCTTCTTGAGCTCACTGCAATTTGGCACATAGATCCTATCTTGAAACCTCACCAAGCCATCTGCCATGAGATGATAGTATGCATCCTGATCACTTGTACCTATACCCACACTTGCACCTGTACTCTATTGTATCCTATGCATGATCTCCATGTATTTTCCATCTCGCTGACCTGCCTGCAAAATCCTATCTTGTAACTTTGTCCTGTAGGAGCTTATAGTTGCCATATGATTTACTTGTACCTTCCTACTAATAGCATCTGCAACTCGGTTCTCCTTCCCTTTGATGTATCTGATCTTGAAATCAAACTCACTAAGGGTAGCCAACCATCTAGCTTGCCTGGTATTTAGATTCGGTTGGTCAGACAAATACCTCAACCCACTGTGATCTCTCATCAATGTAAACCTCCTACCCAGAAGATAATGTCTCCACATCTTCAGTGCATGTATAATCGTTGCTAGCTTAAGATCACACGTCAGATAGTTATGCTTGTGCTCATTTAGTTTACGTGACTCATAGCATACTACCTATCCTTCTTGCATGAGAACTCCAACAAGCCCCTTTTTCAAGCATCTGTACACACAACAACCTCCTAGTTTGGATCCGCAATCTTTAGCATTGGTGCATGTGTCAGAAACTGCTTAAGCTGCTCAAAACTATCTTCACATTCTGCTATCCATTCAAACTTCTTACATTTTCGCTGCAATGATGTGATAGGATATGCAATGCATGAGAAGTTCTTGATGAAACTCCTATAGTAACCTGCCAATCCCATGAATGATCTCACCTCATCTACATTCTTAGGAGTTGCCCATTCCATGATGACCCTTATCTTTTCTGGATCTAATGCGATGCCTTCCTTGGAGACAACATGTCCCAAGTAGTGCACCTCAGTTTGAAAGATGTTGCACTTGCTAAGTTTAGCATACAATTGACACTATCTTAGCAATCTCAACTCTACTGCTAAATGCTCAGCATGTTCCTCCTCATTCTTAGAATATACCAGTATGTCATCAATGAATACAATAACAAACTTTTCCATATAAGGATGCAACACGCTATTCATCAAACACATTAATGTAGCTAGAGCATTAGTTAAGCCAAATGGAACAACAACAAACTCATAATGCACATACCTAGTCCTAAACGTAGTCTTGAATATATCATCTTCCTTGATGCGTACCTAATGGTATCCCCATCTCAATTCAATCTTAGAGAACACTATTTCTCCCTTTAGCTGATAAAAAAAATCATCAATCCTCGACAAAGGGTATTTGTTCTTGATCGTTACTTTGTTCAGTTTCCTGTAATAAATTCACAATCTAAGAGTACCATTTTTCTTCTTTACGAACAACACTAATGCACCCCAAGGTGATACACTGGGTCTGATGTATCCTTTTTCTAAGATTTACTTTAGCTGCAACTTCAATTCTACCAACTCGGGTGTGCTCATCCTATAAGGTGATTTCGATGCTGTAGTTTCCCTTGGCCCTAAATCAATAGAAAAGTCTACCTCCATGTGGGGTGGTAGCTTTGAAATGTCCTCAAGAAATACATCCAGAAACTACTACAATACCGGGTACCTTCTCAACACATCAACATCCTCAATCTCCTTACCCTTGTCACTGGAAATGTGTATTACAAACATCACACAACCTTTTTTGCAACTACGCTTAACCTACATAGCGGTAACCATCCTTATTGATGTAGGATTCTTTCTTCCCTGCAAGGTCCTCTTTTCCCCACTATCATCCACACACTCAATGGCCTTGTCGAAGAAATCCACTTTGGTTTTGTGATGGTATAGCCAATCCATACCCAAAATCATACCATACGATCCCAACGGAAATACATTCAAATGCACTGCTGTAGGTATACCATTTAAATCAAATGCATAAGCTCTTACCCAATGGTGGACTCGCTTCTTTGTACCTATAGCCAACTATACCAACCAATATTCTGCATGCACTTATTTTCTCAAACCACATTTATCCACGAGGTCAAGATTAATATAACTATAGTTAGATCCAGGATCAATCAAAATAGAAACAACTTGATCACAAAGCTTACCATCCATTTCAATGATCGATGCCTGATGATCTGCTTGCCTGTTGTCCACAGCTGCATAAATTCGAGGAATGCTATGGCTAACATCACAAACTGTATGTGCCTCCTGAGCACTATAGATATGGGGTCTACCACCACTTTTATACTATGGAAAATCCCTCTTATGATGATCCTTACCACATATCCAACACTGCAATGGTTCCCTACCGCCGCCTCTAGCCTGCTGCTATCCATGTCCCTTCTTAGCTGTATTGAATTTCTTGTAAGGAACAACATTATCTTTCTCACTTGCAACTTCAGGTCTTCCTCACTTTGGTGGCAATTTTCCTTTAGCTTTATCATTTATTTTCAAGTCATGCTTCGACTCAACTTTTTGCTTCGATTGCTCATAACAATGTTTCAACTTTCGGATGGCCTCCTTTAACGATATAGGCTCATCGAAATCAATTTGGTCTCTGTATGCAATTGGAAATTCACTGATGAATCTTTGAACCTTGGCCTTCTCCTCTCTGAGGTAAGGCAAATATCTCAACAACTCCAAAAATATGCTAGTATACTCCTCATCTGTCATAGAACCCATTCGCAACTCATAAAACTCCGCTCTGTCATCATAATACCTCTCAGACAAGTACTTCTTCTTGAAGAGCCTTTCAAATGCATGCCAAGTCAAATCATCCTTGTGTATGTCCTTGAAATTCTTCACGTCTTCCCACCAAATATCCACATTACTTTGAGATGGAAAAGGGCTATCCTTGCTTTCATGTTTTTTGAGTAATCATGCAATCTAAAGAATTTATGCATGCCAAGCAACTAAGCCTATGCATCTTGCATTTTCTTCATCTCTCCTTCAAAGGTAGGTGGATTTGACTTCTTAAACTCATTTGAAAAATATGCCCTATCATTCCTCCTGTATAGATGATAATGATGACGATCACAATGTCTATCAAAACTAGAACTAGAGTAATAGCTGTGTCCATTACCTCTCCTATCGGGAGTTTCCAACAACCTGCCATCTCTGATAGTGTTAGATATTTCTAACCTATGTCTACTATGAGACCTATTGCCATATGCCCCATTAGTTTTGTCTTCATGTCCATGGCCGATCTGAAGAGGTCCCTATCACTGCAAATTTGACAAACTCTGAAGTAATATTGCATTCACCTCTGCTTGTTTTTCTTGTGCTTGCATGATTTTGTCATTGTCTACTTTGCAACTCCTTATTTCTTCCTTAAGACTTCTCAATGTGGCTGCCAAGCTAGAAGAGTGCCCCACACCATGCTGGCCATCTAATGCATAGGGAGATTCTACGTAGTCTACCACCTTGTTGGTCATCTGATCTCTTTCCTCCCAGGAATACTATGTCAGCTAAACCAAATCACCATAAATCAACGTACCTTAGCATACTTAGGGAGGATACTTGTCTGCAAGATCATCAAATCAGTGTGATGCGTGTACAACATAACCATAATAACATATAGACATATATCAATAAGTGCATCAATGCATAACCATCATACTATCTAGGTCCAGTCATCTATGTAAGGCCATATCTACAATGCATGCTATGGCCTCATGCATGAAAACAATCAATACTCCAATATACACATTTCCTCATGCAACTATCCACCTACATCAGTAATGCCTAATCAACTACACATACGCATAACCGCATGTGGTTGAGCATAAGCAATCAATTCTTGTAATCAACCTATAAGGCTGATGCATGTAATCAAATAACCAAGAATGCAACCCAACATACAAGAATGTAATCAAGATGCATATAATTGTATAACCAGTCATATCCTCATGGTGATGCATTCCATAAAATCGACATCAAGTTACTCATGATAACCTTACTTCTACCATGAACAATGTGATACAGTGAAATAAGCACATGGAACGCCAATGTAAGAGTCACACATGCAAATGACATGCATGCATGACCAACACATTCACCCATATCTGTAGCACCAACTATAACCCGAAGAGAGTGTAACCATGCTCTGATACCAATTTGTAAGATCCCCTCCCAGGTCTACCCAAAGTAACCATACCAGCCAGGGTAAACATGAAGAGAGATGCTACTACAATCATATTTGACCTCCTATGTCACCTTAGGGGAGTGGAATCGACAGAGAATAACATACAGTCATCCAACATCATCAACAGACCCCTTAGGAGACAAGTCAGCCACTCAGACAGCCTCTCCCTGGGTCCCACTGCTATTATGTAGCTTTTAGGCCATAGTCGCTCATATGTTATGGGAAAGGGAATGACCAACAACCTAAAGTCGCTCTCACAGGCCTGCCTACCAACGACCATGGTCCAGAATTGCAAGTTTTATGCTAGTGACCTTGGGATTTGAGCCACTTTTCTAACCCAGAACCCTGGCCTCTACCCAAAACTTGTTGTAACTTTCAAAAATCATTAAAAACGTGATAACCATGCTGATCAATTAAAATCACCCTTAGGACTAGGCCTGATCATCCCCAACCGGGACTGTCATTCTATCAAACACTTGGCATCAATGCAACCTAAAGGTCTAGGATACAATACATAACATAAATGACTGAAAAAACTTATGAAACATAACCAGGAGGATCACCTCCTGCTCCCTTGAACTATTACATCATCAATTAGGTCTTGCATCCATCCATTTAGTAGTTACAAGTAAACATATTAAATAACCATGACATGAACCAACCATTCAACCATGCTTATAACCAACATAAAACCATATAAATATAAGAGATATGACAACCATTAAATCCACATATAAATCAGTGAAAAAGTAAGAGAACTTAGCTTTATTAATCATAGGAAAATCCGACCAGGTTCAGGACTTCCACGTACCACCCGACCATAGACATGGTTGAACCAAATCTCTCTTTTAGCCATTCACTCCTGTGCCATATTCCAAGCATGAATTTGGGATCTCATAGAACAACCAATCCAAGAACAATCAAGGGAATCCAGAGGTTAAACCACCTCCATCCTCATCCAACCGTGATCACACCAAAACCAGTGCTTCGATCACAAACAAACAAAACTTGGAATGCCATATGGAATCCATCACTATCCTTGTGAAATTTTATGCCTCCTTGTCTCTCATGCTTTACCACAATCCAAACCTGAAGCACTGGGCCCTAAACCGATACTACTCCTTCAGGCTTTACTTTGTATCCCGCTAAAACTGGTCAAGGGATTCCTAAGCCTTTGGGAATGAACCTTGAGACCACCTCCACCCCAGATTCTGAAATCCATCCAACAATTCCAAAGTTTCAAAATCGAAATAAACATCCCAACATACCATGGCATATGGAAAAGAGCCAGGCTAGGTTGAAAGCCACTGTCATAACCTAACAAAACCATGCCACCGAAAACAAGAGAACTATACACCAACATCCAAAGACATCCATTTCCAAACTAACTAGGTAATCACACATGTAAAAGGTTACCTGCAAGTATTCCTGTTGAAGCTGCTTGATCCTGCTTTCCTTTCCTTATTCCTTGCTTGCTTTTCCTTTCCTTTCCTTGCCTTCCCTTTCGTTTGCTCCAAACTAGATTGCTCCAAGAAAACTCTAATTGACCAAGAGAGTGAGAGAGAGAGAGAATAATGAGAGAGCTCCAAACTTGAACTTGACAAAAGCCATGAACTGATCCTCAGAAACCTTTTTATGCACGAGGCCTCTAATTTCTTCATTTTCCATTATTTTCCTTCAATTTTCTCCTCACATGCAACCTGTGACCTTTCACCTTAATTTTCTCCTATTTTCCTTAATTTTCATAAATAAATATGCCAAAATGTCTTTTTTCCTTTTAATGCCTTTGCTAATTTTCCTTAGCCAAAACACACATCCAGTGATGCCCACTGGGATATATTTTCCCAACATTCAGCTTGGAATAAGTGTCTGTTATCTGTGGTCTTATTTTTCCTTTATTAACTTTATTACACGAACTTTTCACCAGGGCTGTTACAATATCTCCAAGAATGTATCAAATAATTCTTCAAATTATTACTTAGATCAGGACATAAAGTGTAGGGGTATTGAAGAGTAGGGATGTATGTTACTGTTTTGAAGTTTGAGATCCAAGATGAGATGAGTACCCATCATTTTCACATTATTGATGAAGCATATCAAAATTATTTGAAGGTGAAGGAATAGGAAACTCATACGAAAATTCAAAGGAAGAGGTCATGGAGTTAGAGGGAAAGAAAATGCTACAAGAGAGTTGTCTAGTGATGTTAAGGAGGATGAAGCAATCGATAGACAATTTTCCAAATAAAGTAACAAAGTTGGCATAAGTAGACATATTGATATAGGAAGAGGTAAGTGTATCATTATTGAATTTGTAGTATAAGGACAAAAGGCATTCAAACGTAAAGGAAAACACAACTCTAGAAGGAAAAAAGAGGCCAACACTCATATCATGTAGGTACATGAGTCATCAATTATTGTGGATAATGTCCTAGTGCTTTAGCATGAACATGCTGAAAATTTGATGTTCAAAATGGTGTTACATATGGAGAATAAGATTGTGGAGGAACAATAACAAAGTAATAGTGTTTTTAAAACCAAATGTAAGGTTTAGGATAAATGTCGCATTTGATCATAGATGGTGGAAGCATGACTCTTGTCCACAAGGTGATTGAGAACCTAAAATTAAAGTGATTTAGTCCTTCAAATACATATAAAAGTTGTAAGTTTTAAACATTTCCAATAAAGTAATGCACATGCATATTCTTCATAAAACATAAAAAGTAAGCAATAACAATCACATGCAATACTCAAAGGTTTATCCCAAAAATCCTTACCTGGGAAAACCAACAAATGTTTAGATCTACACCTATAAATCTCACTGTATTAACTTCGTCACTACAATACAATATATAGGATTCCATGACATCTATAACCTTAATCTATTCACTTGGATTAGATTATTTAGCTAGAACTACATTACAATGAATAGAATAACCATTGGCCAAAAAATGTCAAAACTAGACCAAAAACTACGCATTTTTTTTTCTAAGGGATACAACTTTCAATCCCTGGGTAAGGAGGGTCTGTAATCCCCCTCCTTCAATTTCCCCCCAATCCCCTT
The DNA here is from genome assembly GCA_031772625.1 of Pinus tabuliformis. Lineage (NCBI taxonomy): Eukaryota > Viridiplantae > Streptophyta > Pinopsida > Pinales > Pinaceae > Pinus > Pinus tabuliformis. Next base: position 829,642,141 of record CM062816.1, read on the forward strand.
TGCTCCCAGATTAATATACACCAATGGGGCTAATCATGCAATGAATATAATACATACTCAACAAACTTTGATGGCTACAGAAAAGCCAACAAGTTTCCATGAGAAGGCAATGTTTGTTGACTTTTCAAATAAGAAAATTGACTTAACAATTTTTGTATGATATCTTTAGATGTACGCATGCCACTTGTTTCTCAAAAGAATATGGTTGTTTGATAGGGAGGTTTTACATGATAGCAAGGAAAAGAAGTATGAGTTTGATAAGGATGGAAATTATTACATATTGTTGATCGTGACAAAGAGTGAGGTTAAAACCATGAAAAATAGTGGCAGTAGTAGAAACTAGGTAATGTTGTGCATGAATAAAGAGTTTTTGAGATAAAAAAAAAAGAAAAAAATTATTTGGCCATAATGTTGTAGAAATTTTAGGAAGTTAAAGAAAATGTTTTGATGCAAATTCAACATTTGTTGTACAAGTTTGAAGAGATTGTTTTGAATAACATGCCAATAGAAATGCCTCCTATAAGAAATATTTCCCATTATATTGACTTGATACTAGGATAATATGCAATACGACCCTTTACTAAATGACTCCCATGAGGAGTGAATAAGTAAACAAGAAAGTGTAGGAATCACTTGATAGAGGGTTTATATGTGAAATCTTAACTCCCCATGTTCTACCAATGGCATTGGCACCCAAGAAGGACATTGAATGGTGAATACGCACTAATTAATAGGCTAGCAAAAATATCATTATGAAGTATTGATTTCCCTTATGGAGGATGGACGAACTCATGGGTTGTTTGAGTTGGACAAGATATTTCAAAGATGTATTTGAAGAGCAGGTACCATCATATTCAAATAAGGGAAGGCAATGAGTCGAGACAACTCTCAAGATGAAGGATGAATTTTTTGAATGGTTGGTTATTTCATTTAGATTAAAAATAACACCTAATACATTTAGGAGGTTAATGAATGAAGTTTTGTACCCATTCCTTGGAAATTGTGTCATCATATATCTCGGGATATTTTTTGTTGGAAAGTCGAAAGAAAGGTGTTTGGAACATGTTAAGAACTGATGGAAAGGTCAAAGGAAGAGAAGTTTTTAGTTAATTTGAAGAATTGTAACTTCTTACAAGAATAGTTGGTTTACTTGTGTTTTATAGTTTCTAATAAAGGACTAAAAATGGATCTTGGAAAGGTAAAATCCATTATGGATTGTGGGTACCTATATGTACTTTTGATGTGATGAGTTTAGATGAATTGGCAATTTTTTACCATAATTTTATCAAAACAATTAGTGAGATCTATGTACCACTTACCAAGTGTTTGAAGAAAGGAACTTTCTATTAGACCACAACAACAACAATTGTATTGAAATATTGAAGAAGAAAGTTAATTAAACAACCAAATAAACATTACTAAATTTTAACAAAGTGTTTCAAGTAGATTATGATGCAAGTCATTTAGCAATTAGAGTAGTCTCGTGTTAGGAAGATGGACCAATAAAATTCATTAGGAAGAAGTTAAGTGACATTAGGATGAACTACTTTGTCTATTGTTAAGAATTTCGTCTCATTTCTTAAGATTTGAAGAAATGGAGACATTATTTGTTTCCAAAATAAATTGTTTTGTTTATTATCCATAAGGTGTTACAATGCATAAATAATCAAGGTAAGATTAATAAAAAACATAAAAAAAATGGGTGAAATTTGTATGAAGTTACTTATTTGCTTTGAAACAAGGCATATAAAATCGAATAAGGTTGTTGAAGCATTCAGTAGGAGGAGGATGTTTCCAAATTATTGAGGTTGTTGGTTTGAACAACATGAAGGAGGTGTAGGTGCAAGATGTGGATTTACTAAAAGTATGGAAAACTTGTAAAGAACCATGGGGTATAGATATGACACCATATTTTGATTTCCGCATTCAAGAGGGATTTTTTTTAAGAATCAAAAGTTATGTATTCCACAAAGTTGGTTCAAAGTAGACCTCATTCAAGAGTTTCATAATGGAAGCTTGGGTGGACATTTTGGAGTGGATAAGACTAGGGCATTGGTCGATGAAAGGTACTATGGCCCAACATGTAATACCCTGATTTTCATCCCTAAATTAATAATGTATATTTATACATCACAAAAGGCTAGAATCAATGTAATGCCTTTGAACATTAATAATATAATACATCACTTAGAACAACAGGCAGACAAGGAAAAGAGTATAGGCGGGTTATTCCATGAGAGATTAAGCCATATATAAGCCTCATGTTAACCAAAAAATGCCTCATTAATCCATGTATATTGAGTGGTTACATTTCTATTTTTATATTTTTATGTAGGGTAGAACTTCGCATGCCCCATTTATCATGATAATTGTACCCTTTGTCTCCTATATATACACTAAGGAAACCTAGTCTTAGGATCATGAAATATTATCTTGTTCATTGTATTTATTGTAAAAGGAGGTTTCCCCCTCGAACAATTTTGTAATAATTGGTTTCTTATCATTTTTAGGGCACAAGGATCATAACATTTGGTATCAGAGATAGGTTCCTAGGGTTTTTCTACTTTAAATAGGTCATCATTGCATTTTCGCTATAACTTTTTTATTGGAGGTTTAAAATGGTGAAACTTGGATAATATTGAGAAGACATATTAAGCAATTCTTGGTTTAATTTTCAAATCTTAGTTCAATATATTTTTAGAGATATGGTCCAAGGAATTTACGGCTTCTAAATGCTCATAAATTCTGTCTCAAATAGATCAGTTCATAATTTTTTTCTATAATTTTTTTTTCCAATAAGGCTTTAGACCATGAAACTTGGATCAAGTTGAGCTGAAATCATGGTGAAAATTTGGTTCAAGTTATAGATATTGACTCACTACATTTTTAGAGATATGCTCCAAGGAAGTTAGGGTTTCTATGTTCTCCAGAAATCAATCTCAAATAGGTTAGTTTGCCATTTTTACTTTAACACTTCATAAAGCGAAACTTGGCCTATATTAATGAGAAATATCAAGGAATAACTAGTTCCACTTACATAATTTGTTCCACTATACTTTCCGAGTTATGCCCTATGGAAGTTAGGATTTGTGAACAATCATGAAATAAATTTTAAATGGGCCAGCTTGGGTTTTTTCTATATCTTCATGTTTATAGGTTTTCAGACTATGAAATCTTCTAAAATTTTAGAAGACATATGGAATTACTGCTGCTACAAGATCTAGTATTATATTTCAAGCATTGGACACGTGGCATGCTATACAAGTTTTCTCGTGGGAAGAGACCAAAAAATCACGAAGTTTTGGGAATGTTACTATAACTTTCAGTTAGCACATAAAATTTAGTTCACACTCGTGGAATCATAGAAACTAAATATCAATGTATTACAAAACAAATTTTCAGATCTATAAGGCCTCAAAACTAATATATATATCCATTTTCATACTCTCAAAATTAAGTTACATAACTTACTACTGACCTAACTGTTGATTAGAAGATCCCTCACATAAATTACTACTGACCTAACTATTGATTAGAAGATCCATCCTTTTAATCGTAATAAAGAGGAGACAATATTTGTTTCAATTTCCAGATCTTGGTTCAATATATTTAGGATATATGGTCCAAGGAAGTTAGGGTTTCTGAATCCTTCTAAATTCTATCTCAAACAGGTAAGTTTGGAATTTTCGTTATAACATTTGTTTTGTGAGGCTTAAGATACTGAAACTTGGACCATGTTGAGGTGAAATTGCGGTGAACATCTAGTTCAAGTTATAGATATTGGTTCTCTATATTTCCATATATATGCTCCAAGGAATTTATAGTTTTTGTATGCTCCATAAATCAGTCTCAAACAAGTCATTTTGGCATTTTTTCTATAATTTTTTTTGTAAGGCTTCATAAAATGAAACTTGGATTTTATTAAGGAGAAATATTGAGGAGTAACTGGTTGAATTTTCAGAAATTGGTTCACTATAATTTCAGAGTTATATGGTATGGAAATTAGGGTTTGTGAATAATCATGAAATAAATTTAAAACATGTCAACTTGATATTTTTTCTATATCTTCTTGTCTAGGAATTTCAGAGTATGAAATCTTTAGGAATTTTAGAAGATATGTAGAAGTGTCTTAGGTACAATTTCTAGATTTATATTTCAATAATAGGACACGTGGAATGCTTTAGAAGTTTTCTCATGGGATGAGGCCAAAAAAAAACAAGTTTTGGGAAAGTTACTATAAATTTCAATTGGCACATCAAATTTAGTTCACACACGTGGAATTGCAAAAACTACATATTGGAGTATTAAATAATGAGGCTTGGGAGGAGGTGGGGAGAAAATGGAGAAGCCCTAGTGGCATTTTCGCAGTTTAGAGGGCATTTTTTGTTGGTTTTTCTTTGTGATTTCCTTACCCTTCTATTGCTATTTTTTTCTATTATCGTTCACTCTCTTTACAAGTGGTTTTTTGCATGGAATGGGGGATAGGGAAGCTTGAACCCTAGTTTTCTTCGCCCCTAGTCCGTGCTTCTCATATTTTATAGAGTAGGTGCATCTACGGCTTTGTATGGTGGGTGACTATGTTTTTTGTAAGCTTTCTTTCGAGATGTGGTCTAGTTTTTTAGTCTATAAGGGGTCTTCGCTACCATCCACATTCCCATTCTATATTTGACCTTTGTGGTTGTTGCTTTCCCAGTTCATTTTTGGTTTGTGTCAGGTCCATGTTCTTGGACTTAGAGCATATTTTTTCTGTTATGGGGGTTACAAGGCTCATGTGGAGGGTTCTTCTTCTTGGCGACTCTATCATTCCTAGCGGTTTCATTTTTTTCTCTTGCGCTCTCGTGTTGGGTATAACATATTTATTTATTCTTCTTTGACATCTTCTCTCATGTTCTGGTGATGGGGTTCACCAATCTTTCCTAGGGTTTTCCTTTTATTTTTGTCCTCTTTCAATGACTTGCCTTTGCACCTTTCAGGGTTTCAATTTGGTCTGTTAAAAACCCATTTCTTGCTTAGTTTTGTTGGAATGGTTTTTATTATAAGAGATGTCTATCATTGGGCTTTTTGTGGTGCCTCTTCTCGCGGTTATTCATCAAGCTTGTGTGCCATGTATTTGAATTATGTATTGAACATATTTGTGATCAAGATTACACACACACAATGTGCCTACATAATGTCCTTTTTATTTACTTTAATAAAAATTATGGTTTTTTTCTTTGGAAAAAAAAGGGAACTAAAGAACAAATTTATAGATACAGAAGGCCTCAAATCTCAAATATATATCAATAAAGCTTCAAGCATTCTGATATTCTCTAAATTAAGGTACGTAACTTTTGACTAACCTAACTAGTGATGAGAAGATCTATTATTTTGTTGTAATCAAGAGGATATGACTAACCTAACTATTGATGAGAATATCCATTATTTTTTTTGTAATCAAGAGGAGCGTTATTATTATTTTCCAACATGATTCCAAATTAAGAAAGATACTACACCATTTAAATCTACTGAAGGGCCATCCTTGACTCATGAATAAAGTGAAGACTTAGAATTTAGGTTATCTCAATTAGAGAAGAAAGTTGAAGAAATGGATGGCATCATGTTGAAAAAGGTGGATTTCTCAGGTTCTCAAGAAAATATTAAAAGAGAAGGAAAAGAATATGAATGAAAATAAGGAAGGAATAAAAAAGAAGAAGAATGAAAATAAGGAAGGAATAAAAAGAAGAGGGATGAAAATAAGGAAGAAATACATAAATCCATGATTTCCATGGAAAATCTTGATCCAGGTGGATATTGGTGGCCACCCGCCTATTCCACCTAGACCCCCAGTCAGTTTCATATGTTTCCTTGTTTATTTCAACATTTACTATTTTTAGCAGTTTTTCGAGTCCTGAACTTCCAGAGCAGTTTTGACCCCCTAAATGACGTTTTTTTGGGGTCTGCGGTAGGCCCATAGTTGTAAGAAAGGGCCTATAGTGAAACCTATAGTACCAGGTGAGACCTTTCCAACAAGGTATCGTACGTGCAAAACAAAGATAATATGACCAAATTACGACCCTAGGAAGTTGGTTGCTAAACTAACCCCAACGAGGCCCACAAATGCTTGGTGTTACATCTCCTGGGTTTAGGGTTTTGGTTTTTTATGGTTTTCTCATGTTTTCCAATAATAAATAGGTCCTTGAGCCTCATTGTAACACAGTTCAGGGGCATGTAGCTACCAAATCTCTTCTTAGAGATAAGCTACCATCACCCAAGCTATCTTATTTCCATTATGTTTGTAAGCATAGTACAATATTTTTCTATTAATGAAATGAAGTGTTTTTCTATTGCATCTATGTCTTTATGATTATATCTATAAGTTGTTGCATTCATGTTTAAGTTCAAATTAAATATTCTCTTGGATAGAATTCTTAAAATGGATGTGGAGATCCAAGGAAATCTTGAACATAAGGAGAATCATGTTGTTAAGAATCAATCTCATACAGGGAGTATTTTATCACAATTGGAGAGCACAAGTTTTGAATCATAGGACAATAATCATGAACTTTCAATCTAAGATCCACATCATCAAAGCTTCAAGTCAACACCAAGGAACTACTACATTTCAAAGATTGATATGAGGAAATTTGATGGTAATGATGTTGCAACATGGATATTTTAAATGGAGTGTAACAACCCAAAATTAAAATATACAATTAATTACATCCATTTATGCGATTAATAATCAACAAACAATTATTCAACTATCTAGCATAGAATTTTTGAAAACCACAAGAAAATAAGACTTACCTGTAGTGATTATATACCTTAATTGTGATTCTGGGGTTGTAATGTTACTCGAATCCTGTTGACTGAAACAAAATTTTGGGGATGACTCTCCATCCAATCATAGGCTCGACTGCACTTAATCTTTCTATAACTTTCCACCTCAAGCCCTCAATCAACTACTACTACTAGTGAATCCTTTGTCTCATAACATTCTCCTCTAGAAAGAATAAATGTTTCTCATCTCCCTTTTCAACCATTAAATAGAACAAACAGTTCCAAAAATGGAAAGGGAATTGAAAGGGATCTGCATGCACACAATACATGTGTCAATATGTCTACTTTATTTCTTTGTTTTAAGTTTTACTTAACTCAATATTTTTTCTTATTTTAACTCTTACTTATTTTATTCCTTTTTACTTTTTGTTAACTTTATTTATTCTACTATTTTTATAGCTTATTTATATATATTTATTTAGAAATTCAGTTTATTATTATTTATTATTATTATCTTTTATTCTTTATTTATTATTTATTTTCCATTATTATATCTTCGTTATTATTTATTTTTTAATTTATTTTTATATTAATAATAATGTTATTATTAATATGGGACATTACATGGAGCAATACTTTGATCTACACCATGTGGCATCCTTACGAAAGGGAAACTTTGCATCCATGTTTTTAGAACAATACCAACATGTATGGTACCAATGGCTTTGTGAAATAAAAAAGGATTATATTATATCTTGGTCCATTTTTACAAAGGAATTGATAGAAAACTATGGGGGTATTGTTATAGCTCCAAATCTAACTCTTATGGTTTGTGATGCTGCACTCATGGCCTAGGGCAACCCCTCCTTCTAGACCTGGTCCTAAAATTTAAAAAACAGTGTTTTATTCCCTATACGTGACATTGCCCTGAGTTAAACGCGTGTACACGCGGGTCTGTGCATATCCAACCCGCGTGTATGTATTAAAACACTTAAAAAAATAAATAATTCCTTATTTTCGGGCGGAGATCGTGGGTTTTACCTGCTGATCACCTGTTAGTGCCTGTGGCCCAATTGTTCCCAACCAACTCCTAACTAAAAAACTACTTTGGAGATGGTATAAAAAGACATCAAAGCTGAAGTCCAGAAGCTGCTAAAGGCGGGTTTTATATACCCTGTTCCTCTTACCGATTGGGTTTCTAATCCAGTCCCCGTAGATAAAAAACAAGGAACAATCCGTGTATGCATCGATTTTAGGGATCTAAATAAGGCTTGTCCAAAAGACAATTACCCCACGCCATTTATTGATCAAATTATTGATGAGTGTGCGGGTAACGAGATTTTCTCCTTCATGGATGGTTTTTCAGGTTATAATGAAATCTCTATCCGTCCTGAGGATCAGCATAAGACAGCCTTCATATGTCCCTGGGGTACCTTTGCATATCGAAAGATGCCTTTTGGTCTTAAAAATGCTGGAGCCACGTTTCAACGGGCCATGTCATACGCTTTCCACGACATCAAACATGTCATCGAGGCATACTTAGATGATCTCGCTGCTAGTTCTCGAAAGAGAACAGATCACCCTAGTCATCTTCGATTAGTCTTTGAGCGATGTCGTTTTTACAAAATCCGGTTGAACCCCAACAAGTGCGTTCGGCTGTTAGGGTTTATTATGTCCAATGAAGGGATTCGGGTAGATCCCTTCAAGGTTGAGGCAATAATTCAGTTGCCTCCCCCGTCTTCACTTCGGCAACTTCAAAGTCTTCAAGGGAAGGCTAACTTCTTAAGACGGTTTATAGCAAATTACGCCGAGATCACTAAAGGGTTCATGCGTCTACTACGGAAAGGAGTTCCATTTATATGGGATGACTTCGCGCAGCGGTCGTTTGATGCTTTGAAAAAAGCATTAGTCTCTGCCCCGCTTTTGAGTCCACCGGATTATGGTAGAGACTTCCTTTTATATCTCGCTGCGGCAAAATCAACCATTGGTATGGTTCTAGTTTAGGAGGATGATGCTCTCGTCGAGCACGTCATTTATTATTTGAGCCGAGGCCTAATAGGCCCTGAGCTTCGCTATTCTCTGGTTGAGAAGTTGGCCTTGGCAGCTGTCCATGCTGTCCAATGGCTCCGTCATTATATTTTGCTACGTAAAACTTTTGTCTTAGCGGCAGTCAATCCATTTCAATTTGTCCTCAGTAGGTGAGTGATTGGGGGCAAATATAATAGATGGATAGTCATTTTGCAAGAATTCGATCTCGAGTTCTTGTCTGCCAAATCTAAGAAATCCATGGTTTTTGCGGAACTTTTCCCCTCAACCAGGTATTAAGAGCAACACATTTATTAGTCAATTGGTAAATATTCAACAAATAGGTCCAGTTACAAAGCACATTCAACAATTCCAAAGTTTATGTCACAAAGGAAAGAATATTTCATAGGATAACTTATTAGACCTATTTACGGGAACTTTAAAGGAAAGCTTCCAACATGAGGTGTGTCTCTTTGAACCGAAATCTCTAGAGAATGATTTCAGCCTAGTCTATCAAGGAAAGTTGAAAGTAAACATATGATCACTAGAAAATCGATCACTAATAACTTGAGAGAAAATCATGCTCCCTTTCCTAAACCAACAAGGTTAACTCCCAAGAAAATGGATGAAATAAGAGCAAAGGGACTATGTTTCAACTTTGACAACAAGTATAGTGAGGGGCATAAAATTAGTGAGAATAAATTAGTCTACGTAGATTGTAAAATGAAGAAGATCAAGAAGCATAAGATTTACAAAATCTATAGAGACTACTCCAAAAAATTATTGCCATGCATTGACTAACATTAATACGCAACAAACACTCAAAAAGGAAGGATATATCAAAAGGAAAAGGTTAACAATATTAATTTATTCAGATAGTACCCATAACTTCATTAATTACAAATTGGCAAAACTTATTAATTTATTTGTATATCCAACACCAGAATTTCAAGTAATGATTGCAGATGGAGGTACCATAAATTGTTCATGGAAGTGCCATAATATGAAGCTGAATATGGGGGATTATTTATTGGTTATTCATATGATTACAATCCAAATGGTTGGTGCTAATGTTGTATTATGGGTCCAAATGTTACAATAATTGGGAATAGTGGCCATTAATTTCCAAGATATTTCCATAATATGTTTCTCAAAAGGAAAGGAAATTGAGCTTAGAGGTATCTAAGAGAAGCCCAGTAAAGTGATATGCTCAAATAGAATGACAAAATTGCTAAAAGAAATGACACCAAGGTGTAGCTACATAATTGTGTTCATTAGATGTTCAAACATATAAATATTCTTTTGCACTGGATCTTCAAAAAGTTATCAACAATCATGCTAAGGTATTTGGAGAAATACCTAAGGGTCTTCCACAACTCTGAGACCATGACCATGATATTCATTTGCAACCTAGAAGTGTACCACCTAACATTAGGCCTTACAGATATCCACATGCACAAAGGAGTGATATTGAGTGTATGGTTCATGAAATGTTAGTGGCGAACATCATTCGGCCTAACAAGAGAACTTTTTCTTCACCAGTGATGATGGTTATCAAAAGGATGGTTCATGGTGTATATATCTAGACTATAGACAACTCAACCAATGACAATCAAAGATAAGTTTCCTATTCTTGTCATTAATGAATTGTTAGATGGATTACATGGAACAATTTTATTTACTAAGTTGTATCTTCATTCTAGATATCATCAAAATAGAATGAGTCAATAAGACATTCCCAAAACAATCTTTAAAACACATGAAGGTCATTAGGAGTTTTTGGTTATGCCTTTTGGACTTACAAATGCACCTTCAAAATTTTAAATCTTGATGAATTATATTTTCAAACCCTTCTGTACAAAATTTGTGCTAGTACTTTTTAATGACATACTAATATACAAAAAATCTTGGGAAAAGCATGCACAACATGTTGACAGGGTCTCAAAACTAATGGAAGAGAAGCAACTATATGAAAAGCCTTCCAAGTGTGCCTTTAGCATTCAAGAATTGGAATATTTTGGTCATATTGTATCACATGATGGTTTCAAGGTAGATCCTAACAAAATCAAAGCTATCAGTTAATGGCCAATCCCCAATACCTTGAAGAAACTTAGAGGATTATTAGGATTGACAAGATATTACCACAAGTTTGTTAATAATTATGGTAAAATAGTAGCACCTATAACAAAATTATTGAAGAGGGGAGCATTTTCTTGGACTAAATAAACAACTCAAGTGTTTTAAGAACTTAAAGAGGCTATGTGTACAACTCTCATCTTGGCGACACCACAATTCACAAAAATATTCATTATGCTTCCAAGGATTTTAATTGCTACAGAGTGAGCTATTTTTCATCATCCTTGTAAGTTTTGATGCAAATATGTTTGATTATTTTTTATTTTTATGCCTACTATTTGGTTCATAAGTACCCTTCATAGGCTACTGATCATTTACTTTACTATGTTTATTGGAGGGCTTTTGATCTTCTCTACTCTCTTTGACTTCTTGTGTAAAATGAAAAAACATAGGATCCTTTCTTATGGTTTGTTGGATATCCATATTGGGCTTCATTTAATGTTTTCCTACCACCAAATTTTTTGGAAATTCACAAGTTTCTTTTTTTATCTTTTGGGTTTGCAATGAAAATGTTTACACCATGCTTAGGAGTGCTTCATGTGATGTGGAGTGGATGGTGTGTTACATGTTAACGACCCAAGTGGGTGACCTATACAGGGACTTTTTCTCTCATTTTGTTCAATTTTGTAGACATCAACCCTATGTGATTTATGGATAACTAACCTCAAAAGCCTCCATCTATTCTTTTAGACATCTAGCTTACTTTTTAGATGAAGGTGGGTCATTTATATTTTCATAATGCAATAAGATATGGACTGTTTGGTAATTTAATTGATGTTAAATTACTTACATAAATTGTCAACCAGGGCTAGTATAATGATGAAGTGTATGGGCATTGTATGTGCTAGAAGTCCTTATTATTCAAGAAATTCCTAAATTAAATTGAGATATCGTTATGCACATGTTTTCCTAACAATTATCACTCTTATATGAAAGTAAATATGTCACTCTTAAAATGAAAATGATCACACTTGCTTGAAATAAATTATTTTCAATCCAAAATCACTATACTTTCTCAAAAGAATAAAACCGTGCTTGCTTAAAGAAAGGTCACACTAAAATGATCACACTTGCTCAAAGTAAATATCACACTTTTCTTAAATGAAAGATCACACTTGCAGAAAGGAGATTATCACACTTTCTTATGAAATTAAATTTAAATTACTAAAAAATAAACTAACTCTACAATCACACCAATTGGAAATTGAAATCTTCTTCACTTAATAACTCAAACTACATTACAAATCTACATCAATCCACGCTGTATCAAACTGCTTTCATGTGCATAACCGGTCTCGACTTCACTCATTCTTCCTACAAAAAAATTGATTATACAATCCTGCTTCAAATTCAATCTCAACATTCATTCAAAATAAAAACTAACTAGTTAGTAAAATAATGTATAAAATGCAGAATTAAAGATGCTAATTAAAATAATGAAAACCTTACAACTCGAGGGGGCCCTCCTGCGAGATGTAGGCAATAACACGACTCCTCTATAAGACTATATATGCATCGATACCACACACAACAAAGGAATGAAACAAAAACAGAGTTTGTATTTGCAAAAACAAAGTTTTAAAAAAAATAAAAATCCTCTTGATCAAATAGATTATAGTGTTTTATAGATCTCTGAAGCAACTAGAAACTCAGAATTTCATTGCATGAATTCTGGCCATGAGATCTCAACAAATCAATTTGAGAATAAAATAAAATATGTTTTGAAGGATTTTAGGATAAAAGATGAGCCTATATATGTTCATAATGATCTTCTTACCACGAATTTTCTAAAGAACAACTCGTTTTGGCCTCTTTGTTGACTGTGCATTAAATGACAAATTGAAAAATCGTTTATCCCTACAAAATAAGGCTCCAAAGAACTTCGAAAATATCTCAAATGGTAACGAATCTGAGAAAAATTCCTCCATGGAACCTAATTGGGCTCGTTCTGAACAAAACCCATGTTTTCGTTTTCTGGAATTCGCTTTCATTTGCGCATAAAATTTGTTTTAAGTTGTCTGGTAAAAAATGTTGCATTTTTCCCTTGATTTGATGTTGGAGGTCCACACGTGCGAGATGGGTGGAATTTGACCAATGGAAATCCATATTGGAACCTTTAGAAACAATTTCCATGTGTAAGATTTCCTTCTAGAGTGGTTCTACTACCTCCACCATGGAGATAGCTACGGAAACTTGACAAAACTGCAGAAACTTGAACTTGTTAAATTGTCACTAGTAAAATTATGCAAAATTATTCTTAATTCATTAAAAATAATGGAAATAATAATAATAAACCATGTAAACATGTATGCGGGAATTTGGTGCATTTATGAAGAAATATGGTTAAAAATGATGATAATGGGTGAATGGAATGATGCGAAAATGGATGGTTTCATCAACAAAATTATGACAAATTGGAGGCCCAACATTCCCCCACATCGGAGATTTTGCATGTCCTCATGCAAACAAAGCATTGCAAAGTTTCATAATCCAACTAGTTCCTTGTGTTCCTTTATTCTATCATTTCAACTAAATCCTTGACCAAAGCTCCAAGAGAGCAATATTGACCCTCTATCTCAATAAGATGCACTTTTCTCTCTCTGTTTTTCAAGATTACTAATCTGGTAACATAACCCTTTGTTTCTACACTGTTTGTTATGTCACCAGAGTAAGAAACAAGGGTTACCCATCCTCCTTTGAAATTCAAACAACTCAAAGTCTTCACATACTAGGTTGATCATGGATGTTATATAGGTAGAAGTGATGCCTCTTGATTTGTTCTTGATCATAATCTGGATTAAAGGCAAAAATTTGCTCAAAAATAAAAGTGCTTGGAATCACTCAAAACCTGAATGAATGCGTCTGTATCGGTAATAGGATCCCAACAAATCATGTTTCACGCAAAACGGAGCTCATATGAGAAAGATATCATGTTCTGATCGTTTTGGCAAACAGGGAAATTTTGGGTACAGGTTCACTAGGATGCTGACTAGGCATTTGTACAGCCTAGTAAAAAAAAAAGAATATTCTAAGGAATATTCCCATAGGTGGCTTAATTGGTTTGTGACAAGTGTCGGAATTGAATTGGTCAAAGGCATTTAGGTGGACCAATGAGAGGCAGATACATGGCAAGCTCGGAGGCCGCCATGTGCCCTCTCAAAGGTTGGGTAAAATTGTTTTGGTAGGCTGAGGAATCGAACTTGTGACATCGCCCACACAAGCCCAACTCATTACCACTATGCCACCACATTTCTTCTTAATAGTCTATGGGCACATTTTCTATTTAAATGTTATGCTGATGAAGTTTGGAGGTAAGGAGCCAACCCCCTCCCCATATGACCAAAACTGTAGCCAAGAACCAACATTATTATTAACCTCGCTAATTAAATGGATTTTAATGGTAATTAAACATGATTAACCCCTAATTAATTTTGGTTTAACTTCGCGATAGTTTTGGTGGCCCACTAAATCCGGCACTACAAATTTGGCAGAGTTGACTGAAGTTTTCCTAGGGAAAACTGAAGAGACCATAACTTCTTCAATTTTCAACCAATTTTGGCTCATAAAGAGTCATTCCTAGATGATTTGGATGCTCTGAACACGATGGAATAGATTTCAAAGGCAGAAAGGAACTTCTGTACGTGATGTTTCTACGTTGAAGTTTAAGGAAGCCTAGGGCCACCATGAGAGGAGGTCAATCCTAGATTAGATGAAGTTCAATTGCAGAGCTTGGAAAGCCATTTTGGGGGTTTTTGGGTCTTCTAAATCCAATGGAGAATGTTTCAAAGCCATTGGATCACTATAGGTGAATGAAATTAGATAATTGACCATTAATCCAAAGAGGGCCTAGCCACTGAAGCAGGTCCAAGGAGATGTAGCCCAAGAGGGGTGAACTCCTTTATCAACTTTGTGTTATGATTTTGCTGTGTTTTACTTCTATGCAATTTACTTGTTGTATATGTGTTTTAAACAGCTAATTAACCTCAAAAATTTCTCATAAAATACACTCAATACTTGACACATAAATCCTCACATTTTTGTTAATTTGAGACGATCCTAAACACATTTTAAATTACTGATGAGGGAGCTTGCATAACATTAACAAGTTTTCTCAGCATTCATATCAGTTCTTCTTTAATAAAACAAACATCCATGCATTACTTATTAGGCCCTTTCACATTATCATATACAACCTCTGTGAAGGGAAAGGGTGCCCACAAAGTAGCACATCCAAGTATTTTTTTCATTGTTGTCAAAGCCTTTGCAAATTCATTTTTTTATATATATAGCTCTTTTAATAACTTGGAAACTATTTATGAGGTTCTTGGCACTACTTAATTATGCATAATTTTTTCAATCCTTGGTAGAATTCCATATTGTGAATAACACATTAAGACTCTTACTACATCCATAGAATGTGATTTCCATGCTTGTGAAAAGCATCCCATTAGAATCACCGGAAATGATCATAAATTGCATCCCATAATGCTTGTCTTCTTATCATCCATGCATAGAATCATTTTTCATATCAGTTAATCCTACTTCAACAATGTTGTCAAATATTTTCTTCAAGAGCTCACCAACTAATGAATGATCTTCACGTGCAACATGAGTGATTTTCTGACAAGGTGAGTTGCACATAACACAAAATAAGAGTTGTTGGTGAGGGTTGTACAACTTATCAAAGCCTAAAATATGCTTCCAAGTGATTTCAAAAGTGTGTGAACAAATCCTTGTTGCAATCTTCTTCTTCTTGTGGCTTTGTACTCATCATTTCTTGGCTTCCATTAAAAATATGAAGATGAACAATATGACACATAATTTAAGTGCTCCATGTACCTTTTGATCATGTGCTACAAACATGTACCATGAAGTCAAGTTTTTCTATTTGTAAAATAATTCTTTTTCTCAAGAACATCATGTTGATGGACCATTAAGGAAAGCATGGATTAATCTCACATGAAGTTCAAAAGGTTAGATTGTTCATCAAGGAAGCATGAATTAACAAGAAGAGAAAGTTTAAACAAGAGAGTGGTGAAAGCATAGAAGAACATCATTATGACCATGGAAAACAATGAGATGATTGCATAAGTGGCAAGACTTTGTTGATAAAAAATAAATCATAGCTTGTGGGATTGGTTGTTAAAGGGTATGACAAAACATAATGGGAGATAAATTGGAGCTACATGTTTACAATAACTTCTCATCAAAATTTCTAGAATTTTTAACAAATTAAAAAGTTTAAGGCTAGTTTTACCTCAAGTTTACCTTTTTGAATTGGAGAAGAGAATACAATCTGATGGCTGATTTGGTGTTGATTTGGCTCAGGTACTCTACTCCATGATGCGTTTACCACCACTTTGACCTTGCTCCATAGAATGCATCTTTTTGATGTAGCAGACTTGTTTTTTCAATTTCTCTCAAATGGTAAATCATATTCTTCTAAAAAAATTTGACGTTGTTATCATTAATATTAATCATTTTCCCACAAAATGCATCAACCAATGGGTGCACGGATCTCAAGATATGGTCAAATCAATTTCTGCTCAGTTTCACGCTTCACGCTACCCAATGTTGCAACAAACACATATGCCACGAACTAATTTTAAGTCAAAATTGAGTGCTTCAAAAGGGAAACAGTGTACTTTTACCGTTTCACTGCCATATGCCTTTAGAATCCACTTTTGATGAAGAAAATAAGCTGATGTGCAAAAATACCAAATTGTGTCCTAATTTGTGCATAGTGGTAAAAATTGAAAATCCCCCTTAAAAACCCGCTGAAAAGTCTTGGAAAATTGCACTTTTTTGGAATTATGATCGCATATTACTCAATTTACCATATTCTGAGAAAACCCAATAGCTCAGAATTTTTTATTTCTGCTCCAATCTCTTGCAATATTTGTGCCAAAAATGCCTCTGGAACATTCTGCTACAACAAAAAATAGGTTGTTACAACAATAGTTGCAGAAACTGCAACTTTCCGTAGTTGTTGCAGAAAATGTCAATTTTTGCAGAAAGTTGTTTTCTCCAAGTTTGAACTGTTGATTTGGATTGTGTACTGCATGCTGAAGTAGAAACCATGAAACATAATGCATATTGACTGAAATAGGCCCAATTTTATTGTTTTGCTTGAAAATGAAATGAATATAAAAGAGTTGTAGTGGTGCCATCATGCTGCTGTTGAATGATAACAAGATGAACATGCTGCTACAAGAAACCAATAAAATATATTGCTGCAAGTTGTTGTTGATTCCATAAAACCATATAGTCTTCATCAAAACCAAAATTCATGGTACAATTCTTACCATGCGAATGAATGTGTTGAAGTTGAGCATGGAAAGAAATCATTGGATTACCGATCAATGATGAAAATTGTTAACCAATGTGAGATAACTCACCGATAATGTAAATGAGTGTCAAGGTACCTGAGTGCATCTTGACAAGGACGAATGAATGTGTTGAAGTCGAGTCACCTGCAAGATCTAAAAATCAAGAGACATTGTTGTATTCCCATTGTTGTCAACAAGGAGGCTTGCCATTGATGTATGCAAGTTCCAAGGCACTCCAAATAATCGCTATCTTGATCCTTGATAAGGTGTTGAGGTCGATGGGACAAGATTTGTTGGAAGGTGGGCCTTAAGGAATCCCACATCAACCAACTCAATAGAACCAAATTTTTTTGAAGAACCATAATAAAAGATTGAAACCATTATAAAATTGCGTAACTTTTTGTGAACTTTACTCTCTAGTTGCTTGGTTTTCAAGCAAAGCTAATGTCCAATTGTGCCAGCAAGCTGGTTTTCACAATAGGACTTATTTTTCTCTTTACTTATTTTATTTTTTATTTTTTATATGTCCTACTCTACTTGAAAGAGAAATCTCATTCAAGTATATGAATAACTCCAATGGAACCATGTCTGTAACAAGATGATAGATAAACTCATGTGCAAGTTTGAAATATACTCTTTGATATGTACCAATATATGAGAGACCAACTGCCTTGATTGAGATGATGTCAGAAGATACTAAAGAATGCAGTACTAGGATCTGATGACTGTCTTGAATGGAGATTCAATGTAATCTTGTCTTCCTTGGCTTTGTTCTACCATGCCATGCAAGTCTTCAGAGATGTGATCCTTGTTCATAGAATCTGGTGATAGGCATGCATGAAACTTTTCAATCTCAGGTTCTAACAACTTCTCTTTATCGATAGGCATCCACGATTCTTGGACCTTGTCTTCTTCTTCTTCTTCTTCTGGTTATTGTTCTTCAGTGACAGCTAGAGAGTTATTTTTCAATACCTCAACATTGTAAGTGGATTGAGGTGTTTTATTGTTGGGGATCCAAAATGGTTGTGCAAGTAGCGGAGTGAGAATTGAACTTTGGGGTGCTTGTGTGGTTGGCAATGGGAAAGGTTGAATTGAGGTCAACTGAGAGTGAAATTGATGTTGTGGTGGAGGTGAATGGTATGGATAACATTGATGTTGGTATTGAGGATAATGAGGAAAATATTGAGGATATGGTGGATTTCCTCTGTAAGGCCCTTGCCAACTTTTTTTCCAAGTTTGGTTTTGAGTTTGGGATTGAGATGGCCAAGGTTGCCAAGGCAAGGGTGTTTTCTAATTACTTTGAAATTGTTGTGCATAACATGAATTAAGATCTTGCATCATATCATATTGATGAGCCTGTCATGGTATTCTTGGAGCTACATAATAGGATTGTTCTAGTGTTTGATCTTCCCATTGGTAAATTGTCTTTAACCCTGGTAATTATGGACAATATTTAGTAGTATGTGATCCTGCACAAATTTCATAAATTTTAATGTTATTAAGTGGACATTCATGCAAAGAATTTTTCTTTTTGCATTTAGGGAAAAATATAAATGAAGCAACATTCTCAACTTTCTGCTTGTTTTGCATTCTTAGCATATCAATTTGTTCATTTAAACTACCAAAAATGTCTATCAAATTGTTAAGTTCAGTTTGACTTACCAATACTGATGTCGACTTACTTACTCTTTCAATAACTAGATCTTGAGGGGATCTTCCATACTTTTCTTTTCCTCTTGATATGTTCTTGCACAGTTCACAAATCTCTTGAAATGACAATTGAGAGGCATCTCCCTTTTCCACTAGGTTAAGAAGATCAATACATTCATCCCTGATAGAATTTAGTAGGAGAGTTTTTAATGTGTCTAATCCTACATTATGCAATTTATATCTTTTGATATTATCAGGAAATCTCTCCACTAAATCTTCTAGGATTTCATCCTATTTTTGGTTCATCTTAAAGACTTCATTTCTAAGGTCATGGTGTATGAAATAATCTTTATATTTTTCCAAAGATACTCTTTTCATATCATCCCATGTCCTTATAGAATTTTTTCCTAAAGTCATGAACCATTTAAGAGATTTATCCTTCAATATTGTCGGAAACAAATTCAAGTTTTGAGTGTGTAATGAGTAGCCATAAGATCTACAAATTATTTCAAATTCAAAAAGAAAGGTTTGCGGGTCTTCTGATCTCATACCTTTGAATTTAGGAAGTACAAATGGAGGGATGTTCTTCATATGAACATTGATATTAGTGTCTTGAATGGGAAATCCAAAAGGATCTTCCTCATTGTCATTATCTCCATTCATTTCTTCAAGTTTTTTTTTACCTCTTCTCATACATGATGTGGAGGTGTGGCTCTTATTGCACCACGTGATATAGTGGGGGTGGTAGGTGATTGAAGCTTTTTTTGTTTTTTTGTTTTTTGTTTTTTGTTTTTTGTTTTTGTTTTTTTTCTTTCTGAAAAAAAAAAAGACTCCTATATACACTTCCCCAACAATGACGCCAAAATGTTTGGTAATTTAATTGATGTTAAATTGCTTACATAAATTGTCAACCAGGACTAGTATGTTGATGAAGTGTATGGGCAATAAATGTGCTATAAGTCCTTTATTATTCAATAAATTCTTAAATTAAATTGAGATATCATTATGCACATGTTTTCCTAACAATTATCACTCTTATATGAAAGTAAATATGTCACTCTTAAAATGAAAATGATCACACTTGCTTGAAAGAAATTATTTGCAAACCAAAATCACTATACTTGCTCAAAAGAATAAAACCACACTTGCTTAAAAGAAAGGTCACACTAAAATTATCACACTTGCTCAAAGTAAAGATCACACTTTGCTTAAATGAAAGATCACACTTGCAAAAAGGATATTATCACATTTGCTTATGAAATTAAATTTAAATTACTCAAAAATAAACTAACTCTACAATCACACCAATTGGAAATTGAAATCTTCTTCACTTAATAACTCAAACTACACTACAAATCTACATCAATCCACACTCTATCAAATTGCTTTCATGTGCATAAGAGGTCTCGGCTTCACTCATTCTTCCTACAACAAAAATGATTAAACAATCCTGCTTCAAACTCAATCTAAACATTCATTCAAAATCAAAACTAACCAGTTAGTAAAATATTGTATAAAATGCAGAATTAAAGATGCTAATTAAAATAATGAAAACCTTACAATTCGAGGGGGGCCTCCTGCAAGATGTAGGCAATAACACGACTCCTCTACAATACTATATATACATCGATACTACGCACATCAAAGGAATGAAACAAAAATAGAGTTTTTATTTTATTTTTTTTCAAAACAATAACAATCCTCTTGACCAAATAGATTACAGTGTTCTATAGATCTTTGAAGCAACTAGAAACTCAGAATTTCATTGCATGAATTCCAGCCATGCGATCTCAACAAATCATGTTGAGAATAAAATAAAATATGTTTTGAAGGATTTTAGGATAAAAGATGAGCCTATATCTATTCATAATGATCTTCTTGCCACAAAATTGCTAAAGAACAACTCATTATGGCCTCTTTGTTGACTGTGCATTAAATGACAAATTGAAAAACTGTTTATCCATGTAATATGCAAAATAGGCCTCCAAAGAACTTCAAAAATATCTCAACTGGTAATGGATTTGAGAAAACTACTCATAAATAATTTAATTGGGCCCATGCTGAACAAAACCCATGTTTTCATTTTCTCAAATTCACTTTCATTTGCTCATAAAAAACATTTTAAGTTTACTGGAAAATAATTGTTGCATTTTTCCCTTGATTTGATGTTGGAGGTCCATACATGCGAGTTGAGTGGAATTTGACCAATGGAAATCTTGGGACCTTTATAAGCAATGTCCATGTGTCAGATTTCCTTCTAGAGTGGTGCTACTACCTCAACCACAGAGATAGCTATGGAAACTTGAAAAAATTGCAGAAACTTGAACTTGCTAAACTGTCATTAGTAAAACTATGAAAAATTCTTCTTAATTCGTTAAAAATAATGGAAATAATAATAAACAATGTAAACATGTATACGGGAATTTGGTTTATTTATGAAGAAATATGGTTAAAAATGATGACAATGGGTGAATGGAATGATGCGAAAATGGATGGTTTCATAAAAAAAATTAAGACAAATTGGAGGCCCAACATGGGCAATGGTGGAACCTTCAAAATTTTACTTCTCGATTTGAAATAAATGAAGACATGGACATGTATGGATGTTATACTCCACCTTGTTAATTCTATGTATATATTGGAAAAAATTAAGAGAAGACTAAGTACAAATGACTAAACTTTGGGGTGCTTTAAATTTTAGTTAATTCTTTGTAATCTCAATGAGTTGGAAGGGAGGGTGCCGAGGAGATGCATCATCATTTCCTTTCCTATTATGAGGAATTTGGGTCGAAGTCTATTGTTAAGAGTGGGTGTATGTAGTGCCCCACTGTGGTTGATTGTCCTTGATATTATATTAGCCTTGATATAGCCTTAGGGCTTATACATTATTCTTTGAGGACCTTAGGTCAAGGATTTGGTTATTTTACTTTTACTATTAATGGATGTGATAATAATTGTGATATGTCAATTTGATGTTATGATGATAATGGTTGTGATGGAAATGTTTGATGACTATGTCTAATCATGTGATGGATTCATTATGTTGTCTTCTTTACATTAGTTTCTTGCTTACAGTGAGTGATTATGTCATGGGGATGATTTAGTATAGACAATTATATCAATGACTAACATTATGAATATGTATTTCTAATTATTATTTAGTGTGGTAGGAGACCACCTAGATGCACTTTCATGTGATGAGTCGACGACATCTAGTTTGATTGAATTGCATACTTTTGTCTCAAAATTTTAAATTTCAAACAAATATTCTATTGTGATTACTAATGGCATGTTAGTGGCTGCAAGAAAAATTTATTTGTTTGGCTGAATGAATCACACATGGGGGATAGGGATGTACAAGATATATGGAACTTTAGGGGAGGGGTGAGACAATGTCCCTCATTTCATCTGCTAGCACTCTCTATGTGACTTGGCCTAGAAGGTGTTGGGATATCTTCACCTTGAAGATCACGATGCCATGGGGGTGAACCCAAGATTGCATCACTCACAAGGATTTATAGTGGGAGCGGTGCATCAAGGCGGGTTCCTTGATTCCCACCAACATTAGTATCACTATAGAGGGCAACATAGGGGAGGACAATGGTCTTCGTCATTGTGCATAGGTTTTCCCCTCATAATAACAAGATGCTTGGAGGGTAAGCAGTATGGAACCCTTGGAACTTCAAAGGGAAGTTCTTAGAGAGCACGACCGACTTGGCACCCTTGGCATCAAGAAGAAAAATCTGAAAGATAAGAGTTGATAATCATACAATGATGAGCATTAATTCACACCATGTAGTAAGTGAGGTATTATAATTAAATTCACTAAATCAAGAGAAAACATTGGGGTAAAGGGAGAATACGAAGAGTTATAAAAATTGGACCAATTATGTAACTCTACCCTTCTCACGTTTGGAAAATCTTAGGTAGATAATGTGTGTAGAAAATCATGTATGTTCACAAACTCATACAATGTACTAAAGCACAGGACAAGAATATACTTCTACTTTCAACCAGCAAAAGCCAATAGATCGATGAAAACAATATGAACAATAAGAAGACAAATCAATGGCACTTAACACAAGATGTATCTGGGGAAAGCCATCGCTCAAAACCCCACTATTTGTATTGAATATATCATAAATATGATGAGTGAATATACAAAGCTTTTTCTCACTAGAACAATTCCGCACAAGTATGCTCGATCCTCTCAACTCACAAGCAAGCTCTTGGCCAACACTTATCCAATTCTGTAGCTCTCCAAGCCCCTAATCTCTTGCATAATTCCTAGGATGAATATCCCATATTTAATTGGAATTCATGTTTCCAAAACTATGCAATCCAGACATAGGATCAATCTCTGATGCATGCATGATATTTATACTCGAAAAAATAATACCACTGACAATACATTGTCCCTACACTCTAGTCTCAATTGGGTATTTCTCTGAACTGACATGCATGAGTTTCTCATGAGGGAATCTTCAGTTAACTGGAGTAGTACTAGTGGATGCATTAGTGCACCAACTGACTGTTAGTCCTCTATTATTTCCACAAATAGTTTGGAACTAATTTAACTGAACTTAACTCAGTAAACTGAGTGATCTAATTTCCAACTCAATTTAAACTCCTACTGGACTTCTAAAACTTAGGGAGAGCATATACATGACTATAGAAAGACTTCCAACTTGAAATTCCTAAGCTAATTAAGTTAATTAAACTTAATTAACTATTTACAAGTTTATGAGAAAAGAATTCAATTTTAATTCTAAGTTTAATTCAAGGAAAAATTAAACTAGAATTTCTTGTTGCCATTTCTCAACAATCTGTATTAAAATAACTCTGAAGTATATAATTGTTATAATAAGAAAAAGGGGAAGGGAACATAGAGTTAATTAGAAACATTAATCCAAAGGAAGTTTAAACTCATTAAGAAAAGTGGGTGGTGTATGAAATTAAATAAAAATAATTTAAAATTAGAGAAATTATTTTCATGAGAGAACCTCTATATTGTAAGAGAACAACACAAAGACCTCCATCCAAGAGTTCAACTTGAAATAAACTAGGGTGTAGTTGGGGAACCAAATAGGAGACCTATTAGTTGATTTCAATAATCAACACAAAATATGGAATATAAAAGGGGGATTAAGAGATAACTAGGAGAAGAAATAGGGAGTCATGTTGGGGGAGGTAGATTAAGTTTTTTATTAATCATTTAAGTAAATAATGTAGTAGAGCCTTGGTGATAGGCTAACACATGGATGGGTGATAATCAAATTTTAAGATTAATAAAAATAATTATTTTTGCATGAAGTAACAAGTGTCATTTATGAAGCCTCCTATAAAAGAAGGAGCAAGTTATGGGAGAGGGATCACTTTTTCCCTGCTATTGTATTACTTGCATAATACTATTGTTATAGTGGCTACCGAGTCTATAGTGAGTTTGGTGAATTGGAGGCCATTAGAGAGGGAACTCTTGATCCAAGATTTCTCTCTTTCACTTGCTACTATTCTTCCTCTAGTTTACATCCCCATTGTAGCTCAGGGGTCTGTGGGGAAGAAGATTACCCAAGGAGTAAGCTGGGAGGTCAACCAGTGAGTAAAAAATGCTCAATCGGGATGCAACATCCTTCAATCCTATGCATGAACAACATCAAAGGAGTGCAATAATCAACAAAGCTAAAATCGAGACTCCACCCCTTAGGTGCATGGTATCTTAGGTTTTTGTAAAGTTCTCCTACATTCTTATTTATTGTATATAATTATCAGATTGTAAAAGTGAAGGATATGATGTATAATTATAATTTTATGGATTGTAGATGTATGTACCGTAAAATTATTATGTGACCCTCATGGTTGATGTACCTTTAATTATTATGTGATTCTCATGTTGAATGTTTCCAATGGATTATTAGTTTTAAAAGGAAACCTTTATTTGCTTATTATTTGTAATACAATGACTTATAATGCACCAATTATTTGTTAATAAAATGTAAGCATGTTTTACTGTGTCTAATAACTTGTTTCACTTATCTTGTGTTTGGTTTGTAAAAAAAATCAATATATACATGTGTAAATGGCATCATAAGGAAGGTCCATACACAAGGGTGATGAGACCTAAATCTTGGATTGTTTCATAAACTTTATGTTCATAAATTTAGAACCCTCATTCTTTACAAATGACCATTGTTGGTCAAAATATATGTATTATATTACCAAAATTTAATTATCGAATCAGGATTGTAATTCTTGGAGATGCAAGCAAAATATATGTAGGATCAAATCCCTAATCTATCTAATGACAACAAATATTGGGAAATAAACGTAAAAAACTAGATAACAATATTGATAAACATAATGGGACTAAAATCCATCTAGTCAGTCCTTGTCTCAAACCCCTGGCACAACCCTAGAGTGAAATATTTCCATTCTACAAGGAAATGTTCATGCACTCGATAACGGGGTGGGTTTAAAAGGAAAAGGATTCTAGTTTTGGTTTTTAGTTCCATAAAATCA